>CM050914.1:8135960-9615940 GCA_027742785.1 Vigna reflexopilosa | reverse complement strand
GGCTCCACCCCTTCGGCCACCGTGGGAACAACCGCGAACC
The DNA here is from genome assembly GCA_027742785.1 of Vigna reflexopilosa. NCBI lineage: Eukaryota > Viridiplantae > Streptophyta > Magnoliopsida > Fabales > Fabaceae > Vigna > Vigna reflexopilosa. Next base: position 9,615,900 of record CM050914.1, on the reverse strand, counting down.
GCCGAAGAATCCCAGCAACCACACTTTGCATCTGCATAAAAGCCATATCCTTCCCCAAACACATTCTGGGACCAGCTTGAAACACAGGATATGTGAAAGAATCTTTTGGCACAAACTTCCACTTTCCGGATTCAAGCTTCTCTAACCACCTCTCTGGCTTATACTCTGCCCAATCCTCACCCCAAATACTCTCCAACCTCCCCATGGCGTACACGTGATAAGTCACCAGCGATCCCTTCTTCACCACCGTCCCATCCGGTAAAACGTCGTCCTCCACCGCTTCCTTGGAGTCCATGGGCACCGGCGGGTACAGCCGCATGCTCTCGCACAACGCTGCATGCGTGTAAACCATATGCTTCACCTCATCGTAAACCGAAGCCTCCGATTTGTCCAATATCTCATTCACAATCTCCTTCTCCACTCGAGGGTTCTTCGATAGGAGCCAGAAAAACCACGTCAGCGCTGCTGACGTGGTATCCTTCCCCGCCAATATGAAGCTTATGACTATGTCCGTCACAAAGTCTTCATCAGAGTGCCCCGAACTCAAGAAACGGGAAAGCATGTCTGCCGATTCAAGGGATTCCTTCTCCTTCAGCTCTCTCGTCTTCTCTCTCACTATGTTCTTGGCGAACTCATGCACTTCCCTCGCTGCCATTCGCAACCGCTTTTCCGAACCTATGTTAAGCGCCCTCTTCACTTTCCACACTAACGGAAACAGTTGGCGTAACCGTTTGATGATTATCTCTGAAGCTTCTTCGTACGCCACCGCGAACTTGCTACGTTCAGCAGACGGTGTCAGGTAGTTGGCGTCGAATCCAAAGGCGATTTTGCAGATGTTATCGAAGGTGAAGCGTTGAAGGATGTCTTGGAAATCGAGGGTCTGGTCTTGTTGTGCCGCTGAAGCCATGATGGGGATGAGGTGGTGGGAGAGTTCGGCATCCACCACTTGCTCCACGAACTTGCGGAGAGACTTTGTGCTGAATTCGTGGCTTGCGACTTGTCTTTGAAACTTCCATGTGTTGCCATCGGCGTTGAATATCCCCGAGCCAAGGAAGTCGGAGAGGGTGCTAATGACGGAATAGCCCTTTTGATAGTTGGAGAAGCGGGTCTTGAGAATGTGCTCCACGTTGGCGGGGTTGCCAGTGAGGACTTGGAGGCGGCCCAGTGAGCCGTGGAAAGTGAATGTGTTGGCGGGTGAGATTTGGACTATATCAGATAGCCACTGGATACGGCGGTTGCCTATCCGTTTGAGAGCAAAGTAGGAGCCAATGATTGGGTATGATTTTGGGATAGTAACTGTTTGTTTGGTTGGAGCAGCGTCTTTGTTGTTGAAAAGTGAGGAATAGAAGAAGAAGATGAGGGGAAGGAAGAGGAAGAGGAAGAGGAAGAGAGGAGCTATCGGCTGCATATTCTGAAGAATCTCAATCATTTTCGTATGATTGCTACTGCGGAATCGGAAGTTGGTATTAACTTTGAAATGTGTAGAATCTTAGGTTGTGCTTTGTTGGATATGTTTGTCATGAACGAAAATTTCTGTATATGTAGAGAATGGTACCTTTGACAGTCAAAGAGAAAGTATTAGGGAAAGGAAAATGACATGTTTACACATATTTTTATGTGTCATTTTATTTATTAGGTTTATATATGTAAAAAATAATTTGTAAGATGTGTTAAAATATTATAAAATAAGTTGTGTTAAAATTATTATTTATTTTGATAAAATGCATTGAATACCATCGTGGACACTTCTTTCGTTGATAATGCTTTTCATATTTACGTGAGGGGGGTGGCTATCTTCTGCTTTCAGATACTTTCGTTGCACTGACTATTTTGCTCAAAAACTTCAGGTTTCAGTATCCAATAACTCTTTTGCTTCTAAATTATAAAAGTTTGACTTGAATCCTCGAAAACATAATTATTTATTATGTTTATCCTTTTAATCGATATTTAAAATATTTTAACATTTCCATTTTACTTTTAAATTTATTTTTTATTATGATAATTTTTTTATATTTTATGTATATTGTTAGTAGAGTTAATGGAAGGAATTAAACATGTCAGTTCTTTACTTTGTACATAGTGTGAAACATATTTTAATTTAATAAAAGTTTAATCTATTCGAAGGTTTATATTTTTTCAGATTTATATCAATTGGTTTCTTGTAATTTAAAGTGTTTAATTAGATTTTTGTTTTGATAAAATTGAATCAATAATTTTAGTAGACGACTTTTTACCAAACAATTAATTATGAGGTGTAACTGAGATTGCATTATGTATAATTTAATTATGCATTAAGTATTTAATTATAAAAGGCAAAATAAAGCATTTTCTTCTTCTTAACTCTTGTTAAGATTTTCAGCAGCAACGTCGAAGGCGGCGGTGGAGTTACTCGCGTCAGTGTTGGGAAAAGTCGTGACTTTGGTGTTGCAATTGTGGTCAGTTTTGATGTTGCAGCCAAAAGACATAGTCATAGACCGTTTTCTTAAACATTGAACGGAGTGATGGAAATCATTCATATATATGCCCTCTGATGACTTGGGCTTTGGAAGTAAATCACAGTATTCCCCCGTTGCAAGTAAATTATTAGTATTTTGCATGAACGAAAATAATCACAAATCCCAAACCTCTTTCTCTATTCTTTAAACATTCACACACTTTCTCGTGTCTCTCAGGTTTGGGAAGATTAAAATTTGAAGAGAAAAAAATGTTTGATTCTTTTTTAGTGGGGTAGTGCGTTTTGTTTTGTTTAACAATTTTTGAAGAGAGGGGAAAATGAGGTGGGAAAAAGTAAAGGGCACAGGAAAACGGTGTCTTTTATTAGATGAAGAGGTTGGGCGCTCTGCAATGACCGGGCTACTGGATTTCATGGCATGAGAGAGAACGAGAGAGATAACAGATATTTTATTTAAAACTTAAAATAAATTTACCTTTAAATTTATGGATTCTTATTCTGTGACATACTTTTTCAATCTCAACTAATGTAACATCATAAGAAAGTTAATCTCGTTTATAACAATTAATAACAAATATATTATTGATTTAATTTTATTAAAAGATATATTCAATTGAGTTTTTTTAAAATACAAGGACTTAATTTAAAATAGAGACTTCCAAATACATTAAACTTTTAATAAAATTGTGAATGGTAGAATTAAGAAAGATAATATCATAAACTTAGATTAAAGGATTAATTTATGAAATAGCTAATTTAAAAGAAAATGTAATAGGCTGAAAAAAAATTGATTATATATTGAGAAATTGAAAGCTATTTTGGCCAAACTAATTTAAACTATTGTCCACAATTTGCCTTTGGCTTTGAATAATTGATTGGTGATGAATGTCACGCAGTTTTCATTACAATCTTCCATTTCTATTTCACTTTTTCGGGTTTGACCAGTGGCGTAAATATTCATCTTTAGGAATATTTTTAATGTGCGATATTTCACTAATTTTAATGTTTCGACACGAATGGATAGACGTAAAACACACATTTCCTTGCGAAAGAAAAGTCGTCACCTTTTATCTTTCTTTTAACGTGTGATTTTTCTCTTCTTCTAAAATTTAATAGAGACTAGTTCTAGAATACATTTTATCTGCTAACCAAAATGGACAAAATGAAATGTACTCAAATTTATGGATTATGATAGGTTAAGAGCATTTTTATAACAATTTTTTTTTTATAATTGTCACCTATCACTATTTTATTAATTTGTTTGAATTTATTTCTAAAAATTATTTGAAACAAATCAATCAAAACTCATCTTGTTAAAATGTTGGCAAAAATAAATTGTTAAAAAAATATTTTTCAAAATTTATTTGTTTGAATTGAACTAAATTAAAAATTAGTTCACAATAAATGAAATAAATTATTCTTTTTATTCTACCACATTTCACTGTGTCAAACTGCATTGAAATTTGTTTACTATTTTAAAATACAACACAACTTAGTATAGTCAATGTCGATTCAAATTTGACTAAATTGTTCCTGCTAAAAATCAATCAAATTTAGTAAGAACATTCACATTGAAACTGGATCGAGTCAATCCCAACCAAAATTTGACTGAGTTAGTTTTGTTAAAAATCAATGAATTCGATGGAATCGACTCTAATCAAAGTTTGGTCAAGTCAGTTAAACTGAACTACAACTTTAGAGACAATCAATAAATTTTACCAATAGAAATATATGTTGATAATTTAAATTCTAAAATCCATTGATAAAATTTCTTGATAAATTTTAATTTATCTATAAATTTATTTTTGTTCCCTTGATAATTTTATAAAGTTCTTGTAGTGAATTGTTTAGTTGGTTTATGAATAACAATAAATATGATTTTTCTTAAAACATGTTTTCTTAGACAAAAGAGGCAACACCAAAGCCTAGGAATGGAGAATACGAGCATCATTCAACAAAATTACATCAACGGGAAATAAAAAAAAAACACTTGAATCACTTCATACTTGTTTGTCAACAATTATTTTTCAAGATTACTCAAATTGTTAATATTGTTTTGAATTCAGTAAAAGTAAATCCTTCGATCCTTACCAAAAGTTTAATTGCAAATATTAAAAGTTGTCATGGTTGTCTTTGTGACATAAAGTAAAGGATATTGTTAAACAAAAAGCTTTTGAAAAGAGTTTGACAACTACAAGATTCTTAAAATGATCTTTTGAGACTATCACAAATTGTAAAAGAAAGTGTTTTCGGAACAATTATACAATATATTATTTTTTTCTTATCTTATCGATAGTATTCAAGATACCTCATGTTACATCATGTAAAAGATTCATTTATAATAATTAAAGCATAGAATATTATGCATAAAAAATAAGTTAGCTACCCCTACCTTTTTTTTCAAGATACCTCATGTTACATCATGGTAAAAGATTCATTTATAATAATTAAAGCATAGAATATCATGCATATACAAAATGAGTTAGCTACTCCTTCATTTTTTCAAGAATTTTTCTAGGGATGGAAATGTAACACCCTTAATGTGTGATTCAAATATAATCTTAAATTTTAAGATAATCCTAAAACAATCATTTAAACATAAATATACTTCTTTTATTTCAAAAGAAATTGTTTCAAAACCAATACATTTCAAAGGAATTTCTCAACTAAAACATCAATCCACGTTACATTTGAAAATATAAATAAAGACATTCTCAAAGTCATTATTCTACTATTCATTGTTGTGCATCCTGACCAATATCTGCAATATAATATGTTCATGCATAACATAAGTCATATAGTCATCACAGATGAAAATCATAACCACAAACAAACAAAGACGAACTAACGTAAAACAAATTAGTAAATATAGTTCACAGGTAATCACTATTCACATATCACATAACGAAATAAATCATTGATAACATCAACACCCCATTCACAATTAACATATAATCTTATTACATCAATTAATATATATAGTCTACAACAACTCAACCAAGGCCTACAACAGTTCAACCATGGTCTCAAAAAGGTCAACCATGGTCTCAAACAAGTCAACCAAGGTCTTAAATAGGTCGGCCATGGTCTCAAATAAGTGGCCTAATTTTGGGATAACTTTGTTGGATTCAAGTATAGGTTGATAAAGTTTTGAAGTAAACAACTTGTCCTAGATGAAAAACAAGTCGGCCAATTACAGGAATAACTCAGTTAGGCTTTGAAACAGCTTGACCAAGGTCTATAACAATTCGACCAAGCTCAAAGATATGTTGGTCGGGTTTTGGAATAACTTGGTGGGGTTCAAACAAAGGTTGACTAAGCTATAGGACAAACAACTTGGCCTAGATGGAAAACAAGTCAGCCAAACACAGAAAAAACTCGGTTAGGCTTAGAAAATGGTCGACCAAGGCTTGAAACAACATAGTTGGACTAAAAAACAGGTTGATCGAGTTCTGCAATAACTTGACTAGGTTCAAATGCAGGTTGTCCGAACTCTAGAATAACTAGAATCGTCAAAGGTCAGCTAGCGAAAGAAATAACTCAACCAGTAACTAAAATAGCCTTATCAATGTTCATTCAGGGTATCTCTATAATTTGTTGCCTTTTATACCACATTTCTTTATTTATCTTACTAATTTTACGAATTTTATAGTATTTAAATCTATTCTTCACATTTCAATCCATAAAATTTTAATAATAATAATAATAATTATTATTATTATTAAGGCTATTATTAATTATTTATCTCATGTAATTATTTTACATTGATCTTACAAGAACACATAAGGATTATGGAAAGAAATAGGATTATGGAAAGAATAGAGAAATAGTGAACATGTCTATGAGAAAACATTGAAGGTGGATCAAAATGGTGGAAGGACTTAAAAGCAATATGAAACATTAATAGAAAGGAATTATTTAAGGAGAGTAATAAGTAGAATGTGGATGAGGAAGAAAAGATAATGTTTTGAGATGACAAGTGTATGGCACAATTTTCTTTTCAAATGAATACATTTTAAATGTTTGATCAGATTGGGTAAATTAGGCTTATTAATATAATTTTAAAATATAAAATTGTGCTAAAATTCTGCTAATTATTATTTTTAGTTAATCTTTGATTAACAACTTCAATTTCTTTTTTATTTTAATGAAATTGTGTTTGTAATTTTTTTAAATTACGTCATTTTTGTTTTGTTAATGAAATCATGTTTAGAAGTATGATTTATTTGTTCCATTTTTATTTTATCAAATTTTAATGTTTTATTTAATTTTTTTTCTTTTTAAAAGTACAGTTTACAAAATTATGGAATTTAATTTTTTTCAAGATATTTATATTTATTTTGTAGTCACATATTCTATAACTTTAGATTATATGGTTAAGCAATTTATTGATGACAATTCAATGTAATTTGGGAATATTTAACGTAATTAAACGTAATTAAGAAAATATTTAAGATTTGTTTTCATGATGGATCAATTTTGAAATTTCTTTTTATATGAGAACCACTAAATATAAATATTATGCAAAATATGGAAATGTTCGCATAAATTATAAATCTTACTAACAATATGTGAACTATAATGGAAATTAAAAGTGATAAAGTGATATTAAATTAGTCTTAAAAAATATTACAAGACTTTAAAGGGTCATTTGCAATTCTATTTTGTAAAAGAAAAATAAAAATAGCAAAAGACATTTTGATTAATCCAAAAATAGGATAGGAATACATTCTTTTATATTAGCAAAAGAATACATTTAATATAGATATTTGGGGCGATCAATCCATTAAATCATATGTACATATTGTAGCAAGTAGAGAAAAAATAAATTATATAAACATTTCCATAATTTTAACCCTGTTAGCGTTTTCAACAATATTTCTTTAAAAAATCATTCTACTCCACGTCTCATTTTATTTATATTTCAAAAAAAAATGTCAAACGTTTAATGAATGTTTATATTTGATTATTATTATCTTTAAATAGTTGATTAAAATTTGATGACATACTCCACATATATCACAAATAATTCATAAATGATTGGTGATTGATCTTGTAGTGAAATATATTTAAAGGTGTTATTGTTCTCTTCATGACATAAAAGATTTTTATTCATATTTATCTTGATATCTTGTGATTCTTAATCGTTTTTGTGAGAATTTTATATTATATTTTGTCTCTTCTCCTGTAAAACTAAATATAAACCTATGGAGAAACAATTAAGAGTCTTTCATTATCTCTTTCTTCATTAGATCCGTAAACTTAACTCACTCAATAAGGTTTTGTCCTAACTCATGGGGTTGGTGTCAAAAAAGTAAACAAGGTAAAAAAGCTCCTCCATTAAATATGCCCACAAAAACCCTATAATTCATGACCAATGAATTTTTTTTCAAACATAAAAAATATTAATTACTTTAAATATACTATTGGACATATAAGCATAGTTATTATGAAAAATCAAAATTTCAACTCCAACCAACGTTTAATATGAGTTCACCTATCTTACATTGCCTCGACATGTCTCGACTAAGGATGAGATAGTTGGTACCTATAGATATTTAATACTCGCAGGTTGGAGGTAGCGAATATTTTAATACTCACTTATAAACGGATTGAGTGCGAGTATTATAATATCCGTATTGCGGATATTCGGTACCTGTAGAAAATAAAAATAAAAATTTAATTTATATTTTATTAAGTTAAATTTAATTAAAATTAAAATTAATTTATATTTTCTAAGGTTAAATTTAATTAAAATTAAATTTTGATTTATATTTAAGTTAATTTATATACTTTTTGTTATTTTATTTAAATTTCATTTTAATAATTTATAAAAATATATTTTTTAAAATATTTGCGGGTATTCGCGGGTTTTAAAATATCCGCGGATGTTTTCTAAATGGGTATTTGTGTAGGTAGTGGACGGGTAGCGAGTGGATTTTTTTGTTAGTCGAGTTACGGGTAGACACTATCTGTACCCGACTCAATCCATTGTCATCTCTAGTCTCAAACATCATCCATGGTTATCATGTCTTGACCATATGCCCAAGCCAATAAGTCACAACCTTCAAATGCTTCAACTTGAGACGATAAGCATTGATATTCAATCTAGGATAACCTCTTACGGGGCAATTTTGACCTTTGACTTGAGATGACCAGTCTCGATCTTTAGTTAAGACTGACTTGTTTTGACTTTTAGCCTAGGTTGCTCTTTCTCAACCTTTAACTATATTTAATCAATCTTAACCTTCGATTTGGATTGACCTATCTCAATCTTTGATCTAGATGGATTTGTCTTAATTTTTGGATTGAATTGACCTATGATCCTAGTAAACCCGTATTAACTTTTTGCCCATTTGATTTAAGAAACAACTTTAGAAACTAGTTTTATTGTCCTCTCAAATGTTAACCACTATGCTATTTTATTAATCCTCTCAAATGTTAACCGTTATGCTATTTTATTATATATATATATATTTTTATTTATAGTTCTAATAATTGACATAATAAATTTAAGATTATATAGATAATAATTATTTTTTATTAAATACTTAAACTTAAATTAGTTCTAATAACAAAACTCTATGTAAACAATATTTTAATCCTAATATTTAGTCCTCAAATAAACTAACACAACAATAACTAAAAAGAATAAAAAGTGTCAATGACTTAGGATCCAAACCGTAAACTAATGATCTTATTATAATATTTAACCACAACCTCCATTAAGTTACTAAAAATCGTATATCAAAATCTCGCAAACATTCAACCAATCATAAACTACCATGATTTTAAGTTTCCATGATTTTGCACACTTGTGAATAAATAGCACTACTACCTAAGTTTTTTTTCATTCCAGAAAAGGATGTCAAAAATGAAATATGACGAAAATACAACATGAATGCCATGTCTTACTTTACGTTAATCAATATAACTATGTTAAGAAAACTTACCACAACTCAATTTTAAGTTAAATCTGACTAAATTAAAAGCTTTCAAAATATTAAACACTCATTTGATATTTAATATTTTATCCTTTTTATTTCTTTTTCTTTGTCAAATAACTCTGAATGTCAAAATTATTTTCCTTCTCAAATAATAATCATTACGAATGTTAATACAATAAAAAAAATACAAACGATTACATAAAGCTCAAACCCAAATCCCAAACATGGTACTAGTAACATAGTGAAGGAATGACTTGTTCGAAATGCAAGAAGTTGGGTTTTAATTTGAGGTTTCTCGCTCAACGATCTTGACAGGAAAACCACCTTCCATCTGGGAGGTAAGGAAGGAAATGAAGTTGGGCTCCACCCCTTCAGCCACCGTGGGAACAATCGCGAACCGCCGAAGAATCCCAGCCACCACACTTTTCATCTGCATAAAAGCCATATCTTTTCCCAAACATATTCTGGGACCAGCTTGAAACACAGGATATGTGAAAGAATCTTTTGGCACAAACTTCCACTTTCCGGATTCAAGCTTCTCTAACCACCTCTCTGGCTTAAACTCTGCCCAATCCTCACCCCAAATACTCTCCAACCTCCCCATGGCGTACACGTGATAAGTCACCAGCGATCCCTTCTTCACCACCGTCCCATCCGGCAAAACGTCGTCCTCCACCGCTTCCTTGGTGTCCGTGGGCACCGGTGGGTACAGTCTCATGCTCTCGCACAATGCTGCATGCGTGTACACCATATGCTTAACCTCATCGTAAACCGAAGCCTCCGATTTGTCCAATATCTCACTCACAATCTCCTTCTCCACTCGAGGGTTCTTCGATAGAAGCCAGAAAAACCACGTCAGCGCTGCTGACGTTGTATCCTTCCCTGCCAATATGAAGCTTATGACTATGTCCGTCACAAAGTCTTCATCAGAGTGCCCCGAACTCAAGAACCGCGAAAGCATGTCTACCGATTCAAGGGATTCCTTCTCCTTCAACTCCCTCTTCTTCTCTCTTACTATGTTCTTCGCGAACTCGTGCACTTCCCTCACTGCCATTCGCAACCGCTTTTCCGAACCTATGTTAAGCGCCCTCTTCACTTTCCACTCTAATGGAAACAGTTGGCGGAACCGATTAATGATTATCTCTGTCGCTTCTTCGTACGCCACCGCGAACTTGCTCCGTTCAATCGATGGCGTCAGGTAGTTGGCGTCGAATCCAAAGGCGATTTTGCAGATATTATCGAAGGCGAAGCGTTGGAGGATGTCTTGGAAATCGAGGGTCTGGTCTTGTTGTGCCGCTGAAGCCATGATGGGGATGAGGTGGTGGGAGAGTTCAGCATCCACCACTTGCTCCACGAACTTGCGGAGAGACTTTGTATTGAATTCGTGGCTTGCGACTTGTCTTTGGAACTTCCATATGTTGCCATCGGAGTTAAATATCCCCGTGCCGAGGAAGTCGGAGAGCGTACTAATGACGGTATAGCCCTTTTGGTAGTTGGAGAAGCGAGTCTTGAGAATGTGCTCGACGTTGGCAGGGTTGCCAGTGAAGACTTGGAGGTGGCCCAGTGGGCGGTGGAAGGTGAAGGTGTTGGCGGGTGAGATTTGGACTATATCAGATTCCCACTGAAGACGGCGGTTGCCGCTGCGTTTAAGGGCTAAGTATGAGCCAATGAGTGGGTATGATGGGATAGTAACGGTTTGTTTGTTTGGAGCAGCCTGTTTGTTGTTGAAACGTGAGGAGTAGAAGAAGAAGAAGATGAAGATGATGAGGGGAAGGACGAGGGAAAGGAAGAGGAAGAGAGGAGCTGTCAGCTGAATATTCTTAAGAATTTCAATCATTTTCCTATTTGTTAGGGACTGAGGAATGAGAATTAAGTATATGTTGTTGGATATGTTGGTCATGAAAGAAAATTTGTGTATATATAGAGAATGATACGTTGGACAGTCAAAGAGGAAGGCTTGGAGAAAAAGCATGGAACGTGTCCTCCTGCTGGACATTTCTTTCGTTTATAATAGGAAACGATACTTTAACCACTTTGATAAAAAAATTTATAACGTCACAGTCAATTATTTATTTGTTTTAATTTTTTTTAAACAATAAACAAAAGCTGAGGTGGAGAGTAAATTTGGGAGCAGAATAAGCATAATTATTAAAAGAAAATGTATACTTTTATGTTAGTGAATGTTAATAAAATAATTAAATTAATAATCAAAAGCATAAGAAGAAGAGAACAAGCAATAAAGGTGATACTTTCAACCACAAAAAGCATATACAAAAGTCACTTTTAAACTGAACATATATGAATTATGGATAATTTAGAGGCTAATTAAATCAAAACCAAAACCCTTTGCCCTGGTTAATATAACTTCAAATGAAATGCAATATTTCAACTAAATATTTTCTTTTATTTGGATTAGTTGAATTTCGTTTAAAAACTCATTCAGACCAAGTCAGCTTAATTAAACCAAATGATTTGGATATTATATTATGCAAATGTGCAAATTTTATTATAAAAAGCAAGAAAATACATTATTTGAAAATTAAGCTCAAGTAAAATCTCAGCAGCTTTAATTAAGCTCCCAAGTAAAAACAATACCATCAAAAATATTTTTTTTAAAAATTCAATTTGAATGGTATAATTTATAATATGTTTTCAATTGATGAATACATTTTAAATGGTATAATTTGAAATACATTCTCAAAATACATAATTTAAATATGAAATTTTGAATTATACGATTAAAAATATATTTTTGAATTATACAATTTAAAATACGTTTTCATAATTTTACATTATACAATTCAAAATAAATTTTCACATCTATAAATAGATTTTAAAAAATAGAATTTGGTATCTGTTTTCAAACTCTGCAATATAAAAATTTAATTCATGAGTAATTTAGATTTTCCAATCCCCCGTGGAACTGTGTGAAGAAACCACGGGGTGGGAGAAGAAAAGCCCAAATTGCAGATTTCAACAAAAACTTTCTTAGTTCAGAAAAAGGCTCTTTACTTCATGCACCCCTGAATTTCCTCGCGCATACCATTAAACTCATGAAAAGTCTCCAGAAATAATTTTTCTGAAATATTCATATATGAATTGTTTTTTAAAAAAGGTTTTCAAAAACTCAAGAAACATGTTATGGAAAAAACTAGAAGAAGAAGAAGAAAAAAAAAAGGTTTTCAAAAACTGATGAAACATGTTAAGAAGAAGAAGAATGTTAAGAATAAAAAAAAGGTTTTTGTTGGATAATGTTATTTAACAGGTTAAATATGTTTTTAGTCCCTATACTATCAAGTGATTTTGGTTTTAGTCCTTCTTTTAAAGTAAGGGACATTTTAGTTCCCCTTTTTAAGGAAACTTTGATTTTAATCCTTCAAAACTAACACCGTTAAAAATGAGCTCACGTGGCTAACGAAAATCTGACACCATTTTACCTTTTCTCCCTCTTTCTCTTTCGTCTTTATTCCATCTTCCACCCAACCAAGACTTTGATGTAGTCAAATGTGCCCTTTCTCGTTGCCCCTAAGACTCATCAACGAATCCGAGGGCGCCTTCACCCTCTCTAACTCGCCACCGTTAAAGCCACCAAGGCAATGAAGAACACCATGACTGTCGACGCCATTTTCAGCCTCATGAACAACAACCTTGCCAATGTGAACAACACCATGCTCCTCGGAGGCTCCAAGAAATCGATGGCGCGGTTCTTATTGGCAAGGTTGTTGTTCATGAGGCTGAAAATGGCGTCGACAGTCATGGTGTTCTTCATTGCCTTGGTGGCTTTAACGGCGGCGGAGTCAGAGAGGGTGAAGGCAGCCTCGGATTCGTTGATGAGTCTGCAGGAGCAACAGGAAAGGGCACATTTGACTACGTCAAAGTCTTGGTTGGGTGGAAGATGGAAGAAAGACGAAAGAGAGAGAGGGAGAAAAGGTAAAATGGTGTCAGATTTCCGTTAGACACGTGAGTTTATTTTTAACGGTATTAGTTTTGGAAGATTAAAATCAAAGTTTCTTTAAAAAGGAAGACTAAAATGTACCTTAATTTGAAAGATGGACTAAAACCAAAACCCGCTTGATAGTACAGGCACTAAAAACATATTTAACCCTATTTAATATTTAAACTAGTTTACTGGATAATGTATTACAGTGTACTATTATTTAGCATGATTTATTTTTTAACATTTATGAGTTAGTAAAAATATTGTTTATAAGCATGTACAAAAAATATTGTAAATACAAAGAACGAATTTGGTTTTGTTGTTTTGCAAACTTTGGCAACCAATTTTTCTGTCATTAAAATATGAAAACAAATTTACAATTTAGTAATTAAAAAATATTAGTCGATAGTTGCTTTAAGAAATTGAAATTGAATGAATGACTGAAAAATATTTCATTTTAAATAACCAAAATTTATCATTTAGTGTTTGAAATAATTCGTCCTTAATTTTTTATTTTAACTCTTATTACCAAATTAGTAACTGAAATCTGTAATACTTTTGATTGTTAAATTAGTCTAGAGTGACCAAATAGTTAAGGATTAAATAAAGACAGAAAATTCGATGGTTATTTATAAACAAAATTAAAAATCCGTCGTTAATATTTTAGTACAATAATTTTTATTACCGTTAATTCAATCGTAAGATATATTAGTGACCAATTTTAGATGTTTAGCAACGGATAATATGATTATTAAAATGGAATGTTTTTTATGCTTCCCAAATATTGACTGAGTATAATTAATAATCTTGTTTCACTTTTTTTAGTCTATTCAATAGAAAAATTTGATAAGATAAAGAACCAACCAAAAATAAATGTTTATATTTATCGATCTTTTTAGAATTATCTTCCTTTAAATGAGTATTATGAAAGATACATTGTTTCCATTAGGCTATTTTTTGATGAAAAAAAATGTTCACCAAATAAATTGTATCCTCTTTAAGATTTTTTAATATTTTTGTTTCAAGATTTTTGCTACTATGATACTTTCACGCTGAAGAACTTTAAAGTGATTTCTATGTCCCTTACAATTTCTCATTTTTCAATAGTTAGCCATTCTATTAGCGTTCAATTAACAAGTTTAAAACTCAATACATTCGTACACAATACCTACATTATACAAAATAAATATTTACTTTATGTAAACAAACATAATAAATAAAATATTTTAAATATATAAATTACACTATTATTAAATTTAATAATAACGTGTAAATTATAATTTAGATTCATAATAAATAATTTATGTTATGATATAATGTTATTTTTAGTTATTGATAATTTTATCAACAAATATTAAAATTCAGGTAAAGATATTGAAAAGTTATAAGTTGAAACTAAAAGATGAGAACAGAAATCCTTAAAAACACTCTTGTTGAAAATAAACGTCTGTTGAAGAATATCAACTATAATTTCTCTCGTTCATTACAATTAATATTCAAAATGTATTGAAATATAGTAATTGATTCTCTTTTTAGAAATTTTGTTATTTTAAGTTATTGTTTATTGATACACTAATAATATATTGTTCCATTACCTTAATATTTGACATTTTACATATATGTTATAATATTGTTAGTATACAATGTATATATAATCTTAAATAAATGTTTTTGGGATGTCATTTTTTTTATAGATGAATACAAAATTATGAGGACTAAATAAATAAAATTAAAAAAATATATTTGTATATTAATTTTTATTTGTGTAAAAGAAAATTGAGAAGCAAAGTTCCTTGATAAAGCTCTGCCACTGTTTAATGGTTATTTTTATTATGATGGGCATTTACCGAAAATAAAATATTAAAACACAAAATATTTATATCATTTCAAACTTAAAAAAATAATTCTTTTCTTTTTTTTATATGGTACTCAATTTTTTAATTTTTTTAATATGAAACTTAAATTTATATATAAATTTTGAACATATATTAAACAAAGATTTTCAAAGTTGAATGGTAGCATTGATGTGGTTATTTTTCTGTTATGGTAAACTGGTGGGTCAGACCGTGTTATATATAAATTGGGTGTTTTCCTAGGTTGCTTCCTTGTGTCTTGAATTGATTGTCTTGTTTCCTTTGTTACTAAACCTTGTCAATTTCTCCCTTTTGAATGACCATTTTGCCGTTTGAATCACGTATCTTTGATACATTCTAAGTTATAAATCCCTTAAATCCTGAAACAATACATCACTTAGCATCATTTCTAAGTTTTACAAAAACTTTATGCATATTTCTGTGTGTTACACTGTTTGTTAGCATTACGTATTACGCTTCCCTTATCGTGTTAGGTTGGTCAATACTACCATATGTGTTCAAACAAAATATTCAAAAAGAATTTTCTTCAAGATTTTCTGTCATAAAAATTAATCCATTTAAATTTACTAATTTTTCTTTTATTTTAGTTTTTTTTTTCTATTGAAAGAAGTACTGTTTACTTGAAATACTTAATAATAATATATTTACAGAAAAAGTAGAACAAAACTTTGCAAGAGATTTTTAGTACAGAAATCTTAACAAAACAAACATTTAATATAGTTATCTCATTTGTAATTAAAAACATTAAAAGAATTGATAATCAAGGAAAATCGTAGGCGAACAATTCGTGCAATACAAATACGTATAAATAAATAATTTCCTAATGGGAATTGATAATAAAAGGAATACTTAGTAAAATTAATCTACTAATTAAGATATTTATTCTTTTTATAAAATATATGTTGCAAAGTAAATCACTTGAAGATATGAACGGCCAAATATAAAGTAAAAGAAAAAAAAGTTATGGACTATAAATGTGAAAATGGAGATGGAAGCATCCGAATTGACAAGAAAATGTTTCCATAGAAATGAAACAATGTTTATAGTTGGTTTTGAATTTGGAAGAATCAGTTTTTAGAACAAGTATACAAGAAAAAAAAAGTAAAATATATTAAATGTCACATATTAAATGGTTATATAATAAACATATTCTTTCCATCCCAAAATGAGCAGGATTTTTGTAAGATCAAAATCAACAATAGATATTTTAATTATTAAACTAGTTTTATTAAATTAATTTTATCGACGGAAAAGTTTACGTATTTATATAATTTAGTTGAGAAGAAATTTAAAAAAAAATATCATATTTTGTTGAAAACTTAAAAGATAAAATTAAAAGAAACTTTGAAATAGAAGGAGTAGGTATTAGCACTTGTATGCATGTAAATGCTGGGAAATGCATTGCCTCAAGGTGGACTATTTATTGTCCACTAACAATTGAATAATATGAATTAAATAATGAGTATAAGGTTTGATCGGAGACTTTCTTGGTTTGTCAAATATGATAAGTTCATATTTTAACATCAATAAAACTTAATTGTTACACGAGGATTCGTTACTAGCACTACAATTGAGATTGAGAAATGGAGATTATGGTTAGAATAGTAAGGTTTATAAAATCGTAATTTGTGAGAAGCTTTTTATGATAAAAAAATATTAAAATAAATTTAACTTTTCTGTCAATATTTCATTAAAATTAATTTTTATAAAATTAATGTGAATTCCTTAGAATCCTAATAATAAGAATTTTAAGGAGAATAACGTAAGATAATGTTTTATTTCAATTAATTGAAATTCAGTGAGAGAAGTGAATGATGTAATAAAAAACCTCTTTTAATATAAAGTCATGTTAAAAATTTAATTAAAATTAATTCAAGAAGATAAATGTTCGATGATGTTGCAGTTAACAATTCTCGTAAATTTTAATTGTATTTATTTTGAATTGGAAGGTGCTGTGGTTGATAATACACATAATAATAAATGTTTAATTACATTAAAGATTAATTAGGTTTAGATTTTATTTGAACTTAATATATCCATATAAGAAGGTGAGTATGGTACAGCGAAAAAGAATAAAGATTTACTTAATTTTTGTTTTTGTTTTTTTTCATCATGATATTATGTTATGTTTATATAGGATCTAACTGGTAAATATTATGGAGAATCGTAAGTTTTATAATTTTACGATTTAAATATTATCTTCGAACAACAATCGTTACCATTGAAAACTAAAACTAAAATCACATAATCATTATAACTGCATTAAAAAAATTACAATAATTGAAATATTAAAATTATAACTAAGCCTATAAGTAAATAATATTATTATTTGTAAATTTCCTAATGAGCTCGTATCATTGTAATTATATGACAATTTTATTAAAAAAAGTATGTAAAAATTATATCAAATCCATGATAAAATTATATCACACACAATTTATTATATATATAAAAAAACTCATAACTTTTGTTTGAAAATCATTTTATAAATTATGATTTTAAAAGTTTTTTGCTTTGAAATATTTAATATGAACTTTATTCTTATTAGATTTTTTCTGTAATTTGGAAGATTTCGTGTTCGTGAGTTTTATGATTTAGCTTCTAAAACTAAATATAACACGAGTTTTTTAAATGTTAAATGAGATTACATGTGTTAATATATATATATATATATATATATATATATATATATTGTTCTTTTTACTCTATTTTTTAAGATTAAAATAATTATTTTACCAATTTTTAAAATTGATATCTTCAATCGACTTTTTTTTAATTTAATCAATTTTTATATTAAAATAATTATCTATAATAAAATTGTAAAAAATATATATATTTTCTTTTATTATTATAATACTAATTTTATTATTTTTTATTATCATAAAAAATGAACACGTGTGTTTTTCGTATATATAATATAAAAACTATAAAAGGATGATCATCTAAATCAATAATATTAGATATTAAGAGTTTATGTATGAAGGATTGGTGTAAATTGTTTATAAATTTTAACATTAATATTATTAGCAAATTTGAAAGATGCATAAAATGCAGTAAAATGATGAAATATTTAAACATATTTTTTTTCAAAGCCATGGTTGCGCGTCTTTGGTGTTTGGAGTCCAAGGTATTCTGTTTCCAAATTTTCAACCTTCAAAGCATTCGCAGTCAAAGCACGATACAGTGAAGCGAAATCAAATCTCTATAAAAACGTTGTTTAGTGTCTCCATTTTTCTCATCAAAACATTCCATATCCTTAAGCATTACTCTTCTTTCTGTTTTTCATCTAGTCTCAGAGAGATCAGACCAAAGAACAACATAACATGATGTCTTTCTCTTCCAGGAAGATGATCTTCGCAGTTCTGCAACTTCTTCTCTTCATCCTCTTCATTTTTCTAGCTTCTCCGGAATCAGGAGTAGCTTGCACCCGACCATTAGTTTTACATCGTCACTGGTCCGGAGAAAATGAGCTTCTTTGGCAGTTGCTTCCAAACGCTCCTGCGCCACCCTCTGGTGGAGATCCCATTCACACCTAACCCATCATGCAATGCAATCAAGCACCATCTTCTTAAATTCATATGGGTGTAACGTGTAGCAGGGTCTTTATACTTTTGAGAGAAAAAATACACATTTTCTTATGAATTCTTACAAGATATTATTTTTGTACGTATTTTGTGTTTTTAAGTCAGTATTCACATTCCATAAAAAAATCTTTTAAGCTAGCTCCATTTCAATCATCTCACTGTATGCTGCTATCTACAACAAAATAGTAATAAGTCTTATTTAATTTACTCAAAACTAATAATACAAAGGTTAAACCAATTAATACACTGATTTTTTTATAATATTTTGACATAATATATTTGTCATTCTATTGATTCATTATTTACGTATTATTATACTAACCTACTCTAAACCTAAAAAAGTAACATATATATTATGTAAAAATATTATAAGAAAAATCTATATTACCGTATTATTGTCTTTAACAAATCTCTACTACCAGTCTCCATCATTACAAGAGAAAGTTGATTTCCACGGTCATATGTAGCAGATCCAAATATGTCTCCTATGAGACACTTTAAGTGTATCACCAATGTCATCCTGTTAAAATATAAACAGTCAAAACCGGACATTGGCTAAAAGTTTACTATTTCTAACATGGAAAAAAGTTGAACATAATTTGAGCAAATTTTATTTTGCAAATGCTTCATGCTTATAAACTTACTTACTAGCAAACACCTTGAAGACAAAATGATGAAAAAGGTTGAACATCAATTTATCCCCGTAGAAAAAGAAAACACTATGACAATGTTGGTTTAAATGATAATATATAGCCTTACTTACATTTATAATTTAATTTGGCCTAAATCCCAATAGTAAACAAAGAGGATGGGGAGGATTTTGGCGACGTAGAAGAGCATCACCAATCCCAGAACTCACGACATCAACATATGAACCCGATGAAGTCGTCATCGATCCACAAAACATCAAACAACTATCCCTAAACTGTGCCATGGACAAACTTCATATCAAGCTCCTTGTAGCACAAATTTAGCAACGCATGCAATGCTCAAGGTTGAGCAGAGGAGTAAAGAATTTGTTGTTTTAGTGCAAAGAGCTGAACCCATAGAGAAGCAGAGAGGGAGACATGGAGAGAGGATGTTTGTGAAGATTGGTATTAAGCGGAGCCACGCGTCAAAATTATATGTAGCCACGTGTCAATAATCTTCGTAGTCATGCACTCAAGAATGTTTTTATTTTCTCTTTTAGTTAAGTTTTGTTTTCTTTTTCTTTTGAAGCTTTTTTAAAAATTCTAGAAGTGAAACATGTAACAATCATTTGTGTTTCTTTCATTTGTATATTTTATAAATAAATGTATTACAATTGAAATAATAAACAAAATGGTATTACATTTATACAATAATATAAATGAGTTAATAATATTTCTGAACATTGTGACTAGATTGATTCACAAATTTGTCTACCAATCATTATAATATCAAAACATTATGTTTCGTAATTAATAAAATATATTAGGTTGAATTTTATTTAATTCCACAACTAGATACGAAATAAAAAATGCTTGAGGATTTTTTTTAAATCAGTTAGGCGCTGTTTTTTATTTAATTTCTTTGTTTGTAATAACTTTTTTTAGTTTAACATTAAAACAATATTTTTATTTTTCCAATTTGCAAAAAATTACATTAGTTAAAATAAGTATATATTTAACTGTTTAATTAACTAATAAATCTAGAAAAATATTCTTTTTGACACACAAACGTTTATTTAAAATTATTCTTTTTTATTTTTTGTTTTTTCTTTAAAAAATATAAAAATTTATAATTATTTTATTATTTTATCTTTATAATATATATTAAATGAATGTAAAATTGTTTCATAATAATCCTATACAAAGATCTAGGTATAGGTACATGATCATCGATAAAATGCAAATATACGTGTGTATATATGTGAGTGGGTCAATGGAAGGAGTTTTGATTTCGAGCATATTTTCCGTAAAGGGAATAGTATAGCAAATTGACTTGATAGTTTTCCTTACCTCAATTTTTGGGTTTCGTGTGATTGAGGATGTTCCACCAATTGTTGTACTTCAAAAGTGTTTGGTGAGATTGGGTATTCCAACAAGAACTAATTGCAATTAATATATAATATCAAATTTATCTATTTTTATCCATAGCTTATGGGTTTGCTTAATGTTTACGTAAGTCCTTTTTTAATAAATATTTTTCACTAGAGCTTTATTTTTAATGTACCACTTTATTGTAAAAATATTACTAAAAATTATTATTCGTTGTACACATAAGCAAATAAAGTCATTGGGTATGACATTTGCCTTTTTTCTTATTTATTTGCTCATGGGTATACAAAATAGAATATATTTGACTTTGTAAATGTTATTTGTATACTATTTTTTCTCTGTATTTTAATCGGGTGAGATCAAGATTCTAATAGCTTGATTGAAAAACAAGGTATTTCCATCACTAGTCACAAATATTACAGTGTTGCTATATATTTGCACTCTTTTTTACTTTTCATTCTCCAAATATTTTTGACAACGATTAAAATACTAAAACTACCGCGTGTTGTTGCTTCTTCTCCGGAGTTTTCTATGCTTCTTTTTCGACACTAATCGGTTTTTTATTCAATTTGCTGATGTGATGGAAACTCATTTATTCGTCATGGCAATATGAATATACACAGCGAAAAGTCAAAACTTTTTAAATTTATTTTCAACATTTAATAAATAATTTAGTTAATTAACTTCTATTTACGCGATATGACACGTAAAACATATGATACAAAATGATTACGTCAACGATAGATACATCCAGGTTGAGAAATATCTTTGACGTCCACAAAAAATCATAAAAATTATCATTTTGTTTATTTTTATATCATATACTAATATCGAAAATGAATTTTACTATTTTATGTTTTACATAAACCTTTTAAAAACAAACTAAAATAAATATTTTTACTTCATTTATAAAACACAGGATTTAAAAAAATATTTGCTCACACTACGAAACCTAGAGATGGACGATGAATTGGTCATGTATGACTTCCTGATGGCGAAGATCGATGGTGCCAATCTACTTTTTCTTTGCTTGCTTTTGATCGGGTCGTCTTCAAATATATTAGTACATTCCCTCTTTTCCTATGTTGCTTCCTATGTTTTGAATTAATCAAAAGTTGTTTTTCCCGTCACTTGAATTTGAATTACCCTCGATATTCCTTTGTATGATTAGATTTGCCGCTAAAGCCACGTGTAAAAAGTTAAGAAAAATATGTTTCGTTGTAGAAAAATTCCTTTCATGCATCAGAGCAATGAAATGGAGAGAAAAAGGTGATAAGAAGCCCTAATGAAAGGATCTCTCAGAATAGTTAATATTTGGTTAACTACTTATAAGCACAGTATATATAATTAAACGTTATAATTAATAATTAAAGAACCTTATTAGATGGTTACATACGTACGTACGTTCTTTACATTTTCTATATAGTTTTTTACGAGGTCATCGCGATACTGGGTAGCGCGTATATGGGTGTTTTGGAGTCCAAGGTATGGTGCTTCCCATATTTCAACCTTCAAACATTAATAGTCAAATCAAAGCACTAAAAAAATTCAAACACAACCACTATATAAACCTAGTATGTCTGTCCCCTTCCACTTTCATATCAAAAAACCTAGCTCTGGTAACTGTTTCTCCAATCACTCATCAATGGCTCTGTCTCACAGGAGGATCCTCTCCACAGTTTTGCAGATTCTGTTGGTCACCTTCATCATTTTCGTTGCTTCTCCAGAATCTGGAGTAGCTTGCAGACCATTATTCTTACATTATCAATGGTCATGGGAATACGGCCTTCTCTTTCAGTCCCTTCCAAACGCACCAGCACCACCATCAGGTGGAGATCCCACACATCCCTGATTCCATCACCTTCACTCTTTTACACAGATTAGTCCTTTTAGATTAAAGAAAAAACAAGAATCTAAGGACTCTATCAACCCTATTTGTCCTACGTGATATATATGTCACCGGAGCAATGGCAGTCTCCGTGCACACGTTTCACGTGGTTGTAGATTATTTCCATTTTTATTATTTTTTTAGCGTTGTTCATGTTTTCACATGTAAATGCTTTTTCAAATACCTCTTCCTTTACTTCTTGTATTCACATTCCATCAATTGTGATACTCTCACTCAATATATATATTAGTTATCTGGAACATGTGTAATTTATTCTTTTAGGTTTGTTGCCATTATTGTATGCTAATCTTTGCTTTAGCATTAAAAAGAAAACCATTTTAAATTATGGATTAAGCTCTTTAAGCATTACGTGTTCTTTCCGTTCTCAGGCTGAAGCAGGGGCTGTTAAGCATGTCGACGATAAAATAATATAACTGAGGAAAAAATTAAATATTTACATGTAAAAAAACAAGTTTATTAATATATTTTTGGACGGCCGGAATTTATTTCAATATTTTTTTGTTAAAAAATTGAGATTGGCGCGGTCACCATGTCATCCTTGGCTGCCTGCGTTTAAAGTTGAAAAAAAAAAAATGGTTGTACCTAATTTTGCTGAAAGCTCGAACTAACATTCGATTACATTTTGTTTAACTATGACCATTACTAATTGTGTTCTTCTTGGACCTAACAAAAACAAAGATGGGTTTTCGAGACTTTGCTGTTAAGACGTTCCTTTCCCGATATTACTGCCAGCAAAAGATGACGAATACATATGGTGACTTAGATGAGTTAATATTGGCCTATCTAATGTTTTTAAATTGACCATTGAATCTTTTACTTGTTCAGTCGGCGATTCCAATGTATAACAGCATATCTCTTTAACACACTACAATTTCGCTAAAACTCTCTTCATCTAAAACTACAGGCTGAGATGGGTTTTACTGATTCAATGCACGACTCAAATTTCAAACAAATGGATCACTCATATTTTGATAAATTATTTTACTGTAGCCTTGATTGAAAACCATAACCTTAAGACAGTGTATGTCTTTGGGAAACAACGAAAACTCTTAACGACTCAAGATTTTACTAGTGAAATACAATATACTTTGGAACCGTAATATATATATATATAGGGAGAGAGAGAGATATACTTTGATTTATCCGTGGCAAATGTGTCATACATCGATCTAAAATTGAGAATGAACCTAGTATTTCATTCATTCTTGAAATGAAAGATCAAAAGCCTATACATTAAATATGTCTTTTCTAATTTTACATATTCAATTTTTTTTATATTTTATATATTAAAAATACATTATAAATATTTTTTTATGTTGTAATTGACTAATTAATATCTCCAATTAAATAATTTAAAATAATAATTATTTTTATAGGTTAAAATATTTTGTTACAATAAATAATTAAAATTTAATTTATAAATTTATATCTATATATAGATAAATATTTTTTTATATAATTTTTATTTCTATATTACCTTTTTATAATATAATTCTAAATTGATTTTTTAAAAAATATAATTGTTAACTGATTTCAGAAATAATTGTTATTTTGAAATTTTTTATATAAACTTTTTATTTTTTTTCTTTATTATAATTATAGTTTTTATGTTATAAGGTATTTTTTAATTCTCAATTATTATTTTTGATATATTAACTTAAACAATTTATATATATTATTAATTTATAACATAATATAAATATCTAAAAAATTGAACACATATTTATCAAAGTATTATTAATTTAAATTATATTGTTATTACTATATATTTAGATTCTTCAAGTAATATAGTTAAAATATAATTTTTTAAATTATTTTTTATTTTATTTAAAAGAAAGTAAACTACGATTAGCCAATTCCATCTTATATCTCGTTTCGACAGACCAGATATAAGTCAGACCAACAGTTAACAGATTGAAAACTGTGTAACTTGACCTATCAAATTTTGATAGGTTTTACATACCTTGATAACCTTTATCGTTTATTTAAATAGAAAACATATATGGTGATTTTTTATGACATTCACCAACTGAAAAGCTATTAATCATTCCAAAAGACTAAGTGATTAATTCACATATTGTAAGTTCTGATGAAAAGAAAACACAGCTTCTAAGTATTTTAATGGGTTAAATATGTTTTTAGTCCTTGTATTATCAAGCGGTTTTGGTTTTAGTCCCTCTTTAAAAGTAAGGTACATTTTAGTCCTCCTTCTTAAGAAAACTTTGATTTTAATCCTCAAAAACTAACACCGTTAAAAATGAGCTCATGTGGCTAACGGAAAACTGACACCATTTTTTTTTCTCACCTTTTCTCCCTCTCTCTCCTTCGTCTTTCTTTCATCTTCCACCCAACCTCCTAAACCTCTGAAAAAACGTCATTTACAATGCAAGCCACCATGGATCCCCACCCAGGAACCTTCCTCATTCTCTCCTACGTCATGTCTCGTCTTCCTTCCTTCAGCCCCAGAACCGCCACCTCCGCCTCCACTTCCTTCTCCTCTACCTCCACCTCCGACTCCGCCTCCACTTCCCGTTCCAATCACGTCGACATCGAACAACCACCTCACTCCGATGCTTCCTCTTCCTCCATCGTGGGCCAAATGCAGTTTCTAGAGGAGTGTTCGTGTCTTCTTCCGCCGGAAACGATGGGCCAAGCGGAATGTCAGTGACCAACCTCGCTCCGTGGTTAACAACAGTGGGAGCGGGCACCATTGATTGATAGTACAGGGACTAAAAACATATTTAACCATTTTTTAATTGACAAATGAGAAACATATAAATAATTGTAATTAATTTATATCTAAAATTAAATATAATTATATGAATTAATGTATATAGTTAAAAAAAAGGGTTAAATATATTTTTATATTTGTGTATAATTTGGACTTTTGTAAGAACCTAGAAAAGTACATTAATAGAAAAGATAAATGGATTTAAAATAGTGACATGAGCATTTCACTTTAAACAAACTTATAAAATATAAAACTTCAGAAAAGTTTTGTTCACTTGCTTAAACCCACTTCATCTCTCTAAGAAATGTACTCTCTACTTCATATGCCTTCTCTCTAACATTCATACTCACTGAGTCGTTGCATTTCCGATCAGGTGGTGTCCAAGTGGCCACAGCGTAGAGGGATCCATTTTGCACCGATTACTTTCTTCGTTCGGACCTGTAAGTAGTTCTACCTTCCTCCTCCACTGTCTTAGAACCTAGGGCATGCGGTTCTACTGAACGCATGTAACCAGGAACCTTCTCCTTTAAAATTTTGTCAAATCCTAGCTTTCAGAGCCGTCTTTCATCACCAATGTGGTGGTTTTAGGGTGTTGTCTAGGTTTTGGCTGAGATAGGCATTGTTGAGTCATTCTTGTAAGCTGAGTTGTTCAACCCTAAGGTAAGGGGAGCTAGATATTTTCTTTAAATCGATTGTATGACGTGTATGTATAAAGAATTATGAAATTTGTGTGCTGTTTGGATTGCATGTTAGGTTTTAAGCTATATTGGGTTGTATGTGCTGAAACGTGAAATCTGTGAAACAGTGTTGTGATGCCATGGACTGAATGTGGATGTGTTTGATTGCTTTAATTGGACATGATGGAACTGTTTGAGGTGGAAAATTTGTTGTAGAGTTGAATTGATAGAAAAGGCAAGTGTTTGGAGAGGGTTTTAGGTCTTTTGAGAGGAAGTGAGGTGGTGATTTTGGGCATTTCGGGTCCAAAGCACAATTGGCCTGTTTGGGTAGCTTAGATAGGTCTAATGTAACTTAGGAATTTTAAATTGGTCTAAAACATGTTCATAGTGGTAGAGTTTAAATTGGGTCATTTAGTTGAACAAATTTGGTGTTTTAGGGCATAAATTGAATCGTAATCATTCTAGAATTGTAGTAAGAAGATTTAGAAACATCTAGATAGGTTTAATCAGGTCTAAAACACGAATTAAGGATGATAGAAGTTGGGGAAAAGGTTTAGAGATGGTAAAGAATGAGTGAGTTGTATAATTCTGCAGAATTTGCGTTCTGCAGATTATGCAGACTTGCTATGCGAATGGTCTTGCATAGCGAGTCCCTCCAAAGGTGCTCACTGTTTGGTTATTCGTACAACGAGCCTGTGCGTTGTGCGAGTGACTGTAGAGGGTTTCCCTCTGTTTGCTAATTCTCCTTGTGAATGATGGTGCACTGTGCGAGACACTCTTGTCTCACCTTGCGAATGGGTGGGCTCTCTGAGTCGAAATTCCTCTTTTGCTCTCGTTTTGGCTGACTTAAGTGTGTGTAATGATTGAAATGCATAGTGTGATGATGGTAGTGTTATTAAATTGAAAGTATGTGAATGTATGAGACATGTTTGGTGGTTGAATGTAACAAAGTGTGGTTAATGGACGTAATTCCATGATCCTCAAGGTGAGGAATCCATGGTGGTGCCCTTTTAGTGTGTTTTAGAATGATTTGCATGGAAGCTCAGTCTTGGGGGTTATCCTGAAACTGCAATGGTCAATCATTTTCAAGTAGAGAGGGTTGAACCATGTCGTGAGTAGTAGCAGGAGGTCTTAGTCTTGGAGGCTTCCAGTATGCTCCAAGGCGCGATACAGACTAACCTCGTGAGTGTGGTAGGGTGAAACCCATTGGCAACGACTTTGCAAAGCAGTAGATGCCACCACGAGTGCATATAACTCGACAATCATTCTAGTTTGGACGAGTCAAGTTAAAAGTACAAGTTATGTTTGTGTAGTCTAGTATATTTGCCTTTAATTGCATATTGTGTGTGATTGTTATAACATGATTTTTGTATACCTAGCTCACCCTTGCTTATGTGTTTTTGCCTTGTTTGTGTTGTGTTTTATTTTGCAATGATCATCCACTTGGATGTGCGCAGAGGCGGATGAGGTACTATTGGAGCAGGCCTTGGATGATGATGTTGCAACTTAGTTTGTTTAGGTTTTTCTTAGTTATTTGTATCTTCTGAAATACTCTAATGTGTTTAAAGTTTTAAATTATGGCCACTTCGGATGATTGTAATCTTAATACTTGACTTGAAAGTCTATTTCTAACTATTCTATTATATTATATTTGATGATGCCAATATTATGTATTTTCTATATAATAAAGGACGTTACAACTTTGATTTAAAAACAATAAAACTAATACTTATTATTTTATATTTTCTTCTAATAAAACACATTGTTTTTGTAAGATCAGATTCGTCAATAGTCGTCAATCTCACCGCTTATCATATTTTTTTTAATATTTTCGTATTTATAATATACTAATGTTGTGTAATTATCTTATTGTTTATATGGTTACTTAAAATCATACCCAATTTAAAAGGAGATGAGAATATCAAAATTTATAATTTTCGCAACAAGATGGAGAATTTTAAATGATTAAATTTATGACAGTCTTTATTTTTATTAAATTGTTAATACTTGTTAATTTGTTCATAATCAACTTCCAAACAAGAAGTTAGTATCTTAATATTTTGGAAGTCTTTTTTTAAAATTTTATCACCTTATTTATGTATCACACGAATTCTAATAAATCACTAATGAATTCGACCGACTATCAAGCAGACAGTAGATCATGAATAAGACAAAATATATTAACCTTAATGTTGATCAAGTTAACAGTAAGTAGGATTAAACACAATTGAATTGTAATTAGGTCAACCTTAATTAAAAAAAACCTTTGCATAAAGAGGAAGGTTACATACATTTACAACACAACCCAAAACTAGCCTGGCCAACTTAAAATGCTTAAGAACACACAAAAGAAGATGGAGGAGATACAATGCATGTATGAGGATGAGTGATGACCCTCCGAGCTGAGAATGCAACTGTGTCAGAAACAGAGTGTCTGACATTCAACGCCTCTTACACCAACTCAACCTACCTTGACCAGGTTATGGGAGAACTAATGCAAGATTGTCCATGAGGACAACACAATAGCCA
Organism: Vigna reflexopilosa; assembly: GCA_027742785.1. Taxonomy (NCBI): domain Eukaryota; kingdom Viridiplantae; phylum Streptophyta; class Magnoliopsida; order Fabales; family Fabaceae; genus Vigna; species Vigna reflexopilosa. Next base: position 9,587,242 of record CM050914.1, on the reverse strand, counting down.
ACAAGGACAACCTGTCCATGCAAACAGTCAAAATAGTCGGATTGTTCCCCTTCATGTTGGGCAAAATGGAAACCTCCATGCCCAATAGGCAATCTATCCCTCTAGCTTTTGAGAAATATGATAGTTTTAATTGATCCTGTCAAACTTCTTAAAGTGTTCATGAACTAATAACATTGTATATATCGATCATATCCCTGAAACAACTATAATTATAAATTTATTATTTCATGTGTTGATACACAACATTAGTATCATGTGTTGATATCTTCCACCGAGAGTGAAAATCCCTCTCAAAAGGTTGTCTAGACATTGTTTCTCTCAATCAAACAATACTCTTCTCCAATTAAACCTTTAGTGTCAATCTCATTTATATTATTACATCTCTGTGTTAATACTTTGATTATGCTTTAAATTTTAGAAAAATTTGTTGTATTTTTAGTTTCAGTGTTAACTATCAATCCATATGTCCTTTGAGAATATACATTGTTAAATTTATTGTTACATTAAAGTTAATAAATTCTACATACAATGATTAAAGAGAGAGTTTGTGAAAGTATATAATGTTTAGTTGTTATTTTGTTTTTCAAACTTTATAAACAAAAGAAAAGATGGATCATGAGATTGTGATGGCATGAAATCCAAGCAATCTAGCTCATTCATCATCTACGGAACTTATTCAAAACATAGCGCAGTTTCCTTTCTACATGATTTATATTTATGTCAATTAAATGAGTCTGCGTGCTTGCTAAGAAAAATATCTGTCAAAATTTGCTGCTCAATTATCTTTTTCGTAGTTTTTTTTAATTTTATCCATTTTTTAATAATTAATTTGATATCAATCTTTTCTACATGAAGATAATTATAAGAGGATATACATTTTATAACTCTCTTTGATGTCATATTTTAATTTGAAAATTTTACCTTTTAAAAAATGAAAACAATTTATTTATTTAGTAACAGTTGCATAATTTTTATTACTACTTTTATAAAATTATACGTGTTCTCTCTCTCTCTCTCTCTCTCTATATATATATATATATATATATATATATATATATATATATATATTAAATAATTATTATAAAAATAATAAAATTATATATTTCAATATAATAAAAATGTAAATACGAATGCGTGTAAATGTTTTGGCTAAAAGATATTAAGAAAAACATGAATTTAATGTGTTCTTCAATATCAAAATATATGACATCTATATATTTCATATTTTGAATCATCAATTATGTCATTAGCATGTTACTTCTCCATTTACAAAGCCATCAAAATTCAAATTTTCAAAGATGTAATAAACCAACTTCCGTTCATCCAATACTCATTATCGGTGGAATGATAAAAAACTCGCTATGAACTAGGTCCCAAATTCAAACCACATCCAAATTTCCAAACAATTGCTTTTTAAGTTTATCTGACATAATTTTATATATTTATCTCTAATAAATTCTTATTCTTATAACTCATGATATATATATATATATATAATTGCTTTCTTTATTTTGATTTGGTTACCGTGTGTCAAGTTCGTCCACTTTTTAAAAAAGTTTTTATTAATTAAAATTTGATTTAAAAGTGTCAATTTCATCCAAACGTGATAAATTTGTTTCAATCAAGTCCTTTCGTTAAATAGATAAAAACGGTGTTAACTTTTTTTCTCTTCTACTTTTCTGTGCAATGCAGCTTTTTCGTCAGTATTTATAGCTTTTTCTCTGATTACTTTTCAAATAAAGCACTTGCCACTTTTCGTATCTTCCACTCCATCTTTTATCAACCCAACTATTGCCTCTCTCTCTCTCTATATATATATATATACCCTTCTATAAATAAAAAACAATGTTACGTCTATATATATACCTTTCTATAAATAAAAAACAATGTTTTAATAATATAAAAGGACAAAAACAATGTATATATTATTGTGTAAATATATCTAACCAAAGTATATGTTTTTTTGTTTGACACCCAGTTTCAAAAGAATATTAAATTAATAAAAATATTATAATAAAGTTAAATAGAAATAGAATTTGTAAAAACTTGGTAGTATTTAAATAAATTTAATAAATAAAAATAAAACATAGACGAAGAGAGAGAAAACGAGAGCTTATGAAAAAAAAAGTTAAGTGTTTTATGAATTCTTAGTTGGCAGTTTTCATTTTTTTTTAATATCTATAGTGAGTTTTTTGTTTTACTATCAACACAAATATTATTATTTATCAATAGTTTGTTTTAATTTTTGTAAATATTGACTGAAAAAAATTTCACAACATTAATTATCATTGTTTTACATTTAGATTATTGTATGTATTAGTAATTGAAATATTTCATCCGAATAATTAAGATTAATTAAGATTCAGTTTCATGGTAACTTGTTCATAAGTAATAATGAATAATTTCACCCTAAATTGAGATGAGCAAATTCATTACGAAATATATTTTTTTCAATGTCTAAAAACGGTTAAAATTATAAAATTAGCATGGAGAAATATTCATTACGAAATATATTTTTTCAATGTTTAAAAATGGTAAAAATTATAAAATTAGCATGGAGAAATATTCTGATGTATAAAATACAATTAATTGTGTAGTTCTTTAAAATTATAAATGTAAAATATTATACTTTTTTATGGAAATAATTCAAAAGCTAATTGAAAGCGTAGAAGACAACTGTAAGTCATTCACAAAAAGAAAAAAAAATTACATAAATTAAATCAGATAAATAATGATAGAACGACAGTAAAAGAGAAAATAAAAAAATAACGAAATAAAATAAATAGTTGTGTTTTAATGATAAAGAGTTAAAGGGGTAAGAGAAAAGAGAATATTTCATATGAAATAACTGATATATTTTTCTTTTCCTAGTTAAAAAAATTACTAAAAAAAAACATATACTTAAATTTAAGAAGGAGAAATAAAGGGGGATTGTTTTATATAAAAAATAATAATTGATAATTTTTAAATAAGTTGTGTAAGAACTAAAGTTAAAAAATAAATGTTAAAAAATGTTATTTAAAAAGTTGTTTAGAAACTACAAGAAAGAGAAAACTGCAAATACTGACAAAGAGGCCGCAAAAAAAAACAGAAGAGAGAGAAAAAAAAAGTTAACACATTTTATGTCTATTTAAGGAAACAGACTTGATTGAAGCAAATTTTATCTATGTTTGGATGGAATTGATATTTTTAAACCAAGATTGAACGTAATTGAAACTTTTTTTAAAAAGGTAAACGAACTTGATACACTGAAGTCAAACTGGAGACAAAGAAAATAATTAAAATGAGTAAGAATTTATACTGAGCAAATTTTAGTGTGTTTTTTTTGTAATATTTGAAAATGAGTAAGAATTTATGACAAATTACACGCATAATTTATTTCCACCTTTGAAAAGTTAAATTTCCTAAGACAAACATTAGGAAAAGTCATTTATCCTCTAACTAGTTTTGTTCATTTTTATCTGTTCAAACATTCTCGTAGAATATCGGGTGCTCAATGGACTTGTAATTCATTTATATTGCCCTACAACGTAACATGAAATGTTAAACTATCTCATCTACATAGTCACCAATTTTTCTTGCTTAACGCATTTCTAGGTTGAAAATTAACTACAATTAATGAAGTGATTTTAATATTTTTAATTTTACACTAATTTTTTTCCTTCCAAACAGCGGTCTTGTGACTTATTCAATTTAGAGAAATTGTTAAGTCAAGAGTTAGATTTTCTTCTCATCTTTTGATATTGATAATTATTTTCAATAATAATTCTACACTACTCAATGATAATATCTTATTCAATGCATTAATGTTTGAAAAAGATTTCTTAAATAAGTTTGTTTTAAATTAAAATAGCCCAAAGATGTTTTCTCTTATTTCACACTATGCTCCAGTTGAGCAACATTGTGTACTTGCATTTTTTAAATTGGAAATGATTTTTGAAAATAAAAATTAGACATAACCTCGTATATTTGGAAAACCGAGTGCATGGAAATTGAATAAGATGTCTAATTTATGTGTTGTCGTAATTGGACTTTTGCATTTGATCCAAATATACTATGATCACTGACATGACCGGGTGTTTGGCGTTCAAGTTGCGTACTTATTTGATTTATTCTAAATTTGTGAGTAAAATTCAAATTCAAATTCAAATTCAAACCTTTTGAAATGACGACTACTGAGAAAGTCAATTCACACAACAAGGATGCGTTTGAGGAAACACAAATTATCATAATCGATCTCAGTGGGTAAGGCCGAGAAACTATTACTGCATGTTTTTCCACCGTCACAGTGTTGGAGTTTTTGTTAAATCATTTTAAATTTTAAATTAATATATTTTAAGGTGTTCGTTCAAGAGCGGTAATCACACAAAAGAATAGAATATCAATTTCTATTTAAATGGATTGAATAAAATATCACAACAATATATGCTCCATTACAAAGCTTCCCTATTATTTCAATTCCAGATTTTTTTAACTCTAAACTAAATTAACTTGTCTTGTCTTCCTGTTTTATTTACAAGCACTGTACTTGTAGGTAGAGTTTGGTGTGTAATTTCAAGATCCATCTTCCATTCAAATCCAGTTATTATCCTCCTGTAATTGGTCTCTTTACTGTGCAAAACTAGTTCAAAACCATCCCTCTTCGAAGATTTCAGCATATTATTTTTCTTTTCAATTCTGATGTTCCAATATCCATTGTCTTCTTACAAGAATCTTATTTTCCATTATTTGAGTACCCTTTTTTTACTCAGTGATGTAATCAAAGATATTATAGCTAATTAAAAACAAAAATGTGGCTACGGGAAATACCACAAGAGTTTGACAATTCAACTTGCTTGCATGCTACGCAGCATTTATTCTGCTTTCATGTTCTTTTTATGCTCAAATAAGGACCAAACACACCAGTGTTATATATGTACTTTTAAGTCTTTGAGAATTGACATCGCTTTACTTTTTTAAGGTATACACGGACTTTTGACCTTTTCTATTTACCATTCTTGATTTCCTCATTATATTAATATTAGTTTCCATATAATGAATGAATTTCAAAAGTTGCAACAAAAGAATAGACTCGCAATTTAATATTATATCATTAAGCATAATTTTATTACTAAATAGATTTAAAATAAATCGTTTATATAAATAGTATAATTAATGGATGGTTACCATAGTATTTTTTTATCGACCAATATATATGTATATAAATAAGAGACATGGGAATGGTCACCATAGTTTATAGCGATTGATTATCAGTTAAAAACCATAAGATAATCTATTGAGTTGGCTGATTTCTTAGACATGAAAATGTTGATTGGCCAATTAGTCTGCTTCTATTAACAATGCTAATACTTTATCCAACAAAGTTTTATATATATATAATTGAAATAAAAAAAGAGTTTCTTTTATGTAAATCACATTCCTTTAATTTATTGAAAAGAGTGTTTGTATCTTTGGAACATAATGTTCTCTTCTCCTGAACCATGTGAATTAAAAAAAGAAAATCACCAAGGGGTATCTGCACTCTAATAAACAAGACTGGGTCAATTAATAGCGTTAAAAATCACTTAACAGTAGCGTTAAACAAGAGAGTCATTAATTATAATATAAATTGTATATATTTAATAGGTAAAAGTTGAATATCTGGATTGTTAAGCCCGTTGGAGGCAGCAGTTTTTGGAGTCCGACAAGGGTAATTTACTTTTCTTTTAATCGTCGATGTTGTTTAAGGTAGTTAACTAATTGTCAATCTTCAACCATGTATACCCAGTCAATAGTACAACTGATCAACCACGAGAAGCACCGGTCAATTGATCAAGTAGCTTCTTGCCTACGTATATTATATATATAAATATTGGGAGAGCTACCAGGTACCTTTCACCATCTATACTCAAAAAACTCATTTTGTTCGACCTCTTTAATTTTGATCCATTGATCGGTTACTTTAAAACAGCTACGAATGGCATTGTCTAAGAGAATGATCCTCCTGGCAATTCTACTAATCATCTTCACCATTTTTGTTGCTTTTCCTCAATCTGGAGTAGCATGCAGAACATTACAAGAAGATCAGTGGTTGAGGCAATCCAACGGGATTTTGTTGCAGGTCCTTCCACGGGGACCTGTTAAGCCATCAAGTCCAGATCCAATTCATACATAACAAACATTCTTACTATATTTTCAACTATTTTCTCTTTGCTTGTGCTGGCTCAGAATATCCACCATCTTGGGTTCCCATGCAAGAGTGTATTATACCTTTTTAATTTACTACTTTAATTGTAATCTGATACAATTCTTTAATTCATACTGATAACATTTGCTGACAATAAAATCTGTAGCACCTATATTGTGCAAATTAAGCAGTTTGTATTTCATTGGTACGCTTTCTCGCCCAGGATAATAATATATTTGAAACAGAGGCACCTGTGTGACCGACATTTCAATTCCACAGATGATAAGAATAATGAATAATGTAACCCTTTTACGATAGCAATAATAATGTTTACATAATTTTATTATGGTGTTGAGTGGCTACAATGTGGAATATATGAAAACATACAAAATAACATAATCTTTAAAAATGAAAAACCAGATCTCGAAGATATTTTTGTGAAATTCTAACTAAAAATATGGATATGAATTACAGGAAAATAGTTAAAAACAAACTTTTCATATTCAAGATGGTGTGTATTGAACTAGTGGATTACTTAAACTTTATTTCATGATTAATTTGTGAGAAGATTAAAAAGCAAGTTAAACAGAATAGAATTGTATAGTAAATAAATAGAAACACTTGTGTTGTCATCCTGATCGTGAGAATGCAAATGTAACATTTGAATGACAATCAAGTATATAAAAAAGATTTGCAAGGGCAACCACAACAACGATTAATGCACAAATAATTACCAGTGTCCAAAGCATAAGGTTCCTCTATGAAAATTGTTGGATGAAATAGATGAAACAAACACCAATCAATCATAAAGATACAAGGAATTGTACATGATTATAAATTGTCGTATCTAGCCTTTATGCTATGTTTTATTATGAAAGTATTTTCAGTTTTTGTAATAAATGCTACATATATTTTCTTTAATAATATAAGTTTATAAAAAAGTTACAGTATCCAAAATATTTTTATATTTGTTATAATTTTTATTATTGATAAAATAATAAGATTAAATATGTTTCTGTCCTTTAACTTTAAATAAAAATAAAAATTATTTTTTTCTTTTAATTTTGATTAAATATAGTTCTTTAATTTTGTAAATATGTGAATTTATTTATTTTAACTAAATTATATTAAATTTATAGTGTTTTAAACGTGTTTTATAATAATATTTTTGTTATTTACATTATTTAATATATTTTTATTTCAATATGTTTGAAACTATAAATGTACATAATAAAATTTGATCAAAATAATTAAATTTATTTATGTATGTTTAAAGATGAAGGCTAGATTGGTTTAAAATTTTTAGGAAAAGCAAATTTTAATTTCTACTTAAGAGACTAAAAATATATATTTTATAAAATGTTTAAAAAAAATTTACTTTTTTAAAAATAATCTTCTATTTTGTTGTTGAGTTCTCGCAAGAATTTTAAAAATAGCGTGGGAAACAATTGAACGATGCTCCCGCTGACACATTGATTGTTCCACACAGCTTGTCCATGTTTCAGACAAGACAGCACTAGCCACAAAGAAAACATTATTAGCCTATTTAATTGTAGTGTTTCATATTATTTTATATGATAATAAAGTGTTAGAGAATGTACTATTAATTATTCTATGTACTGTCTTCCAAAATACCTGCAGGTGATCAATGTCTACCTTTTATGTTTATTCTTTAGATTTCATTTAGTTGATGATGGCGGCTAGCATATACAATGATATGTTTGTCCTTGAAACTAACAGCAATGTATAAGGGCTGGTGGTCCTGAAAGATCTTTGCAAAATTGTTTTCAGGTATGTTTTTCCAATTCATTGAATCTGAGTGTTGTCATAAATCGGTTCATTTAGAAATTTAAGTATGAATTTAAATCTTATATTAAATAAAAATAAAAAATAAAACACTGAATAAAAACTCATTAATTTGTTATTTTAAAATTTTAGACTGAGAATAATATTATATTTTCTTCTTCTTCGAAAAATCTAAAAACTACATCTTTAGTACTCATTAACCTAATTAGTAGTTGTCGCTGACATGGAATTAGACGCCATTTGTGACATACAGGAAATAAGTAATTGATAATTTGACATGTTCGCATGCAACACGGCCGTTTATTTTGCGTTATTGTTCATCTTCTGTTGGAGAAACTAATAACAGCCAAAAACATGGTGTTGGAGTCTTTGACATCTGTTTTCTTTACCAGCGTTCTTTTGACAGTTTCAAAATCAAATCAGTTATTAGTTAAACAGACGAAAGATATATTTACAGACATATTGATAAATCAGGGAATATGGATATATATATATATATATATATATATATATATATATATAGATTTACATGAACCATCTTTGAATAAAACAAAAATTCACCCACGGATAACTAGAAAATGGTCTTTCAAATATATGAATGTGACTTGGTCAATATATATGAATTTGGAAAATGGTATAACAGTGGCGTCATAAAACAAAAACTGAGTCAGATATATAGAAATCCAAAAAAGGTAGAAGTTGAATATATGAATTAATCGCGGTTTGTAGGCAACACGGTGTTTGTGTTCCGACAAGAGGTGTTTTAGCGTCGGATTTACTTTTCTCTTAATGGTCAACGTTGTTTTAGCTAGCTACTCGTTAATCTTCATACCAAGTCTCATCAACCCCAGAGCCACTGTTCAATTCAAAATTTCAAATACCTATATATACATAAATGCGCATGAGCCTATAGCACTTACCTTTCATTCCAATCTGACATTAAAATTCAGCAGAAAGAGTTAGTGTGAGTGCTAGAGATGGCATTGTCTTTCAGAACGGTCTTCTTCATAATGGTAGTAATGATCTTCACCATTTTGGTTTGTTTTCCTGAAGTTGGAGCAGCAGGTAGAGCGTTAGAAGAAGATCAGTGGCTGAGGGAAAACAATGGAATAACGTTGTTGCAGTCTCTTCCACGGGGCCCTCTCAAGCCATCAAGTCCAGATCCAATTCGTCCATAGACAAACCTTCAAATGTGCATTCATGGCTAATTAAACAAACACATTGTCACTCATTTTTCATAACTATTCTTTTTGGAACTCCCTCAGAGCCATCAAATTCTTCGAGTTCCCATGCAGGATTATATATACATACATATACATGTAAATTGTCTGTTTTATTATTATTATTATTTTATTTTATTCTTTTTGTAGTAACTAATAAGAATTTCTGAAAGTATAATCACGATCGAGCTACGTCCATGCATTAACCCAGCTCTGCCTAAATTAAATTTAAACTTAAAAGGCAATTTTTTCTTTTGTTTGAGTTATATTATAAATATTAAATCATCATTTTTTTTATAAAAAAATTTTGAACTAAAATTGTAAACTAAAATAAATAATGAAGCAGTTTGTTAATATTTTACTCAATTTTAATTAATTTAATCACCCATTTGCGATATAATTGATGTCAAATTAAGCGAATTTTCTTTTGAGTAATATAATATACTGTAAATATTATTATTTTTAATTATTTATTCCGTTATTATTGTTGAATAAAGTTTAAATCCCTTTTAGTTCTTATATTTATTTATTTTTTATTATTATTAAAAAAATTAATTCTAATAACTAAGGACTATACAAAAATATTTAAAATAGTATACATATTAAAATGAATATAAATTATGTGAATAGAGACAAATATAAACGATTTTATGTATAAAGGTAATGTTTGTACAACTATAAAGATTATTGAATAAACTACTATTAATAATATTTTTACAACTATAAAGGTAATGTTTGTACACAACTATAAAAGCAATGAATAAACTACTATTAATAATATTTATAATATTATATTTATTTTAAAAATAAATTGTCAATATAATTTAATACTTCTAATAGATATTTAGTTTATGTTGATAGTACTTCCCATCTTTTTTGAAAATAAATTAATTTAAGGTCACTCGTATAAAATTAATGCTTATTTATTTATTATAAATTTGATCCTATATTTATTTTATTGTTACTTTTTTAATTAAAAATTGTTTTAATAAAAGATATCTATTTAAAACAATTTGTAATACATAATATGGTGATGGAAAAATGGTTGTAACTTCAATCAGAAATGTTGTATTAATAATTATGCAAAACTGAAACACAACATTAAACACTCCCAAGCTCTAGCTTGTAAAGTTTAAAAGATCATTCACGAAGAAGTCATGAAGTCATGGTGGAAGGTTATGATATGTTTTAAGGAGAAACTACGAAATAAATTGAAGTTAAATATACGCAGTGAGTTAGATGTGCATTTTACTACTCCAACACGAAAGAGAAAATTCATATTTGAATTCAAAGATAAATATTTGTGCCTAAATTCAAACAATATATAGAAAATGACAACATTGCGAGCTGGATTATAAGGAGTGAACGGTAGATCCAGTTGATGGTGGCGCAGGGCCTCTAAGCGACTGCAAAACAAGCCCTTCTTCTTCCCTCCACCACTCATGACGTAACAGTAACGGCCTACTGCAACCTACTCCAGAATCGGGAGAAGCAACGAAAATGGTGATCATGATAAACAGAATTTGCAGAGCTCTGAAAAGGCACCTTTTGTCACAAAAACCAGCCATTTGTACGTACTAATTATCTCCAACTAAATGAGAGACAAAACGAAGATGCTCTTTCGCACGTGGAAGGAGTTCAGTTCTTGGGTAGAACTAAAATGGTAATGAGTTTGTGCACCACAAGATATATATATATATATATATATATATATATATATATATAAATGAAGTGTTGCGGTGGAACTTCCATGCAAAACATTTTTCAAATAGATCGTATTCACGTTGTTGTTTGTTTATAACATGGTTTGAAACTTGCTTCATGTTGACCGTGAATGGTTTCAGCATGGAAAGTTATTACGACCCTTTTGCTTTCCACGCGGAACAATCAACTTTTGCTCTGCACAATTAAAATTGGTTAAATATTATATAAACTTTACTATATTACTTCTATTTTCACTTAATTATCTTTATTTTTAATTTTCTAAATTTCATTATAGCTTTGCTACTGTATCACCGTCCACACAGTCACACGTCAATCTTATTTCGGATCATGAATCGATTAATCTTAATTTTAATAAATTTATATATAAAGCATGATTACTCGTAATTATACCGTAATTAGATCAAATTTATTAATTAAAAATTCATTTCGATTTTACATAAAAATATAAGTAATTTGTATTTACTACGTTATTAATATTTAATTGTCAAGCGTTGAAATATATTTTAAAAATACTCTTCAAACAATTTGGACAATTAATTATTTATATTATATATTAATATTTCTATTTTTATTTTTATTAGACGTAAGACTTAGATGCAAAAAGTAAGTCAAAATCCAACGCAATATTTATCATAATTTGTCATGTTTGGTGTGTGTTTTCACTCATAGGCGTCAATTTTCCTTGCTGGCACGAGGGTCACAATGAAAGAATACGGTCAAAGAGTTCCTACTAGAACTACCATATTTGTAGACAATAAATAGACTTGCATATTACTTCTAAATGTTTCACATGATTGTATTTTTGTTCGATAACTCAATAAATTTTCACATACCTTTTATTTTTATTATTTTATTTTTTAATCTCTCATCAGCTGGCATAAATAATGTCAAAAGTAAGATATTTTTCTTTTTTTGCGTTTTTCTTTCTATGCAGCAGTTGAACTTGTACATCTTCTTCGTTTCTCTCAAATTAAAATTCTTTTGCTTTGCTCATAATTGAATGTAAGGAGAAAAAGCAAATAAAAAAAAAATATGTGGAAGACAAAAGTGAGAAAATAAAAATATTCAAAGAAATTTGATCATGTGAGCCTTAGCACAATGATATATTTGATTTCGAACTAATTAACTTATTGCAACTAAAAAAAATTATGTAATTATAAGAGATGGTGTGATGTGTGTCCACTAAATTCAGAGCAACATTTGAAGTATATTTCATTACAAAATATAATAATTTTAGTTGCAAATTAATATATTTAGAAAATAATTTATAAAATAAATGTTAAAAACAATTTAGTTTGAAAAGATAAAATTTTCAAAATATAAATTTAGTTATATTTTGTTAAGTTGAAATAAAAACTTACTACAAAATTCTAATAGACAAGAAAATATATTTCAAAAATAAAAAATATATTAAATAAATAATCAAAACTTAAATTAACTAATTATATTTTATTTATTGTTTTAATTATTTTTTGTAATATATTAGTTATTCATTTTAAATATTTAATTACGATTTGTGCTTACTTGATAAAAAAAATATAATGTATAAGTGAGTATGATTCATTTTCTTCATTAATCTTTGCATCATATAAAATGTATAACAAAGAAAGTGTAATGAAAAAATACTTTTGTCTGATTTTCTACTAATTTACAAATCAAAATCCAGTGAGTAGACAGATAGTCTAATAAAAAATATTATTTAAATTTTAAATATGATATTCACTTCCAATAATACTACAGGTTTTTAATTGTTGTTGAAATGTTATGTTTCCTTGTAGCAACAGAGTTATTTTCAGAACAATCTACCATTAAAGTCAATAATAGAGTAATAGGATTAAGAAAAGGTCGTAATCAAATTTCCTGCATAGATAAAAGATTTTATCTTTTAATTCTATTGAGATATTCCATACGTATTTTGTTTTCATAATTACAAATTAAATGTTCTCTCCTCAAAATTATTTTCCCTTACACAGATTTTGTATTATAACTCATAATTAATCTTCTTAAATGTGGAGATGCTAGTTAAGTATCTTGAATGAACTTTTCTTGAGAAGTGGGAAGAACTTATTACAAGTTATTTCTATGTAATCAAATTTAATTATGCTTTGATATTAATCTTTTTGGATTAGACTATTTATTTTCTAATTTAATATTAGGAAAAAGAGTTGAACCAACGCGATTTATGTTCCCATATCTTTCATTTATGTTCAAAGTAGACTTTAGAGATAAAGTAATTAAAAGTTTGACTTTCTTTTTACAGATTAAATATTTGAGGTCTGAACTCAACTTTTTTAACAACATCAATAATTATAGCTGTCGTGATCAACATTTATAATAATATTAATAAAAAGTAAAACCATCTTTTAATATTTAAATCATTACTTCACATCGCTTTTAATAGTAATATGAAAATTAGATGATAATAATGTAATCAATAATAAATTTTGATCAATAATTTGAGAAGTCAAAATAATATATTCAGATAAAATGTAATTTTAAAGTTTAACTTATATGCAAAGTTATTAAAATTCATTTTTCACATGTCTTTAAGATAACATGGGTGATTTTTTCTTCTTCGTGTATCCATATTGTACCATCCTTATATTGCACATTAACAAATATATGAAATAAGTATATCAACCATAATAGCTCAAAATTTAATAAAAAAAACGTAAAAAACGATAGATATCAAGTTTTATGCAGTTATTTGTTAATTTTTATACTAATCATCTTAATAATCACACATAATTTCTTCTTTACGGATAATATAATAACTTACACTAACACGATGTATGTATTAAACTCATTGAATGTTATTGTTAAAATAAAAAGTACAATGAAATATGGTAAATTTTTTAATATGTTAATATTGTAGGTTCATTTATTGAATAATTTTAATGTAAGTTTTCTGATAAATTAGTTTGGGTTAACCCTAATTTGGGTGCTTGTAATAGCTTATCTCATGTTTGAATTAAGTTATTTTGTGTAACTTAGGTGAGTTATATGAAATAGCAATTTAAATGAAATTTAGATGATATAAACTAAAAATAAAATCAATAATACCCTTGATGAAGATATGATAAATACAGACATATACAAGTAAGGTGGATGAAATGATGTGATGAGTGATCCTTATACTATACTATACAAATAGGATGGATGCATGATAATTCATAGAGAAATTGAGCTGAATACAGCACTATTAATATCTATTGGATAATTGAAGGGTGATTTGGAAACTAGCGATCTCCACGTCTTATTTTTTGGGTGATAGATTTGAATGAACATTGTTCCTGCCCTCTTTTGCTGTCTGGACCTTCGAGTTTCTGAAAAATCAACAACACATAAGTGTGTCACTACATACAGCTCCCCCGCTAATACTACAAAACCAAATGACGAATTGTAAGGAGCTTTTCTTGGCACACGACACTCGTATACCCAACGATTGCAACACATGTCATATCTGCAAGGTGTATTCATCATCAGAAACGGTCAATAACACATTTACATGTAAACAACCTCAGCCATCAACAATCTTTCATCACCCACAAATTTCTATTATCCTATATACCATTCCCACATAATTATCATTTCACAAGCATCCCCTTTCTAGTATATTTTACTCCTCCAACTCCAGGAGTAAGCCTTATATATTTATACTTCTTCAGCTTTTGAAGAATGCAGAGCATACTATAATCACATCACCAATATTACATTATTCAAATCATAAACTTACAATGTTCAAATCATCAGTGTAAGAGATTCAGAATATTAACATACAATATTCAGATCATTAACATAAATTTATATAAGAAAAAAATCATAATTAATAATCATGCTAGTACACCCCTGTCATGACCATTCAAACACGTCAATTCTTAAAGGGACAAATATATCTTTTAACATATCACAATTATAAAATTTTCATACAAAATCACTAGTTATGCATGAATTTATTTAAACCCAAATCTGCATCTGCCCAATCACAGTATAATAGGGTATATATCAAGTAAAACAACTATATTCAAGATACCTGGGTGATCATGATTATATTGAAGTAAAACCAGTATTAACCATCAATGCAAGATTAAAAAGGTCAGCATTAAGTCATTTTCACTTTATATGCCCCCTATATATCTCATAGAATTTAATAAACACACACTATTAGTGAAAAAATTGTTTTACACAAACATCTAATAGGAAGGAATTTACCTTACCGCCACATCATCCTATTCTTTAATATCATGACTCAAAGGTGAATTCTTATTGGATGTCTATGTAAAAAAGTTTTAAATTAAATTATACTTATAAAATAACACAAATAAGGAATCAGAGTCATTAAACTAGACCCAATTATTGACTCAGTGGAGGAATTAGTCTCTAGTAAGTCACAAGTTGAACCAGACACAAGCAGACACACACATTCTGATTTAAAAGACAATAATGCAATTATCTAAACATATTTTTTAGCATGTTCAAAATGCAAAAAACAGCCTAAATGTACAATTATAGATAACAAGTGCAACTAAAAAGTTATAGTACAGTGTACAATTGTACCCAAGGAGTTGGATTTGGGCTCTTCGTCAAATCAAATAAATCGTAAACTTGACTTTCCCAAGGGTCATTCAATTATTATGCTTGCAGATATCTTAAGATCATGCGATATGTGAGCATAATAATAGGACAAAGGCGGCCTCTAACAGTATAACCTACCAGAGACAAGCCTTCAATCAAAAAAATGCTACCAGGTTCTAACTACTAAAGACAAACCAAAATGGCAACAAGAAATGACATGGGGCCAAATCTACAACCAGAAAAACCAACACTCAGTTAAGTCCACGCCACAAAAACGAGGAAACCCAACAAAGAATATATGTACACCAAAACACACAAACCAGAATCAGGAGAAGCAAAAAACCACAAAATTCAGCCTAGGAGAAATCCCACATCCCAAAAACTCTGAATCAAAGTTGCATCATCACCTGTCTTAATAACAGTACATTGCCTAGCAGAAGTAACATAGCAACATAGTCTAGTCTAGCACAGAGATATGATATTTTGAAAGGAAAAGGTGATATCTGGTTTAAGTACACTGAACTGAATGGTTAAAGTCTAGGTGCGTAACTTTTAGAGGGCAGAAAATGGCATATTTTGTTGTGAGCAACCCAGAAAATGCTTTTCGTTGAAAATAGAGGATAGCAAGAAATGAAGATTCCGTAAGCTATTACATTACAAGTAAAAACATTTTTCATCTCCAATTCCAGAAAATTGTGTCCTCACCAGGGAACAGAATCACAGAATATGACACATCATGTAAACGTACGATTCTACAACCTGGAGGGTAATGACACCAAACAAGGGCCTCATAACAATTTCTCAAAGGAAAATCAACAAGTACCGTATTATTGACAGATCAAGCTTAACAATAAAGAGAAAAGACTCCAATTCCAAGCACAAAGCACAAACTTGTCCGGCAAATAGTAAAATCACTATTCTTGAATAAAACTTGAAATATGTATAAGTAACTAGTTTAACTCACTAGCCAAGATGATTACGCCCCTCATCAAACCTTCTTTGTCTTAGAAAAAAAGTTTATTCCAACGCCATCATAAAAGGTACAGCCTAAACAGTTAACATACTTGTTCCAATTCCACTGAGCAAAACCATAATGCAAAATAGCAGAAAGAATGATCAGCCAATAGTATCTCAACCAGCCTTTCTTTACACCAGACCAACATTCAATGATAGTAACAAACAGAACAATCTATTCACAAACATTCCATCACTGATCCCGAAAGTTTAAAAAAAAAAAACATGCATAATCCCATTTCCCAACACCACATCACTACCAAGTCAGTTCACATTCAATGAAACACGAAACCAAAAAAACCAAAATCACAGAATTCAAATGTAATTCATGAGTACAAGCTGAAAAGTACCTCAAGATCTCGTTCCCATCAAGCATGAAAAGCGTGGGACATCCATCATCATCCACCACCACAATCTTCCCAACCCTCACTCTCTCCCCATCCCCCCACACATCCCCAACCTCCCGCCACGCTCCACCCTCAACAGCCATCACCACTGCATCCCTGTAATACTCATCCACAGGAAAAACCCCGGATATGGTCCGCGACGCGCCGTACCCTCCCACCACCCAGAACTCCCTCCCCTCCCCGCCAACAAACCCCACACACCCGGCCCGAAACCCGGGCAGCGGATCCATCGCCACCCACCGGTCCCTCCCCACCTCGTACCGCTCAACCGACCGAATCCTAGTCCCAGCAGCCCCAAACATCGTATGCCGCGACCCCCCGCCGGCGACAAGAATACGCCCCTGGACGACGGCGCAGGCGAAACTGCCCCGCGGCGTGAGCATGGGGGCGCGTGGCTCCCAGGAGAAGTCGTGAAAGTTGAAGCGGAAGGTGGCCGAGGAGGGCGAGGGGCGATCGATTGGGAAGGAGCGCGTGTCGAAGAGGGAGCCCCCGAGGACGTAAAGGTGGGGCCCAAGAGGCACCGCGGCAAAGTTGCAGAGGCCGTACACGTGGGGGTTGCAGGGCATGGGAGGGAGAGGGCACCAGGCGAGCGCGTTTGGATCGAAGAGGAACGGCGACGCGATCGATGGGTCCTGCGGGAAGATGCAGAGAAGATGGTTCCTCTTATTCAAAGAGTTTAGGAACGATCTCGAAGACAAAAGCAGTTTCCATGATTTGCAAGTGCTTTTCAGTCTCGCGTGGTGCGAGTATGGCACCTTGGAGAGGATCCACGCCGCGACGTCGTTTGGGAGACCCGGGATTACGGTGGCGCCACCATCACAGACGGAATTCATCGGGATTCGATCTTTGGGTGTGTGTCAACGCTCCGTTGCTGCGTTTGCATTGCCGTGCTAGTTTCTCTGTTTCTACTATTTCGTCACTTGGCTATGTTGAGGGGCAAAAAGATAATACACTTTTTTTCTTTCTTTTTGAGCAAGGACAACACACACTCTCTCTCTCTCTCTCTCTCTCTCTCTCAATCTAAGGATGACTTTCCCAAAATTTAATCCATAACTTAGTTTAAGGTGTTTTTTTAATATGAAAGTATGCTGTTATTTATATAAACAAGGTTATTCGATATTAAAAATATTAATATTTATAGAACACATATTATTGACTAAAAATATTCACTATTTATTATGTGTAAATATATTAATTATATTTACAGTAATAAATTACACGTGTATCAAATTTCTTATTAGACTTATAGTTATGGGTACATTAATACATTTTTGAATTAATTAATTTATTGTAATATTTTATTTTATATTTTATCTACGTATTTAATTAAATCATTGTAATTTTGTTCAGTAGTATGTGTTAGATTGTCTATGAGAGAATCAAGGTAATAAAAAATCAGTTTTATTGTGTTTGTTTTTTAGTAGTAGTGATTCGTTAATAAGTTTGTGTTTTCATAAGTTATTATGGATATTTCAAATTTATTTTGCATCATACTTCTTGACAGAGAGAGAGAGAAAGAGGGGTTAGTTAATAAAATATTATGTCTTTCCATAACCAAAATACAGTTATTAGATTTCAAATCAATTTTACCTTTGTTAAATCTGTTTTTAATAAGGAGCTTATTATCTTTCATATTAAGATTTTGGTCCTTATTTCAATTTATGGAAAACTTTCTTAAGTTCGTATACATAATGTGTTTTTTCAAAAATCAGGAAAGTCTACAAGTTGTTAAGACTGTGTTTGTTTTAAAAGATTGATTTGGAAGAGAGTGAATTGATTGTTGTTTTTTTAATGGATTTGGAAGTATAAATTGTCATTAAATTATAACCTGAGACCAAATAGGTGGATCTTCAGGGGCAGGATGTTCCAAATTCTCTTCTGGGTAACTTTCTATATCACCATCTTGTGGAACAATACGATGGAACTCCATTCCGGTGGTACAATGAGATTCTAACATTTAATTTCGCATACCATACACCGCATCAACGCATGGAAGAAAGCATGGACGAATGGTGTTTAGCCTTTTGGAACTAAATAAATGTGAGGGGAACCAAATAAAACCCATGAAGCACATTTCTTCTTATAGCTGAAACCGAATACTCGAATGGGAAGAAAATACAACCATGACTTGATTTCTTCTCTCCAATGGAACCAAATATCCTAACATGGGAACCGAATACAGTTCTTCAACTCCTTCTTCAAGCTCTGTTCTTCATCTTCTTCATCCATCTTTGTCTTTAGCCATCAATCTCCAATCACCATACACCAGCCTCCATTCCTGCTCATCATCTCCAACCAAACATGCCTCCATATCTAAACTGTGTGTATGTTTTATTTATTATTAAATTAACATGGGTTGGAGTTGGAATCGATTCTTCAAATTTTATATTCGAATACAACAATATTGCGTGGTATTTCTTCAAACCACAAAGATGAAATCGTGGATATCTCACAAATTCACTTGAATTAATCTTCGCCTATCTAACCAAACAAACATATTCCATCTCATAAATCCGCGTTTTCTTTTTCTCGTGAACAGTTCATTCATCTAAAGTAAATTAAGTGTAAGTTAGCAATTTGGATAATTTATATATATATAATAATTTATTAAATATGTTAGAGTTATTATATATTATTAGTTAATTTATTAAAATAATTTAATTAATTAAATTATGGATAAAAATATATATGTGATGAAAGATTATCTTCCAATTCTAAAGTGCAAAAAGGTGATTTAACTAATTTTTTGGTTAGTGGATTTAATTTAAATCTTTTATGTTTTTCTTTTCTTTTCAGAATAAACATGAGGAAATTAATGAGTCGATCGATCATGGACTCAAAAAAAGAAACGTGTGAGTTCATCAGGCAAGCGTAAGTAGAATCTCAGCAATAAAGGAAAGCTCGGCAAAGGTCTTAACCTACACAATTTCTGAAAATATGTGTAATCTTTGTTAATTGGGCTTGTAGAGATATTATAATATTTAAAAGTGTTCCTACAATTATTAGGATTATTGTGATCAAAAATCAATTATTGTCATGAGGTTTTCTTGACTTTTATTGAAATAATGACATTAGATTTTGTTAGTATGTTAAAAAGATCGACACAACTTATTTTATACCGCCCGACATATTTAATGATTCCTTTTCATTTTTTGCAATTCTGATTCTGCGTTTTCTTGATCTTTATAAGTAAAACCTTTCCTATTACATTCAAACACACTTCAAGAATCTTTAGAATAAACATAAGAATAAGAATGTTGTTTTTAAGGATTTGAGGAAACTCTGGAATAAGCATCATCCTAATCTTCCATGGGAGAAAGGGTATTACAATGAATCCAATATTTTGGTATTGGATGAGGCATTGTTGAATCTGTAATCAATTTTAACTCTCATTTCTTTCCCAGCTTCTTAGCTTTTTATATCACCTAATTACTACATTTTTTTAACATTGTTTCAATTTTTTTTTTATTAATTATTCAGCCAAACACTTTCCCTTTTTACATTCAGTTATCATGAAAACGAAAACTCTTTAGGTAAAAATCTTTCATGAGATGTACTTGTATATATTTGAATAATGAACATAAATTTCATGAGTAACTTCTTTGCCTTTTAGTATTTGAAGAAACACAAAATTACGATTTAGGATTGGAAAACACGAAATCATCATTTTTCATTGGTAAAAGTTATTTCATTATCTATAATTATAAGATAAAATAAAGCTTCTTTTTACGTTGTTTAATGTAGAAATGTCTAAATATTGTACCTTTATATCCACTTTACACTAAACAATACATCAATAAAAGAAGAGAAAAATGTCTTGTATGTCTTCGTTCATACTACAATGGTTCAAGAGTTTTGGTTATTAGATTATTTTTTTTTATGAAGTCTCATGTGTTTTTATGTTTTCCAATATTATATATTGAGAGAGATAGATATTATTGAGAGAGATATAGAGAAAATTGACAATAAGTTCAACAATTTATTTCTATGTTTTAATTTATAACCTTTACTATTTGAAAAAAGATAGTATATTAATCCATATTAGTAATCTATTGTTCTAACATTTAAAAACAAGGTTGATATTTATTGTTCAGTTATTTATAGACTAAGCAATTGAAAAACCAATAAAAACTCGTCAAAGAAAGCTCTAAAAAATGATTAACTACCCTTACAATTGTTTTAACTACTACCTAGCACTTAGGTAGGTATCCAGGTCACATACTTCCAAATTCAACTTACTAGTGTAGGTTGACTAGTGGTCTTGATGGTAAGAGCACTCAACTTTCTACTCCAAGTCACCTTAACAATCTTTATGTTCTAAGTTATATTGTTCACAATTGGCAGTCTCGTCTAATGTGACGACAACTGGTAAATTATATTAATTTAATATTTGGTTTTTATAATTTAAAGAATGATTTTGATGTGAAAATTATAATAGGATGATTATTAGAAAATAAATGTATTAATGTTATAGAAATTTATTTTAAAGTTATTAAGATGAATCTCTCTTCTAACTTCAAAAGAGTATTTTGATATTTTATTAAAATTTATAAAACATCATAAATAGGGATAGGTTTTACTTTTGTTAATACATTAAAAATATATAGAGCAAAACAAATTACGTTGTAGAAAAGAGAAAAAATAATGACTTTGACAGATAATTTCTATATCATAAAAAAAATCCTCTAATTGATTGGAAGAACTTTGCCATGAATTCCTAATTATGTATATGAAAATTGTGAGAATAATAAAATTCAAAATATCTTCTATGTTTTCATTTGATTAAAATTATAAAAATTGCTTACAAATAGTATCAGAGACACATTTATAAATTTTTATGATTCTTTATTAATGATATTTTTCTTAATTATAAAAACTCTAGTTTTGAAATTATGAAATTTAGGGATTTTAAGATTTCTAATGCTAACTATAAATTTAATGATTAATTTATTTTTGGTTACATTATGCTGTTAATTGCATTTAATTGACATTGATTGAAAAAGCAAAACCCCTCTTTTGCATCTTGAATTGGGATAAACAACTGACGTATATAATCTTGAATTATTGTTTTTTATAACATTGAATTGCACATTTTATTTTTTATCTTTTTTAGAATGTAATGGCAAACTAAAGGGGTTTGAAAAGTTAGAGACCCGGGTCTGAAAAGTCACAAACCTTCTTTAAGTGAATTAAAATTATTTAAACTCTGAGTAAAATTGCAAGCCAATGTTTTGGACTGAAAATTTTTGCATCGTGATTACAAACTGTTATATGAATTTAATAGCAACTAAAATGTATTTATTTATTTTATTGAAATAAAGGATGATAAATTATGAATAGTTGATTTATGTTAATTGAAGTTTATTATTATAAGGTATTTATGGATTATTCAAAGGTAAATCATTGCTTATAATTAATGATATTAAAGTGAGATATTTGACATGTTCAGTAAATATATTTGTACATTTAAAGATAACATACATGTAGACTTAAGTATGATTCTAGATTGTATGATAAGCATCATCTAAGGTGAACTTAAATGAATGACTTATATGATTATCGATCAGTTTAAATGTCATTCAAAGGTGAACTTAAATGCATGACTAGTGTAGTTATTTTGTTTGAATCTATTAATTTTATCAAAGCATTAATGTATGAGCTTGTATATTGTTTCCAACTTCCATAAATTCATTAGGTTTGAGCAATAATGTGGTCAAGTTTAATGGGCTAAATTATGTTGATTGGTCAGAACAAATTTGATTTCAACTGGGTGTGTTAGTGATGACGTCCTCCATGGATGATTGGAGGTTGATCCTTGCTCGTTGGAGTTGCACATAGATGAGAAGAGTGGATGACAACGGAATGAACGAATGCACATAAGGTGTTCGATGAAATGCATGGCGAATGGTTGATGTGATTTGGTGCAGTTTGAACCCTAGAAAGGAATCCTATCTAGGGAAGGTGGCTACAGGAGGCTTAGAAGTTGTCTCTGGTCATGACTCCGAAGAAGATTGAAGGCTTGGAGTATTTTCAACAAGGGTTCAATACCAATATCATCAAAGTACCAATTACAAGCGATGAATGTTGAATTTATAATCATTCCAGCACCTGGATTTGATCTCCTAAGCTGTCAGTTGTGATATGTGAATCATATTCCACGTGTCCAAAGTGTGATTCATGTGTTGGATTTACAGGAGCATAAGAAACACGTGATTTGTCAAAGGGACATCTTTTGTGGGTGATGGGCACATTAGAGCTTCTGTTGGGCATAATTGGATTAGCTTTGGCATTCCTTGCTAGCTCCTTCCATGGGCTAGAACATACTCTGTTGCCTTCATGGGCATGGCTGATTTGGATCCATTAGCTAACAATTGAGAAATAGATCCTTATAACTCCTCTTGAAGCTTTCTTGTCATTCTTCTAGTAATTGGGTCTTGATTAATTGATGGGCTTGGGCCCAAGTCATCAATTAAACTTGGATATGACTATTATTATGGATGAAATATTTGCAGCCATTACGAAGACCAGTACAAGTGAGAAGAAATCTCTTTAGGAGGCTTGACATAGTTTTGATAAGTTGTCTCTAAACTTGATGTGTATGTCCATGGCAAAGAATGTAAAACATTTATGCCTAAAACGAAAAACGCAAAGAAATTCATGAAAATGATCAAGGAGTACTCATAATCAGACATAACTGACAAGTCTATTGTGAGAACTCTTATGACTGAGTTGACTACCAAAAGGTTTGACTTATCACAACTCATTCATGAGCATGTAAATGGAATGGCTAATATAGCAGCAAGGTTGAAATCAATGGAAATGGAGATGAATGAGTATTTTCTATATAGTTTATCATGAACTCTCTTTCTGCTGAATTTGACTAGTTCCAAGTGAACTATAACACTTTAAAGGTAGTTAGGAAAATGAAAAATATATGACTACTTCTTAATAATAATTATGAATTTCATTAAATTGTATTTTGGTAGTAGTTGGATAAATGTATTTTAAGACTAGAAGTCACTAGTGGAAAAACACTGTTTAACGTCACCCATAAGACGTCGGTTGGGCGGTAGCCCGACGTATACTAGCGGGCGGTGGCATTACCGTAAATAAGTTGGTAAACTAAACGTCGACTTTTATACCAATAGACGTCTATGATATATTCGACGTCTGCTCTACCCGAAACCGATGTCCAAGGGCCTGAGGTAGGCGAGAAGACAGTCTTTCCTGCCCCCATTGACGTCGGTTGTGACGGGGAGCCGACGTCTACCTGACTGCAATTAATGCTCTTCACCTGATTCTCAGGCGCTTAGACGTCATGTAGTACTAAACCGACGTCTATAATGTCCGGAAGGCGGGAAAACAGTCAAATTCTACAACAACGGACGTCGGACTCCTAGGGAGGCGACGTCTATGTGACTGTAATTAATGTTATTCACCAAACTCGCAGGCAATTCAACGTCCGGTAAAGGGGCACTGACGTCTAAAATGTTATAGACGTCGGCACCCCAAGACAACCGTCGTCTACTTCCCTGACAGGAAATGAAACGTCAATCCGTAGACGTCGGCGCCCCGTGTGTCCGACGTCTAATAGGCAGATTAAAAGTTTTAATCGACGTCACATTAGTAATATAACCGACGTCTACGTGACTATAGACGTCGGTTCCTCTAGAAACCAACGCCTAATTTCATGTTAAATAAACCGCAGACTCGGAGGAGTTCCGCGACATTGCAGTTTCGCCTTGTAGACTCGCATTTAATCGTCTTCCTCCTCTCCTTTTTCTTTCTTGCGGTATTGCATTCCAGGTGCATGTTTTCTTATTTCAACCGTTTAAACTTTGTTTAGACAGATTATATTAGCATTCTGGTTCAACTGATTAAAATTTGTTTTCTTTTGTTGTGTTTTAGTGTAGTTTTGTTCCTCTCTTGGGGTAATGCAGTACCACATTCTTCCTTTGCTAGCTGCCTCCCAGAAAAAGCGGCGTCTTTTGGATTTCTCGTGGCGTTTGAACCCAAAAACGACCCTAGGTTGTTGCCTAGTTATTGTTTCACCGTAATTTTTCCCTCTTGCGGTTGAAAATGGAACTAGGCAAGAACCCATGTTCGGTTTTGGGTTCAAATGTCATGAGAAATTCAAAAGACGCAAACTTTTTTTTTGGGGAAACTAGCAAAGAAAAAATGTGCTACTGGACTATCCAAAGACAGGAACAAAACTGCACTAAAACACAACCACTATATTAGACGTCGGTTAATGCATACAATGACGTCTATAGTGACATTAGACGGCGGTTAGTGACATTAGACGGCGGTTAGGAACATGTTCGATGTCTTTATGTGCTCTTAGACGTCGGGTATTGCGTGCTCCGACGTCTATATATTGCCTTTAGCCGTTGGTTTACACGCCTGCACCGACGTTTACGGATGTCGGACATAGCACTAACTGACGTCTGTATCGACGTCTGTTATGTGGATGTTTAACGTCCCGTTAACGTCACCAGTATAGACGTCAGTTGTGAAGAAGACGTTAAAAGTCCAAAATAACGGACGTTAAACAGCGTTTTTCCACTAGTGAGTTAATTAATTTTGCTTTGGTAATAATTATATCTATTATATGTCAATGAAGAACAATAAGTAAATACCTATAAATAGTTCATCTTTTATCCAAAAGTTTTTTTACAACAAATCCTAATACTAAAAAGTGTTTATCTAAAAAGACTCACTGTGGACATGAACAAATTATGTAATAAATTGACAAAATTTCAATTTATGAATATTTATTGTGTTAAAGGGTTAATTTCTTACTTCCTCGAGTTTATAAGAGCAAACACCAAATAACACATATTCGCTATGATCCATGCTTTTGAACTATAGTTGTTACTTCAATATTGCATTTGATGGTAGTGTTGGAAAATGTATTTATTGTAACTTCTACTTATTTAACTTGCACAATCCACGATTTTTGGACCAAACATTGTACTTCTTTTGATAATATGTTGTCCAAAGATTGAAAATATTGGACGCGAGCATATAAAATTAAGATTGTCCATATTTCATGTGTTTATGAATTATGTGTACTAGATACAAACTTCACAACAACATTACATCACTTGAATTTATATGCTATCATTAAATACTTAAATTGACAGACAGTATTATCGTCAAAATATAGAATAGTCATCCAACATGATTTGTTCCTATTCTAGCATTTTTTTTTTTATATTTGAATAACTGACAATAGGACATTAATTGGAAAACATGATCACCAATCAAGCTTCACAGATTTTTTTAAACAAAAAATTAAAAGAAAATAAATGTTTTTAGTCTATTTTTTCTGTCTCCATTTTCCAATTATTCAATTAATATAGTGTCCACCAGAAACATATTTTTTTTTCTCAATAATATTGTGTGCACTTGTTTTTGTTTCTCACTCGTTTTATTAGTTATATTTCTTTTTCGTATATACTCTTGAAAGTTATAACCTATAAGTAAAGGATTACTATAATTTGTTTTTCGCATTTTATTATCCAATACACTTTTCCATTACTGATTCGAGATAGCTGGGATTTTACAAGAAAGGTTATCAATATTGATAGATAAGAGTTCTGAAACGTCAAGGTTATTTAATATGTATATTAATGTATGATACTTTTATTTAATGTATGATACCCTTTGTTTTGGGGTGGTTTGGGTCCCTTAAAACATTCCGAATTGAACCAAAGACTGGACGTATTTCGAAGAACTCCAGGTTGAAGACCGGGCGGGCGTTGCTTCAAGTAATCCAGGTGGTGTGGAAGACCGGACGGTTACCTGTTTGTTGAGGACTGGACGTGTTGGCGAAGACCGAACGGGCTCTCTCCTCTTCGTGTTCCAATTGTAGTGTTCGTTCTCCTTCCTCGTTCTCCAAGCCGGGTGGGCGGGTACCTGTCAAAGGCACTCCGACGCTCAAGTCACTTAAGTGACCGAACGGTTATATAAAGGGATGCAAGTAATGCATAATATGCAGTGTGTGCAATCTGTCCAAAAATCATACTTGAGACTCTTACTTATACTGGGTGTAATGGGCTTTTACTTTTCATGGGCCTGATGACAGTCCAATAACGCCTTAACCTCCATTAGGGGCTTTAATCAGCTATCACCGCTTATAATCTAACCATGTGGTCGGCCAGGGTGATTGGTCGACCTGGATGGTCAGCCTAGATTGTCGTTTTGGACGGTCGGTCTGGTTGTGTGTGGGAAACCGTACTGTACACTAGATGTCTTACGATACATTTTTATTTAAAAGTTATATAAATAAAAATTTATTCAATTGAATTATATATGTTAATGTGATTAGAAATGATTGATTATTTATATATGTTAAGTTGATTAGAAATTATTGATAATGTAAATATAATTTAAATGTCAAATTTAATAATGTCTTTCATAACTTTATTTAAAAATTATATTATCTTAAACTTTTATTGACTTTTATAGTTGAAGAAACTTGTTCTTTTAATTCTTATACTATTTTTTTAAAATATGTTATTTGTAACTGTTTAATCTTCATAAACGAAGAAATTAAAAAATGTATAAGAATTAAAATGATATATAAGAATTAAAATAGGAGATTTTCAAGAATAAAGAAAAAAAATTATTTGAAACTATATATGTATACTTAATCCTAATATTTTATGTTATCGCGATTAATCGAGGGAAGGGTCTTTGACCCATTGTTTGAAGTATGTATTGTTAAATCAACTTTCATGGTTAGTGTGATTAGAAATATCGTGATTTGACACTTTAATTAAGTAATCAAATAAATGTAAGTTGAGAAAGTAAGGGTGTCCATATTAAATTAATATGATTACTATATATCCTATTTTATACATTATTAATTTTGGGTTAACTATCGGTCAGCTATAAACAAAACTATATACACATTAGTCATTATCTTTATATGTGATGATTACTATTTTTTTACTATTCAACAATTTTACACGGTTTTGTAGTTAAGGTTAAGGGTATTATATTTTTTTTCTTCATTATTTTGAAAGATATTTCAAAAATAAAATCGTAAAGAAATTTCAAAGGTCTTAGCTCTATAGACCAAATCTCTCTCCAAAGCTTCTATGAGGTGACCTACGAATAAAATAAAAAAGACTCTTAATTAAATATTTAACCTAGAAATTAATGTTTGTGAAGCAAACGCACCTTCTTAATTTGCCATTATCATGTGTTTGTTAACACCAATTTTAATTGATTATCTATTTGTGATACATATCTTTGACAAAATGTGGCTTTAGTATATCATAGAATAACTCCATTTCATTTTGTATTACTAATGTGTTTGACACATACTTCATTGATACTTCCCATCTAACTATCTAATCTATAAAAACGTAATATATTTTTTATGACATTAATTTATATTTCTTTTAAAGTGTAATACATATGATTTTGAATTTGTATTCATATAATAGTAATTACATATTTCTTATGTTTTTAAAAATTGTAATTTTTTAATATACATGAATTTTATTATTTTTAAAATAATCGTATGTGGGCATATATATAGCCATTGGTAGTAACCAGAAAAAGATTCTTGAATAGTCATTTTCCCCTTTTATTAGGAATTAAAAATTTTGTTAAGAGATGAAGGGGAAAGAATAAAGTAGTAAAGTAGGTAGATGGTGTAGGATCATTGAGTAGTATATGTTTTTTAGAAGTCAAATTCTGGTGAAAGGCACTAGATAGAGTGTAATATAGTATAAGCATTATTTGCGAGAGCTTTCCAGGTTAAGGCAAAAGGGAATACCAGTTTCACACAGCTTCTCCATTATACTTAGCAGAGAAATATCCAAATACAGTACCTGCAGACGGTGCCAGATGAAGTACGCCTGCTGAGAGAGATCGTCACTTTCTGCCTCAGAGTATATATGAACCTCAGCTTCAACATCAAAATATTTATGGATCACTCTACTCACCACCTTTGAAGTCCTAACAAGTAAGAACTAGCTAGATCCATATAACAAAGTCCATTTTTTTAATACTATGTTTCATTTTTTCTTTCTATCTACAGGTGACATTTTTGACAGAACAATTACAAAGAATTCCATGGAAGGAAACTATCTGACCAGAAACACGGATAAAGGGGATAGGTTTGGCTTTGAGGAGCATTCATGGGGAAGTTCATGGCCTGCTAGAAACTATGCTTGTAGCTTTTGCAAGAGAGAGTTCAAGTCTGCTCAAGCCTTGGGTGGCCACATGAATGTTCACAGAAGGGATAGGGCAAGATTGAGATCTTCCTTACCCTCATCATCATGGGTTTCTGAGTGTCCTAAACCTAACCCTAGCATTATGCCAAACCCCACTCATCTTTCACCCTCCTCTCCATCCTCCTGTCTATCTAACACTAACCTTTTCAATTGTGCTCATTGTTCTCCACTTTATAGCCCTTCTTTGACTGTGTCGTTTTCACTGACCCCGCCGGTTTCTCTCAATGGAGACAAGAAACCAACACTCGCATCTTCCCAGTTTCTTACTCTTTCGGTTCCTCAGGAAAGTGAGGAAAGTAAGATTTGTAAGAACAAAGAGATTGGTTTGGGAGTTGAAGAAGTACAGGCTTGTGCAATAGGAGAGGAATGCAAGGTTTGTAAGAGTAGTGAGCATAGCATCAAGCTGGAGTTGGGAATAGGGTTTCTTAAACAACCAGAGAAGTTAGATTTGGAACTACGATTGGGACACTGATTGCTAGCTATGTAGCTCGGTGCAATTTTTCAAATATTGGCAGATCTGCTAGTCTGTAACTTCGAATTTGTTTAACTTCCTGCACTAGTTATATTTTTAACCCATATAAGCTGCTTTTTTCTTCTATTCTGCATCTCAAGGATATTATATTTCTTAATTGAGATCTTCTAATTTGGGTTGCAATGGTTCTATTTTGTTTGTTTTCTTTTGTGGGGGAGGCGGAGAACAGGAGTGTTTCTTTCTAATTTGTACCCATTTGAATGATCGATCCAAGGTTGGGAAAAAATCAGTTTGATACAAGCCAAGTGATAAAAATTGAAGGCCACAACTGCATATCAGAAAGAAGATCAAACATGGAGAGATTCTTATTTTTCACACTGTTGTATATGTCTCAAGTGGATGACATTGCTCTTTTAAAAAAAATCCTCACCTTGATCGTCTGATCTGACAGTCAATGAGTAGAGTTTGTGTAGTTTGACTGAATATAACTATTTAGTATGAATTCCTACGAACTATAATTATTTCCTCAGTCTCTCAAGATAGATGACGAACACGTGATCATTCAGATAGATATTATTTAAATTATAGATTCATTCTTTTAGATACACGCACCTATAGTCTTGATGTATCTTTAGGGTGGTTTCTGTCGAGTTCTTTCTTGGAAACACCTAATATATATAACCATGGTCAAACAGCATTCAATAACACCATGTTTTTATTATAGTGTTCGCAATAATGTTGATATATAATGTACTTTTAAAATAAACAATCAAGAAAGTAACTGAACATCTTAGTTATACATACATACATATATATGTAATGCAGTTATTCAACGGCACCTTTTTTTCTTGGACACCGCAGCGAATGATTTGTTTATTGAACATTCATTAATTAAAATATTGACACATATATAGTATGAGTTATTTAAAAGCAGTCAATAATCTTGTCTTAAAATATAATTTTTAATAGGGTATATATGTTAGTGTATACTTGTGTCTAGATATACGAACATATGTAAGTTATATATTCGGTATAATAGTAATCATACACTAATTACTTTCCTATACTCTGACCTTTATACGTTTCTTTTACAATTAAAAGGAGAAAAAGAGCTTGTGTATTTATTCGTAGGCGTGTATATAAAGAAAGATGTAATAATAAAGGGATGTGGTATAAAAAAAGATTAGTCTTTAATATGATAAGCAGGTATTTAATGGTGTGGGTGGTTTTGAAAGCGTTGTGAATGGTATGCGATGATTCAGAAGAGAAAAAAAAAATAGAAAGTAGAAAGATGTATGAGATTACGTAAGCGTAATAATAGAGGAGTAGAATGAAAAGGGAGAAGCAGAAAATATGTCAGGAGACTCAGGAGGGACATTCAACCTGTTATGAATTTGATGTCCTTTTCAGATAAACTGTCAAACTGAAGGTGGGAGATAGAGCGCAGAGAGATGAATTTTGCTGCATAATGTTGTGTAGCTTTGGTAACTCAATTGGTGTAATTTATTCAAAGTGGTAGATTTGGTGTGTGTGTGTGTGTGTTTTCCAACATGAGATATGTTGCATGTTCCCTATGTGATGTGTGGCTTAGAAACCATGATGAGCTTTCCCTAAAAACAAACGCAGAGTTTTTGTCAGTAGCATCCGAAAAAGGGAATGGTATGCTTTCTCTTTCTCTATATCTGTTGGGGTGTGAAAATGAGTAGGAAAGAGTGATTAAAGAGATTAATTATGGTTGTTTGGGGAAGTTTGAAAAAAGAAAAGGAAGGAAGGAGGGGTGGGTTTGAAGAAATGATCCAAGTGTACGTAGTGCAATGCAATGATGTCACATAAGTATGAATGAGGAATAATGAAAGTGGACATTTGGGTGCACAATAGGAGCTGCCAAAAGTGCAGTTCTAGTGAAAGAAAGATGAGGAATGGGTTAAAGTAAGCTAGTCGGCGCACGTCACTTTCCTCTTCCATTCATTCATTCATTCACCTCATTTACTTTTCCTCTCCCTTTGCCATCAACCTCTTTCCAAATCTTTCTTTTCTCCTCTTCGGCTATACACTCTAATTTCTTCATTACTTTTTCTATGCAAAATTATCACTTTGTTTTGTTTATTGTATTATAACTCAGGTAGAATAATTCTCAATGTCAAAGGTAATTGTAAGGATAATACGGTGACTATAAAAACAGGTTATAACATCACAGGAATGGGTACATGTGATGTCTCATACTAATCAGCACCTAAGCCTCTAAATAGACATAACATATTTGCTTAAGTGTGCTATTTCATTTTGTTATAGTGAGCTCTTTCAAATTCCTTACTACTCAAAGCTTTCAAATGTTTCCATGAAGAACTACTTCTTCCATTCCAAGAATCATCGTCCATTATATACCTTTTCTCCTCTCAATAAGAAAGTGTGTTTATTTGATACACTTTTTTGACGAGTCTGTGTGAAAGCATGACAACAAGGTTACATTTTAAATTAATCTAAACCTATTAACTTTATAAAGAGTTTAATACATAACATCTTGGAGTAAACAAAATAGTATTATAATTTTATAAGCACGTACAAATTAAAGTATGGGTGATGTGTAGATTATTAAAAGTATATTAAGTTGTGCGATTTACATTAAGTGGATTCGACAGCATTCATGACTAATGAAACTTCATCACTAGTCATTGGTAAAGAAGAGACACGAAAACAAGTGTGTTAGATAGTATTTGTTTGCTTGAATGACATTAAAATGTAGACACGTGAGGTCAAAAGTACAGTACAAATACACGTATATATAATAAAGAACAAAATAGAGAAGTTTATCGTGGCAATTCTTAATTAATGAATTAATCATACATTACAAAACAAGTAACAGGGAGAAGCAAAGTAAACTGTGTTGACAAACATCCAAGAAGAAAATGTTAATACGACGGGGCAATTTGGTAGAAAAACCCACCACACCAAAATGTCTTTCGTTTTCTTATCGTTGTACTTGTCATTGTCTTATATCCCATTTTTTTCTGTAATAAATAAATATTTTCATCATCCCGTCATAAACTAACGGATTTCTTAATAAGAAGGACGTTGTTCAAGAAATTAAACAATATATATGTAAAATTATATGAAAAAGTATAGAGAAACATATTTTGTTTGTATTCTAATAAAATCACTTTTTTCATCATAAATACTAAGAATTTAACACCATCATATCTCTATTTGCGTCCAATGAGAATGCTATTTTTCTCCTTGTTTCTTTCATTTTTGAGTCCAACAACTATCATTTTTGGAATAGGTCTTTCTTTCATCACGACAATAAGTATCAAAAGCAAGATATAATTTATTGACGAGACAACCAATAAAAGTTGTAATATAAACTTTCTATCAATAAATTTAAGAAAAAAATGTCTTTTTTACATAAAAACTTTGTTTTTATTGAAAATAACCGATTCACCCATTGGCTGAGAATCAACTAATTTTTTTCTTTTTAAGAATTGTTAGCTACTACATTTGAGGTACTACTAAGTAAGGGAGACAATATGAGAGTGTGACAAACATGAAACTCCAATACTTCAATTTTAGATTTATAAAAGAATTATTGTATTTCATAAAAGATGAGTTGATGAAGGTTATAGAGGAGTATCATGAAAATGGAAACTTCCCAAAAGGGAGAATTTTTCCTTGGTAAATTGTAAGTTGATGAATTTTTCCTTCAATTTACATATTAATAATACTAATGGGGGCTAGAGAAGAATTAGCTAGGGTCAGAATAAGTATGTCGGTTGCAAAATTTCCCCAAAGGTATTGTGTTTTACATGGATAATGCTTAGGGAAAATACCAACTACTGGATACAACTTCAAAAGGATTAATTCATAAATACCCAATCATAATTAATATGTGTCTAGAGGTAGAAAAATCTACAAAATCATGTTTTGTTCTCTTCTCCAGAGCCTACAAGACATGAGGAAAATACTAAAATATTTGATAAATTTCATGACAACATTACCCAACAAAATACAGGACATTTCCACAAACATAGATTTGAAGACATTTTAAAAAAAATGAATGAGAACTTTTTTTATATGCAGTAATTTGGAGGTTTTTGGAGTTTATGAGAGAGGGTGATTATTGTTGAAGACGAAGTTAGGACATCTTCATGACAGGAACCATAACTAGGGATTATAAGTTTATACTTGGATCTGCAAAAAGTAGTATGTGATATGCGTTTTTTAACTCACTTTCAAATAAATGTTTGAACATAACCATTATGTTTAATAATGCGTGAACCTAATCATTTAGGTACAAAATTATCTTTGATTTCAAAATCCATAATTGTTGTTTTATTTTGAACAAATATTTTATTGATTATGCGTAAATTACGCTCTCTTTTTTTATTGTTGGAACACTATACATTATGTTTGTTTTCAAAATAACAAAATTAAAAAAAAAAAAAGTCATCCTTATGTAGTTGACCTGCAAGCCGGCAAACCAGATGTTATAAAAGGTGAGTTAGAAAATCTTTTATGAAAATTTATACATTATCTAGGTACTTGTATAAGAATAACATCTTATTTTTTTAATTGGATATGAGAAAGAAAATGTATATATCTATCTCGTTCTTGTCCCAATACTCATACCTATCTCCTTTTCTATCTCAATTTTCATACACAATTTTTTTCTCTTTTAATTATTTAGTTTATTATTATCATTCACAAAATTCACTCACATATTTAAAGTATTTTTATTCTTATCACAATCATAATTAGACATATTTTCTTCTAAATGTATTATCAATTTTAGTGATTCAACTAGTTTTTAGTTCTTATATTTGATTATTTATAGTTTTTATTTATTTATTTATTTAGTTTGTTCACATGAGAATGTTCTATTCTCAATTTCAAATGTTCAATAACGTAAATGTTTCATTTGTTAGGTAATATATATACCTTCTTTATTATCTTTAATATTTGATTTTTGTTTAATTTGAAACTTTTTTATTTTACTTAAATTTTTTATTATTTTTTAATGGTTTGATTAGTTTCATATATGAAATTTTTCTTTAGATACTTACTATCTTAATGTTACAAGAAAAATTGATATCATCCATAATCAAAATTCATTGATAACACTTAAAATCTATTGATAAATCAAAATTATTAATAATCTACCAACGATAAAAAATTCATCAAGATGTTTATCAATACATTTTACCAATACATTTTACCAATAGATCAAAAAGTTCATTAATAATTAATTAGCAATGATTAAAAATTTGTTTGTAATTTTGTATAGATAATTATCAATAGAAAAAATTAATCATTAATTACCAATAAAATTTTTCGTCATAAATATCGTTCTTTCTTCTTTTCCTTCTATTTCTTCTTTTCTTTTTGTTATACATTTTCAATTAATTTATGAACATATTTCATTATATTAAGACAAAAATTCAATGTCCAAATTATCCAAAGATTTATCAATAAATTTTTTATCAATCATCAAAATTTTATTTTAAAGACTAATTTACCTATTGATTTTTTCACAAAAATATCAAAGCTCAAAGAGAAAAATGTGACACAATTTTACTAACAAAAAAATTCGATGAAAATAATAATTTAAGTTTATTTACGAATTTTACTAATAAATTTATTTTTATTTATAAAATTTGTCAATAAATTATATTTTATTGACATACTTATTTTCATCCATAAATAATTTCTTGTTGTAATATTCTTAATTATATAACTTCTTTTTGTAATTTGGTGTGTATGAAAAGAAAATTAATAAACAAAACATATTGCTGGAATTTATCTAGACAGCAAAAAGGACAAACAAACGTGTATCTCTTAATTAAAGGAGCATTATCTAGGTGTGATTGACATATTGTGTCTTGAAATTGAAATGAGAGAAGAAAATCCCAACGAATGAATTTGAGGTGAAGGCAAAAAGATGGTAGGGCAGTGTATATTGAGAGTGATATGACGAACTGTCACTTCCAATTTTTGGTGCGGAGTTTGAACTCAAGGACAAGTACAAGCTACAAATAGCATACCACCATCACAATCTAATGTTCTCTTCTACTCCTTCCTCCACCACGAAGCTTCCACCATCTTTCCTTCCCAATACTATATATTCAATGCATGCTTGGTAAAATTCTTTCATCAAACATTTACATACCATTTTCTGTTTCTAAATAATATATTGGAATGTGTGTCATCACAGCTTCATTGAGATGAAAGTAAGTCAAGTGTCACACTATGAACAGATACAACCTCTGTCATATATATGTAGGGTTAGGGTTACGGAAACTATCTCCTTTTTCATGGTTAATTGGTGTTTGAGGACACATTAAGAAATAAATCAATATTTGATTTCGCTTTACAGACAGGTATTTGACATGTGGAACTCTCTCTCTCTCTATATATATATAATTGTTGTTAATTGTGTTTAGCTAGAGAAATAAATAGTCTTGAGTGAATTGATTTTCATAAGCAAAGGCAGAGAACTTTTTCTGACAAGCATTTTTTAAATTCATGAACATAATCCGGTAAAAAGGTAGTACAAGATCATGTCATTTTAATTTGAAAAGATAAAAACTTTTAAGATATTAAACCTATAACTAAGAGGCAGAAAAACACAAACAGATTGACAAATTAATAAATCAGCATCATAATAAAGAATAGTAATGAAAGATAAAATATGTAATTAAGAAAAATAGAGAGATTTAAAGGCCGGCTAGAATAGTTGTCTTGGGAAAGATGAAAGACTTTTCAACAGATATGAGATAGCAGAGTGAGATGAGTATTAATTATAGGTAGGTAATGTCTATGTCCTCATTTTGTCTCTTCCTGAAGCCACCTCCACCTCTCCTTTCTATAATAATACCCTCTCTTAGGACTCTTTCCATGTCTCACATATACAATTATTAACTTGTATATCAAATTAGTTAAGTCCATTTCTCCCTCTTCACCATGGACTTAAACTACCCAGAAGACTTCTACTCCAACATCTCCACCCTAGAAACTACTCATCATGATCTGCTTGGAACTGCCAGATCCTACGAGTGCATCTTTTGCAAGAGAGGCTTCACCACAGCACAAGCCTTAGGTGGACACATGAACATACACAGAAAACAAAGGGCCAACAACAACACCAAATCCACTTTCCCTCCTCCTCCTACTCCTCCTTCAACTTCTAACAAAGTTGATGCAACCAACAACCATGCAGATCTCGTTCAAATTCCAACCCAATCCACTCCTTCTCATGCTAATACCTTCCCTCATCTTTCTTTTCCACCCACTTCACTCACTGTTACACCTTCCCATGCTGAGCTTTCGTGTGCAGAAAAAGACCAACTGGGTCACGTCTTTCTGCAGGATTGGAGTACCACCAATTTGAACTTCTACTCTAATCCATTGTGTTTTCATGAAATTAAGAATAAGTTTGAAGACACTGAAGAGAATGGCCTGGATTTGGAGCTCAGGTTGGGTCATCATCCATAGCATGCATATACATATCGTGCTATACATCCATCAAGCATGTATAGATATAAAGATATATGTATCGGATGAGAGCACGTAGTAATCACTATGAGGAAGAGAGCAACTAATTTATATTTATATGTATATGCTTTTTGGTCCCTATATTATGGACATTAAGAAGAGATGGCTTGAAGCAGCATGAAGTAAAAGCTTGGAGATTCTTCTTTGTGAGAAATTGAGGAGGTACCCAGAATTCTTATGAGGAAGGTACTGCAATAAATTTTCTCTTGAAATAATGTCTTGCACTTACAGGGTTCTACACCAGAAGTAGTACTCATGAAGTTCCTAATTATGTGAATGTTCCTTTTGGTGATCATTTTGAATTTCTTTTAGCTTTGGTACACGACATTCCTTGCTGTTTACAATAAAAATGAATTAGGTGAGTTCTATTATATATGTATTGTACTTTATTAAGAAACTCTGAACATATAATCCAAAAACTGTGTTCATAAAAAATACAAATCATTTTTCTTTGCATTGTTAGAAGACAGGTGATCGATAACGTAACTGCTCCGGCAGGATGAGTATTAGGTCACTAAATCCATACAGAAGAAAACATAATGGTGTTATGTTATGTTATTATAAATTCCTAGATACTAAAATTTCAAATATAAACATACATCATTGAAATTAAATTTCTTTGTATTGAAGCAACAAGAAAAATTATTACAAAATTATGATTCATTTTGATTCGTCTACCTGTAGTGTGAATTATAGCATGAAAAAAGTGTCGGTGATTTGTAAATAAGAAAACAAAATTAAACTTTGCTGCAATTCTGTAATATTTTTTATGTTACTGTCTAATCAGAAGTAAAAATTCATTTCTGCAATTTATATTGACATTTAATGTATGCTTTTATTACTGAATATTATCCAGATAAAATATATAGTTCTGTAATAGTAAAAAAATATATAAAATTGAGTCAAATTATTTGTTCAATAAAAAATCACAATAATAACATACGGAACAATTTTTTACATCGAGAAAAATAATTTGATTTTTTTTTCTCTTGGGGTTAGGAGAACTGCATGTCTGGTCTATAAAATAAATGTTGGCATATGTTAAATAAATGTAATCATTCCAGTAAATGTAGCATAAAAATTCTTAGTTGATTTCATTAAACTTTTCTCATTCTTATCTAATTATGTGTCTGAGTTCTTTCCATTGTTTTAGATTTGCATATTCTGTTTGACATAGCTTTATTTCTTTGTTTATCAACTACAGAATTGCTTATATATCAGCATGACTCTCGTCAAGTATTAATGATAATGAAGTAGAGTTTAATATATAGTAAAAAGACTTTCTCACCAACATATATGTGTGGCTCGATCCATTTTCTTATCTGTATCTTTTGATTTGTAATATGTAGAGTGTTTGATGTTGTCTGTGTCAAAACTTTTTATTTTTCGTATTCTGATTATACATGTCGATTAGAGCACCCCACATGATTCTATTTATCCATTTTTTTAACTGATAAAAAAAATTATAGAGAGCATACATGAACCTCAGATAAAATAGAAAACATAAACATTTACGTGATTAGTATATTCTTTTAATTTAAAATAATATATATGAAAATATAAGTGTTTTTTTTTCCTGTATTTGATAGTTCATCCAAAAAAATTGTCTATCCTAAGTACTTTTACTACATGTGATCACACGTAATGAATCTGGTCACTTGGAGTTAGATGTCTCTATTACTGTTTTTTCAACTTTTTACAAACTCTCTTGCGACATTGAAAATTTTCGCTCTCATTTTCAAAGGTGAAATGTACACTTTTCATTAGTTAAATTTCCATTAATCGGAAAATAATCTTTACATTTATATTAGAGTACTTGGGGTCTAATCTATTTACACAATATATAGTGTACGGACAAAAAATAGAGAATACAAAAAAATTAATGTAAAACTGATAAAAGAAAAAATTGTTGTTAGAAATATTACGTAAATTAAAAATAAAATTAATTTATAATATATAAATGAGGTGTAAATCTCATCTTATAAATCGATTTTCTGTTTCTTGTCGGACCGCTGTTATAATTTGATATTCCTATTTGCAAAGGAATGTAAATTGTACATAAATAATGCCAATCATACTTTACTCAGATGCCAATTTTGCACACATTTACATAATGATGTAACTTATTTCTTTTCAACCAAGTGTAAATTATACGTCACTACAGATAATGTGGACTTTATTCAACTGCCAACAAAGAATAATAATAATAATATTATGCTTAAGCAATATATTTGTCATCATGAACGAATTATAACTCCAAGAAAAGGTAAATTTCAATTCTCTAGTAATGAGATGAAGATATGTCTTTTTTCATATTTATTTATAATGAAATTTTAACTGCTGCTTGTACCAGGAATGACTTTTTTAGGTTAGACGTATGAAACATCGAACTTCAAACATCCATGACCTTCAGATAGCCAATAAGAACTTATTAGCAGTAATCGAAGTTATATCCAAGACGTGTTATTTTCATATAGCCATTTTTTTTTTCACTTTTAGATAGATACGTTTATTCCAAAACTCAACAGTATATATACACTTTTACTGTAATGTATTCTTTGATATAATTTTCAATGTGAATATGCAGCTTACTGCACAATCTTTATTCTCTGAATTGCATGTGGTTAGAAAAAGTTTAAAAGAGATGCGTGATATCTGGGAAATGCATGCAACAATACTAATTGGAACAACATACAAACAGTTGAAAATGATGTGTAAAGTAACCTGTCTGTACTTACTGCATTCAGTGTTCCAGATTCCTGATCGATAGGATTAGTTTATGTGTTCATTAATTAAAATCTAGAACAACACGAAAAATGCCAGACAACAAAACAGAAAAGAAAATTAGAAGAGAAAAAAGAAATTTGAAAAAACATGTATTAGTTATGATGATTGAGGACGATGTTTGCATATATTCGAACATTTGAGCATGCCATGGACGGAGCTTCTGCATGATTTGGCCTTCAATGCACTGTGCTACTTTTTCTCTTAATATCATGTTTTTGTCACTCAGATACGGGTTGTGCCCCGCAATTGATTTTGGTTTATCGTTTATCGTTTGACTTCTTTTCTTTTATGATTCCGTTCTGTGGGTTAAAAGGAAAAACATTTCCTCCCATTTTGGTAAGGTTTCTTAGAAGATCGTGACTGAAAAAATCCCTAGAATCGGCAAGAAAATATCTGTATGACCAAGTCCAAACTCTACGGAACGGACACACATGAACAAGAGGTGTCACTTCGACTTTCTACTTTGCTGGTCAAATCTCTGTATGTCTCTGCCGTCCATGCAAAAAAACATGAAAAACATATGAAATTGTTATTTGATTTTATCATGATTAATAATCTTAGTTTAGGAATTGAAGTCAAATTCTGTTTAAATATTTCTTTTTCTAAAATATTTTTTAAAAATAAAATTATAATAAAGTTTTAGGTTCCAAACAGACAATATAAAAATACACACTATTTTTAAATTATAATGGAATATACATAAATATATATTTGAAAATTGTAGGTTAAAATGAAGACGACAGTTGTGAAGTGTTGGAATATCATCTGCTTCTAAAACATGTCCACCTGGCGCCACGTGACACTTTGAAAAGGCAAAGACAACGGACAAAGTGAAGTGTCAGTGTACAAAAAGGAGTGATAAAACAAAGATAGGGTCACTGCTCACTCACCAGTGGAGTCACGACAAACCAATATTATTCCTACCTCAAAAATTTATAGCATTTCTTTATAATTACTTTTTTAACAGTATTTGTTAGGAAAATTTTCTATACTGTTGTAATTGTTTTGTTTTTTCAAATTACCGAAATGGGGGATATTTAAAAAATTATTCGTGTGAGTAACTTTTATTTGTAAGCATAATTATTGTTGATACAACTCCTTACTCCTGTGTTGCGGGAATGTTTACTTTGTTTGGATTAATGCGCGAATTGTCGAAGACATCAATGTTTGAAACAATTATAAATAAAATATTAATAAAATACAAAAAAAAAATGCGATTATTCATCGCCTTATTTCAAACAAAGTCCAATGCTATATTTAAGTATTCATTTTTCTTTTAAATTATATCTTTCATGATTCTACTATTTGTTGGAGTAAAAGGGAGAGTTACACACACACTGACAGAAAAAGAGGCAATTATACATATAACATTATACTCCATAATAATGAGTGTAGAATATATGCATTAATGAATCAAACAGAGTTATTTAAGGTACATGAAGTAAAGGCAGTGGTTTTGTTAACTAACTAACTGTGCATGATTTTAATTACTTCCTAACACTCCTCCTTGATTAAAAATCCTTTCTAGGAAAACCATACAACATTTAATGAATATATCTTAGCTTCTTGAATTTGTCAATCTTCAAAGCCTTGATTAATATGTCAGCTATTTGGACTTTACTTCTGCAATGCTTTCATCTGAATCACACCTTTATTCTTGCCATGAAATAGTGGGTTTTTTTGCCAGATCTTATGGTAGATTTGTTGGAGAGTAACCACAAGACTTGACATGTTGTTGAACATGCTGCAATATATTTAACTTCACAACTTGATAGAACCACCACAGTTTTCTTCCAGGAGATAGGTGATCCACCCAGTAGGAAAATCTTACCCATAGTGTTTTTTCTATCCCTTATATAACCACTCCAATCTGAATCAGAATAAGTCACCAGCCTTATTTCATCATTTTCTTTGATTTGAAAACAGAACTCCAAACTCCAAAGCTCATTTCAGGTATCTCAGAATCCTCTTTGCAGCTAGCATTTGCTTTTTTTTGGACTACTCATAAACCTACTAACTAATCCAACGATATTTCAGGTCTACTTTGACAAATAAACCTTAGACTACCCACGATTTGTCTGAACAGAGTTCCATCAATAGCTATTTCCCCATCTCT
Organism: Vigna reflexopilosa; assembly: GCA_027742785.1. Lineage (NCBI taxonomy): Eukaryota > Viridiplantae > Streptophyta > Magnoliopsida > Fabales > Fabaceae > Vigna > Vigna reflexopilosa. Next base: position 9,545,155 of record CM050914.1, on the reverse strand, counting down.
TAAACCAAGCTTCAGATTAGTTTCTGCAGGAGTCTCGATTGAATTACACTCCTGCATGATTTATTCAGAACTTCAGAAATATACTTCCTTTGGTGCATAATGATCCCCTTTTCAGTACACAAAAGTTCCAATCCCAAAAAATATGTCAAAATTCCCAAATCAGTCATCTTAAATTCCATCTTCAGGTTTTCTTTAATGTCCTCAGTATCTGCAACATTGCTTCTAATAATGAGCAGGTCATCTACATAGAGACATATGATAAGATTCTCATCTGCCTTCACATTTTTTACATACACTCCATGCTCAACGGGGCATTTCAGAAAACCAATACTACTGAGAAATGCATATATTCTCTTATTCCAAGCTCAGATTTTGTTAGAATCTTAAGTATGAATCTAAATCGAATAGAAATAGAAATGAAAAAGTAGAACATTATATAAAATGTGAAGACCTCTTAATCCATTGTTTCTTAAGTTTTGGATAAAGAGTAATACCAATTTCATAATTGAACTCAGATGTTATATCTCCTCTATAAATCTAGCAGTTTCGAGACATATAGAGCCTTTCTTATCTTTAAGACTTTATGTTCACTCCCTTTCTGCAAGCATCCAAAAGGTTGTGCAACATATATTTCTTCATCTAACCATCCACTAAGAAACGCAGATTTCACATCAAGTTGCTACATTTTCCAACACTTCAAACTGGCCAAAGCTATTATTAACTTTAATGTCTCTAATCTAGCCACAGGTACAAAATAGTCCAGGCCTTCCTTTTGCATAAATCCTTTTGCTACTAAAAGTGCCTTGTGCTTGGCCACTGTACCATCTGGTTTGAGATTTGTCTTGAAAATCCATTTAAGACTAATAGACACCTTGTGCTGTGGCAAATCAACCATTTCCAAAGTCTGGTTCTTTTCAATACTTCTAATTTCTTCTTCCATTGATGTTTTCCATACTTTGTTTGAAATAGTTTCTTCAAACTTGATGGGTTCTATGTTAGCCATAAATATCAGATGTTGAACCAGATTTCCCTCATCGATGATAACACCATCAGAGTATGTTTCCTAATCTGAGAGTTATGAAGCGGCAACTCTATTTCTCACTGTTCTGTCTCGTGTTACCTATGATACAACACCCTTTCTATTTTGTGATGAATTATCTTCTTCCCAATGAATCTGTAAACCTGGGACTGTTGAGTCTTGAAATTCCTTCCAAGAATTGGATTCATCAAAATACACATCCTTGCTGGAACTCACTTGTGATGTGGGTTGCACAACTTATAAGAGTTTGTACAATTATAGCCAAGAAAAATCATAAGCTCACTCCTACCATCCAAATTCTTCCTTTGCTGGTCTGAACATGTTTATAACATACAAAACCAAAAAACTTTACATGTTTAATAGAGGGTTTTGTCCCTGTCCACACCTCTGCTAGATCTTTGAAATCAAGCCTATTGGTAGGACACCTATTGAGCACGTAGGCAACAGTCATAGCAGCTTCTCCCCAAAACTTGTGTGGCAAACTTTTTTGTTTCAGCATACTTCTTATCAGGTTTACAATGATTCAATTTCTCCTTTCTGCAATGTCATTGTGTTGAGGAGTGTAGGGAGCAATCACCTCATGCACAATACCGTTCTCCTTGCAGAATCCTTCAAAATCATTTGACTTATACTCTCCCCACAGTTAGTTCTCAACACTTTCATATACATTCCTGATTGTTTTTCTGCAAGTGTCTTAAATTCTTTGAAAACAACAAACACATCACTCTTGGCTTTCATCAAATACAGCCACACCTTTCTACCGAAATCATCCACAAATAGAACAAAATATCTATTTCCTCTAAGTAAATTGCAGTAAAATAAAGTACCAAGGATAAAATAAGAATTAATAAAGAAAATCTACAAAAATGGTGATCCAAATGGTAACAATCATCACTGATTTATCATTCCTCATGTTCTCAGTATTTACAAAGTGTTTCAATTATAACCACAATTTGTCACCACTACTTTATATTTGAATTACCTATTTATTTTCTCTTCTTTTGTTAACGGTTAAACTTGTTAGAAAAATGCTTCAAGACTGAAACATGTCCATATTTTGATTCTGTTTTTTTTTTTTTTTTTTTTTTTCATTGTTTCCCTAGTTTTAAAGAATTAGTTAGGTTTGTTATCTCTTATTCATGCTTTTTATTTAGTGGCTTATTTCTAGGACCACATTGTTAGGGAGTGGTTATTTTTCAAGTTTTATAAATTGTAATGTTTTCTGATTTAATAAAGTGAGTTTTCAATGTTCTCCTTCAATATTCCTTCTTATTCATTCATGTTCCCTATTAAGAAAATTTTGCTTTCTTATAAATTATCAACAACTATTATCCAGAGCTCTTTTCTTACTGGACCTTAGAATGGATTCTGAAACAAGCTTTTCCCAAGCAACTCTTCTAATTTTTAATAAAAAAACTATGATCTTTGGGCTGTTAAAATGGAAGCTTACCTACAAGCTTTAAATATTTAAGAAGCCATAGAAGAAGATTATAAAATCTTTCTCCTGCTAGACAATCCTACCATGGCCCAGATAAAAAACCATAAGGAGAAGAAAACTCAAAAAGCAAAAGCAAAGTCATGTCTTTATCTAGGTGTCTCTGCAATCATTTTACTAGGATCATGGCTCTCAAATCAGCAAAAACAATTTAGGATTATCTAAAGATAGAATATAAGGGAGATGGAAAAAATTTAATGAGAGAATTTGAACTTTAAAAGATGAAAGAGTATGACACAATCAAGAAATATTCAAACAAATTATAGGGTACTCCCAACAAGATAAAATTATTGGAAAGTGATTTTATAAATTCATAATTGTTGAGAAAATTTTGGTGACGGTATCAGAAAGTTATCACAAAGAACATTTCTAAAATCATTCTTGTTGAAGTGATACATGCCTTCCAGGCTCAAAAGCAAGAAAGATTGATGAAATGAGCTAAGCTAAAGAATTAGAAGCATTGTAATGGATATAAGATGGTTTCAAACAACAATTAACTAGTAGAACTCAAAAAAATTGTAGCTCAATCAGTAAAACAAGATTAAAATTATAAGAACCCAATGGAGATGGAACAAAAAGAAGTGACGTGAATGAAGTTACCCATGATGCCGTTTACTTCAATTTAGAATGGAAATCCATAGAGATTAAATGAATGAGAATGATTAACCACAGTCCCTGCAAAGAAAACTTGAAGTTGAGTATCCATGGAGCTCCACTTATTACAAAACACTAAACCTATAAATAGAGAAAAAAATGTGAAAAAATACTCTACTATGGTTGTTGCCTCTCTTTTTAAAGCACCAAGGTGACCTAATATTTAGTGTTTGAGCTAAAATTTATGAGCAAAACAGTTAGCAAGAGTCTGAGCTAAAATTTGTGTTTTTGGGTTGCGCTAGACGTTACTTTTGTGTGCCAAAGGGTTAACAAAACAGGGAGTCACCCTTTTCAACTGTGTTGAGCGCCATTAAATAGTGTCAGGGCGATATCAAGACAAAGAACAATATTAAAAAATGAGTTGGACGTGAATGAATTGCGTTTGGTGGTGCTGAAACTCCTTAAACTTCATAAAATTTACAAATCTAAGCTAAAATTGAAAGATAAAAGAAACAAAAATGCTAAGAGACTGTAATAAGCTTCAATATGAGAGAGTATAGAGTTAAGTTATCACTTTATGTAACGTATCTCCCATAAGCATGTAAAGATTCTCCATTAACTTTTCTGCTTTCATCACTACCATTTGTTTTCATTAATATTAATATCAGATTCTCTTTCACCACCTTTAAGATTTCATTCTCAGTGTGGATCTTACACCTGAGGTCATCTAATTGTCCAATATACAATAAATTATTCTTCAAGTCCTTCACATGTTGTAGCCTTGTGAAAACGGTACTATCATACATTTTTATTTTGATCGTATCAACTCTCGTAACCTCTAAGGCATGATCATTACCCCATTAATTTGACTCCACATGAGACAGGTTTGTAGGTGTAAAACCAATTTTGGTTTGAGGTCATGTGCCAAATTGCACTTAAGTCCATTATCCACGTAGAATGTAATCGTCTTCCACCATTAGAGCTAATTATTGCTTCACTGAGCATAATATCTCCATCATCTGAGGTACTTGTAACATAACCTTGTGTAGTTGATGCTTCAAAGTTTTTTCCTCCACTCATCCAATGCTAACAATCTTTCTTGACACGTTCCCTTTTGTCACAATGGTAGCATTTGAAATGCTTCTTACTTTGAAACTTCGATCTATCACGAGTCTAACTAGATTCACATTTCGTTGATCTACCTCTCATCATCGTTAATGTTATTGCTTACTTTGAACTTTCCACCATATATACTTTGTTCTCCTGCCTTTATTCTTCTTCGATAATAGCTTTGGCAACATCCTCAAAGTGTAAGTGTTCATCAATGTTATGTTGATGACAAGTTGATCGTACGAATCAGGTAGACTCCACAGTAAAAGCTCCACACATTCATTTTAAATTATTTTGAAATTTGTTATTCAAATTGTTGATGTGGTCCTTCGGTGATATAAACTCACTCATTCAAAGAGTATAAAGTTTTCTCTTAAAAAATATTCTTGTGTGAAGTGAATTAACCTCGTACAATTTGACGAGAGTATCCCAAATCTCTTTTGTTGTAGTATTCTTTGTGACACAGGATAAAATTGTCTTTTTCCTTCCTAGATACAAATTCGTAATAATACTTCTTATTGATTTGTTCCTACTTTGATATGTAATTTCTAAAGGTTTTTTCCCAATTTTTATTGGACGATTGTTGTTTCTCAAATTTGCCTTTAGTTCCCATAATGATAAAGTACTCCTATTTAACTTCTTTATCTCATACTTCAATGACTTTAAAACCAATTTATGTATTTTTTATTACGAATAGTATTGTTTATGAATAGTAAAATAGGAAAAAATAGTAAATACAAAGCTAATTTTTTATTAAAAAATTACTAAACAACATGGATCAAACCGATATCACAATTTAATTAAATTTTAAAAATAAAAATAGGCAAGTAGAGTCTGTTATCGAATACTAAAGTGAATACCAAAATTTATTTATATTAAAAGATAGCCGTGTGCGTCAGGGAGACCGACGCTTAAATTTATAATAAAGTAAATTATTAAAATAAATAATAATGAATATTACTATTGGTTTGGCTGGCCCAATTAAAATATTTTTTTAATATAAAACTGATTGCTTGTGGTATATTAAATAAAAGTAAAGTAAAATACATTTATTAGTTGTTTAAAGGGTAAAGTAAAACAATTAGGTTTTCCCTCCTGGAGAGAAGAAATCCCGCTTCCAGAGAGCTGCTCTGATTCGTCCACGTCATGTGAGGTTAGAATATCACAAGTTTGGTAAGCCATCTCCTAAACTAAAACCCTCAGTGATTTCGTAGATTAGTTCAAATCGTAAGTGTTTGAGAAACCCTTGTGAACACTGCCCTATGCTGCGTTGATGCGTTGAAGGTCTTCAAAATCGGTGTCGAGTTCCTCGTTCTGAAGAGTTGGAGAAGGATTCGTGTGGTGGTCGAGTTGAAGGTTCGTTGGTGAAGGTGAAACCCTTTGCGAACAGTGTGGTAAGTTTAGTTTTCTGATAACCAATACTTTGGTTGTTTGATTTGTCATCTGCTTTTAAACATTGGCGGCGATGTGGCGCGTTATATGGGTTGTAGTCTTAGATGCATATGGAATCAAACGATGGGTATAATCTTTAAGAACAAATTGATAGACAAAGAGTGTAAATCTCTTATGCATGGCAGCACTTGATGTTCATCTTTTTTGTTTTTATTTTCCTAATTCTCCCCTATGTTTATAGGTAGGTCTTAAGACTCTTAATTTCAAACTAAATGAAATGTTTTAAATGTATTTTTTCGCAGAGACGAAAGATTCCCAACACAAAAGATATATAAACTAAAGCAGATTATTTTATATTATTGGTTTTGAAGAGCCGAAACAGCTAAAAGAAGCAAAGCTTCTGAAAACTAGGAGCGGCTCTTTTGTAAGCACAGCTGTATCTGATTCGCTGGTGTGCTGCGGAAGGTAGAGAAGCTGTCTCACGAGAATGGATTCGTCAAACGACGTCGCTTTGGTTTCCTCTGAGATGGAGAGGTTTCTGTGCGAGTTGTTGCTGGATTCATCCCAGCCAATTTCTGAGCGCTTCAGGGCATTATTCTCTCTCCGCAACCTCAAAGGCCCCGCCCCTCGCGATGCCCTTATTCTCGGTTTGTCCCTCCCACCTTCACAGCCTAAGGAAATTCTTCCTCTTTTTCTTAACAAAAAAATCTATCGTTCAATTCGTTTTAGGTCACGTGATTTTATTTCTGCTGCTTTGTTTGCTCCATTAATATGTCCAAGTGTAATAAACTTCACACACTGTTTTTTTTTTGTCATTTAATTATATCATTCTCTTTACCATGGCAGCCACAAGGGATACATCGAATTTGTTGGCGCACGAAGCTGCATTTGCGTTGGGTCAAATGCAGGAATTGGAAGCCATTCCTGCTTTGGCTTCAGTTCTGAATGATCTTTCTTTGCATCCCATTGTTCGCCATGAGGTACCCTTTTCTGTTTTTTATTTTTTTATGTTTTGGGTCTTTGATTTTTTTTCTTCTTTTGCTGCCCTGCCCTTGCTTCTTGTTTTTATCACTTTTGAGACGATTGACTTTGTTATAATTGCACAGGCAGCTGAGGCATTGGGTGCTATTGGTTCAGAAGGTAATGTTCCTCTCCTGAAGAATAGTTTGGATTCGGATCCGGCCAAGGAAGTTCGAGAAACATGTGAGTTGGCTCTTCAACGAATTCAGCATTTGAAAGATGCTGGCAATACCGATGAATTGGCTGCAACTGAAATATCGCCTTTCAAGTCTGTGGATCCAGCTGTGCCAGCGACCTCTTGTACTTCTGTTCAACAACTTAGGTTTGTTGGGTTCATTCATACTGTTATTAGAAAGAAACTTATTTTTACGAAGTAGCAGGTTGCTAACTTGTATGGACCAATACCAGGGAAGTTCTTCTTGATGAAGATAAAGGGATGCATGAACGCTATGCAGCTCTTTTTGCACTTCGTAATGATGGTGGAAATGAAGCTGTTGCTGCTATTATTGATTCCTTGAGCTCGAAAAGTGCTCTACTGCGCCATGAGGTTTGATAAACTCAGACTTCTTATTGTAAGATTTATCTATTTTACCTGTTTTGTATGAATAGTTTAGAATGTGGAACTATTCTTTGGAATGGAATAAACATTAAATTGTCATGGTGAAAGTAGCCAGTTGTCCTTGAGTATAATAATGTTATTTAAACTTTTTATTCAATAATATTAGGTGGATATTGTATGTATGTAATTTTATTTTCCTACGCCTGTTTGAATCACCCATATTTTTTGTACTTTCTGTAATGGTTAGGTAGCATATGTTTTGGGTCAATTGCAAGACAAAGTTGCTTCTGCTGCTCTATCCAATATACTTAAAGATGTGAAGGAGCACCCAATGGTTAGACATGAGGCTGCTGAAGCTCTTGGTTCAATCGCAGGTATTTCAGCAAAAAATTGAATGGCAAGATCCCTTTTACTCTGAAAGTAATGCAGTTAAAGGAATGTTGTGCTTTGTGATGCGATCCACGTGTAAAAGAAGAACTGCAATAATATCATAGATTAAGTGGAATTCATAACATAATATTAAAATCTATTTAGAAGAACTTCTCTCCTAACACTAGTAGAAAAAGAAAATGAGAAAGAAAAATTGAAGAAAATGTCTCTATAAGTTAAAATTAGCTTATGCATAAATTAATTTATATAGCCTATCTCATAATTTCTCCCAAAGATGATTTTTGACTTGTACCTAAGTCCATCAATCATATGTCATCACATGAAAAACTACATATAAAAAGAAAAACAAATACAAAAACATTGGACGACCAAACCAAACCCACACTAAGAAGCATACAAATGCAAACTCCCTCCAAAAGGATTGAATAAAATCGTAATTAGAGAGTTGATGCCTATTTTGAAAAAGTCTAGCTAATGTCACGAGGTAAAACATTAAATCACTTAAAATAAAGTTGATTGTCAATCCCGAAGGTAGTTTGCCTGTCCGGTTGTCTTCACGAAAAATGTCAGATATCATAAACTTTATATCCTCAACTTTTAATGCATTTCCTCCATCTACCTCTAAGAGCCCAAGGAGCATATTGAGGAGAAGAAAAAACTTTCATTCTAACTTGTGGAAAAGTTACTTTTATTTTTCCTTAGTATTATCTTCTATAAATATTGTGAAAGAATTTAACCAAACAAATCCATAAAATGAAAAACTAGATGGTAGTTGTCAAATCTCAACTAGTTTTCCCTTTTTGGTAATTAGCTGTCCAAGCCAACTTGGGTTGTGGCATCTAGTTTTTCTAGTCACTATTTGTAGGTTTGATTGGTTGTGACTGATCCGGCTCAAAAGTAGCTCATTAACACCTGATCACATAATAAATAAAGAAAATGGTGTAAAGATGTTGGTAGTTAACATATCACTACGAGTCTTGGAAATTATTTTCTCATTGTTAACTAAAATATTATGCAAAATGCTTGTTGGAGGAGTTATTTTTGAAGGAGTGTAATAATTTTAGTACATAAGTAACATCACTCTTTCTGTTTGAGAGGTAAAAATATTTCTCACCATAACCCTTCTATCATTTCTCACCATATCCCATCTATCTGTCCTTCAGATTGAGGTGTCAAATATTCAGACCATAATCCTACTATTTGCCTTTCAGATTGAGAATTAAAATCTTTTCACGCGCAACCATTCTGTTCATCTTTGAAGATTAATATATGATAGGCTATTTTTCTTTTGTCAATTGTGATTTTAATTTCTGAGTTTGTGGTGGCAACCTGCTGAAAGTATGAATATACAATTTATCATCAGCATAAACTACAAAACATAACAAGGTAAGCAAGTGAAAGACTATTTAATAATTTTAAATAAAATACAAATGCGAAGAAACCTCTTGTAATATCAGCTATACCTCTGGCTCTCACTCCCGTGATTCAGGTAGTATATTATCTACCAATCTTATGTCTATAACATATGCCAAGTTTCAGTTCATTTACAAAGTTCTTTTGATAACTTTTTCTTTGTCCCAGTCTTTTTAATATTTGGTTGTGATTGTTCTGAGTCACGTAACAGATTGTAGGTACTTAACCATTTAGTGCCACATTGTTCTTGTGCGAACTTCAGAAATATCTTTATTTACATTGTGAATTGTTTAAATAGTTGTTTTGTTGTGTGCCTTAGATGATCGAAGTGTAGCACTTCTTGAGGAATTTACGGCAGATCCAGAGCCTCTTGTCTCACAAAGTTGCGAAGTTGCTCTAAGCATGCTAGAATTTGAACGATCAGGGAAATCATTCGAGGTATACACTATTGAGTATATGCATTTTTTTGCTTCAATGTTTGTTGACACAACCTTTTTTCTATTGGTTGCAGTTCCTGTTCATGCCAACTCCAACTGTGCATTAAATGTTTTCTCGCGGTAATGCCAAGACATATATAGAAGGAGCGGATGGATGAGAATAGACTAAGAGACGCTGACAAAAACAGTTACATACAAAGAAATTGTAGAATTTCTTACTTACAATTCTTGAGATTAGAAACCTTAGTTTTACATAAACACGAGTTTAACTATGTTTCTTGAAGTGGAAGCTTTAACGGTTGTTCTAAATAATATCTTTCTACTATGGCTCTACGATCTCAGGATAATTCTTGTCGACATTATTTACTGTCTAATAGTTATATGGCAACTCCATTTGGAAAATAATGTTTCCTACTCTCGCGAGCATCAAATTGATGCAAATGCTTTTTAACAACAAAAGATTTGGATAAATAAAACAACAATGAATGTGCACTTTAAGGTTGACGGTTACGCGATTACGGGTATTGGTTTGATTTTATTATCATCCGAAGCTGTTAGTGCACAGGATTCCACGCCTCTGTCGTTTTGCATCATTCTTACATTATTATTACCAAATTATCATGAGTAGTGCACCCCCATCTTATCAAGCAACCCTTTTCAATACCTTTAATGCCCTTTTCTCTTGCGCCAAGTTTCCCTCTTCGGCTCAGCAATTTCACGCTCATGCATCATCAATGGGCTCTACAGGGAGGTTTTCTATGGTTCCAACATCACCAATGCTTATGTCCAATCGGGTTCTCTTCCACTTGCCACAGAAGCCTTTGATCAGATCACTGCAAAGAATCTTCACTCTTGGAACACCATCATCGCCGGTTACTCAAAAGGCTGTTTCTATGATTGTGTTTTGAAGCTTTTTCGAGACTTGCGAAGTGACGGCAATGCAGTTGATAGCTTCAACTTGGTGTTTGCCATTAAAGCGAGTCAGAGGTTGATGTTTTTTCATAATGGGAGATTGCTTCATTGTTTGCCATCAAATCTGGGTTGGAAGGAGACCTGTCTATTGTGCCAGCTCTTTTGGACATGTACGCTGAGTTGGGTTCTCTGAATGATGCTCACAAGTTGTTTGACGATATTCTTACATAAGCTACGTAATGTGGGGTTTTATGATAAAGGGGTATTTGAAATCTTCGCAAGAACCCCGTGTTTTTGAACTACTCTCTAATATGACTAACTATTTTGATTTCCGATGGGATGATTTCACAATGGAAGGCTTAGTTCGAGCCTGTGCAAACGTCTTGGCTGGGGGAGAAGGGAAAGCATCTCATGGTGTATGCATAAAGAACAATCTTTTGGTGAATATCTGCTTGCTGACATCTGTCATAGATATGTATATGAAATATGGCTTTACTCGTTATGCATTTAGGTTGTTTGAAAAAGCTCAGGATCACATGGATGTGGTTCTATGCAGTGCTTTAATCAATGGGTGTGCCAAAAAAGGGAAATTTTTTGAAGCTTTGACCGCGTTCAATTGAGGTCAGGAATAAGTTATGTGTATTTAGTTCTAATGATACACTAGCATTCACAAGCCCAGATATCAGTCATACTTGGAATTCTCAGTAGAGAAATGAGAGAAAAAGTCTTTTTATGATTAGTCATTGCAGATAAATACACCAAATTTCATATTCTTTTACATGTGCATTGTAAAACAGGGGAGACTTTGGGATTCTTCAGACTTTGTCGGGACTCAACATTCTGAAATTGTTTAATGCAACAGAAGTTTCTGTTTAATCTACCTCTCATAGTGTTAAAGTTAGTATGACTAGATGATTGCTCTTAATAGTATGCCAATGGGAAGTTACCAAGGGCTAATACTGTAAGAAGTTCTTCTTGAAGCTTCTGCACCTGATGGTTTTGAGAGTGCAGGTGACTTTCCTTTTATTTTTATGCATGCTTCTTGTCCACAAAACAAGATGAGTAGCCCATCAGCGATAGTCTTTTTCTTCTTCTTATATATAGAGTTCAAAATATAGAATCATCTTGAAAGAGATTATGGATTTTTTTTTCATAATAAATATTTTTTTAATTATATATATATGATATATTTTTATTATAAATTTGATGTTATCCTTTATGTTGAAAATTTGATGTTATCCTTTATGTTGACCTGAATCTAACTTTGTTCATCACTACATTTGAGACAAACACCACGTGGGATCCCAAAAGGAAAAAAAAAAAAAAAAGACACTCATCTTCAATAACATTTTTCTCGTAGAAAGGTAGGGAAGGAATCAATGTTACTTCGTAGGTTTCCTTTCAATTAGTACTGTAGACAATATATTATCGAGTATCTCATAAATTAAGAATTATATTTAGAAATAAAATCATATTTATAATAATAAATACAAAGGATAAAAGAAAATGCCCCTTGTGCACGCGCCGCAGTGGTGCACGCGCCTGGTGGACATACTTTTCACTAGTATAAATATGAAGAAAAAGAAAAGGAGGGAAGAGTGGGAATGGTGAGTGAGAGTGAGAATGTCGAACCCTCAAAATCAGAAACCATGGAAGGCGGAATATGCGAAGTCGGGGCGATCGTCATGCCGGACGTGCAAGAGCCCCATTGCCAGTGAAACGCTGCGTCTCGGCAAGATGGTCCAATCCACCAAGTTCGATGGCCTCATGCCTGTAATTTCTTCTTCTTCTTTTTTCTCCTTCAACATACCTCACTCCCGTCAATGTTAACGTACCTGTTGTTAGGCATGCTCTTGTATTTCATTTCACGCATTTCTTATGTTTCTTGCATGTAACGATTAACCATAGGGTTTTATTCTTTAAGCTTTCTCTACAGGCCATGTACTCTATTGTAATGTTGTGAACACTTCGACCTTATTGTACTTTCACGAGGGTTTTTCAAGAAAACGTTGTAATGCATGAGTGTGGTGTTTTAATCTGTATTTTATTTTCAATCAGATGTGGAATCACGCTGCTTGCATATTGAAGAAAGCTAATCAGATAAAAATGTATGGAAATTTCTACTCTTTTCGCTAATGTGTGTTCTTTTATGGTTTTACATTTGCAAGAGTATATTGTCGTGTGCTACTGTTTACCTGTAGAGTTGACGACGTTGAAAACTTAGAGTCGCTTCGTTGGGAAGACCAGCAGAAGATCCGAAAATACATAGAGAGTGGTAGTGGTAGCGGCGGCAGCAGCAGTGCTGCCACAAAATCAGACTCAAAAGCTGTCAAAGATACTGAGTGTGGTATTGAAGTTTCACAGACTTCTCGCGCTACTTGCAGGGATTGCAGTCAAAAGATTGTCAAAGGAGAGGTTGGGTTTTATTGTTTCATTCTGTGTCATGTTCCAAAGGCTAACTAACTTATTAGAACTTATTGGAGTGTGTGTTAATTGGACCTGATTGATTTTGTGATCTGGAAGGTAGATTATAGGCAAAACTATGTTGATAATCTAAAGATGGAAAATATAATGATTTTTTATTTTAATTTATCATGTTTACCATAAACTAACTTTTGGGAAACAACATATCTGGGTTTTAGTAATAGCTGGACTATGTTTCTAATTTAAGGGATGAAACTACGAGGATGTATAGTTTTTATTTTTACTTCTGACGTCTAGCATGCTGTGTTTGAATTTGGTTCCCAACATTATTTCATTGGTAGCTAAACTTTTAACTTTTAGTATTGGTTTACTAGGTGGTGTGTCACTATTCCATAATGTGTTGAATCTTGGAACAAAGCCTGGTGCATGATACTAGAATTATTTTGCTTTATCATTGGATTCTCCATTTTGATTCTTGAGAATATTGTTGTATGATAAAAATGATTTTGAGGTTGTTGGTTCATGACAAGGTACGATAGCCTTTATGGCCAAGTATTCTCTAGTTTAGTCCTTGTTGTCATCACTCTTCCAATAAAAAGTTGAACTTTCAGCATTAGGTTGATTAACCTGTCCATAGAGAGTTGTATTGTAAAACCATTCACGAGTCTTTAACAGCTAAGCTTTTGGGATAGCTTGTTCATGGCATGAGGAACAACAACAGAGTTCTTAAATTTCGGGTAATTATTTGTATATTGAAGTTTTGGTAGAATGAGGAGCATAATGGCTACCTGACTTGTTTGCTGCATTTTGTGGTTGGTGACGTGGTGTCATGGACTGGAGTGCATATAGGCTCACTCTCTGGTTTTAGGCACATGCACTTTCAAGAAGTATATTCCTCTCGTACTAGGTACCTGGCCTCTTGTATGGATTTGCCTTACTATCTAAGTATGTCCAGAATTCTAGCCACTGCTTGTGGGTTGAACGCACAATTATGTATCTATCCAATTTTCCTGCATTTCCTTTAATTCTGAAGTCCTTAAAAGGTTAAAAAGTACAAAAGTTGTTCTGGGAGTGTTCAAATTAAACCACTGTCATAAATCATAATTTCATTTAGGATTGCATGAAATCTGCACAAGTCATATTAGCAACACAATTATTCATGCTAGCTAGACTTCATCTTAGCCTTTTTATGATCATTTTTATCCTGATGTATAATAGAATTTTGAATTTTCTCTAATCTTTTTCAAACCACAATCGTAGTGGAATTTGCTCCTTGCTGACTGTTTCTTCTTTGATTCAGGTTCGTATATCTACTAAGCCTGGTGGTCCAGGTGCAAAAGGTTTGGCTTGGCACCATGCCAAATGTCTTGTGGAATTATCCCCATCAATTCAAGTAGATAAGTTATCTGGATGGGATAGTCTCTCATCTTCTGATCAATCAGCTGTCAGTGACTTCGCTAAGAAGTGTCATCCAATGGACAAGGGGGGTATGATGATTGATGTGTTTAACAAAGTCTGGTTTTTATTGCCATAACAGTTGAATCTCTTTATTTTCATTTACTTTCTGACTGGATTCCGTTCAGGTGTTAGTAGTACAAACATTGAGACTGAAAAGGGTAAAGAATCCATGCAACTACACACTTCCAAAGGTGGTACAAAACGAGGGAAAGATGCTGATAGTGAGCGAAAATCAAAAGTTGCTAAGGCCAAGGGAGATGTAACTGCGAGCAGTGAAGCATCTGTTAAGAATTATAATGAAACAGGGGAAGCATGTGATCTGGAGAAGAAAATGGAAATCCAGAGCAAAGAAATATGGGCTCTGAAAGATGATCTCAAAAAGAATGTGACAACAACAGAGTTACGTGAAATGCTGGAAGCCAATGGTCAAGACTCAACAGGATCAGAACTTGATTTACGTGACCGCTGGTAATTTAATATCATGCAGATTGTTACCCTCAATGTTTAAAGAAGTGTCTACCTTGTTCTATATATCTTTCTTTTAAGTTATAATTGTCCATGATTTTACTGATAAAAGATTAGGTTTGTTTGTTTGGTGTCCTCTAATATGCATGCTCGCTGGTATTGAGCTCTTATATAATTTGTGATGGATAAATCATAATTTGTTCATCAAAAGGAGAAAAAGATAAATGAATGCAAGTCGAGCTGATATATTATTGTTTGGATGAGAGATAATTCATTGTTTTTTCTTATCCTTTAAAATATGTTTAACTTTCCTAACTCTATTTATTACTATTTTTATAATTACTATTTTTATAATTTAAGTGCTGATGGAATGATGTTTGGAGCACTTGGTCTTTGCCCAATATGTTCTGGCTTTCTGCGTTACTCTGGAGGAATGTACCGTTGCACTGGATACGTTTCAGAGTGGAGTAAATGTTCTTACTCTACATGCGAACCAAAACGTGTTGAAGGGAAGTGGAAAATCCGAGAAGAAACAAATAATAAATACCTTAAAAAGGTTTGTAAAGAAAAAGTTTTCATAAAAACAAAAACCAATAAAGTACGACTAAAGTTTTTGCTTACTCTTTACAGTGGTTCAAATCTCAAAAAGGGAAGAAACCAGTTAGGATATTGCCTCTTCCATCACCAAGAAAATCTGCTGAAAGTCAAATTGCAACGGATAATCAGCATCAATCATTGAAGGCTGAAAATTTCCAAGATATCAAAGTTGCTATCTGTGGATTAGCTAATGACGCCATTGTATTTCTTCCTTCTATTTTCCCTTTAACATCTACTTTTAGCATCCACAGATAAAGTCTCCCCGTTGAACATTCTGAGAAACAATCCTATTTGATTTGGTTTTTCTGGTATATAGTACTCATCTTTTATGACGTGATTTTACAGGAAGAATGGAAACGCAAAATTAATGCCATGGGTGGAATCTTTCATGCAAAAGTAAAGAAAGGTATTTGCCGCAGAGACAATTGCCAAAATAAAAAATTCCATAAAATATTTTCTGCCTCGTGTACAATTTTTGTAATGTTTCATGCAACTTGTCTACTTGCAGATACTAACTGCTTGGTGGTTGGTGGAGTGCTCAATGATGAAGCGGAGATGCGGAAGGCAAGGTGCTCACCGTGAACTGGATTTGTCAATATCAACCATTTTTTATTTAACTAATTATAATATCACTGACTTGGAAGAGTTTTGATATATAGGAGGATGAAAATTCCAATAGTCAGAGAGGACTACTTGATTGACTGCATACAGAAAAAGAAGAGACTTCCATTTGATATGTACAAGGTTGAAATGATTGGTGAGGCTTCTAGCATGGTCACCATTAAAGTGAAGGGACAAAGTGCTGTTCATGAGGCTTCTGGCCTACAAGAGTCTGGCCACATACTTGTGGAAGGAAAAAGCATATATAACACAACTTTGAATATGTCTGATTTGTCTACTGGTATTAACAGGTGGGTTCAGTATGTTTTAGCTTTCTTGTTCAGCTTCAGCATAAATTTTGTTTAGTTGGCAAGCCAGGAAATAGTAGTTTGTTTTCTATGCATTGATGAATAAAATTGAACCTAAAAGTATGCTTATAGATTTTATGTTGCTACACTATATATGTACAAAACATCAATCATCAAGCTGTGTCTCTATTGTTGAGCTGATGTGTCATTTTGTTCTTCCTCAGAAGGTAACTAACATTCCCAGCTAGGACATTGATTGAGAATATAATTTTATTTCAAAACTGTCTGGAATCTGCTGATCACAATCTTATTCTTAAGATTTCTTACTATGGTGGAAGTATAAACCTAGTTTTGTTTGACTGAGAGTACCTAATACATTAACATCGTATAAAATGAATTTTAATGTTTTCTACGAAAATCTGGTTTGTTTGTCATCAATTGTCTTATATAGGCTCAGTCTGGTAATAGTGTAGCATTTGACGCCTTTGAACAGGAACAATTGGAAGTGTGTTTGATGGAAAGTATTTTGGTAGTGATTCCACCAGTGCTTTTGAAAGGCCAAGCTTTCTAGTTAGAAACAACTTATTGGAAGTTTTTCAAATTTTATGGTCTCTATTTTACAATTTTGAACACCTAACTTTTGTCACCCACTGTTCCAACTCAGTTTCAACAGCAGCTTTTCACAGCACCTCCATCACGGAAGCTTTTTAAAAGGCACAACTCAATATAGTTCAACTGTACTTTCATTCGTGTAGAATACTATGTAGTCTTGTCTGGAAATATGTATTGTGCACAGTTGTTATCCGTTGGCTGATAAATTTGTGTTTTGCAAACTATTTATGGTTTAAATACTCCAGCACTGGTTTTGTCCTAAATAAAAAACTGCTAGTATTTATGTTCCAATGCCAGCTTTTATTCTTTTGGATTAGCCTGGAAAATAATTTTTTGTTTGACTTGGAGCCTTCTTTTTGGTATATATACTAAGATTCTTTCATATTGAGTTGTTTGTATTGACTTCGTGAATTCTCTGCCTTATTTCCTTTCTTAAGATTCTTGTTTTGCTTATATTTCGTCTCCCAACTAGGCATCTCCCTATACCCGTCTTCACAATACTGTCTTAACTTTTTTTCTTCCCATGTAAAGTTACTACATTCTCCAGATAATCCAAGAAGATAAGGGATCAGATTGCTTTTTGTTTCGTAAATGGGGTCGAGTAGGAAATGACAAGATTGGAGATCATAAACTGGAGGGTGAAATGTCAAAATCTGATGCAATCTGTGATTTCAAACGATTATTCTTTGAGAAGACTGGAAACCCTTGGGAGGCATGGGAACAAAAGACCATTCAGAAGCAACCTGGAAGATTTTTCCCATTGGATATTGTACATGTTTTATCATTTAAATTATTTGTTTGATGTTATGTAATCATCTTTCTCTGGTCGGGTGGATATTCAACTCAATCTTGTTATGTTGAACTTGCAGGATTATGGTGTTAACAAACAGGTATCAAACAAGAAAAGAAATGATAATGACAGCAAACTACCCCCGCCATTAATAGAATTGATTAAGATGCTCTTCAACGTGGAAACTTATAGGTTATAGTCAAATATACCTCTTCATTTTATTAGAATATGTATGATGCAATACTGAGTCTATAGTTTTGTAGATCTGCCATGATGGAGTTTGAGATTAATATGTCTGAAATGCCACTTGGGAAACTAAGCAAAAGCAATATCCAAAACGGTATGTTGTCACTTTACTTTTTCTGAGCTATGGTAGTTCCCTATTTTCTTTGTTGGATTTCATCAAGCAATCCCCATAGTATTTATCAGAGTAATAAATGTTTGATTTTATGTTGGTTACTTTCTCTTCCTAGGGTTTGAAGCATTGACGGAGATACAAAATCTGTTAAAACTTACTGATCCTGATCCATCAATCAAGGAAAGCTTACTTATTAATGCCAGCAATCGGTTCTTCACCATGATCCCTTCTATTCATCCACATATTATTAGGGATGAAGATGATTTTAAGTCGAAGGTGGTACTTTTTTTTCAGTTTGGGGTTTGGTAATGAAGCATGAAATTAGATTGATTTATCTTATTTTGTTAGTTATCTACATGAAGTCATCACTCATGAAAGTTAATATATATATATATATATATATATATATATATATATATATTAATTTTGGCCCTGTTTTAAAATCAAATGAAATCATTTCATGTTTGAATTTTGAATACAGTAATGGGAACTTTATACTATACAGTTACTGATTTTAAAGTTTTGTTGTCTTGAAATTTGACCTACAATAATGCTGGACACGTGAAATTTAGTCTGTTCTTTGTTACAATTCAAGGAATATCAAATATATGATTGATAGAAAAGTTATCTAATTCTATCTGGTCTTTCTTTTTGTTGTAGGTGAAAATGTTAGAAGCCCTTCAAGACATTGAAATAGCCTCTAGATTAGTTGGATTTGATGCTAACAATGAGGACTCAATTGATGATAGTTATAAGAAGCTCCACTGCGATATATCTCCACTTCCTCATGATAGTGAAGATTTTTGTTTAATTGAAAAGTTTCTCCATAATACTCATGCCCCTACACATACGGTACGATTATATTTGGTATACAAGTTGGTGCTTTGGTGTATTAATGTCTCTGCTGTGATCTCTTTCATTTCTCACAATGTAAATGTTTCCACTATATTTGTAATCCATTTATACAGGACTGGAGTCTTGAGCTGGAGGAAGTTTTTTCACTTGAAAGGGAAGGTGAATTTGATAAGTTTGCTCCTTACAGGGATAAACTTGGAAACAGAATGCTCCTATGGCATGGTAGGCTTTGGATATGTGACGTTAATTTCTTGTATGTTTGTTGTGAAATATTCTCCCGGAGGCAATGAAAATGCAAAATTTGAAAGGAATGTAAACAGATTTCTTAAGGTGATAATCTATGATTGTTCTCATAATGACTACTCTAGAAATGCCGAGATAATACAAAACCAGTGACCAAAGGAGTTCTAACTTACATAAGCTGAAACTTTTATGCTAAAATTTCTTTCATCACTGTCAGATTGGATCATTTTTAGTTGTGAACTATAATCACATCGATGACTATTTCTTTTTAATGTGCATACTTTCATCCAGAGATGACATGTACAAATTTTAGATTGGCACCTCTAACAAAATTGTTCTCTATATAGGTTCTAGGTTGACAAACTTTGTGGGCATTCTTAGCCAAGGACTCAGAATAGCCCCTCCTGAAGCCCCCGCGACTGGCTATATGGTCCAATCTATTCCTCCCTTATTAACTCTTGTTTATATTTTGTTGGATACCAATACCTAATTTAACTTTGCAAAGCAGTACTAAACTCTGAATATTTTGTATTGCAGTTTGGGAAAGGGGTGTACTTTGCGGACCTGGTCAGCAAAAGTGCCCAGTATTGCTTCACTGATAAGAAAAACCCTGTTGGTCTAATGCTATTGAGTGAAGTTGCACTTGGAAACATCTATGAGCTCAAGAAAGCTAAGGCTAGTCTGCTTTAATCCAATTTGTGAATTTAGCTTTTTCTTCAAATAAAGTAATAATTTTAAAAACAAAATCAGGAAAGTTAAAAAAATTACTATTTCCTCCAAATAAGTTAATCCAAACAATCAAATATGGTTGAATATTTGTTAGTGCATACGCATACAAAATGAGCCACAATGTTGCTTTCAATAACTTTTGGTTTCATACTGATTGTCTGTCTTCTGAGAAACAGTATATGGATAAACCTCCCGAAGGAAAGCACTCTACTAAAGGACTGGGCAAGAAAATGCCTCAAGAATCGGAATATGCAAAGTGGAGAGATGATGTGACTGTTCCTTGTGGCAAACCAGTGCCATCAAATGTCAAGGCTTCTGAGCTCATGTACAATGAGTATATTGTTTATAATACTGCCCAAGTAAGTTTCAAATTTGGTTTGTTTCTGTCATATAATGCCAACGAGGCAATCACTACTTGCTTAAATTGTAAGTTTCAATTTTGTGCAGATAAATTGGGATTTTTTATATTGAAGTTTCTTGTAGATGATTTTTAGTTGTGTATGTTTAATGGCTAACTTTAATTGGGATAGAAATAGTGTGCAAGAGCTAAAGAAAGAAGAATGAATAGCCAGATTTAATGTGGAAATGTCTTGAGGAAAAACCACTGGCAGAGGAGAAACAAATCACTGATAAAAATTGATATGATAGAGATATAAAGAGAGCGGTTGCTATAACATTATAATGTAAGTGGATATTGAACTTTAGCCCAAAAACATAAGGCTTCTTCCCCCAAAAAAAGGGATCAGTGGTGTGATCCTTGGTCTCGGTGTATCAACTCGAGGCCTCCACCTCTACCACAGACCCCAAAGAATATTAAAATTATTTCTTCAGCAAATTGATGGCAGCACGAGCTTTTGAGGCCAGACCCAAGAATTTGGTGTCATTAACTCAACAGATTATGTCTAAAATTTTTATTATTTGAAACTCCAGTTTCTGAGATAAACAACAAGCTAAAGATTCTTATATCCCTATGGTAGATAGGACACAACTGTTAGCAAGGATCTATAGCTGATTAGCATGAGTGGTAAGCTTGTGTTTTTCTATTGTCTGTGGTTAAACTTGGTTCATGACCTACTTGCATTATACTCTGTATGAGCATTTTTGGATTTGGCATAGATAAAGCCTGATGTTATATTTCCTTTTCTTCTTTTGGTAATAACATGTGTATGACTGGATGCGTTATTTTGTACAGGTTAAGATGCAATTCTTGTTGAAGGTGAGGTTTCATCACAAGAGATGAGCACTGTGAGAAGTTTGCTGTTTTGGGGCTAAGCAGTTTTTTGACCTGACTTGTACGTAGTAGTCCATCTGGGATTCCCTAGAATTGTCTTAGTGAGGTCTCATTTTGAGTTGACTGGAGATCTTTCTACCTTTTTTGGCGCATGCATGTAAGTGCGGGGATTATCTAGTTGAAACCCGTCACTTGTAGCTGAATTATCCCGTGCAATTTGTGATCCGGTTATCTGTATAGAATCGCCATTTTAATCTTATTTAGTATGTGTTGCATTTTAAACACCATCTTACCCAGTCTAGTAATTAGTTGATGGTCGTTGGTCTGAGGTTACTTTTTGTTTTCTCTAACCATACTCAGAAATTAGAACCGGGTGCCAGATAAACGACTAGACTGGCGGTAATGAAAATAGGCAATGAGCACAAGATTCCCGGTTTTGGCTGTGGGGATTTTTGTTACGCAAGACATTACGTGGTCTGCATGTGTCATGTGAAGGTGATGCTATTAATCAATGCACCAACAAAATGTTGATTATGACATCATGCCACGGGTATATATAAATTTTTTGCAGTTACTTGCAAATGGCTATCAATGGAGTTTGCAAAGCTCTATGGTGGTGACTGACTGTGAGTACTTAAAACTTAGGCGGCTCTTAGTAAGACCCATGCGTGACATTGACTCTTCTTCATACAAACAGCCATTTCTCATTGTCAAGTATATGACGAAGTGTTGTCTCCTCATATCTATCTTTTTTGGTTGTGTTTGCTATCTCGTATGTTCCTCTGTATATGTTGTGTTTATTGATTTTTGGCAAATTTTGATTCACTGACTAGTTCTTCCCACAAAATACAGCTGGTTCTTAGTTTGGTAATTAACGTAAGCAGTGTTTTTTCATTGTTAGTTATTTAGCTGAATTATCGTGTTTTGGTATTTTCTGATGGCTTTTCATCTGAATCTTGTCCAAGTATTTGGACTAGGCAAATACATAGTGCAATTTTGAAAATTGCAACTTATGTATAATATTAAACCGTTGGAGTCCCGTCATTTGAGCGTGACTTAACCAAGAAAGTGATGCAAGTGTGATGTACAATAGTTGACTTTGTATAGTGATTGCTGAAGAATGTAGATTTGATTTAAGATTTTGATAACGACTTTGAGATATCTATAATGTTATATGAATCTATCAGTATATCCTATGTCTAATAGACAAGATTTGAATTTCATGATACTACCAAAGAACAACTAATTACCAGTCTGTTCTCTGCAGTTTTAAACGCGGACTATGTTGTAGATGTTTTAAGACTTTTATTTTTTATGATTCCTTAGAAAAATCAAACACTAATAGTGAGATCAAGTATTACTATAGTATAAATATTTTTAAAGTTTGAGTAAAAAATAATATAATTGTATATTTTTATTTAATGTATAATTTATTTTTCAAGAAATATTTATTGTTTTTTTCCCTTAATAGACTAAATATAATGTCACCGAAAGTAATTATTTGATAATTAATAAAACAAAATAATATAATAATTGCATTTTTTATTTATTGTTTTATTTCCTTAATAGACTAAATTTAATGTCACCGAAAGTAATAAATGAATAAATTAATAAATAAAAAACAACAAATTTATTGACACAATAACTCAGACCCCTTCTTGTAATTTCTACAGCTATATCATTTATGTTTTCTCACTGAAATTTATTCTTTCTTCCCTCTCTGCATCGTGGTTCACCAAATTTATCTCCTTTGTGAATACTCGTGTAATTTCTCCTACGTATAAAATACATATAAATTCTTTTCTAAAATTCTGTTTAATATTTGTATGGATTTCACGTATAAAATACATAGCAAAATTTGGACATCATATTTTAATTTACTGAGTTTTTTTAACAAAAATTCAAAATTTATATATATAATATAAAAATGACAAAATATGTTTGATTTATTAAACTAGTCTATCGGTCAATTTATATATAATGGACAAATTGGAGAAGGTTGACCTGTCAACCACTATTTATTTATTTTTAAAAGTTTGTAAATGTTATTAGATATATAAGTTTAAGTTTTCATTTTGTATCGGTTTCAGCTTTTAGTGTATTTCAATAGTAATGGAAAACTTATCCTCGAATCAACTTTAAATTAAATTATAAATATATTTTAAGATATTCATTTAGATTTATCAATTTAAGTTATTTTATTAAATAAGAACTCAAACTTTCTTCTTCTCTTTCTCATTGATAGGTCGATTCGCTGATCCATTTCCAAATGAAATAAGTGTTAATTCTTTCAATCTACCCTTAATCATTGAGTCAACTTCTTCTCACCTGTTTCTGATAAATTGAAGAATAAACATATAAAAGAAATAAAACAAATTGATATGTTTTACTAATTCTTTCTTGTATCAAATTTATCCAAAAAAAAAGTCTTTAAGAATTATATTTTTCTAATTAAAAGAATAAAGAAAATAAAAATCTGATAATAGTTCTGGTCGCAGATGTCATAGTATTAGTGTTTGTTGTTGTTGCAACTAACACATTATTTTTCAATTTGATTTCTTACAATTTATCCACTTATTAGCAACACGTGGTTAATAATATAATAATATAAAAAAATAATACTAGTAATTAATGGATGAATGTGCTAATAAGTATTTACAAAATGCCGGTTAAGAAACAAATCATACATTTAATTAAATCCTTCATTTGTTCTTTTACGATATTCTTTTTAAAGTTTTTCTACTAAAATCAAGAAAGTAATTTAATTTTTCATATTTGTAATACAATTTTGAATAAGTTATCTATTATACTTTTCTCAATTTATTTTAACGTAGATTTATATTTATCGTTATACTTTTCCCCTCTTATGCTACCTATTTTTGTTTTCTCTCCATATAATTAAATTAAAGGTATAAAAAAATAACATTATTTAAAATTTAAAACATCAAATAAAAAATATCTACTTAAATAATATAATTAAATTCTAGATCCCTTCTAATTGTAATCCATCCATTGTAATGGTCTCCTTTAAGAATTCTAAGAACCGAAATAGGTGTGGATACATGCAGAAAACATTTTTCTATGTTGAAATCAGAAATTTGAGATGATAAGTGGAAATATGAAATGTTATTAATCAACTCATACTTATCTCTTGGGTGGACTTTTATTTGTTTATACATTTTCTAATAAGGCTTACCCCTTAATCTTAGTTTAATCTACATAATTACACTTTCACTGTACACATTTGATAAAAATTTCTGTAAAACGAGGTGGTAATAATCTTAAGTTTGATTTAAAACTAATACATTATGATAGGTTTGATTGGTAAGAAGTAGGAAGTTGTCGGTAGAGATAACCGGCAGGTGCCAGTCTACTAACTTGAGTTAGGAAGCGACAAACTGCAGCAGTTCCAAGGTGCGGCGTTCGGCGCAAAATTATAAAACAAAAACTATTCAACCAATTTATTTATTAAACTAAACCACAACCATACCAACCCCATACAAAAAATACCTATTATCACATAAATCAGAGCTTTCAACTTCTTAATTAACATTTTTCAGTTTCAGATAAAATAATACATAATTATTTTTAATAAATATTAAATAAATCTACTGATAAAATTGTTATAAAAGTATGGTAATATTGATTTAGTAAAAATAGATTGATAAAATAGGAGTGTGGAAGCAATAGAAAAACCAGTGATGTAATGCCTCCACCATTAAGAAATGTTCCCTCTGAACCCTACATAAGAGGGTCACATGTCCCCATTAACATTTGTTATAAGACTCTTTATGCCCCTTATTCCCACTGTCCCACTTCCCCTGACCCCTTCCTTCTCCCATACCATACTCTTCACTCACATTTTAGTTTGCACCATTTCCTAGTGTGTTCGTGTGCCTACAAATTTTATTCACATAAAATACACCAACACCTCTTTCTCTTTCTCTTTCTCTTTCTCTTCTGCACATCATCACTATTATACTCATTCTATGGCTTCTGCAAGTGGAAATGGTGCCTCTAATGGCTCTGGCTCTCCTTGCGGGGCATGCAAGTTCCTCAGGCGAAAGTGTGCAGCTGACTGCATCTTTGCACCTTACTTTTGCTCAGAACAAGGCCCTGCTAGATTCGCTGCCATACATAAAGTCTTTGGTGCCAGCAATGTTTCCAAGCTGCTTTTGCATATACCAGCTCATGATCGTTGCGAAGCTGTTGTCACAATTGCTTATGAGGCTCAGGCTCGTATCAGAGACCCCGTCTATGGCTGTGTCTCTCACATTTTTGCCTTACAACAACAGGTACTATTATATATATATATATATATATATATATATATATATATATATATATATATATATTCTCTCCAACCTCATCAAAAGTTTCATACTTTCTGCGAAAAAAAAAAGACCTAGATCTTCTCATTAATCATGCTCAGTTTTTGTGTTTATATCTCCTCGTAAACATCGAATAAGTAACACATTAGCTCCTATTTGGTGTTAGACAAGTTTTTGAGATGTTTTTGTCTGATCAAAATCAAAAGTTTATGTCAATAGCTTATATGTAAACATCTGTTATTTGAATTATTAAGCTTCGAATTTAATGGAAAATAAGACGGATAGTGAAAATAATACCGAAAACACTTTAAAAAGTATGTTTAAGTTTTATTCTTAAATGGTTTTTTTTTTTATTATCAAGAAGTAGACATAAAAATAAACCCAACTAGTCTCTCGTCAATCAAATTCTGTTTATCATGTTAATTTTCTTTCTGAAACCCCTCTTGTTTATTTAGTTTATGTTGGATATTTGGAAAAAATGGGGTCATTCAAGAAAACCAGCTACTCCTGTCGTTTTCTCTTGCTTGAAGTCTAGGTACCTAAGTCTGGCTTCTATGACGCCTCAAGGGCCAGTGCTCAAAGAATAATATTTATTACCATTGGCTTGTATATAAAATACACACCAGTCAATTTATTCAGAAAGAAACAGTTCTGTAATAAAAATTCTGAGTCTTGTAATTTTGTTACATTTTGCTGTTTTTGTTGAAATGCAGGTGGCATGCTTGCAAGCACAGCTGATGCAGGTGAAGGCTCAGCTGGCTCAGAACCTGATGGAGTCGAGGAGCATGGAGAATAATAATCATCAGTGGGCAGGGAATCAAAGTGTTGCAGGAGAAGCAATTAACCATCCATTTTGTCCCACTTACATGAACCCTATATCTCCTCAAAGCTCTCTTGAGTCAATTGATCACAGCAGCATGAACGATGGAATGAGCATGCAAGATATACAAAGCAGAGAGGAAAGAGCATACAAGAACAATGAGTTGGGTGAGCTGCAAGAACTGGCGCTCAGAATGATGAGGAACTGATTATGACTAGGTTTAGCCTTTTCATTTTCATAGAAGGATGTTCCTTGATGTTGAAGGGACATGATCTTTTGCAAGTGTTGTATATATAATGAGAGTCTCATCAAGAAAACTGGCCATAACTGATAAGCCTAAAGTTTAAACTATGCATTAGGCTTTTTCTGTTTGTGGGTTCAATCCAAAAGAAATTAATTTTTTACAGCCTAGCTAGCTCAGTCTCTCTCTCTCTCTCTCTCTCTCCATCTATACATATATGCTTTTGCTCAAATTTGCAGTGTTGATTAACATTGAGTCTAGAAAATAACTTGGCTTTGTTATGTGAACTACTACAGTGAAGCATATAGACAGTCTTAAGCAAAAATGGCAAAAGGGAAGTCTATAAAATAGGGGTTGTCATAAATTATTATGCATTCTTTGCCTGTCAAACTTCAATAATTATGGTGTGTACCTTTGAATTATGAGTTGTCCTTGGTTTCTCCCTCTCCCTCCTCGCTTAATGGGGATCTTTTTTCCAACAAAACCACACGCTTAATTGAACTTTCTAGATCACAATGCTTGACACGTTCAACTCTTTTGTTTTATTTATGGTGGGAATCCCCATCTAGGTTAATTTCGATTTGTTAAAAGACAAACACATACTGGCCTCACCTGTCTACTTTAGTGAATAATCTCTTTCACGTTTCTGAGGTGTTTCGCGACAGAAAGTAACATGAAAAACAATACTTTACACACTAACCTCTCCCAGTTTACTGTAAAATAAATTATAAACACCCTTCTTTTTATTTCTTATTTTTCCGATTTTTCCAGGAGGAAGCAACAAAGGGACCAAAAAGAGATCATACATGAGTCTTAATCATTGCATATTAATAACATAAAGCTTTTTCACCCTCTATTTTTTATGTGTTGCATAAAAACCAGTGTGATGCCCCATCTTGTTGAACACGTTTAGATCCAAATGCAATGTTCCCTTGGGTGCATTGATGAGACATTTTTCTATGATTTCTTTTTGCAAGGCAGGGAGCTATAGAGGGCACTTGGATGCTACCATCATAGTTAAAGCCAAGCACAACCCTAGGGTTAGTATATCCAATGGACCCTACTAGGTTAACAGGTAGTTTTACCTAACATTACTATGCTAATCTTATTGCAATATCAATATATATATATATATATATACACCAATGATTTTGTATTCGTACAAGTAGACATAGTGTCTCCCCGATTCAATACATGGCTGCATATCACTATTTTTATTAAACCAATTAACCTCATTCTTCATATAATAACATCAAACGAAGAGCCTCGCACTGCTTTGACTTGGTAAGAGGCATCAAGATGAATAAAATTTAGTGGGGTGTTGACACTTTTACGTACGGTGATGATCAAACAATGAAAGAATTGTAGTAATAAACCGACAGAAGTAGAGAACCGTACTATGTATCGAATCGACTTGGTCTTATAAAGTGCTGTTCTTTGTTTTTGTTTTTTGATCCCATCAAAGTGCTGTTCTTGTGATTATAACTGAGTTCATAAGTGTACTTTTAAGTTGCTAATTGTGAAACTATTTTATGATTTCCTTGCATGCGACTCGATTATTATTGGTGAGTTCGTACTAATTTGATGTGTAAAATAAAAAGCAAGCATGCAATGTGTGCCTTATAAATTATTTATAAATAGAAGGAAAATATAATTTGGTCTGAGAGTTGTGCACACACAATAATAGGTGATACCTTGAGTAGGGGAGACAAGAGTAGTGGACAGGGATCTTGTTCAACACTTTCATTACACAATTCAACTATGGGGACCATACGCAGAAGCTCCAAGTGAAGCACAAGTAACCCAGTTGCAGCAATAATATGACGAAACTTAATCTGCATGTGTGTGTCTCTCTAACTAAACAGATATAAATTAAGTCTCAAATTTCAAATCATTGACGTGCCTTTGCAAACCAGTTTTATAGTAATTAATTTAAGTATTCCTTAAAATAAACGCTTCTATCAAGCACGTACGTTGAAAATTATGATATGTATAGATCCTGGAAACAGAACTAGAAGTAGCTGAAAGATCTGCTAGGTTTATAGGCTTATAGGACTGAGAAAATGAATGAAGTGTGCAGGCCATCGAAAATTGTTGTTTAAGTATTAATGGACCACCTTTAGAACCTTGGATCAACACGAACTTACATATACCAACAATAAAATAAACATCCTCAGTCTTTGTCAGGATTGATTTCATGAAAAAAAAAAATGTTTATGCATAATCAGTCCAATTAAACGGCCGTTAATTCCACAATTTGTCTAAATCAGGGATAAGAACGATTAAATAAAAAAGAAAAAACTTTATGCCGGACCATTATTTGCATCTGGAAAAGTAATTATTAATTGGGAAGACAAGACTCATTAGTTTAGTTGAACATGAGAGCAAAAGTTTCTCCAAGAATAAAGTAGAATGGAACCTGAGCTCAGAGAAGATAAGATCGGTATTGGTCTTTACTTAATTTGATGAGTTGCTGTGTGATAAAATAAAGAAATAAATTGCAGAGTGAAGAGTGGTGTATATTATAGTTTATTACAAGTATAATTTTATTAATTGGATTAATATATAGAATTAAATTTAGTGTTTTCTGAAAGAACAAATATTTTAAAGATGTAGAGTGAATGATGAATTATAATGAATGCATATATTTGATCTCCGGGATTGGCGAAAGGACTGGGTTTGTATTAATATATGATATTAGGTCAAAAGTGGGACACACGTGCAACTTAAAATGTTTGATTTAACATGGATGTCACTGACATGTATTAGACATAGGACTTTGTCTTCACAACAACACAAGTAACTGCCTTTCTTGTTTCTTATTATGAGATTACAATTTTTCAACACACAAGAATAAAAGAAAAATGAAAGTTTTCGTTTAAATACTATTTGTTTTGAACTCTATGAGAATGGCAGATCTTCAAGGATTCAAATAGGTTCCACTTGTACTTGTTTATTTTCAAGATTCAAAATTCATTAAATCTTATGATTAGAAATTCGTATTATTGCAAATATTATTTTCTTACACGTGTTTGTTAATTGAAGTTATTCATTCTTAGAATTATCATTTTTTGTCATCAACTTAATGGAAATTAAACTAAGGAACTGATTTGTCCTTTGAGATTCAAACCCTATGCAGAAAGTGAAGAAGGTAGATCTTAATTATTCACAATTTGAAGAATGCTTGATCAGCATTTCGAATATTTAAGTGACCTTATCATACATGGGGTCCCACAATTCTGGAATCTACCAAAAAAGAATGCTTATTTTCACATATTTCTTTTTTTTTTCTTATTTGTTATTGATTTGACAAGTTTATTTATATACCATCCAAAAGTTTTCTTTAGTGGACACAAAGAAATATTATAATATTTTAAGTATATAATATTAAGTTAGATGACTGTTTAGTTCTTCTTTAGTATATAATATTTTCATAACTGAAAAATATTATAAACTTTTATAACAATGTATAACCCAAGATAAAAATTCAAAATATTAAGTTTCTGTAAATTATAAAGTTTTTTATTATTAACAACATAAAAAATCCCTCATTGTGTAAATAACCAAACAATCATCTAACTTTTTGTTTTTCATATTATTGTGCACTTCATTTTCATATAATTCACTATTAAAAGCTTCTTTCAACTGCTGCTGGATAAAATCAAGTTAACGTTATAAGTACATATATCATAAGATTAATCAATAATAAAAACTTCAAGCTGATTATCAAGCTCTGTAATACACGAAAGGAAATACTAGTTGATAAAATTTAGTCAACCTGACCAACTTCTTTTTATCAAATACGAGAAAAAAAGAATCTGTTCAATTTTAAGTTTGCTACTCAAATAAACAACATCCTGATTTTCACTTTTATAATATATTTTAACCTTTTTTTTTTCTTTTCTAATTTGTTTAAAAAATTCAATTTAACCCGTAATTTTTATTTAGTGTAATTAATTTTTTTAGTTTTTGAAAATAATTCAATTATATCATTTCTTTTATATTGACGTTATGTCACATGTTACTTTATAGTATTTTTATTTTTAATATTTTCTTTAATTTTTTTTGTTGTGTTATTTTTACTGTATTTTAATGTTTGTAATTTCTATATTTAAAATTTTGATTTAATTAAATTTTATTTTTTTAAAATAGGACAATGTTGTCCTTTTTCAAGATGAAATTACGTTAGAAATTAAGTCAAATTACAACTTATATCTTATATGCATATGATAAAATAGTTTTTTTAAATTAATATATCAAATCACTCCATCTAAATATTCAAATTAATTTTACAATATTTCTACTTCTTTTTAAATAATATTAAAATTATATACTATATCAATCACTTCTCTCCACAATGAATGTAGTATTTTTTTCTATTTTTTTTTAAATTCTTTTTTAAAAGTAAGAGAAATATTACATCAATCTAACAAACAACCGATGTAATATTGTTTTCAATATTTACAATTTGTTACAGTGTTTTTAATTATGTTATTTCTTTCATAAATAATATAATATCTCATCTTTTTATAATGGTCTTTCAACTAAATTAAATATAAAAATCATAATAAGTTTTATATATGAGACGATAAATTATGTAAAAGAGAATTAATAGTGTTAAGAAAATGTAAGCTTTCTAGATATTCTCTTTTTAAAAATTTAATTAATTACATTTTGTATTTATTTTTAATATAAAATTATAGGCATTTTCATAGTTATGAGCTTCTTTGGAAATTTTACGAGGTGAGGTAAACAACTTTAGAAACCTATGCGTGTAGTTGTTTACTATCGTCATACAGTATGAACCTAATTTCATAAATAATTCTGGGATGAAAATGAGTGTATATGCATGAGAAAATTGAATAAGGATGTTGTATAAAGAAAATAATTAATTTGCATTTTTTTTTGTTGACTTTATGCTATAGGATTTTTATGGACAATTAGGCTATACGATTTTTACGGACAATGCAAAGGGTTGTAGAAAATACATTATTTCTAGAAAATGGTGGAATGTTTGGGAATGATACTTTTAGGTCATCTCGATCTAAGCGTAGCTTCAAATAATAACTCAATTTTATCAAGTTATTCTGAGTTTTTATTTTTTTATTTGATAAATATCATTTTTAAAATTCATATCTATTTATAGGTTCATAAAAAAGGAAAAAATTATTTGCATATTAAAAATGATGACTGATGTTATTTATGTAATGAATAACTTAAAGCTAAAAAATAAATAAATTAGAAAAAATGTTACGTTTTTATTGATATTAAGTTTGTTGAAGAACTTATAATTGAAGAAGAAAATAAGGTTGAGTTTGAGCAAATTAAAGGTAAAGGTGAAGGTATTAGTTGGAATATTGAATAACAGTAGTTATAAATTGAATTTTTCAAAACTTGTAGTTAATCTAAATCTAATAGGACCATTAGATCTCTAATTCAAATTCATTTTAATTAAATTTTGATTTAATTAACTTTGTTAAGTACATTAATTACATTCAGATCGACCACATATATTTGATTATTTTGTTTATTAAACATGGGTTAGGCCAACTTGTCATATCACAACATCGGAAAATATTCACTTAAGTTTATTAGGATTCGAACCAACTTCACTCAACTTAGGTCCATATTGATTATGCTCCACTTGGGTTTTGGTTGACTTGTTTCAACTTGAGTATTAAATGATTTGGCTTGACCTTGAGTCTGAGAGGACTCAATTGGATCTTTGGCCTGGGATAACTTAACTCCTTCCAACCTTCAATCCGAGCCTACATCTCAATCTTCGATTAGGGTCGATTTCTCATGACTTGCAATCAGGACTAACTCGTCTTAACCCCTTGTTGGGGCGGACTCGTCTTGACCTTTGACCGGATTTAACTTATTTCGACATCCGGCCTAAGATAACTTGACTCAACTTCTATCCTAGTGACTTAGCTAAAGCTTTGGCCTAGGCCAACTCACTTCAATTATTTAGCCTAGGTCGACTCATCAAAACCTTTATACCAGATTGACTTGACTTAGTTCTTTAACGAATTTGGTTTAATTTTTTGGGTTAGCCAGATTCAGCTTCTCCTTTCAGTCTAAGCCAACTCAATTCAACTTGCAACCCAAACCTTCAACCCAAACTGATTTGTCTCGACATTTAGCATGAGACGAAAGTCTCGACATTCGATCTTGGTTGACTCAACTCAATTCTTAAACTTGGGTCGAGTCAGCTTGATTCTTTAATTTGGACCAAGTCTGTTTAATTCTTCAATTTGGACTAACTCGACACAACCTTAGATGCGTGATGACTTGGCTATACCATTTTATTTAAATCAACTTGTATTATTTTTTGGGTCAGGCTTACTTACCTTGACTTACGGTACAGGTAGTCTCAACTAATCTTCAACCTAATCTGACTTTCCTAAACTTTTGGTCTTGACCAACTCAACATAACTTTCATTCTAAGTTAACTTGACTTGATTCTTCATCTCAAATTGACTCAATTTGTTCCTTCAACTAAAGTTGATTTAGCTCAACCTTCATCACATGTTGACTCAACTTAGTATTTGATTTAGCCAATTTAACTCAACAAATTTAAACTAACTTAGCCTAACATGGTCTTTAATCACTTCATTTGACTTAAACAACTTTGATTTTAATTTTTTTTTTAAATATACCTATTTTAGAACCAACCCAAATCTAACTAAACTATTTTAGAATCCATTTAAATATATACTTGAAGTAACGTATATTTTAATTATTATAAATTAGATTGCTCAAATATAATTTTTGTCCACTTTATTGTCTTATCATCTAAAACAAGTTTAAAGTGATTCATCTATAAATGACTTTTCTTAATAATATAATTTTTCTCTGTCAATATTAAACGTGTAAATTATTGATAAAAATATTTATAATGATGACAGTATTAAAGATTATGTCATAAAAGATTGAAGACAAGAACTTAAACATATTCTTTTACTTTTAATTATTTGGTTATGCATACTACAAAAACTTAATTTAGAATTATAAAATCATTAGTTACTATCTTCTCTCAAAATGAAGTGATCTGGATCTGATAGAAAAATGGCACAAATCCAATTCAACTTTGTCCAAACTATTTTAATCAAATTGGATAATGATTTGATGAAACCTAACCTTAGCATCATAACCCTTAGAATATATAGATTTTTATTTTTATAAGAAAATAACTTTTGTATGTTGTGTTTCATTGGTGTCTTGGAGAGAGAGGAACATGTATGTGTAGAGTAAGCTTGTACAGTAAATCTGACATAATTCTATTATCAATTCAGGTTATTTATTCTGGTCGTCCATCTAAATAGTCTATTTTTATTATGATTATATATTTATAATTTTATAATAAAGAATGAATCAATGGAAAAACATATTAATACATATTATGATTGGATAAATTTAATTTCTGTTAATATTAATTTTTTATATTTTTATTTAGTCATTTTAACAATATAAAACATAATTTATGATTTTTATATTTAAAAATAAAATCTATACTTATATTTATAAGAAAATAAATAAATTATTATGCAATCATTTAAAATTATAATACTAAATTTAACAAATAAAAAATCAATTATAAATGGATAAGTTCATTATAGTTAGTTTTAATAAAGATACAAGATATAAAAGTAAAGTATTTTGAACTAGAATATAATTATAAGTATAATATTCATATTAAATAATAAATATAAGTATCTTTTTTTTAAAAAAATGGTTAGAAAAAATCTTAACTTTAAAATTAATTATTATTTTTTATATATTAAAAACAGACGGAATTATATTTAACTAAAACCAAATTTAAATTATAAATATATATTAAGTTGGTGGTATTTGATAAATTCAAGTTTTTTTTTACTTATTATATAGGAAATGTGTTCTTGTTTTTTTTTTATCGATTTGAATTGAAGTTTGAAAAATTGAAAGCTGCTTCTACTTTTAAATTAATTGTTATCGTTATTGAAATTGGCAAAAATCCTTTCAAACTATATTCTAAACACAACCTTTATAATAAAAGCAATCCAAAAAAAAAAATTTCTTCTTTTCTCTGTATTTAATTTAGTCACATTATTAATTACACATATTAGTGATCTCTTTAATTTTCTCTATAATAGGCCATGATTGCATCCCTATTGTTGTTCTCAAATAGTTAAATAGGTTGTTGTTAAACATTATAATTTAATTAGTTTTTCACCTTTAAACTAATTAATAACGTATTTATTGCAACACGTTCTCAGTTATAAAATGCCAATTCGGCCTCTTGATATGGATCATGATTTGAATTCGAGTCCATTTAGGTTTCAATTCTTTAATATTGAAATTGGGTCATAGGAGATTGAGATTGTTATGTGTGTTGGAAGTGGCTGCCCAACTATGTTTTTGTCTATTAGGTTGTTCAAAACTTAGTCCATTTTTTTTCCTTTTTGTTTTCTTTTAATTATGTTTAGATTATAAATAAAAAGTATTAGTTCCAATAATTGTGTGTTTTAGGTTTGATTCAAAATATCAAGTACGGGTTTTTCTATATCACCCATCCTGAAAATGGAGTTGAAATAAAAATTAAAGCATGTAGATAAGTGCAGTAAGAGAAAAACTTCAAAAATATACATGTATTAAGTAAGCTACAAATCCAACTGAAAAAGACACGACTGAAAATGGAGCACAATGATAACAAAGAAGACAGTATTATTTGTTAAACATGCATTGCACCACCCTTTATCACAGCAGAAAGTGAAATTCAATGAGTACAAGCCTGATAGAATGCATGGTATATCCAAATATATGGGAGCAAGTGCATGAACTTAACCGATTATCAGAAACAAGATCCTTTGGCAACACACATAAATTTCATCATATCATCACTAATATATATATAACCATTTTAACATTCCAAATGTAGTTATTGGATCCTTTGTTTTTCTTTTTTCTTTCTTGAATATCGATCTTTGTTTGCAGTCTGAGGTAAAAATATATCTTGTGGCGTGGGAGACAAGAAATTTCAGATTTAACAGCCACTACATGATGGGGGTTCTGAATTTGCAGTCCTCATGTTCATCTTTCAAATTGAGGAACATTGAGACTTAAGATGTACCTATGCTGTTTCTATTGATATATTTCTTCACACATTCCAGTGTTTACCCTAATGAATGCTTGATTTGATCCATTGAAGGGTAACTATCACAAATGCTACTTTGATTTGCTTCTCTTTTATCTTAGGTTTTAAGTTCCATAGAACACAGATTAAGAAATGTGATTAAAACTATTTGTAATCTTTAGTATGTTAT
Source organism: Vigna reflexopilosa (assembly GCA_027742785.1). Taxonomy (NCBI): domain Eukaryota; kingdom Viridiplantae; phylum Streptophyta; class Magnoliopsida; order Fabales; family Fabaceae; genus Vigna; species Vigna reflexopilosa. The sequence goes on along the minus strand of CM050914.1, from coordinate 9,509,427 downwards.
TTATATCTCTCATTTATTATCCGTCATTTCATATTATTTCTCTGTTTTTATAGGATATAATGATTCAAAGTTCAAATATTTGTCATTTATAGTGTTTTTGGAATTAAAAAGTCTGCACAAACAACCACGTTCATAGGCAAACATGTTCGAGAGGCATTGGAAAAAAAAAATATCAAACAATGACATATTTCTGGTTCTTGCTAAGCATTTATCTGTATTTCTTCAACATCTTATCTCCAAAAACCAAGGTAAGAACAATATAATTTTGTAGTTTCATAACGTACTTCAATATTACATAAGCCTATTGATCTGGTTTAATTTGCTGAAACAAAGGTAACGGGGGAATTGAAGAAATTCCACAAGTTTCATCTTTTATCAACCAAAAGTGCTTTTCCATCAAAAAATCATATTGAGAGGAATATATTGTGTGAGTGGGTGAAGCATGTTCTTTAATGACATTAATTACTCTGAGTAATATGCTCTATCTACATATGTTCCTTTTCCCTCAAACCTAGAGGTTACTTGTTTAATATATCAGTTACTTTGGGATTACCATTCCCTAGCCTATTCCATACATATTCCAAATATTTTCAATGTACAAACATATCTATCTTTTAGGTCAAATTTAGGATCTTCATCAAGTCCATAAACAAACATAATTTAGTTCATATACAAAAACCGAAGTTTATCATTAAGATTTTATTATTATTCTAATAAATACCAATATTTCACTAAGCTAAACAAAACAATACTATAATGTGGATTCCCATTACAATTATATATCACATTCTAGGCTTCCTCAGGTAATAAAGTGCATGCTTCGCCACACATGTGCAACAAATTCAAAATTGATAAAGTTGACTTCACCAATTCTTTCATGCAGACGACTCTGATCTTTCATGAAGTAAATTTCATAATCACCAAAACTCACTCTTACTGAAGGTTATCCATTTGATAAAAGGTCCACTGCCTTTGCATGTCACAGGCCATGGAGTTACAACTCTCTTCAAAGCTAGAAAAGGAGATGCTTTCCTCTACTGTTACGGAATTGTCATCATTTCCAATAGGGTTTGGGTCCATGAAGGTATTAGTATTTCCATAGTACTGTGTTGAAGTATCAGTGGACAATTTAGGAAGAAATTGTGAAGCCGAGTTGGAATTCTCCGTCTGGAACCAACTCTGAAGATACTGGGGAAAATTGGTAGATTTTCCAAAGTATTTCTCATTAGGGTTTTCAGTGGCAGAGGCATTGAGATAGATCTGACCTGCCTGTTCCCTGAGATGAGCTACTTGTGCTTGTAAATTCACCACCTGCAAAGATCAAACCAAAAAGTGGACAAGTTAGTTAACTGGTATAACAACAAATCAGCTAGGGTTTTCAACACAGTAAGCCTGATTATGCTTATGAAAGGGAAAAAAAAAACCTGTTGTTGGAGTGCAAAAATATGAGCAACACAGCCATAAATTGGATCTTGAAGTCTAGCTTGAGCTTCATAAGAGATGGTGACAGCAGCTTCACAACGGTCACTGACAGGAAGGTGAGCAAGGAGCTTTGAGACATTGCTTGCGCCAAAGACCTTATGAATGGCTGCAAAATGGGTGGCACCCTGTTCATGGCAAAAGTAAGGAGCAAAAACACAGCCTCTCACACACTTCCTTCTCAAGAATTTGCAGGCTCCACAAGGAGAACCAGTCATGTTGGCCTTTTGGTTGAGGGGTTTGTGGTCTTTTAGGATTTTTGGTTGTTTTCTGGGTCTCTTCAACCTTGTGCAAATCATAATGATTTATCACCATCTTTATATACACCACAACAAGAGGAAATGGTGGATTAGGGGAAGGAATATTTAATTACACTAGGTCCCCTTAATGGCCTACAGTGTTCAATATTTTTTTCCCGTATAAAACACTTTCATCCCCCTCTACCGAAATTTTTATTTGTCAGAAAATGAGATTCCATTTCAACATCCTTATACGACAAAAGAGGTAGCAGTAACCAAACCCCTTTTGTTTGATGATTTGATGTATGTGTGCTCTTGTCCCTTCTTTTCTGAATCAAATGTATGGTACCTTGTGTATGCGATAATAATAGCCGCAAGTACATTATTTATTTATATACATTAACTTGACAGTGGTAATATCAAAATGGACCAATCCACGAGTTATTTAATAGTTCTTTACTCACCAAGAAAGCAATTTTTACAACCTTGGAAATGGGTTCTGCTAAATTATTATAGTCAATTCATGTAGAGGCTGGTATGATTTCTCTTGACCAAATACATTTGATTTAAACTTGGAAGCAAGAATCATCCTCCATCTGCGACAAAAGAAAAGAATGCCCAACTGTTACCCACACATATCTATCGTTTCTTTGCCACGTTTATTAATCAATTTTTTGTATGTCACATATATGCATGATTGGAGTAATGAACAAAAGGATGGAACTGTGAGGACTGCTATATCTACATTGTGATACGAGCCAGTGTCTCTGAGAAGGATTTAAACTAGTTAGCGATAGTTTACAGGAATCTTCATGAGAAAACTCTAATATCTTCGTTAACTTTAAAATAAATTTATTAAATTCATTTTGTTAATGTTCACCGCAACACACACAGTGAAGTTCAATAATTTGCAAGAGCGGCACAAATTACCACGGTACTTACATTGACAAATTTAACATAAAGAAGAAAATGAATTGGGATTAACTAGAACCTATGATTATATATATTCCATTAGAGTTTAAACAAATAATTTTCCTCTCACACACTGTCAAAGTTGAGTAATCCGGAGACAAGTTGGTATTAAACATGTTAAAAGAATAATGCTGGGTGGATTTTTATTATTGGAATATCATCAAAATGTAAAAATGGGTTCAGAAAAAAAATAAAAAAACATGAGATTCTAAAAATGAATGAAACAAAAGGGTTGTGACATACATAGAAGCTAATAAAGACAAAGGGAGGGCCGAGAAGATGTGATTTGTTTGGCCTTTCCAGACTTGAATTTGTTTAAGTGTTGGAAGTCATGGTTTGTCGAACAATACCGTATGAATGAATATTAAGTTATTATATTATGAAATTAGTACGTGTACTCTCTCCAAACACTGAAATGAAACACTCTCTTCTGTCGAGTATAGGCACCAACATGTAGGACCATCCCAAATGTGCAATGGGTCCCTCCTTCTACACTACCTAATAATGACATTCTAACAAAAAGTTGCAAAATTAAATAAATTAATTAAATAACTGTATCAGGTTATTTAATTTTTAAACTTTATTGGATTATACTTATCTTTAATTTTGAAAAAAAAAAATATGTTTATTTCATCAGGTTTTTATATTGAACTTCACTCACTTTAGACATTCTTCAAGTTGATTCAATGAGTGTCCACTTTCTCGTGCTTAGTTTTCACTTCCTCTTTTTACCTTTTATTGTAATTGATTAAGATGTTTGGCCTCTTGGTGAAAGATCAAAATATTTTCTCAAACTCCAATCTTTGGGGTCGATTAGGACACAAACAAATAAATTGTATTCTTCCAATTATTAACGTTGTTTCGTAGTCTTCCCTCAATAATTTAAACTTCTAAAAGAATGTGAGTATGTTTCAATGATCAAGTTGAATTTCCATATGAAGTGAGATAACCCAAATGCAAAGAAAATATGTATTAGTTATAAAATGTCAAACTTTCAATCTCACTGTTGCAATCAAATCTAACCATATTACACCAATATCTACCGAATAAATATTATGAAAAAAGTTAGAAATGCGTAATAACCTCATCTTGTTCCATATCTCTTGCTAAAAATCTCGAATAAAAATAAAAAATCATTTTATAATATATAAGTTGATATAAATTTCATTTTACAAATTAATTTTGTAAAGTTGAATTAATTTTAAAATTCACTTTTTTAGTATAACATCATAACCATAAATTATAATTTATCTTAGTGAAGATATTATTTATTGAATCTATTGTTCTATCATTATCAAGTTCTTATTGAACCACTTCTTAATGTATAATTTTATATTCAAAATGTATAACCAATTTTTAACATATAAGTAAGTGCAAGTCTTATTAATGAAGTTCTTCATAAATTTAATAACTTTTAAGTATGTTAAAGTCCTTTATAATCTTTCTCATCACTTTTACTTTAATGTCTATATTATAAGATATTAATCTACACCCTTGTCTACAACGTTGAAACGAAATAAACATGTCATTTGGATTTATTCTTGATATTTAACTCTTGTATAACTTCACTCTTATCTCCTTATTATTTTAATTCTTCTTCATCTTTATCACCTTAGTTCATTATATATAATTTTAAAACTAGTATACAAAATAATAATTATTTTTTACTAATATATATATATATAACTTAGTTTTATCTTCAATAGACATAAGATCTCTAATAATGTAAAATAGAATTTTTTTTTCTTACAAAACTTAGAAAAAAAAAAGGTAAATGAAACAAATCCATCGTATATGTGGAAAAAGTTTAATATATATAAATGACGAATTATTTCTAACACTTTAAAAGGATTTACTATGCATAAGGAAGAAGAAGACTATGTAAATTCAATGGAAGAGCTATCCTGAAAAGAAGTTAGAAAACACAGGTATATAAAGTTTAACACTCATGGATCTCATATTGCATTAGGTATATACTATCGTCAACAAACCTTTTTAGTATCAACCCTGACATCTGCCTCAAATGAAAGCCAGTATCACTCTCAAACAAAGAGGAATATATATATATATATATATATATATATATATATAGCTGTATTTTTTTCCATTGGTACATAACGGCATAAAAACGAATAATACTGTTGGAGACAGCATGCTGTTGTAAACACAAACCCTGTTTTATCGTTAAATTAAAATATCTACCCCTACGAGTCATCAACGAAGACGAAAGGATTTCATTTTATTTAAATACTTAAGATATATAAATACATCATTTGCCTAACATTGGACATCTGTATTGAGTTTTAACAAGATTGTCTATTCAATATTTTTCAATTATTGCTTTACATTTTATGTATTTTAATTATACCTAAACTTGTTTATCTTCGCTCTGGATTTTATGGTCTTCCCATTTGAAGACACACAAATTCTAAATGATTTATTCAACACAAAGCTTTGATGGGGAAAAGGGCCAAAACAAATATAACAACTTGACAAAGAGTTATAACGCAGCAGAAATTCAATCCCCCTTCTTGCGAGAATCTACGAGGAGCACCAAACAAATAGAACAAAAATAGGATCCAAAGCACAAAGAGACACCCACCAACAATTTTTAACGTGGAAAACCCCTCAATGCAAGGGTAAAAACCACGAGTCGTCCAGACCAATGAAAAATCCACTATGATCAATAATAGGGTACAAAAAAGTCTCCAATAATAATACCAAAAGGTATTTTCAATAAGCCAAATTAACTAAGCACAAATGCTTACAAATGAGAACAAAGAAGATGAAAATTCTCCAAAACAGGGCTGCTGGTGCGGGACCAATTTCTCCCAATCTAGACCTCCGATTGACGATCCGAACGGTCAGAATGAAGAACCATATGTCTGGAACCTACTCTCCAAATATCAGCTCGATCCAACGGTGAACGACTTCACAGCGACGAAAACACCAGTGCAGGTTTAGGGTTTTGCGGGAATGGCTTTCTCTCTTTCTTTTTCTCTCCCTTGACTTTTGTCTCTCTTCAAATGACTCTCTTATCCTCTACTAATCTGACCCATCTCATTTTAACCTAATGAGACATAATGGACCACACTATTTGGGCCTATTCTCCACATAGGAAGGGAGCCCAATAACCCAACAAATCTCCCCCTCACGACTATGTGGAGATATCTGCCAAACCGGCGATCTCACAACAAACTTCAAACTTTTCTCTTAGCAATGCCTTAGTCATCATATCAGCACCATTATCATTTGTATGAACTTTAGCTAGTTCCACCAACTTAGCATCCAAAACATCACGTATCCAATGATACCTTACATCAATATGTTTGGATTTAGAATGAAAAGTTGGATTCTTACCAAGATGAATAGCACTTTGACTGTCACAATACAACAAGTATTTACCTTGCACAAAACCAAGCTCATGCAAGAATTTCTTCACCCATAACAACTCCTTACATGCTTCAGTAAGTGCAATGAATTCTGCCTCAGTAGTAGACAACGCCACACACTTTTGCAACTTTGATTGCCAAGACAAGGCTCCCCCTGCAAACTGAATCAAATAGCCTGAAGTGGACTTCCTGGAATCAATGTCTCCAGCCATATCTGAATCTGAGTAACCCACCAAAGTAGGCTTATCACCTCCAAAACAAAGCCTCAAACCACTAGTACCACGAAGATACCTCAAAATCCATTTCACAGCATTCCAATGCTCTCTACCTGGATTTGACAGAAATCTGCTAACTGTACCAACAGCGTGTGCAATATCAGGCCTTGTACATACCATTGCATACATCAAACTACCCACCGCAGAAGCATAAGGAACTTTGCTCATGTCTATCTTCTCAGCTTCATTTGAAGGACTTTGTTTAACACTCAACTTAAAATGAGTAGCAAGAGGAGTACTTACAACCTTAGCATTCTCCATTTGGAATCTTTGCAACACCTTCTGAATGTAGTGCTCCTGTGATAGCCAAAGTTTCTTCTCTTTTCTATCACGAGTGATACTTATACCAAGAATCTTCTTAGCAGCTCCCATGTCTTTCATAGCAAATGACTCGCCCAGTTGCTTCTTCAACCTGTCAATTTTGGAAACATCTTTCCCAACAATAAGCATGTCATCAACATATAGCAACAATATAATGAAATCATTCTCAGAAAATTTCCTGACAAAAACACAATGGTCAGAAGTAGTCTTCTTGTAGCCTTGCTCACACATAACAGACTCAAACTTCTTATACCACTGCCTCGGAGCTTGCTTTAAACCATATAGGCTTTTTCGTAGCCTACACACATAGTCTTCGTTGCCTTCAACAAGAAAACCATCTGGTTGCTTCATGTAAATCTCTTCCTCCAAATCACCATGAAGGAAAGCTGTCTTCACATCCATTTGCTCAACCTCCAAATCAAGAGTAGCAGCTAAACTTAACACAGTTCTAATGGATGTCATCCTCACCACAGGTGAGAAAATCTCATTGAAGTCAACGCCCTTTCTTTGTCTGAAGCCTTTCACCACTAATCTGGCTTTATATCTGGTAGATGTAGAATTGCTCTCTTGCTTCACCTTGAAAATCCACCTGTTCTCTAAGGCTCTCTTACCCTTAGGCAACTTTACTAAGTCATAAGTGTGATTATCATGCAGAGATTTCATCTCATCCTGCATTGCATCCAACCACTTTTGCTTTTCTTCACTTTTAATGGCCTCCTCATAACATTCAGGTTCTTCCTCATCAGTCAACATCACATACTCATTGGTAGAGTACTTCTTGGGAGGTTGTTTTGGCCTGCCAGATCTTCTGGGTTGAGCTTCAGGTAGCTCAGGTACATCACCAAGACTGTCATCATGTGACACATCATGTTCCTCTTCATCAACATTATCAATAGGAACATTCAAGTTATCTTCAACCTGCTGATTATCAATATCACCATGTTGTTCATCATCATGAGCATCAATATCCAAATCATTAATAGACAACCGAATTGGATCAACATTAGCCACAATACCATCTTCCTTAGGTGTAGACTTCTTCACCTTATCAATATCTTCAATGGTTTGATCTTCCATGAATTGCACATCACGACTTCTAACAACTTTCTTTTCAATGGGGTCATACAACTTGTAACCAAATTCATCTTGACCAAAACCAATGAAGATGCATTGCCTTGTCTTCACATCCAACTTGGATCTTTCATCCTTTGGAACATGAACAAATGCTTTACAACCGAAGACACGCAAATGATCATAAGTAACATTCTTGCCAAACCAAATCTTGTCTGGCACCTCAGAGTTCAAAGCAACTGTAGGACTTAGATTAATAACATGCACTGCTGTAAACAATGCCTCACCCCAGAAATGCTTAGGCAATTTTGCTTCAGAAAGCATACACCTAACTCTTTCAATCAATGTTCTGTTCATCCTCTCCGCTAAACCATTCAGCTGAGGAGTTTTTGGAGGAGTCTTCTCATGTGCAATACCATATTGTCTACAATAAGCATCAAACGGTCCACAATATTCACCACCATTGTCAGTACGAATGCGCTTCAACTTCTTGCCTGACTGCCTCTCAACCAAAGCATGGAATTCTTTAAACTTGTCCAACACTTGGTCCTTTCTCTGTAGTGCATAAACCCAAAGCTTCCTGGAACAATCATCAATAAAAGTAACAAAGTAAAGTGCACCACTAAAAGACTTTACCTTCAACGGGCCACAAACATCAGAATGCACCAATTCAAGCAACTCTGACTTCCTGGAGGGAGGATGCTTCTTGAAGGATACTCTGGTTTGTTTACCAGCCATGCAGTGAGAACATTTCTCCAACTCTACATTCTTCAAACCTGAGAGAACATCCTTTTTAGCTAAGCAGTTAAGCCCCTTTTCACTGATGTGCCCAAGCCTTCTGTGCCACAAAGATGACTCCATATACATAGCATTCACACAATCTTTAGCAACCAAAGCTTTTGTCCAGTAAAGCTTAGAGTTTTTCTCCCCTTTAGCGATAATCAAGTTACCTTTGGTGAGTTTCCACTTTCCAGAACCAAAGTGGTTATCATATCCACCATCATCAAGTACCTGCACAGAAATCAAGTTAAAGCGAACATCTGGAGCATGTTTAACTCCTCTAAGCAACAACTGCATCCCCATGTTGGTTTGCAAGTGAACATCACCAACACCAATAACCTTAGACACCCCATCATTACCCATCTTCAATACTCCAAAATCACCAGGTGTATAAGATGTGAAGAACTCCTTCCTGGATGTAACATGCAGTGTAGCACCACTATCAATTATCCACATGCTCTCATCAGATACAAGATTAATAGTGTCATAATCACGAAGACAAACAAGGTCACCACATGTAGTAGTAGTAACACGATCACCATCATCATTATCTCTTTCTCTTTGTTTACCCTTTTTTTCTTTGTTCTCTTTCTTCCACAAAAAACAGTTCTTCTTTATATGCCCTGTTTTATGACAATAGTGACACTCCACATTCTTGTACCGAGACTTGGACTTGCTCCTGCTTTTATCTCTACCACTGTTTTCTTTCTTCTGGCTTCTCCCCCTATTCTCTGTAATAAGAACTTCTGAATGAGATGAAGTACCCTGTGTCTTCCTTCTCATCTCCTCATTAAGAGCACCACTCTTTGCCATTTGCAAAGAAATATCACCATTAGGGGTAGCACTTATCATAGAAACCCGAAATGTCTCCTACGAATCCGGTAAAGAGTTTAATAGGAATAAGCCCAATAGATCATCATCAAATTTTATACCCACTCCTGCTAATTGATCATAGCGTCCTTGAAATTCACTCAAGTGATTTGAAACAGGAGTTCCTTCCTTGTACTTTAACTCCACAAAATTTTTCAGCAAGTACAATTTATTAGTCCCTGACTTAGAGGCATACAAGGACTCAAGCTTATCCCATAGGGTTCTCGCATGTGTCTCATTAGCAACAAAATTATAGACATTGTCATCAACAAACTGCCTTAGAAATCCACATACCTGTTGATGTTCAAAATCTCATTCTTCATCTGACTTGGATTCTGGCTTATCGGAAGCAAAAACAGGAAGATGCAAATTTTTCACAAATAGCAAGTCCTTCATCTTGCCTTTCCATAAGTGATAATTTTCTCCATTCAAAGGAATCAATTTTGTATGTGCCTCCATCATTCACGCAAACTAAACAGTCCCTTAACCAAAGAGCTCTGATACCACTCTGATGGGGAAAAGGGCCAAAACAAATATAACAACTTGACAAAGAGTTATAACGCAGCGGAAATTCAATCCCCCTTCTTGCGAGAATCTGCGAGGAGCACCAAACAAATAGAACAAAAATAGGATCCAAAGCACAAAGAGACACCAACAATTTTTAACGTGGAAAACCCCTCAATGCAAGGGTAAAAACCACGAGTCGTCCAGACCAATGAAAAATCCACTATGATCAATAATAGGGTACAAAAGAGTCTCCAATAATAATACCAAAAGGTATTTTCAATAAGCCAAATTAACTAAGCACAAATGCTTACAAATGAGAACAAAGAAGATGAAAATTCTCCAAAACAGGGCTGCTGGTGCGGGACCAATTTCTCCCAATCTAGACCTCCGATTGACGATCCGAACGGTCAGAATGAAGAACCATATGTCTGGAACCTACTCTCCAAATATCAGCTCGATCCAACGGTGAACGACTTCACAGCGACGAAAACACCAGTGCAGGTTTAGGGTTTTGCGGGAATGGCTTTCTCTCTTTCTTTTTCTCTCCCTTGGCTTTTGTCTCTCTTCAAATGACTCTCTTATCCTCTACTAATCTGACCCATCTCATTTTAACCTAATGAGACATAATGGACCACACTATTTGGGCCTATTCTCCACATAGGAAGGGAGCCCAATAACCCAACAAATCTCCCCCTCACGACTATGTGGAGATATCTGCCAAACCGGCGATCTCACAACAAACTTCAAACTTTTCTCTTAGCAATGCCTTAGTCATCATATCAGCACCATTATCATTTGTATGAACTTTAGCTAGTTCCACCAACTTAGCATCCAAAACATCACGTATCCAATGATACCTTACATCAATATGTTTGGATTTAGAATGAAAAGTTGGATTCTTACCAAGATGAATAGCACTTTGACTGTCACAATACAACAAGTATTTACCTTGCACAAAACCAAGCTCATGCAAGAATTTCTTCACCCATAACAACTCCTTACATGCTTCAGTAAGTGCAATGAATTCTGCCTCAGTAGTAGACAACGCCACACACTTTTGCAACTTTGATTGCCAAGACAAGGCTCCCCCTGCAAACTGAATCAAATAGCCTGAAGTGGACTTCCTGGAATCAATGTCTCCAGCCATATCTGAATCTGAGTAACCCACCAAAGTAGGCTTATCACCTCCAAAACAAAGCCTCAAACCACTAGTACCACGAAGATACCTCAAAATCCATTTCACAGCATTCCAATGCTCTCTACCTGGATTTGACAGAAATCTGCTAACTGTACCAACAGCGTGTGCAATATCAGGCCTTGTACATACCATTGCATACATCAAACTACCCACCGCAGAAGCATAAGGAACTTTGCTCATGTCTATCTTCTCAGCTTCATTTGAAGGACTTTGTTTAACACTCAACTTAAAATGAGTAGCAAGAGGAGTACTTACAACCTTAGCATTCTCCATTTGGAATCTTTGCAACACCTTCTGAATGTAGTGCTCCTGTGATAGCCAAAGTTTCTTCTCTTTTCTATCACGAGTGATACTTATACCAAGAATCTTCTTAGCAGCTCCCATGTCTTTCATAGCAAATGACTCGCCCAGTTGCTTCTTCAACCTGTCAATTTTGGAAACATCTTTCCCAACAATAAGCATGTCATCAACATATAGCAACAATATAATGAAATCATTCTCAGAAAATTTCCTGACAAAAACACAATGGTCAGAAGTAGTCTTCTTGTAGCCTTGCTCACACATAACAGACTCAAACTTCTTATACCACTGCCTCGGAGCTTGCTTTAAACCATATAGGCTTTTTCGTAGCCTACACACATAGTCTTCCTTGCCTTCAACAAGAAAACCATCTGGTTGCTTCATGTAAATCTCTTCCTCCAAATCACCATGAAGGAAAGCTGTCTTCACATCCATTTGCTCAACCTCCAAATCAAGAGTAGCAGCTAAACTTAACACAGTTCTAATGGATGTCATCCTCACCACAGGTGAGAAAATCTCATTGAAGTCAACGCCCTTTCTTTGTCTGAAGCCTTTCACCACTAATCTGGCTTTATATCTGGTAGATGTAGAATTGCTCTCTTGCTTCACCTTGAAAATCCACCTGTTCTCTAAGGCTCTCTTACCCTTAGGCAACTTTACTAAGTCATAAGTGTGATTATCATGCAGAGATTTCATCTCATCCTGCATTGCATCCAACCACTTTTGCTTTTCTTCACTTTTAATGGCCTCCTCATAACATTCAGGTTCTTCCTCATCAGTCAACATCACATACTCATTGGTAGAGTACTTCTTGGGAGGTTGTTTTGGCCTGCCAGATCTTCTGGGTTGAGCTTCAGGTAGCTCAGGTACATCACCAAGACTGTCATCATGTGACACATCATGTTCCTCTTCATCAACATTATCAATAGGAACATTCAAGTTATCTTCAACCTGCTGATTATCAATATCACCATGTTGTTCATCATCATGAGCATCAATATCCAAATCATTAATAGACAACCGAATTGGATCAACATTAGCCACAATACCATCTTCCTTAGGTGTAGACTTCTTCACCTTATCAATATCTTCAATGGTTTGATCTTCCATGAATTGCACATCACGACTTCTAACAACTTTCTTTTCAATGGGGTCATACAACTTGTAACCAAATTCATCTTGACCAAAACCAATGAAGATGCATTGCCTTGTCTTCACATCCAACTTGGATCTTTCATCCTTTGGAACATGAACAAATGCTTTACAACCGAAGACACGCAAATGATCATAAGTAACATTCTTGCCAAACCAAATCTTGTCTGGCACCTCAGAGTTCAAAGCAACTGTAGGACTTAGATTAATAACATGCACTGCTGTAAACAATGCCTCACCCCAGAAATGCTTAGGCAATTTTGCTTCAGAAAGCATACACCTAACTCTTTCAATCAATGTTCTGTTCATCCTCTCCGCTAAACCATTCAGCTGAGGAGTTTTTGGAAGAGTCTTCTCATGTGCAATACCATATTGTCTACAATAAGCATCAAACGGTCCACAATATTCACCACCATTGTCAGTACGAATGCGCTTCAACTTCTTGCCTGACTGCCTCTCAACCAAAGCATGGAATTCTTTAAACTTGTCCAACACTTGGTCCTTTCTCTGTAGTGCATAAACCCAAAGCTTCCTGGAAAAATCATCAATAAAAGTAACAAAGTAAAGTGCACCACTAAAAGACTTTACCTTCAACGGGCCACAAACATCAGAATGCACCAATTCAAGCAACTCTGACTTCCTGGAGGGAGGATGCTTCTTGAAGGATACTCTGGTTTGTTTACCAGCCATGCAGTGAGAACATTTCTCCAACTCTACATTCTTCAAACCTGAGAGAACATCCTTTTTAGCTAAGCAGTTAAGCCCCTTTTCACTGATGTGCCCAAGCCTTCTGTGCCACAAAGATGACTCCATATACATAGCATTCACACAATCTTTAGCAACCAAAGCTTTTGTCCAGTAAAGCTTAGAGTTTTTCTCCCCTTTAGCGATAATCAAGTTACCTTTGGTGAGTTTCCACTTTCCAGAACCAAAGTGGTTATCATATCCACCATCATCAAGTACCTGCACAGAAATCAAGTTAAAGCGAACATCTGGAGCATGTTTAACTCCTCTAAGCAACAACTGCATCCCCATGTTGGTTTGCAAGTGAACATCACCAACACCAATAACCTTAGACACCCCATCATTACCCATCTTCAATACTCCAAAATCACCAGGTGTATAAGATGTGAAGAACTCCTTCCTGGATGTAACATGCAGTGTAGCACCACTATCAATTATCCACATGCTCTCATCAGATACAAGATTAATAGTGTCATAATCACGAAGACAAACAAGGTCACCACATGTAGTAGTAGTAACACGATCACCATCATCATTATCTCTTTCTCTTTGTTTACCCTTTTTTTCTTTGTTCTCTTTCTTCCACAAAAAACAGTTCTTCTTTATATGCCCTGTTTTATGACAATAGTGACACTCCACATTCTTGTACCGAGACTTGGACTTGCTCCTGCTTTTATCTCTACCACTGTTTTCTTTCTTCTGGCTTCTCCCCCTATTCTCTGTAATAAGAACTTCTGAATGAGATGAAGTACCCTGTGTCTTCCTTCTCATCTCCTCATTAAGAGCACCACTCTTTGCCATTTGCAAAGAAATATCACCATTAGGGGTAGCACTTATCATAGAAACCCGAAATGCCTCCTACGAATCCGGTAAAGAGTTTAATAGGAATAAGCCCAATAGATCATCATCAAATTTTATACCCACTCCTGCTAATTGATCATAGCGTCCTTGAAATTCACTCAAGTGATTTGAAACAGGAGTTCCTTCCTTGTACTTTAACTCCACAAAATTTTTCAGCAAGTACAATTTATTAGTCCCTGACTTAGAGGCATACAAGGACTCAAGCTTATCCCATAGGGTTCTCGCATGTGTCTCATTAGCAACAAAATTATAGACATTGTCATCAACAAACTGCCTTAGAAATCCACATACCTGTTGATGTTCAAAATCTCATTCTTCATCTGACTTGGATTCTGGCTTATCGGAAGCAAAAACAGGAAGATGCAAATTTTTCACAAATAGCAAGTCCTTCATCTTGCCTTTCCATAAGTGATAATTTTCTCCATTCAAAGGAATCAATTTTGTATGTGCCTCCATCATTCACGCAAACTAAACAGTCCCTTAACCAAAGAGCTCTGATACCACTCTGATGGGGAAAAGGGCCAAAACAAATATAACAACTTGACAAAGAGTTATAACGCAGCGGAAATTCAATCCCCCTTCTTGCGAGAATCTGCGAGGAGCACCAAACAAATAGAACAAAAATAGGATCCAAAGCACAAAGAGACACCAACAATTTTTAACGTGGAAAACCCCTCAATGCAAGGGTAAAAACCACGAGTCGTCCAGACCAATGAAAAATCCACTATGATCAATAATAGGGTACAAAAAAGTCTCCAATAATAATACCAAAAGGTATTTTCAATAAGCCAAATTAACTAAGCACAAATGCTTACAAATGAGAACAAAGAAGATGAAAATTCTCCAAAACAGGGCTGCTGGTGCGGGACCAATTTCTCCCAATCTAGACCTCCGATTGACGATCCGAACGGTCAGAATGAAGAACCATATGTCTGGAACCTACTCTCCAAATATCAGCTCGATCCAACGGTGAACGACTTCACAGCGACGAAAACACCAGTGCAGGTTTAGGGTTTTGCGGGAATGGCTTTCTCTCTTTCTTTTTCTCTCCCTTGGCTTTTGTCTCTCTTCAAATGACTCTCTTATCCTCTACTAATCTGACCCATCTCATTTTAACCTAATGAGATATAATGGATCACACTATTTGGGCCTATTCTCCACATAGGAAGGGAACCCAATAACCCAACAAGCTTTCCAACTGATTTTTTTTTCCAGGTCACAGGTATCCGAAAGTGGATCACTACAAAACTCATTTATTAGAGCATTTAGGGACAGTGGAGACAATTATTAAGAGATAATTTATTCATAAACAAAAACGGAATAGAGGGAAAAAGAGAAATATCCAGCGTGCTGATAAACTTTTCTGAGATTTACAATTCTGAGATTTAGGAGGTAGTGACATCTTTTCTTGTTTTTGTTTTTTTGTTATTACTTCAATGTCTCAGTGCCTTAGAACCCTACCTTATTTAACCACTTGTGTTTACAAATTCGCATATTTCTGCTTGTCCCTGTAACTTTGTTTTTCCTTTTTCCTTAACAAGATAAGATACCCAGAGAGTCGTATTGAAATTTCCCTTAAAGAACAAATTGCTTCTGAACCATGTCAAGTCAAATACAGACATGGGTTAAAAAGTGACACATCTCGAGAAGTGTAACAATGTATCAAATTCTCTACAATCAACTCATGCACAAAACAATGTATCAGTATATGATTTTCTATAATTTATTAAAATATGTATGTCTTATTTAGTTGATTATGTGTAACAAACAAACAAATTATCACTTAACAGATGTCAATGAATCGTAAATATCAAATTAAAAGTTAAAAAATCATTAATAGCTAAAAGACAAAAAAATTATTGAAGCCGGTGTACAAAATTTATAAATGTATGAGATTAAAAAATGTTATCAAAACCTAGCACCTTAGCTTGAAGAAATTAATGGAGAATGGGATTTAGAAATTTGATAAAAATCAAAGGAACAAAGGGTTTTAATTCTTTTTATTTGGCATCACTTAGAATAACATAAACATATTTCAACTAGGTTGACACTTTATTCCTCAACTATCATTTATACTTCTTGAAAATAAGTAAATAAAACTAAAAAGAAAAATAGAATACAAACCAATATGAAGGGATCAAACCAATACAAGATGGAAAATCTCCACACCAAAAATATTTGTTTATCATTTAGTCCCAAATTAGTTATAGTCTATCATGACATTTATAACTTTCACGATATATCTTTGAAAGTTTAAAATTTATCTTTTTAGAAAGATTACCTGACATTACTCATAACATTAAGATTTTTTTTTATTGTAATAAAACCCAAGAGGATTATCATATTTTTTAGCATTTTGCATTTCTCAAATGTCCCATATAACATGCTGGAAGGTTGCGAGACCAATATCTTACATTTAAGTACTTCCAATATATGAAATGTGAAGTAGAAAAGTAGAAATTTAATGATACAATTAAAGGTGTACTTGAAATCAATTTCAAAATTAGAATCCAATCTCAAACTTAGGATGTAACTAGACAATAAAAAAACATAGCCAACAGTTTGGCTTCTTGAAACATAAAAAAAGGGTTTACGTTAGCACATAATGAAAATTCTTTTTGTATTTTTGAAATTCAAACATTTTCTTATTTGTTGATAGAAAAATAGGCAATATGAATTGAAATTCTTGGTGAAATTATTGTATATTTCAATATTTGAAAACAACCTTTTTCAACGTTATTATAAAAAATGTTATAACTTGTATATAAATTATATAAATAAACTAATTATTGTGAATATTGTCCGAACTCCCTTTAATTTTGATGGAGAAAACATGAACATAGGTATGAATAATATTTTTATTTTTTTTTTAAATTGGGTAGAAGATGGTAATGGATGTCTATATTATCGCTCGTCTTGTCTATATACTTGTTTCTGTTCTTATATTCATCCTTAGGTTATCAGATAATCTAAAAAATTATCTTCAATGTCCTTTCTTATCTTTAGTTTCCTTTCATTTAGAAAGCTCTTAGTTTTTCATTTTCTTTAATTTTATTAAATCAAATAGTTTTCAAGACTCTCATTTCATTATTTCTATTTTTTTATAATATTGTTATTTATTTATTTTTTTCACATAAGAAGAATATTTGACTCTTTGATACGGTTCAATCGTGTTAAACCCTTATTGTTTGTATCCTTTTAACTTTGAACTCTTGATATGTAATGCTTGTTTTTTTTTTCTCGTAACAATTCTTATGTACTGAATATTAATTTTAACTTCTTAATAGTGTTATAGCAACCAAAATTTATTAAACAAGTATAAATTAGTCAACTGAAATACATCCAAAAATACTTAATTAGTCCAAAAGATTTAAAAAAAATAAAAATCCATTTATTTAACTCTAATACAAAAAAAAAATCTTATATGAATTTGAAACTGTTAGAAAATTTTATTTCACTGAATTAAAGTAACTAAACACATTATCCACGGATTTTCTATCAAAAAATTTACGGATACGAATAACCTCATTTTAGAGATCGTGTAGATCCACAGAAAAAAAAAACCAAACTATATATCTGGTTTTTAAACCGAAATTGGCTGAATTACTATAGCTCGATAAAAAGGGTTCAACTTTAACCAAAGCATTTTCATAAAATAGTTTAATTTATCGAACACCGGTTCTTTAAAAAAACAAGTTTAGTTAATTTATATTTACATTTTGATTTAATTTGATTTTTATATTTATTTTTTATTTAATTGAGTCAATCTTTTTGTTAACTGTAGATTCAATGTACCTGTTTTTTTTTAACTGACTTTAATTTTATTTGAAAGAAAGATGATTGTGATTATGTGTGAATCTAATAAAAAGTTTAATTATTAATTTGGTTTTTATATTTTGTTTTTAACATTTTTATATTATTTAAATAGAGAAATGTTATAACTTTCTTGATATCAACCTTAATATCTTTAGGGAGTGATTAAGTGTGAATTTAAATTCTCTTCTTCATTTTTAATATTTTTTTTATGACACAATTCAATAGAGATTACCTTTAAATTTAAGATTTTTGTTTTTGTTTATTGTATCATCGAAAATGAATACATGAACCCAGTTGTGACTTCTTGACTTGTTTTCAAGATCCGTGAGGGATAAAGTTGATGAAAAATAGACTAAATTGTCTTCATGTAAAGAAATATAAAAATTTAATTAAGTAAAACAAAATTATATTAATCAAATAATTAATTAAGTCTTTTATGAATTCAAATTGTCACGTTACAAACCGTTTTAAGCCATTTTAAGCCAATTTAATGAAAGAAATTAGATTGACTTTAATTAAGAAAAATTGGATACCCATTTATCTTTAAATTGGAATTGTCTGGAACTAAAGTTTTTGAGATCATCCTAGTATGTAAATTTTGTGTAAATAGATTAAAATATCCCAAATGCTCTATTATAAATTTAAATATTCTTTGTTAATAAAATAAATTAATAAAAATTGGTTCAATTAAGTAAAAAGTAAATATAATATCAACTCACATATAAGGAAGAAAGAAAAACTAAACAAATATTCAAAAACCAGAAAAAAAAAATCAAACAATGTTTAGAGTTTTTTTATTTAAATCTAAATTAGTTCAAATAAAAACAGTAGTTAAGATGATTTAGGGTTATAAGATGATTCGTTTAAGCTAAAAAAATAATTTTATTAAAAAATTCAATTAAACGTAAAAATAAAAAAGAAAAAACCATGACTGAATCGAGAAGTTGCCATAGAGATGCAGTTGCATACGTGAATATATGTCTTTAGCTGAATACATATAATGCCCCACCAGGACCACATATTTTTCTTCAGACAAAACCTAGTGCATGTTCTACAAAATGGTACGGCTGTTGTCATCTTTTCATAGTTTTCGTGGCAGTAACTGGAAAGGAAGAGAATGGAAACACTTTACAGGAGAAGATGTTCTCCAACCATTCTTTCGCACTCCATTAACTGATGAAATTGTTTATACGCAATCGCTAATATTCCTCTTACAATGTTCTCTATTCTTTACTTTTGTCTATCACAGTTTCTTCTTTTTCTTCTTTGTTGTCACAGATCAGCAAAACCCAAGAGTGCATGCACAAAGGGTATACATATGCCAATTATATTCACCTTTTATGTATATTGTTTATTGTTTTCTTCTGTGCACTGTCAGTGTTCTTCATTCTCTCATCTATTTAACAATTTCCTATTTTGTTTGCTGTAAGTTTGGTTATCTGATATTCGCTGCATATGTACAACTACAGCTGGACCAATTTCAGCGTTTTTAATTATTCTTCTTTTTTCATTAACTGTAATATAATATTGAATAACGACTAGCTTTAAATGGAACAATAAATCGGTAAATACGTCTATATATATTATTAAAACATTTTTAAAATGGTGCGATTCTATAGTCCTGAAGTGATATTTATCTAAAAATTATTTTTTCTTGTCCCCAATCATGCTTCTTTAAATTCTAACTTGTTTTTTCCTACCAGAATTTCTACCTATTTTTTTTATCTCACATATTCAAAGAAAAATTAGAAATAAAATAAATATATATTAACTAAAACACAAGAAAAAAAAAACCCTAAACTTGAAACATAAGAATGTAAAAGTTAAGATTTGATTTATTTATGAAAGTATAAACACAAAAACACATATAATCAACTTTTATCACCAACTTATAGGTGAAAAACAAATGACATATTGGTTCATTACAAGTTTCACTTATGACACATCTCTTACTACCTAGTAGGATTCCATTATTAGCTAGGTATATTATGAAGTATATGCAAAAAGGTGAATTGTGGGTAAAGCTTTAACACTCCATAATGTTTCATACAAAGTTCCTTTATCCCCTATAGTCCCATTTTGTACTTTTATATCTGCATATTTAACTGTGTATTCTCTAAATCCATTCATCCTCATTTTCCTTATGCAATGTGCACCCTTGACTATGTTAGAATATTTTTTTTACCATTGCTTTCTCCTATTCAAACCACTCTCTTTTGCACAATACGTTCCATTTCCAACGATTTTCATACAAACTTTTAACCTCAATTAGTCTTGCTTCCTTTTGGTTTGAGTTTGAAAAATTCTAGGATATTTATCCTTCAAGGGTAAATCTCCTATCCATGCATTGTTCCAAAACAAAATTTTATTTCCATCTCTACTCTTTCAAGTAATATTATTATCAAACCAATCTCCCCACTCTTCATTTTCACATACTTTCCTAAGATCCCTTCACCAGCACGAGTCCAAAAATGTTAGTTCTTTTTATCATTTAAGGCTCCATGACCCATATTTTGAAAATAAGATATCGTTCCATAGACCTTGTTCTTCATTTCTTAGCCTCCATTTCCACTTTTCTAAAAGGACAATATTGAATCTTCATGTCTTTTATTATTAAACCTTTAGACTTACATATGGTTTCCCACTTTACCTATGCAATTTTTCTTAGTAACAATGAACCGAGAAACACTCTAACTTGGATGCCAATGTGTTTTTTGCATGTGTCTCATCCCTCTTTTGGATCCGAAGATAAAAAAATCTAAATAACAGATCACGATTAACTGAGAACATACTGATATGAAAGAAAAAACTTCAAAAAAAAAAGTACAGCTCAGTAATCTTCTATAATTGTCTTAGTCATATAAGAATATTATTGATTAGCATAACTTAAGAATATTATTTTACTTTCCAATAGTAGATTATAATTTGTCCACCTTTTCGGAGTTTTTTTTTTTTTTTAGGAATTCTCAAAAAAAGAATTAGGATAAAACTGTAAAATTGTTATTTAAAGAAAAAATCTACCATGGAGATATAATATTTACAATTTCTGGTTTGATTGAACGTAAATTGGGTATTTATTATTGAACTTGTGTTTTTGATTTATTTTGATTGATATGCATATAGTTTGCTTTTTCTCTTTATATAGTTTCATTATACCATACATATCTTATGAATTTTCAACCATTTCTGTTTGGAACAAAACGACAAGAAGGAGCATGGACAAAACAAAAGGTAAGCTAAAGCCGTTAGCATTCCTATAGGATGCGGTGCACGTGCACAACAGGACACACTCCACCCAATTTCTTACTAATAATTGAATCCGTGTAACAATAATTCTACGATATTGATGAATGTATTGTTTTAATAAAATACTTACATTTTATTTTTGTGAGAAGAAATGTAGGAGGAGGGTGAATCTCGTAAACATAAATTCTTTAAAATAAAAAACATAATTTTTTATAAAATAAATTTAATTTTAAAAATTATATTCGTAATATATATTAAAATAACATTTTTTTCTAAAAGAATTACAAGAAATTCTCATTAAAAATACTTTAATTGTTACATTAATAATCCAAAATGGTACACCAACTATTTTCCTTTGATCTCTTTACTGGGGTCCACACCAGCCAGTATCCACGTCACCTCCAATCTTATATAATAGTGTTTCTTTCAACTTTAAACAAAAGAAAGAAAATACATGCTTGGGAATAGTTTTTCTATGATAAAGAAACTTAAGTGCACGCATGTGGATAAATAAAACAAATCCTATCAAATTAGAATAATCGCAAAGCGTTAAAACAAAACTCAGGCTGGGATTCTTCAACACAGATCAACGAAATAGAAGATGAATTCAGAAACCGAAGGTTCAGAAAAAGAAACATCCAACCTTTGTCATGCATTTATAAATCAAATGCAAGTTTAGTAAAATAAAACTAAGCTTTGTAATCTCTAATTTAGGTGTGCTTTCAAATAATGAATGTTTAACTTCCACTGCGTTCAAGGGTTATGCTCATAGCATGATTCTGTGATCAAAAGATAAGATCAGTATTAATTACATAAGTACTGTGTGCAACTCTTGATATCATAAAAGAACTGTGTTGTTAGATAACAACTGAGACCAATAATATCTGTTACTAAAAACAAAGTTTATGTATATGCAAAGTGACAATTAGAATTTTTAATTTCTAAACAATATCAGATCTGAAACTATAAGTCAAGGTCCATCTAGAAAGAAACAACATTGTCTGGTCAGAGATTAGATATACATTAATTCAATCATAGAAGCATTCTTAGAAAAGTTATGGAAATTATTGTCTGCTATGTACTCTGCAGAAAATTACCAGCCAAGGAGATCAAAAGGGCATGGTGTATGAACAAAATGACAAGTTTAGCAAGACCAGTCAAATATGTAGGTATAAGGAATTAGCGTGATCCTCTTATTCTGCACAAATCTAGAAAAAAAGTACTAGAAAATTTCCACGTGAATTATATATGCTCTTTTTCTTTTCTTTTAATCTGACGGTACGCATTATTTGCTGTTGTTAATGGCACTATAATCAATTAAATGCAATTTCATAAATATAAATTCATACAATAATATGCAACATGTTGAGTGCAACTTTTAAATTATCTTATCAACTATCTAGTCAATAGCTAAAAACAATCCATAATGATGCAACCCAAAAGCAAACTCTTTCTGAATACTACCAACTACAAAAGAACACAATGTTGCTTAATGATTGAGACACATCTGCAGAAAGCTTGATTTTGAAAAGAATATATAAATGTAGGATATACAATGTAGCTAGTTTTCAGTACAACGAAACACTAGTTTATTGAGGAGTGACTTTATCATTTAAAAATGTAGTTTGAACAGGGGGCAGTTGTTCAAAACCAAGCCATGATATAGGGACTGGTTTAGTGTACTGATCACATAAATTGCGAGAGCAAATAGCTTCATTTGAATTTGAAAAGGTTTTAGAATGACAGAGATGGGATTTGTCTTTGTTGGGATTGTTGTTTTGTGCTAATTGTTAAGTTGTGAGAAATTTCTATGACTGGAACTCATTAAACACCTAGTGGAGAGTGGAGACAACCTGGAATTCTTAAAAATGTAGTTTCAAGGCTCAAGTTAACCTAATTTGGTTGGAAAAGTGACTGAAATGATTGACAGTATATAATATGCACTGCGTACGTGAATGAATAAGGATTGGTCCTACAAATTTGTCCTTCCTAGTTTCTACCTTACACAAACACAAAAAAGTCTAATTACAATAAAACTACGCTTCAAATAAGTTAAGACTACATGTACAAACTTCTGTGCATTAACTTTAGACAAGAAAATTATATATATATATATATATATATATATATATATATATATATATATATATATATATATATATATATATATATATATATAAATAACTCATATCCAAGTTAACTAGTAAAGTTTTCAAATAAAAAGTAATACAAAATATATTAAAGATAATCTATTTTAATTATATTTTTGTGTTGTTTTAATAATTATATGTTTATATTGTTTGATTTATTAATTTATATTAATCTTAAGAAATTGGCTAGATTTAAAATAACGTGAGTAAACGTCTTTGATTGGTTGTGAAACAAAGAAAAACTATTAGTAGATCACAATTAAAGTGTTTTTTTTTTCAACCTCTTTGAATGAGGAACCTTTGAACCACAGTCCACATCGAGAACAGTACCAATCATGAGTTTACAATCATATATAAAAGTTGATGTTTTGTAAAATTAAGAACTGTTCGTATATATAAAAACAATTCATATACACTAATTTATAAAAAAAAAATTAAAATTTTATTTTAATAAATATACCAATTAAATTCAACTCATAAAAAAATTATTTTTCTACAAGTGCTTAGTAACAGAACTTCTTCATATTTCCTTTACCAAAATGGTGAACACACAGTTTCTTATGAAAAGGTAAATATGTAATATAACAAATAACTTGATGATTTTAACAGATACACTTAATTAAATATACTGTTCTCAAGCTTTATTTGAAATGCATGAAAGAAACAAGTTTCTTCATCTGTTTTCATCATATTAATGATATAGTGAATGCAACCTAGTATGAAACTACTAAATTTGAAAATAAAATGTATAAAACTTGTGTTTAAGTTCAGGCTCGATCAAAAGCAACCTACCCTAATATTAAGTTCAAGTCCTCAACAAACAAATCTATTGGAAGTCCTGCTATGATTATAGGGTCATAGTTTTGGCAATTGCTTCCTTCATCCAACAATTACTAACTGCACCTCCACGATATTTGAAAATGGCTTCAACATTCTTCATCTACCACATCACTAATATCACGGCTTTCATCACCACAGTCATTGTACCATTGGTGCAGAGGAAGAAAAAGGAAGAGGAAATACTGCAAAAGAAGAGAGAGAAAAAAAACACTTGTTCTAATTTTTTAAATGTTTTTTGAAAATCCCATTCTGAAAAGTCTTTGCTAGAACGCATTTCATACATTCCAAAAATTTCTATTCCGAAAATCATACTCTGAAAATTTCATTTCAGAAATATTATTTCGAATATTTGGAAAAACAAAGGTTTTTGGAATATGTAATCCAGAAATCTTTTTTCTGAAAGATAAAACGGACATTTTGAAAGTTTGAGAGGGTGTACGAAAACGTTGTGGTATGCAAGAAGTACAAGTCCATAACTTTTGGAACTAACGCATCGCAGACAATTTTTGTTTGAAAGGAAAGTGTATTACTCTCTCCACCACCCCCATCTTCTCCCTCCACCTCCCTAATTTTTTCTAAATTCAAATCTATTCTTTTTATTTTTACCTTTACCTTTTTTACTTTTTATTTTTTAAGACCCTAATCCCCTCTCACTTTCATTCTTTCTCTTAAAGGCAAGCCCCTACCCCCTACTCTCACTTTCACTTTTTCTCTTTCTTTTCAATTTTCATATCCGTTAATAATTGACTTTGAAAGATGCCCTACAACTGGAGGTGCAATGTAAATTGTCCTATGAAAAAAAAACAAGTGTCTCTTTGCCTATACATGAATAATAATAACATTGCTATTTTATTTCATTGTAAAGAAAATCACATAAACCATTTTTATATTAAGTTTGTGTCAGGATTTGTGTGTAAAATTGACTTTTGCATTGGAGAGAGAATTATTTCATTAAAATATCTTCAAATTTCCTTTGTTATAGAATCATGTATATATAGTGCAAGAAAATTGAATCATTTGTTGCCCTTTAGGACGTGTTAGGTTCATGTTTCCATTGTTTCTATCTTAAACAATTGAGTCACGTAAGATGTCATTGATGTGGTAAAATGCCATTGATGTCACTAAACGCCAAAACCAAAACAGTGATCACTTACCTCGATTTTACATAACTTCTACCATTGCACATTTAATTTTGAAATCAAAATCACAAGCTTAAAGCAGGGTTTTAAAAGATACACCATTATACGAACTTTTATATTGAAAAAATGAAGGTCTACACTAATACATCCAAAATACAACAGAATCATCATTAACATATGAAGAAGTCATTCGATCTTAAGAGGTTCTTTTAAGAAAAAAGACACCTACATATACTTTTGTTTTAACGAATGTGAAAATTGAAAAGAAAGAGAGAAAGTGAAAGTGGGGATGGGGGCGAGGGCTTGTCTTTGAAAGAAAGAGTGAAAGTGAAAGGGAATTAGGATTTTAAAAAATAAAAAGTAAAATAAGTAAAAATAAAAGTAAAAGGGATAAGATTAGAATTTAGAAAAAAAATGGAAAGATGGAGGGAAAAGATGGATGGTGGAGAGAGTAACACTCGAAAGAAAACATGATTAAAATTTTTATAATGAGTGTCATTTAATATAAAATAATACTATAATTAAAATTTATCATAAAATATCCTTAAACATATTAGTTATATTTGAAATTTACGATAAATAATTTGTATTAGAATATACTTTAATATAAAAATTGAGATAAAATAAGATATGTTATAAGAGATAAACTATTATAAGAAAATTAGAGAAGAGGAAATATAAAGAACTTTAATTAAGAAAGTGAGAGTAATATTTTGATTTACATTAGTATAATGAATATTATAAACAATTTGTCAAATAACCAAAAGTTGTTATAATTTGTTTAAGCACTAGGAATACTTTTGTACTTGTAATTCATTATATATACTTATATATATATATATATATATATATATATATATATATATATATAATATTTAATTTATGATATATAGCTTCAAAGGACTGTAAATGATATATATTCGAACAGCTTAGTTGGGATTTTGATATTGAATTGAAATTGGTTTAAAATGGAATTTTACATTAGAGTTAAAAATAAACAGATAAGAGTGTTAACCAAGATTGTTAATGGAATCTTAAAAGAAAAGAAATCTCATTTCCACTCCTTTCCTTTTAAAAAGAGAGAAACACATTTCATTCTTCATATTGAATCAATCTAGATATGAATATACTTTGATCTCAAGTTTTAATAATATATGTACCTTTCTTAAGTTAAATTTTAATATTTAATAGATGTATTTAATACTTATGTTGAGAAATCATTAAATTTAACTGTGATGAAAATCAAATAAAGCTTAGAAACATAGAAATATATTTTTGATAGTGACTTTATCAGAAAAAGTACAAATTTAATTATGTAAATTCTTGACTATTTATAGAATAATGATTATGGTTAGAATTTTATATAAATTCCTTTTTTTTGTGTTGTATGTTTGCGCTTGTGATAATTATCTAACGCTTAATGAATTAACAAATTGTTTATATATATATATATATATATATATATATATATATATACTTTTTTTTCCGTCAATATCCTAGTTTTAAGTTTTCTTTTCTATTTATTATGTACAATGATGATAATGAAGCTTGTTCCTTTTGAGATAAAATATGATATCAGCTTGATTACCACGCTCACTAATTATAGTTGTTGCTTTATTTCTGAAGTGTGATTCTGAAATGCTGATTGGGTCCTGTTTTTCGACTTCTGTACAAAGTTTTCTTCAAACAGAAACAAAACCATACAAGTTTCTCCCGTAACTTGTAATATTTCTTAAATTTAAAACGGCATGCCTTTGTTTTATCAATAACTAAACTTTGAGAAATTCTTATTTAATTCTAAAAGTAAACATTATGTTAAATTTAAGATGCAGTGTCTGTAATTACTGTTTCTGTCTGGATAACAATTACAGAACAATGCAGCAAATTACTTGAAACTGAGAATCTATGTTAATTTTAGTGGTGTGAAGAAAACATTGCATCTTTCTTCTTTTTTATGGTGTTGGTTTTCATGATAAAAAAATGTTTCTTTGACACCGTTTTTTGACACAAATTTGACATCGGCCACGTGGCGTCTTTCTATTGCATGTTTTCACTTAAAGAAAAAATCCTTTTAAAAAAGCTGAGGAGGGTAATTTTGGAATTCTCATTTTATGAAATTTGATTTTGGCGGTTTCATTTTTCTTCTCTTGTTCACTTTCCTTCTGAACTTTCGTCTCTCTCATTCGGCTCCTCTTTTCATTCGCTTCATTTCTCCAATCCCTTGGTCTCTCCGGCTGGTCGTTTCATCCAAAGGCCTCATCTCAACCAAAAGAACTCTTTCGCAATCACTCTGTATCGGTAAGCTCTCTTTTGCGTGTCGCGTTTTGGGTCTCTTTGGCATTGTGGCTCTGTTTTGGGTTTTCGCTCTATATCGCATTGTATGGCTTCTCGAGCCGTACTTTATTTTTGTTTTATTTATTTTTTTGTGTTTTGTGAACCCTAATCCACCATTGATTTATTTGTATGAAATATGTGCAGTTGCAATGGCGTCCGAAAACTCAAAGGTAAGTTAAAGTTTTTGTATTATATATAATTGGTTTTTATTTTGGTAAGTAATAAAAAAAATTTGCAATGTTTTGTAGTGGCAGGTTCGAATCTCTGTGGATTCATCAACCATTGTTGAAATGAATGGTTTACTGAGACATGTGCATGTAGAACGAATTGCGATGACACCATTTCGTTGGTGTTTGGAGCTACGTAAGGCTTTGGAGATTAACTGTGAATTATTGAAGGTTATGGTATGTCGGTGGGCTGGGCATGATGTTAGCTTTAGGGTCAGTCATCAATTGGTTCCATTTACTGTTTTGGATGTTTTCATGAGCACTGGTTTAGACATAGGTGGTTTAGAAATCTCATTTGATGAATGTATAGTTGGTTTGGTTGGAGAAATGTTTAATAAAAAAAGCACAACTTTGAAGGATTTAGTTGACATGTTTAATGTCATTGTCTTGGACGAAAACATAGACGTTGATGTTGTGTGTAGGTTGTATATATTAGTGTGTTTGGTTGTTTTTTTCTTTTCTAGGAAGTCTAAGATTGTTGCTAACATGCCTTCAAAAGTGTTAGATGACCTAGATAGTTTGTGTTTATATGATTGGGCCAACAATGTACATACACACCTTGTAGATAATTTGAATAAATGTATGAAAAAAATAATGGTCGGAGGTATCACCAACGCACTGGGTCTTAGTGGAAATGTGGCCGTATTGCAGGTAAAATTCTTTGTAGTTCTTTAACTAAATGAATAGAATGTGCTACAGTGTAAAATATGGGTGACTGTAAATTATTTTCATATTGTAGGCTTGGGCGATAGAGAGACTTTCTTTGGATGGTAATCCAACTCATAGGGGGTTCCCTCGCATGTTGCATTGGTTCCCCTATAATTCAAGATCATTTGAAAAAATAGAAGATTTGTTTCAGACTGGATATGTAAGTATTTCATGCATATCGTTTTATGTTTTTTATAATTATTGATGCTTTAAACCTACTAATATATGTGTTTGAATGTGTTGTAGTTAAAGTTGAAGTTGTATATTGGTGAGCGTGTTCGTAACATGCCTGAAATCATTGCGGCTTTTGAAATGTTTGATGGAGGGATTTGTTCAGGACCATTGCCGAAACGATTGAGAGTTGACGAATCAGATGATGATACCTCCGATGACGACACTTTTGAAGAAAATGTGGATGAGATATTGAAGAAAAATAATAAAGAAATCATATCCTTGAATTCAAGGCTTGCTTCCTTGACGAATGAGTTATTTGAAATTCGTCAAATTCCAATTTGTAATGAAGATGTGTTTAATGAAGAAGGTGTTCGCGGAGGTCATGAAGAAGCTATGGGTGGAGTTGCTGAAGATGTGTTCAATGAAGAAGGTGTTGGTGGTGGAGGTCATGAAGAAGGTGTGTGTGAAGGAGTTGAGTAAGACCGTGCAGGTGTCTTCAATGAAGGAGTTGTAGGGGATGAAGAACCTGAAAATCAAATTCAGAACTTTGTTGAAATTGATGATGATGGTGTTGATGTTGAACAAGCGGAGGCATCGGTACCATTGGCTATCGTCCCTCTGCGTGCTATTGTTGGTGATCCAAGGTCTACCGTTAATGCTGACCAACTGTACATCGCCGCCAGCGTAAGAGGTAGACCACAAAGGTAATTAAGGATAATTTTGTTTTTTGTACGTGTAAGGTCATATTTTTTAAATAAAAAATACCTTTTTTTTATCAGGATTGTTTGTGAAATAATTGAGCAGACCCTGAGCACAACTTTTATTCAGACTTTAGCTTCTTACCAATATGTTGATAACATGGTAAGCATTTTGTAACCTGTTGATTTTGACTGTAAATATTTATTTTAAGTAATTCTTCAATTGTGAATGTGTAGTTGGTGCTATTTGCTACTACAATAATTATGCACTTTGAGAAAAGGACGACTGGGGTTGTGAAGAGGATCCTTTTCAGTTCATTATTCGCGGTAAATTGTTTGTAATTGAATTGTGACATGGTGAAGTTGATTGTAGAAATAATGTGTTAGGCCTTTTGGATTGATGGATTTGAACCTATCCGCAGGACCTTATAATTAATGATTATAGGAAGATGCCAAAAAATCGTCGTGTGTTTACTCTTCATAATTACAGCAGCTGTTTGCATGCCGGACACTTTGGACTTGAAGACATTGCAACAACTGACTTTGTGAGTGAGGTTTATTTTTTATTGTGTTTGTGGTGGTATTTGACATGTAGCAGTTGTTGATGTATTGACTTTCCTTTTGTTTGTTTGTAGCTGTTTCTTCCTTTTTGCCATGACTACCATGGGTGGTTCTATGTAGTCAAACTTAGCACATTACACATATATGTTATTGACTCTTTGGGGAAGGGCATAAAAGACCGCAAAAGGATTGACACTGTTGTGGTATGTGTGACCCCATTTAATGATGTTATTGACTTTCATTTAATAATTTTTTGTTAACGTTTTATTGTAATTTTTACTTGGTAGGCTGAAAACCTTGCTCGATTTTTTTGCATCTTGAACGACAGACCGGAAGGGAGTATTGGACCTTTGTCTGTCGTACAACCAAATATCCCACCCAACCAAACCTGTAAGTTGTTATAACCCTTCAATTTAAACATATGCTGTTGTAAATGACGTGTTTTGTCATAAGTGGTTGATGTTATATTTTTATTGTTTCAGACATGACTATGGAGTTATCATGTTAAAAGTTATGGAAATTTGGGATGGAGAGGATAAATACAATGGGAAAAGCATGCCAGAGTATACGAATGTAAGTCATAATATGATTTTCATTATTGCTTGATGATTGGGTTGATTTTACAATTTGAATCTATTCATTTCAAGAGGAATTGCTTGCAATCAGAAAGCAATATGTACGCGATTGGATCCTGGACAACGAGAACATAAGAATACTGGATGCGCTAGCGGTGTATGAATTGTTGTAGGATAGTTGTCCTGTGTAGACATGTAGTGAACATAATAAGATATAATAATGTATATGAAGACAGTGTATTTTTTATATATATAAAGACATTGTACAAATTCTTATTGGAATAAGATGATTGATTTCAAGCTTGTTTATGTGCAATGAACAAATGATTGTTGATTGATTATTGATGTCCATGTTTGTTTATGTGCAATGTATTAAAGTGTCATAGCAATTTAGGCCAAGTATTGCACTCTGTGCAGCAAAAAACAACACTGTAATCGTTTACAAGGGGCTCGTAAACGAGGAGCGGATGTTCGAGGGAAAATGTGCAGATAAATTTTATACAGTTCATTTTGATCCATTCACTAACAATACCACATGTTCTTGCCTCTTATTTGAGTTTAGAGGCATCATTTGTCGGCATTCGCTATTGGTATTTGGACAAGATGTTTGCAATGTGCCATCCAAATACGTTCTTCGGCGTTGGAGTAAAAATATCCGTAGAAGGCACACGCTCATTAGAGCAACTTACAGTACCTCAAAGCTTCAACTGACCATGAATAAATACCAACTATTGTGTAAAAAATTCTATGAAATAGCGGAGGTTGCTTGTGAGTCTGAAGTTCTTTCAAATACATTAGAAAAAGATCTTGATTTACTTGGTAATAAATATGGCTGCAGTTCATCCATGACTACTAACGTCATTAGTGATGGTGATGAACTCAGACATGAAAATCCGTTCAGCACTCCAACATTTGACACTGCACGGGGAAATGATGACATACTTGTCTGCAGCCCTTTAGTAGTGAAGCGAAAAGGGCGACCGCGCACAAACAGGTTAATGTCTACAGTCGAGAAAAGAACGAGAAAAAGAAAAACATCTTCAGCAAAGAAGTCATCAACACCATTCGTACAAGACTCTGTGAGTGATTATATTGTATGCTATTTCCATTTACTTCACTTGATTTTTA
This sequence comes from Vigna reflexopilosa, assembly GCA_027742785.1. NCBI lineage: Eukaryota > Viridiplantae > Streptophyta > Magnoliopsida > Fabales > Fabaceae > Vigna > Vigna reflexopilosa. The sequence continues at coordinate 9,477,670 of CM050914.1, read as the reverse complement.
TATGTTTTGTAAATGAAATTTTGTTGATTTAGGAAACAACAGTGCCTGATGTTATACAAAGTGTTGAGGTCATTCCATTTGCATCCCAATCTTACCAAGTTTCAGACCAATCTGGAGTGGCCCCATCGGGATTTTTGTCTTTGTTATCGGCTGTGCATAACAATTTCGATAATAACATACTTTGATGTATATAACTTTGTTCTTGTTGTTTACCAATGAAATTCATGTTTTTGTTAAAGTGCAATGCGTATGTAAATGTTACTTTAATCAAAAGAACAACTTATTGTTGAAGGAGAATTTTTTTCATGACCACTGCTGAGAACCCCTGTAACATAGGTTGACTAAAAAATTGGTAGTTTGTAATGTTGGACAGGGGACATTTCTTTAAATACACTTCTTCTGCTGGAAATAGTAATTGTAATCGATTACCATAACTGTGTAAACGATTACATGTTATGCTGCCTTCATATAAATAGAAACAGTTGGGGTTTTTCTGCCCACGTTCCCCTCTTTAGGTTTAACCTCTCACTCATCCAGGTCTTCAAGTAACCTTCGTGCACTCGTGGTCGTCTTTCGCAACACTGTGTCCTTCCATGGCTGATCGCGCAAGGAAAAACAGAGGGCAACTTCTTCCAGTGGTGGACGTCGCCGTCGAAGTCCAACGCCATCCCCACCACCATCTCCATCAACATCCCCTCCACCACCAGGAAATGAACTGTTCTCTTCGCCTACACAATATGAAAAATTTGCTATGCATTTTGTCAATCGAGACATATTGGAAAGCAAACACCTCGATGAGGATTATTTTGAGGTAAACAATTTTGATTTCTACGACCTTTTGCGAGACGCTGGAAATTTCTGATACGGGAGTTATTCGAAGCGAAGTGAAAGGGGTTAAAATCAGAGTCAGCCCTAATCTTTTTCAACAACTCACTTCCCTCCCATGTACCAGAGTTCGTTATGAACAAGGTCTTGTTGATGACTGGAAAGAAGAGTACAATTCCATCACTGCAAGGCAACTTGTTTGTAAGGAAGATTCGGACTTAACTAGTAGAATACTTGTTGGGGGTTTGAAGGTGCAGCCAAGATTACTCCATTATGTACTAACTAGAATATTAATTCCTCGTTACACAAATATCGGTCAGGCATCCCACGAGGATATTATGCTGTTATGGGCCCTGTTCAATTCAAAGCAAATTAACTGGGGACATGTCATCCACAATAGGATGAAAAGGGCTTTATCGGACAATGCAAGGCTGCCTTATCCTCATTTGGTAACTATATTCTTGGAACACTTTCATGTGCCTCCTAGTTTTGATCCTATTACAGAAATAATGGACAAACAAAAGGTGGGATATGACAAAATAGCCTCCTTTGGTTATGTGCAAAATGTAGACGGAGTGTGGGTTCCCAAAGACAACACACCCAACCAACAGAGTCAACGCGGAGAAGCGCAGCATAATGATCAACCAAGTTCTTCTACAACACTAGATGATGTCATACAACGAATTGACCAACTCCAGACCTACGTTGGTACAAGATTGGACGGCCTAGAATCACGAGTTGGTAACATTGAGAACCGACTGCAGCAGTCACCCACCCCATTTTATCATTTCACCTCGTAGTTATAAATTGGTGTTGACATCTATTTGCTTTCATTTGGAACTTGTATGCATTACTGGAATATTGTACTCTTTTTATTACTTCAATTGCGTATCGGAATTTCATAGTTTGATGTTAAATTTTGGTTGAATGATTCGCGTATTATATTTCACAAAATGTTAAGTAGTCAGATAATGGTGTATTTAATGGACAGTTAAACAATTCAAAATCACTTATATACAACCAATTACATATAAAGAAACTCAATAACGGTCAATGAACACTGATATTCAAGCCTCTCCTCACTCAAGAACATCAAATTACAATTAAAACTACTGGTCTTGGGTAAAAAGACACTGTGGTCCCCTGTGTAATGACAAATGGCTCCTTCAGTTCAACAGGTTGTTCAAAATCTTCTTCAGACTCGTGTAATCGTTTACAGCCTGCTTGTAAATGATTACAAGGCACATTTTGACAGCAAACATAACACAACTTCACTTGACTCAAGATTCTCAACATGGGTGGTCCCCACCTCCTTCATGGGGGACCCAGAACATTAGGTTCAACCCTCACCTCACTCAAGAACCTCAAATTACAATTAAAACCACTGGACTTGGGTAAAAAGACAATGTGGTCCCCTATGTAATGACTGATGGCTCCTTCAGTTCAACAGGTTGTCCAAAATCTTCTTCAGACTTGCGTAATCGTTTACAGCCTGCTTGTAAACGATTACAGCAGACATAACACAACTTCACTTGACTCAAGATTCTCAACATGGCTGGTCCCCCCCTCCTTCATGGGGGACCCAGAACATTAGGTTCAACCCTCTCCTCACTCAAGAACCTCAAATTACAATTAAAACCACTGGACTTGGGTAAAAAGACAGTGTGGTCCCCTATGTAATGACTGGTGGCTCCTTCAGTTCAACAGGTTGTCCAAAATCTTCTTTAGACTCGCGTAATCGTTTACAGCCTGATTGTAAACTATTACAAGACACATTTTGACAGCAGACATAGCACAACTTCACTTGACTCAAGATTCTCAACATGGGTGGTCCCCTCCTCCTTCATGGGGACCCAGAACATTAGGTTCAACCCTCTCCTCACTCAAGAACCTCAAATTACAATTAAAACCACTGGACTTTGGTAAAAAGACATTATGGTCCCCTATGTAATGACTGGTGGCTCCTTCAGTTCAACAGGTTGTCCAAAATCTTCTTCAGACTCGCGTAATCGTTTACAGCCTGCTTGTAAACGATTACAAGGCACATTTTGACAGCAGAGATAGCACAACTTCACTGGACTCAAGATTCTCAACATGGGTGGTCCCCCTCCATCATGGGGGACCCAGATCATTAGGTTCAACCCTCTCCTCACTCAAGAACCTCAAATTACAATTAAAACCACTAGACTTGGGTAAAAAGACAGTGCTATTCAGCTGTGGTTCCCCATGTTGTCACTGGTGGCTCCTTCCCTTCAACAGGTTGTCCAAAAGCTTGTTCAGACTTACGTAATCGTTTACAGCCTGCTTGTAAACGATTACAGAGCACATTTTCACATCAGAGGTAGCAGAAGTTCAGTTGTGGTCCCTTATGTTTTCACTGGTGGCTCCTTCAATTAAATAGGTTGTCCATAATCTAAGTTAGACTCGTGTAATCGTTTACAGGACCATAGTAAACGATTACAATGCACAATTTAGTGAATGCTTGTGGACGTCCAGCACTTTGTACACCATCATCTGTACTTGTCCTTTTAGGTGTTCTTCTTGCCTTCTCTTCCGCCAACTCTACCTCTACGACATTGACCTTCCTTTTAAACTCTTCAATTATAGATTTTTGATCCTTTATAATATGCATCAAACTCTCTCTGCGTTTTTTTAAGCAATGTTTTTGTTGATCGTTGCTCATCATTGCTCATCATTGCTTTTTGGTGGTGGTTGTTTTTCTTTCACATCATTCTCATCCTCCATTACAACACCAAAATCATCTACAACATGAACCTGAAATTTAACAACATAATATGTTATATAATTACTGTGAATATATCATAACATTCACAACTAAAAAACCAAACACATACCACACCCATCTCAAAAACACGTTTGACGATGTTGTCTCCTATATTTGTATTCATCCAATGCAAGATCCTTGGAAATTTCTCTATTGCACCTTCGGGAGGCATGAAATGCTCACAAAACCATAACTATAAAACATGTAATTGTTATAAATTACTCATAATCAAATAACAAATATTCAAAAATTTAGTTGTCAAATGAGTAAATAAGAACTACCTGCAACATGTACACACAACCATCGACATAAACATTGGTTGTAACTTTGCCTTTCTTCACAGAATCTGAAGCTTTGCTCAAACTTTTTAACAAATAACGAAACACTAAACTACCCCAACAGTACTTACTCAGACCACTTAAGTCATCAACAATTTCAAACAGTACAGGAAACACTCGTCCACTACGATTTGGAAATAAAATCTCACATATCCCCACCAATATGTACAAGCTAAAGAAATCATCACAAGGTATGGTTTTTTTATGTTCTTTCAACAAGAATTTGTAAATGAAATTCAAATATTTACTCTCCTTACCTAAGTATCTCACACATTTACTTCTACCTATTGTATCCTTTAAGTTTATACTTTTACCATCTGAACTCAACCCTAATCCTAAACAAAAATCCTTTTCATTCATATTGAAAACTTTGTCTGCAATAACAAAAGCATTGCTCAAATCCACCCATTTCATCGTTAACTCCCGCAAAATTTTAGTATTCAATATCACTTTACCACTCAAGTCTAAAAACCAAGCAAATGGAGTCTTCGAAATGAGTGACCGTTGCTCATCTGTCAAGCGTTCGTTCAAAGTGAAAACATACATCGTTGAAAAAGAATGACGAACGGTCAACTGCTCAAAGAAAATAACTCAAATAAAAACACCAAAGGAAATAACCAAAAAACCAAAAGGGGTCGATGAAACGACAACAAACCCAATATCCAAACGTAAAACCCATACCCAAACCTACAACAAAATGGTCTGAGAACGCATTTACCTTGCTCCAACAACGTTGCAGTCCGGAACTTCCCATTTCGACCAAACTGCGACAACGGAGATTCTAAATCACAAATGTCAGACAGAAAACACAAGGGGGGAGAACAAAATCGCGGGGAGAACGAAATGTGAGAGAGAGAACGAAATCTGAGAGACAAAACGTAATGAAATAGGACAAAGGTATAATCGGTACGAAAATTTTTTGAAACCCTATTTATTTTCCCGGCTAGATTTTTTGAAAAAAAAATAAATAAATAAACGAACCAATAGGAGCTTGATAACTGTCGGTGTCAAAACTGTATCAAAATATAGATGTCAAAATAACGGGATCCTTTTATGATATGTAGCGTTATGTGTCTCATGTTTATTGTCTTTCTAGGCTCTTCATTTGACTTTAAAAGAGATACCAAAAAGCACATTAAATTTAAGAGACTAAAAGAATAATGTGTTTTTTTTTTCAGTAAATAAACAAACTAAGTGCCTAATGTTAAGAACAAGATGGAATAATCTGTTATGGTTTAAGAATAACATGTGATCTTTGTAAGAAAACATGGTTTCTGAACAGAATATCAATTATTTACTAATTATTAATCGATTACACGTTTTAATCTATTAAGAAAACACGTTACTCTTATTATTATAATCAATTAAGACAAACCTGTTTTCAGAAATAATTCATCACATTTAAAACAATAAATTAAATGCCTTATCATTTGAGTTAAATGCTTATCATTTGAGCTCATACTTTAAAGAACAAAATCAATTATACCCCTAGAATAATTGGAAAAAGTTTTTTAACCATTTTTTTTATAACCTTTTAACAATATATATATATATATATATATATATATATATATATATATATATGATGACTTGTGATTGATTTATTTTAAATATTTTTTTAAAAAATAAATTTAAACAAATTAATAAAATAATGATACATGTCTTGTTATCAAGAAATTATTAAAAAAAATTGTTAATATATCAGTATCCAAAATAATTTATTATGTTCAATTAAAAAATATTATGATAATGAAATAATGTTAGTGTAAAGATAAATAAATTATCATTTAATTATATGGATTATTATATATGATAAAAATATTAATATTTGTAAAAAAAAAACTTTAAGAGTCACATGTGAAACAGTTCCAATTGATTAATAATAACAGTTTCAAGTGGGAATATTTATTTTTTTGGAAGAATTGGACTACGTGGGAAGTTATATATTATAGAAAGATAGTCCACTTCGGAATTTGAAAGACAATTAGCTGTGACAGATAAATCGTTTCATAAAACAATGAAAAAAAGTTTTATTTTTTCATTTATGCATACACATTTAGTAAAATATTGCCATATAAAATGCACTGCGACATTTAATTTATAATAATAAAAATTAGTTTAAGGATAGGATATTATAAAAAGTAAAAACCAATTCAAATATGAAACTATAATCTCGCACACGTTATCAATAAAATTAATGATAATATTCAAAGACATTACAGCTAAATGTAAACGTGTAATTTTAAAGTCATATGTTAGATCATTGACACAGATTGGCCTAAACCGTCTTCGAACGTGGATTATAAAGTGAATAAATGCGGCCCATTGGGCCACGTGTGTCATTAATTGAGCCCATGGCGGCCGAAAGAGTTGCCTAACTAGACGTTTCACTCTTTTTCCTTAAAAGACTATATCACCCCTCATCGACCTTATTTTCAATTTTCGCTTCGCACGCTCTTTTCTCTATCGTTCTCGCTCTGACCGGGAAAAAGAAAAGAAAGAGCAGTTTTCTTCGCCCACCCTAGATTTTCTCTTTCTCCGTCTCTCTCTAAATTCTCAATGGCGTTCTCTTCGTTTCTCGGCAGAGTCCTCTTTGCGTCCGTTTTCATCCTCTCTGCTTACCAAGAGTTAGTTCATATTCCTCACTCATCTTTTACACGCACTTCGAATCATGCATGTCGGTTAATTTTTGTTGTTGCAGTAATTTATTGGTTTAACTTCTTTTTTTTCTACTTCTGCTGTGTTGCTTGTTGTGGTAGTTTCTCTGTTTGGATCCGTTGGGTTCAATTGACTAGTCAAAACGATTCGGCAGATCTGTGTTTCACACAGTTGAAGTGCATAAAACCGATATTTTTTCGCTTTTAGATATTTTTTTGCTTTTTTTGGATTTCACTTGTTCGTTGCAGTGTCAGATTTCTTATATGCGTTAGTCCATTTTCTTGGTATGGTAGTTGGATCTTCTCGCATCTATTGCTTTTGTTGATCTGCAATTGCTACCACTGTAGTGTAGCTGCCAGCTTTGATGATTGCTGGTGTGGTTTTGGAATCGTTTTATTACATTAGCGGTTTCGGGTTTTGTCAATCTAACTTTGGTTGTGTAGTTTACGAATGAGTTTTGACCGTGACTTATCAGTTAGCAATTAAGAAGTAGCGTTGGCGCAGGGTAATTTTTGCTGGTTATTAAATAATTAGTGTCTCTCTCTCTCTCTCTCTCTCTCTCTCTCTCTCTCTCTCTCTTCGTTTGTAATGTGTTATTTTGAAACTAGGATATTATTCCGAAAAAAATGGATAGTCTTACATTATTAATATTATGCGAAGGTTAATCAATTTTCAGTTTTCGTTTAAGGAACTCATCCCTGATTTTTATTAGTGTGTATTTAAATTAAATTCTCATTAAGAACTCATAGAAAATTAATATAAGATGAAACTTTTCTCTTTAAGTAAAAAATGTTTATACATAATTTAATTTTTGGCACTCCCTTTTTTAGCTTCTTCAAAACGCTAATTTTAACATTGCATAAGATTATTTCAACTGATGAGATGAGATAAACTTAATTTATTTCACCATCTTATTTTCGATGCCTACAAGTATTTGTTAAATTTAATCGAAACATGACCTATGTCGTTGAGCTAAAAATGACTATTTGTCGAGGATGGGGGTATATTAAAAATGGTCATATCCTGTTCCTTGCTTCTCGAGGGCAAGGTGATGATGACATTTATCTTGTATCAAGTTAGGTTCCAACAGAGATTGCATGTCTTTGTTTTAGGGTTAACGATTGAGGGTGGCAAATCTGTAATCTTTATAACACAATATTACACTAACTGAATTTCGGATTGTCGTTGCTAGTAGACTATTACCTTCTAATTTAAGTGGAATAATGTGAATTATGTTCCTCTTTTCTTTTCTATACTTTCCCATGTTTAATTCTTATTTAGATTTGATTGTTTGCATTCATATAAGAATCTGATTTATAGGCTCATTTGATATATTCTTGGGCTAGTTGATAGAGTTTCTTTTTAGTGTTCACTGTTTACATTTAATCAGACATTAGAAACTAATAAATCTTTCCATTTGTCATTTTTTATTCTGGAAGCACATAGCAATCAATCTTTACTTGTTTTTATTTATTTGTTTTGTTTTCTTATTTATCCTCACTTTCTATTTTGTACAGATTTAATGCTTATGGGGTTGATGGCGGACCCGCAGCAAAAGCACTGAGACCGAAGTTTGATGCATTTGCCCATCAAGTACATTCTAGAGTTGGATTTCAACTTCCAGATATCGATGTTAGTTTCTGTCTCTTTTATTGTTTATCATTTAAGGAAAGCATTAAAATACAACTAAACAGATGAACAAGTTATTGGGTAGGAACACAAAAAGGACAAGGTGATTAAATTTCAAGTGTGACATGGAGTTGAACGCTGCTTGTGTTTGCGTTCATTTATCTATTATTAATTATAGGTTCAATGTCTATTTAGCGGTTGATGAAACATATACATTGGTATTTAATAGTGTTGATTTTGTAAATGCATGTGTTTAAATAAAAGCACCATTTATAGTGAACAAAGAATTAACATGTCTAGGGCTTCTCACTCTGGCTTTGCACATACTATTACTGCTTACCGCACATATCCAAAATTGGGTTCTCAGCAGGCAACAGGATTAAACAGAAAAATAGTTTGAAAACATGGATAAATGTTCTAAAAAAATGGTAGTCACGGGGAAGTTATGAAACATTGTAGTGGGAAATAATTGAACTTTCTTGCATTGTTATGGCTGTCATGCATCTAGTGCATCCTTGTATGAACATGTTCCCTACTTCATCCAATCCAGTCCTCATTTTAGTGTACACATAATGTTATTTTGTATGTAGCAGATGTATTTATATGATTGGTATCATTAACAGATGAAGTTTTTAGTTGCTGGAGCTATTGCCCTCAAGGGCATTGGAGGGATTCTTTTCATACTTGGCAGCTCTTTTGGAGCTCTCCTTTTGGTTTGTAGCTTGACTTTAACCCATGACATTGAAGTTGTGTTTTCAAGTGCTCAGTTTTTTAAGCCTTGGTTATTTTCTCCTTGTAGCTTTTGCATCAATTGATTACTACTCCTATACTGTATGATTTCTACAATTATGACAGCGAGGACAAAGAATTTATTCAACTTTTCATCAAATTTACTCAGGTAAGAGCGTGTTCCTTCTTTTAAAAAGAAATTCATACGGAATGCTCAAACTAGAGATGTAACGTTTCATGTATTGTTGCAATTTATCAAATATTGTACTCCTTGCAGAATATGGCCCTCTTCGGGGCTTTGTTGTTTTTCGTTGGGATGAAAAACTCCATTCCTAGAAGGCAACCCAAGAAGAAGGCTCCCAAAACAAAAACTTATTAGTTGCAATGAGTTCTTGGATTGTTCCTGGTTGCTCGTTACACCCCTTTTCCAATTCTCCAGGATTCAATTTAGGTGTCTGTTTCAGAACAAATGTCCCCTAATGAGTATTCAATGTACCACCCATCAGGGATTATATTTAATTTATAATCATTTATATATGTATGTTATTTTTTGGTTTGCTTGACATTAGGAACTATCTTTCGATAACTTGTATACGAAAAGGGAAAAAATTATCAGAGCCTGTTCATTCAGACTTTGAGTGCCAATTTCGTTATCTAGCGGATTTGATCGAAGGTAAAGTCTGACGGTTGCTATTTTAAATTAAGCTTGATTTCTTCACCTTGGCCCGTGGATTTGTGTTTCTTGTTTTTTATTTTTTGGTTCTCTTGTTTTGGCAAAGGAAATGAAAGCTCATTTGAATTTTTCACCCTATGTGATTAAACATATAGTAGATTGTTAGCAAATCAAGCTTTTGTGAAAAAACTTATTCACTTAACTTTGTATATGTTGTACTCAACAGACAAAAGTGTTTATAAATTGTTAATGCATTATCTACTTGTAAGACTGTAATGGTTAATAAAACTCCAATGATTAAATCATTTAAGTTTATCCAAAACTCAACAAAACACTTTTGTAAACTTAAATGGTTTTTTTATTCTTCATTTAAGTTATTCTATTCTTTATCTTAATTTTTCACGTGTAGTAATTTTTTTCATATTGTGCTTGTTCTTTCATAAATAGTTAAAATCTTCACTATCTCAATGGTTGTTTTATTCTTCGCTTTCACTATGGTTGACTTGTTTCATGATCAATAATCAACTTGATTTTAGTTGAATTCTTGTCAATAGGTGATTTCTTTTTAAAAGATCGAACTATGTTGATGTATTGTTATACTTGTATTGATCTCTTCATCCATTTCAAGTTTTCACTTTTTATCTTGCACTTTCAGTGTAATTTTCAAATTCTTGGCTTGTAAATGTTCTTGTAATTTTGAAACATCTTGTTTAAGTTTCAAATATTGCTTATGTAAAATTTGTTTTTTTTTTCTCTTTAAGCTTACTTGTAGAATTGTATTGTCTTTAACTTCTTTTTCAATTTTTGTTGCAAATCACATTTTGCATGTTCTACCTTTGAGTAACAAGCTTGTCTCTACACATGTTTGAGGTATTTGAGTTGTATAGATGCATCATTGAGTTTTTCAGGTCACTCGAGCTCTCCACTTGTTTCACCAACTTATCTAAGCTATTTACATGCTTCATTGAGCTATCGAGGCTTTCTATCGAGCTTTATGAGAAGTTCACTTGCTTCATTGAGCTATACGGGCTATTCGGATTTCCTATTGAGCTATTCTAACTTTCCATCGAGCTGTTTGAGTTATCTACTTTTTCTATCAAGCTACTCGAGCTTTTCACATGCTTTATCATGTTGTTTGGGCTATTTGCATATCTTATTGATCTCTCCAACCTACCTGATTGTCTAGTCAACCTCACCATTTTACTCGGTTGCCTTACTGACCTCTTTACATTACTTGGTTGTCTTGCCAATTTCTCCAATCTACTAAGTTGTCTTGTCATGTTCTGCACCCGCTTGTGTTAAGCCTATGAGTTACAAGCCATCATCAACAATATTGCTTCTTCTTTAACTTGTTTTGTAAGGTTGATGTTTGATTGTCTCTTCTTTCCCATTATATGGGAAATTTTTAACAAAATGATTGACATTACCACAATTCAAGCACTTATCCGAGTAATACTCTTTTGCATAACCGTTATACTTGCCACACTTGAAGCACTCAACATTTAAATTGCTTGATCAACCTCTTTTCCATGGACCTTGTCCTTTTTTGTGCGAATTTTTTTGATTGGATAGTTCTTTGTCTTCTTCTTGTCCTTAGCTTTTACCACTAGGAACACTTCTTATACCTCCTTGGTATAGTCTTCTGCCTTGAGTGTTTTGAGCCTTTTCCTTCATTTGGAGTAATTTCTCAAGTGGCTCCCACTTCTTCTACTACTCGCGCGTCTCAAGAGACCTGGCAAATTCTTCAACTGTGAGCAATGACAAGGCTTTGGAGTCCTCAATCGCGCACACCACATTCTCGCAGTCACATGTCAACGACCTCAAGATCTTCTTTGCAACCTCCATTAATGGGTAATGTCTCTTCATTCATATTGAGCTGATTTACCATGGTTTCTACCCGAGTAATGTACTCGAGTACTCCTTTAGTCTCCTTCATCCTTCTTGGCTACAAAACCAACGTCAAGTTTACCGATCATAGCATAACAAGTGATAAATATTATTCTCTCCTAAGGGACTTGTGCAACACTCAACAACTTTTGCACTATAACTCAATTAGACCACAAAGGTTACAAAATACAAGAAACTATTTTTGGTATTTTTATCAAATAGTTAGTGTGCAAGGAAATGTAACATAAAGTATTTAAAATTGTCAAGATTTTCAGCTACTTCATTTTCATGTATTCACAAACATCTCAATTCTATATTCAAGTTAAAATTAACTCACCAAACATACTCAAATCTTATTCCTAACAACTTTGAGTCTATGATAACTCATCAAGTTCCAATTCCTTGAATCCTCAACAAGCAACCATGCATTAAGTTCAAGAATCTTAAGATTACAAATGAATCATGTTTTATCCCTAGATACAAGCTCTATTAAGTATTCAATTTTAGTTCTAGGTTCAAGTCATAATTCCCAATACATCAAGAACTACAAATCAAGTCATGGATGATTAAGTCACAACAAGCATTAAACTTAGAAATCAAATACTAACTTTGAAATGGAAAAGCATATACATTAACATCACGAAGTACATAAAACTCAGTTTATTACATCTAATCTCAACAAATAAGAATAGTCCTCCTTGGTGGAGAATTTAGGGTTCTACAAATTGAAGAGATAAGGAAGAAATAGAAACCAAAGAGATGCACGCCATTTTCCAAGGTTCTTGATAGCTACTCCATGCTCCAATTGCGCCTCCCCTTTGCATCTACACCTTTAATTCGTGACCCATCTTCCTCTTCAATCCAAAAAGGGGAAAAACCACCATGGATGAAAGAGGAAACCCAAGGAGTTGAGAGAAAGTTTCTCAACACTCAAAACAACCTCCAAGAGTCTCTCCAAGCATCTTAGATGATTCTATTCATGTAAGAACGAGGAATCTCCACAATCCTCGCAAAAACATGATTAAATACTCATTTTCGCATACTAAGGCTAACAAACTTGCCTAACGACTTCATTCTCATCCAGCGAGGTCTAAAAACTAATGCTCCCTGACTTGTAACTCGTTGGGCGAGCTTGAATACTGCAAGTTTAGGCTTTAAAACTTGCCCAGGGAGCAACCAACTCGCCCAGCGAGTCAGTCGGGCACCCAAAGGTGGTCCACGACATCATAACCCTATAGGTGAGTCTTGTCTTCATGTTTGCAACCCTGGGTGTAATTCTAGAACCCCTAAAGTGGGTATTTGTCTAAAAATAATTCTTTCTTGTCAAACCATGCTTCCTTGAGTTCCAATTTGTTTTCTTTCACCAAAATTGCTTTCCTATTTCTTTATTTCATCTACTCAAATAGAGATTAGAGATAAAACAAGCATATACTAACTAAAACAAAAAAAAAACATAAAAACACACTAAACTTAAGGACATAACAAGGTAAAAGTTATGAAGGAGTTGATTTATTCATGAAAGTATACATACAAAAAACACGTAAAATCAACCATTGTCAATCCTCATGCTCTCTAATTCTTCCCTGAGTGTTTGGAGTTGCACTTGTTTCACTCGGTCATCCCCCTTGTATACTTTGTCTAGAATGTCTCATGCTTTTTTTTGTGAAGATTTTATACTTGTAATCTTTTCAAAGTCAGACTCGTTCATAAATTGTTACAAGTTGTGCAAAGGTGTCATGTCTTTCATACATGTTGCTTTCAATGCATTCATTTGGACATTCGACTAATTTGTGTTGTTTTCTGATTATACATTACCATATTTTTACCATTTTTTAATTTTTTTTGGTGTCAAGAGCTTTCATCTTAAGACTCCAATTGTCATACTTGATACCTTTGTCAACTTAGACATGAGCACACAGTTTGTAAGACTTGTCATCTTACTCTTTTTTTTCGAAAAACACTCAAACACTCAAGCTTTCTATCTCTCTCTTTTTACTCAAACACTAAGGTTATCTAGCCCTTGATACCAATTTGTTAGCAAATCAAGGTTTTGTGAAAAATCTTATTCATTTCTTGTGTTGTTTCATTCATGCAATTAACAATATAATTTATAGATTCATATATGTATAACCTTACAAAAACACCATCCATAAGGTAGACTCCAACTACTAATACATTAACTATCTGCAATGACTAATATATTAACTATCCATTAAAACTTTAATAACTAAATTATTTAAGTTTTTCAAAACTCAACAAAGATGACCTTGAACAAGGTATTATTTAGAGAAGTTTATTTAAACAAAATTAAGTATTGTTTTGGTTCGTTATATCTATTTGATTCTGCGAATAAGATATACTCTCACTGGGATTCTTATAGGAAATCAAATATAGTAAGTGCCAAATATCTCCGTTTGGAAGAGAATATTATTGACAGCTCACAAGACAAATCTTCAATTTTTCTTTCTACAGTCTCTATTAGTTTATGAAATTCCAACTTGTTTGTGTCGCCTTCTTATGCACGTCAAACTATCACACCTTCTTCAATAGTTGGACTTTCACATTAGACGGAGTTTGGTAGGGATGAAAGATATGGGAAGCCATAAATAAAGTGAAAATAGGCGTCGGCTGAAGAATAATATAAAAGAAATAGTGGGAAAATAACTTTTTAAGATAGCTTGATTGGAAAGAAAAAAACATGAAGAAATACGATAATGTTATTGATTCTGCATGATAAAAATAACTAAACCAGTGAAGAGAAAAGGAGAAAGCAACAATGTGCGTACACCAGTTTTTGAAGAAAGAGAGTGCAAGAAATGCAGTATAAAAGTGCATGTACAGTGAAATATTTCCCTCTCTTTCCACACACGTCATTGATGAAATTTTCCGAATTGGAGCTCACCATAATATTAACAATTAATTCACTAATTTTTGTCGTTTTAGACAATGGGTTTTCGATTAAAACCATGAAGTTTATGTTTGTATTGCAAAAAAATTATAAGTTATCAAATTATCTTATGTAGAATTAATATAATTTTGTCATTTGGTATAATCACATGAATTCTATATAAGCTTTTAATATTAAGTTTATAAACTTTTTATTAATTTATATTAACAGCTTAAGGTGAATCTTGAATTTGTTTATTAATATAATTTTGTCATTTGATATAATTACATTACTTTCACTTCCATTAATATTTCTGACCACATTGTGACTGATCATTAACAACATAGAAAGTTGAGCTTTGCTGGTAGCAATTTAATGTACTTAGTGAGTGATATATATTGAATGTATTGTGCTATTTTCAGAGTCGAACATAAAGAAAGACAATCACGCATTTCAATCATGAAAAAAGACCACACCACCACAAGCTATGTCTTATAACACACTAGGTGAGAATCATTTGATTCAGAGATTAAGAATGTGTTACACAGTGAGGGGTAACAAAGTTTCCAAGAACCGATCAGTTATTGTGAATACACCGTGCTCTTCGATTGCAGTATTTGAACAAGCGGCCACAAGATATCCAATCTGTGTACATTTCTGTTGTTTTGACCCTGTCAACACAACAATCAATGGAGTGATGTATTTGCTTTTTAAACTATACATCAATGAACATTGGTCTCAAACTTCTGAGTAAGTAGGCTTAATAGCATAAAAAGTAAAGCAAACTTCTGAGTTTTAAAATTACCTCGACAACAAAGCATATCCATATCTTTTCACCATGAACTTTAGTGCCACCTTTCAAAATGGTAAGACCCAAACTTCTTATGGCTTCTGCTATTTCAAGAAAATGGCTGCACTCCTCACAAAGCATCTACAGCAAAAGGTATAATTAGAATAGAGAACATACTCGATAGCTTATTATATCAACAACAGTTTAGTATCTTACACCCTTAAATTAAGTGTCACTAACCACCCTTTCTCATCAGGAAGAGTTTTCTCATGTATTATAGTTATCAATTAATCAGTAACATAGAAAAAAAAAAAATCAAATTGTGACTTTCAACTCATATGTACCTCAACAAGCATCTGTCCATTCTTGCTAAGATTCTCCACTAATATTGAATGAACTTTCAGATGACCCCCTACCTCCATTGCCCAGCTTGAGCCCTGCTCATAACTAGAGGATCCAATAATGTCTGCTTCCATGTGATGCAGCTGCAAAGTTCAGATGCAGAAGATGTTGGAACTAAATTAAGAAAAGCAAGAAAATCCTAATGTATGCACATCTTCATGTTCAATCAACTTGACCATCAACATATATAGGCATAATTTCTAAACCCCACTTAAACCTTACCTTTGACTTTGTATCACCAAAGTCAGTTAGCTTGTCAGCATGTTTAGTTATGCTTTGAAGAAAGAGCATGTGCTTTATGGCGCGCTCCAGTAGAGAGTCAATACTGCACTGTTGAGGTTACAATGAAAATTTTAGCCACATGAACCAGATCTGTGATCATTACTCAAAACCCAACAAAAGAAAGAGGAAACACATTCCAGAACGATACCTTTGCTCCATTTGGCACCAACTCTCTCAACTCCTTAATACGATCTTGGATTAGTTGCCTGTCCCTTGGCCGAGGCCTACAACTTTCCCCAGGCCTGGCCCTCTTTTTGCTGTTCTTAGATGGTTCAGACGACCTTTCAAGTTGTCCAGTACTTGAACTAGGGAATGTAGATGAAACACCTTTGGAGGACATCACACCACATATCCCTGATGATGAACTCAAAGAATGGTGTTTGTCCTCTTTGACAACAAGAGAGAACTGATCTATTGAATAACCTTCTGAACTAATAGCATACACATTGTGAGTGGAAGCTTCATGATTTTTTCCCGAGGCCATTGCAGATTGCATTGATGTACAAAACGATAATTCACTATTAACATCATTATTACTATGGCAAATGTTGGCCACCAGTGCTTCCAAAAGATGCTCTGGACGAGATTCAGAAGTCAATTGGCTAGTGCTAATCTCATCTGACATTTCAACAGTTTTCATATCTTGATTAAACTGTGCTGCCCAATCAAAACTTTTACTCCCTTTCAGAAAAGACGGTCCAAGTGCTTCATGTAGCTCACAGCCAGCAGGGAAATTCAACACATTTGACATATTATTGTAAGAAGGCTCAGTACGAAACTTTGACTTTTCAACATGTTGGGAGTTTGCATCTGAAGGTTGGGTGAAATTCAACACCCCTTTTTGGTTATTATCCACACAATGCAACTTATCAGTTTCACAAACAACTGTATCAAGAAAAGCTGAGGGAAAACATGCAGAATCAACTCTGACTTTTTCTGATGGACATATTAAATCATTATCTGTAATAAAGTCACTTAAAAATGACGAGACATTGTTTTCTGATTCAAACCTCACATCTTTGCAACCACTACTTCCTTCTTCACACTTCCTCCCATAGAGAGGCTTCATCTCTTCAAAATCATGATGCTCCACATTCATCATATTGGATATTGACTGAAGCAAAATGGAACTTTCATCACAGTACAATTCAGGCCCTTCTTGCTTGGCCACGTTATCAGACATTTTCTGGCAAGCAGAATGAAGTGCATAGTTCCTCCCAGAACATTGAAGGGACATTAAAACATCTGCTGTTTCACTCTTCATAGATTTCTGTGGATTGTAAAAGCCAGTCGGCATAACATCTGAAGACAAATTTTCCTTCGATATATCCAACTGAAAAAAATAAAAATATAAACCTCATGATAATTCTCAACACATTAAGGGTAAAAGATAATTATGACACAGTTTCACTTCTCTATATTAATAGTGTGTTTAAAAATGCCATGTTACATAAACCCCAAAACTGCACTTTCATGCATCATGACGGCATGTGAACTTAGAGAGAAGTGAAGACGATAGCTTACCTGAGATAAAGAACTCTTCAAACTACCCTGTATATGACTAGGACATTGGGCCATTGAGCAATTTTGAAAGAGATTTCTGATATGAGCTACAAACCCCATATCTTCAATCACCTGCAACCAGGGGTGTCAAAAGAGAAGGAAATTATTAAAAATAAATCAATAATAAATTTATTTCCATATAAAATCATTTCCAGGAAATCTTCCACAAATCATCAAAATCATACATTAGCCCAGGACAAGGCAATAAAATTCTAATATTATGACAGGAAACTATATTGTACAACACACCCCTAATAAAAAACTACTCGGAATTTTCCCAACCCCTCATGGCATGGATTTTCCCATGTGCTCAGTGCATAAATTATAAATCATTGCTATCATAAATACTTTCTATTATTTACACAAAAAGAATAATACTATCAATTTCATTACTTTTTAAAAAGAATTTATGAAGAGAACAATTTCCCTCTTTGGTTTATGAAGAATTTAAAAAGAATTATATATTACACATTTATATGTTTCTTGTAGTTTTATTGGATATAAATGTTTTAAAAGCATAGACACTTCATAACATGCATCGTTGAAGTATCCAAAAGAATCAGTATCATATACGTTAAATAAATAAAAGTATTGGTACTTCATAGGTTTGAATATTTAATTGATATGTGTCGATGAAGTATCCTAGTGTATCAGTATTGGATATGACTCAGATACATATACCTGGAACAAATTCAAGTGTAGGTGCTTCATAGCTTGCACCATTAGAGTATATAACTGCTTCTCCTCATTAACCAAGGTCAGGGTAGTCATACATGACATAATTGTCCATGGTACTAGAACATGCCTCAATATTGGTAGGTAGTTTAGCTAATTGTAAATTAGTATACCTACGGCCTAACATAATTACATGATGCCTGAAGCCTATTATGACAAAACAAGGGGTGAGTTGTTAACTTTTCCTCCATTTCTCTTTATTTTTCTCTATCTGTGAACGTACTAGCACATACAATTAGAATTGTAAAAGTATTTAACCAATATCTCAGTCAACAACCAGAAATTACCAAAAATTAGTTGGAAAAGAATAAAAGAAGTATAAGCAAGCTGACAACATTTAAACAAATTGGTGCAAATGTATCTTTTTGGTACATCAGTGGCAGTGAGTTTTGAACCTATGATCGCAACAAACTACCCAAGCCCCTTGCCACTAATCTAATCTTTTAGACTTGAGTGCAAAAAATATCTGAAATCCTGAATAGAAAGGATGCCTTCTTGAACCATATAACCATATTATCCCCTATTATGGTACAGAATCAAATAAAATCAAATCAAGATTAAAAAGAAAAAATTGTCTTACTTTATTGAGAGAACCAAGCTGAACAACACCAAGTGGGGCTACAGCAACAACAGCAATAGTCTACAAGACAAAATAAAAGCTTAATCAACGAAATTCTTCATGTAACTTAAAAGTATAGTGGTGCAGATTAGGAAATTAATTTCAAAATGACAATCACTATCTTTCTAACATAAAGTACACCAGACCAGAATGCAACATAATCGGCTTCAGATTAGTTCAGTAGTATGTAGCGAATAAAAATAATGAACCAGAGTCACATAGTGGCCCAAATTGTGTCTATTACCGTATCAACCACAGTTTTCCAAATATACTATTAAAATTAAATATCCATCTCCTGAGCATTTGTAAAGTATGGAAGGTCTCATTTCTGGGTGAAAATAGAAAGTTCACTTTTCCAGATTTTAGTAAAACACGTGTGTTGCAAAGCTGTGAAAAAATTAATAAACAGCTAGCATACCCTGATTCCAGCAGAAAACTGTGACTGCCACCCATCAGCAAACTGAAAATTAAACAAAAAAGTGGGAAATGAATAAGAATTATTGGAACATATTGACATGATAATCCGAGGTTGAAAGATCCTTAATGATGATACTAAATAACAAGAATCTTCACCTCAAAAGACAAGCCAGAACCTGCAACCTGATTATCTGCACAGATCCACCTATGCTTTCCTGTAACAGCAACCTGTCCAACAATACTGTGAAGAAAGAATCTTAGGACGAGGTAAACAAAGAAAATCAAATTCTGTACAGTATCCATTATACATTTAACTAATCATACCCTTCTCCTAATGAATATGCATGATATGACATCTTAGCCACTGCTAACCCTAATGCGTTGTGCGAAAATTTCCCATAACCAATCTGTTCCAAGATATTCTGGCAGTGCTTATTTTCTGAAGAGTCATAATCATCAGGATTGTTATAGTATGCGTCCTCCCATGTCAAGATCCTGCAAGCAAGTAGCACACCGAGAAACTTTAGGGGACAACATTATGGAATTCAAGTTCAACACTGATGTGTAGCCAAAAGAAAACGAATCACCAGAACTGCGAGCAACATTACACCATTCAACAGTAAAGAACTTACTACCAGTACACTTTATATAAAACAACAACAAATGCCACACTTATCCCACTTCCATCGCACTACAATGAAAACAACATAAAACATTTCAAATAACAGAAGGATCACAATCCTAAAACAAAATGACAAAAATAGAAACCATCAAAGAGCAAAAACACTCGCAAAACAGTTCAATGATATGGATTCAAGAGAGTAGATACACAGCACATGCCATGCCCTTCTAAGTACAAAAATTCTAAATTCTAACCAAGCATGGAAACCACCAAACTTGGAAAAAGGACAAAACAGAGGGATAAATATCTACAAAAATCCTTCACACTAAAAGTTGATATTAGAATTTTGGTTAACTCAACCCCACAAAAACCAATCAGTGAGATGAAAATTGTTTCCCACTTACATGCACTATTTTGACCATATCATTGATCTATGAGGGATCTCTAACAGTTGATAAAACCATTGGCCATTATAACATCAGTTAAACAGGCAAAAGCTGGAAAATTTACACAACCGATAAAATTAACCCGGTAAGTAAATGACCAAGTCAAATTTCAGACTAAACTATTCAAATATGAAGAACCCCAACTTCACCCAATTTAGCATATTAGGAGTTGCTAACATCTAAAACGAGGGTAAGTTCAAAGACACACCAAAGGAAAGACGCAACACACAAGGAACACTAACAAAAAATAAATAAGTAACACCACAAGCACAACCAACAATAACAAGGTAAATAGTAGAATCGTACATTCGAGCACGATGTTTGAGCTTCCAAAAGATAGCGTAGTTCCAGTGAGTATTAAAACAGAGGCTTCTGAGTACTTGGTGCAAGTTGTTACCCATGTTGTCCCCTCCTTTAACAAGTCAGAAACCTTAACACCCCGAAGGCTCCCCCGAGAAAAAGGGTCGTGAATTCCAATCCTCCAAAAAAGAATAAAACCCCTCCAACACCACACACTCACCCTCCTTCCCCTAGCTCCCCCTGTAGGAACCTCTTCCAGCCTGCTTCCTCCGCAACCCCGCTCGCCGTTTTAATGGCGGTCCAACTGTTGGCAGTATCAGACGATCCGCACCCATCACTCACCCCGCCAATTCCCACCACCCCACCAACCAAAGCTTCCAACTGTCCCTTACTACAGTCAAAACACAACCAAACCCACTAACACACTTAACGCTAAAACTGAAACACCAGACTCAACGCAGCAAATCTCGCAACTAGCCATTGAATAACAAACAACCTTGTTAGATTGCAAAAGGGGTGTGAAGAAGATTGAGTTAAAAGAAGGAAAGAAAAAGGGTGGCTAATAATCTAGCTTATATCCGACGACATGTGAGGCT
This sequence comes from Vigna reflexopilosa, assembly GCA_027742785.1. Taxonomy (NCBI): domain Eukaryota; kingdom Viridiplantae; phylum Streptophyta; class Magnoliopsida; order Fabales; family Fabaceae; genus Vigna; species Vigna reflexopilosa. The sequence goes on along the minus strand of CM050914.1, from coordinate 9,456,487 downwards.
TTTGCTTGTGGAGGAAGAAGGTTCAGTTTCTCTGGGAATGCAATTGTGAACAGAGTCTTTACCCTTTGCAGAGTGAGCGAGAGAGGTTTTTGAGAAGTTTCAAATTGCTGAGTAAAGAGTGGAGAAGGTAGAGTGAAAGAATGTCAATGGTGGAAAAGAAGTGAGGCTCTTGTTCTATATTGGGGTCACGTTGGCACGCTGTTCCTTCTAGCTTTTTCACTCGGGGAATCTCCACCGTTGATTCAAGCAATCATGGTAACCATTGCGTAATCCAATCCACCATCCCCTCCTATCATATCACTAACCACACCATGCATTTTTGTAAAGAAAAAGGTTGTTTATTTGTGCATGCTAATGTGCAAAATGGAAAAGTTATAAAAACAGTGAAGATAAAAACTTGAGCTAACTTGAACAAACAAACTGCAATGCAAACACACTACAACGTTTAAGAACATGACAGAACATGACAGAATTAGTCTTTGATAGTATTTTGAACATAATTATACTTATATATACTTAAGAAAGTAGTAAAAATGAGTATTATGATATTATTGTTGTGAAGATAAAATGAAAAAAATGGCGTGTGTTGACAGAGGGCATAGGCCCCAAGGGAAGTAACTCTATGAAGGGTTAGGGGCTAATTAGAGGTTTATATTTAACGATAAGAAGCACGAAAGGGCAAAGGAAAAGGAGGAAAAAGAATGATGGGGAACAATCCAATTGGGGTATGAGTACACTTTATGGTGGTGTCAATTGATGGCCAACAGCATGATGCCAAATTGAGGACATGCTTCCTTATTTTCCCCTCAAGTTTTCAATCCTTTCTTTGAAACCCTACAGAAGGTACCCTGCTACCCCTCTTAAGGTCCTTTTCAACAATGATCTTATTGCCCTAAAGTTGTGACACCTTCAACCTCCCATTTCTTCAAACAATTCCTACTTTGTCACGTTATAATTCAATCTTTTAGAGTGCCAACCTTTGTTTCACACACTGCTGACCATGCTGCCCTTTATGATCATAGCTTTCCACCGATTTACAGCTTCTTTCTGTTTTACCCTTTTCAAAGGCATGGAAATGGAGTTTGGACAAAGTCAAAGTTCTTTTTTTTTTTTTTTGCCTCTCACACAATTACCTAGGAACATGTTCTATTGGATAACTAAAACATGTTTGTGATCACTCATCATGTTGATTTCGTTCTAGATTCTATTAATTTAGTCCATCTAATATAAAATTTATTTGAACCTGACCAACAAATGCAAAAAGATTAGTTATAAAATTTAGTTAAGAAAATATTTAATATATCTTGTTAAATGTTTTAATTTAGTTTTAGAATAGAAACTAATAATTTTTGTAGAAAATATTTCCTTTTTAGTAATTTAGTTCATTGATTTAACTAGTTTAGAAATTATTACTTGTATGTTTTTATAAAAAGAAAAATACTTAACAAAGATTTCCTATTAAACAAACAATAAATTAGTATTAAATATTTAAGTTTAATTTTTTTAAGATTGAGTTTAATGTTATTAAATTCTAAAAACTTTTATGTATCCTTACAAGACAATTCTTCATCCATTTCAAAAAAAGTCTTGTTTAACACATTCTTTAAGTAATACTAGGTGATGGTTTAGGTTTTTAACATGTTTTATTTTAATGAGGCCAGGACAGAAAATAAATAATATGAACAATTTAGAAAAAAAAAATTGTTTGACTCATTTAGTTGCTTCTTTTTGTGAAAAACACTTAATAATGTCAACTTAGATTGAAATGGATAAAGTACCACAATTAATGTACCTAAATCAATTATGTTAAAAATATGATTTTGCAAAAATACAATTATTTCACTTTATTCACTAAAGTTGGACATATTTTATCACTTTTTGAACGATAAACAGATGAAAATAAATAATGAAACTACATTGATAAAATCTATCATTCAGAACTAAAAAAAGTAATATAATTATTATAAAAGTTAACAAACATACAAACAACAAAATCACATACTATAAAAATTAACTAATTACAGATTAAATAAACAGTAAAAAGAAAACGATATACTATTAATGATTAACGTTGTTTTTGATGATGTAGAGATTCAATTTGTCGGAAGTAGTTAACAGCAATTTACCTGGTTTGGTGCAGTATGGAGGCATAATCATTCATATTTGTTTCTGTTGCTAATTGGTTGAGTTTACATCTACGAAATCAATTATATCTCTCTAAGTTTCCTCAATTATCGATCATCCATCATAATTATACACTATGACCCATCATCTATCATCCAAATTTGGACCACAACGATCTCTACCTAGCTACCTATAGTAGTCAAATGCTTTCTTTATAGCTCACCCTCTTCAACCATATTTATCCACTTTTCATTTTTAATCGTCTGTGTATGGAAAATATTGAAAAATATTTTCTTATATATTAAAAACAGTCATGAATGCAGGAATAAATGCAAACAAGAAAAGATGTTCAGTGATGGAAGAAATAAGAACTCATTCAACATTATTGTTTATGGGAATAAATTTAATTATAGAGTTATCAAAAGCTTCCACAAGTGATGGTCATCAGACAAAGTCAACTGGGCTATGCTATGTATGAATATGCTAAATCAGTGATTCTAATGATACAGTGCAGGGAGGACCGAAAGACACAGTCCAAACATCATTTATATCTCTCCCTTTTCACTTTAGATTTTGTTTTTCTTAAGGTGTTTGTTGTTAGAAAATTTAAATATGTATTTAAGTTCGTTTTTGACAAAGGGTGAAGTTGGTTTTGATGACTAGCTAAAATAAATACATGTTAAAAGTCACTTTGATAAAGGTTTGAAATTCAGTTTGAAGAGAAATACCAACTTAAAAGGATTTCGACTTGAGGGCTTCATATTAAAATTAGAAATTACTAATAGTAACCATCGATGGATGCTTTTTTTTTTTTTCCTATAATAAGACTGATCTGATAGACACAATTAACTGATCTCTCGGATGAGAAGTTCTTAGTTCAATATAGAAATGTTTATTTCATATATAAACATTTAATTGAGGGTTCATTTTACTAGTAAAAAATCTAGAAGCCAAGATCAAAATACAAATTAAAAAAAAAAAAAAAACTAAAGGCAGTTATCCAATATACTTAAGATAACCATGCTAGGTGTATGCAACAATCAAGCTCAAGAGATAAGTATTATTGAAGGTATGTGTAAGTGTGGTGTTGCATATCAACTATGAGATAGCGAGTCAAAGTTGGCTGTTGCCGACATCAATTCTGCTGGCTCCTGCAAGTAGGTTATCTTTGAGTTGATGCAGAACAGTCCTATTGCTATTGGAGCTAAATATGCAATTGGTATTTGTATAATATTACTAAGACTTTGTTTACTTGAGTGGATTTGGGAGAGAGTAATTAAGAGGATATAAGAGGATTTGAAGGTAATTTTTTTGTTGTTTATTTGAATAAATTTGGAGGTAAGTGAGAGTAGATTTTGAAGTAAAATTTGTGAGAATTAGTGTAAGATTTAATTTATATGACAGATTAAAAAAATTTACTTCCAAATTTACTTTTACTTACCTCCAAATCTATTCAAATAAATAACAAAAAAATTTATCTTCAAATTCTCTCAAATCCTCTCAATCACTCTCCCCCAAATCCACTCAAGTGAACAAAACCTAAAGAAATTTGGAGTTAGGTATGACAGCGAACAATACGTAAGAATTAATATACGGTAATTTTCTCATATTTGTTATTTAAGACACAAATATCGGATTCTTTAACTTTGTTGCTTTTCTTGAGTTTTTTTTTTATGTTTTTCTTTTCTTGTTCTAGGGGTTGAACATTCTTGTATATTTTTTAATATGTTTTTTTTTCATAAAAATAAAAATAAACTATAAAATAGGTACATATTAAGAATTAGACTTTAAACTTAATTCAATCTTACAAAATCGACTTATAAAATAAGGTTTTCATTCACTTATAATACCAAACCCTCAATTCTTGTTTAATGTTCTAGATAATTTTGTAAAGATGACAAATGTGGTGTGCGTTTGAATCAACTAAAGATAAAACAAGTTTACGGTATATAAATAGATACAAAATTCATATTACAAGTTAGTTTTGTGATATTAAATTAAATTTAATTTTTTTTTTAACATAATAGTCATTATAAATTTACTTTTTTATTTAATTATTATGAGAATCTATTAACTTTGATTTCTCTGTAGTATTGTTTAGATAGTGCATATATAAGAAGGCAAAGGAATAACTTTGTCAAACTAAATTTAAAAACCATTTTCATGAGTTTTCTTATTTTTAAAAAAAAATATTTTAATTATGAAATAAATTTTGATAAATAAATAATAGTTTTAAACCCGTGTATGAAGTTATTTCTATAAAAACAATGTTTGGTACACATAAACATGTGTATAAGAAATCCACTATTGCAAAAGTGAGGATATGGCTTAATATTTTATTTTAGATTAATCATTAATAAGTAAAAGTATTATTTATTTTTGTGTCAATTTTTTATATTTAAGCTAATAAATTAAATAATATTAATCATTTTAAAATGAATAAATTATGTTTGACAAAGTTTCTTGTAATATATATATATCATAGGAATGACAAGGTAAAGTAAGAGATCTTTAAAATAAAAATTCATCCTTATGTTTATCTTTATATTTAATGGATATAAGATTTTTGTTTCATCTTCATCAAATAGAGTAATGAATATATCTTTGTACTCATGTCCATCCCGTTTTCTCAATTATTGTTTCAATATCAATTAATTATTTTTTAAAAAAATTAAAAATTATATAAAAAATATAATATTATTAAATATTCAATATAAAAAATTATATTCTAATATCTTTAGTGTTCGAAAGGAATTATTATGTCTTAAATATATATAAAATATACTATTGTTAAACATAATTTACTTTATATAAAAGTAATACTTTTTCTTCTTTAAAAAAATATTTATCCCAAAAAAAAAAGTTATTATCCAGGGGTATATTCTTGGATACTAATCGCACCATATAATGACTTTAACCATTAAATTATAATTCAAATTCAAATGAGATCATAAAGTTGTATAATCATATGTTTTTATTATTTATTATACAATTTATATGAAAAACTAATTAATATTTTAAATTATTAAATATTAATTGGAATATAAATAAATATTAGACATTAATAATTTTAGTAAACTTATAACATTATATAAAAATTTTATTATTCTTGCTTAACTAAATTTAATTAAAATGTATATATTTTTAAAATAAAGTAATATTTTTTGGAAAAAATAAACTTTTTTAATGAATGGATATCTCAATAGAGATATTTTTAGTCTTTTCCTATGTTGAAATATTTATTAAATATTTATCAATGAGAGAGAATTGTATTAATGAGATGCATATTTTAACACATGTTTATGATTCTAACTCACTCATTAATCTAAACTATTAATATAAAATAAAATAGTTTAAAATTGAATATAAGTTATTTCGAAAGTAAGTGAATTTGTATTTTTATATTTAAAATTAAATTTTAGTCATTTATCAAAATAAACATACCTAAAATTTATGATTATCAAAAAATCATTATTCTCGATGATAGAAATTCTATTAATGCATGACTTGAGATTTTTTTTTTGTCTTGTAAAGTTTCCATTCCTCTCTTATTTTTTTCAAATAAACATATCATGTGAATTTTGCAGCAATAACAATGATGTGTGATTTGTTTTTCAATTGGTTTCTATTTTAAGTAAATGTAGACATTTTTCTCAATAATTTTAAGAAACTCTCTCAAATTTATCAAGTAATCTAATTTATTTTTAATTCAAATTAAAGTGTTCATCAATAAGTTACTCAACTCACAAATATTTTCTCTTTCCAACAACATTACATATTATTTTTATTGTATTGAATACAAATTTAATCTAAGCCACTCTTAAACAATAATTTCATATTTAAATAACTGTACCTAATTTTAAATAATCTAGATTCAATAGTGACACAAAAAGTATTTTACTGATAAACAAGTAATATGATATTAATAAATATATGAACATAAATATTTCTGGAAACACTTGGTGCATGCCATCATAAGGATTTGACTCGTTAAAGTAAGAAACTAAACTTTAATATTTACAAAAGTATATGATTGTGAAAATTGTATAAAATAGACATATATTTAATAAAATCTATATCTAATTAAAATTCTAAAATTGAAGTAATAATTATTGAAATTTTTTGAGTAACCAAATCTAATTCACAAACATGACATGTGAATTTTATCCATGACACTATGATTTCGTTTCAATATAATATTTTCACTCTCCTAGTTAGTGATGAAATGGGTAAAGTTAAACACAAAGGTAGAATGTAATCATCGTTAATTTTAAATAAGTTAAATTTGCAAGTTAGAGAGGACAACTTGTTAATTACTTGCAAAATATATTCCCATGAGGAAAATTATTCATTAGACTTAGATATTTACTACTATACTCTCATACATTATTTCACGTATACTAAATTTAAGATAAAATTAACATTACAGTTAATTTAATATTTAAGCGGTGAGAAACATGAATATATTTTTGACTGTGTGAATAGTTGATCTTAAAATATTATGAAAATATGGTTTTCAATCTGTGTATAGATTCCAAATGCCACTTTTTATAATGTTAGATGGTCGAGTTCCTTTTGGTTGCTTTCCCTTTTTCTCTTAACATGGTTGGGAGCCAAAATCATCTCATATAGATATTGTAGCTCAGCTTTTTGTTAACACGTAATCTAATTCCTTCATCACTACATTGTTCCATCTCATTCATTATTCATATATATATATCTCTCTCTATCTCTTAGTCAATATCCATGGCCCCCACATCAAACCCTAAGAAAAAAAAATCAAATATATCTTCAATAATTGCTCTAGTGGAGGCCACTACCTGAATAAACTATCTTTTAACCTACAACTTAACCAACTATAGATATGTGTGGAGTTTCAAGTATTTTTTGGATTGCAAAATCTACCAAGATACACATCTCAAGTGGCATTTGGTTAGAGATTTTGTTTCCACTACCCTCCTTCAATTAATGATCACCCAAAGCCAACCATAACTTAAGGAATCCAATGATAATCACACCTAAAAACTCTTTCAAACTCTTCTGTATTTTTTTTTTTTTTACCGAAGCAATAATGTTTGGGTCCTTGAGTGTAATAAAAGATAGAGAAAAGAAAAAGAAATTCTTGTCAGCTTGTGAATGATAATGAGTATATAGAATATTAAATTTCTTACTTTGTTAGGGAATATCATAATTATATTTGTAAAAATGTTGTCCAATCTTCAATCACTAATAATGTTACATGATAACTACAACGGTTAATATGGTCGAAGAAGGCCATGTTGTCACTTTCTGTAAAGACCCATTTGAGACATTGATTTGTTTTTCTCTTGGGATCTGCACAAAGCAAAAACGTTGGCCATATCCAGCAGTGTGTAATCTTGAAATGGTACTGTTGCAAGTAAAGTGAAGCATTATGTGTTTTAAAATTGATAAACTTTGTGCTAAAGAAACTCACTCCTACCACCATGAAAGGTACAAAAATAATACTTTTTGTAACCACCAGGAAGTTTACCATGATAAAAGTGCTTAATCCAATATGTAGTGGGGTTTGTTATTTAATACAGCTGAGACTTCTCACGAATATTGTCTTATATATATTTGATTTTTTTTTGTTAATCTTCTCGTACATGTATCCATATCCTTCTCTCGTTTTATCTCCACTGATATTAAATATGCCAATGATTATTGAAAGGAAGATGTTGTCGTGAAAATGTTATGTTAGGAGTGATGAGTTTGTAAATTTTCCACGCGATAGAATGATGAAGCTTTGGCCACCTTGAACGATTTTGATTGAATGCAATCTATCTTTCAAACCACTATGAGAATTCAAAGGCCATCTTCTGGCTGTAGCCATTAAGAGATTGTGAATATTCGTTAGAGCTTCTGATTAAGGTTCAATACATGCTAAAATAAGGCAGGCTTTCATTTGTGCACAATATAGCACTATTTTTTGTTCAACAAAACAAGGAAAAATAAATGAGATTTGAAGACACCAAGAAACACCTTTCAGTCAAGATCAAGATACACTTGCCATCTCTTAGCACAGACAAACTATAACAAAATATATATCTATCTCTCTCTATATATAATATATATAGCTAAATGCAGTAATACGTGTTGAGTTGGAGAATTTCTAGCAACCCATTTTTTCTATCATTATTTTTGGTTGTCAATTGAAATTTATTAAATTACAAAACTATGTACGCATATCACTTATTGTAATGATTTTCAGTCATGATATAAATTTAACTTATAATAAATAATGTATTATAAAATATATTAAGTCATTTTCATGATAAGAGAGTCATTATATAAAGTCTTCATCTATTTAGTTTTTACAATACATTACTTTTCTTATAGCATTGTTATTTTATTCTTTTCACTTATAATATTAAATTTATTATCACGTAGGCTTTTTATGTGTTTTTTTTATGTCAAGTAACATAAGTAACATTCCGATGTTAGACCTAATTAGATTTGATGTAAATTTTGAAGGTTTGTTTTTTTTTAAAGAAATCATTTGATTTTGACTTAAATTAAAACCTGACTAAATAGCAGAAGAAAAATCTCAATAAAATATTTATTTCAACTAAAATTTCAATAAAAAATTTTAATCGAATTTAAATTCAAGCTACAAAAAAAAAAATACTCTTGTTAAAAAGTTGAATTTAAACCTCATTCAACTTCATAAAACTAGTTTCTAAAGTGTGATTTATATCCGCTTATATATTTTAAATTGTTCTTTTTTTTAGTTGATGTGAAACTTCAAACATTCCTCATATAGAGATATATACATTTTATGTATGAGACTAGATATTAATGATTGATTCGATAGTAATCCAATAGCGAGTGAAACAATATAATGGACTCTAAACCATGACTTTGATACTATTTGAAAGTGTATGAGGTTTGCACCCACACATATACTATAAATTGGTTTTATATCTAATTGATAGAATACTTTCAACAACACTATATAAATAAGAGGAAAAGGCTATCACTATTCTATATAACCCTAAACAGTTATGATATCAATTTCAAAAATAAAATGGAGATTTAGATCACTAATCTCAATGAAGAATGCTAGAAAAACAATCCAATAGAACAAACTTTCAACACAAACGAAAAAAGAATTCCCTTTAGGTTACCAATGCAAGGAGAAACAAGCTTGTCATAGCCAATATAGTAGATAAAAGAATAACGTGACACAATTACAAAGAAGGTGAGAAAAAAAAGTGACACATAGAAATTATAAAATAGAGCCTAAATTAAATTTTCAAAATTTAAGTCAGACCAAAACATAATCTGATAAAGATTTTAAAATTTACGTTGATTCTAAAATAGTGTGTAAAAAATTGTTTTTATTTAAAAAAATGTCACTGTATTTTTTTTACATTTTGAAGTATAATATGTGTCAACTCTTTTTTTTCACTATTGATTTCACTCCGTGCCAAACATATTTTAACATTAAAAAACTTACAAAAAATATAACTTTTAAACTTATAATCAACAATTGTTTCATTAATTGTAACTCTTTCATGCCCTAAGAAGATAACTTTTTTTCATGATTAGGCCTTTCACTAAACAAACGCATATTCATAGCAGAACATTTACATTTGTGCCAAAGTGATTCAATAAACCCACTTAGGATTTCAATTAGTAAGAAGCAGTGCTCTTTACATTCTTACCCTCTTGTTGTGTGAGAATTGAAACAGAGTTTTTGATTTTGACAAGACAACCAGAGGTTGAAATTAAAGTGATTGGTGTTATAGGTTGGCAGCGTTTTTCTTCCCTTATTTGGGTGGTGGATTAATCATCCTTGCGTAGGACCAAACTCAGAAAACATATTATCAGCTTAGTTTTCTGAATCACAATGTTTGTCAGTTGTCACTTTGTTACTTCAGTGGATCTGAACTGCTCATAGTGAGGATTAATTCAGCTATTCTTCTGTCTCAGACTGTTCAACATTCTCTGTATGCAATCATGTAAATGGGAAAATGCTCATCACAATACAGCTGCCAAGCACTAGCCGCCAAGCTAGGATATATGGAGATTCACCTTTAATTATTTTAATTATTTTTTAATATATTAATCATGGTAAAATTGAAATACATTTGACCTAATTACCAACCCAAAGAGAACAATGGAGGGCTGAATACAAAAACCAGTTCTCTACTGTCCTACACAACTCATTATTTTAAGATATATACTCTTTAACTTGTATCACAGTATAAACATTGGGAGGAACCCTAAAAAAGTGGTATACACTATAAAAACATGGATACGAAACCCTAAATTGGAGAGTTTACCATCCATGCAAGTTTGGTTTTGCATTAAGTAAGTTAAAATTTCTGTGTTTTAACCAAATGTAAAAAGTTATCTGTAATGATAAAATATTATTTGTTTTGAATTATGTCTTTATAAATTTGTTTTTGATATTAATTTAAAAGAATTCTTATAAAAAGAAATATTCTATAGGTATATAAATTTATATTTATTTCTTGTTTATCTAATGAGACTTTTCTTTATATTCTATGTGATACATATTTTAAACCTTTGATTGTATTATTTTCTTTTATTAAATTAATGTGACTAGAATATTTTAAGCATGATTAATTTCTTGCAACTTGTATAATTAATGATCTTCACGATGCTCTTTACTATTGGGATTTATAAGACGATAAGTTGAAAGAAAAATACGTTCTAATTTGATGAGAAGAGAAACCAAAATGAATTGGCTCTGTGATAATGATGAAGCAGAAGTTGCAGAAATAAGAGAAGTTGTTAAAGACATAACAAGACATTGAGGAACATTATTATATTTTCAAAAAAGTGGGAAGCAAAAAAGAAAAGAGAAAAATGAAAGGTGATTAATTGTCTGGATAAACTCTGTCTAGGCAAATAAAAAGCATTCTTTCTTAAATTGGATCTATCCAACCACCACCACTACTACTTTGGTGGTGTGCATGCATTGGTTTTTAGCACATTCTGGTTTTTTTCCTTTGTCTTTTACCCCCTAAAACTACCACATATCTACAACTCTATACATTCTTATTATTTATACATTATTATTCATAAATAATTTACTTTAAATATGAGTTATAATTTTTTATTTTAAATAGCGACAAATTTATCATACATAATAATAAGTTATTAAATAATATGATAACGTTTTAAAATAAATGTATTGTGATGATCGATATAAAATATTGACATAATTTACGTACGTTACAATGCAAAATAATATATTATAATCTAATTATATATAAAATAATTGTATTATTTATGTATTGTTACGGTATACTTATATATTGTAATATAATAAGACATAATATCGTTCGAAATATTTTTTCATACATAAACAATATAAAATATTTTATTTACTTATATATAAAAATTTGCATTTTTATGTGTAAATATTAATGAAACAGAATTTATAAGGTAAATCTTTTCCATTAAAAGTCATTTTTTATATCGGTTTAAAGTCATAAAAAGTCTTGTTTTTTTATACCAGTTATAATAAAAGCAGGTATAAAAATGAGATTTTTTTATACCTGCTTTAGTAACAGCAGATATAAAAAAGTCAAATTTTTAAACTTGTTGCAGGCAAAACCTGTGTAAAAGGTTAAACTTTTTATACCTATTTTAGAACCGGTGTAAAAGAACAAAAACATTTTATACCCCTGCTTTTATAACTGCTCAAAAACAGATATAAAAAATCCTTTTTAACCGATATAAAAAACATATTTTGCACTAGTGTACATAATACTACTATTCTAAATGATGAAAGACCAAGAAACCTTCAACCTTAAAAAATAATCATTCTTTCTTAGGTCATGTTGACTTAATAGTCAACCACAACGCGTCTCACCTCTAAATTATTTTTAAGTTCAAAAACCTTATAATACTTGATCTAAATATAATACTTAACGAAAAATTTATATTAATTAATCCATTATACAGTACTAAAACATAATATAAAGTCCAAAATTAATTTACTTTACTAAAAAATTCACTAATAATATAAAAGGACAAGAAGTTAGATCCACCAAGTCTTCTTAATTGTGAATTAAGGCCATGTCTTCACAGAGTCATCATAAAAAAGCACTAAGCTTGAGAATATAGAAAATAATGTACAAATTTTAGGAAGATGTGGGTCAACACTTATCAATAGGATAAAATGTGCAACTCTATCAACCATAATCTTCATTAAAAAAACATAAATTGTCCCCTCTACTCTACCTCCTAAAATAATAAAATTGTCATGTCAGAATATGCATTCAACAAGATCATTACATTAATGGCCTACCATTTCGAGCCACCTGTTTTTACTTGTTTTTATACTAACTAAAATGAGAGAAAATTATTACCGAAGATGCTCCATAACCAACTTTATGCAAAAAAATAAATTCATTTTCACATTTTATTTTCATTCACTTAAGTCAAATATATATAAAAAAAATGTTTTTGTCTCAAGTGTAAAAAGTGGTGATTTGAACTTGTTATAATAACTTACCTTAATTAATAGATGAATTATTCTTAAATACGAAATACTTAAAAAATAACTTATATAAGAATTAGAACATAGATATCAAATATAAAGAGTTATTATTAATAAATCAATAGGAAATTATAAAATAAATATATCAAGTTATAATTTCTTCAAGAAATAAATGCTTATACCTTTTATTTATAAAAAACTAATAAAGTCTGCATAATATATTTATCTTCACATTTGTTCTTATATATTAATTTTATATTTTTATTTTTTTCTTACTGATATTGATTTGAGGATTAGAGTGACATTTACATATTTTATCACAATTAATTATATTCTAGAAGAATTCTTTCTAGACAAAATTTGGAGCTCCTCCTAAAACGTTCAAATGCTCCAATTTATTAGTGTTCAAATTTTAATAAGAATATGGTAAAATATTTCATAATTATGTGAAAAAAAGAAGTTTTCATTCTTATAAATATTTTATTAAAGTATAAAGATCTAATTTATATTAAGTAGAAAAATATGAGTACTTTTTATATTCATACTAAATCATGTCTCTATCATTAAATTTGGACATAATTTTTTTTATAGAAAAGCATCTTATATACAATGTGAATGCAACTTTTTAAGGTTGAATTTTTAGTGCAATTTTTTATATGAACACACATTCTACATTGTGAATCTAATTACACCCTTAGCGTTAAAATTAAATTTTCTATTTGCACACATATCTTTCACACCTTATACTTGTAGTTACACTCTTATAGTCAAACCTTCAATGCAATTTTTTATGAGTTCTCCTTTTACATATGTGCAAATGCAATCATAACCATGTGATCGAAACTCTAATACAATTTTTATGAGTGTCTTCCACACATGTGAAAGAAGTCATATTCGTAGTTGAAACTTTGATTCAATTTTTTCTATAAGTGTCTTTCACATACGAATAGATGCAATTACACTTATATAAATGAACATTTATTACAATTTTTTATATAATGAATGCAATCATAACCTTGTGGTCTAACCTCTATTGCAATTTTCTATATAAGTGTTTTTTTTTTCATTTTCATATGATGTAACCATATTCCTGTTGTTGAACCTTCAAAGCAATTTCTATATAAATTCATCGCTCACACTCATATGCATGCAGTCACACCCTTTGATTGAACCTCTTTATGACTCTCTTTTTTGTATGTTGATCTCTCACGCCCATGTAGATGAAGTCACACTCATGTGATCTAACTTCAAACAATTTTCTATATGATCATTCCTTCCACAACCATGTAAATGCAATGGTGGAACCTTTAGTAAAACTTTTTTAGTGTGACTCTCTCACTCTTGTGGACAACATCCCTATGATAAAATCTTTTGTATACTTTGTTTATTTGAGTATGTCTCCCACACAGACAAAGTTGCACCTTTGAAGTTGAACTTCTAATGCAAAACTTCTAATGAGTGCCTTCAACACCTATGCAAATGTAGTTACACCTCTATGGTTAAACTTTTGGTACAATTTTCCATGTGAGTATGTGTTCAATTCTTTTGGTCAAACTTCTTATACAATTTATTATGTGTGTTCAAATTTTTGGTGCAATTCTTATGTCAGTATGTCCCTCACACCATGGGGTTAAACTTCTGGTCCAATTTTATATATGAGCACATGTTCATGCCTATGTAGAGTAGTCACATCGTTGTGGTCAAGGTTATCAAACTTGCGATTCAACTCAAAGAATCATTCGAGTTTGTGTTTTCACACCCAACTCGTGAGTTGAATTGGAAGCAAACTCATATTTGGAACAAGCTTGATAGAGTCACCACACTCTTGATGAACTCACCCAAACTCATAATTTAGCAACCGAGTTGACAAGTTTAGAGAGTTTTTCTTTAAACCCAAAAAGACACTATAGATCATCATTTCTTCTATTAAATACATAAAACGTGGCTAGATTCCTTCTTTCTTTTCATTATTGCTCGTGATTAGGATTCTCTATTTATTGCTCTGGTTGTTCGTCCTATCCTTATTTTGTTGTCTGATTGTTTATTGCACTACCGCTACGTGATGGTGTGCCATTGTTTGCATTGATGGTCTTTACCTTTGCAACCTTCCTGTGTTGCCTTCTTGTTGCACTAATAAGGGTAGGTATTCATGGAAGATGAAGTTTAAGGATAAGATATGGTTTCTTTACTAAAATTTTCAGCCTTAAAGCTATTAGGTCTCAAAATGCACTAGTTTTTTGTGTTATATTAAACATGGATTAATGTGGATCCTAAGTAAGACTTTTTACGCCGGTTAAAACGGTCTTTTTATACAGGTTTCATAATCATTATTGATGCAGGCAGTATAAAAAGTTTTCACTTTTTATATTGGTTAAGGTTTCAACAAGTACAAAATCAAGCCACCACCGTCAATGGCACCACCAACGTTGGTTATTGTTGTTTGCACACATGCCCTCATGTTTCCAAAGGCTCAAAGAATTTACGTACCAAAATAATGTATAGATGAGGAAAGAATCAAATGCAACCCCCTTTCTAATTTTCAAGAGAAAATAATCGAAGTCTCTATCTCATAACCCCCTTTACAGTGTTCAAGAGAAAATAATCAAATAGGTGAAAGGAGGTAGCGGTGTCTCTAGTTGAGGCAGTGTTGATGTGAGAAAATAATGCATGGCCACGATTAGAGGTGCTTCGAACGTAAACATAGAAGATCCAAGGGAAGTTATCCCTTGTGACGATGTCCTTGATCACGACGGTAATGATACGGCACGTTGATTATAGCTTGATCTGGAATCACCGATGACGACTCTAGCCCGAAGAAGGTGCACAACTATAAGACTTGATGTTGCCTTTAGAGGTAATTGAGGGTGAATAGAGATGGAGAATGGAGAATGATACTGGGAAAGTGAGATGGTATAAAATCATCTCTATATGCTTACAAATAAATAAAAAAATTGGAAATTACTTTATAAACTAGTTATAACTAAAATCAATATAAAAAGTTTTCTTCTTTATTACAAAAATGTCACTGTGTTCACTTTCTATACTGGTTATAACTAGACCATTATAGAAAGTTTTTTTTTATTACAAAAATATCATCACACTCAGTTTCTATTCCAACGAGACAGAAAATGTTATCTTATTTACAATTCTACCATTACGTCACTTATTATAGTTAGTGGATTATAATCAATATAAAATATCATTATAAAAAGTGATTTTTGTACTAATGATGATATATCATATAATTAATTTATAGTATTATAAAAGAATAATAATTTTAGGAAAATATAAAAAAATTTAAAAATATATAATATGATAAACTAATTATGATAATAATAATAATAATAATATTTCAATATATAATATAAGAAATTATTTATAATATCATATAATAATAAATTGTTATATTATTTATAAATATTTTATTTTTTTATTCAAAGTAAATTTTTACAAGTTTAGAATTCAAATTTACAATTTAAGTTTAAAACAATTCAAATTTACAATCTAAGTTTAAAACGCTTCAGGAGTTTAGGTAACTCTTAAGTTTTGACAATCTTATTTGTGATTGAATCTCTAGTATAAATTCTTTTTTAAAAACACCTCTCATACTCATGAGTGTGGTCCACACTCAAGTTGTTTAAAAAACAATGGAAGTTAGACAAAGTTGATAAACATTTTATTGTGATTTGTTTTAATTGTAACAAAATCCTTTAATAATTTAAAAAAAAAATACAATCCAAGATTTAGAAATAAAAAATATGAACATATTATATCTTTTTGTTATATAGATTGTCTACTCTTATAAAGATATCATTATCAGTTACAATATATATATATATATATATATATATTGTGTATTATTTAATTTCTTTTAGAATTTGTTAGTTGCTTGGCTTAAATATTTTTGTAGTTTCTAAATTTGGAGGAAATTAGATTATAAATCTCAATTTATTTTAATTTTTAAATTTTAAAAATGAATTAATATAATTATTTTAATTAAACTAAATGAAATTTTTATAAGTATCAAATGACTTAAATTTTCTACATTTAACATGTTTAAACTCAGATATCAAATGAAAACACAATTTAATATATAAAAAAAAATTAGTGTCATCAAATTAAAATTACTATATTTATTTATTTTTAAAATTTGAGAATAAAAGTATTTAAAGTTTAGGATAATAGTCAACTGTAATTTCATGTCTAAATATAAAAACTAAAAACATATTTGATCATTTGAATAATTATTGCATTTAATTTTTTAAGTTAGAAAATTTTAAATTTATTATATCATCGCTAATTGTTAATAAATCTTAATCAAAGTTACTCTAATAACTAACTTCTTCCAATTTTATATATTATCAGAAAGATCTCCCAATTGAAGGAGTCAAAATGGTGGTTGTAAATTGAAATTTGGTATGTGGTTGTGAACAAACACTTTCCGGACTTTTAGTAATGTGTTATAAGAAGGATTGAAACTAACCATGACATCGAAATGACACAAAAATTATAAATCTGCCTCAACAATACCATTCAGCTATTAGTGCCACCACCTATCATTTTATTTATTTATTTTTCAATTTTATTAACTATGAATATCCTTAATTAGGCCGTTCTTGCAATAAATAGAATAAAAAATTCTAATAACATTTAATTTAATTCTGTAAAATTCATAGCATACTATATCTAAATATTCGAAAAGAGATATAAAGAAGAAAATAATGTTATTAAGACTAATAAATTAAAAAGAAATAGCCATCTATTGGTATCAATTTTTAGGATTAAATTTAACCAAAGTTGCCATTAGAGTGCTACCCAATCGTACCCATCAACGCATGGGCTGGCCTTTTGTATTGTGGCCCATTAAGAGCACAAGCTGAATGTACCAATTTTCAATTTCTCTCACAATGGCCGACAAATACAATTTCAAACTGTAAATGGATAGCTACAGCACATAAGCAACAAAATTTGCTTAAAACGTCTAAGATATAATTTTTCTTCCTCACACAAAAAATATTTCAATAATAAATTTTATAAATAAATGTTAATTTATTGATAAAATATAAAATTAATTAAAAATGATAGAAAACTTTTCTAAGATATATGAGAACTTGTTAACTTTGCAGCTTTACGTTTTCTTCAAGGAAAGGATTTGTCTAAGATATTTTAAATAATTGAGAGTTTAAACCGTGTTATGTTGAGCTTCGTATATTATATATGCATCATTTGATTATGGATATATGATTTTATCAAAATTAATTTTTATAATTACTTGTATATTGTGCCTTTTTGAGATATTAATATATATGCAATCCGTAGTTCGTAAATTCTTATTGTTATTTTTCTCTTTCAACTACTCTTAGCATGACCATTAATTAATAAGTTGGTTCTTTATGTTGATGATTGACTTTTTGAACTTCTTAAAATGAAATAGCGAAATTCTAAAGTTAATAATACATGTATTTAATACATCATATTGTCTTATAAACCTCAAAATTGCTTAGTTATGACAATACAAGTTGTTAGAGAGAGAAAAATAAAAAGCAACTTTAAATAACTATAGCTTATTTAATTACAATCGCTTAAAATATCTTACATTAAACTTAGTTTATAAGATTGAACCAAGCACACCTCAAAACACAAGACAATATCAACATTTGAAGGGAGAATTTTTCTTAAACTAAAAACAAGAAACATTTGTCCGTGCATAAAGTTAGAATGTTGTGATGGGATAAAATGAAAAATAAAAAAAATAATAATAATGGATTTCAAGTTTTAAAATGGTGACCAAGATAAATTTATATTCCCTATTAAATTTTTTGTGTTATTTATTTAGGTTTAATAACACTGTTCTCTCTTATATTTATAGTAATAGAATCACTTAATATTTTTTTTCTATTTATCTTTTATTCAATGGGTTCTTATAATTTTTATAAAAACTTACTGTGATTTCTTGTTAAATCAATATTAATGTCATTTTCTTTCATTTTGTCCTTATGAATATATAATATACACATAGCAAAAAAGTAAGTGATTGTAATATAATGTTAATATTCATCGTCTTTCACATCACATTAACGTTAATTTAAAGAAAGAAACTGCATTAAATATTTCTAAAAAATATAAGAACCAAATTAAGTTAACAATAAATAAAAAACAATAAATTATTGTTACAAAATAAAAATACTATCAAACCATTTTTTATTATATTTTCAAAATATATTTTAGCATAAGTTTTATAAAATAATGTGATTTTCTGTTAGATCAATGTTAATTCCATTTCTTTGATTATTTTGTTTTTCATTATGAATATACATATAAAAAAAGTAAGTAATTGTAATATAATGTTAATCCATCATCTTTTATATATACGGCATTAACGTGAGTTAAGATAAAAATAAATGAAAAAATATTAAATTTCTGTTACAAAATAAAAATACTATTATTAAACCCTTTTTTATTATATTTTAAAAATATATTTAGTATATCAAAATGTAGGGTAATTTATCAACACCAACCTTGAGGCCACCTAGTTTTAGGATCAAGTCTAGGAATCCTTATTCTCTTCTTCAAACGTGAACCCAACCTAATGATGTTCTTCTCTTTCCTCACAAATATCATCCGAAACAGAACTTTTATGCGTTTGTTCCTTCTCTTCCAACTTACCTCATTCTCATCGATCGACTTCTCAATCACATAATCAGCTGGAAATATCTCATCTCGAGTTCGAACAGTGTTGAGTCTTGAATACTTTTGTTCAAGAGATTCTTTAGGCACCTCTCTTGCAAGCAAAGGAGATGCACCACCCCAGTTATTTCTTCCCAAACATGGATGCTGTGGAGTTCTGAATTCCTCAAGCTTCATCCTTTTTCACTTACCACATCTCTATGTTGCTATCTTCTTATTTATTCACATGCTGAAAACTTCAAGGAACTTTTATTCTTCTCAAAGTTGTTCGTAAATTCCTATAACATATCAGTAACATGATGATCAAGACAAGAGTTGTTCTTTGCCAATGCACAGCAATACAATCTCTAACGCAACTTCCTTCAATCTTAAATTAAAATCAATTTTATATAATCATTTTCTAGATGTATTTTTTCAGTTATTTTTAAGGCTTAAACCCTCCATTAGTCCTCATATTTATGTGTAAATCTCAGTTTGGTCCTCAAGTTTTGAACTATCTCAATTGGGTCATAATTTTTGTAAAAATGCACACATTTTACCCTAACCGTTAAGTTGTCTCAAAGTCGGGGGGTTTGAGGGTTTGAGGGTGGAGGAATGAGTGAACTGTGATCAGTGATTGAAAGGAAAAAGAAAAGCTCAGTTCAAAGTTAACGTCGTCTCAATACACTTAACGGTTGGGGTAAAATGTTGTAAAATGTTTGCATTTCATAAGGACTTGAGTTCAAAACTTGAGGACCGAACTGAGATTTTCACACAAACATAAGGACCAAGGGAGGGATTAAGCCTAAAATAAAAAATTCATCCCAGTCGTTTGAGACAACTTAACGGTTAGGGTAAAATATGGGCATTTTTACAAAAATTATGACCCAATTGAAACAGTTCAAAACTTGAGGACCAAACTGAAATTTGCACACAAATATGAGGACCAATAGAGGGTTTAAGCTTTTTAATCTCTAGGGGTTAGTCTTTTTTGCTACCTTTAATGTTTTAAATTACGATATATAAGAGCTGAAGTGTGGAAAGTCCTAAAGTTTTAATATTGCGTAGATTGTACGCAAATGAAAATGTTATTATTAACTAGGTATAGTGACAAAAGGGCGACTTTAACAATTGGATCATGTAAATGCGTATTTGTTTTAAAGAAATACAATGAAATGCTAACTTAGTGAAACCAACAAATTTCTTACCTTGTGTTTAGTCCTTCATTATTCACAAATTTACCAACTGAAAAAAAAAATTATTATATTTTGTTTTTTCTTCTTAGGAGGACTCCAAAGAACATATTTTCTACCACACTTAAAAGCAAAAAGAATTTGTCTGCAAAATCTTAGGTCATTTAGGAAAAAACGAAAGAAAAGTAAAAATATTGTGCAGATGGCAATGAAAAAGAGAATCTATTTTGGATCATTGGTCTTTCTGGCCTATATTGTTTTGGTGGCCCAAAAAATCTTGTTCTTCCAACGAATAAATATCTTGTAGTAATTTCTTCAATGCTATATACGCTATTTACTAGGAATAACATGATGCTCTACGGAAGTCTTCTATTATTTTATACTTATATAAAATAAACTGTTAATATTTTAAACATTTAAACAGAACGAGAGATATGAGAATTAGAATGAATATGAGAATAACAAGTATGTATTGTCTGTTTTTATATTCAGTTTAAATAAAAACAAACATTATTTATATTCGTACTCATATTCAAGTTGAAATTTGTTTTCAAAACAGAACAAATCAGATAATATCTACAGATTTATTCTTTATTCCTACTTTTTTTACTCTCAATTTTTATATGTTCGATTTCATTTTTAATAAAAAGCAACTCTTTTATCCTACCTTATATTAAAATATGAATTTTATTTCATATATGTTTTTGTATAATAATTTTTTATCAAAAATACGAAAATAATAAAAATTATCAAAACAAAATTACGATAAAATTTTTGTAGACAATACAGTTATCTATCTTAAAGGATAGCAAAAATTTTAATTTTGATTTAATTATATACAAGTTAACTGATGAACTAAAATTAATCTTTTGGATACAGGTGACCTTTTTAAAATGACAAAATACATTATTTTGACTTCTTCATATTATTGATGAAACCTGACAATGAATAAGTCTAAACTAATCATAACACATCATATTTTCATAAATATATTAATATTTTTATTAATAATTCATAGTATTAATAACACATTAAAATTGTAAAAATTTAAAAAGAAGAAGTTAAATTTATAATCAAAACCAAAATTAAATTATGAATAAAATATATTATAAAAAAAAAGTAACGTATGTAAAACTTGAAAACAGTAGAATGCAAGAGAGTGATTCACTTGTATGTACAAAGTCTTGCATATAGGATGCTGAGATTAAAACCATAAAACTTATTGTAGTGAGGGGGTGGTCGGTCGGGTGAATAAGGGTAGTCGAATAACAGTGAGGATCGGGCAAGCCGGTATATCGATCGGACAAGTTGGCATGTCGATCGGACAAACTGAAGACACAATATGACAGATAATTAATGGAGTAAAGAGCGAATGTCACGGGCACGTTGGCAACGGTTACCATTGAAGAGCGAATCTTATGGGATTATGGGTCAGCGGTTACAGGTAGTTAATGCTCATTACTCGAGTCTGATGCCTATAAATATAGGAATATTAGTCAGGTATCTCACTTTTGAACTAATTACACTTACACTGATTTCCTTGTGACTTGACTGACTTGATCATCAGAATGCTAACGTGCAGGTCACAACCGATCGATCATAGGCGTAAAAGATCTTCTAAAACGTGCTACAAAGAAAGTTTAGATTATGTTCAGTCTTAAGTCCTACATCCAAAACACTTATCATATACGTCATTCTGGTCACGATAAAATATGATAGTTAATTAATATAAATTTTTGTTTTAAAATTTATAATATAATAACTTTTGTATGACTCGTATTTTAATTTCCCTCGTTAGAGAGATGGAATAGCATAAAAACATTAAAAATAATAATGATATTTATGACATTTCCTGATTTTGTTAGAAGTATTACTACATATTTTGAAAAATATATATATATTTTGCCTCCTCTAATCTTATATATTTAAACTTGCTTGTGGTTGCTTTAAGATAGACCTTTTGTGTAATTAAAAGTGTATAAATACATCACTTGAAAAGTAAATTTTCACTTACTTTGAGTTCGAATACAAATAATGTCTACCGTAATCTGATCAGTAATAAAAAAAAATCCAATTTTTACCTACTTGTCGGATAATAGTTTAAAATATTAAAACTCGTGAATAGTCATAGATATTTAAAAATAGATATTAATAAAATTTTAAAATAAAATCTTAAGTAAAATTAAAAAAAAAATATAGTATAAATTAAATATAAATTAAAATTTAATTTTAATTAAATTTAATCTATTAAAATATATATTAATTTTAATTTTAATTAAATTTAATTTAATAAAATATAAACTAAATTTTTATTTTATCCATGGATATAAATAATATAATGCTCATTTATTAGGGAGTATTAAAATATGTCTTTATGTGCCAGTAATAAATATTTACAAATATTAATTATTTGTCAGAGATTTTATATGGAGATACCCTACATGAGTATTTTTGTCATCCTTAATTTTATATCCTTTATTGACTATATTAATTCGTTAATAAAATTTAAGAATAAAAATGATTCAAAACTTTAAATAAGGACGAAAACCAATTTTGTAAAAAAGTTAGTGCACTAAAATTATATTTAATTTTTTACAATTAAAAATAAGTATATATTTTCTAATTAATATTAAATGATTTTTACTTGATTAATAAAACAATTTACCCATTAAATATATTTTACACGCGCAATATAAAAATATAAATTGAAGATAGTGGTAACTAATAGTTTATTTCTTATAAGAATGTAAACTAAAACTAAAGATGTAAGTATTCAAAAATTTATTTTATTTTCTTGTAATTTTTTATGTTTGTTAACTTATTTTACGTTTTTTTTTTATATTTATACACTTTAAATGTTTTTACTACAATATAAATATAAGTATAAAGTATCATTACATTTTTCATGAACTATTTCTATAAAAAAAATGTCTATAAATTAAAAATTTTAACATTATTTATAGTTTGATAGATGATAAAAGAAAAGAAGAAATGTGCATTATTTTAACATCTTTATTAATACGGCTTTGTTTTCGAATTAACCAAAAGATAGGTCTAATAACGCTTCAACCAAATAATAACATTAATATAAAAAATTATTTTATGATTAAGAAAAAAATGTACTAATATATTAAAAAAATAATCATTAATATATATATATATATATATATATATTTATATCACTTTATTTTATTTTATTGAATTAAAATTTAATTTTTGTAATATATTACTTTACATATTAATATGTAAGCTTAAATACTAATTTAGTTTCTATTTTGTTAAATTTATTCAATGTAATCTTAATATATATGTTGAATTTATTCAATGTCTATATATATATATATATATATATATATATATTCAATTAATTCTAATTTTCATTAGTTTTTTTTAATTTAATCATTCTTGATAACGTAGTTTAAATAGTTAATATCACACAAGATGTATTAGATATTAATTGATGATTTTTTTTTCTTAGTTTGAAAAGTAAATTGTTTATATATAAGTCAGCATCATGTCAGTGATAACATGTGTCTATCATAGTATTTCGTATGAGTGACACATGCCACTATTTTATATTTAATTTATTCTTTATATTTCTTATTTTGATTTAATTCAGTACCAATTTTTCTTTAAAATAAAACAATTTTATTCATTTTCAAATTAAAAACAAATTTAACTTTTATATAATTGTTATATTGATATTTTTTATTAAAATTAATATTATTATTAAATATTTCTAAAATTATTTTTAAACCAACTCTAACTATATTATTCTAATACAATTATTAGATTTTTGTTACATATAAAAAAATTGAATTCGAGTTAGTTTAAAAATAATGAAAATTTTCGTTCTAATTTTAAATTAATTTTAACCTTATGTTTTAACATATCGAAGAATTGCATAAATCTAATAACATAGTGAATTTTAATAAAAAAATATTAGTATAATCTTTTAATAAAAATAAAATTTAGTTTCAATTTAGAGAGAAATAAAATTTTATAATAAAAATATTATTATAACATTTATATAAAAATTAAATTTAGTGTTAACAAAATTGTTCCAATAAAAATATCACACTAACATATCACACTAACACATGTTATTGACACTAACTTAACACATGAATAATTTTTTTTCAAAATAAGTAAAAAAGAATTTAAATGTAAAAATATATATAAAAAAAAAACTCAATCGATCACATTGCATATTCTGTTCAAATGATATTAACTATTTAAAAAACATTAGAAAAAATAATTAAATTAACAAAAACTAATTAAAATTAAAATTGGATTGAACAAAAAATAATACTAAGACTACATTAAACAAACTCAACAAAAATATGGATTAAATTAGTATTTAAGCCTAATATGTATTTTACATATTATTTTAGATATTTGAAACTTAAATTAACTTTACTTAAGCAAATTTTGATATTTATTTTGAAAAGAATAAAGCATGTTATTTTATATATATATTAAAAAATAAAATATTTATAATTTTTTGAAAAATTAAATATGTTTTTAGTTATTTAAAATTAGTGCGAAATTAAATTTTGTCTTTATCCTAAATTTTTGAATTATTTTCATTCTTAAACTTTATTGATGAATAATATAGTTCTTTTGACTAAAAAACGTTAAAAATTTACTAATGTGACAAACTATATTATCATATGTGTTTACTTGTTAACATAAACACACATGTTTCAACACTTGGCAATGTTCTTAACGTTATTTAGTAATAAATATTGCAACTAAAAATTAATAGCTTATTTGATAAAATTATATCATAAATTAATTGATAAAGGATGCAACCAAAAAATAATCTCTCATGGAGGTATACTTATAAATAAAAGCATAAATAAAATTACAATATAAACTTAATGTGGTTTGTCACTTCAAGGTCTACATCCACAAATGACAAAACTATAAACCTTTTTTGTATATTTTTTTAAGATATTTTAAACCATTCTTACACATTTTTTTTAAACAAATTGTTAAACTTCCCATAGCATATAATTACCAAGCCCCTATAAACAACTAACTCTATTTTTTTTATAGCACTAGTCTATTGCTCCCTCCTTTAAGAACCAACCTATCATCTTTTTTTAAATGTATATATTTGACACACTAACAACTGCTTGAATCGGTTTTGTTATTAGTGATTTGCATGCTCTTACCATTAGATGTATTTATGTGTATATAAACTCATGACCAATCATTCTTTTACTCAATGTGAGACTTTGTTTGAACTTCAACAATTATCACTTACACCAATCTTAATACTTAAAGCAAAATCTATTACAACACCACCTCAATCAAGATAGATCCAACCACACGCACATTAACGAAGGTATTACATACAAAAAGGTTATCAAGAGTAACCTTTTTTTCTCAAAGATACTATATACAACCTTGATTATGGTTAACATACCAACATGTTCATCTTTCTCCCTTATTAGAACCTAAGCACAAGAGTCACGCAATAGAAAAATAATATCTTTTAACTTAAGCATGTTCACGAGCCAAAATAAAATTACAACATAAATTTAACATGTATTATTATTCAATGTCTTTTTTTTTTCACAAAAAACTATAAATCTTCATACAATTTTTCTAGTAAAAACATTTTTTTTTTCTGTTAAAAGCTACGAACCTTCTTATATACTTTTTATGAACAAAATTGCAAATTCTTATCATAGTTTTTTTTTATAAACAAAATTACATACTTTTTTTGAACAAAATTTATAAATCATCTAATGAGACACAACTACTCAAAACTCCGTAATAAATGAAACTTTTTAATTTGAACTGCAAAAAAACACAAGTGCTAAAAATAGTTTCATAAAATTAGAATGGGGTAAAATATTTAAAATAATAAATAAATGTATTACAATGTAAAAAAAGTTATAAATTAAAGAAAAAAACAAACTAAAGCGACTTGAATTTTATAAAGTAGCTATTAAAATAAATTATTTTAAATACTTATAATACACTTTGATAAAATTAAACTATAAATTAGTTAAATAAAATAATAATTAGTTTAGAATTTAAGTTAATGAATGATGGAAAAAAGATTTTATTAGTGTTAGAAGTGATATGACATATACCTCTGTTTTCACTTAATATTAATACACATATTTTGCTAAATAAATAAATAAAAAAATCATGAATGGAGACAAGAAATGTAGTGTATATCTCAAGGATATATAAGTTTACGAAAGTAAATTTAGTGTCTTATTATTGCTACAAAATCCAATCACTTAACTACATTCCAATGCTTGTGAAGACTCATGAATTTTCCTTCTACTTACTCCTTCCCAAGTCTCACGGATACACAACACAATTAGATTTCTGTTGTTTGAGGCATTTTAACATCATAAAAAATAACATGTCAAAATGTACAAATTTAATATAAATTAAAAGTCTTATAAAAATAAATAATATATAGATTTATAAGTTTATTATCTTAGTCATTTTAATTGAATATAATATCTTAATTTTTTTTATATAAAAAATAAGTCAGAACTGAAATCAAATAACGGAAAAGATATAAAGGGAGAGAAATGAGATGCTCTTCTGACCTACTACAAACAAACTCAGAAATTCAGTTGGAAAAATCACACCAAGAACTTATTACTTATTAAAATATGTTCTGAAAAGATAAATGTAACGATGCAGCAAACAGGATGCAGCTTCGCGGCATGGTAGGGGCCACACCAAATCCAAAATAATTGGAAACTAATGAATTTATTTAGGGTAAGCAATCACTTTACCATTTATAATAAAATAAAAACCACACTCTACACTAACTTTAATCTTCTTACTTCTACTTATCCCATTAATTATTTTTATATATACATAATCTTTAGTTATTGTTATGTGAATACTAACAAAATTATTTTATTAAAATTATAATTTTTCATCATATTAAAAATCAAATATATAAATACTATTTTTAACTTATATAACAAATTATTTATTTAAGTGCATCTTCTATTTTGATAACAATGTCAAGTCACTAAATGCAAGATTGGAAACTTTTCCGAAATAAATTTTTTGTTAAGAAGATTTTCCATTAGTTTTTTAATAGAACAAAATAATGTTGTTAAAAAGAAATAAGTCTATGATAAATAACAGATAAATTTTTAGATTGAAAAAAATTATTTTGTAAAAATTTAATTTTATTTAAACAGTTTTAAATTAATTTTGAAGCCTTTCAAATTATTCCATTTAATTTTTGTTTCAGTAATCTCAACAGAAAAATGATATAAAACATATCACGGTGATTTTGAATTCCAACAACATTGAAGATTTGTTGAATATTTAACTTACCGGAGAAGGAATCAAAACTGATTCAAAGAGAAGAGCCAAACACGGCGTTACTAATAGAAAATCTTCCAGTATTGGAGAGAGAAAAGAAAATAGAAGGACACGAATATAAACTTGATAAAATAAAATTATTAATATTAATACATATAATTATTTTCTTTATCATCACTGTAATTTCATCTTCTTCCACGCAACTACAACGACGGAAGAAAAAAAAGGAAAAACCCTCTTTCCTTCTCCCAAGTTCTGTCTCCTTCAAATTCTTCACCTCTCACTTTATTTTCCCCAAATTCCATTGCTTCACTCGATTCCTACCTTAGCGTTTCGTTATCAACTCGTTCCACCTTTTCTGCTCAGTTCAAGGTACGTCCCTTTGCCGGTTTCTTTTCAATTTTTATTTTTTGTTCTGTGGTTTATCGCTTTGTTCAATAGTCATGCTTTATTCTATCATTTAATCGGTGTATATGGTATGGATGGTTTCGGTGTTTGTTAGGACCAACCAACGACGAGTTTCTGGGGCTCCAAATTGTATTAATTTATATAGTTTCCGTTTCCTGGATTTTTTTATGCTGCAAAGGTTGGTTCTTGACTTGTTTGGTTACAAGTGTCGATTAAACAATCATACTATGGTGATCGGTCTTGTTTTCCGCACAGAGTGTCTTGCAATGCTGTTGTATTTAATGCTAATTGGTCAGTTGAAGTTTTGTAGGGTCTGTTGCCTCATGTTTTTGATTTTTGCTTTATTTACAAACAGGAAAGGTCGTTCCTTTTTTAGCGTCTTTCAGAATGTAACAAAGGGAACCCCCCTCCTCGTTTTTTTTTTTAATGTTATATGGATATTGAGCTTGTTGCTCATGGTCACTGTGGTGGGGTTGGCATGGGCATGGTCACGATTGAGTGCTGTCATTGGTGTGAGTTTTGTTTTGCTGTATATATACAGTTTGGTGGTTAATGAAGAGTATACAATTGAAGTTAATTTCATGTTTGGATGTAGGTAAAAGGGGTGGTAAAACTAATTTTTTTTGGGGGATGGGGTGAGTAGACTAGAATGAAATAGGTGGCGGTTGGGATACTAAGTACAATGGTGATTTTATGAATTTCATTTTGCAGCCTAAAGTGAAAATAGTTTGCAGATGGTTAGTGTAAATGGAAACCAGTTTGTATATCAGTTTATTAACTGCAATTGGGAATTATCATTCAGCTAGAGGTACTTTTAGTGAAAGGAAATGTGTCTTGCTGCAAATAATTGCTGTTTGTGCTGTTGCAAGTTGCAGCCAACAAATAATCTTCCATTAGTGTTTGGCTAGTGCTTTTAGGTAGATAAATACAAGGTTCTAGTAGTTGTAGTTGTAGCTGATATGAAATCTAGGAAAGAAAACTTTTTAGAAGAAAATATTGTTGAGAGTATGGCATGCCATTCAATTGACTCATTAATCTTGCCTAAGTTATGATTGCTGGCCTTTTGGATTGTTCTGAACCGACACCGACATCTGTGCAATTGAATTTGATTCTTATCAAACACTGAGGTGTGAGACCTCTTGCTTTCTCTCATGACCTCTTTTTACATGATTTTGGAAAGTTCTGTGATGCTGATTTCATAGGATAATGATTTGGGCGCTTCTCCCTCTTCAAATCATTTTGGAAATATTGATGCTCAGATTGATCATGAATGAACAGCTATGCTGTTTTTTTCATTGGTTTTGACTGGATACCATTGACAATTTTTTCTGTGTTGCCATCTCTGTCTGACATATGATGTAAGGCCTTGTTGTGTTGACTGTATCTGACTGGAGTTTCATACTTCTTCTCTTTTATTTTTCTGTTGAGGTGGTTGGTTGACCTTTTTGAGTTGACCATATTTAACTGGTGCTTCATGCTTTTTCTTCTTCTATTTTTCTGTTGTTGAGGCAGGTGGGCTATAGGATGGAAAGTGAATGGCTTATCCTAAGATCTCTTTTATGCTAACCTTTGAAATATTCTTATATTTATTCTGTTGCACATGTAGGAAATTGTCGATGTCATAACCATTTTGGTAATTTGGGCATGGACTGGCTGTTTATGCTCACTATTAGTGTCAGTAAACAATGTTCAGCAGGCCAAGAGGTGCCAGTGCATTTAGTATATTCAAATGGAAACAACCAGGTGCATCATCTCTGACAGCACGTTTACTTCAGGAAGATCAGCTAGAGATTGAATTGTCTGATTATGGAAAGATTCCTAGTCCAGGCAGCGAGAGCCCTTCGGGGCTTCTTAATGGTGACAGCCTAAATGTAGAACCAATTTCTGATTTGGATCTCTTCTTTGAAAGGCTTTACAGCTATTACTGTGAGAAAGGGCTATGGTGCATCATTATAAAATGGATTGTTGAGCTTCTAAGTCTAGGGTTCACCATATGTTTTTCAGGATTTTTTTTATTATATGTTGATTGGAATGGACTCCGTAATGCAAAGTGTGGGATGGATGCGGTTGAATCTGGGATTAAGCCCTGTGATCTTGCTAAAGAAGCTCTTCGTCAACACCCCTTAACCCCACTAACAATTACCAAAGCTATTATTGTTGGATACTTGGGATTATTTTCTATCTATTGGATTTTTTGCTTCTTGAGATTCTTTGCACAACTAAAGGATACTCTTGAAATCCGGCGTTTTTACTACAATAGGTGAGTGTGAATGATAAACAATTAAAATGCATGGAAGCAAATGGTTGTTAGTTTTTTCCGTATCTTACCATGATTTTCTTGCAGTCTCCATGTCAATGACAATGAAATTCAAACCATGCCATGGGCTACAATTCTTGAAAAAGTTGTTCTGCTACAAAGGTCTCAGCAACTTTGTGTGGTAAAAGATCTTTCTGCCCATGACATTGTCATGCGGTTGATGCGGAAGGAAAACTACTTAATTGGAATGCTCAACAAGGGTGTGCTAGCTTTCCCTATTTCACAGTGGTTTCCAGGTGCTGGTCCTATAGTGACATCTGGTTCTAGTGGAACACAGAATCGATTAATACTAACCAAGACCCTTGAGTGGACTTTGAATTGGTGCATCCTGCAGAGCATGTTTGATCGGTATGTCAACTAGTATACACATGCCTTAATAAAAGTTCTACTATTTGATCCTCTAATCTGTTCATAATGTGTATACTTTCTTATCTTCTACTGTGTAATCATCAAATTTTCTGTGTATTAGGCAGTTCATATGACAATGTGATTATACTATACGCAGTCTAATATTTATGTTCTCCTTTGAACTCAAACTTGCTGTAGAAACTTTTGTGTCAGAAGGGATTTTGTGTCAAATCCAAAGACATTACAAAGAAGACTCATGGTTGTTGGGCTTGCAATGCTTTTACTCTCTCCATTTCTTGTCATATTCATGCTGGTGTATCTCTTTCTGAGACATGCTGAGCAATTTTATAATCACCCTAGCACTGCATCATCTCGAAGATGGTCAAATCTGTCTAGGTGGATCTTTAGGGAATTCAATGAGGTATTTTTATTCTTGATCTCCATTTCATTTTCTGCACTTTTGCTATTTTCATGGTGTTGGAAAGGACCTCAAACACTTCGATGCTATATGAAGGAGAACAATTCTCCTAAATGCTTAAGCTATTTCATGGAAACCTTTGAAAGACGCTGGGGCATGTATTTCCATTCAGTAACTGAAAATGATTTCATCATGGAAGAAAGCAATTAACTTATAAACAGCTGTTTATGAAAATCCTTGTTGCAAGATAAGGGGAAATTACAAGAAAAAGAATTCTTGATAAAGGTAGTTCTAGTTAAGGAGTAATCAATTTTATTTAAATGGTTAATGATGGTATGATTAATGGTTATGAGTAGCCACACCAATGATTTATTATTCCTATTTCTCAAATTATAAATACTTTTCACTGTAATCCTCTTTTTAACATTCATGGAACGATGATAGATATTATTCTAGTCAATAGTCATTAGCTTTCTTGTCTTCGTATATTTTTGAATCAGGTCTAATTCTCTATTAATTATGGACTAGCAAAAACAGTTTTTCTGTTTCTTTAACTGAATTATATTGACTTTTTAACGTGTGTTTAAAGAGAACCTATTATGTAGAAGTAATCTAAGTTTTGAAAGTTAACTGTTTTTGAATTTTGATGTTGGATGAGTTTTCTTGTTCTCTTTGTAATAAATGAATTTATTGTTTGGAAGTGGTTTGAATATCATCTCTTGATAGGCTGAAAGTGATGCCTACCTAGTTATCATTTTATAACATAAGCACTTGAATCTTTTTACTTTTATGCTAGACCTCATTGATAAACATTTGGTGTAGGTGGACCATCTCTTCAAGCACCGGATTAATAGCAGTGTATTGCACGCATCTGATTATCTCAAGCAATTTCCTGCACCAATCATATCTATCATTGCAAAATTCATCTCTTTTGTATCGGGTGGCTTTGCTGCAGTTCTGATCATCATTGCTTTTCTTGAGGAGTCTCTACTAGAGGGCCATGTAATAAATTCTGTTCATTTTTCATAATTTATGCATCATTTCATGACAGTCATTAAAGATCTTTTTAATGGAAAATATCGCAGATACTTGGTCGGAACTTGCTTTGGTATGCTGCTGTTTTTGGAACTATAACTGCCATTAGCCGGGCTGCAATCACGAATGAGCTTCTGGTTTTAGATGCTGAAGGAGCTATGTCTATGGTGGTTCAACATACTCATTATCTGCCAAAGAGATGGCGTGGCAAAGAAAGTACTGAATCGATCCGTGCTGAGTTTGCAACTTTATTCCAGGTACAAGGTCCTGGTTTAAAGCTTTCTCATTACGATAATAGATTAACACTTATCTGTTCTTTATTTGCATGATACCATAGGTTTGAATATTACTTTGCATGCTCTTGTATATTTTTTTTTTTTTGGTTGTGCAGTATACTGGAATGATGTTACTGGAGGAGATGGCCTCAATTTTCCTCACACCATACTTGCTTCTGTTTATTGTCCCAAAGGTAATTTTTGCTTGGAGTAACCTTCTTTATATAATAGTATAATGAATTAAGTATTTTCTGTTTTCTTTTTGCAGCGGGTTGATGATATCTTGCAATTCATTGCTGATTTCACTGTAAATGTTGAAGGTGTTGGCCATGTTTGCAGGTTAGCATGTTTTAATATTTATACTTTAAGTGTATGTATGTCCCATATATCTGGCCTTTCTTTTGGATTTGTATGATTTTATTTATTTATTCATTTAGTAGTGTTGTGGTTTCCGTGTGTGACTGTCAGAGCATATTAATTATATTATGTCCTTGCTGTTTTCAGTTTTAGCACCTTTGATTTTCAAGAACATGGAAACAGTCGTTATGGTTCCCCTTGCAATGCACCTCGTAGCCGGAGGAGTTCTCAAGGGAAGATGGAGAAATCATTGCTGAGGTATGTTCTTCTGGCTGAGCTGTCATAATCACAGGACACTGGTCTAATAGAGTTCGGTTACATTTTCTATTTATTGATTTTGTTTCAAAAAATCACTCGGGTTCTACTAATCTTGTTGTCTTTTATCCTGCTTTCAAGCTTTGGTGGAAGTTTGAAGGAGTAATGTTGAATGTTTTTTCTTGCTCGGGAAGGGGGAGGGGGAAAGGAATGAATTCATTGGAAAACTGTTAAGTGTTATCCAAGTTCCTTAGCTATTGGAAGACAATTTCTATCCATGTATCTAATTTTTCCTTTAAAAGTTGTTTCCATGTAACGACAGGAACCCTGTGTTTTTCCTTTTTCCCGTAAAAGTGATGCATGGAGTGTCTTAATCCTGCTTTAAAAAAATCAGAGATTGTCCTACTAGTCAACACCTAACTTCCTCAGCCTTCCAATCTTAATTTATATTTTTTGAAGCTTTTTATCGACATAACCTTGAAATAGCTTCATTATTTCTAATCCTCAATTCTCCATGTTGTAATTCGCCTTCTTATGTTGTCAATGATTCGTCCAAGTCGTGAAATATATAAAAAGATGATAATTTTAACAAGCAGAAAAAGGAGAAAGAAAGGAAAATTTATGCTCTTTTTGGAACAGGGCTAAGATTGTTTCTAGTTTGATTTCAGTCCATAGTAAACAATGCCCCTCAGACAACTTAGCGTAGAAAACCTTCACTACTTTCGAAATCTTTTACCTTAGGGCAAACAATTTTATTGTTTTGGATTACTGATGTGAACTGTGGCAGTATTATTATTTTTGTTGTGTTGAACTTCTCTTGCTATTACAGCTTTCAGAGTAGTTATCCATCATGGGAACCTAGCGCACAGGGTAAACAGTTTTTGATAAATCTTAGAAAATTCAGAGAGGAAAAGTTACCAGTACAAGGAATCATACATGCAGCTTCCCCTCCTAGAATGTGGAGGGGTATTTCCAACACGGGAAGCAATATTGGAGACAGAAACAGGTTTATGTCCAGGGAAATGCCATACAGTACTTTTTTAACTGGCAATCACTTGGGTTCTCTGTGGTTGATTGAAGCCAATCAACACAATCATCCCTATCTCCTTGATTGGTACTATACATCTCGATCTTCTGACGTAAATCAAGGAGACGATCCTTCAGAAGCGTTTGGAGTAATAGAGCATCATTCTAGAGAGCATTGGATTCCCTCCAATATGACACACAATGAAAGTGGATATGAGGAATACTCAAATGAGAATCGTCGAGGTTGGGCTCAATCTCATCTTGTGACTTCCTCATCCGTACCCATTTTCAGGGAAAGCTTTATTCAGGATCAAAGTTATAATGAACTGACCCATACTACCAGGAGTCATTGGTGGGCTAGACACGCGCAGCAGGGTGAACAGAATCAGACAAGCTTTTTTGAGCCTCCAGATTTCAATCAGGAAAGATATAATTATTATGATAAGTTTTCTGATAGAGGGTCAGAGGAAGAAGATCGTGAACACCGCTTGTACTCTAGAGATAGTCACAGATTATCTAGAACATACACAGATGACTTGGGGGCTGGGGAATTAAATCTTCATTTTGATGATATTTATAGCAAACCTCCAGAAACCCCACCTGCAAGCTTTTGAGTGACAGCTCTGTTCCTCGTTATTTGTTTAGGAGGTTCTTGCCGTTGTCGAGCATTTGCATGCATGGATTTCCAAGTCTATTCTTTGCTGTAAATAGATTCATTGGAATGAGGTTGGACTGTTAAAAGAGCCTCAGTTGATGTTTTGGAAGGTCTCTAGATTACCTAAAAGGGTTCTGGGATCCTTCCTTCTTAGGTGTAGGGTTCAAAAAATCAAAAAATCAAAATATCATTAATTATGTCCATGTCCTAATAATTCTTTGACTCAATTCTCGTTTTTCAAAAATACTTTGGTTTTCTTTTACTTATTGTTTGGTTAGATTGACACGGAGAGGAGGGAGGGAAAATTTCTCAACCTCCATTGTTGAACGTCAAACTTTAGCTTCCCACTCTCCAAATGTGAGGGACTTGAATGGGAAGAGAATTTTTACATTAATTCACTTTAGTTTAACAACTAGATCCTCCTGCGGCAAAAAAACACCAAATGTGATTTTACTGTAAAAAAGTTATATCAAATTTACAAATTTAAAGTATTTTTATAGAAGTTATGTAAGTTGACCATTGTTCGAAATATTTTAAACTGAAATTATATCAAATTAAAAATGTGTTATCTTTTCACACTTTTGCTTAAAATGCATGATTTTGATTAAAATATTTTAACTTAAAAATATGTTTTGCAATTTATCCATCTGTAATTTTTTCAATTTTATCACTTTGGTAATATTTAAAAAATATTAAACATTGCACTTTATCCATATTTGTAATTATTTTTAAATCTACTGATAATGTTTTTAAAATATTGCTTAAAAATGTCTCTTTTCCCTATGTCCCCTTAGAATTAAATTTGATCTGAAGTGTGAAAACTAAAAAAAATAGAGTATTAGATAATTATTTTAAAAATTAACTAAAGTTAAAGTAATTTTTAATATAAATAGAATTTTTTAAACTCGTTTCATTACTTAAAATATAAATTATCTCTTTAAAATTCTTTCTCTTAACTTTCTCTTACTTCTTTCTATATTATGTTATTTGACGAGAAGTTTCTAGGAAATCACAGTTAAGTAATATTCAATCTCTACCTGATTTTGTCTTAGAGCAAGTAAGTTTCGACTCCGTTTTTTCTTTCTTTTAAAATTTGAAATCATGTGAAGTGATTTCTCATTGCATGTGTTTTATTGTTTCTTCCTTTAGTTCTTTAGTAATATGAGGTCTTAAGGACTCATTTCGTTTCCAATTTAGTGTTTCGTAGGTGTTTTTAGAATTCCTTAGAGTTCTAAACAATGATTCAATGTTTATCGAGCTATGTTGTTTCAGTGTAAGATAAGAGAAGCTAGTCGTCTAACTTTGAATTGAGTTGGTGGTGTATGTTTGGTAGTTATATGTATGTTAATTTGATTTAATTATGATTTCAATAATTATGTTAATGTAAATTCATTTGATTTAGTGTATTTGACTATTGGATGATTATTGTTGTTATGAATTGTATGTTATGAACTTGTATTGATGTTTGGAATTTGTTGCAAAGTTTATGGAATAATGAATTGAAAATCTATGGGTTTTGTAGTTAAAATGGAGGTTTTGATATGCAAGTTTGTGAGATAGTGTTTGGATTGAGAAATTTGGTTTTTCAAAGTTGGTATAATGATATTTGAGACTTGTTAGAGTGGTGAGATAACTAGAATTTGATATAAGAATAAATGGTAGTCTTTTGTTCACGAGTGATTTTAAGTGCAAATTCAAGGTTTGAATAGTGAATTTTTGATGTAAGGGGTTGGAATTGAATTACAGAGTTTGAGTCTATGTTTGAATCATTCAGAACTTGTTTAGCCTCTTAGATTTCTGAAATTGGTATTAGAAATGGTAGAATTGAGTTTAAGTAAGTTTAAAGTAGTCAAGTTGGGTTTGAGGTAGCTAATTGGAGTTAGAGACCCATTTTTAGTGCCTAGAAGGTCTTAGGAGTCAGTTAAAGTTGTATAGAGGGTAGAAAAGGTTAGGTTAGAGGTATTTTAGGTTATGGTGCGACGCTGAGCAACCTTGGCACCCCCATTAAGTGCCCCTTTTGCTCAAGCTTTGGGCTTGAGTGCCTCCTGGGTGCCCTTTTTCCAAGAAGTTTTCGCTTGGGTGCTCCCGAGCTCCCCTCAGGCACCCATTTCTAGTGAGTTTGGTGCCTAGGTGCCCTTTTCAGGTATTGGATGTCCCTGTGCCAGTTTTGGGTTTTTTTTTTTTAGTTTTGGATTGTCCTATGTTTTCTGATGCACTATTTTGGTTCCTTTGATGTATGAGTAATGGTTTTATATGAGTTCTATGGTGATACATGAAGTGAAAATGAGTTCTATGGAAATGAGTTCCAAGGAGAACTTCTTGTTTGTGGTTTCAAGTATTGTTAATATGAATGCAGGAAGCTCAGTTTTGGAGGTCATTCTGAAACTTTAATGATCATTCATTCTCAATTAGAAAGGAGTGATACATGTGATGAGAGTAGCATGAGGTCTTAGCCTAGGTGTTTCCAATATGGCCTAAGATACGGTGCAGACTAACCTTGTGAGTATGGTAGGGTGAAACCTATTGACAATGACTTTACAGAGCAGTAGAGTGCACCACAAGTGCACGACCCACCATAACTCGACATTCATACTAAATCCGGATAGTACAGTCTAGGTCTTGACATGTTTAAGATGTTTGAACTGTAATGTGATTTATGTTTCATGCATATAATGTTAATTTATTATATGAAGTGTTTTTGTATTACTAGCTTACCCTTACTTTTGTTTTTGTCTGTCTTGTGTTTGTTTTCTCTTTTACAATGATCACCTTAACCGGTGTGAGCTTAGGAATAAGACATATTTTCAGTTGATTCAGCGTAAAGTTGAGAGAGAAGCAGAAACATAGATATGTTTTGTTCTTCAAGAATAAAATCTTCTTTTCTAAAAATCTCATATTTCTGATAAGTTATCGTACATGTAACATTTTATTTTAATAGTTTTATATTATTAAAATGAAACATGAAAAAATTGACAACGAACTGCATAAAGTTTG
Organism: Vigna reflexopilosa; assembly: GCA_027742785.1. Taxonomy (NCBI): domain Eukaryota; kingdom Viridiplantae; phylum Streptophyta; class Magnoliopsida; order Fabales; family Fabaceae; genus Vigna; species Vigna reflexopilosa. Next base: position 9,418,592 of record CM050914.1, on the reverse strand, counting down.
CTTCAATTTGATTCCTAAGTTCATCAAAGATTAGATTTCCGCTTTATCAAGAGAAGATATATTTCTTATTAAAACATACTCAGCATACAAAATAGTTTACATAGTTTTTACTTAAACATGTATATTTTAAGCATACAGTCCTTTCCACGTTTAAATTCAATTTATTGCATTTGTTATAAATTTCAGTCTTATCCTATTGCATTACGAAGCCTTTATTTTTTGTTTTTGTTTGCACGTATATTTATTTTTAAAATATGTTACAAAAATTTGCTAATATATAAAAGATACAGTTGTCATCATTGATTATTTGTGTTTTATGGTTAACCATTACAAATATTTGCGTCATGCCAGCGGATACGAATGATATTTGTAACATTGTAGATTGATCTTAATTAAGTGGTCCACAGAGCCGGGGTGGAGCTAGTAATTTGATGGGTCCAAAGCAAAAAGCTTTTAAACGAGTCAATCACAATATAAAACTAAAAAGTTATAAAGAAAAATAGTGTAAATGAAATCAATACTACATTAAAGATTAAAGTTATAAATTTTATATATACTAAAATATTTATTTTCGAAGAGAGAACATTTGCCATAAGTGTGAAAACTTTTCGTCCACGTCTCACTCAATTTAAAATTTAGTGTTTGCAATTTTTTATCCACATACTGACTACTGACTCACAAATGGGGAATATCCCAAACACGTAAGAAACCTATCAAGCCACTACAAACTTTAATTTTTGTAACGTCCTTTTTTCTTATGAGAGTAATCAAGAGAATTAAATTGTTGTAGTTTTGTCTTGTTTACAGTTTTTTATCCTGTTTTTTGTTAGTTAATTTTAGTATTTTAAAAATTGGCTTTATTAAATCATTTAAAAGTAGGTAATGGATACGAATATATTTATTTTTATATATATTCTCTCCGATTTAAACAATGACATTGTCATGCCTCTTTCTTTCTACATCATTCCTAATGTGAGAAGTTCCAAACTCACTCTATATGGTTGCAAAAATCACTACACATTTTTCTCTATTGTCTCTGTCACTGCTAAATGAACCTACCCTATAAGTTACATTAACGAATCACTGGCACTAGCCTGATTTTAGATGCCTATTATTCTGTTGCATGATGGTTTGAAAATCGAAGTAAACTTGCCTATCGTTTGCTGAATCCATTGAGAAAGATCTTCGAATAGGCTGAATAGAAAACTGCTCATCTTTCTTCCTAACATCAATGCACTCATCTCCCATGATGGAAACATGGTGACACTTCCTTATAATAGACCGACTTCTACTCTCTACAACTCTTTCCCTTGAGTCACTTCTTTCTTGTTGCATCATCTGTGGCAGTGCTTCCTCATGTTCTCTCTCAAGTTCAATGACAACAAAATCCTCATCACTGTCCACGTAAGAGAGCAATTGAGAATCCTGAGGAGAAGAGCTTGGAGCTATGATATGATCCGTTGGACAGTGTGCGTTGCCTGATACAATGTTTGATCTACAAAGAGGGCAATTGGAACTGGTTTGAAGCCAAATGTCAATGCAGTGAAAGTGAAAGGCATGTTGGCAAATGGGAAGAACTTTCAGCATATCATGATCTTGAAACTCAGTCAAACAAATCACGCAGCCATACACACTTTGATGATTCTTTTCAACATCTCCTTTTGTGAATTGAAGTGTTGGGATTTCTCTGATTGCAGATTCATCAAGTCCTTGGCTCCACATCCTCGGAGAGAGTGCTATGAAGGGGTCTTGATCTTCATGTTGAGGGGTAAGTAGGGAGAAAAACCATCTCAAGGGGTGAAATAGGTACAAGTTTGAGAAGCATTTGGTGACAAGAGTTAAGTAGGTGATGAGTATAAAAACAGTGACAAAGATGGTGGGAACTATGATGGCAAGTATGGGTAAAGCAGAAGCAGAATTTGAAGGAGGTTTTGGTTTGTGAAGAATTGTGCTAGCATGAATTTTGATGGGTGGAAGCAGCTTGTAAGAGGGGTTGGGGTTGAGTGCCATTAGAAACCTTTGAATTGAAGACAATTGAAATTTTTTGATAGTTCCTACTCTTCCTAGCTACTGATGCAAGGATCTTGTTTTGGAAAGAAAGGTGTGATGTATGATATTTAATTGAGAGAAAGCGTGATGAAAGTGAAATGGGCATAAAATTAATGCGTTTGGATTAGTTCTAAGTTATGCGAAGAGGCAGATGTCATGGTTTGACTGACATAGTGAGGTTTATTTCTCCCCCAATGAAAAGATAGCTTTTGGATATGCGTGGGATGAATATCTCACCCAAGATTATTAGGTGATATAAAAATTGTGTTTAATCTTTCATGCTTAATAAATAAATAAGATGTATCAATTTATAATAAACCACGAAGCGTAACACTTCAACGTCACTGACTTATTTTTCACCACCATTAAACTTAATTAGCTGTCAAAATTTAACCTTATATAAGTAAAATAGATATTATTGGACCGTATGCCCGTATAAGTTGGTGTGGATAGAAAATGGACAGCAATGGTAAATAGTTTGACCCTAAGGTTAGTGTTTTATATTGAGGTTTGTGATAGTAATGTTGAGAGGACATGGATATTTAACTACGTCCATTGATTGTAACAACATTTTGAATTTTCAAAAACCTTGTAGTCTTTTATATAGTAATGTTGGAACAAATGGAAGATATATAATAATTTTTTAAATATATACTTTTGGAGGTACTTTTTGTAACATCACGAAAAAAATATACACTACTACTACTAATTGAATATAGAACAAACTTAACCATAGAAATGTGATTCAGACATACACAATTATAAAATCATAACAATAGTCATAACAAAGTCATGGTCTTTTACAATTAAGTTTCTTAGCAACTTCTATAAACATCTTTAATTTTATACAAAATGTCATCATATTGTAAATTATACTAAATATTTTACTCATTGACTACCATCACTTTGTCTTCAGACATTCTATACTCATGCCAAAATAACGATCATTGCTAAGGAAGACAAAACACACAACTACAAACAAAAGAGGGTAAACTAATGCTTACATATCATACATAACCAGTTTATAATTTCATATCTCAACTAACTATGCATAAGAATTAAATGATTCAATTAATCATCACATCATTCACAGACACAAGCAAAATATAATACTAGACTTGATATTCAGATTTATACATTGACTCGGACTCTAGAAACCGTGCATTTGTCATCAAATAAAATTGAAATCCTTAAAACCTTAATTTTTACATACCAGTATTAGTATCCAATTTCTCCTCCTTGTGAGAGGTTAAATTTTCTATAACTTAAAAGAAAAAGGGTCATTCACCTCAGAATTAGATATATGAATCTCCTTTACTCTTCACCACCTAAACCCCAACTTCTACATAAGTTTGTGAGTCTAATAAAATATAAGAATGACTTCACAAAGGATATTCCTAGTCAATACATAACACTAACTAACTTACCATACCTTTCCTTCTTAGGAAGATATGGTCATGCAACCAAAACATAGCATAACTAAATTCACCTATGCAAGAAGTATATATGAACATAATTTGTCCACAAGCAACTCAGTCATACCTAGAAAACGAAAAAACAAATATTGAACCACCAGAAACAGAGAAGAAGAACTTATTTTATTCACAATTTTGATCGATTAGAATTATAGAGTTCTTCGTGATGATTCCAAAGATAGACTAATTATAAAAAACATTTCTAAAAAATAATTAATGTTACGAGGAGTAACTTTCTTAACAAGAAGTTTATATATAGTTTAGTCTATTACATAATTTTTTTTGTCTTTTTTAAGGGTCTCACTTTTCTAACCTAAAACTATTTTTATTGTATTTAATTAAGAATTGAATTATTTTTAGGTCTTTTTTATACGTTAATTTAAGGATAATTAAGAATATATTTTTATCGGTAAATATTAGTTGTTAGTAAGAAGAGTTAGACCTACAACTTCTATTAATTAGTCTTTTTTTTTTTCAAGTCTTCAAATCAACTTTATATATCCTAAATGTAAATAAGAGAAGTTGAATCCATATCTCTTTCACTTTTTCTTTTTAACTTTTATCACTAAACAAATATTATAACTCCGGAATTCTTAAGCTAAGTGCTAAAATAAATTTCTAAATAAAACGTTTATTTGGGTTCAAATAATAAATAAAGTGTACAAATTTATTGGATGATGTTTGGAAGTTGTTTACTTCTTATGATGGCACAACCCTTATATCGGTTCTTTTGTTTTCTTTTTCTGATTTCGATCTTAGTTTTTGTTTCTCTTTCTTTTGATTTCCAACATTTGTTGATTGCAATAACCCTTCTAAAATTTGTCCGTGTCCATTGAACTTCATCCAAAAATGCCACCAAAGGAGAACAACTCGTTTCAAACGGTCCAATGTCCGTCCTATCCAACAATCCGTCCTATCAGATTCAGAAACAAGATCTGCAAACACAAAATCATTTTCATCAACAGCGTTCCTGTGATCGAATCTCATCTCAGCCGTGCACATGAACGATTATGCTCTTAATTACTCTTCAGAATAATTAACTTTTGTTACAGAGTTAATGAAACGGCTGCTTAATTTTTTAACAGGATTTTTCCACTTGTCAGATTAGATTAGTAATGAGTACAAGGAGAAGTTGTATAAATGCGTTCTTTTTAATTACAGCAGACCAACTTTATGTTACTGAAAAGGTTCATTTATGATGGGACAGTTTGGAATACCTATGACATCATCAGAGACAGTAATCTTGTCCCAAAAACCCAGCTGCTTGATATTGGCAACTGATGCTATGCCAACATAAATCCTTGCTTGTGCAATTGTGGTCTACATCTCTGTTCTCAGATGTTCTGTTGTACTGATTACTAATTAAGAAGTTAACTTCAAGATTAAGATTCTATTACGGTGTAAATTTAATATCAATGAAGTATGAATAAAAAAATCAAGTAATCCATGCATAACTGCTGTCCCTTTTATTCTTCTTCCACACGAACCCAGTTGCACGATTATGCAGGCATAACATGTCTATTGCAACTGCAGAATCAGCATGCAATTAACAATAACCACAAGATTGAGTCGATGATTAAGAAAATAATTACGTTAGTTTTATGCAGAAAAAAAGTGCTGAGAGAAAATGTTTGAGTTGATATCCACATCAAATAATGAAAATCCAGAAGGTCAGTAGGTTGAGTTCCAAAAATTCAACCTAAAACCATGATGTAAGATGATGGCTGTTTGATATTGTAATGAAGTTCAATGTTTCTCTTAAATTACAATACTTTTAACCACGTGATGAAATTAATCCATTATTTTTACGTCTCAATCCCACCCTTTAAATTAATACACTGAGAGAATTTCCACTTTGATGTTGGGGCCAGAGGGATCATTAGTTTAGGGAAACAAGTGGACAGGGTAGTGCAAATGGTTATTTTTCTACAACAAGATTTCTATTATGTATTGCTAATAAAGATTTGATCAGCTCTATCATATACTCACAATGCACGGTCCTTCTGATCTCACTTTCTGTCGTATTAGAACTTGGAAACCAAAAGGGTAACTTTCTTTATGAATAATCCAAACAAAAATTTGCATAGGTTACAGACTTTAGCAGTGACTTTGATCACTATGTGATCCACATACGTTGAACACTAAAACCAATCTCTATCATGGGGTGTCATAAACTTTGATAATTTTCCATTTTTTTTTCTCATCCATTGAATGTAAATTTCCAAATAGTGAAGACTACATACATTGTTTGGTGAATATAAAAAGGTGAAGGGAAGTTAAAGATTGATGAAGAAGTGTGAGAGAATGGAGGAGTTAAAGGAAAAGGTGAGTGAAAAGGAAACAGAGAAAATAAAGTACAGAGGAGTAAGAAGGAGGCCATGGGGAAAATATGCAGCAGAGATTAGAGATTCAGCTAGAAATGGAGCTCGCGTGTGGCTTGGGACCTTTAAAACTGCTGAGGAAGCAGCAAGAGCTTATGATCGAGCTGCCTTTGAAATGAGAGGTGCTATGGCCATTCTCAACTTCCCACATGAACATCCTCCATTCACTTCATCATCTAAAACTGAACATGCTAAACAAGTTGTGGTATTTGAGTGTCTCGATGACAAATTGTTGGAGGAACTCCTTGATTGTGATCACAAAAACATGAATCACAACTTCGCCAACTAGGAACATATATGTTCCAACATTTTTAATCCTAGATTGCTGTCTGTGCAGTGCTCCTGTTCAGTTAAATCGACCAATCGCGCCAAGTGCTTTTGTGGGGACTATAAAATTTGAGTCATTTCACATCACGTTAATGTGAAGTGGATAAAGTAGACTTCGGTTAAGTTGGAAGGGAATTGAAACTTTTTTTTTTTTGTGCAAGTGACATCGGTTTCAATTATTTATCAGTTTTATCGATAATTAATAATAAATCAGAAAAATTATTTTGGGTTTGTGGTGACATTTTTTTCTCTAATTGTGTTTTATTGATTTATTTATTTACCAAAATTAAATTCGAAACTTATTCAAATGTTAGTAACCACAATGGAACTTGAGGCACAATGAGTATGCTTTCATAAAAAACAAAATAAAACACACACTCATGACCCTATTAGTGACCTCACGACCTATATTTTAGAATATTTTTCCAATACATTGTTTGACCTACCCATTGAGAAGGCATGATTATTAAATTTGAATATGAAATGTTTGTTTGATTTCAACTTAATTTTGATCCAAAATAAATGGGTTTTCTCTCCTTATAACATAATAACATGGTTCAATAGGATTTTTTAAATTCTTTTACTCTGAAATAGTTCAAATCTAGGTCTATCTACAAATTATAATTAATCTCAATAATTTAATATTATAATTATGCATTATTATGTTATTTATATATTTGAAATAAATATTATTCCAACAACAACATATCTTTAGATTCATATAAATTTTATAAATCTAATTAATATTTTTTAATAAATAATCATAAAATTTTCATTCAATATCTCATACTTATTCATAAATTTTAAACTCTTTTACTAATGCATCCACAAAAAGATTTATTCTTCTTTGAATAATAAGAAATCTATAATTCTAACTTTCACAAACATTAGAATCACTCCTACGACTTCATCACCTATTTACAAATCAATACTCAATATCTCAATAAAACTACAAAACAAGATGAGTGTTGTGCGTAAATTGAGAGTTCCATCGTTGTCCTTTTAAACAAGGCACAACAAATAAAAATAAAAATGGCTACAGCCGTGGCCAACATTAGAGTATGTCCTATCTATAAAATGCGCTAGTTTCGCTTAACTATAACAACAATTAAAATAAAAAAAGTTGGTGGGATTACGTTAAAGACATGCTATAATTAACTACGAACCAATTATGGCTACTGTGTGCCTGAATATTTTTTAAATCTAATTTAATTTATTTTTTCTTAGTGGTGTTGGTATAATCTGCTACATTTTAAATAAAATATATGGATAGCTTAGAAAAAATATTATGGCGGCAACCATCTAGATCCTAGATTCTACTATTTAATGTTGTGTATAAATATCATGGTTACGTATTTTTTATAGTACAGTTGAATAAAATAGGCTTTTCATTTTATTTTTTTTGCCTTCTTATTTAGTTTATACTATTTATTCATAATGCCTAAAGCGTCAATACTAGCGGCTTTACTAAAATATAAGGAAACTCATGTTTTATTTGATGGCATTTGTTTGCTATTTTTTATGCCCTTAAGATTGTTTTAGGACAAGAGGGAGGAAATTACTTCATAATAACAGTGCGAGAGGAAGAAAGAAAAATAGGTTTAAGGATGAACTTTTTCAAAGAGAAAATATATGAAAAGTTTACACGTTATTTTATTATATATATGTAGTAACAACCAAAAATTGTTTAAGAAGAAGTAATTGGTTCGTATTTATAATTAATAGGTATAAAATATTCTAAAATTGCATACTTAACAGCCAATGAATAACAGAGCAAAACTTAAGACCTTTCGAAAGTTTCTATTTAATTTTGCCTACCCTGTAATTGCTAGAAACACCAACTTGTGCTTCCATTTAATAACCATGCACCCATTCTAAGTCTTACATTAATACACAATTATAATTTCTTTCATTCAATGTTAATCCAAAAAAAGTCAACATAAAAAATATTAGTGACTTTTTTTTTAAATAAAATGAAAAATTTGATGTCAAATACATAATGGTCGATATCATATCACCAATAGACGTCTCATTATTAGGGTGTCAACCTGAAATGATATTTAAAACATTAAAATATCTAATTGGAAAGACATGTTCCTACACTTTTTAGATATCAAATTCAAGAGAACTAACGTCATATCTCTTTAGACGTCTATTCTTTAAGGTTTCGAAAATAAATTATATTTAAAACATTAAAAAGTTCAGTTAGAAAGCTATTTTTCTGCATCCTTTAGATGTCGGATTCAAGAGGAGTCCAACGTCATATCTTATTAGACGGTTGTTTATTTAGGGGACCAACGTCAAAGGGTGTTTAAACATTAAAAACCCTAGTACAAAGGCCATTTTTCCGCACTCTTTAGACAACAGCTTACCTTATATGCATCGTTAATTAATGTTGGTCACATTACAAATCCAACATCAATTAGGTTTTAACGTCGACCCCTATAAGCTCTAACATCATATGATGTTTAAAAAATTTTAAAAGAAAAACAACGCAAGAGAGCATTTCCCTTTCAGTGTTTCTTCATGCTTTCTCTTCCCAAGCTTCCATTAGTTGTAGTGACATGTATGACCACCACGAAAGGTAAGTTTTCTTTCATTTAACGCAAATGCATGTTGCTTGGATGCCTGGTGAATGATTTTCTTTCATTTGCATCGATTGTTTTCGTACATGAACTATGTTTTGAACCCATTTAAATGGTGATGTGAGTTCTTTTTTCTTTATCATTCGCGGCAACTCCTATACCACATCCAACTTCGTTTAAGGTTTGTTATATACACTAAATATTGAATTAATATTTCGTATATGTGTTAACAAGTTTGGATATAGCTTGATTTGCATATGATTTTGGTTATGTTTTCCATTATTTTATTTATCTTTTTAAGGATTTGACAAACTTTGTTTAGAGAAGTTTTTCTAACTACTTTTTTTTCTTGGTTTTGTTGATATGTTTTTTTTTATTAAATTGGTATAGGATATTTTTACTATCAAATTTAGTTTTATTTGAGTCTTAAAATGAATATTTAGATAAAAAAATATTGATTATGTTTGATTAATTATTAGGTGATTAATTAAGTTGTGTTTTTAGTTTATATTAGATAGTTAATTAATTTTAGATTTATTAGATGTTGAGTGTTTAAATAATTTTAGCTTTTTAAAGAGTTGTTATAATTTTAGTTAAACATTGAGTGAACCTTAGTTTCCGTTTGAGATTTAGTACAAATGATTAAAATTTTAATCGTCTGTATTTTAAATCTCGAATTGTTCGATCGAACAGTTTGGAAAAATTATTTTTTATAATTTGCTATAATGTGTACATCGAAGTTTATGCATAAATTTGATAATATTTTCAGTTGAGACCATTTTGTGTGTTGTTCTTCATATGCATACTAGATTGCAGTAATGAGTAATCACTTTCATTTTGTGTAATTCAGATATTAAAACAAAATACTAACAAAATTTTATGAAATATATGATGTTAGATTTCTTTGTATATATGGTAGCAAGTTATGAAAAAAAGTTTTCAAATGAGTGCACAAACTTGTGAGATTTGAGTTTGAGATTAACGTAGTTTATTACAAACATTATATGAATTAAAGCTAGATGAATAACATGAGTGAATAGTATGAAAAGAAGGTTTCCAAGTTCTTGTTATATGCTAGAGAACATACAATCTTTATTACCAAAACATATTTTTGGACTTATGTTAATTGTCCTAATCAAATATGCAGAATATGCTTGAATATTTTTCTATTTTTCAGGTTTGAGTGAATTGTAAATATAAAAAAATATTTTAAAAGTGTAACATTTGATGTTTTGTAGTAATGTTATCACACTATCCATAATCATCATAAACCTCCTATAACCGGCTCTATTACCAATTCACCCTAAAAAATACTACATTTACATCTTTTTCTTAACAATCAATTGTAGCAAGTCCATTTAGCATATTTAAACAAAACTAACCGCTTTGTCTGTTTATCTGTTCTCCCAATTCATTGTTATTTTTATCCAGTTTTAATACACATTTTTGGATAAAAGCACTAGTCAAAAAGTTAAATTTATAATTTTTGTTACTTATTTGTTTTTATCCTTTCACTTATGTCAAATTAAATATATTTTTTTATAACATTTTCATTCCTAAATATAATTTTTTGTTTTTATTGTATACACACAAGTATTGCCCACATACTCTTTAAAGTTGGATATAGGCATTGATAAGGAAAAAAGAGTATGTGGAAAATATAGGAACGCATGATGGATCTTTCAAGAGAGAATAATTGAAGATATACAAATATGAAATTAACTTATATATAAGGGATTAATATCATATTCAACTAAAAACTCTAAGACAACAAGTTTATTGATCTTATTTTTTATATGGTGTTCAATTTTTTTATCTTTGCTTAATATGTGACTTAACTAACATTTGGATTTTCCAACAATCTTTCAAACGAGTCTCTTCACAATTGACATTTTTTTCTTGAATTAACCACAAGTACTCTTTATTTGTATCGTCGATTATTATAATGAAACATACCCTTTATCAAAAGAATATCCATACAAAAATATGTTTGAACCCGTCAAGACAAATCATATATGTAAAATCACTTCCAAGAAAAGATTACTAAAAAGATACAATACTAATATAACATAAGTTCAACCCACGTATAAAAAATTGACATTCTTTAACCTAAATCCTTAAGACATTTTTTTTTCTTATACCGTATTCAACTTTTTTATCTTTAATTATTTAATTTGCAACTTAAACTTACTCTTAAAATTTTCAAATTATTATATTCTTATTATGGTAATGCACTATTTGCTATATGGATCTTCTTGTATAAGATATAAGCTGTGACTTCTGCTAGGGTTCTATACTATAATTCAATGGAGTAACATTTAGTCCTGCAATTGAGGAATAGGACATGATTGTCCAAAGAAAACTGAAGATGTACATAAAAAGTATTCTGAAATGACAATGTTGTCTCTTCTGATTTTATGAATTACAGTACATTATGGTTTTCTATGGGTAAGTTATATATATATATATATATATATATATATATATATATATATATATATATTGTCTTAAACTTTATGAAGTAGATGATGTAAAATATAGAAGGTATAATATTTTTCAATTAATAGCATATAATTTATTGTAAACACAAATTTAATATTTGTGTTGCATTATATAGTAAATAAACGACCCAATTACGTAATTAATTATGCAAAGAAATGAACAAAATGTTAAAATACTGCAACAAAGTTTCATCGCAGTCATGTCGTACCAGACAGAAAATTCTAGGTGTGATGAGGCGGCGCGGTTCACATATTCGTCCAAACTTTCCCTGCCATTGAACCTTGGCTTCAATCCTTTGAAATTGCATTATTTGACTCACGTGCGCAAACTGCAAAGTAGTAGTACTCCAAACCTAAGGAAATTTAATGAGGACTAGGTCGTATCATTTCTTTATTTCAATTGAACTATATTGTCATAATTTAAAATGCAGTGCCATCCTCCTTGTCCACTATTCCTAACTCAGTCTTTCTTAATTAATTCACTCCCAATTTGAACGTCCTTATTTTATAACCCATTTGTTAATTCACCACACAAATCCCTTCTCTTTTCACCGGATATATAAACTTCAAGCCTCTTAGTTTTTCCATAAATACCAACAAAGAAGGTAAATTCATATTTTTCATCTTCAGAAATGGATTTTAATTCTTCGTTTTCATACCAAAGTCTAGAATCCCATCTCAACTCTTGGGAAGCATTGTTTTCGTTCAACAACAATGCAACAAATGAATCGTCCTTATCGTTACAAGAGCACACCTCTGATATCACAGACGATGGTTCAAACCCACAGCCTTTATCTGTAGCCCCAACGAAGAAAGAGAGGAGACCCTATAGAGGAGTAAGAAGAAGGCCATGGGGAAAATTTGCAGCAGAAATACGAGACCCTACAAGAAATGGTGTTCGAGTATGGATTGGAACATTTGACACTGCTGAAGAAGCTGCTTTAGCTTATGACCAAGCAGCTTTCTTGACAAGGGGTGTTCTTGCTACCCTTAACTTTTCGGCACAAGTGGTTGTGGAGTCCCTCAAAGACATGGGTTTCAAGGCACTCAGAAATGGTGTCTCACCCTTGTTGGAACTGAAAAGGATGCACGTCATGAGAACGAAATCTAGGGCTAGCAGGAGTGGTGCTAAAAAGGTTAAAAGGGATTGCAGCAAATTGAAACCAGATCCTACTGATGAAACTGTGTTGGTCTTGGAGGATTTGGGTCCTGAATACCTAGAGCAACTTTTGACCTTCACTTCCCCTGGTTCTTGGTGCTGAATTTCTGGATGTTTCCGGAGATGTTTCAAACAACAAAACCTTTATTCATTTAAACTCATTCATTCATAGCTTGTTTATTCTTTAGGTGCTCTCCTTTGTTAATTCATTTATTTTCTTCTTTCCATTTTGCATACTGAAAGAAATATTTTAAGAGATACTCCCATTGTTTTTTCATTAAATATTACCGATATATATAAAGTTCCTTTATATATCAAAAGAATATTAAGAACTATATAAATATTTGTATATGGATTAGGACACGTCGAGCTGTCATTATTTATATATTTTTTGTCAATAAAAAAACTAGTAGCAAGGGAGAAACGGAGATTATTTTTTATACTCTAAAACATATTGCTCAGGTAGTGTGCATGATTCTAAAAACTTAAAAGATTCATGCATATGCGTGTTATGATACTTAATGTCTCATCTTCGACGAGCTTCTTTCGTAGTCGTTGTTCATCGCCAGACTTTTATCAGGCTAGGCCTTCCTTTATCCAACATCACTAGAGTGATGTACGCAAGAACTCTATCAAAGCCCCTAGTCAACTTCTTTTTTTAGGTGAGTTCGAATTTATGCTCTTTTCTCTATAAAGTAATATGTTTTTTCTCGTATGTAAGCTTCCTTTTAATTGCATGTTGTCTCTTTTGGTTATTGATGAAATTCCCTATAGTTGAGATCCTAAAATTTTACTTTGATCCATTGTTTGAGCCTTTTGTGTATAGGTAGAGTGATTTTATCGGTGAAATCCGTTTAGGATAAAAGATCAGTACTAGACAAAGTCTACAAGGTAAGGTAAGCTGGTCATTTAAATTGTTTTGAAATAAAATTGATAGTTGTAGAACATTTGAATGATTATGTGAAGTTTGATTTAATGAGATTTTTTATGGTTTAGGAAATTGATCTGTTTGGTTGTTGATGAACGATAGAATCATGAAATATCTTATTGGTTAGATTGCATGAAATGGTGTTAAATGGAAATTATTATACCGATCAATATTGAAAATTGTGTTAATTTATAATTGTGATGGTGTTAAGATGGTTGAGGCTTTTGACTCAAATCTTGATATATCATGTCTTGAACAAAACAATTCCTAATATAAGCGATTTGTGTATGAATTTTTCTTATGAAAAGAGAGAAATATAAGTAATAAAAACTGATGTGTTAAGCTGTTTATGGGATATGACATTTTGTGATATGAATGTGATTTATGATTTGTTTAAAGAAAAAAAATTTAAGACAATTGATATTAGTGTTGTTGTGTTGGTAGAAGTTGAAAACTTATTATGTTGGATACGAAATAATTGTTATGAAATTTTTATGATAGTGTTGTGGTGGATTAAATTGCTCTGGAATGTTGTACATGTAAAAGATATTTTGAAATATAAATGAGAAAATGAAGAATTAAGATAAAAACATTATAATGATAATGGATTGTAGTTTTGAAAAAATATATTAAGTTTCTAATTTATATATTTTGAAATAATCATGAATTCATTTTAAATGTATTTTTAAGTATATTGTCTATTATAAAAACGGTAATTATGAATTTATTTTAAAGTATCTTAATAATATTACATAGACCCGTATAATAATTAAGTATTACTAAATGTTATATAGAATTTTTGTATTGTTACCATTAGCATTTTTTTAGTTTTTTTTTTTTTTGAAGTTGATAAATAATAAGCAATATAAAAGTCAACTACAAAACTCAGCCCTTATCCTGATAGAATCAACGAATCTCATTACATAAGAATTGATGTTTAAGAAGAATTAAATTATGAATATTGAGAAGCATGTTTTCGAAAAATTAAAAAACCATTTTAATAAAAAAATAATTATTATGGCTTTAAATATGTTCAATAAATTTCTTTTAGAAATAAAAGTAAAAAAAAAAAACTGAAACTCTTTCTTACAAAAATAAAATACGGTATTAGAGAGAAATAAATTTTAATTAAAAAAATAAATACTTCTTTTCACATACGTATCGCTTTTTACTTTTATAAAAATGTTCTGAAATTAGAACACATTTTAACAATATTTTTTAAGCACAATTAAACATGCCATTATTGCTTTTCGAGGAGAGGAAGTAATGTTGGGAATATAAATGCGAGTTCAAGTTCTATATTGGATAAAAATGAAAAAATAGCAAGATGAAAGATCTATTAACCCATTACCTTAAGGTTTTGAGTAGAGAGTGGTGTCAATCCTTTGTATGGTTGGGCTTATATTTCATTAGTGTTTGTATCTCTCCGGTGAACCTCCTTCTTAATAGACCCAATAGTGATATTAAAGCCAATGATTAGTCTTGATGACCGACTCAGACGAATATAATGATTCTCGAAAGTCTTCCTATGCAAAATTAGGAAAATAGATTGCAATGATTAAAAGGTAATAATTGATGTTATATAATAACAAATAAAACATAATTTAAGAAAAATAGAAAGATAGAAATAGGTGGCACATTATGATGAAACTATTGAATTTTTAAAACGAGATACATATTCAAGATAGGGATAATCACTATTATTTATAGTGATTTGTATGTTGCAACATCTAGCGTATTAGCTGAAGGACTGTTGGATTACGTGATACAATTTTCTTTATTTTTTTAAAATTTGATCAAATTCCACGGTTTATTCTTAGTCAAAAAAATTAGGATTAAAATAACAAGGCGGTTGCATCATAAGTTTGTTTACAGCGAGGTTGTTTTCATTTGGACATTTATAGATGAAAGGTATAGTTAAATTTTCATTTATTTATTATTTACAAATAATAGATAATATATATTTTAATATTTATTTATAAATAAGTTGAATATGAATAATATATTATCTGTATTAGTAAGTATCTTAAAACTTTAAAATTTAAAATTAATTTATATTTTATTAAATTAAATTTTATATTTTATTTATATTATATTTTATATTTATTTATAATATTTTTATTTTATAAATTTATAAAATATTTTTTTAAAATATTTACAAGTATTTATAGATATTTATAAGTTTTAAAATTTCTTGCAAATATTTTTTAAAGTTCAGTATAAATAAATACTTTTATTATAAATAATGGATAAATATTACGTATGTTTGACTCATCATCTCTACATGAACTAATACACTAATTATAATGAATTTTAAATTGGAAAAAACATAATAATATTGGTTCTAAAATTAGTATACATGTCAATCTCTTAAAAAAATTAAATAGTTTTTTTCTATTTTTTTCTTGTTTTTATTAACATTTTTAAGAAATATGCGGTCAGAAAAAGAAGAATAAAAAATTAAAGTTGAACACGGAGTTGATTGAAAATATATATTTTACGAAAATCCGTTGAATCAACAGACGAAAATGAGATTTAACCTACTTAAATTATTAAATAAAGAAAAACTCACTTAGAATAAGCCTCCAACAGAATTATTATTTTTTATTTCTTCAAAATGAAAGTGAACTAATTAATTATGAAATTCATCCAATTTGAAAGTGATTAAAGATATCAACATAAGTTGGACTTTTAAAAATTAAGTGAATCTTATATTTTTGTCCGGATTAAACTTAGTTTAAATATTTCTTTATTAAAATAATAAAGATGGAAATATGATATTGATTTAGTTGTAAAGTTAAAAAAGAAATATGTGGATTCACAGGTGTAAAAAAGATTTGGAGATTGCTCCCTCCACCCTCACTAAATGCTTTATGCACTATTCCATATTTAATTTGTTCTTGTTATAAAATATTTTCAACACATCAAGATGTTGACATCAGGATGTTCACATCAGGATGTTCACATCTGGATGTTTAATCTGTTTATATATTTTAACTTTTATTTTATATTTTAGTTTATTGTTTTCATTTTAGATTTATTTTAATAATATTTTTTATTTACATAATATATTATAAAAAATAAAAAAATTAAATACTTTATAAATTAATTTAAAATATAAAAAAAAAGTAATAATTATATATTAATTTAAAATACAATAAATTAAAAAATTAAAAACTAAAAAAAAAAATAAAAAACCTTAACGCGTTTAAATAATTATATAAAAAATATTTAAATAATTAATTAAATAATAATACATAAATTAAATTAATAATAATTATTTTATTAAATAAAATAAAATAAATTTATATATTTATTTTGTTTTATTAAATTATTATTATTAATTTAATTAAATTATAAAAGTTTTTAATTAATTATAATTAATGTGTTCACATCCGTATATGTGTTTTTTTTTTAAGTTTTAGTTTATTTAAATATTATATTTTATTTAATTTATAGATTATTTAATTTTTTTATAATATATTACGAAAATAAATTTTATTTTATTTAATTAAATTATTATTATTAATACAATAAATTAATAAATTAAAAACTAAAAAAAAATATAAAGTTTAAACCAATGTGGACGGATGTGTTCTGTTGAAGAAAATTTTTTTTAACATATATCGACATTCGTTAAAGAAAAGTAGTGAGGATGTAGGATTTTTTAAAATATAAAAGTTAATTTTAGAATTTTGGAAAAAATATAAGGGTGCAGGAAGCAATCGGGATAGTGTAAAGAGTAATCCCAAAAGATTTACATCTCTCAACTTATCCTAAAACGTTACTTTAATTCTTGATTGATCGAAGCGAACTAACCCATAATAGGTTACTTTTGCACAATTAACATTCTATAATCAATAATATGTTTCTAATAGAAATTTAAAAAAAAAAAAAAAAAACTCTGAATCTTCATAATAGATATGAGCATAGGTACATTATAGATTTTCTACATTATTATCATTTTAGTAAAGTTAGTCTGGTGGTCGATATCATTTTAATTAAAAAATTGACTTAAATAAAAGTAATTTTTTTTGGCATAATTAATCTGTTTGATCATGTCACTGACTTATAGACAAATGGCTTGACTCGTTTAAATAAGTGTTGTCAATTTCATAGTAATATGAACTACAATTTACTTTTTATGAATTTTTACTCTTTTTAATTACAAATGTTATTAACGTGGAAAATATTAATTCAATTGTTTTAAGTAAATGTTGAGATTAAAATATATGACATTGTTGTTAATATTTTTTGTAAAATACTAAATTTTAAACTTTTGAACAATATGTACGAATAAATTGTTGTAAGCTTTCAATTAGACAAAAACTGGTTCCTTGATCCATGAGTTTTTAACATAGAGCAAAAAATTATGATTCATTTGAAAATATAGACAATATTTTTATAGCTAAGAAAAAAAAAGTACACTAAAAACATTCTAAGATATATATACTGGCGTACTAAATAACAAGTAAGGTGTGTTTTATTTCCATTTTCAACATTTTTATTTTATTTTAGAAAACTAAAAAGAAAACTTGTTTGATGGATGGAATCAATTGTCTTGGTCGAATCATTATCTTACTCAATTTGTAATAAAAGACCGTGGGGAAGGTTTGCGGCGGAGATCATAGACGCCACGAGGAAAGGTACCAGAGTATGGCTTGGAACGTTTTCTAATGCAGAAGAAGCTGCTTTGGCTTATGATCAACTGCACTTCTCAATTTTCCTGTCAAAAGGGTTATAGAGTCTTTACATCACCTCAATTACTTTGGTTGCAACCAAGGCTGCTCTCCGGCATTGGAACTCAAAAAGAGGCACAACATGCGACGAAAGTTATCGTCAAAGGCTAAGGAAACTAAAACCTAGCTGGAATCGGAATGATCGAATGGTGTGCTGTTGCAGGACTTTGGAGCTCAATAGACACTTCATATCAGATTACAGTGCAACCTCTACCTGCTCCATAAATAAATATAAAAAATAAAATAAACATGGTATCTTCAACACTTGACGGATTATAAATTTTCTTCAAAAAAACAACTCTTCTAAAACCCTAGCAATTCTCCCGAATAAATTTGTTTCAGAGATTTCCCTCTGATGAAGCTTCTTTCATATTTTCATTTTACTTCTTATATTAAACGATAACATCCTTTTCAATTTTAATATCTCAACTTGCAATATTATGCCATGATTCATCTCTATAATATTAATTATTATTAGTTGTGATAATTTAAACATATAATAGTGCTTAAACATCCTTATTTTCAAAATACATGCTAACAAGTTATAGTGAAGAAAATTATGTAATATCCTTAATATTTTAATGTAATCAACTGATTTATCAACAATTATTTTAAAAACTAAACACTTAAACCAATTTAAGCATAGCTAAAAGTAAATAAAGTTTGTACAAATAAAATGCAAAAAATAATAATTTTGTCACCAAATATTTAATAATAAATTTTATGGATACACAATTATTGTTATAAAAAGAGACATTACATGATTATTTGAGTTTTTCTTAAGATTAAAAATATGGTGTCACATTAACATTTCTTTGATATATATATTATAATAATAAAATAATTACAAAAAGTTAAATTTTTGTATTTGTAAAAGAAAATAATAATAATAATAAATAATATCATATAAATATAAAAAATTTGTATATATAAAAAATAGTATTACACTTTTCTTAAAAGTATGACGTTGACTCTTTTGTCCAGAAAAAGTAAAAATATGATTTGAGTTTATAATCATCTTTGACTAATCTAACCCTTTTCAAATTTTGTGATCGATTTTGTTCCTGTTGTCACTGATATAGACGGAAAGGGTACCATCACAAAGCATAATATTTTCACCTATTTTAAATGTATTATATTATAAACTGTCATAAATCATAGTCATTTAAAATACATAGATGATTGATTAAAACACATGTACTTTTCATTTGTGATGAATATTTTCTATCACAAATGTATAATTTACACATTGTAAAAGGTAAATCCATTGCAAGAAGACAACTGATAAAAAAGTCATAAATTAATTTTAATTTATGCCGATATATATATATATATATATATATATATATATATATATATACCCTCTTGTAAGACGTTATAAAATTATAATTATTTGATAAATAATATAAATTTATCTTAAATTATAGATATAATATTTTTTTATAATTATATTAATACTATATTATAATTTGAGAAAAATTTAATTTATTTTATTAATCTTATAACGTATTTTTTTTATTAATTATAATATACTAAAAATAAGATGCTATATTTTAGTATTAATGCAAGATTAAATTTATAAAATTATGAAAATATGAAATTATTGAATTATTAAATTATTATTATGAAATCGTTCTCTTTCTATGGATTTTTTTGTAGTGTTTAGATAAGAAAAATATTAACAAGATTATGAACATATATTTCTACTAGTAATAGATTTGTCAGTAAAATTTATTAATAATTAAGATAAATTTTAAGAGTTTTATTATTAAAATATATTTTCATAGATGGTAAACTTGTCAGAAAAAATAGTTAATAATTAATTTTTGTTGTAATCTATCAATAAAATACATTGGAAACTAGTGAGAAGAAAGAAGGAGTTAAGCAAGAAAGAAAAGATAAATCCGTAATTCCATTATTTTTTATAATAGTACTATAACATTATAGCTTATATATAATTTGAATTAGTTTAGAATGCATTTATTTAAGCAAAATCATGAATACCATGGACCAAATACCATAAAGTTGTTCCCCCCGACTTATCCTATTGTGTGTCTTCTACCTTGTGGCCAAAAATACTTTCTGAAACTTTTTTTTTTCATGGTTCTTCTTGAAGTTATGTTATTTCATTCGTTTGATGCATGGATGAAAGAAAAAATGACATATCATTTCACTGTCACAAACATCATTAAGCTGTCTCTCACTCTATATTGTGAAAGAAAGAAAACTAATTAAATTTTTTGAGAGAATTTAATTATGCATAAAATTAACCAACATTTTTATATTAATAATAATATAATTAATAAAAAAACCACCAATTATTGGAAGAGTATCTAATTAATTTCTTACGTGTAAATATGTCTCAATTGCCGCGAGATGGTTACATTAAAATAGTTGGTAATATAACCCATTTTAAGAAGGAAAAAAAAATCTACTAACAAGTACAATAAAAAGTCAATTTAGTTACATTCTTGGTAGTCACTGAAAAATTTATGGCCATAGATTTGTTGAATGCTGGACCAAGATGAAATATATAATGAAGATCCAACTTTTGGCAAATAAGCATAGTTGACCTCTTCCTATCAAAAAGTCAACCCATCATATGTCTATTTTTTCCTACATAACCTAGTTACTATTCTCTCGAAGCAAGATATTCAACTGAATATTTTCCTATGAAGAGAGTTAAAGCACAGAGAACTATTCAAAAGTCACCATAAATCACTACTTTAATTAGGGCAAGTCAATGTTAACATTCATACCCTATTAAAAGTAACATAAGATAAATTCGTATAATCTCCTCTGCTAAACCACCTTAGAAAAGTTGATATTAAAAACTACTTATCTGTATATGAAATACAAAACTTTGACGAAAAGTATTTAAACAGTTAATTAGTGCAGAATCATAAGCGTGGTCCATATTAATTACCATATTGTGAGTTACTTCACTTGTAAAATAAATATAATAAATTGCATTGAGTTTGGGAACATTAAAATTATATAATTGCAAAATTTCTTAAGATTTAAAAGCCGCCATTAGAGGCATGTAGCAGGTTCTTGTTGTCTTGTCTTGAACCTTAAATTAGAAGGAACAAAGGGAAAGATGACGAATAAGAAATAGTGATTCATGTATCTGCTTTCTCTATTGAAGACTACGATGAGGGAACATTAAAATACGAAAAAAGTGCAGGTCTTATTCATAAGGGGACCAAAACTTACTTAAATACTGTTTATGTGATAGATTATTATATTTTATTTTTTATGTCAAAAATCAAGACTATATATGCTCCCGTGTGCATCATCTCTGTTTGTAAAAATGACACCGTTTGACAAAACCTAAGATGGTCAGCTCTTAGGAAACAACGAGGAAAGCTTCACTACAGTACAAATATGTTTTTTTTTTTTCTTAACTTTTTGTTTTATCATAATATCAAAGTGTTATGTCAATACATCTAATTGAAAGAAACTTATGCATATTATTTCATATTAGGTGACATGTTCAAATTTAATAAACACCATTGCACTAAAACTGATATATGTAGTAAATGTGAGATACTTAAAACAAATATATCATATATTTAATTTCAAGATACTCGAAACAAAAATCCATTATTAGTTCCTCAATTTCACAAAATAGTTTTTTGTTAGTCCTTCAACAAAGTTTGCATACATAATCCTTAAAAAAACATAATTTACCTTTAAAAATAACTTACAGAAATTAGTATTTAAAGGATTGTTTAGTGTTTGTTAGAATTAAAAAAATTTAGAAGTCTTATTGTAATTAAAGATTATTAATACGGACAATATATAACTCATAATTTTATTGTTAGGTTTTGAGGTAAAAGTAGTGTGTTGATTTATTTCATAAGTTTGTTCACGATATTCGTTAATGTATAATATCTCTGCTATCTCCTTTCATCATCCATTCCATTCGTATTGTTGTGTATAATTGAATATGAAAGTTTTTTATTCTTTTTAAAAAAATTATTAAACCTCTAATTTTAACACCAAAAAGGATGTTTGTTTTCTATAAATTGTGCTATTTTCAAGGGAATAAGAAAGTAGGAAAATACTTTTTTTTATTGGAAAAAATTTATTCAGACGAGTTTATCCGTTTCATTTCCGCAAATAAATGTAATATTTCAAGACTACATCTTTAAGATTAATTTATGCAAATTTTTTCAAAGAATATATAAAAAAAATAATGATGTCAAACGGGAAGACTATAAGCATATTTAAGTCTTTGTTTTAACATACATTAAAATTTTCATTATTGATTATAGGTTTTCTTGTTCAAAGTCGGTCTTGTTGGATGTACGATAAACTGCTAAATATAATAATATTACTTTTAAACGGTAAAATAATAAAATATATTTTCCTTGAGAAATAACTAAAAGAGACTTAAATTCATTTTATTTGTATATTATCTTTGAAGTTCATGATAATAAAATTATCTAATTTTAGACTAATTAAAATGTTAGTTATGCTAATTAATATAATTCATTATATAAAAGGAAGAATCGGAGTGATATTCGATTTAAAACGTAAATTATATTTTTAAATTATAATATTAAACAAGATAAATCAATTAAAGTTTATTTATAATTTGCTTTATTAAACAGAACTTATTCTTTTTTGTTTAAATTTGAGTTGAGAGTGTTATAGTTGAAATTGGATTGTCAGATTTGGGTGCGTGGGAGGAAATGACGGTGTTGATTGGGACAGGGGCATAATGTATAGGTAATGCTAGGGATTTAAAATTGGGTGGGTGGGTTAGGGTTTTTTAGTTTATAAAATAATTAATGAATATTAATATATATAAAAATACTTAAGTAATTTAATATATATATATATATATATATATATATATATATAATATTAAGTAATTTAATATATCACAACAACCATAATAATAATAATAATAATAATAATAATAATAGTAAGACGATCAAATATGCTTACTTCTATAGTTATTTTAAAATTAACTGAAATGGGTAAATTGGTATAAAAGGATTTTAGTTAAGAAATAGAAAAGAATTAATTTATTATATTTTAAAATTAAATTTACTCGTTTTAATGAATTATCTTGGGTGGCAATGTCAAAAATTTCACAATATTCAGTCATTGATAATTATTTTTGTCTATTTTTGACTCTTAATATGCTTTTAATGGCCTATTATATTTATTCAGTCGCAATTAAATTTAAAATCCAATCGTTAACATAATATGTTTACATAAATTTGAATTTATAGGAACAGCCACTGAATTCAGTCTGTGAAGTGACTAAAATTGTTCTTTTTGTCACTAGGTCGTTAAGAGAGTTTTTTTTTTTTTTTGTGTGTGTGTGGCTATTTTGCATTTTCGTGGATTTATGCATTCCAAAACTTCATATAGTAATTTTTTTATCTTTAACCTTCTAAATTTGAATTTTTTTGTACTCTTTCAACTTCTAAATTTGAATCATTCTGGTTCTTTAGTGTACCAACCCCTTAAAATCATTGCAAAATATGTTTTGTAACCAAGTTGATAGTGTTCATTTCAAATTGATAGAATTAGAATGACTTAAAATAAATTCTAAAAATAAACAAAACATAAGAGTGTATTATTTTTAAATAGGCACAAGTTGTATCAATAGAGAATATCCAATGTAAAGAGCTTTTCTTCTTTTACAGAATTAATATAGTAAATAAAAATTGAAATTGATGAAAACATACAGAAAAGAAGAAGTGAAATTCACAAAATTCAATAATAGGATATATATCTTTAACCCAAGAACAATCCCTATCTAATAGGTCTTAGAATTTGATTATTATATACATACATTCAATGATACACCGATTGGTCCTTTAATGAATTGATTATAGTTATTAAATCTTAGCTACCACATGAAAAGGCACAAAAAGTCAAAATATGGACCACTTGATTTGTTATCTTTGGTACATTGCTTCCTATAAGATTGCTTCCTATTGTATAATTGTTTTGTTTGAAGAATTATGTGATGGACCACATAACACTCGTTGTGTTGCATATGATGAAGGAAGATAAATATTATATGCTGGAATAAAGATGGAGTACTTTAGTGGACAGAGAGAAATGTAACAATATGTGGTAGATATTTTCCTGAAAATCCATACTTCCATATGTTACTAAAAGATAAAGTACAAACACTTTTGTACTACACTTTCAATTTGAATTTTCTCTATGTTTTTTATGTAAAATCAAGAAAAATATATTGAATTTGATTTGTTTGAATAATTAAGATTACAATTAACATGCATTACTTTTTCAATTCTCAAACTTATTCACCTTGTTGACAATAAGAAAGCAGAAATACAAGCCTACATCAAAAATAGCTTGGAAAAAAGAGGAACAAAAATTAATTTTGCTTCATATATATACAGGAAAGTCAGTTTTTATCAAATAAATATATTTCAATGTAGACACCATTTCTAACAATTGAATACGTCAACATTGCATAGTTGTATGGTTTTACTTTTCGGATAAGAAGTCCCCTACTTCTCACTTTAATCAAACAAAAGATTACTAAGAAAATTTTAATCTAACATTATGAGGATCTAAAAATTATTTAGGTATAGTAGTGATTTATAAAAAAGATGATACTTGATTATTTTATCATTTAAAAAGTTAAATTATAAATATAAGTAGATAGCCTATCAAGAAGAGTTTGATCTATTAAGATACTAGAACAAAACACTAATCTTATCACAAAATTTACATTTGCATATATGTTTATAGAGAACTCTTCATCTTTATTAAACATCTACAACAATTTTCTTAACGACTCGGACATGATTGATGTTGCATCCACGAGAGGTTTCAATAAGTGAGTCTTCTTTGAAAAAAAATTGAAAACTACACTTACACAGCAAAAACAAAACACTCTAGACCAAAAAAAATTTAGGTGATAGATCATAGATCCCTTTACAAATACCAAGTTATTCTTCCTAACTCATGAGTGCCCTATTCCTCATCTTGTTACACATTCTAATGTAAAACCTCCCTATAGTAATAAACCCCTCAAAACGGAGTAAACTCCTACTTCATAATATTCCAATTGTCCTAAGTATGAGATGGGTAGTGTATGAAAAAAAAAAAAAACACCAATTAGAAAAAGAAAAGATTATAATTGCATTTTTATTTAACACGGATTAGGCTTTGGTTATTACCATAACCAAAACTTAATAATTTGATTTAAATAAGAACTAAAGTCTAATGTGGACATTTTTTTTTAAATAACTTTTTTATTTTTGTTTCTACTTACATTTCAAACTTAGACAAAATCAAAATTAGACAGGACGAGCACATTATATAAATTATAACTAAAATAAACCAAAATCTATATAAAACAATGACATGTTTATAATATCTTAGTTTACTAAATGTTTTACATTAAACTATGAAAAAAAATTTAATCTTCTTAAACTGTCAAAATAGACAATTCAAGATTCAACAATACATAATCAGTATTGTCTCTTCTTATTAATTTTTAAAATATATAATTTCAAATTGAGAATTTAACGTAATATTTTCAATTTAAGAATTTAAATTAACTTGGTTCGTCAAGTTCAATAGTTTGACAGATTTTAGGATTAGTTAAACAAGTTTACCATATTGACTTCATTAAAAAAATTGTATATCACCACATTTTATATTAATAAAGTTTGACAATTTAGTTAAGGTATGATATAATTGGACCAAAGTTTAAGATGACAATCTTTCATCGTATTATTATGTAAAAAATCAATAATATATGCTCATTTTCATATGAAATTACATTTTTTATGAAAAAAAAATCAAAAGCTCATTAACTCAAAACTTCGATAGCTCGACAGTCGAGTTAAAAAATCAATCCAGTATTAAATGACGAACCCGTCTAACCCGACTCGATTTTAACGTACCTAATCTCGACCAGATTTAAAGAAGCCCAATTGGCTTGTTCTGCCAATATCTAAAACAATTCTAATTTCTAGTCTATTGTGAATTCTTTTGTAACAATACCTACAGCGATTGTACGAAAGTCTTAATTGGGGAAATGAAAGATGGCTTTGAAATTAGAATATGCAGTAATTGATTTGGCCACTTTTACACAAAGCCAGAATACAGAACACCACCACTTCACCATCGTCCACCAAGATTTGCAAGCGGAACCCTAAGTAAGGGGCTACATTGTTAGATTGCTTCAACCATATTATATATATATATATATATATATATATATATGTAAAGTTATTCGTAAACTATCAATTAAACCCTAATAACTTCCTCAAAAAAATATTCTATAACGCCCCAAGCATAATGCAATGCTCCACTTTATTTTTATTTTTACTAAATTTTGGTTAAGCAAGCTTTTTTCATAAGAGAGAAAAAGAAGGAAAATGAGAGTTATATATATACCCTCGTATCAGTATCAGAAATCATCAAAGGACGCCCTTTTCAAGAGAACATTCAAGGACAACTTTCTCTGTTTATTTCTGTGACCTAATAAAGTCTACGATTAGAGGCACTGTGGTTTGAAATAGCTTTAACTTGAGAAACATAAAGAGAACCAAAAGGAAAAAAGGAGAGATAGAAAGCCACAAGTTTTTTTCCTGCATGTCAATCAATGCACCTAAAGAAGGACCACTCTAATTTAATTGGAGTCGTTGCCTGTTCCATCAGGCGTCTCAAGGAGTTCTTCCAACAACTTATTGTCCAAGTATTCCAATTCAAAAGTTGCAGCACCATTTCGCTGTTGTTGTGAAGAACCCTCGCCACCAGAGTAAGAAGGAAAAGAAGAAGAAGAAGAATTAAGAGGCTGTGAAGTTGAAAACACGTTAGGATTAGGAGTGGTGTGGCCATACTCGTTAGGGAAGTTGAGTATGGCCTTGTGACCCCGAAAACGAAAAGCAGCAGCATCATAAGCACGTGCAGCTTGTTCAGCAGTGTCAAATGTTCCAAGCCATATTCGAGCACCTTTTCTTGTAGGATCACGAATCTCTGCTGCAAACTTTCCCCATGGCCTCCTGCGAATCCCTCTGTACCTCACCTCTGCGTTTGAAGCGTTTCCATTCACAACTCCTCTCCCTCCCTCCATTCAAACTTCAAATTTTCGTTCTTGATTTACGGCAGTGAAGATATCTTAACAGAGATTGCAAGGTGGTAATTGGTTTGTGGTTAAAGGGAAACGCGGTATTTATATGCATGACCATGCATGTAGGTCGTAAGTGACGGTTTGAACTTGAGCTGCTTTTTTAATTCTCTAATTAATTAAACATTAAGTGGTGTTTGACACATTAGACCAATGAACTATAAAGTAATATTTATAGCTACTTTAGAAAATATTTATCTATGTTGTAGGCAAAACAGACACTGCATCATTAAGTTATAGCTAAACTTTTGTTTGTGGTTGAGATTGACCTCAGTAAGAATGTCATTCATGATAAGCATATAAGAAAAGATAAGTTCATGCATGACGAATGCGAGATGCACGTACATGCGCCACTCCAACTTAATTATCCTATAATGCCCTCTCACGTCGCCATGATCAGATCTTGGATATAAGGTTTTGGCCTTGGGCCATGGCCCAACCCAACTCTTCCTACCCTTCGAGCATGTGGCAAGACATCACACACGTAATCGATATACGACTTCTATATATGGTGACAAAATCAAAACAATACTACATCTTTATTTTGCTCTTTCAGATTTGGCTTTAGAAAAAGATGAACTTGATAGGACGATCCAAACTAACTCATCTTTACCTCTGTCAAAAGTAAAAAATAATTTATAACTTTTAACATTGAATATGTTTATACTTCTAAACTTTAATTAAACTTTAATGTAAATTTGTTTATATTTCTTTAACATATTTTAATTTTTAAATTTAAAAAATAAATGAATATAAGTTTTTTAATTTAATTATGATATTTTTTTAATAATGTAAACAGTCTAAACCTCAATTTAAAATAAAATATGGTTGAGTTTAAGGTGTTCATTAGAATGCACTGGTGGAAGTAGGTGCATGGGTTTTATCTTGGCACGACGTTTGTCATTATGTTCAAGACATGCCGGCATGCTGCTCCTTGATTGATTTCATGGTGTCTTGTAGGGATGATGGTTGTTTGCATCGTTCTAACGTAGGTAGAGTGTTTCAAAAAGGTTAGGAAAGAAAGAAAGAAATATATATATATATATATATATATATATATATATATATATATATATATATATATATATTATATTGTACAGGACTTAACACATGTAAAGTATACTTAGCAACATAAAACACATATTAAGTATTAATGAAGGATTATGATATGTTTGAATTGTGATTAAATCATAAAAAAAAAAATTCAACAGAAAAGTATTAATAAATAGTTTAGATAATTAATTAGTTTGATTATTCTAATATTTATTATTATCTAATTTGATTTTTATTTGATTTGAATGTTGGAGTATATTTTCCAAATATTATGGAAACTTTAAGGACAAATGGTATAATAAAAAAATAATAGAAATTGTGAAAAACAGCGAGCGTTTGTTCTTTTCCAAATTCTGAAAGTTCTAGAGAGTTATTTTTTTTTTTCAAAATGAAATGGCTAATTCATCTAAACTAATGATATGTGTCCTTTATTTTCTGATTTTACTCTTATTTTGAATGTTTAGTAATAATGCTTATTTAAATTAAAGAAAAATTCACTTCTTAAAAAATCTCTAAAAACCACTAACATAATACAGTGTTTTTCAAAATAATTTAAATTAAACATGCTTTTAACACTAATTAAACTGTGTAATTTTCAATTTTACTATATTATATTTTGCTATAGATAAATTATTTATATGAATAATACTGTTCACTGTTTTTACCATAATTAAATAGATGGAATAAAAGAGAAGAAAAAGTACGATAAAAATAAAATAAAACTCAAACACTTTATAGTAAACGAAAATAATAATAATAATAAAATTGGTTATATTTTTTGTTTGTAGAAATAAAAAAAAAATGTTATATACGTCATAGAAGATTTCCAAATTCGCGGTTACATAAATTACACCTGTCGGCTCATAAATGCTTAATCAATCATGGTCAGTCACACTCAGCTTTCGGCTTGACCCACTTGGCTTTATCATGGCCGCCACTTAATTACTTCATTTGCCAGTTTAATTAATTATCATTTAGGAAATAATTTTCAAGTAACACAATGTTATTCAAACTTAATTAATTTGTCTCCCCGTCTAGGTAGTAATAGCTAAAATTAACATTCAAAGCTATAAGTAATATATAAATCAATTTGAAGCAAATTTTAAATATACAAATAAATTATATTATTTAAGTTCAAGAAATTAAGTTAATTTTTTAAGATTTTTAAATTTAATAATTATTAAATCAGTTATTTATTATCTTCTGACTTTTTTCCATCAAAATTATAGAAAATATTTTTTAAAATGAATTTGGTGTATAAAAAAATGCACAAAATGCAATTTTGGATTCAAGGATTAAAACTTATTCTTGTATTTTTTCACTAATACCTAATTATACATAAACATTATATCCATCATTTGAATTCCAACTATTCCAAACAAGGATCGCACAAGATTCATTTCATAATTCCTATTAAAATTCTGTCTCTTGCAAAAGCTTCCAAAATGGAGGCATTCACAGAATCTCACGAGCCATCAAGAATTCAGCAATTGCGTCAGGACGTATTTACCCTTTGCTTTTGATAGTTGATTTAATGAGTTTTGTTTTTCTTTATTTAGATTTGGAACCAATATTTATGATGTAATAGTTTACGCACTTTATATAATATTCTTATAGTAATTTATATATTTTTTAAAAATTTAACACTTTTTATTAAATATGAATTAAGTATTATATATTTTTAGTGTCATAAAAAACAATTTTAAATAAATTGTCAATATCGAATAAGATATGAAGACTTACTTTTTTTTAACTATATCAAATAACATCATAATATTTATCAAATGTTACTCATAAAATGAAATACTATAACAAAATATCATATTATTGATAAAATTTTATCTATAAAAGAAATTTGTTAACTATAATATTTATTTAATTTTACTAATAGATTTTAAAAATTTGAATTATCTTTGAATATTTTGTTAATAAAATCTAGCAATAATGCAAAACTTTTATTACTAATAACATTTGTATTTACAAATTTTATTATTAAAATGGATGTCAAAATTATCGTTTTTGTTATGAACATATTGTAGTAAAATTTATAGTAATGAAAATTTAAAATTTTGTTGATAATTATATTTTTTTTAAAATTTATTTTGTAATTGTATCGTAAATTTGTAAAAAAAATAAGTTTCAACTCTTTTATTAAATTTGATGAAGTTCATGTTATAAATTAAATTGATAAGTGTGAAAATAAAGAGGAGAAAAAAGAAAAGAAGAAAAAAGAGGAATCAACCATGATGACAACAACAACAAAGGAGAAAGAGGAAGAGGAGAAGTTCAAGTTGACGATGAAAAACGACAACAACAACAACAAAAAGACAGAAGAGAAAGGGAAAGAAGATGAAAAAAAAAGAAGAAAATAAGGAAGAAAAGAAGAAAAGGGAGAAAAAGAAAACCAAATCGTGATATCTACTAATGAAGAAAAAATATTAGTAATTATTGATAAATATTTACTGGTAGATTTTATCCATTGATAAATCTAGTCTTTTTTAGATAGAATAAGCTTTTGTAGTTGATGTTCAATAGTTGAATATCAAATTATGTATTAAGTCATGAAAACTAAATATGATTT
Organism: Vigna reflexopilosa; assembly: GCA_027742785.1. NCBI lineage: Eukaryota > Viridiplantae > Streptophyta > Magnoliopsida > Fabales > Fabaceae > Vigna > Vigna reflexopilosa. The sequence continues at coordinate 9,387,669 of CM050914.1, read as the reverse complement.
TAATTTTGAACTTTAGTTTTAATCTTGTCATGTCCTCCCCTCAATCCCTACTTTTGCATTTATATTTTTTTTGTTTTTCCTCTTTCTAAAAAAGTTCTTTCTTCCTTTCAAGATTTCTCTTATTACATTTTGTCTTAAGTGAGAATATTCATTCTAACTTAAGAGAGTTTTAAATAGAGAGTAAATTTATATTTGTTTTATTGATTATTTTTTCACTTATTTTTTTAAGATTTTTTCATCAATATTAATGAGGTCAATTGAAGTGATTCTCTTAACTTATTTTATCGCACACTGAAATTTGGTTATATCTAGATATCTTGTTATAGATATATAAATTTTGAGTAAGTTCATGCTTAAGCTAGATATTTAATTAGAATGAAAGATTACAGGTAAAGAAACTATTATGTTTTTGTAGAATCTTAAGATAAATTGCTTTTTTGTGAGTGTGACTTTGTCACTAAATTTTGATCTTTAAGCAAAGATTGTGATTAGTTGAAAATTTATATAAATGTTTGAACTTGAATGATATTCAATTTGTTCGATAAATTATTGTATTTTAAGTTTGATACCTTATTGATATATGATCTCATAATTAGATTATGCACGTGAAATATAGATTTTTCATGAATTGACTTTCGAATATGATTTAGATAAGTAGAATAAACTTTATATATTTCCTTGTGATAGTTTATAAAATTGATATGAGCTTGTACATGCATACTTTGAATTAAAGGACCAAGATTGATTTGAAATTAGTAAAAAATGGCACTTGAGCTAATAATGTTTTAAATTAATCCTTTGAATTATTTAGATGTTTTATTATTAAAATATTGTTGTGATTATTTCTGAAATCTAGTTTAATTATGTTGTTAAAGTTGATTTATCTGATATTTTCACTTAAGCAAAAAGTGGAACAAAAAATTAGATCTTATTATTTATCTTATTTTACTCAATCGAAAGCTTTTTCGCTCAAATAAAAATAAAGTTAAAATAACCTTAATTTTAACCTTATTTTCTCTCAAAGAAGGATAAAGTGAAAACAATTATTCAACTTAACATAGTTTTAGTTTAATTTTCACTCAAGCAAACACAATTTTCCTCAAGTTAAACAAACATCTTCTTTATTTTAAATCTTTTTATTTTATTAAATGTGAATATTTTTATAAATGGAAATTGAATATTAATTTCTGTATGTGATTGATTTATGATTTTATTTTAATGAGATATATTGTATTGTGATGTTTACTTAAATTAATGAAATTTTTAAATTATAGTTTTCAAGATTGATGAAAATTATATAAATTTGTAGTCATATCTAAAATAATATGTGAATTTTTTACTATAAAATAAATTTTAAATAACTGTAGAAAATAAAATTCTTTTAAACATTAAATTACACGGTCTTAAGCAACCTAATTGCATAAAAAAGTGAGAAAAAAAATATAATAAATGTTATTTTACAATACAAAAAATAATTAATATAATATTATGTTATCGTATAACTAAAATATGTAGTAAGTAAATTATGTTATCGTACAATTATGATTTATTTATAAATTATTTACAAGAAAAAAATTGTAAGTAAATTTCTCATTACTTATTGATATGTTACTTACTAGATGTTATCTTACGGATATTATTTTCTGATAAATACGGAATAATTTGAAATTAATTATTTTAGTATATTAAACTTGAAATAATAATTTTTTTAATATTTTAAAATTTTGGAGAATAATAACTTCACAATTAATCATCTTTCAATTTTAATTTATATTCACTTTTATTAAAATTTAAAAAAATAAAAAATATTATATAATCAACTTTATTTTTTTTATATCATATCAATCAAATTAATTACATTTTTTTCACTCATTTTCTTCTATTTTTCACCCCTTTATCCTTAATTCAAATAACTTTGTTTTCTTCTTTTTTTCCTTTTTTTTTTCTGTTTTTTCCCCATCTTAAGTTAACCTAACTAAAGATTGAAGTCTAGAAAAAATAATTAAATTTAGGTTTACAATACTTCAAAGTAATTAAATGCAAGGAATGAGAAGGGTTGTATTTCTTAAAATGATAAATATAGGAAAACACTCGGTAAGTGGACACAATTTTATTATAAACAGTGACCTAAACATTTTTCTATAATGTGAAATACTTAATTAAGAAAATAAAATCTTTCTACGGCAAGTAATCTCCTTTAATATTGGAGAAAATAGAGTTAGAAAAAGGAGAAATCAGACACAGTGTTTTTTGTAACAACCACCAAAATGTGCTGAAAACATACTTATTTTAAGATATTTAATGCCATTTCTGTTTTTCATTTTATAGTTGTTTTCAGTCTAACCTTTTTATTCGATAAGAACATTGGTAAGTTTTTTAGAAAACTAAATATATGAATTGAAATCGATATATAAAAATTCTTTATTTTATTTTTATTTTTATTCAAATAAGATAATTCACAATTAAGAATAACTATTTAGACTTTAACTAATAAAATTCGAATAACTTTCAGTAAAAAAAAAAAAGAAAACTTACCGACATTACTATGAAAATTTCTTATAAATATTAATTAAAAAATAGTCTCAACCTACATTAGTGATAATCAATTTTAACAATATTAACTAAGAAATAACAAGTATTAATGTTGTTCATAATACTTTCACTTATTTTGATCGAAAAACAATTTTGTGTTGATATAAAACTTGCATTAGTAAAGAAAACGTTTACTACCATCAAGGAAGAAATAACACTAAAGCTAATTTTGGTGATGATAATTGAAAGATACATACAATCATCTCCAATATAAAAGAAATTTTACTAACATTAGTTGAGAAAATGATATTTAGCCAATAAATATTTGAATTCTTACTCTTTTTTTTAAAGTAAAATCTGAAACTATCTAATTAATTAATCAAATTTTACTTCATGTATATTTAGTATTTAATTCTTTCAAAATTTATTGTCAAAAAACACATTTCATAAAAAAAAAAATTTGTATCAACACTCTTCAAATAAAAATAAACATTGTAATTTTTCCTTCTGGAATTAAATTTGAACGTGTGAAAAACATTTGTTGTATTATAATATTGTTCACATTCTGATATGTAAATGTTGAAGCTTGAAACTTGATGTCACCTGGTGAACAAAGCATGTCTGTACAACATATATAGATGCTCCTTCACAATATTAACTATGGTAGAAGATGTAAAAATGTTCTTATACTTGTCATAAAATAATCGATAATATTATGTTTTTTTCCAGCATTAATAAAACTATGAAATTAATGCGTTGTCTTGGATATAAAATTGAAGCGTATATAATTTTTTTTTGAAATGTCAACTTAATGCATTAGCATTTCGTGATGAAATTAAGGTTTTTGGTTTGCCAACTACGCATTATCAAATAATTAGGATAATATTTTTTAAGGAATTCAAGTAAAAGAGGTTAAAATTTAAGTAGTTTATTTATTATATTATTAAAAATAGATTTTAAATTTAATTCAAACTTATAAAATTAGGTTGTAATATGAGATTTTTATCTATATATAAATAATAATGGATGATACAATAAATCAAATAAATAATAAATTTTATTAAAATAAATTTTAGATTTTAATACATGATTCTTATATCATGTTAAAAATAGATTTTAAGTCTACTACAATCTTATAAAATATAAAATAAAATTTATATTTATATATTATAAAATAGTCTTATTTTTATTTAATATTAGATTTTAAAGATATATTGTTGGTTTGTTAATATATTTACTGAGACATGTTGCATATATCCATTTTAAAATATATAATTGAAGCATAATTTGTTATAGATTAATGGTCAAAGCATTGTGGCATATTCAAGAACGGGTTCTGTATGTTATTTCGTCTTGACTTTGAATTTTGAAAAGAAGTCCTGCAATGTAATTAAGCAAGTGATTTTTGTCTTGAACGAAATAGAAAGACGAAGATGTTAAATCAGTGATGATGGTGAAAAAGAAAGTGTCAAATATATGTTTATAATTGGGACAGGTAACAGAGATACATGTATCTTCTTCCGTTGCCCTAAAAAAGCACGAGGCGTCCCTATAAATAATTGCTTATATTTAATTTCATCTCCACCTTACCACCTAACTTTAATACAACTTGCATACCATATAATAAAACTTCTCATCTTAAATTAATATTATTGTCTTCATTCTCTTCATCACCCTTAATCATCATAACGCTATCATTTTAATTATAACAACACTTTCTTCATTAATCCTATAATACACTTTTACATTCATTTAACACAAACCACAAAAATAAAAATAAAATAATTATAAAAATATAAATTTTTATATTTTTTTAATAAAAGAAATGTAAAAAGATAATATCAAATAAATATAAAAAATTTAAATTTATTAAAAAATCATTATTATAAGCATAATATATAATTCCTTTTCGTTTATTTTTTCAAAGTTTAGATACATTTAATTTTTATATAATATAATAATTTATTTTTTGTGAATAATTATATAAAGATATATATAAAATTTTACATATATATAGACTGTTTATTCTTCCTTCCAATTAATTAATGCTTGATATATGATATTAAAAAATTGGTTCAATACATTTGTTTCTTGTTTACATTCTATCAATGTAGATCGTTTTGAACTTTTACCTTTTTAGGATTGAATTCTGGGTCTTTATAAATATTTTTTTTATAGTAAAATGATAAAAGTAAACAGTATATATTTTGTTTCATTGGTGGAATGCCTGTTTAGGTTGCACGGGCATTAACAGATGTTGGTACTTTGCTTCTTCTTTTTTTTGTCTGTCTTGTCATTGTTGAATAATTTGTTATGGATATCAAAATATAAAAGACTTGGTACCCTATAGTAAAATATTTTTTTATTATTTCTAATACTTTTCGTATTTTACACACTGAATATTTTATGTAGAATATCAGCAAAAGTTTCATTATTTTACAATATTTTTATATCAATATTGACAATATTTGTTTTATATTTTAGACTTTCTTTTATTTCAAATGTAAAATATTAATTTCTTATTATATGGTTGACATTAAAGTAGGATTTTTTTATTTATTTCAATAGAAGTATAGGTAATAATGTCGGTGAAATATAAGAATAGTAATTATATGTGGGATCATATTAGTCAAATAAAAAAATAATTATTATATTGGAGAAAAGAGATACTAAAATTGTAAAAATATAAATGAAAGAAATAATGCAAGAAATAAAAAAAAAATTGTAATCACACCATTTTTATACTATAAATAATATAACCAAAACATATAAATACAAATATACACATATTGAAATTGTCTTATTTGTGGACATATAAATAAATATATATATATATATATATATATATATATATAACTTAGTTGGAAAAATAAAAATTTTCATATATTTGTTTCGGTAAACTCATTTGTATATGTGGTTTCTATTGATTTTATACGTTTATGATCACATTTTAAACTATAATAATTGTAATCCTATAATAAGGTAAACTAACAAAATTGAAAAGTATAATTGTGTACACAAAATGTAAAGATTTAAAATAAAAATATGAAATTTGTTATTATTATATATTATAATTATGGGATGAAGTGGACAAAGAATATAAATTTTCTTTGCATCATATCATATCAGCATTATCAATACTTACATCATTTTGACATTTTAAGATTGACAAAAAACTTACATTTATATCATGTCGAGTCTAAGGGATTAGTGTGTTATATATGTCCAAAATCATCTCAAAATGGATATTTGAGCTTATCTTGGTCTATATTCCCAATATCATCTCACTATTAGCTACTTGATACTATCACGTATTGCATTTATATGGTTGTGATTTCCTCACACAGTATTACGTCAGTCACTACTATGTTGTGAAAATAGTTAATGGAGACAACTTATAATCGACTAAGATTAACAATTAAAACATATTAACAAAGCATTAAACAAGTTAATCAAGGTAATTATCTGTGTACTTCAGGTCTAATTAGGTAAAGGCTCATAAACCTAACATAAATAACACTTTTCACAAGGTAATTAGTTACATGTTCATTTATTACAATAGTTATTATCATCATATATGTAACCCCGTCCTTTAATCATCATAATGACTTTTACAAATATACACACTTTTTAGCTTGAACATTATTTGAACTTAAAACATCTTAACTTAAAGACTAAAGGGAAAAGGAAAAGTTTCTTATAGAATCTTTTCAATGTGTATTTGACTTTGTAAGAACCTATATCAAATACACCAAAAACTTATATCCACTAGTGGAAAACCGTTGTTTAACGTCACCCATATGACGTCGGTTAGCGCGTAGCCCGACGTATATGAGTGCACGGTGGCATTAGCGTAAATAAATGGTAACCTAGACGTCGGTTTGAAGGGGACTCGACTTCTATTATATAATACACGTCAGCTCTGATGTAAACCGACGTCCAATGTATGGAGGTTGGCGAGAAGACAGGCTTCTCCTGAACATTGACGTCACTTATGCTGGGGGCCCGACGTCTACTAGGGGTGCAATTAATGCTCACCACCTGATTTCCAGACGCTTAGACGTCGCGTGGTCAATCATCGATGTCTATAGCCTGTCCGGAAGGCGGGAAGACAAAAATTTCTGCAAAATAGACGTCGCATTTCTGGGTGCGCGACGTCTATGTACCTGTAATTAATTATGTTCACCAAAATCCGAGGCACGTCGACGTCCGGTAGCAGTGACGGACGTCTATAGTATTATAGACGTCGACGCCCTTTGTCAACCGTCGTCTACTTCCCTGAAAGGAAATGAAACGTCAATCGATTCAGCGCACTAGACGTCGGCCCCCCTGGACACCGACGTCTAATGGCATTCAAAAAGTCACTTTAAATGTTATATTGGACGTCGAATTAGTTAGATAACCGACGTCTCGGTGACTATAGACGTCGGTGTCCACTGGGAACCAACACCCCATTTCATTTTAAATAAATCGCAGACCCTTTGCAACATTGCAGTTTCTGATATCGTCTTCCTCTTCTCCTTTTTCTCTTGCGACACCTCTTCTTTTTCTCGCTTGCGACACCTCTTCTTTTTTTCTCTTGCAGCATTCTATTGTTGTTTCTGATATCTTTATCGTCTTCTTCCTCTCCTTTTTCTCTCTTGCGGCATTACATCCCAGGTGTGTGGTTTTTTTTTATGCTTACCGTTTAAACTTTGTTTAGTCTTTCATCGATTATCTTCTGGTTCAACTGATTAAAATTTGCTTTCTTTGTGTTGTGTTTTAGTGCAGTTTTGTTCCTTTCTTGGGGTAACGTAGTAACACATTCTCCATTTGCTAGCTGCCTCCCAGAAAAAGCGGCATCTTGTGAATTTCTTTTGGTCGTTTCAACCTAAAAATGACCCTGGGTTGCCTAGTTATCGTTTCACCGTGATTTTTCCCTCTTGCGGATGAAAATGGAACTAAGCAACAACCCAAGTTCGGTTTTGGGTTGAAGGGACCCATAAGAAATTCAAAAGACGCAAGCTTTTTTTTTGGGGGGGAAACTAGCAAAAGGAGATTGTGCTACTAGACTATCCAAAGACGGGAACACAACTGTACTAAAACACAACCACTGGATTAGACGTCGGTTAATGTGTACACCGATGTCTATAGTACGTTTTAGACTTCAGTCAGTGTCAATTTCGAAGTCTTTAGTGCCTCTTCGACGTCGGTTATTGCGCAGACCGACGTCTATATAATGTCTTTAGACGTCCAGTTAGTCCTACTCCGACGTTTTAGTGACATCGGACATGTCAATGACGGACGTCACTATAGACGTCGGTTATATGCTTGTTCGATGTCCTATTGACGTCACCGGAATAGACGTCGGTTGTTTTGTAAACGTTAAAAACCTAAAATAACCGACGTTAAACAACGTTTTTTGCACTAGTGATAATAATTTAAAATACTCAAAAGCTTTACTATGTTTAAATATTTTTTAAACTAACGTTTAATATTTTTTATAATACATGTTTAATTATCAAATTGTTTCACAATTTGGATTCAACTAATATAATATAATGTTATTTTGATTGAAAATAGGTTTAGGTAAGGATAAGATTATCCATAATAGGAATAAGTTTGTCCCAACCATGAATAAAGTTATTCTAGGTGAGGATAAGATTATTTAAAAATATAATTTTGTAATATAATTTAAAAATATAATTTTGTAATATAATTTAAAAATAAATAAATGGATAAATGTTGTTTATGGATAATTAATTTTTTAACTTTATTATATTTATTTTATTTTAATCAAATATTTTACTATTTATTATTATTTATTCTATTTTATCTATAAAAATAGCCTATTTACATGAGAAAAATACACAACAAACATAACACTCAGGCACTATTCGTTTAGCAAGATTTACTATCTACACAGATGGAGAAAGATGGATTGTACGGATTCACTATGTTCACTTCTAAAGATTTGAGGGAGGGGAACTTGCATTTCCAATATTATCCTCCTTCAAATAATTTTTAATAGGCTTAAACCCTCCATTGGTCTTCATATTTGTGTGTAAATCTCAGTTTGGTCCTCAAGTTTTGAACTGTCTCAATTGGGTCATAATTTTTGTAAAAATGCAAACATTTTACCGTAACCGTTAAGTTGTCTCAGACGACGTTAATTAATGTGGGATGAAATTTTTATTTTAGGCTTAATCCCTCCCTTGGTCCTTATGTTTGTGTGAAAATCTCAGTTCGGTCCTCAAGTTTTTCCTCAAGTCCTTATGAAATGCAAACATTTTACAACATTTTATCCTAACCGTTAAGTGTATTGAGACAGCGTTAACTTTAAACTGAGCTGTAATTTTTTTTTTTTATGTTTTAAAATCATTAAATTCATGTGGCTATGGTCTTTCTTTTTCCTTCCAATCACTGATCACAGTTCACTCATTCCTCCACCCTCAAACCCCCCGACTCACACCTTTTCTCCCTCTCAAACTAAAAAATGTCGCCGTTGTCGACAGTTCAAAAATTATGACCCAATTGAGACAGTTCAAAACTTGAGGACCGAACTGAGATCTTCACACAAACATAAGGACCAAGGGAGGGATTAAGCCTAAAATAAAAAATTCATTTCAGCATCAATTAACGCCGTTTGAGACAACTTAACGGTTAGGGTAAAATGTGTGCATTTTTACAAAAAATATGACCCAATTGAGACAGTTCAAAACTTGAGAACCAAACTGAAATTTGCACACAAATATGAGGACCAATGAAGAGTTTAAGCCTTTTTAATATAACTCATAAATAATAATAATAATAATAATAATAATAATAATAATAATAATAAAATAATAACAATAATAATAATAATTCTAAAAAATATATTTTTTTAATTATTTAATAATTTTTTTAAATTTTAATATTTCAAAATAATTTTTACCAAACAATATTTTACTCACAAAAGTTATTTTATATCACTGTTGATATTAAGAATAATTTGATAATCTTTAATTTTTATTTATTTAAACATTTTTTTCATCAAATCCTATACTAATTTTTATAAACTTTATTTTTAAATTTGTACACTTCCAAATCCCTTAAAAAAAAATAAAAATCAATTTATTCTCAAATCTTTTTAAATCCATCCATTTTCTCTCTCTTAAATCCATCAACAAACCTTTAACGTAAAATAGCTTGTTGTATTTTGTAAGAAGAGCACACATTATTTTGTTTTCTTCTGTGTAATGGAAACTTTTTCTAATAATTTATAAGAAGAAAAAATAGAGCAACATATTAGTTATGATATTAAGTAATTTGAGAACATAGTTATTTTAGATTACTAATTTGAGAAAATTATTATTTTGGATTAATTAATATAATTTGTTCTTTGAATTTATAGTTCTCCGCAAATACAATTATTTCAAATTTAGTAATTCATTAATATGGAAAGTCTAGGTTATATAGTTTGAAAATAAGGTTATCTTTTATTATATAATCTGGAATATAGTTATCTTATCTAATCTGGAAATATAATTATCTTATATTACGTAATTTTTAGATTATATATTTCCAGAATATAATTATTCTAAAAATATGGTTATTTTGGAAAACAAAATTATACAAATTTGAATAAACCTATTCAGTTAGTATTTTGACATAAATTATTTTTCTTTATATCATGTTTGGAATAAGAAATTAAAGATGTTTTAAGTCTCTGTCAAATTAGAATATGACTCTTTTTTTTTTTATAAATTTTGATATAATTTAATTTTCAAACTTTAAAAATAAATAAATATAATTATTTTAATCTAATTATGTTAAACTTTTTTTATACGTTGAATGATCGTTTGAGATATTTATATTGTTTAACATATACTTTAAATATCAATCTAAATCTAAAATATAGTATAACATAAAAATAATTAATACCATCAGGTTAAAATTACTATATTAATTTATTTTTAAAATTTAAAAATTAAGATATATCAAAATTTCAGACAATAACAAATATTTATTTTACATTAATATTTAAAAACTAAAATTATATTTAATTTTAAAAGAAATTGATGATATAAAAAAATAAATGGAACTTATAAGTTTAGATATAATTATTAACAAGTTTTAAAAAAAAATATTATAAGTTAGAGAGATAATTTGATACACTAAACAGAATTATTTTAATAAAATAAAGTTATAAAGTGGTCAAATAAATTGTCTAATATGTTAAAAATCGTTTAAAAAAGTTTGATTTATCCGTGAGTTTGTTGAAGTGATCGTTGAGTGATGGAATAGGTTTATTTGGCGGATAAATACGTTGGTATTTTGTAGTTTCTAGAAGAAAACAAAATTGAAAAATGGTTTACATAGAAGATGGAAAACAGTGTAAGTTACAGAGTATATGGTGTTGAATTATTTAATTGCAGAGAAGAAGACACGGTGGCGGCTGATGTAACACTAGTACATATTCTACACCCTCACAAGATTAGGGTCTACAACTTAGACAAAGATAGGTTATTGGAATGCAGAAATACAATGTATTCATCCTCTTTTTCACTTATTCCTGGGCCCTACGATCATTTTTTTTATATCCTCACTTTTTTTTTTCACAATCATCTTATTAAATATAAAATCAAATCTATGAAAAAAAAGTTCTTTTAATCAAGTATTTCTAATGCTTTTTCTAAAATTTATTATACATATAGTCACAGTAAGCTTTTTAAAAATACATAGAAATAGTGCATGTGCATGGATACAAAATTATATGATTTATCTTTCAATATATTTATAGTAAATTTGATTAAGAACAGAAATTGCACGTGTTGTAAGAGAAAAAAGATGAAAATATTTTTAAGACATTCAAATAAATAAGTCACATTTTAAACAATTCGAAAAACAAAATCTGATCATATATGTATGCACGTACGCTGTTTAAAAACTTATTCGATTAATTTGAAAAGTTTAAGCGTCAATTAATGTATTACTGAGGTTTTAGAAGATCGTATAAACTGCTTAGAAAAGTTTTGTCAACTTCAAATGAAAAGTTGTTGTTATTATATTAATATCATGTCATACGAATAATTTATTTAAAATAAAATTTTTCTTGACCTAAACTTTTGTCTACTTGAAACAATCGATGTTTCGAGATATTATTATTATTTATATCTTTGTCTTGTTTTATATTAGTTATACGAAGGATCAAGGATGAGAAAAATATTTATAGGATTAAATTTTTTTCTTACCCGCATATTTAGCATTCATGTTATCCACATTTAAATAGTAATTGAAAAAAAAAAAAAAACAGGTATCCGAGTACATGGGCAAAATATGTAAAGGAATAGTTAGTACCGGAAAGAAACGACAACACTGAATCTAACCTAAAAAACGACAACAAAAATAAATGCTATTTTTAAAAGTAGGATTAAAATATTATTATTTTCAGTGTATAAGTACAAGGCATTATCAACAATTTCATTAAAAAAAACAAGGAACGAGACTCTCCAGTGCATTTGGAATACTGTAGAGGGAGCCAAGAATTAGTTATTTGCATATGCGTATATGTCACTATAAATTAATTTACAATTATTACGCACATAATATTTTTATTTTATTTGACACATTTTTTATTTCCTTTATTTATTTAAAAGTACAGAAAATTATTATTTTATAACTTTTTTATCTTTATGACGTTTATGTATATCATTCTATTATTATTTTAAAAATAATTGTATTCGAAAGCAAGGCGGAGAAATGAATGAAATGTTGGGTGTTGTATGCGACCATGTGGACACGCTCACTGATGCTGACGCAATTCCTTTGCTAAAACTGTCGTGCGTGTGCGTATGGGGTTGCGTTTGTTATGCATATAATAATTAATTAACCACAATACTAAAACGAATTATACTTAATTTGATAAATTGATGTAGTGTACCATAAAACATGATACAAGAGAGTATCCATATGATTTGGCTTCAAATTGTGATGACAGGTCAGTCGTAGCTGATTTTCCATTGGAGGAGTTGGCCACGTGGCTTGATTATAAGTTTGACTCACGTGCCAAAAATAGTTAATATACTAGTTATCCTTTTTGATGGAGGCAAATATATCATTCTATTATTATTTTAAAAATAATTGTATTCGAAAGCAAGGCGGAGAAATGAATGAAATGTTGGGTGTTGTATGCGACCATGTGGACACGCTCACTGATGCTGACGCAATTCCTTTGCTAAAACTGTCGTGCGTGTGCGTATGGGGTTGCGTTTGTTATGCATATAATAATTAATTAACCACAATACTAAAACGAATTATACTTAATTTGATAAATTGATGTAGTGTACCATAAAACATGATACAAGAGAGTATCCATATGATTTGGCTTCAAATTGTGATGACAGGTCAGTCGTAGCTGATTTTCCATTGGAGGAGTTGGCCACGTGGCTTGATTATAAGTTTGACTCACGTGCCAAAAATAGTTAATATACTAGTTATCCTTTTTGATGGAGGCAAAGTGATTTAGTAGAAAATTAGGCACTATAGGTGTTATTTTAATAGAAGCAAATGGTGATAAATTCATCCTCCTTGTCCAACAATATAAACTTCCCTATTCATTATAACTAACTTATTAATTTTTAATTCCAATGATTTTCCATCAACGATTTTCTAGTCCTTTTCCTTCCTCCTTCTTTTCTAAGGATATATAAGGGAGCCCAATGCAACGCCTTAGATACGTTCACTCACACTCCAATCCAACCACAATTTTAGTCACACTTAACTAGCTACCATTTCAAATTTTGTTTTTCCAACTTCTAAATTCTCTCTCTCTCTCTCTGCACCTTCATTTTATCACATGGATTTGCCTTTGGATTTAGATTTTGATTATCATCTTTTTCCAAACCAAAACCTTAACTTTTTCGAAAACGCAAGCGACCCTTTTTCCTGGGACTACAATTTTGACGACATCTTCAACTTCAGCGACGACCAAACCAAGGAATCATCTTCAGCGTCCAACGTTTCCGCTTCTGTGGGAAGCGTTGAGTTACAGGAAGTATCGTCCGACAACACAACCTACGAAGAAGTATCGAAAACAACAGAGCCAGTGGCGGCGCCGGCGCCGGCTAAGGAGGGTAGGATGTACAGAGGAGTGAGGAAGAGGCCGTGGGGGAAGTTCGCGGCCGAGATAAGGGATTCGACTCGAAACGGAGTTCGGGTGTGGATTGGAACGTTCGACACGGCGGAAGCGGCGGCTCTGGCTTACGACCAGGCGGCGTTCTCGACGAGGGGGTCTTTAGCGGTGCTGAATTTCCCGGTGGAAGTGGTGAGAGAGTCCCTGAAAGACATGCCGAGTAAGCCTTGGGAGGAAGGTTCTTCCCCTGTTTTGGCCCTCAAGAGAAAGCACACTATGAGGAAAAAGTCCAGTTCGAAGAAGAAGAAAAGCAAAAGTGATGACAGGGAGCAGTTGGAATTCTGCACCACTTCGCAGAATGTGCTGGTGTTCGAGGATTTGGGTGCTGAGTATCTAGAACAGCTTTTGAGTTTGACTTATTAGTCTCTGTTTCTTGTTCCTCTGTTTCTGCAATTGTTCATAAACGAACTTCAATCTTGTAATTCTTTTCATAACTGGAATCGCTCTCTGTTTTTTTTTGTCGATAGCAATAATAAATATTATTATCATCCTTTCTCAGCTAATGTGAGACTGATATCTACTTTTACGAATATAGGTATAAACAGTATCTATTTTTTAAATTCCGTGCAAGATACTGATATATGTAGATATTGTTCTCGTTTTCGTACTTGTCACATTCTAATATAGTTGTTAATTGATAATTCATTTTAATATTTGTATAATTATAACTTAGTATGGAATAAAAAGAATATAGCATTTATATATTTTTTATAATCAAACATAAAGTTGTTCTGTTTAAGTGTTACCAATTGTTTTTCTATTTCTGAAATATTTGAGATTTTATTGTCTCCATATAAAGGTTTTTGCATGATGACTTATAAACATTGGTTTCTCTTCTCCGAAACTTGTAAATATTCTATTCTCTCTTATTTTCTAGATTTACTTTGGTATTTTTTTGTTAGTTTTGTGACTCGATAAATTATCATAGATGTTTTGGTTGGAAGAATTTTGCGATAAACTTTGGATAAGTTAATCTATGAGAAATTTATGATGTTAGTGTACTTGGTCCTTTAATGCTATAATTTGGTTGTTTAGTTGATTCGTGATTTATGAATTAAATCTTTAAGTGTTTTTTTCTTTTTCAGAATTTTCATATCACTCGTTTTAACAGAAATGACGTGAGATGGTGTAAGACATATTTTATTTGGCCAATGAAATTTGATAGCATTCTTGTATGAGTTGATAATGGCTTTATTGATTACGAAAGTAGGAATTAGTTAGGGAGATCTCTACCATGGGTTTATTAATAGTATATTCTCTGTCACTAAATAAATTTATATTCCTTGACTGTGGATAAATTAAACACAACTAAGCGGTAAAAATAACATAAAATTTTTAATGTACATCAGTTGCTTTCCCCATGGGATTCTTGAAATAAGAAGATATAATATTTCATTTTAATGATGACAAATTAACAACGCTCAGATACTAATCTGCTTCGTCTCACCCTCTTAAATGAAACCGTTGGCCCAGTTCATTTTTTATGTTATCTTAAAAATATTAGTACAACGATTATCATGGATTAAACAATTCAGTTTACTTAAATTTTAAAATACTTCTTTTAAAAATATATTTTTATTCTTTTATATATTAATCGTAAAATAACATGTACCGTCCCTCCTTTATTGGTAGACCTGTCATTTTATTTTTGAACTCAAAGTCTTAATAGAAAAAGTAATCCCAGAAGTGTGAGTATAATGTAAGAAAAATAAAAGAATATATATATATCCAGGTTCTAAGCAAACTATTATGTTAACAGGATGGTTTTCCTTTGAGACAGTCCTAGAAATCTAAAGAGCTACTACTTGATTTGAAAGCGAGTTCCGTAATTAGCAGTCCTAATAAAGTCTGTGTTGGGACAATTTCGGTAATCTTCGAGGTAGGTTTACTTTTGGTACTTTGTAGTTAGTTCCTTCATGCCATATTCCTAGTTCTATCATGTCAATTTCTGATTTTCTAGTTTAATCACTTCTACACTGATTCTGGTTTTATATACACATTCCCTGTTGAACTAGAGAGTTTGGGTTTCTTTCTCTATTTATTATCACTATATTGTTTTATTTGATAATTATGTTAAAAATTGTGTAAGATAATGTTTTTCACTTCATATTTTAACATAAAAGAGAATATAAGACATGCAAGATGTCATGATTTTAAAAGTGATTTTGTCACCTTTAAATTTATTTAATTTATATTTAATAACATCTTTTGTCTTTTCTTTTTTCTGCCTTAAATTTGCTACTATGCGTAATAGTTTTTAATTATGGACCACTTTAAGAGTAATTTTTTGATTTTGATTGATGATATTATATATGAAACTCCTTATCCATCTGAAAGTGTTATCTCAAATAAAAAAGAAGTTTTATATGTTTGAAATTTTTTCAAAAAAATAGGACAAGACAAGGATGACATTAAAATACTGCATGTAATTACCGTGGCGATAACTACAAAGTTGGAAAATATCTTATTACTAAAAATAATTATGGAACTTCACATTTAAGTCGACGTGTCAATGCATGTAAAAGTATTACAAACTTAGATGTGAGTCTGAATCTTTATCAAAAAGGAAAGTTTGGAACACAAAAAATCAATGAAAAGATTCATGATAAGTTACTTGCAAGAGACATAATTAGTCATAGTCTTCCTTATAATTTTGTTGAATATGAAAGAATTAATGAGTGGATAAAATTGGAAAAATTAGACATAATTAGTTTTTACTCCCCTTGTTGTAGGTGGAATGAAAAATCTGGAAAAATTTCTAGGTCTTAGGTGCATGGCACAATTTCCTTAAAACGGAGGGTCCATATTGCAAAACCTCAGATGACAATTTTGTCATCACCTTTGTTTGATCATTCATCACACTTGTTGAAGAAGAGCTTTATTTTAATCTTTCTTAGCCTTGTTCATGTTTTTCCTTTCTAGATTATTCAAAAATCAAAGTTTTTGCAGAATAAAACACAATAGAGAAATAGTTCAAAGTTCCTTGTAATTTTCTCCTTAGCACCAAAATTTATATTTGATATGCTTTGGCCTATGTTGATTGCAACAAGTCATTAAGGTTTTGTCAACATGTCATTCAATATTTTCCTTTACTCAATGCTCAAAAATTGACTAGAATCACATATCTAATACCATAAGTTAAAAATTTGAAACACACTCAAAATCAGAAAACACTTCTACAATATGTATAGTTTTTTCAAAACCGCGCCTTCCATAGAGCTCCAAAAATATATGTTTTTATATTAAAATGAGATGTCATTGAATCAATAATTTAATTAAAAAAGGAACCAACCCAATTGGATAACTATGAAAGTTATGCATCAAACAATCAACAAAGGTTAATGTTGTCCTCTACAATTTGTCTAGTATTTTTGAAATTAAATTGAACCTTCCATAAAGCCCTAAAAGTTAAGTTTTTACATTAAAAGTAAAGACAATTGAATCAATAACATAATGAAAAAAGAATCAGCATAATTGGATCACTGTGGAAAAAGTTATACATCAAACAAGTAGTGATTAAAATTATCATATTTCAAATTTACGGCAAAAAGTATATTTTATGCAGAAAATTTTTCCTTTAGTCAAGAGAAATTACAACAAAATTGTTCTACATATTTTTAAAGGATTGATGACTCTATTGTGTCCTTTGTGAGATCTCTTTTTAATAACATAAAACACAAAATTCCAAACAAGAAAAAAGAAACAAGCATCTCTTGAACTTATAATTACCTTTTGTTTGATATCTATGTGAAAGTAAAATAGATAGTCAAAATGAGATTATATAAAAGTGCAAAAATGAAACTTTACAAATATACAAACTTGATATTTTCAATACATATTTACTAAAAGAATTGTCAAATACTTAAACTAAATCTCCGACAACGGTGTCAAAAATTTGATTAGGAAAACTTGGATTGAGATTTTATATGCTTGAATGAATCACTTGCATCAAAATAAGAATTCTATAACCAGCTAGAGCCTTAGATCTATTTCTAGCATATAAAAGCATAAGAAGAATTAGTTGGACCACAAGTTGGCACCAATTCCACTTAATCCAAAGTCAATGAAATAAGATAAGTGATAAATTCATCCAACAACAAGCACAAATTAATTCACAAACAGATTGAATGAAAGCATAGATAAATATCCAAGAAGTATAAGTAAAAAGAATTATAATTGATTACATCCAACATCGACACAAGAAAGCTTAAGTAATCATCAAATATAGTAATGCAAATCCAGTAACATTTAAACATAAGATTTACAATGAAAACATCTCTCTCAAGCCTCTAACAATGTATTCCTATAGCTAATGATATTTTTGAAAATTTCCATTTATGTAATTTATCGTAAAAGTAAACCCTTGTAGTAAGAAAACCTAAAACATTTAATCCTAATTGTTAATAAAAAAAGAACAATATCACTAAAAAATAATAAATTGTTAACTCGAAAAACTAAACATATATATCAAAGCTTCAAACTAGTTTAAGTTGAGCTTTTTAAATGCTTTCACATACTCCATCGATATATTATTCTAAAATAACCTCTCAATGAACCAATTTATAATTGATATATCAATTTATATCAATTTCAAATCACTCCCACATTTCAAATCAATAGCATCGCCATTATATCCACAAATATCATTATATCAAAATAAATAAGAATATCACCTCCTTCTCACAACTAAGTCATCCAACTTAGCGTATTATCAATAGAATAAACTACTTTTCCTTACTTAGACCAAGCTTCAAATGCAATGCTCCAAGAACTCTAATCTTCACGTGATATTCTACACCTAATAATGAATGATTTGAATACACCTAATAATGACAAGTAGACAAAAATTAATCTTAAACTCAAAAAAGACACATCCAAAATATCTTTTGCATACAGATTTCTAAAATGACTTAAAAAATAATAATAAATAAACATACTCTAATGGAGATTATAGTTGAACAAAATTATTGCATTCTATGTCATAACTTCTATTATGAACTCTGATATTAAAAAAATTAAATAAAAGGATCCAAAATCTAGAGAAAATGTATAAAAAAAGTAGTTTATAAATAATAATATTTTTTATAAAATAAAACTCTACAAATTAATAATTTTTAATTATAAGCTCAATCTTTTAATAATAAAATAATTAAATTTTATTTATGAAAGACTATATTTATTTTTTAACTATTTTCTAGATCCTTATATAATAAAAAAAATAGATTTTATCCATAAATTTCAAGTTTTCTTATTATTAATACTATTTTTATCCACTTTTTATAAGTTTATAAAATCTTCAAATAATATATTATAAATTGAATAATTAAAATTATAATTAACACTATTTTTATAATTAACTATGTTTTTTTTACGTGGATTAATGGGCTAGCTTCCTTTACAGCGAATTCAACTAAGACAATTTGAGTTGTAGGTAAGTGAAATCTAACTTTTTAATCAATCAAGATTTTTATTACAATCTAATTCAAACCGAATCCATAATAAATTACATTAATCGTAAATTTGGATGTATTTAAATAACTTTAAACAAAAAAAACATAAAACAAAGAGAGAGATACTATACCTTCTAAGTTACTAGTATTTTAAGTTTGAAAATCCAAGTCTCTAAATTTTCTTGAAATTGTCTTCTTATTATTTAGAGCTTCTAAGATTTTATATTATATATGCCTAAGTCTAAAAACATAATAACTACAAAATATATATATTAAGTATAATATATGATATTTTCTAAATCATAGAAATCTGTTAATGAAATAAAAACCTTCTAAGAGTTATGGACCCAATTTTTCAGTACAGTAACTTTGTTGTAGGTGTAAAATTTAATTTTGATAATTCTAATATTATTTAATATATTTTAATACTTGACTAATTTATTAACTAGAAATAAGACTAATTTATATTATATAAGTGAGTGCAAACTTTTCTTTTCAGGTCGATTTTGTAGAATTAAATTAGGTTTAAAGTCCACTTTTTAATCGTAAAAAATAATTTTTCAATTATATAATTAAAAAAAATTATGATTATATAATTTGAAAGTTATTTTTTATTTTTGGATTGTGAATTTAGAAACTATTATTTTTTTCTTAAAAATAAACTTCTAAATTTCTTAATTTGAAAAAAAAGAAACTTTTGGAAATGGAAGAGGAATGAAAAAAATTAGCTTTCAGATTATAAAAATTTTGAAATAATTTGTTACTTCTAGATTATAGAGTATGAAAGTATTTTCTTTTTAATTGTACAATCTTAAAATTATTTTCGTTTTCTAAATTGTACAATTTAAAAGTTTTTTCTTACTTCTAAATTGTGCAATCTAAAATTCTTTCTTAAAAAAATATTTATAAAAGGTGTAATTCGTAAGTTATTTTTGGATTCCAGTGTACACAATTTATAAGTTATTTTTTCCTTACAGAATGCAGAATCGAAAAAGGGCAAATGGGAATTTTAATATTCATTTTGGTGCAGAAATAATTTGGATGAAGGTTGTAATGATTACAGCCCAGTACTATTTGAAATTTGGGCTAACCTTAGTATCAACAAAGGAAGGTTACTTCCTACACCACCCCACGTTCCTTCCTGCAATACCATATTTAAAATAAAAAAAAAAAGAACAAAATGGACCAATAGAGTAAGATAACCAAACAAAAGAGAATTCACTACAAATCTATCGAAATTTTATACCGTTTTCACACTCATATTTTTAGAGACCCTATTTACACTCTTTAAAACGAGTAAAATTCAATAGGTATACTTTCTACCATTGGATAAAATATATTGATAATATATTTACTTTGCATGTTTTATTTGTAATTTCGCAATTCTAATTTACCTTATAATAATAAAGAAGTTGCTAGTACAGGTGCTAAAAAAAAGAAGCACAATAAATTAGGAGTTGTTTTTTTTTTCTCAATTAAAAAATATGTGATATTATGTGTATTTCACCTCTTTTTGAAAATATTTATATATAACATGGTGAAAATAATTTTAATATTTATTTTTTAGCAGCACGAATTTCATTTCGTGAATGTATTTATTTTGGGTAATATGATTCATTTCAATGTGTCAATTCAGTCTGATATGAAGCCTATTTGAACGAATTTAAATTAGAAAATAGACTTAGTATTAGGATATATTCAAAATATGTTTTGATTCATACCAACCCAATTTTATCTTAATATTTTTAAAAATTTAACTTTTTAACTATAATAAAACCTTTTATTTGATAACAAAAATTTTGTATATCATATAATATTCATAATAAATTTATGAACATTAAAATATTTATTTATAAAATGTATTTTAATTTAAGTTTAATATATATTTGTTCATTGTGGTTATTGTATTTATTGTTGTTGTCATTATGTCATTGTTGTATTTGTTATCTTTAGCTTGTTTTCTATTGTCATTGTCCTTGTTGTATAAGTGTCTCTTTTTCTTCCTCATTCCTCCTCATCTTCTCTTCTTCTCACTCATTTCTATTTAATTTATAAAAAAATATTTCATCAAATTTGGGCTTTGACACTTATTTCAATGATGAACATACTAATGAATTTTTAAAGAATTAATTACTGACAAATTTACAAATATATTTTCTAAAATTTCAATTATCAATCTTCTCACTCATTTCTATTTAATTTATAAAAAATATTTCATCACCCTTTAACACTTATTTTAATAATGAACATACCAATTAAATTACTAACAAATTTTAAAAAATACAATTACGGACAAATTTGATAATGAATTTTTAAAGAATTAATTATTGACGAATTTACAAATGTATTTTCTAAAATTTCAATTACCAGCACATTTACTGATGAATTTTAAAAAACAATCATTGCTGGTAGATTTACAATCATTTTTATCATGATATGGTTAACCTAAAGCAAAAACTTTAACGTTCATTTTACTAAGATAGAAATATTCATCATTAATCAAAATTAGACGAATTTTACTAACCAATACATTATGGATGAATTTTTTGTTTATATTTAAAAACTTAGGATGAACTTTTTGTTTATATTTAAAGTCTTAGGATGAATTTTTTGTTCATATTTGAAGTCCTAAAATTCGTTGATAAAATTCTTCAGTAAATTTTATTTTATCAACAGATTTTTTTTCAATTTAATTTTAAGTGCATGTACTCAAAGAGTCTAGAATTCAAACTATTAATAGTAATTTCCTAATCCAAAAGTTTAGTTACATATTTCAAGACTAAAGCACAGCCATAATATTATTCATTCTTTAAACATAAGGAAAATTAGGAGAAAGGGAGAGGAAATTAAAAAAACTCACACATAATATTACTCTACTTTTAAGGTTGTCTAGGTTTCCTATTAACTTGGCGGATCAATACTGTACAATTTGAAAGCATTTTTAATTGTTTAATCTAAAAATAAAAAATGATTTTTAAAAATTGGAAAGAGTTAAGAAAAATTCAGATTACACAATTTAAAATTTATTTTTAATTTTAGGATTATATAAAGTCAATTTTTTTTACTTTTTAAAATAATAAAATAATTCTTTTTCTCATGTACAAGAAAAAATATATAGAGATGCAAGAAGAAATTCCCGAAAGGGAATGAAGGTCACAAATGGAAGAAGAAATTCCCGAAACAATTTTAAAACAAAGCATAGAAAAAAAAATACACGTAATGAAGCCCAAGAACAAATGGCATACATCTCTTTAGTGTCTTTTGTGAAAATACGCACAGCTTTTTGAAGATCAATGATTGATCAAAAATAAATTTTAATTATTTTACATAGAACAAAAACAAGTTATTAGAAAAATGAAATGAACTTTTCTGTAAGTTAAAATTAACTTGTATATAAGTTCAACAACAAAAGATTAAAAAGTTAGATAAGAAAGTTTCTAAAACTTTCTATTTTTTTTTCCAGCATAAGCTTTTTATTTAGTTTATTTTAGAAGTCTTTATTATGAAAATTTTCTAAATTAACTCTAAATGATGTCACTAAATATTCCCTTGACAGTGAATTCTTGTGAGCTTTATTGTTGATTGTTAAAGTTGAACACTAATATGTTATGTGATTTATTTTTTTGTTTTTCACATATTTTCTAGTTCCATCATCTGTTATATGTTGTTTAAGGGAGTTTTTATATTATTATATTTAAAAATGGTATAAATAAATGAATTGTAGGGATTTTCAAAGAGCGAATATCATTAGATGTGTAACTTTTTTTTTTTAAGGTATTAATGTATGGATTTAAGTAAAAAAAATATCTTGATATTTGAGTGAAAATCGTTGACAATAACTTTGTAAAGCAATAGAGGTTATGGCAAGTGTATGTCTTCAGTGATTCCAATATTAAATGTTTGTATTCAAATAATTGAGTTTGTAAGAGTCTTTGATGATATGACTTATATTTATATGACATGACTGTTTGGAGTGCATTGCATTATGGTATAACATGTTTTATTAATATATAATGTTCCTGTTGGAAGTCCTACATCGACTAGAGATAAGACCAAATTATAATATATAAGTGCGATGCAAACCTCACCTTACAAGCCGCCGATTTTGTGGGGGTGAGTTAGGCATAAACTCACTTTCTAATATGGTATCAAAGCCATGGTTAAAGCCTATTTTAGTGAGTTTTAGCAATTCTGTTTCTATTCCACTCATTGTCGAGTCGCTATTGGATCACCCCATTTTTACTATTGAGATAAGTATTCTAATATGGTATCAGAGCCATGGTTAAAGCCTATCTTAGTGAGTTCTGGTAATTCTGTTTCTATTCCACTTATTGTCGAGTCGCTATTGGATCACCCCATTCTGTTTCTATTCCACTCATTGTCGAGTCGCTATTGGATCACCCCATTTTTACTATTGAGATAAGTAAGTGAGGTGCAAACCGTAAAATACAAGTATAAAGACACCTTTTAATAACGAGGAGAGGAGCTAGCCGTTAAAGTTATAATATGTTTTATGAATATAAGTTGTTATTTTTAGTATAGTTGTTGATTTAATGTGGTTTATAATCTTAATATTTTTAGAGTCTTTCTCTTTTATAAGATTGTATTATAATATATTTCTTATTGAATTATCTATTTTGAATATTTTTATTTTATTAGTTTTATATTACTTAAAAATAAGATTATATAAAATAGGATGTTATATAATTCATAAGACTTATTATTCAACATTTTTTTAAAGTTTTTGTACTATATTTTAACCTTTTTCATGTTATTTTATAATCACTTTTAAAACTATTATAATATTTTATTTTGTACTTCACATTAAATATGACTATGATTAAAAAGTATTGTTATGTGTGTTGATAGTTTCTATTAATATACTTATAAAACTTTATTGAATGAATTTTCACCTTATTTTATTATATAAATGTGTAATTTAAATAAAAATTTGGTATATACTAATAAAGAGAAAAATATATAAACATTTATATGGAATGGCATTTTTTTAATAATGATAGATGTTCATATATTTTAAGAAATTTTAAATTTCGATTTATTGAGCTATTTTAGAAAGTTTAAGATATTATTTTTATTGGTTTTATTAATTGATTTTAGTTTTATTTCTAATATATCGATCCTTAATATCGATAATTTGTTTCTTAAAACAGATTGTGTTTGTTTCCAAATTATCGAATCACTACATCTATATATATATATATATATATATATATATATATATATATATATATATCATAGGTATGTAATAAAGTTCAATAACAATGAAATTATTTTCTTCTAATTTTGAGAATAAAGTTACAACATTTTCATTTAAATACCCAAATGAAATTACTAAAGCATGTGTAAACTATGACAATAAAATTAATATTTTAAAACATATAATTAAAATTGGAAGGGTTTGTTTTATAAGTTTAAAGAAAAAATTTGAAATTAAATAAAAAATAAATATTTTATTATTTCAAAATTATAAAATTTATATATAATATAAAATCAATTCATTCTCAATCTATTCAAAATATTTTATTTCTCTACATTATAATGAAATTGTATAGTGTAAATATATAGTTTTAATATATGATGGATGAAGTGAAAAGAATCTTGTTAATGAAATATTTATTGTTATATATTTTATAGTTTGACTAGCTTATCTCAGTTGAGATTAGTTATAATTTTTTTTTAGGTATGAGGCTCCAAGCTAACAAAAATTACAAACCATGTAGAAGAGTTTTCTATGTTTACACATATATATTTTTTAAATATCTTAAATTTTATTTTTTATTTTTGTGCAATATAGTCCTAGTATTATATACATATATATAGTGGACAATATAAATCTATATGTTTGTGAATATTTATTGTTTATGTTGTGGATGTTATAAAAAAATAAAATTACAAAAACATGACAGATCTACAGTGAATTTACTTGAATATGATAAATTCAATCAAAATGGTTTAAAAATATACACTTGCTTCATTTTAAAAAAATATTATCAAAAAAATAATACAATCTTTATAAAAATTACATCAAATCATGATAAGTTTGTTCAAAGTAATTTATGACAAAAAAACATAATTTGTTCATTTAAATATATAAGTTAGTATCAAATTGGATTTTGATTTATCCACACTAAATTCATCCTCAGACATATAAAAAAGTGAGTTAAAATGGATTGGGTGGAATTTAACTTAATCATAAAAAAAAAGAGTCAACATAATCTAAGTAAATTGATTAATCAAATTAAATTATCAAATATTCAATCTGATAAACACTCCTAAAAACTATTTTCATTTATATGAATATAAGAACGAAAAGAGTTAAGATCTCATCATATATACTTGCCTGTTATTATATGTCTATATAAATAAATATATAATATGTAATTAAATTATTGATGATAATATAAGAGTAATAGAATAAAAGGTATAATTTATCTTTTTAAGATTTATTAAAATTTTAATATTTGTTTAATATAATAAAATCACGTGTCTATTCCTTTATATAACATGTATTTAATTTTTTAAATAGTTAAAGATAAAATAGGTTGCTTGTTGTTTCATCCAAGAACATAAATAGTGAAAAGAAAGTCCCCCTTATATATAATAGAGAGTGCTTTCTCGTACATGGTTGAAGAAGTTTCGTTGAATCATAGGTTTGTGGTTTGAGAGGAAAATGACAATTTGGCAATGCATGCACCACAATCAACTTTTTTTTTTTTATTGATTAAGCAAAAAGTAGTGAAGAAGAAAAGAGACATATTAACAACCAATTACTTATTTTATTCCATCATTCTTAGATTTTCCAAAATTGGTTTTTCCTTCAGACAAATATTCCACTTATTCTGCCTCCAATATGGACCATGCCAACACCAAATTCTCCAACTATGGATTAAACTCGCACAATATTCAAAATAAATTATTCATGTATTTATAAAATGTAAAATATATTTCAAACTCTTTTGACATATGCAAAGTATTTAGTATAAATAACTATTCTTTTGCTTACCAGTTATTTGTAGTGAAAGTTTTCCTAAAAGAGTTATTCACAAGACTTAAATATAAAATTTTATTTGATTTACTTGTAGTATCAATTGGACTAATTATCTATTGATAAATATTTTGGTTCTTTAAGTTTTTTAAAATGTTTCTTTCATTAAATTTTTGAGTTTCACATTGAAAATATTTTTTTTCTTAAAAAAAAGCATTCTTTAAATAGCAATGCATTTGACTTATTTAATAAAATATTTTCTAACTTCTTCATTAGCATTTTTGTCAAAAAAATAATTTTAGACTTTTGCTTGACTTCGAAAATTAATCACTTAATCCAATTGATTGAAAATTATATATTGTATTATTTATTATATATCCAATAACAAATTTAAATGTTAATAAGTCTAACTAAAACACTAATTTTAAGTTGTATAATTAAAGAAAATAATCACAATTACACAGAATTTAATGTGAATAAATTATCACCCCATATTTCTTAAGGAACTAAATTTTAATTCCAGTTGGTAAGTAAATGGAGAAAAATATAATGGCAGAATATATGTACTATATGGGTAGGTGTATGTTTCCCACTAAGCCATGGCGGACTATGATGACCCACTTATGCAAAATATAAGGTAACTTTACTTATCACAGTTTGTATATCTTTAATCATGTTGTAAAAGGAATAAGTAGAGAATTTTATGCCCCACCCTTCTAGAAAAATTCACTTTTATTTTATTTTTTTGGACATCCAAGTCACATATCCTATGTATATTCTTATGCTTTTTGAAAGATTAATTTTGAACATATACATACGTGAAAGATTAATATTGAATATATACTAACGTGAAACTAATACCTAACCAATTTCAAGTCATTTTGATTTACAAATCTCAAGGTAGTTTATTGCATAAAATACACACACAATAGTAATTTAGATTATTAATATTTTCTTAATAATTTGTATAATAATATATTTACAGATAGCATAATAGATCAAAATGTTGTTTCAGGTATATCAAATAATCTCATTCCATCTTTTATCATTACAGACATAATTAATTCCTATCACTTCGTTACATATCATCACACGACATAAATAAATTCTATACATATATCATTGGGTTGTTCTTCTTAGAGTAATATCATCGAGTTTCAACTACTTATTTTCACTAAACAAAAGAAGATTCATTGTTTGAGCAAACACAAATCACTACAGTGTATCAACTTTAGAGAAGAGATAATTGATATAGTTTTTTTTTTTCTGTCTTGAGTGTTAACTTCTCATTTGGGTGACCAATATTAATTGTCTTGTGGTTGTAAGTTATACTTAATGATGGATAAAATGAATTATATTGTATTCTTAAAAATTATATTAAACTAAAAACTAATTTATTTAAATTCAACCGAACTAATTAGTTTAAATTTTAAACTCAAAGGAAACACATTTCATGTAGTTATGTCTGTAACTTCTTCTCTTTTCTATTTCATCCGTTCTGCTTTCTAATAAATAAATCTTGTTTTGCACTAGTGCAACCAGGTTGTCAATGTCTAATCATTCATAGAATTAAAAGAATTAGTTCAATTTAATTTTTTTTAATAATGACAAACATATAAATTAATATTGAATAACATCACAGCATTTTAAATAAATAAACTATAAATCTATATAATTTATTTTTACAATTATAAATAATTTTATTAAGTTATAAAAATAATTACCAGTTCTTGAAATATAAATACAATATAATAAAATTTAGTTTTTTTAAATTATATAATTATTTTAGTATAAATTTAATAATATATTATTTTATTTTAATAATTATTATAATAATAATTAACTTTTTAAGAGACTTGAAAAGAACATTTATTTATTTATCTATATTATATATATATATATATATATATATATATATATATGCCTTTATTTCTTATGTTTGTCTTCCTGGAAATAGAAAAAGAACAAAACAATTAAACAAGCAAAAGTACATAATTTAAAATAGTTAACTAAACTGTTAATAAAAGAAAGTTTAGTTTTTTTAAACTAAACCACAAATAAATATAATTCAGTTTTTATAAAAAATAGTTTAGTTTTTATAATACAAAATTATAAATAATTCATAATTTAGTATAATTTAGTTAATTATATCAACCCTAGTTATACTATCATTAAAGCGAAATGACTTGTGGTGAAATTAACCAAACACTGAAAACACTTCACATATTCTAACTCTTCATTGCTTTAATGACCATTTGTTCATTGAGCAATATTAGTCTCTATGGTGAGAGAATCAATGCTAGCTCTCCTTCACTCATATATCATTTTTTTTTCACTTGAACAATATAACTTATTACAGAGACTCTACCAAGTTACAAAAGTTTATCTATAACTTTGACTCTTTTTCACTTAAGCAACGAGAGCTCCAAAAGAGAGAGAATGACTTTGACTTCCCTCTCTCTCAAGCCACAAGTCCTAACTTGTTCAATAAATTTGTTGATCAAGCATAATGGTGTTTGAACAATGATGTTTAATGCATACAATGACTAGTCACTACATTAGACACCACTCATGCAATATCTCAAGATTCAAGTAAATACAAAAACTAAAAAGAAAAAAAAAATCAATCCTTAAAGAACTTGAAAAAAAGAAAAAGAGAAAAGGTGGATAATTTGAGATTTAGAGAAATAATAATTTTAGAGAAAAAGAAAAATAAAATTATTTTAAGTTTTATATATAACATTTTTAAACTAAAACCCTGTAATATATATATATATATATATATATATATATATATATATACTATCTTATTTATACAACTATCATTATTAAATAATTTACCATAAGAGTTGTTTAGTTGTATTATATGGATTGTTTATCAACAAAATGTTATTTTTGTATTTCTTATATATTAAAATCGAAAAAAAATGGTTATACAAATCACCATTCTTTACGGGTTGTTTAATGTTTTCCTGCAATAAGAAAAGCAAATGTGAAATGTTTAAACAACTTATTTATAAAAACTTTTATTGGATTGCTTAAATTAAATTAAGTGAACAGTTTCAAGAGAACTAAAAAAAGTTTTAACTAATGATCATGGGTATTATGTAGCATAAAATATGCATAATGATGAGATGGACATGTATTGGTTAGGTTGCACATGTTATTGGACCATTATCAGATCATTTATTAATATTTAGCTTAAAATGAACATTAATTAGAGATAAGACTAATTTATAATATATAAGTGAATGTAAATCTCATCTTACAAACTAATGATTTTATGGGGTTGAGTTAGATTTAAAGTACATCTTTTAATATTATATTAGAGTTATATTAGAGTCTATCCTAAAGATGTTGTAAATGAGTGTAAACTTTCATCTTATAAGTCAGTTTTGTAAAATTGAGTTAGATTTAAAATATATTTTTTAACATTAAAAGTGTGTTTTTACCTCCACTTCATCAAATTTCTTTCTCTTTTAGTTTTGATTAATATTTGAAATATTCAATCCGATATGTTAACAAATTTAATTAATGTTTCTAAAATGAAATTCAGATTCTTTTAAATCGATTTTCTTGAGTTAACAAATTTTATTGACTAAACCCGCACTGAGTTGGCATGAGATTAGTTTAAAATATTCCACATTTAATTTGGTCCCAACTATTAAAGCTCAAAGTCTTTAGTCTTATCTAAAGAAAGCAGAATTCAAGCCATTCACATCTTCTTTATTTTTTTGTGTCTTTTTGACTTTTGTTATTGTTTTTATTCTTATTTTCCAGAGTGTTCCGATACAAAAGCAAAACCTTCACTCGATAATGTAAAAGGGATCGAATTTCTGCAATGATTATGATGTAGGGCTGATTTTATAGCCTTTAAAAAATACAAACAAAATTTCATTAAGTGGTAAAATGATCTTCAAAATGATTTCAGCATCGATAAAACATTAATAATAAAAAATGAAGTTTATTAGTGGTGGGTTTGGGAAACAGTCAAATGGAACATGTTCGAAAATTATCAGATCATTGTTGTCATGATAATTATTTGTTACCACACACAAACGTGACCACAGTTCCACTCCGAAATGCAAACAAAATTACAAACGTCACCATTGAAATTGCTGTTCTTTTCGGTGACAACATTAGAGAACCAGTGGCATGCTAACACCAAAGTCATACATATTTGTCAAGGAATGTTAACGTGAGTTGATGTCGGTCGAATTGGACTATCGGATTCAGCAAAATCAATAAAACCTTATCTCACGAATATTCATCTCCGTTTAAAACCAAAGTTTGATTTCATGCGTGATCTGTCAAAAGAATAGAATATGTTTAAACAAACATGTTTGATCACGTATAATCATTAAGAACAATAAAATTCTCTCTCCAGTTCTCACAAACAACTAGAATGAGTCTCCAAATTACATTGAAAAAAAAAAAAAAACCATTTAGTTTCACATTCCTTAATGTAAAATATATTCTGTAACTGGACGAATATATTCTCGACAGTCTAAACACGGTAGAGATAGAACAATCAAGCTGAAATAAATTAATTCTAAAATTATCTTATTTAAAGGCTTAATTATAATTAGTCATGTTTGGAGCATAATTGCCTAATCAAAAGTTATCACAAAGTTTATAAATAGAAATTGGAGATAAGAAAGTAAATTACACCTTCATTAGGTAGGTATTTATTATCATTACAATATAAACTAAAGTGATTTGACAGCAAAGTACCTCCAAACCAATATTAACGAACAAAACTTGTATTTAAAGAATATAATTGAAAATCACTGATTAAATAAAAAATTGAACCTATACACTTGAACACTTAGCTTTCACATTCTCAAATAACTTACCTCTCTATATACCTTCAAACAATCGAATGAGACAAAACAAAAATGATTTCACATTCTTTAGTTTTCATCACTCTCCCTGTACTTTCAAAATTGAATGCGACTTAAAATAGAGATATGGTATAATTCTGTATACCTTTTAATATGGGTAATAAAAAAGAATTTTATTTGAGTTTTGTAAATTAGAATAACTTTGATTGAATAAATAATCGATTCACTGATTTATTGATAAAGTTGAAAGGGAGAAGGAGAAAAATTATGTGGTTAACTCTTTTACTCACGGAACAAATTTTAAATTTATAAACAAAGAGCAAAATTTTCACCAAGATTAAACACAAGTAACAAGTATAAAAAAGAAAACACATTTTTAATTATCTTAACCATTAACGGTTAAATAACATTAATAAAATTAAAACTTGTGAAGTAAAATCAAATTTGTACTATATTATAGTAAAAATAAAACATGTAAATAACTGCAATGAATTTATCACATAAAAAAAGTATCATGTTTAGGGATGACAACGGGTCGGGTCGGGCACGGATAGTATCTACCCTCAACCTGACCCGACAAAAAAAATCCACCCGCTATCCGATTCGCTATTCGCACAGATATCCGCTTAAAAAATATTTGCGGATATTTTAAAACCCGCAGATACCCGCAAATATTTTAAAAAATATATTCTTATAAATTATTAAAATAAAATTACAAAAATAAAATAAAATACAATATTAATTAAATTAAATATAAATTAAAATGATATTTTTGTTTCGGTTGAATTGGTCTGAGGGTTAGTCGTTCTTCTTTGCTTTGTTCTCTTTTGATCTTGAATCCTTTCTGAGAATGTCAATATATAAAAAAGTCTAAATAAATTTTATTAAGATAGAAGAAGAAGATTCTATCTGGACATCATCAATTGTATATTTATAGAAACTGTGTGGCAGACAAGACCATTTATATTTTTAGGGGCGATCAAACCTAATAATCAATAATTAATACAAGAGTAAGACAATCTGATCTATTAATTAGTCCAATATATTTTTTAGGCAATCAAACCCAATAATCAGTATATTTTGTGAAGAGTAACTATTAATACCTGTTAATTGTCCGTAAATGACAATTAATTCCGATCTATATACTTCATATATTACAATTTTAATTAAATTTAACCTTGTAAAATATAAATTAATGTTAATTTTAATTAAATTTAACTTAATAAAATAAAAATTAAATTTTTATTTTTATTTTTTATGGGTAGCGGATATCCACGGATACGGATAGTATAATATTCGCACCCTACCCGTTTATAAGCGGGTATTAAAATATCCGCTATCCACCGGTTTCGAGTAATAAATATCCGCGGGTATCAACTATTTGTCGCGAATTTTATCCGCGGATATCCGCGGGCGCGGATTTTTTTGCCATCCCTAAAAAGTGCACATGGTTAGATTCTTAAATTTTCTGGTTTTTAGTCTACCATGGTTAAATCTCTTTAGTTTTTTTGAGTTATTGATAGGTTTCTTGAATTTGTATGATTTCTTTCCCACTGTGATATGGACATTCATAGGATGATACCTTTTTTAGAAGATTAGTCATACTTCCTAAAATTTCAATTTACATTGCATTTTTTTCTAAACAAGTGCCCACCTCTTTAAAATCCTCATTTCCAATCAATCACTATTTATTGTGTTGCTCTTGTCGTTTTGTTTAGTGAGAATACGTTGCTCGGTGTTATTTTAGGGACCGCGCATGCATTACAACGAGAGTTTTTCTTATTATGAGATCCAATTTGTATGTAATAGTTGACTTATTAATATTTGCTCCATACACTCTTTTGATATATACTTGGAAAATAATAGTTTCACCCTTTTTAAAAGAAAAAAAATACAATTAATAACTCATTTTAATTAATAATATAATAATATTTAGTAGTATTTTAAGTTAAAAAAATTTAAAATATAATTAAAATATGAATATTTTATGTTGTCAAAGGGATTTTTTTCTCGTGGTATCAAAATATGAGCACTTTTATCGTTACTTAATGGATTGTGGCAATATTACTGGTTTAAGCCAACAGTAAAACTCAAAGAAAGTAAAGAATACGTTAACAAATTGATTTCTTTTTCCTTTTTTAAATTATTTCACATATTTTAGTCTTATAAAAGAAAAATTATAATTAAAACAATTTTTTTATTAAAGATGATCAATAGATTGCTAAAAAAATAATTATAAAAAATCTAGACTACGTTCTTTTAATTTCATTAAGCCAACTAAGTAAATGAGATTCTCTTTACCGTATAATGAAAAAACGAGTTTATTTTATGATTTTTTTTATTTTAATATTTTTTTTCCAACATAATCTACTTTATTAGAATAAAATATAACTAGATATTATAAATATTATGCATCAATATTAATATATTCACAAAGTTCCTTCATTTTATTATACTTATTTTTCAACTTGAAAAATACTATAATAAAATATAATTCAATGTTATATATAACAAATTATTTAGTTTTCAGATGCTATAAATATTATATATAATTGTTTTTTCTGCTTAGTATGTTAATATAATATGTTTGCGATTATGTATATGTATATATGATAGTTTTGATTTAATGAATTATTTTATATATTTTATTTCTTTAATATATTTTGGGTAGAATTAACCGGGCGCGGAATTAGCCATTTTGAGAGCACGTAGGATGTGAAATGGTCGTGCATTTTTTTTATTTGAAAAGCATGAATTAAGTCAGAGACGACTCATTTTACTATTGACACAAGATATTAATTTTTGTTAAACAAGTTATATAAAAAGTACAACACGTAACTGTTTTTCTTGTATCATATACATTAATTATTTTTGTTTGAATTGTTAGAGTCAACTTAATTTTTCTATGAGAGACAACTTTATGCCAATTAAAAATATTTATGAGATGGTTAGACAAGGGAGTTTGTTTACACACGCAAGACTCCAAGTCAAAACCTTATATAAACAAACATACTTTTCCACATAGGTAGGTAGAGTTTCTCTGTGTTGTGGTTTTCATTATATTTTGACAGTAAATTAAGAGAAAAGAGTGAATCCCATAATTTTAGCCGTGAAACGCTTAGTGGCTTCATATGTTTCACTTTGGATCGCAGAATGTGGCGAATTCATTTTCAATTTTGTAATCATTTGGTACAACTCCAAGGGTTCTTTTTCAATCTCTCCAATACAATATTTAGCGGTTAAGTTTGTATACTGTCATCATTCATTCACCAGATTTGTTGTGATAAAATATAAGCCTTGAGTGGAGGCACGACAGAGAGTGGGGAGCAAAATGAAACATGAATTGGTTAAAATAATTAAGTTGGAATATTAATTTATTCATAATTTGGTTCAGAATATTATAACCACCTTTAATTTATAACTTCAAACTTGTCTTAGTACGTAGGTTTATTGTTTTTATAAGAGCGAGTTGTACTCGTATTCATAAGAAAGAGAAAGAACCTAACACATAAGGTGTTTGATAGAAAGGCCAAGTCAATAGGACCTTGCACACAGTATTTCATTATATCCAAAGTTTATAAAGACAAAATATATTAACAAACTAATCTCCTAACTAACATAATTGAAATGCGGTTTTTGATACTTGCAATTTCGGCGCCCACCAAATTTAAATTATTTGAACTTAATTGGTATTACAATAAATAAAACTGAATTACTCAATAGGATGTACATGTATGTATATGTAGCTCTACTGTCTACCTCTTAAAGAAATATCCATACGATTACTTTAGATGTAACTAAAAGATGCTTCTTATCCTAAACATGGCTGTTTAAAATCCATCTATTTAGAGATTATGAAAATGGTCAATTAATTATTACTTTTCTTCAAATGAAAACAATAATAATCATGTATTCATATTTAATTAATTATTAGCAAGTCAAACCTAGTTATAAGAAAAAATTTATTGATTTACCTAGTTAATTTAGAGATCAACAATTTTATTATCTAAGTAACAACATTTGATCGCTATATATATGACCCATTAGCCATCAAATTAAAATGTTGAGGAAAATTCTAGTTACAAACCATTTGGCCACCACAAATTTATTGAGTCACCAAATTATTACCACACATTTAGTTTCCATTTGATTACTGATTTTTTGTCGCATAAAATATTGGAATCAATTTAGCTACCAAAAATATTATATCCTGTTGGTAGTTAGTTCTCATACTGATTGATTTAATTTATTTGTAGAGATGAAAATTGTGATAAAATTTTGATTACTGAACTGTTGGTGTATGAATTTAGTGATCAAATGTTTCAATTGCTAATTCTATTTTGACAACATGCTTATTTTCTTTTAGTTATTTTGGCAACATGTTTATTATTTCAAGAAGAAATAATAAAATGGATAAAAAGTCTTATATTTATTTTAGTAAGATCAAGAAAACTATTATATTGTCTCAAAAAAATGGTATAAGTCTTTGAAATTTATAAGTTCATAACATTATGTAGTCAAAGGATTGTGTACAAAATTTATCATATTAATTCTATTTAATTAAATTATTAAAATATGTTTTTAACAATTTGCAAAATGTGTTTAGAATGGCTAGACTAGAAAGAAGCGTGTAGATAAAGTCAACGAAACATGATGCCTGAAAGTCAATGGATCAGACAACCTAACCTTGAAATGTGAACCAAGGTGGCCATATCATGTTGAAAAAGGAAACAACATTTATGGGTTTTTGGATATTTGTAAATTATTACCACTGATGCTACGCAATCATACTGTTTTAAAAATTTGAGTTAAATATTTTTTTTATTTCCAAAGAATTTAATTACCATTACTATATATATCAATAATCAATAATATAAACATTACACTATCAATTAACAAAGAACTTATCATCACTAAAATGTTTACAAAAGATAAGAAAATTGATCATACATAGTGTTATCTCTAAACCTAAATATAAGTAGAATCACTTCAACCGATTAAGAATGTTAATTAGATATTTTTCATAAAATAAAAATCATTCGCTTTCTCCAAAAATGTATGGATCTATAAAAGAAATACTTGAAATTCATTGATGATTTTATTTATCAATGAGTATTATTGTTTCAATTTTAATTTGTCTATAAATTAATTATCTCTATTAACGCTAATGTGTTTATTGGAAAATTATTTTTAAATCTTTGTATAAAAGCTTTAAATTGCAATAATAATCATAGAATAAAATAATATACTTTTTAAATATTTATAAGTTGTCTCGAATTTATTAGATGAATTATTTATTTTTTTTGAGTATAATTGTTGCTAATATTATTAGGTAATAGTAAAATCAAAATATTTTATTAACTGTGTTTTATATTTATCATCATCACCCAAAACATGATATTGTTTTAGGTATATGCTTACATTACCAATCATAAGATCAAAGATCAAAGTTTCTATATACCATTACATATATTAGTGATTCAATTATGATCCATTACTACAAATGATTTGGATTGATGGTCATGGTGTAGCAACTAGTCGTGTTAGTTACTAGGAAGAAAGAGACCCTATCTCACATTTTATCAAAAGATTTGAGATTGTCGATAATTATCAATAGATGTTTGTATTTATTGGTAAATTTTATTGATGACCAATTTACCAAGAGATTTATATTCGTTGATAATTTGTCAATAATCTGTCATTAAACATAATGTATGGACAAATATATGATATTACTGATGCATAGTGATTGTCAATAATATACGATATGAGGCTTGTTGATGGCTAACCTTAGAAGATGATGATTGAGGTGAAGGCTCGCCAAAGGTTAATGTAGAGAGATGCACCAACATCAAGGACACTCGTTAAGGTTGATGTGACGATGATGACAATAGTATGATAAAAATGACCTGAACTAATGGTGGTGGTGTAAAAACCGATCTACATTACTTACCAAAAAAAATGAAACAAAAAAAACAAAAGAGAAGAAATAGGATGAATGTTTGTATTCGTATGTAATTATTAACGAATGTTTATATTTGTCTCTAAACTTTATCGACAATCACTTTACTAATGACTATTAATAATATGCAACTTTTATTTTTGACTTCACTTAATATGTCTTATATTGAAGAAAAATAAAGTATATAAAAATACGATAATGTTTTTTAAATTATTGAAAATGTTTACAATTATATTCTCTTGAAAAACAAAACCGAAAAGATTTCAATAGGAACTTGTGCTTAAAGGTTTCAATAATTTCAAAAATACCATTATATTTAGAATACTTTATAATACTTTATTTTAGTGGTAGAACTTTAATGGTTCATCCACAAAAAATTTTAGAATATATTTTGTAATGATATTTTTATTCCTTTATTTCTATCAAATTATTTTTTCTAATTTTCATCTTTTGTTATCGCTTTTTAGTTTTTGTTTTACAAATATTCTGCATAGAAATAATTATCTATTTTTAAAAAAATAAAAGTGACGAATGAGATTGTAATTACATTTTCGATCCTAAATATTGGTCATACACTTGACCTATTACTAATATTATAGTGACCGATTGTTTAAAGTAGAAAAAGAAACTAGTATTATAGAGATCTCTTTATATTGATTGTTAACAAACAAGCAATTAGTTTTTAAAAACGAACTTATATGGGATGCTATGTTATTTTGTTCTCTAATTGAAATAGTGATTGTTTAATTTTTTTTTTGTAGTCCTAAATTAGAAACTATGTTATGTAATTTTATACAATGTAAATTTAAGAGAGTAATTATCACACATAAAACGTAGGAAAAAATTAATTCAACACATTCAAAATAAAACAGATAATATCTAATATAAACATAGTAAATATTAACTTTTAAGTTTAAATTTTTAAGATTTTACAAAGTCATTAATGAGATTAAATGAGGAGTGTCATGCCTTCTTCATATTTATTAATTCAATATATTTAATTTAAGTTTTCCTTCTATGGAGGGTTTCCTCATAGCTCTGACTTTCTTCCTGATATTCACTTCATAAGGTTTCATATGAGTTTTCTTCATAGTTAAGTTCCAAAACTTGGTATTTCAAGATGTTTTATGGTGAAATTCTTTTCACATGGCTTAAGTACAATCTACACTACTTAAACTATGTAAGCAAAATTTGAATTATGTTGAAATCACCTTATTTTAATGCTCAAGATATGTTGTTGAGGCTCAAATTGTTTGACATTGTTTTCTTTTAAATTGTAGCAATTCACACAAAATTGGCCTTAAATCACCACACAGGTTTATATCCAATTCTTAGTAAATTCTATGTGAAAGAGAGTAAAATATCAAATTTATGCAAGATAATCAATCAAGATAAGTGTCCAAATGTATGTGAATGGTAAGTAAAATAAACACTTATCAAAAGTATGTAGTTTTTCCAAATGATTTGTTAAGACCCTAGATAATATTATATCCATTTAATTGGTCTCAACTTTGGTGTAATTTTTCTTTAAATACTTATTTGAATTAAATCTACATTGTTCAAAAAATTATTTCAATGTGTGTCCCATTAAAGCATCATTTCATCAATGTAGTTTGTTTGTCTACATCAGGAATATTTCATGTAGTGTTTTTCTCTAAAACTCAATTCCTCTTAGTACAAAGTTCTCCAAAATGTGTTAGATGAAACTTTAAGGTTGTTTTGTGTAATGTAATTTTGTTAGATTAAGTGTGTGAGACAATAACTCAAGTTCGTCCATCCTTCAAGGTGTGTCAGATGAAATATTTCAAACTAATAATCCAATTTGTTTATACAACATATTAGATGCAATATTTCATATGAAGTCTTTCATATCCTATTTTATTGGCTCAAATTCAAAATGTGTACAATACAATATCCAAATTGTAGCTATCATAGTATATCTTTTAAAAATTAAAAAAATATTATTTAATAAATATGAGATGTTACAAGAGGTCTTCACTTGTTTATTAAAAAACTATAGCTTAAGAAAGTTTGTTACACTCTAATGACATATCCTTTAAATACATGTTTTACAGTGTAAGATGTGTTATGTAATTGATTTTGTATAGATATTTGAAATTATAAGATTGATGTGTAAGGATTAAAATATATGATGAATTAATGCATATATATGATGTGATGTATTGGATTGAAAAAAGATTTTATACGAAAGATTGTATCATAGTCAAGTTATGGGTGTTATATTAAGCACAAAAGTTAAGGGTGGTAGAGTGGGTCACAATTGCTTAGCCCACCAAACTAGATGCCAAAGGTGGGTTAAGATGGACTTGTCTATTGGTCCATTTTTTTTAAAATTAAAAGTTGAAATAAAAATAATTTAAAAGAATAAATTTTCTATATTATATCTTAAGGATGCAAAGAGTAGTATTATTGTGATTTAAATAATTAACACTTACAAATTAAATTTTAATTATTTATTACAATAAATTAATTTAACATGCAAATGTAATATAATCAATTAAAAGCTTGAAAAATATTTATATTATTAAATATACTTTTAATATATATATATATATATATATATATATATATAATTAAAAAAATTGGAGGACTAATCAAGATATTTAGTATTTTAATATAATGAGTTAGCATGTTTCATTCAGTTTTTTGTGGGTTAATAGCGAGGTGACTTAACCTATTTTGTCACTTTAATAAAGTCACATTAAGGAAAAGAGTTATTCCAACTACTTTGATAATCTAAATATCGAAGATTAAAACATCAAGTGATTAGAAGTTGAACGAGTTTTTTGTATCATGTTTATAGAATAGGCATAAGAAGTCACCTTAACATAACAAATTGGTATTAAATTTTGATTAATTAAGTATTAATCTAATGGAGAGTTCGATCATGGATTAGGATGAATGCTGGCGGCATGCCTTACACATGCAAGTCGGACGGGAAGTGATGTTTCCAGTGGCGAACATGTGAGTAACGCGTAAGAACCTACCCTTGAGAGGGGAAAACAGTTGGAAACGACTGCTAATACCCCGTAGGTTGAGGAGTAAAAGGAGGAATCCACCCGAGGAGGGGTTTGTGTCTGATTAGCTAGTTGGTGAGACAATAACTTACCAAGGTGATGATCAGTAGCTGGTCCGAGAGGATGATCATCCACACTGGGACTGAGACATGGCCCAAACTCTTACAAGAGGCAGCAATGGAGAATTTTTCGCAATGGGCGAAAGCCTAATGGAGCAATGCCACGTGAAGGTAGAATGCCTCTTTTAATAAATTGTCAAAATTCATAGAAAAAAACACTTGAATATTATGAATCTTAAAATCACATTTGACATATTGTCTCCTTTGGTGTTTGAAGCTCTGTCACATTTTTATCCTTAAAAAGCGTCTTGATTAAGATATATTTAAATTGTACTAATTTCAATTCTTGAACTATGTGAAACTATTAACCATCATTAGTTTAGTTGAGGTTTAAAGGGAATGAAGATTTATCTTAAGAATTATTTTTTAATTTGCTCCAATTGAGGACTCAAGATATGAAGATTCATCTTTGAAATTACCTAATAGGAATGAAAGTTTATTTTTGAAATCTCTTCTCCTTTTCCGTCTAATGTTTCATTCTCAAGAATATTGAGATAACATGATTATAGTTAATGATGACATATAAGATATTATGAGTTCTTTTATTTAAGAATGTAGAGTAATCTCAATTATATATAAAATGATCTATTATGTTTTAAAAGGGAATTGTATGTTGGTAATATATAGAATGTGTGTGAGTGTGGGTGTGTATTTTGACTATTAAATTAATTTTTTTATTGTTTTAAAAATATGCTAATTTAATATATTTTCTAATTTTTCCGTGCTAACAAATTAAGTCTAAAAATAAAAAAGAAAAACCAGATATTCCCAATAAAGTTTAGCAATACATTTACATATTTTTAAAACTTAAAGACTAAATATCTCAATTTAAAAATCTAGAAATAAAAGTTACCAAAAAATATAAACACTGAAAAATAAAAATAAGATCCTCACCTACGAGCTTAGATAGTAGCGGGAACGTTTTGTCTATCTTTTAAACGTATTCTACTTTTTAATTCTAATTAAAAAAAACATTTTATCCCTTAGTTTAAATTGTTTATTAAACCATAATAGTTGCATTAGGAAAAATTGTCAAATAATTCTTATCTTTTGTTTTGTTTAGTTCTTTTTCCCTCTCCATGAGGTTTCTCTCGTATATTGAGTTAAAGACCATTAATGTGACATGTGATATAGTGTATTATTTACACAGTTATCGAAATGATTTTCGTGTTATGTAGACATAAAGAACCATAACATTATAGGAAGATGAATTCATAGAAAATAATTATTATAATTTAATAGCGTCCATAATTGAGGGGTATGTAATACAAAAAGGCGTAGGTACTATGAATTGATTAATCATGATTCTTGAAAGTCAAAACAAGAACATGATTAATACAAATGTCGTTGCCATTTAAAGATCAAAACTAATTGATTCACACATATAAGTTGAGTGGTTTGAATTTGACTATTTAAGTTGAAAGAAACAGAGTATAGTTTTAGGTGGTCCCTTTCCCTACCCATGAAAATTCAACTCACCATTTCTGTAGATGATGCAATTCGTATAAGCAAATTAAAACACGAAACAACTTCATCACTTCTATGTGAATGGAATTTTGATTTCTTAAAGCCAAAATCAATTACTTTATTCTATGAAATACTAGAGGAAAGATTCTTTTAAATTCTGCATAACGATTTCTATACAATAAAAAATTAAAATAATTATTATGGATATATATAGTAAAAAATGAAATAATATGGTCTCAATCATCGAATTGACTAATTGTTTAGGTGTCACATGATTTGGATA
Source organism: Vigna reflexopilosa (assembly GCA_027742785.1). Lineage (NCBI taxonomy): Eukaryota > Viridiplantae > Streptophyta > Magnoliopsida > Fabales > Fabaceae > Vigna > Vigna reflexopilosa. The sequence goes on along the minus strand of CM050914.1, from coordinate 9,345,816 downwards.
ACACGTCACTAACATATCACGTCATTATTTTCTTGATAATGTTTCATCTGACAGCAACATTAAAATAATATGTTGTTAAAAAGAATGAAACAGAAATTTAAAAATAGTGAATAAATAAAAGAAAAATAAAAGATTTGAATTAGTTTGAAATTAAAAAAAAAAGTGTGGTATAAAAAAGAGGTAAAAAAAGAGAATGCATAGTGATCCAAGAGCTTCGGGGAAGGAACGGCGTCGTAAAAGGCATAAGAGAGGTTGACTTGACTGGGCGGAAAAAGAGGGTATATGCGAGTGGAATATTTGGTTCAGAAACTGTATTGTGTTTTTTTATGTCATGTTTTCTTGCCTTCTCTTCCTATAAATTGTTTCCGATCTCTTCACATTTTTTCCCACATCTCTCTTTTCATTGCACTTCAAATCTTTCTCTTTCTCTATCGCTCTACGACTTTCTTCCACTGCAGGTGCATCCATTTTCTAATACTATTATATTAAAAATGCATTCTTTTTGGCATTGTCATGCATCTTTCTAATGTGTCACTCCATGCATGCATCACGGGACTATCATTCAACTGCCCTGAGTCCTTAGTTCTTTTTCTTGTGACAGTTAAGATCCATTTCATGTCTTTTCCTTCGCTTTACGTTCATGCTCTTGATTTCATCTTAATCTGTAATACTTGTTTGAGCTGTTCCTGATCACTTCCAACATTGTTGGTACTGGTTTCATTCAATGTAAAAATTTCTCCGCTTGATATGGTTTGTTCTTATTTTTTTCACCGCTTCTTATCTGGGAGTCTGAAAATTGATTGTCATGATGATTAAAAAATTAACCAGATTTCTTTCCCAGTATTATTTTAGTTTTTGGGAACATGGGTCGATGAGTTTTGCGTAAATTTTGCTTTTGAGAAATATTAGAGCATCTCCAATCTGGAACCTCCTTTTAAAAAAGCTAAATTAATAATCAGTTTTCTGTTTCTTAAAGTTTGCTTGTATCTGTATCTGGGTGCATTTGAAACAGTTTCTCGCTTGGTACATTTCTGTTTACCTAAATATTTGTTTCTGTTTTCTTTTTTATTTAGAAACAATTTCAAAACGTAATAATTTTCGAAGAAATTTACTTTCAAGTTATTTTAGAAAGTAGTTTTTATGAAAAAAAAAAAATCGGGAGGGAAGCTAGAAAGTCCTTATTTACCTTCTGTTTTTGTTTTATATTCATATTCCGGGATTTAGTTGAGATTAGGAGTTCCTTTTCCTTCCAGTTTTCTAATTTATGGTGTAAGAAAAAGTGCGGTAGCTTGACAACTTTGCTGACTTGCTTGTGTTAAGAACGCTTTATCTTCCTTATATTTTGTCACTATGTAGAGGCTCTCTACAAATTTCAATCCCTGAGCCTTAATTATGAATTTGGATGGTTCAACTTGTGGTGTAATCAATAGTTACTGTTGATAGGTACACAACTTTTTCATAATGAAACTAATAGATGGTGATTTAACTGTACGTCTATTGGTTGATTTCGTTTGATAACTTCTTCAAATCGATCCGAATTCTTAGTTCTTTTATTTAATCAATGATCTCACAGTTGATCAAGTCTGACTCTTGTTTCCACTTCTGCAGAGAAGGAAAGTTTTTGATAAAGAGACACAGAAATAGCCTTGTAATTTTGGCTTGAAAAGCCATGGCAAAGGAACAAATTCAGGTACTAAATGCGCTTGATGTTGCAAAAACGCAATGGTACCATTTCACAGCAATCGTCATCGCTGGAATGGGCTTCTTCACCGATGCATATGATCTATTCTGCATATCCCTTGTTACAAAGTTGCTTGGCCGCATATATTACCATGTTGACGGTGCACCAAAGCCCGGTTCATTGCCTCCCAATGTTGCAGCTGCTGTAAATGGTGTGGCTTTCTGTGGAACACTTTCAGGTCAGCTTTTCTTTGGTTGGCTTGGTGATAAGATGGGAAGGAAAAGAGTCTATGGCATGACTCTGATGATGATGGTGATATGTTCCGTCGGTTCCGGCCTTTCATTCGGTCATAGTGCAAAATCTGTAATGGCAACCCTCTGCTTCTTCCGGTTCTGGCTTGGATTTGGCATTGGTGGAGACTATCCACTTTCTGCTACCATAATGTCTGAGTATTCTAACAAGAAGACTCGCGGGGCCTTCATTGCTGCTGTGTTTGCCATGCAGGGTTTTGGCATTTTGGCAGGTGGTATATTTGCAATTATAATTTCAGCTGCATTCAATAGCAGGTATACTGCTCCAGCATATGAGGTTGATCCAGCCGGGTCAACAGTTGTACAAGCAGACTACATTTGGAGGATAATTGTGATGGTGGGAGCACTCCCAGCGGCATTGACTTACTACTGGCGGATGAAGATGCCGGAAACTGCCCGTTATACTGCTCTAGTAGCCAAGAACATGAAGCAGGCAGCAGCAGATATGTCTAAGGTTCTGCAGGTCGAGATTCAAGCTGAACCACAGAGTGAAGATCCGGCAAAGCCCAAGCCATATGGCTTGTTCTCAAAGGAGTTCCTCACTCGCCATGGACTGCATCTGCTTGGTACATCAAGCACTTGGTTCTTGCTTGATATTGCGTTTTACAGTCAAAATCTTTTCCAGAAGGACATCTTCAGTGCAATTGGTTGGATACCTCCAGCCAAAACCATGAATGCTATTGAGGAGGTTTACAAAATTGCAAGGGCTCAAACACTCATTGCTCTGTGCAGTACAGTTCCTGGCTACTGGTTCACGGTGGCTTTCATTGACAAGATAGGAAGATTTGCTATCCAATTGATGGGCTTCTTCTTCATGACTGTCTTCATGTTTGCTCTTGCCATCCCCTATGACCACTGGACTCATAAGGATAACCGGATAGGATTTGTGGTGATGTATTCATTGACCTTTTTCTTTGCAAACTTTGGGCCCAATGCTACCACTTTTGTGGTGCCAGCAGAGATTTTCCCTGCTAGATTCCGAAGTACTTGTCATGGAATTTCATCAGCATCTGGAAAGCTTGGGGCTATAGTTGGTTCCTTTGGGTTCTTGTACTTGGCACAAAACAAGGACAAAAGCAAAGCTGATGCAGGGTACCCTGCAGGTATTGGTGTAAAGAATTCACTTATAGTTTTAGGTGTAGTTAACGTTCTAGGCTTCTTCTGCACTTTCTTGGTTCCTGAGGCAAAGGGAAAATCGTTGGAGGAGATGTCAGGTGAGAATGAAGAGGATGTTGGAACCGGGGAAGAATCAGAACAATCACATCCTCACAACAACAAAACTGTTCCGTATGTTTAGGATACCTTCGTCTATAATGTTGTTGTTACAATAAAGAAGGGGCTTCAATTAGACTTGGAAAGCACAAGCTTTCCTTGCCCATCACCAATATTTCTGTTAAATTTTGCTTGGACATCATGTAGTAGGAACTACGGCTATCTCTTTTAAGAATATTGGCAAACTCGAGTTCCATTTGATGTATAATCATATTGGTGTATAGAACATTCAATAAAAAGTTTGACAGACCGGCTATGTTCTGCATGCCATCTTTATTTTCAATTTGACTTAACTCTAAGGAAAACGATGGCATGACACGAGGCATGTCTATAATTGAAATCTTAAAAAAAAAAACAGACTACGGTTGAATAAATGTTCGTGATGGGACTGTACGAATATAAATAATATAAGGATCTTATCGTCTGAAATTCTGTACAGTGCCCCGTTTCCTAGGTGCTTATGAGAATACAGAAAAAGATTATTTATTTTTCAATGTGAGTAGACGAAAAATATGACCAAAATGCTACTTGACTAGTTGCAGTTCCAGTCTTTTCACGGCACATATTTGACTTGTACACTTCAAATACGATTGCTGATTGAAAGTTGAAAGCTAAAGTTGTAGTGGGGAGTTGCATTGCCTTTTTCAGTCTCACTAACTTACTGTCTTCAATTGTCTACCTCTCGTATCACTTTATGGTCCACACAGATCAAGTTATTCTTCCATAGAAACTGCTTTCAACCAGTCTTTAAATGATCAGTAGACTTTTCTTTGGATATGAGCTACAGGTAAACCTTTGCATAATTATTTTATATCTCACTAGTTCATACTTCAAAACATCTGACATTTCACCTTTATATTATATTTCTGTTCAAAACTCCAAACCATTAAACCGACTTCACTGTGTAAAACTTTGTATTTCACAACTTAACATCAGCTTGATTCACTTTTATTTTTATTTCTCCTGGTCAACATTTCTCCAAGCCTGATTTCATGGATGATAATTTTATAATCAATGGGACTCGAAAACTGAAAATTTTGATATTTTAGCAGGTATCAGACTATTCACAAAAATACATACTCTCAATGACCATGACTAATATCTTGATTCCATCATCAACCCAACTAAATCTAGCTCAATGAAGTGTGTCTTGACAAAACAAATAACAAGGGAATATATATATAACAGTGATATGTAGTACTAAATAATAGTACACTGACAATATCATTTACGGAGCATGAGTAGAACAGTTTGCAGCTCTTAGATGAAGACTCATTTCAAAAGTCTTAGAAACAAGTAAAAATTAGGAATGTGATGCACTTATATTTTGGAATTTCACTAGAAAGAAACACAACAATATCGCAAAGCTCAAGAACTGATCTCCTTCAACTTGGCTTCGGCTGGAACACCTATCCACCATCTTGCTAACGAACAAGTTATACATTTATGTTAGGCTCGTTGCATGCGATTCTTTCAAGACCTAACAGTAGCTAAGGCCTTCGTTATGTCTTGATGTCTTATACAAAACTATAAAACGTTTATATTTCTCATCTTGATGTCTTATATAAAATGTTGTTTGTGTCAAATTTGTGCAACATTTCCCCGCGCAAATCTCTTCACCTATTATCGGAAAACAATAATCAGAAATAGTCTAATGTGGCCTAATTTTTTTTAATTATTTCTCATTCTCTTCCCTCCCAGCAAACATCACAGTATTTCTTAGCTCCCTTTCCTCAAAACCAAACACAAATACAGGGTTAATTTTAAGAAGGGAATATTGATAAATAGTTTTGAAATTTTCTAGAGATTCTTAGCTAGAGTTACAAGCAAAGACTTTTATCTCCATCACATCTATCTGGATCCATAAAGTCACGCTCTACAAAACAGGTCCAGTAAATTGGGATTTACAACAGTGACAGTTCAGAGCTTTTAATCCATCCCCCTTCAGATTGTGGCAAGATGGGCTCTGCAATTCATTGAAAGTAGAAACCTAGTAGAATCTGAAAAGAAAATGAACAAGTACATAAACATTTCAATGTGCACGGTCTCTCAGCACTTCAAGATCCATTTCAGTGGGGTCAGTAGCCTGGATTTCATAATGAACACCATCTAGCTCACGTCTTAACCTGTCTTTAGTTGTGGCGTAGAGCATCTTGGCACGAATCCGAGAAGTTGAAGGGGACCTAACCAATATTATGCAATGGAATAACCAAGAATGATATTTCTGACCAAATCACAGAGAAAGTAAATAAAGAAGCATGATGTTGAGGATGGACGAAGGCGGGAATAAAAATAGTTAAATCCAAGTTTGTTCTTCACAAGAGGACAATTAGAGAGACAAGCTCGTAGCAAGATATTGAGGACATACTTCAAATAAGTTATGGAAAATATACTGTTTGGAAGTGAGTCAAGATGCCACTCAAATAAGAAATTAATAATGGTTGATCAGAGAGACAGAGAAGTCTTTCCACAGATAATCAGCTCCAAAGATGCAATAAATAGAGTGCTAAACATTCAACTAGAAAAGTCCATTTGATATTTACCGTTATACTATTTTTTTTTTTATTTCTGAGAAGCTAGGTAAAAATGTAAAGATAGGTTCTTCGAGCAACTAAAAAAAAGTCAACTATACATGATGATGGAAAATACTACCATTTCCTTGAAGTCCATAATCTTGTTTGAGGGCACTCTGAGAATAATAAAGCAATAATAGCAAAGACAAATTTATAAATCTCTAATAGTGGGCAAGACAAATTCCAACCCAACCCCACCAAAAAACTGAAACTTAGGAAACCTACTCTTGATATGGTTGAACTAAAGCATCAAGCATGATAATGTTTGCCATGATTAATTATTTATGTATCATTTTTCGTATAAACATAAGAACCTGTACACAGTAATGATCTATCAGCAACTTAAATACAACTAACAGAGGATGCCACTGAAATTGGTATCTGAGCTTGATATCCAGATTGGAAAAGGAGTGATGTGCGACCAAAAATCTCAAAATACCACATTTACTAAGATAAGCAGCCTAATGAGCAACAAATTCTTGTCCCACCAAAGAATAAGACAAGAAATTTAACCTCAAGAAAAAAAAAAGAAAGATCATTTAGCTTCATAATACAAGAGAGGACAAGCAAGGAGTGACACTTAATTAGTGTAATATTGCCACGGGCTTAAAAGAATAGCACGGGGTGACATTTACTTAGTGCAATATTGCCACGAGCTTAGAAGAATAGCATGACATGGCAAGGTTATTTCGAAACTACCAAACATATGATGAAAGCTACGGAATTTGCTTTGTTTGCATAAGAAAAAGATATCAAGTATCATGTTGGAAGTCCAACAAAAACCAGTAATAAAGTCAGTTTAAAATATATAATCAGTGATAAAGTCAATTTAAAATATCTAATCAGTAATAAAGTTAGTTTAAAATATATAATTAATGATAAAGTCAGTATAAAATACATAACTAATGATAAAGTCAGTCTAAAAAGTTTAGAATATATAAATAAATGTCATCTCATCCTAAAATTAGAGTTAAATTAGACTTCACCCTACAAATTCGAATTACACTTCAAGTTTTAAATTTGTTTTAGTGGAGTTAAATTAAACTTAAATTAGACTTAAAGTCTTAAACATATTATTGCACTCCTATTGGACCATTTATAACTCAAGCACTTAAAATACACTTCTAAACATATCATGTCTTAACATATCATTTCTCACAAACATGTTTATGGTTAGTGCAACCAAGCTTTTACTTGTGGACAAAGTTAGAGATCTTTTTCTTAAAGATATAAAAGCAGAACACAGAGAAACTAAACTAACCATGCAATGAAGAAGATTTTGCTCTTTTGACAATTCTCAGAAGTGACGAAATCGAAGTCAAAGACAGCATATCTGCAATCATTCTCAGGCAAAGATGCAGCGAAATCATCATAGCTCTCAGCGGGGCCCCCGGTCTTCTCAACCACAACCTCCCTTTTCTTCTCATCAACCTTAAAGATCACATAGCGATGGACCTTCTTCTGCTTCAGTTCCATGAAGGTGGTTTTGCTGTGATCAGCAACACCCATGCCTGATGAAGCATTTGGCTGGAATTTAAAAGCATCTGGGTCAATAGCCTTTCAACCAAGACTTGGTTTTGAAATCAAATACGCATACAAACATTCACATGCCAAAACTCTGACAGAAGAAAAAAAAAAGTGAGAGATGTAAAATGTTACCCTGCTTAGGCCTCTGAAAGACATGATGATTGGATGATGAAGAAGAAAGCGAAGTATTGAAGGGTAGGAGTGAAGAGAAATTATTATAAAGAGCTAAAGAAAAGATTGTTGAGTGAATAAAATAGATGAGAATAGGTTATTATGATTCGGGCGGTGCGTTCTAGCAACGCAAAGTGGAATTGGGGAACGTGAATCTGCGAAAAGAACAAGGATTTTCCACCGCCCATGGGACCCACGTTCTTCAATGCTTGCCATAACCCTTCGCCGCGTATATTTTATATTATTTTATTTTTATTTTTCACTTATTAGACAACCATCTAGGCCAAGTGTCACTAAAAAACGTTCATTTTTGTGAGAGTTTCGGTGGACCAGCCAAGGAAATTCGTTGACAGCATAAGGTGAAAGGAATAAGTTAATGGTATGAAAATAAGCGATAAATAGAAAAATACATACAACCTCGTTTAATAATGTAATAAAATATATTAAAATCTTATTTTAAAAATAACATAAATATCATTAAATATTTTTTATTTTAAATTATAATGTGGATTCCTTTTATGTATTTAAAAGGTCAAATTAGAAAAATAAAATGTGAAGAAAAAGTTTTTCTTATATTATCTTCACCAAACATATCCTTAAGAGGTTAATGTTTACTTGATAATGCTAGTACTAAAATGAAATAATGTTTTGAGATTTTAATGAAACACTATTTTATTTTATTTTACTTTAAAAATTAAGTAGTTTTCTATCTTGATAAAGAAAATAATACAATTGTTAAGAAAATGATATAAGATTATTTTGATGAAATTATTTTAAAATATAGTATATTTATTAATGTTCTTTGAAAAAAATTGTAATTATTGCAAAATGAATGTAATACAACTTGAAAAAAAAAATAAAAAATAATATATATATATATATATATATATATATATTGAAAATGAAAATGAATTCATACAATATAATAAATAATACAACTTAGAAACGTAATTATAAAATCTTATCTCATTTAATCTCAAGTCCAAACCTAAAATGTTAACAATGAAAACCCTAACACTGTTTACTGATATATTAGCATTTTATGGCATTCATTGTTTTTGTAAACCCTAAACTTGCAAAGCTCCATATATGGACAGATGAGAATTGTATGTTCAACCATTAAAGACTCTAACTTCGCTCTCGTCTTTTTTTCTATGTAATGAAGATTTGGGGAATAACAAAAAACCCTACCATAAAAGAATTTTTAATTTCATAAGGCTCAGAAAAAACAGATACACATGAAACAAACGAAGTAATAAAAGAAAGAAATAGTAAATAGTAAATAGCAAAAATAAACTAACATGTCAAATAAGCATTCAAGATCACTGGTGATGTGATGCGTCGCTCCACTATCAACCAGAAAATTATTTTGAGAAGTGCCAACAGTTTTAATATGAACCTAAACCTGTCTAGGGTTAGCAGAAGAGGAACGAGGAGGCATCGGGACACCAGGGTGTTGCTGCTTGAAGGTGTGACACTGAGACAGGACATGACCCTTGACATTGCACCACTGACAACGACTAAGAAAAGGTTTGCGATTGCCAGGGCATGAGTTGATGATGCAAAAAATTGTCCAAATCGAGTTTTATCATAATGGTTGGGTCGAGTCTGTGCATTCAAGGATGTCATGGGAGTAGGAACCTGTCGTTGAGCAACAACAAGGGAGAGTTCTTGAATGAGAAGCTTCTCGAGGAGGTCATCAAAAAGGATGGGAGTGTCCCTTGCATTGACGCCGTCAATGACAACTCTATAACCATCGTTGAGGCCATGCAAGACATGGTCAGTCATGTCTTCAACGGAGACAGGAGAGCCAAGTGAAGCAAGGAGATCTGCAGTTTTGCTTCAGAGAATGCATGTAGGTGGTGATGGATTGGGTACCTTTGGACGCTATGTGGAGACGCTCCTTTAACTGCTTGAGGTGGCTGCGAGATGCCTTGGCATATGTGCGCTGGAGAAGAGTCCAGAGATCATGTGATGTCGTTGTTTGAGACACTAGGGATGCCACTTCAGGGGAGAGAGTGGTGAGGAGAGCACCATATATAAGACGGTTCTGTCGACGCCAGGTTTGATAAGCAGGATTCGGAGTTGGAGATACAACGGTGGTGGTGATCGTCATCGGCGGCACAGGAAAGGATCCATCTGGATATTTGAGAAGATCATAGCCATCAAGAAGAGCTTCAACTTGAATTTTCCAGGTGAGGTAATTTGATGGTAGAAGTTTGGTGACACTGCTAAGGGTGATGCAAGTGAATGGTTTTGATGGCTCATGAGGGTTGCTAATAGATGAAGAGTTGTCGTTGGCCATGGGAGACAAAAAGAAAGGAAGGAGCGACGTCCTATGTTGAAGAAGATAAAAAAAAACGAAGAGGGTCATGTTAGGCTGATACCATATAGAAAAGCATTTGAATGAATTGATTTGATCACTAGATTACAATAATATAAATATACAAATTGATTGATAACGTAAATGGAAAGAATTAAAAGAGAATAAACTCTACTAATTTAATATCAATTATTATAATATCAATTATAATAATTGATATTTAAAACTAACAATTAAACTAACAATTATTAAAATTAATTATTATAATTGATAAACTTATCATTGATTCACGTATATAAGTCGAGTGGTTTGAATTTGACTATTTAAGTTGAAACAAATAGAGTATAGTTTTTGGTGGTCCCTTTAAAACATTTATGTAGATGATGCAGTTCGTATAAGCAAATTAAAACACGAAACAATTTCATCAGTTCTGTGTGAATGGAATTTTTAGACAATAGATAAATAAATAAATAACTATCATATATAATTAAAAAAATTATTATGAATATATATAGTTCACTTTGTTTAAAAATATGAATAATATGGTCTCAATCATCGAATTGACTAATTGTTTAGGTGTCACATGATTTGGATAACACGTCACTAACATATCACGTCATTATTTTCTTGATAATGTTTCATCTGACAGTAGCATTAAAATAATATGTTAAAAAGAATGAAACAGAAATTTAAAAATAGTGAATAAAATAAAAGAAAAAAAGAGGATTTGAATTAGTTTGAATTAAGAATAGTGAGTAAATGAAGAGGTAAAAAAAGAGAATATGCACAGTGATCCACATTTTTTGGTTGAATTGAGTGGGCGGAAAAAGAGGGTATATGCGAGTGGAATATTTGGTTTAGAAACGAAACTGTATTGTGTTCCTTTTATGTCATGTTTTCTTGCCTTCTCTTCCTATAAATTATTTCCGATCTCTTCACATTTTTTCCCACATCTCTCTTTTCATTGCACTTCAAATCTTTCTCCTTTCTCTATCGCTCTACGATTTTCTTCCACTGCAGGTGCATCCATTTTCTAATACTGTTATATTAAAATTGCATTCTTTTTTGGTATTGTCATGCATCTTTCTAATGTGTCACTCCATGCATGCATCACGGGACTATCATTCAACTGCCCCGAGTCCTTAGTTCTTTTTCTTGTGACAGTTAAGATCCATTTCATGTGTTTTCCTTCGCTTTACGTTCATGCTCATGATTTCATCTTAATCTGTAATACTTGTTTGAGCTGTTCCTGATCACTTCGAACATTGTGGGTACTGTGCCCTTTAGAAAAGACGCTTCTTGTGCATGTATGGCTTCATTCAATGTGAAAATTTCTCAAATGAGATTCGATTATTTGCATGGGTTAATTGGTTTAATCCGCTTGATATGGTTTGTTCTTATTTTTTCATCGCTTCTTATCTGGGAGTCTGAAAATTGATTGTTATGATGATTTAAAAATTAACCAGATTTCTTTTCCAGTATTATTTTAGTTTTTGGGAACATGGGTCGGTGAGTTTTGCACTTCTGACTCTTGTTTGCACTTCTGCAGAGAAGATAAGCTTTTGATAAAGATATACAGAAATAGCCTTGTAATTTTGGCTTGAAAAGTCATGGCAAAGGAGCAAATTGAGGTACTAAATGCGCTTGATGTTGCAAAAACACAATGGTACCATTTCACAGCAATCGTCATCGCTGGAATGGGCTTCTTCACCGATGCATATGATCTATTCTGCATATCCCTTGTTACAAAGTTGCTTGGCCGCATATATTACCATGTTGACGGTGCACCAAAGCCCGGTTCATTGCCTCCCAATGTTGCAGCTGCAGTAAATGGTGTGGCTTTCTGTGGAACACTTTCAGGTCAGCTTTTCTTTGGTTGGCTTGGTGATAAGATGGGAAGGAAAAGAGTCTATGGCATGACTCTGATGATGATGGTGATATGTTCCGTCGGTTCCGGCCTTTCATTCGGTCATAGTGCAAAATCTGTAATGGCAACTCTCTGCTTCTTCCGGTTCTGGCTTGGATTTGGCATTGGTGGAGACTATCCACTTTCTGCTACCATAATGTCTGAGTATTCTAACAAGAAGACTCGCGGGGCCTTCATTGCTGCAGTATTTGCCATGCAGGGTTTTGGCATTTTGGCAGGTGGTATATTTGCAATTATAGTTTCAGCTGCATTCAATAGCAGGTATACTGCTCCAGCATATGAGGTTGATCCAGTCGGGTCAACAGTTGTACAAGCAGACTACATTTGGAGGATAATTGTGATGGTGGGAGCACTCCCAGCGGCATTGACTTACTAGTGGCGGATGAAGATGCCGGAAACTGCCCGTTATACTGCTCTAGTAGCCAAGAACATGGAGCAGGCAGCAGCAGATATGTCTGAGGTTCTGCAGGTCGAGATTCAAGCTGAACCACAGAGTGAAGATCCGGCAAAGCCCAAGCCATATGGCTTGTTCTCAAAGGAGTTCCTCACTCGCCATGGACTGCATCTGCTTGGTACATCAAGCACTTGGTTCTTGCTTGATATTGCGTTTTACAGTCAAAATCTTTTCCAGAAGGACATCTTCAGTGCAATTGGTTGGATACCTCCAGCCAAAACCATGAATGCTATTGAGGAGGTTTACAAAATTGCAAGGGCTCAAACACTCATTGCTCTGTGCAGTACAGTTCCTGGCTACTGGTTCACGGTGGCTTTCATTGACAAGATAGGAAGATTTGCTATCCAATTGATGGGCTTCTTCTTCATGACGGTCTTCATGTTTGCTCTTGCCATCCCCTATGACCACTGGACTCATAAGGATAACCGGATAGGATTTGTGGTGATGTATTCATTGACCTTTTTCTTTGCAAACTTTGGGCCCAATGCTACCACTTTTGTGGTGCCAGCAGAGATTTTCCCTGCTAGATTCCGAAGTACTTGTCATGGAATTTCATCAGCATCTGGAAAGCTTGGGGCTATAGTTGGTTCCTTTGGGTTCTTGTACTTGGCACAAAACAAGGACAAAAGCAAAGCTGATGCAGGGTACCCTGCAGGTATTGGTGTAAAGAATTCACTTATAGTTTTAGGTGTAGTTAACGTTCTAGGCTTCTTCTGCACTTTCTTGGTTCCTGAGGCAAAGGGAAAATCGTTGGAGGAGATGTCAGGTGAGAATGAAGAGGATGTTGGAACCGGGGAAGAATCAGAACAATCACATCCTCACAACAACAAAACTGTTCCGTATGTTTAGGATACCTTCGTCTATAATGTTGTTGTTACAATAAAGAAGGGGCTTCAATTAGACTTGGAAAGCACAAGCTTTCCTTGCCCATCACCAATATTTCTGTTAAATTTTGCTTGGACATCATGTAGTAGGAACTACGGCTATCTCTTTTAAGAATATTGGCAAACTCGAGTTCCATTTGATGTATAATCATATTGGTGTATAGAACATTCAATAAAAAGTTTGACAGACCGGCTATGTTCTGCATGCCATCTTTATTTTCAATTTGACTTAACTCTAAGGAAAACGATGGCATGACACGAGGCATGTCTATAATTGAAATCTTAAAAAAAAAAACAGACTACGGTTGAATAAATGTTCGTGATGGGACTGTACGAATATAAATAATATAAGGATCTTATCGTCTGAAATTCTGAACAATGCCCCGTTTCCTAGGTGCTTATGTGAATATAGAAAAGGATTATTTATTTTTCAATGTGAGTAGACGAAAAATATGACCATAATGCTATTAGACTAGTTGCAGTTCCAGTTTGTTTACGACACACTTCAAATACGATTGCTGATTGAAAGTTGAAAGCTAAAGTTGCAGTGGGGAGTTGCATTGCCTTTTTCAGTCTCACTAACTTACTGTCTTCAATTGTCTACCTCTCGTATCACTTTATGGTCCACACAGATCAAGTTATTCTTCCATAGAAACTGCTTTCAACCAGCCTTTAAATTATCAGTAGACTTTTATCTGGATATGAGCTACAGGTAAACCTTTGCATAATTATTTTATATCTCACTAGTTCATACTTCAAAACATCTGACATTTCACCTTTATATTATATTTCTGTTCAAAACTCCAAACCATTAAACCGACTTTACTGTGTAAAACTTTGTATTTCACAACTTAACATCAGCTTGATTCACTTTTATTTTTATTTCTCCTGGTCAACATTTCTCCAAGCCTGATTTCATGGATGATAATTTTATAATCAATGGGACTCGAAAACTGAAAATTTTGATATTTTAGCAGGTATCAGACTATTCACAAAAATACATACTCTCAATGACCATGACTAATATCTTGATTCCATCATCAACCCAACTAAATCTAGCTCAATGAAGTGTGTCTTGACAAAACAAATAACAAGGGAATATATATATAACAGTGATATGTAGTACTAAATAATAGTAGACTGACAATATCATTTACGGAGCATGAGTAGAACAGTTTGCAGCTCTTAGATGAAGACTCATTTCAAAAGTCTTAGAAACAAGTAAAAATTAGGAATGTGATGCACTTATATTTTGGAATTTCACTAGAAAGAAACACAACAATATCGCAAAGCTCAAGAACTGATCTCCTTCAACTTGGCTTCGGCTGGAACACCTATCCACCATCTTGCTAACGAACAAGTTATACATTTATGTTAGGCTCGTTACATGCGATTCTTTCAAGACCTAACAGTAGCTAAGGCCTTCGTTATGTCTTGATGTCTTATACAAAACTATAAAACGTTTATATTTCTCATCTTGATGTCTTATATAAAATGTTGTTTGTGTCAAATTTGTGCAACATTTCCCCGCGCAAATCTCTTCACCTATTATCGGAAAACAATAATCAGAAATAGTCTAATGTGGCCTAATTTTTTTTAATTATTTCTCATTCTCTTCCCTCCCAGCAAACATCACAGTATTTCTTAGCTCCCTTTCCTCAAAACCAAACACAAATACAGGGTTAATTTTAAGAAGGGAATATTGATAAATAGTTTTGAAATTTTCTAGAGATTCTTAGCTAGAGTTACAAGCAAAGACTTTTATCTCCATCACATCTATCTGGATCCATAAAGTCACGCTCTACAAAACAGGTCCAGTAAATTGGGATTTACAACAGTGACAGTTCAGAGCTTTTAATCCATCCCCCTTCAGATTGTGGCAAGATGGGCTCTGCAATTCATTGAAAGTAGAAACCTATTAGAATCTGAAAAGAAAATGAACAAGTACATAAACATTTCAATGTGCACGGTCTCTCAGCACTTCAAGATCCATTTCAGTGGGGTCAGTAGCCTGGATTTCATAATGAACACCATCTAGCTCACGTCTTAACCTGTCTTTAGTTGTGGCGTAGAGCATCTTGGCACGAATCCGAGAAGTTGAAGGGGACCTAACCAATATTATGCAATGGAATAACCAAGAATGATATTTCTGACCAAATCACAGAGAAAGTAAATAAAGAAGCATGATGTTGAGGATGGACGAAGGCGGGAATAAAAATAGTTAAATCCAAGTTTGTTCTTCACAAGAGGACAATTAGAGAGACAAGCTCGTAGCAAGATATTGAGGACATACTTCAAATAAGTTATGGAAAATATACTGTTTGGAAGTGAGTCAAGATGCCACTCAAATAATAAATTAATAATGGTTGATCAGAGAGACAGAGGAGTCTTTCCACAGATAATCAGCTCCAAAGATGCAATAAATAGAGTGCTAAACATTCAACTAGAAAAGTCCATTTGATATTTACCGTTATACTTTTTTTTTTTTAATTTCTGAGAAGCTAGGTAAAAATGTAAAGATAGGTTCTTCGAGCAACTAAAAAAAAGTCAACTATACATGATGATGGAAAATACTACCATTTCCTTGAAGTCCATAATCTTGTTTGAGGGCACTCTGAGAATAATAAAGCAATAATAGCAAAGACAAATTTATAAATCTCTAATAGTGGGCAAGACAAATTCCAACCCAACCCCACCAAAAAACTTAAATTAGACAGATTTTGAAGGATGGAATGCAACATGTGGGGAAGGTGATCTGTAGCAATTGGGGTGCTAGAATGGATTCTGAGCCTAAACGTTGGAGACTGCTAGGTTTGCATGTGGGCTGGTGCTTTTCTTCACCGCCTTCTCTCATTGTACATTATGTTAGCTCTTAATTGCTAAGTTCTCAAGTTGTCTGACAATTAGCTTTATACTTTTTGCAGCTGATGTTCTCTATGATATAGGCATTGGCTTGGAAGTGCTTTCTCCATTATGCCCACATCTTTTTCTTGAAGTGGCAGGCTTAGGAAATTTTGCAAAGGTTTAAGTTTTTAAAAAATAATTACATATTTTGGTAGAGTTTGCAATATAAAGTTGGCTCATATCTAATGGCTCATTCAACCCTATGTTTGTCATGTTTGGGGATTTTAGCATCCTATTCTGGATTTTGAGTGAAAGTATCATTTATTTTAGGCAACTTACTTCTCTTTCTGTTATTATGGAGTCAACAGGGGATAGCAGTTGTTGCAGCAAGAGCAACAAGGTTGCCCATATATTCTTCATTTGCTAAAGAAGGAAATCTCAGCGACCTATTTGCTAAAGGAGAGGCTTTCTCAACTCTCTTTAGTGTTATAGGAATTGGAGTTTCAATTAGCATCTACTATCTGCGCATCAATGCAGGGAAAGGTATAGAGCTTTTATTTTTTCTTGGGCCTCGGTGTTCTATTAACTGTGGGTTCTGACTCTTGCAATTAGTTTGCGCTAACAATGTATGTGATGATGTTCTTGGACGTGGTTATTACTGAAAGGCTTGAGAATTGGAATATATAAACATTATGTGAAAATTTTTGAAGTAGATCACAATATTATGTGCCATTTCAACACCCAAATCTGATAGTACATTTTTAATCCACAAAAGTTCACATACACCTAGTGTCATGCCTCTGAATTCTGCTTCAGCACTAGATCTTGCTACTACAGGTTGTTTTTTACTCTTCCAAGTTACAAGATTCCCTCCTACAAAAGTAAAGTATCCAGAGGTAAATCTTCTATCATCTTTTGAACCTGCCCAATCTGCATCAGTGTACCCTTCTACCTTTAAGTTTCCATTATTTGAGAACAAAAATTCCTTTTCCAGGAGCAAACTTCAAATATCTCAAAATTCTTTCAACAGCATCCATATGAAGCTTTCGTGGGTCATGCATAAATTGACTAACAACATTCACTGCATAGGTGATATCTGGACGTGTATGACACAAATAAATTAATTTTTCTACCAGCCTTTGGTATCTTCCTCTATCTATGTTTGTTGAATTTGAGCATTGAAAGAGTTTATGATTTTGTTCAATTGGTGTATCAGCTGGTTTACTCCCAAGCAACCCAGTTTCCGATAGTAAATCAATAGTATATTTTCTTTGGCATAGAAAAATACCATGTTTTGATCTAGCTACTTCAATACCCAAAATATATTTGAGGTTTCCAAGTTGTTTCATCTCAAATTCAGATGCAAGATATTGTTGTAAACTAGAAATCTCATCTTGGTCATTTCCTGTAACAATCATGTCATCTACATATATAATCAAAGCTGTAATTTTTCCTTTTCCTCTCTTAAAAAATAATGTGTGATTAGAATTACTTGCTCTATAGCCAAAAGCCTTCATAGACTTGGTAAGCCTTCCAAACCATGCTCTTGGGGATTGTTTTAATCCCTATAGAGCCTTCTTTAATTTGCAAACCCTCATTCCTATTGAATCTGTCATGCCTGGTGGAGAATCCATATAAATTTCTTCTGAAATTTCTCCATGTAGGAAAACATTTTTCACATCAAATTGTAGAAGAGGCCAATCTTGGTTTGCAGCTAGCGACAAAAGTATTCTTACAGTATTGAGCTTGGCTACTGGTGCAAACGTCTCTTGGTAATCTACACCATAAGACTGAATGTAACCTTTAGCCACAAGTAGTGCTTTATACCTCTCAATAGTTCCATCATCTTTATGCTTAATTGTAAAGACCCATTTGCAGCCCACAGTTTTCTTCCCTCTTGGTAATGACACAAGATCCCAAGTGTTGTTTTTTCTAAAGCTGTCATCTCCTCAACCATTGCTTCGGTCTATTTAGGATCTGCCAAAGCTTCCTGTATATTACTAGGAATGGAAATTGAAGATAATTGAGATCCAAATGATGCATATGACTGGGATAACCTGTGAGATGACACATATTTACTAATGGGATACTTAACTTTGGCTTGGAGGTCTGATTCATATTTAGCTGGAGGTTGACCACGGTTAGAACGAGGTGGAGGAATATATTGAACAGTGGTAGACTCGGTGTTTGATGTGTTGGTGGTTTCACGCAGAGAAGAATCAATTCCATCATCAATTTGATCTAAATTAGTATTATCAGAGATAGGATCAGAAGGTACCTCTAAAGAGTCAAGCTGAACCTGTGGAGAATATTGAGTCAATTGATTATGATTAGAAGACACTGTATTATCCAGAAAAGAAGTGTCCATATTTGGGATTGGCTCACTTGCTGCAGAATGATCCTCACACAACAATATATCTTCATAATCAAACATACTAACATCATGATTATGCACTTCACTTTCATTACCTCCCTGAAGTGGAGAATCAACATAAAAAAATTCATGCTCATTAAATGTCACATCCATAGAGATATAAAATTTCTTTGATGGTGGATGGTAAGCACGATAACCTTTTTGAGTTGATCCATACCCAACAAAAACACATTTGATCGCTTGTTCTTCAAGCTTTGTACGTTGATGTGGGTGTAAGTGAACATATATAACACATCCAAAAATATGAGGTGGTAAATAAACTATGGGAGGAAGGATACAATGATCAGACAACAACACATCATAAGGCCTTCGAAAGTTCAGCACACTAGAAGGGGTTCGATTAATTAAATAAACGGCAGAGCTAACAGCCTCACCCCATAAATGAGATAGGACATTACCATCTATCAAAAATGATCTTGTCACCTCTAATATATGTCTATTTTTCCTCTCAGCCACTCCATTTTGTTGTGGTGAATAAGGACATGTAGTTTGATGCAAGATGCCTTTAGAGTTCATGAACTCTATTAATTCAGTCTTAAAATATTTCCCTCCATTGTCTGATCGAATGACACTAATAGATGTGTTAAATTGTGTAACAATCAGATGATAGAATGAACGAACAACATCACACACATCACTTTTATGTTTAAGCAAATATACCCAGGTTACCCGAGTACAATCATCAACAAAACTGATAAACCATTTTTTTCCATTATGTGCAGATTGCGGGGCAGGGCCCAAACATCTGTGTGAATTAGTGAAAAAGGAAAATTAGTTTTGTTATTGCTTAAAGGAAACACAACACGATGATTTTTTGCCAAAACACAAGTTTCACAAAAAAAATCAGAAATATTGCATTTATGAAATAGTGATGGAAATAATTTTTTTTAATAACCAAAAGAGGGATGTCCCAACCATTTATGCCACAACCAAATCTCTTTTTTGTTTTTATCTTGTATGTGATCATTCGCAAGACAAGCCAATCCTCTTTTATGGTTCTGTTGTGAGACATTTTCAAGATAATACAATCCTTCACTCTCTCTACCACTGGCAATCTTCTCCTTGGAATGGATGTTCTAAAAAAGACAATGGGTTGGGTAAAACAAGGCAACACAAGAATGTGATTTGGTTAACTTGCTAACGGAGATAAGATCACAGTTTAATGAAGGAACAAATAAAACATCAGGAATCAATAAGGAGGGTGAGAGAGATATAGTACATATACCTTCAATAGGATATGAGACCCCATTGACATTAATAATAATAGTTTTAGAACAATTACAGGAAAAATTAGTAAATATATGAGGATCACAAGTCATATGAGCAGTAACACCTGAATCAATTATCCAATCACTACCCTTGGTAACAACAGAAAGATTAAGAGCAGAGTTAGATATACCTGACTTGGTCACAAATTCGGCAGCAGTAGAAATATAACTCTTGGAAGCAGCGGAAGTTCCAGAATCATGTTTCTCCAATTGATTTTCATCAGAAGAAGCCATCAAAAATATTCAATGAAAAAAAGCACTAATTCCTATATTGTAGAGGATATCAGTGTTTGGCTCTTGATTACCATAATAAAAGGTTTAAAAAATAATTCTGATGTATTATTTCAAGGAATAGAGTACCATATATATATATATGTATACATATATATATGTATATATATATACATATATATAGATATATATATATATATATATATATATATATATGTATGTATATATATATATGTATGTATGTATATATATGTATGTATGTATATATATATATGTATGTATATATATATATATATATATGTATGTATATATATATGTATGTATATATATATGTATGTATATATATATGTATATATATATATATATATGTATATATATCTATGTATATATATCTATGTATATATATATATGTATATATATATATATATATATATGTATATATATCTATATATATATATATGTATATATATATATATGTATATATATATATATATAAGGATCCTATAATCCTTCATCTATTAAAGGAAAGACATGTGCACAAATATGCACAAATTATAATATATATATATATATATATATATATATATAAGGATCCTATAATCCTTCATCTATTAAAGGAAAGACATGTGCACAAATATGCACAAATTATAATAATATCTAAAATATAACTAACATAATATTTGATTGTCTAATATCCTTTAATAGAATATTTGGCATATCTTAACGGTGTTAGTATGATGACAAAATTGTATTTAATTCCTATACATATTAGCAAAATATATTTATAGTATTTTTTAAGTATGACTTAAAACTAAGTTTTATTTTTAATATTATATATGGATTTTTGTTATGTTAAGTTTATTATGTTTTTAGTGTTATATTTGAGGGATTTAATATTCAAATTTAAGATTATTTTACTGTTTAATCTCTAAATTTTAAAAAAACTACAAATAATTATGTTGCATGTGCATCAATTGTCTATTGACGGAAGTCATGCTTTTAAGTATAAAGAGTTAAGTCTTGAATAATGACTATAACTTTTTGCACAGTAGTAAGTGCATGATTTAACAATTGATTTTAGAGTCAAGCTCACAGGTTCGATTTCTAGCGAGATAATTATTGAGAGAGATTGCATCAATTGTATTGTGACGAAGATCAAGTAAGTTGAATCACAATCAAATCATGACAATTGAACGGTTACATTTTTAAGTAAAAGGAGTTACTCCATAACTAATGACTATAGCCTTTAGTCTAGTGGTAAGTGTTTCATCCAACAAATTATAATTATGTAAATAATGTATTTTTTACAACATAATATTTTACCATTTAAGTATCTAATAATTAATGCTATTTTATATTTGTTTAAATTATTTTGTTAATTTTTATATTCCAAAAAATTGTATTTTAGAAATGATAGTAACTTAAAAATATTGAGACTCAGTTATTTTAATATTAAATGTTTCATTATAAATAGTTTTGTTATAAATAAGTTTCATTATTTTAAAACATATAATCTCTTTGAAACCATTTTTCTAGAGTTCTCTGTTTTCTCTCTAAAGATTTTAGCTCCTCGATCATTTGTTTGACGATCAAGAAGCTCCTAGGAGACCACGACGGAGTAATCTCCACATCTATGAGATATTTGTTCAATGAAACGTGTATGCTTTGGTATTGGATGATTGAATTTTGATATGATATATTTGAGATGTCTTTACTAATGCAGATTGTGTGATTTGAATGTATCTTGGATGTTTATAACTGGTTGGAGTGTGTTTGGAGTTTTTAGATACCAAGTCTTGAGTTTTAAGGCCATAAAAGGGGGTTTTACTAAGTGAGTTGGTGAATTAAGTATTGGTGTAAGAAAACTGGTATTTCAGGTGTGTTGTGGGAACAATTAAAGGTTGTTAGAAGCATGGTTTGGGTGGAAACTGTTTTGGA
Organism: Vigna reflexopilosa; assembly: GCA_027742785.1. Classification (NCBI taxonomy): domain Eukaryota; kingdom Viridiplantae; phylum Streptophyta; class Magnoliopsida; order Fabales; family Fabaceae; genus Vigna; species Vigna reflexopilosa. The sequence goes on along the minus strand of CM050914.1, from coordinate 9,323,978 downwards.
ACTAAAGAGGGTGGTCCATGGTTGATGGTTGAGTAGTTTTTAGCGCAAATGGTTGGTTTGGATAGTGAAATTCTGAAATAAGGAGTTGGGACAAGTTTGGGAAGTTTGCGGCCTATAATTGAGTCATTTATAACTTGTTTAAACCATTAGGTTGTTGTTTTCGTGTATGGAGTGGTAGAATTGAGTTTTAGGTAGCCTAAAATGGGTTGTTTGGGGTTTGGACTAATCATTTTGAGTTAGAGGTTTGTTCTTAGATATTTCTTAGTGCTTAAGAGGCCGTAGAAACCATTTAAACTTGTGTAGAGGGTTACGAAAGTCAAAATAGGTGAATTTTAGAAGTTGATGCAACGCTGGGCGTCTCCCAAGAGCCTCCTAGGTGCCCTTTTTCCAAGAAGATCACGCCCAGGCGCCCCTTAGCGCCCTCTGGCACCCATTTTGTGAGAGGAACTCGCCTGAGCGCCCCCTGGGCGCCCCCTGAGCGCCACTGCACCAGTTTTGGGTTTTTCAGGTTTTGGAAATCTCAAATTTTGGGTTTCAAATATCATTTTTGGACGTTTTTAAACTCGTTTTGGAGGTTTTGGACCCTTCCGAAGCTGTTGATGAGGGTTTCAAAGTTGTTTTCCTTGCCTAGTGTGGGTATCGAGTTGCTATAAAGAAAATTGTGTTATTGTGTGATTTCTGATGACTTGTAAGAGTGTTTCTAATTCTTTAATGTATGATCAATAGTCTCATTTATTGGTATACTATGTGACTGTGAAGTGGTCTTAATGGTTTCAAAGGTATGGAAGAAAGTTCTAAGGAAGAACTTCTCAGTGGTGGTTTCAAGTATTGTAAGTATGAATATAGAAAGCTCAGTCTTGGAGTTCATCCTGATATTTTAATGGTCAAACATTCTCAAGTAGAGAGGGGTGAGACATGTCGTGAGAATAGTAGGTCCTACTCTAGGGGCTTTACCTTGGCCTAAGACAGGTGATAACAAACTAACCTTGTGCGGTAGCTTGGGGTGAGCCAGTTGTTTCACCACAACAAGTGCACAAACAATCATAGCTTGATATTCATACTAATCTGGATAGTCGATCAAAGGGTTGTCATGCATAAAGTATTTTATTGGTTTGGTGTGATATATGTATTATGTGTAAAATGTTTAACATGTTTTGATGTATCATGATAGATGTATCATGTGTAAAATGTTTAATATTGTTTTGATATTTAACTAGCTCACTTTTGCTTTTTGTGTTGTTTGTCTCTGTGTTGTTTTCTCTTTTGTGATGATTAACTAAATTGTGTGAGCTTAGGGAGGCGTTCTTTACCGTTGCTCCAGAGAGAAGTGACAATGAAATAGTTCGAGCATAGGTGTAGATCTTATCTTTTGTAGGTTTTTCTTCATCTAGTGGTTCTATTATCATATATATAATATTTTATTTTAGTAGTATTTTACTATTAAAATGGATGTCACATAATACAAATTTTTCATTTTTTTAATAAATTATTTGTGTCATGTTTTGAACGGTGAAAATGGTAAAAGTAAAATAAATTGGTTCTACATATTTATACTTTTTTATTATAAAAAAGTTCTCCACAAGTATCCGAAATTAAATTTCATAATGTAAATAAATTAAAATTTAAAAAAAAATCCGCACTTTTTAATATAAATAATTAAGAGTAAAATTTTATTTGATGATAGATTTGGAAGAACGGATTTGAAGGAAAAAGGAGTTAAAGTTGGTGTTGTTTGAATTAAGAGTCTTGTATGTTAATTGTATTGATGGTAATGAAATTCTTGCAAGATAGTGCATAATAGAGTTTCGGTGCAGTAGCATTCCTTTATAGGTTTGAGTTATTTGAGTGCCACCAGTGAATCAATGCATGTGAAAGTTAGTCTTTGAAACGTATTATATTAGATATATTTGAAACGTATTATATTAGGTTGTTTATAAACTTATTATATTAGATATTTTATCATTTATTAATGATATTATATTAGGTAGGTTTATAAACTTATTATATTAGATATATTTAAGGATAATATTTTATTAGTTATGAAAGAGGTTTTATTAGGTGTATTTATGAAGGTTATTTTATTAGCTGGTGCACATGGTATGTAACAAATTTGTTTAGTAAGTTTTAACTGAATTTTTGAATTGGTTCACGTGTTTCCTTTTTTGTTTTTTTTTCTTTCTGTGGCGTCAGAGCATTAATGGTGAAACAAAGTGTGTTTAGGTACAATAATTTTTTAAAAAGGTTTGTTGATAACTGCCTTGTTAGTTGCATGATTTTAGGAAGATTTTATATTTATTTATTTTAATTAGTCAATGGCTGTGAGTTAGTGAGTCAGTAATTTCCTATTTTATAGCTAAGTTATTAGTAGTGGTTACTAGAATCCTGAGATATGATCTTTAGTTAGTTATTTCTAAATGTATTTAAATTAAGTTGCATTCAATAAGAAAATACTCTTCCAGCCAACCAATGTTCTTCTGTTTTTATTCTCTAAAACCCAACAAGGTTGTATACTGATAAGGGAAAACAAAATATGCCAATTTAGGGGCGGTGTGGGTGTACGAGTACGAGTTCTACACGGTACCGAGTCGTTTGGTTCGATTTTAGTTTAATATTGACGAAAGTATTTTCTATTCGTTTTGATATTTTTGACATGACCTTGGCTCTGATAGAATACTATGGGTTTGACACAAATGCATATTATAGGGTGATTAAGGATGTGTGATAATAATAATATAGTATCAAAAGTAGTATTGTAGTTATATGTATTCTCATCGTATGGATTTAAAAATTGAGGTAGTATCTTTTTTTTTTTTGCAAGAGAGTAGAAATGTGAGTTTCTTTGTCTATAAGAGGCAATAGAAGAAACAAAGTTCGAGTGTCACTTTTTTTTCTTTCGAAGGGATAGAAAGGGTAGAATGTCTCATCGGTAGGTTTCCAGTCGAGCTGAGTATAGTGTTGTTGTGAAAGTAACAGATTTCTTTACTCATAAGTCTTGAGGAGTAGGGGAGATAGATCTGAAGCTGCAGTAGATGATGACTCGAACTGTTCTATTTTGATGAACAAGCGTCCTGTTTTGGTGAACATGTTTCATATGATAGAGTACAAAAAAAACGTGTGTCATCTTGACAGTTTATTTTGAACCATAATTTGCATTTTGAATATAATAAACGAAATTCATTCACGATATTTTGTTATCTTAGATGAAATCAACATTTATCTTTGTTTGACAAGAAATCAAATGACATATTATATTTATTTTAGAAATAAGAAATTTATAAACATTATTAATAGTTTCGGCTAAAATTTAAGTGTGAATGTAAATGAAAATAAAATTATGTGTTTTGTAATTCTTATTATCAAAATGAATTAAAAAACCTAGAAGTTGCACCAACCCATCTAATATAATATGTAGTAATATAGGTATAATATTATATGTGTGTTTTCCAACTTCTTACCTTGTGATTTTTTAATCTATTTGGTTAGATCATCAATGAAGTTTCCTCCTTTTGGATAGTTTTGTGGTTAATAATATGTTCATAAAGAATCACTCTGAGTAAGATTACTCAAAGTATATGTTTATTTCTCACTCAAACACTAATTTCACACTTGAACACTTATTACTTAATCACGTTCTTATAAGGTTTGAGTATTTTCACAATGTCACCTTTAAGAAACTCTAAAAACATAGAGCACATTGTTTCATCATCACTCGAGCCACCATATACTATATCGCTTCAGTGTAATTATATATTTGCACAATCTCACATATTTTAGAAATTCATGCTTTATTTATATGATTTTCATTTGAATGTTATTTTCTTAAAAAAAAATTATATAAACTCTTATCTTGCTTAAACTGCAATTTTATTTTAAACTATATATTATATATGTTGTCACTCAAATTTTAGTATGCAATCAATGATTTAGTATTAGTGATATCATAATCAACAAAAAAATTCAACTACACGTTTAACCAAATGAAATTTATAATAATTTTCATACTAAACATCAATGTCGTATATACTTTACAATTATTCTCATCCTTAGATACAAAGATATATACATATGCATTCCACGTACTTATTAAAAAGTTAAAAGAAATAATAGATACAAAGTGTACTTAAAGATAGATAACGTTTTGTTTCCATTTTATTGATTATTATTTTTAAAATAAAGAATTGGAAATATGTATGTTAATCCTATTAAATTATTAACATAATCACTTACCATATAATTTATCACGTAAAAGTGGTAATAAATAGTAAAGATCAACAAAAGAATAATTTTAGTAGGACAAAAATGGAAAAAATAAATTGACATAGTAAACAAAATATAAAAATATATTGAAAAAATTACATGGAGAAAAAAAAAATTATTTACGGATAATTAAAACTATTCTTTTCATGAGTTATTTTTCTTTTAAGATTGGGAAATTTAAATTTAACATAATTTTATAAAACCGGCTTAGAAAATAGTTTATGAGAATTATTTAATATATTCCTTGTGTTAGGAATGTTATATTTTTTTAACATGAGACTAAGAGATAACTTAACAAGAGGTAAGAATAAATTATTAGGATAAGTTATAAATGATTTTGTTACTTTAAGTTTAATTTAATTCTACAAAGTTAACTTATATAATAAAATTTATTTTTTTATATAATATAATTTGACCTAATTTTATCTCTAAGCGAGTAAATTGACAACTTTTATTTTTTTGAACAAATATAGAATTGGTCTTAGCTCCATTTTTTAAATTCTAAAGCACTAAAATGATATTAAACAAATAATGAAAATAATTACATCATATAATTTGTAGTACACTCAACTTTCAATAATAGGTAGTTTAGCTTCTCATGGTAATAAAGGTCATTTGCAAAATTAAGACATAAAGATATGAAAAAGAAGAAAAATGGAAAATAATGAAGAGTAAAGATATGAAGTCGAAGGTTCAATCTCAATCAACAAGCAATTTTAAACTTCATAACTTAGCTCCCACTCACCCTCACATTACAATTATGTTTGCTTACATATAATTATTTCTAATTCAAATATTAATTTTTAATTTTAGTGTATTAAAAATAAAAGGATTAATAATTTATTTAATCATATTGCTTTCAAATAAATATTAATACTGTCGCATTATTTTGAAAGATTTCAATTCGTTCTTATTTTTCAAAAACATTAATTTACTAATTTTCATTAAATTAATGAAAATGTTACCGAGAGAGTGATGTATCAATACGTCATAGAAGCCAACAAACACTTTCAACGTCCTCAAACATATTAACAAAATTTCCTCAAATTAATATAATAGACTAAATTGGTATAACTATTTTGAAAAAAATAGAGCTAATTTAAATTTTTAAAAGTAATAAAAAAATATTAAAATTAATTTCAAAAGGGTAAGATAAAACAAACTATTAAAATAATACAATGAATTTATTTAACAATAGAAAATGGGAAAGTCACATCAAATTTCATTAAAATTTACTGATTTTTTTATAAAATGTACTTTTAATTAATTCAATTCTATAAGATGAAACGGTAAAATTAAATATATATATATATATATATATATATTAACTTAATTATAGTTTTGGTCTATATATTTTTTTCTTAATAAGCATATCAAAATTTCTTTTAACCATATCATTAATAATATATATTTATATTTATAAGTTGTGTTTGATTTAAGGGTTAAATATTCTTGTAATTCTTAAATTTGAATATAAAATTAACATTTTTTTACTAAATTTCGATACATTTTTATTTTAAATTTTAAAATTGAATCAAGGAGATCCGAATAAAATAGAGACTCTATTACTCCCAAATATATTTGACTACTTATCAGTTTTAAAAAACTTTAATACAATTGGGTTAAAATAATTTAAAATTAAAAATTAAATTGTATTAAAATTTGGAATACATACAAATTTTAATTTTGAGTTAAAATATAAAAACTAAAAATATATTTAAGTATTTTATTTAACTTATCACAACAACAAGATATTAATAAAAAATGAGTTTGGAAAACAATATCACGCCTGAAATGTCCAAAATTATTAGTTGCCATTTGTTTCAAATGACAAATTTACCAAACAAAACGTATAGGTAAAGTTTTCCATATACATATACCAAATATACCAAATTTACCAAATGATGAACCTAACTTCCATTTACCAATTTTATAACCTTTAATTTTAAAAACTTTTAATATTTGTACAAACATTTACGAAAAAATAAAATAAAAATAGACAAATATATGTTTTTCATTCCAAAATTATTTTCAATAATTATATTATATTTTACAAATTAAATATATAAATATTTTTTTCCTATACCTTATAAAAATCATATGAAATATTTTTCCTTGACTAACCATATATAAAATTTATAATCACCACAAAATTCTATTCTTTCACATATCATTTGTTTCATTTTATATGACTTTTTATGAATTGTAAGAATGAAATAAGCATATATGCAATTTTTAATATAATTTGAAGACAAAAAATATATTTAATTTAAAATTTGATTTTAAAATTTGATTTTATATTTGCTTTAAATATGTTTACGAAGTAATTTAATAAGAGTGCAATTAAAAAAAATGAAATAAAATATGTTTGATCAAAATGCCCATCCAAGTTAGGTGAAAAGGAAGGAAGTATGAAGCCAGCATTGCAAGTGCCAAAAAAAAATGCCTTCCTAGTTAGCCCAACCATTCATGCGTGAATTTCTATGCTTTCAACCATACTTTTACTCCTAAAAGATTTATCCACGCCAAACAATATGGTTTGCCTGAGAAAAAAATATCATAAAAGCTTAAACCGAACAAAAGGTAACAACTAATCTTATAATCCAATCAAACCGATAAATTTTATTTAAGATTAATCATGGGCTGAGCTGACATCCCTACAGAAACTGTGGAAGTTTGTGGCATTAAGCATGGATCTACTTACGGATCAGTAATGGGCAGAATCATGAGCTACCAATCTAAAGCCAACCTATAATTTCTTGTATTATTTTTTGTTATTATACTTGTGTTCTTGTAGTTATCTTTGGAATGTTTTAGTTTTTATCGTTGTAAGTGATAAACTATTTTGATCTAAGCGATATTTACTTTAAGTTAAGAAATTTTTTTATATTTTTTGTTTTCCGTAAAAGATACTTAATTTTTGTCATAACAATTAACGCTTACCATGGGGTCAGTGAAACTTGATATTGACTTCACTCAATCAAAATTAAATGGCCATTAGGAATACTATGAGCAATGGTGATGATGGGTTGATAGAAATATTTTTTTCACAAACTTCTGATATTATAACACGTTGTCGAGTTTTGAATTTATCTAATAAATGCTTAGATGCTCGATCTGATAAATGATTGTAAAAAGTAGTTGCTCTTAACTTGTTATCCAAAACGTACACTATAGTATTTGTAAAAACTTTCTTAGTTACAGAGTAATTGTATAGTGAGGAAGATTCTTGTATTTAAAAATAAAGACACAACTACAAGTTTAATAAGAGAAGCATTTAAACAAGAGAGAAATAACAAATGCACATATATTTTTATACTGATTCAGTCCAACTGAGCTACGTCTAGTCTCCTCCTTAGAGGGTTCCACTATAATCATTAACAAGATTACAATAAAGTATTCACACCACTCCTAGTCTTCTCAGTCAGCGAGTAACCTCCTGTTACCCTAGACTAGATGAGTATTCTCACTAAACTTGATCTTCTCAGCTAGCAAATAACCTCCTGTTATCCTATACTGGATGAGTATTCGCACCACTCTTGGTCTTCTCAGTCAGCAAATAACCTCTTATTACCCTAGACTAAATGAGTATTCGCATAACTTCTGATACTAAACAATCTTGCCTAGATTTCCTTAACTCAACCGACTTCAACAAGTGTTTTAATTCTCTTCATAATTACAATCAACGATTGCTTACAAGTTGATGAGTCATTATTTTCTACTACTCACTTAGCTTTTCACACCCTATTGTGACAGTGAAGTGTGTTTAATTCTCCATTTTTATCTCATTTTCATTGCTTGGCTTAATTTCAAGACTAATTCTTATTTTAATTAATTTGAATTATTTGGGCTTAATTATTGCAATCATTATGTACAAGACAATCACTGTTCGGAAGGTTGAGAAAAGGGTATGAACATGTTGTACAGAACCGAACGGTTTGAGTAGGTCAAAACCGAAAGGTTTGAGTAGGTCAAAACCGAACGGTTTGAGTAGGTCAAAAACGAATGGTCTGTTGTAAGCCTGCACTGAATGGTCGAGCACTACAAACCGAACGGTTTGTGGAACTTGACCGAATGGTATGATCAATTTTGCACCGAATGGTCAGAGCGAACTTACAATGCTGCTGAACCGAATGACCTGAGACCGAACGATCTGAGAATGAATTACCGAACGATCTTGTGAAGATTGCACCGCACACCAGTTCCTAAGCCTATAGAGCATTGTTGAACCGAACGGTCTGAGCCCTTTATGACCGAACAGTCAAATGAGGTGACTAGAGAAACTCAACTGCAGTGTTGGAAGCACATTCTAGGACTTCAAGAAGGTGGCCACGTCAATATTGTACTTTAATTTTGTTTTAAAAGGTCATTGGGTCAAACTTTAAGACTTTGGGCCCAATTATAGGTTATTTTGTAGGACAAGCCCATTAGAAGGGCATTTTGGTCTTTTGGGTCATATAAAACCCTAAAAGCACATTTCATCTGAGAGCTTTCTCACCTTCTAGCCACCACTTACATTTTCTGTTCTTGGGAGTGTCTTCTTCTTCCTCCCCCTTTGGGAGGTTAGGTTTTGCTTTCATTTCCATTTCCATGTATTGAATCTTGTTTACATTGCAATTTAAGAGTTGAAGTCGTGCTGCATTTAGTTTTCTGTTTCATTTCATTTATCAGTCTTTGTTGTGCTACCAGTTGTCTCTTTTACTGTTCATTTTTGCATTTTTACTGCTCATCATCATCGTCATGATGTGCTGCGTTCTGCATTTACATTTTTACTGTTCACTTCGTTTTAATTTACTATTTTGTTATAATTTGCGTTTTTGGATTTGAGTTTTATGTTTGAGTTCATTTGGTGCATTTCAATTCAGCTGCAATTTTGTTTTTGCATTCTGCACGTTTATTGTTCCAGCATTTTGTTTCTGCAATTTCCTTTCTACATTCTGCGTGTTTACTGTTGCTACATTTACTAAATTACCATTCGGTTTTACATTTACACTGTTCGATCTCTAACATGCTTCGTTGTTAGAGACCATTCGACCTTGTTCTGCATCCATTTGTTCAGTTTTCCAATTCTCATTTCCATTCGGTCTTGCTTCAATATCGTTCGGCTTTGTTGTGTTTTAACTCGTTTCCATTTTTACTGCTTTAATACCGTTCAGTTGTTTCTTGTACTGTTCGGCTTCTTTATCTTCCTGCATTTCCAATTTTCTCAATTGCTTTTCGTTCGGTCTCAACGTTAGAACCATTCTGTGATCTGTAAGACCGTTCAGTTTTCATGTTTTCCATATTTATTTCAATGTTTTCAATTATGTTTGGTTGTGTTTAATTTCATGCTTTAATTTAGTCTAATTCTCATCACAAACTCTTCACCAAAACCCCTCACTACGTGTTAGACCTAATTCTTGAACCATGGTTTGGTCCTTGAGAGACGACCTAGGAGTAACTTTCTACTTATACTGCATTCAAATTGCACATCAAATTTGACTCGGGCGCGACACCGATCAAATTTTAGCGCCACTGCCGGGTATCAACTGTTCAATCTTAGGTTTTTGTTTTGTTAGTATGTGTAGGTTTTTTTTTATTTCAATGTTTTCAATTATGTTTGGTTGTGTTTAATTTCATGCTTTAATTTAGTCTAATTCTCATCACAAACTCTTCACCAAAACCCCTCACTACATGTTAGACCTAATTCTTGAACTATGGTTTGGTCCTTGAGAGACGACCTAGGAGTCACTTTCTAGTTATACTGCATTCAAATTGCACATCAAATTTGACTCGGGCGCGACACCGATCAAATTTTGGCGCCACTGCCGGGAACCAACGGTTCAATCTTAGGTTTTTGTTGTGTTAGTATGTGTTGTGTTGAGTTTTAGGGTGTTTAGTTAGTCTTGTTAGGTCTATTTCTTTTTGCATTTTTTTTTGTTTTGTGTTTAGGTTACTGTATCTTAACTTGTAGCATATATAGATAGTGGTTCTCCTCCTTGTTATGCTTATGTGTGCTTGGTATAACATGTTTTTGAAGTGTAATCCAAGCTGAGACAGGTTCTGTACTAGAATAGAGGACATGAGCAATTCTCAAGACTGGTTCTATAAATTGATCAAGAGGCTGCTCCAGTTCCATGGTCTGGCACATGAGGATCCATACAAGCACATCAAGGAATTTGGCTGGGTGTGCTCATGCATGAGGCCTGCTGGTGTTTCAGAGGAGGCAGTGCTGATGAGAGTGTTTCCAATGTCCCTGCAAGGTGCAGCAAGAGACTGGTTCCTATACCAGCAATATCCTTTTGATAGCTGGCAGGAAACACAACAGAGATTCCTCAACAAATTCTTCCTAGTAGGAAGGGCATACCTCATCAGGATCATTTCCAGCCCTTTTGCTCAGCAAATTCCTTGCTTCTGATACCAATTATCAGAGCGGTGCAGCAGAATGGTTAACGCGTTCAACAAACCAAGAGGGGGGTGAATTTGTTTTTTATCGCAAAGGAGCTTCCACAACGAACTCCTAGATTGCGCCGCTTGATTATTCTAAAACGAACTCACCTGAACCCAGGGCGGAAGGAGCTTCCACGTAAAACTTCCACAATATGTCGCTCGATGATTCCACAACGAATTCACCCAAACTTCAAGCGGATGAAGATTCCACAAAGAACTCCTAGCATTTCCTGCTCAACCTAGGAACAAGTTAGAGATAAATTCTAGAGGCCACCCGTACCGAATTAGCACCTAAGTCTAACGATTCCTCATAAATGCTCGCGGAGGATATTTAGATTACGACATATATATAAAACCCCTTTGCAACCGTACTTAGTTGCTTGGGGGACTTAATGTACTATATGAAATATATCAATCAGAGTTAATGGTCATTTATGGGTAGTTAGTAGGTATTAATGGGTTAAATTGTCTTACACTTTACAAATATATGGTATTAATAATTGATTATTGAGTTTGATTGTCTAAAAATATAGTGCATTAATGATTAATGCATTGATGATTAATCAATGGGCTTGACTGCCACAAACCCTATAAATATTCTAATGATGTCACGCATTGATCTATCCTAAGACATATCTATGAAACATATATGACTTGAGAGGTGTCTTCTGCATTTCAACAACTTATCGGAATAGATCGTGTTCTCAAAAAAAATTGAATGATAAAAAAAAAAACAAAATAAAAAAAAACGATCGACCTCGAACCAATTCAACCAAAACAATTTAGATAACACGTAACTATCATATCACGTCATTATTTCCCTGATAATGTTTCATCTACAGCAGCATTAAAATAATATGTTGTTAAAAAGAATGAAACAGATATTTAAAATTAGTGAATAAAAAAAAAGAAAAAAAAGAGAGGATTTGAATTAGTTTGAATTAAGAATAGTGTTTGTAAATGAAGAGAATGCACACTGATCCAAGGGCTTCGGGGAAGGAACGACGTCGTAAAAGGCATAAGAGAGGTTGACTTGACTGAGCTATATGAGTGCAGCAGCTGTACTTTGATACAAGAAAACGAGAAACACATTCATATGTTAAATAATAATATTTTAATTATAATTATATTAATTTTTTAATTCAAAATCATAATTATATTAATATAAATCGTCTCAAATGAAAGTTTTTGTTAAGCAGGGGTCAAATTAACTTTTTTTCTTATGAACAGAGAGAAAATGATATTTTAATATACATAATTTTTTTATATTGATTTCACACTATTTTTTCATATTTTTTATTTTTTAAAAAAAAATTACAAAAATTTACTTTTTTAAAACTTGTTAGATATCAATCTCTCTCATACTACCCTTCCTCGATTACGGAATATTTGGTTTAGAAACGAAACTGTATTGTGTTCCTTTTATGTCATGTTTTCTTCACTTTTCTTCCTATAAATTATTTCCGCTGTCTTTACAATTTTTCCCACATCTCTTTTCATTGCACTTCAAATCTTTCTCTTTCTCTATCGCTCTACAACTTTCTTCCACTCCAGGTGCATCGATTTTCTAATATTATTATTATTAAAAATGCATTCATTTTGGCATTGTCATGCATCTTTCTAATGTGTCACTCCATGCATGCATCACGGGATTATCATTCAACTGCCCCGAGTCCTTAGTTCTTTTTATTGTGACAGTTAAGATCCATTTCATGTGTTTTCCTTCGCTTTACGTTCATGCTCATGATTTCATCTTAATCTGTAATACTTGTTTGAGCTGTTCCTGCTCACTTCCAACATTGTGGGTACTGTGCCCTTTAGAAAAGACGCTCCTTGTGCATGTATGGCTTCATTCAATGTGAAAATTTCTCAAATGAGATTCGATTATTTGCATGGGTTAATTGGTTTAATTGGTCAAATGAAATTCCTTTTGTTTTTGTTATATATTCATATTCCGGGATTTAGTTGAGAGATTAGGAGTTCCTTTTCCTTCCAGTTTTCTAATTTATGGTATAACAAAAAGTGCGGTAGCTTGGCAACTTTGCTGACTTGCTTGTGTTAAGAACGATTTATCTTCCTTATATGTTTTGTCACTATTTAGAAGCTCTGTACAAATTTCAATCTCAGCCTTAATTATTAATTTGGATGGTTCAACTAGTAGTGTAATCAATAGTTACTGTTGATGTAACTGTACGTCTATTGGTTGATTTCATGTGATAACTTCTTCAAATCGATCAGAATTCTTAGTTCTTTTATTTAATCAATGATCTCACAGTTGATCAAGTCTGACTCTTGTTTCCACTTCTGCAGAGAAGATAAGCATTTGATAAAGAGATACAGAAATAGCCTTGTAATTTTGGCTTAAAAAGTCATGGCAAAGGAGCAAATTGAGGTACTAAAGGCGCTTGATAGTGCGAAAACACAATGGTACCATTTCACAGCAATCGTCATCACTGGAATGGGCTTCTTCACTGATGCATATGATCTATTCAGCATAGCCCTTGTTACAAAGTTGCTTGGCCGCATATATTACCATGTTGACGGTGCACCAAATCCCGGTACATTGCCTCCCTATGTAGCAGCTGCAGTAAATGGTGTGGCTTTCTGTGGAACACTTTCAGGTCAGCTTTTCTTTGGTTGGCTTGGTGATAAGATGGGAAGGAAAAGAGTCTATGGCATGACTCTGATGATGATGGTGATATGTTCCGTCGGTTCCGGCCTTTCATTCGGTCATAGTGCAAAATCTGTAATGACAACTCTCTGCTTCTTCCGGTTCTGGCTTGGATTTGGCATTGGTGGAGACTATCCACTTTCTGCTACCATAATGTCTGAGTATTCTAACAAGAAGACTCGCGGGGCCTTCATTGCTGCAGTGTTTGCCATGCAGGGTTTTGGCATTTTGGTAGCTGGTATATTTGCAATTATAGTTTCAGCTGCATTCAATAGCAGGTATACTGCTCCAGCATATGAGGTTGATCCAGTCGGGTCAACAGTTGTACAAGCAGACTACATTTGGAGGATAATTGTGATGGTGGGAGCACTCCCAGCGGCATTGACTTACTAGTGGCGGATGAAGATGCCGGAAACTGCCCGTTATACTGCTCTAGTAGCCAAGAACATGGAGCAGGCAGCAGCAGATATGTCTGAGGTTCTGCAGGTCGAGATTCAAGCTGAACCACAGAGTGAAGATCCGGCACAGCCCAAGCCATATGGCTTGTTCTCAAAGGAGTTCCTCACTCGCCATGGACTGCATCTGCTTGGTACATCAAGCACTTGGTTCTTGCTTGATATTGCATTTTACAGTCAAAATCTTTTCCAGAAGGACATCTTCAGTGCAATTGGTTGGATACCTCCGGCCAAAACCATGAATGCTATTGAGGAGGTTTACAAAATTGCAAGGGCTCAAACACTCATTGCTCTCTGCAGTACAGTTCCTGGCTACTGGTTCACGGTGGCTTTCATTGACAAGATAGGAAGATTTTCCATCCAATTGATGGGCTTCTTTTTCATGACTGTCTTCATGTTTGCTCTTGCCATCCCCTATGACCACTGGACTCATAAGGATAACCGGATAGGATTTGTGGTGATGTATTCATTGACCTTTTTCTTTGCAAACTTTGGGCCCAATGCTACCACTTTTGTGGTGCCAGCAGAGATTTTCCCTGCTAGATTCCGAAGTACTTGTCATGGAATTTCATCAGCATCTGGAAAGCTTGGGGCTATAGTTGGTTCCTTTGGGTTCTTGTACTTGGCACAAAACAAGGACAAAAGCAAAGCTGATGCAGGGTACCCTGCAGGTATTGGTGTAAAGAATTCACTTATAGTTTTAGGTGTAGTTAACGTTCTAGGCTTCTTCTGCACTTTCTTGGTTCCTGAGGCAAAGGGAAAATCGTTGGAGGAGATGTCAGGTGAGAATGAAGAGGATGTTGGAACCGGGGAAGAATCAGAACAATCACATCCTCACAACAACAAAACTGTTCCGTATGTTTAGGATACCTTCGTCTATAATGTTGTTGTTACAATAAAGAAGGGGCTTCAATTAGACTTGGAAAGCACAAGCTTTCCTTGCCCATCACCAATATTTCTGTTAAATTTTGCTTGGACATCATGTAGTAGGAACTACGGCTATCTCTTTTAAGAATATTGGCAAACTCGAGTTCCATTTGATGTATAATCATATTGGTGTATAGAACATTCAATAAAAAGTTTGACAGACCGGCTATGTTCTGCATGCCATCTTTATTTTCAATTTGACTTAACTCTAAGGAAAACGATGGCATGACACGAGGCATGTCTATAATTGAAATCTTAAAAAAAAAAACAGACTACGGTTGAATAAATGTTCGTGATGGGACTGTACGAATATAAATAATATAAGGATCTTATCGTCTGAAATTCTGAACAATGCCCCGTTTCCTAGGTGCTTATGTGAATATAGAAAAGGATTATTTATTTTTCAATGTGAGTAGACGAAAAATATGACCATAATGCTATTAGACTAGTTGCAGTTCCAGTTTGTTTACGACACACTTCAAATACGATTGCTGATTGAAAGTTGAAAGCTAAAGTTGCAGTGGGGAGTTGCATTGCCTTTTTCAGTCTCACTAACTTACTGTCTTCAATTGTCTACCTCTCGTATCACTTTATGGTCCACACAGATCAAGTTATTCTTCCATAGAAACTGCTTTCAACCAGCCTTTAAATTATCAGTAGACTTTTATCTGGATATGAGCTACAGGTAAACCTTTGCATAATTATTTTATATCTCACTAGTTCATACTTCAAAACATCTGACATTTCACCTTTATATTATATTTCTGTTCAAAACTCCAAACCATTAAACCGACTTTACTGTGTAAAACTTTGTATTTCACAACTTAACATCAGCTTGATTCACTTTTATTTTTATTTCTCCTGGTCAACATTTCTCCAAGCCTGATTTCATGGATGATAATTTTATAATCAATGGGACTCGAAAAGTGAAAATTTTGATATTTTAGCAGGTATCAGACTATTCACAAAAATACATACTCTCAATGACCATGACTAATATCTTGATTCCATCATCAACCCAACTAAATCTAGCTCAATGAAGTGTGTCTTGACAAAACAAATAACAAGGGAATATATATATAACAGTGATATGTAGTACTAAATAATAGTAGACTGACAATATCATTTACGGAGCATGAGTAGAACAGTTTGCAGCTCTTAGATGAAGACTCATTTCAAAAGTCTTAGAAACAAGTAAAAATTAGGAATGTGATGCACTTATATTTTGGAATTTCACTAGAAAGAAACACAACAATATCGCAAAGCTCAAGAACTGATCTCCTTCAACTTGGCTTCGGCTGGAACACCTATCCACCATCTTGCTAACGAACAAGTTATACATTTATGTTAGGCTCGTTACATGCGATTCTTTCAAGACCTAACAGTAGCTAAGGCCTTCGTTATGTCTTGATGTCTTATACAAAACTATAAAACGTTTATATTTCTCATCTTGATGTCTTATATAAAATGTTGTTTGTGTCAAATTTGTGCAACATTTCCCCGCGCAAATCTCTTCACCTATTATCGGAAAACAATAATCAGAAATAGTCTAATGTGGCCTAATTTTTTTTAATTATTTCTCATTCTCTTCCCTCCCAGCAAACATCACAGTATTTCTTAGCTCCCTTTCCTCAAAACCAAACACAAATACAGGGTTAATTTTAAGAAGGGAATATTGATAAATAGTTTTGAAATTTTCTAGAGATTCTTAGCTAGAGTTACAAGCAAAGACTTTTATCTCCATCACATCTATCTGGATCCATAAAGTCACGCTCTACAAAACAGGTCCAGTAAATTGGGATTTACAACAGTGACAGTTCAGAGCTTTTAATCCATCCCCCTTCAGATTGTGGCAAGATGGGCTCTGCAATTCATTGAAAGTAGAAACCTATTAGAATCTGAAAAGAAAATGAACAAGTACATAAACATTTCAATGTGCACGGTCTCTCAGCACTTCAAGATCCATTTCAGTGGGGTCAGTAGCCTGGATTTCATAATGAACACCATCTAGCTCACGTCTTAACCTGTCTTTAGTTGTGGCGTAGAGCATCTTGGCACGAATCCGAGAAGTTGAAGGGGACCTAACCAATATTATGCAATGGAATAACCAAGAATGATATTTCTGACCAAATCACAGAGAAAGTAAATAAAGAAGCATGATGTTGAGGATGGACGAAGGCGGGAATAAAAATAGTTAAATCCAAGTTTGTTCTTCACAAGAGGACAATTAGAGAGACAAGCTCGTAGCAAGATATTGAGGACATACTTCAAATAAGTTATGGAAAATATACTGTTTGGAAGTGAGTCAAGATGCCACTCAAATAATAAATTAATAATGGTTGATCAGAGAGACAGAGGAGTCTTTCCACAGATAATCAGCTCCAAAGATGCAATAAATAGAGTGCTAAACATTCAACTAGAAAAGTCCATTTGATATTTACCGTTATACTTTTTTTTTTTTTAATTTCTGAGAAGCTAGGTAAAAATGTAAAGATAGGTTCTTCGAGCAACTAAAAAAAAGTCAACTATACATGATGATGGAAAATACTACCATTTCCTTGAAGTCCATAATCTTGTTTGAGGGCACTCTGAGAATAATAAAGCAATAATAGCAAAGACAAATTTATAAATCTCTAATAGTGGGCAAGACAAATTCCAACCCAACCCCACCAAAAAACTTAAATTAGACTTAAAGTCTTAAACATATTATTGCACTCCTATTGGACCATTTATAGTCTCAAGCACTTAAAATACACTTCTAAACATATCATGTCTTAACATATCATTTCTCACAAACATGTTTATGGTTAGTGCAACCAAGCTTTTACTTCTGGACAAAGTTAGAGATCTTTTTCTTAAACATATAAAAGCATAACACAGAGAAACTAAAGTAACCATGCAATGAAGAAGATTTTGCTCTTTTGACAATTTTCAGAAGTGACGAAATTGAAGTCAAAGACAACATATCTGCAATCATTATCAGGCAAAGATGCAGCGAAATCATCATAGCTCTTAGCGGGGCCACCGGTCTTCTCAACCACAACCTACCTTTTCTTCTCATCAACCTTAAAGATCACATAGCGATGGACCTTCTTCTGCTTCAGTTCCATGAAGGTAGTTTTGCTGTGATGAGCAACACCCATGCCTGATGAAGCATTTGGCTGGAATTTAAACCCATCTGGGGTCAATAGCCTTTCCTCCACGACTTGGTTTAAAGATGTTTGGTTTAAAATTATAAAGAAAATGTAAAATGAAAAAGACAAAGAAAAGAAAAAGATTTGGACAAAAGTTAATACAAATAATACATTACATAACAACTTTTTAACGATAACTTTTTTTTTTTCTCTAATCAAATGTCTTGTAGGTAGTTTTATAATTACCAATGAAAGACTTCTTTAATTGGTGAGCCTACACTTACTTCGCTCTCGTCTTCCTTTTTTATGTAATGAAGATTTGGGGAATAACAAACCCTAATATAAGAACACAACTTCATGCACATATAAAAGAATTTTCAATTTCATAAAACTACGAAAAACAGATACGCATATGAAACAAACGAAGTAGGAAAAGAAAAAAATAACAAATAACAAAAAGAAAACTAACTTTTTCTGTGGATGTAAAATAAACATGAGTAGAAGACTAAATTTTAATGATAGAAAAACTAAAATTTTATATTATTGTCAAAATAATAATATGACATTTTATTTTAATAGTGTATAATTATTAAAAATATTATATATTTAATATATATATAATATTAAATATTTAAGGGTTAAATATGCTTTTAGTCTCTTAAGTATCACTGATTTTTGGTTTTAGTTCCTACTCAAAATATCGAGGGCATTTTTAGTCCACGTAGTATTAAAACACGTAAAATTAGTCCTTGCGATGGTCGTGAAAGAAACGTTGGGTGTGAAAGGCAAGCACATTGTATCAAGGTAAGTTGTCGTTTTTCGATTATCATTGGTTGGTCGATTTTGGTAGTAAAGTGTTAATGTCTGAATGTAGGTCTAGAAATGGTTTTTGAAGTTTGTTTGCATCACATGGGAAAGTTTGTTAGTGATAAGGGGCTACAATATGTTGGCGGAGAGGTACACGTGGTCATAGGACTTGATCCAAATCGTTGGTCTTATTTTGAAGCAGTTGGAATTGTTAAAGAATTTAAGTATGATGCAAACTTCAAACTATGGTGGAAGGGGTTGAAGGAAAGGTGATGAATAATATGAGATTACTGAGTGATGACATGGAAGCACTGAACTTGGCTAAGTATGCAGATGAAAATAAGGAAATGCTAGAAATATATGTTCAACATGTTCCCAGTGAGACAGTAAAAGTTCTCTTTCTTAGTTGTGGTGAAGAGACACATGAAGGAAACATGGAGGAAGTGGCTGAGATTGTAGAAGAGGGTGGAATGAGTGTGGAAGAGGGTGATGGTGCTGAGGAACATGAAGAGGTTGAAATAGGTGAGGAAGAGGTTGAAATTGGTAAGGAAGAGGTTGAAATTGGTGAGGAAGAGGTTGACTATGATGGTGGTGAGGAACAAGATGTTAATTTCGAAGAGGGTGATGGTGGTAATGAACATGATTATCTTCATGAAGAAGAGGAAATTGGGAATGTGGTTGAGGCAGAAGTAGAAGCAGAAGCTTCAGCTGAAGATTATCTGGATGAGAGTGAAGAAGAAAGAAAGGATAATGATGATGATGGGTTTGGTGTTGAGAATGATAGGGTGGACCATGTTCGTAGAAACATTAATCCAGTTTTGGATAGGTGGAATGCAATGAAAAAAAATAAGAAACGTGTGACTAGAAGAGGCAATGTTGGGGAAGGTTCATTTGTAATGAATGAAGAAGTTGAGACCATGAAATCAATGAGGAATACAATAGTGATGAATTGGATTCAGATGTACAAAGTGATGAGGATGTGAGCTTGAAAAGGGGCAACTTTAAAAAGTATAGACAAGATGATATGAACAAGAATTTCATATTCGAATTGGGGATGGAGTTCTGTTCATTGAAGGAGTTTAAAAATGCACTAATGGAGCATAGTGTATTAAATGGAAAAGAGATTAAGTTTGTGAAGAATGATCTGAACAGAGTAAGGGCAACTTCTACTGCAGGAGGTTCTCAAGCAGAAGCACCTCCATCAACGTCACAAGGAGGAGGAACATCAAGAAGGGGGACTTCTCAACTACGAGGACCTCCAACAACATCACAAGTTGGACCATCATTCAGTGGAGCAGGACCTGCATCAAATCACCAAGCTGAAAGAACATCTTCAGGACTACTGGGTGCAGAACATCTAGGGTCCCAAGCTAGTACCACTTGAAGACTTACTGTAGCCACACCTTTATTTTAATGTATTTTGTTTTTTACACTCACCCACTTAGGGAACAATAGTAGTGGGTAGTACTTTGATTACAGTGGTTGCTTTTAACATGTAGTACGATGTAGTTGGCAAGGACCACTTTAATTACTTTTGTATTGATTGCACAATATTTTTTGTCAGTGTTAAGGGGCCACTTCAATTACTTAATAGTATGGGACCACTTCATTATGCTAACTTAACTTTAGTGCTTTACATTATGCCAACTTACAGGGTGCTTCAGATTCTAGTGCTTCATTATGCCAACTTTTTAAGAAGGAAATGGTTAAAACTAGGTGGTTTAATTAGTGAAAATGTGTATGTCCTATAGACCTCGTGATTTTTCTACATCAAAAAGTTTTATATGTGATTATAAAATGGTTTGATGAACTATCTAATGCAGCAAGCAAGTATTTTAAAAATGCAATGTTCCAGATCCCAAATTCACTTCAAATAGGCAACCTAACCACATAAATTTTGAAACAGAAGTTTAGACAGCGTGTGAACCAATTATGTGGCTCAAAAACAATAATCAAAAGTTTCTCAAACCAACATAATGATATAATAGATGGTTAGCAATGTTCTAAATGCTAAAACCAGAATTGAACATAGCAACTAGACTTAACAAATATCAAGCAGATCGGCCAACTGCTATACCAGCAAGGTAATTCTGAAACATGATGACCCTTCCATAAGCTGTCATCGGTCATGGTAATTGCAGTCAGATTTTAAATTAGAATGGCCTTAATTTTTTTTTGTTGAACAAGTGAGTGTTACCTTAAATTAGAATGGCCTTAATTAGAATGGCCTTAATCTGTTGCAGCGAGAAAGCTGATAGTTAAACCAGAAGAAGGGTATTACTTCACCCTGATAAAAGAAGCAACCACAAGGTACATTATTTGGCAACAGATTTATCATGTCATAATTTCTATTTTATTTACTTAAAGAATAAAACAATTTTATTCAACCACATGAATAAGAGCTTCTGTTACCCTTTCCACACCATTTTATTCAACCATAATTTGGACAGAAACTAAACTACCTCATTTTATTGAACCATAATTCTTAATTACAATTCATCTTCAATAAAAACATAATAGAAAAGAAAATGGTTAACGCCCATGATAAAACAAACAAGAACAACATCATTTTCCCAACTTTCTTCTCTTCTTCTAATTTCCTTTTCAGCTTCCCGATCTTCTTCTTTAGATCAAGTACAACTTTTTCATTTTCCAAACACAGTTCAAGTTCTTCACATTTTCTTTCAAAGCTTCCTTCAATTTCAGAAACTCCTTCATCATGCCATTCAAAGTAATTACAACTCGAATTACTCTGCAATCAAAATAACACCATTAATAGAAAATTCAGCACATGAACTGAAAGATTTAGTCACTTACTGCCTAATTTCTACATCTATAAAATAGTCTTCCTTTGTTCTTCAGAGTAGTTGCCTTCAAAAGCAACAATGTTTCACCACAACCACACATTTTAGATGGTAACCGTGAAGATGATCCACAACTTTGCGACTTTCCCGAACCAATGGTCCTTAGCGTCCAATCATTTCCTCCACTGTCACCTTTCATTTCACTACAACAACGAAATTCGTTCATCACCTTTCGTGCCAACCCAAAACCTAAATCCCCAATCCTTAAATTCACACGCAGAAGAGCAAAACAATATGTATCAACTTACCTCCTCAAGAAGACCAACTCCAACCTTCAGATGTACGTCCTTTGCAACTTTCTTTGCCCCCAACTGAGATCACGAAGAACAACCCCCAACTTTCTTAGAACGTCGTTTATAAGAGTTTAAGTCACCAACACATTGTTAACTCTTTGGCAAGCATACCAAATCGTCTTAAGTAATAAACCGATAAGACCGAATATCGTATCACAAGAGACTCGATTAACACTTTACAATTGTATAATTATCTAACTAACTTAGACTAAAGAATGGTACCCTTTAATATGAATTTGTGCAATGAAAATAAACATGATGCCTAAGTAAAAGATTGAACTTCTTTTGGTCAAAACTCTTGAGAATGAAATGATTGAAGATGATATGGAATGGAGATGTTGGAGAATGATTTCAACTATTACACTCTTATGCCAATGCACATAACTATTTCTTCTTCAATTAATTGCTCTTGTCAACTTACTAAGTTACTCAAACCCAATCTCTTGGTGAGAAAGCCTAGATTCACTTATTAAATCTCAATCCCTTGGCAACCTAACAAGTTTATCTGCATTAAGAAAAGAAGTTTAAGACAACTAAGAGTCCAAGCTCTATCCCTAGACACAATTTCCCTTAGGTGTTTAGTCTAGTTCAAGGTTCACCCAACATTTCCCAACATTAAGCAAACCCTAGAATCATGCTATGGTTGATCAAGTCACAACAAGCTTTAAGCAAAGAACATAAACACTAGCAAGTAATGAAAGAAGCATATATTCATTCAAAACAAGTGCATTTAAAAGTGAGTTTCATAGTTTACATCATTCCCCAACAAAAAGAACTTAGCTCTCCATAGTCATGGAGAGCTTGAGCTTACAATGGAAGAAAATGGAAGAGATGAAGACCCGAGGAGGAAGAATGGAGAGTTCCCACAGCCCAAAACCAGCTCCTAGAGGTCCAAAATGGTGTTTTCGAGCTTCAACCGCCAAAAAGATGACACCCTCGTTGCATGAGAGCTTTAAATAGGTCTAGGGTGCCATGTCAGCAAAAGTCGCGCCCAGCCCCCTTTCCTAGGGCGCCCGGGCGCCAATATTAAATGAAAACAGCGCATCAAAGGGCGCCCAGCCCCCTTCAGGGGCGCCCATGCGCCACTCTTCAGTGAAAATGCGAACTGAAGGGCTCGCCCAGCCCCCTTTTGGGAGACTCGGGCCTGATTTTTCTGCACTGCAACTTTTTCTCTTTTTCTGCAGATCTGCTTGCTCTTGTAGCTCTTCCTAGACTTCCATTCTTGATAGTTTGGATGCTCTTACAAAGCACTCAAATTTCCTACAAAACTTGAGGAATTAATGATGAAAACTTGTATGTGTAACCTAAGTTAAAGTTATTCACAAAGTTAGATAAAAGAGAAGATTAAGCATGTTTCAAGCTTCAAGAGAGTTGATTTGGTAAGAAAATTGTACCACAGATAATGGTAAGAATTACCGTTATCACACACATGCTTTTTATTTTTAATCTCGTTCCAAATATTAAACAACAAACGTGGCAGATAGAGAACAGTGAAGCTGGCAGAAGACGTGGCGTGGCCGTTAGCCAGATCAACCAAAAGTTGACGCCTTCCATTTTTAAGGACTAATTTTACATGTTTTAATACTAAGAGGACTAAATGTCATCAAAGTTTTGAGTAGGGACTAAAACCAAAAATCAGTAATACTTTAGGGACGAAAAGCATATTTAATCCAATATTTAATATTAAAGAACTTATAACTAAAGAATATATATATATATATATATATATATATATATATATATATATATATATATATATATATATATAAGTCTTATACAGCTAAAAGATATTATTACACGAAGTAAAAAACATAATAAAGTTTTTCAAAAAAACAAACCTAAACAAGGATTAAAAATCCTAACTTTATGTACATTTATTGAAATATCTTCATATGTTCATACCATTAAAGTGATCATTACAAAAAAGAAAAATCACAAATAAACATACAAAGTAGAAATAGCAAAAATAAAACTTACTTTTTCTGAAAATAAACATGAGTAGAAGACTAAACTTAATGATAAAAAAACTAAAGTTTTATATTATTGTCAAAATAATAATGTCACATTTCATTCTAATAGTGTATAATTATTAAAAATTACCATATATTTAATATTAAATATTTAATATTAGAGAACATATAACTAAAGAATATATATATATATATATATATATATATATATATATATATATATATATATAAGTTTTATACAGTTAAAAAATATTATTACACTCAATAAAGACATAATAAAGTTTTTCAAAAAACAAACATAAACAAGGATCAAACATCTTAACTCTATACTTTAGCACCACTCTAACCCTGCATTGGATTTACGGATTTATGGAAATATCTTCATATGTTTATACCATTAACATGATAATTACAAATAAGAAAAATCACAAATAAACACATAAAGTAAATGGTAAGCTAATGTAGCAAAAAAAAATATCATACAACATGTATAAAGATATTAACACATGTAAATATTCATATAAATAATTCCTAACACATGCAATCATTCTTACTAGAATCAACCATTTGAATACATGTATCAATATGAGACTCTAACAAGTTATGCACTTGTGGTGACCTTCACTACTCTGTAGAGCCATTATGAATGAGTTTCACCCTACCACACATAAGGCTAGTCCATTAACGTCTTTGGCCAAGATATAGCCCCTAAACTAGAACTTCCTACTCCTCTCACCACGTACCCCACCCTTCTCTGCCTGAGATTGAATAATTATTAGAATAATAAGATAACTACTAATACAGAATACATACATCAATACAAACACTATTCAAAATCACTATAAGAAATTTCTCATTGAAGTTCCTTTCACAAAATTCACCTTGCATACTCACAACCATGTTATCAATCCATAATACATTTTAAATATATCTCATCCATAGTAATTCATCTCAAATAAACCAAAACATCAGAAAATATCAACATATACACTAACGCTCAAAAGTGGTGCTTAATGCTAGACCCTTCAAAAGACAACACTCAGTGACAGTCCTAGCGTTCAACGCCAAACCTTTTGCAAAAGACAACACTTAACGACAGTCTTGGCGCTCAACACCATTCTTCTTGCAAAATGTCACGCTTAGTGACACCCTTCTGCAACTCAACGATATGGAATTAAATTGTTCAAAACCGTGAAAAATGATTGATGCCAAAGCGTTCGTATTTTGCACACTTAGGAGTCTAGAGCTAAAATGCTCTCACACTACACAAGGAACTGACGCTCAACACTAGCTTGTCATCGATCAATGCCATACCAGAAATCAACATACTTAAAACTATGATTTAAGAAAGAAGGACCTATTCAAATGGTCAAATTGGTATTCCTTACTTAGTACCTTGGTCAAAAACAACTTTTAATGTTAGGATACATACCAAATTTCTCAAATGATCAGTTCCTAGGTTCGTCAATGCAACACCAATTCAAACAATGCAATTAACACATAAACATTTAACATAAATAGATTTTCAACAGCTTAAACACCAATATCAGCAATTCAACCAATTTCGTGTCAACCAATCATGCAAACTAAAATTCTCAAAGCATCTATAATTTCCAAATAAGGTAATTAGTTTCCCTTACCTGAAAGATGACCAAACAACTCTATAACCCTCAAAAACACCTTTAGATGCACAAGAAGTTTTATATGTCCCTATGAACAACACAAATTATTAGGACACACCATTATTTCTCAAAGGTCTTACTTTTATTTGATTTAAATCCTAGGATGGTCCTCATGTTTGTAGAGTAATATCAAGTGGGTCCTCTTGTTGAACACGGTCTCAATTGGGTCTTAATTTTTGAAAAATTGACTCAGTTAAGCCTTTTCTGTTAAATGTTGACAAATGACGTTAAAATATGATGACAATAAATATGCTGAGGTGGACATTTTATTACGTGGAAATAATTAAATTATGATATGAAATTTAGTAAAATAAGAAAAAAGAAAAAAAATAGAAAGATTATGGAAGCAACATCCTATTCTGAACATGTTTCCAAATAAAACCTTAGAAGCTTCATTCCTCGCCAGAGCATTTCATCCTCCATTAACCTCATCAGCCATCACCAGCCATGATCAACCTCTCTTTGCGAACCAGCACTATGAAAACCTTTAGAAGAAACCAACTCGCCTTCAACTTCAACCAAATCACACAAATCCAAATAGTGACACAAAACGTGAACCACCAATAACGCAACCAACGCACCACCATCAACGAACCTAACGTCTCCTCCATAATAACCATCGTAACCACCTGTAGAACAAAACCCCAAAATCGCGAACCCTAAATCACGCTGCCATCTTCCTTTGCGAAACCAAATCTAAGAAAAAAGAAAAATATTAAGCAAGAGAACCAAATCTCAAGGACTTACGAAACAACAATTGAGTGAGTGGAAGTGGAAAGTTAATTAAAAACTTCAGAATAAAAATCTGTTACACTAGCTTGCCATAACAAAAATAATATGAGAAGGTAGGAAATAGAAGTGACTATTGTTCTAGTAAGAAAATTTGCATGGTTTTTTATATGAAAGGTTATAGCAGAAAATCTTTCAAATGAGTAAATCAAGGGCTTGATACAAATTCATCACTGCCACTCTAAACCGGCATATATTGAAGAAGGAAGAGAATCTGTACAAGGCTTTTAAATACTTTGTCAGGTTTTTGCTGATGAGAAAATCAATTACTAGGAGTTTGTGGCAATGATGAGAAAAGGGATTCTGGATATTGATGAGAAGGAGAAACCACATATGAAATTTCGAGCATCAACTTCATCCCTGTTATATATATTGTTTGAATAATAAAGATTCTGACGAGGATCAATTAATGTTTCGTGAAGAAATTTGTGTCCAAGAACTCAACATTTATGGCTTAGGACATAAAGGATAGACCCAATTTCAAGGTTTATACTCTCCAACCCCTTTTTACCATAGGCACGTGACTTACAAATTTATCTATCTCCTTTCGAGTTTCCCCTGTGAGTATAGTTCGAACTCCCAAACATCTGCAAATCATAAAAAGAAAACGAATTGACACTACAACGAAAGAACACGATCTCCTCTTTTGCAAAACGGAGACACGTGTTCTTGCACTTATGCTATTGGCGACGAACGCAAGATGATTTTGGTGTCTGCGGAACACGTTGGATGTAGTTTTCAGAAAAGATGTTGTCATTGAAGACAAAAAGTGCATACTTGAGCTCAATTTGGGGTTCTAGAGTTTTCACTTTTTGTTGAGCTTTGTGACAATTGTTCCAGATTAGGTTTTACAGAATTGTCAGTCATTGCGGTCGAGGAGGTCGGGGAAGGAGGTTTGGAATTGAAATTGGAATGTCGAGGAAAGTTCTGGAGAAAAAATGGAGAGATATGGAATGTTTTGTGTGAGGGAGAAGGGAGTAGAAAGAGAGGTTGGATGTGAAGGTTCAGTGGAGAGGTGAACAATGTTGATTAATCGGAGGGAAGAAGAACTACCGCCGCCAAGTGGAAATCATGATTGTAAAACATATCATCCACTGAATTTAATACAGAACGACAAGTTTTTAAAAAACATACTTAAAACTATGATTTAAGAAAGAAGGACATGTTCAAATGGTCAAATTGGTATTCCTTACTCAGTACCTTGGTCAAAAACAACTTTTAATGTTAGGATACATACCAAATTTCTCAAATGATTAGATCCTAGGTTCGTCAATGCAACACCAATTCAAACAATGCAATTAACACATAAACATTTAACATAAATAGATTTTCAACAGCTTAAACACCAATATCAGCAATTCAACCAATTTCGTGCCAACCAATCATGCAAACTAAAATTCTCAAAGCATCTATAATTTCCAAATAAGGTAATTAGTTTCCCTTACCTGAAAGATGACCAAACAACTCTATAACCCTCAAAAACACCTTTAGATGCACAAGAAGTTGTATATGTCCCTATGAACAACAGAAATGATCAGGACACACCATTATAACCACTGATCAACGTAGACTCTTAATGAAGACTTAAAGACCACATGCATTCCTAAGTGGTTCATATGCATAGAAAAACTCAATAGACCAGAGAAATGGACGAAAAATTAACTTACTTTATTAAGAAATTGATTAGATAAAAGTAGAAAACTCGTATAAAAAATTAGTGTAGATATTTTTTATTTTCAAATAGATGAATATATGATTAGAAATTCTAAAGAAATGAGAAAGCTCTAGAAGAAAAGAGTTCAGAAAATTTATATGATTTAAAATAATAAAACTTGTTTATAGAAATTTTATTTATACTTAAAATTTTTAATATTAAAATAATCAAATTTTATTATTTAAAATATACTATTAATTCTAATATATGAATTTTTAAGTTCTTATAATAAATTTGGACAAAAATTATATCTCATAATCACTAGTTAGAAGATCTAAAGATTGTATTGTTTATATATTAAAACAAGGATAATATATATATATATATATATATATATATATATATATAATTGTACATTAAAATGTAACATATTTCACTTAAAGAATGCAGAAGAATATACATGTTCTTTTTCCCTCAAAATACGTCTTTGATTGGGTTTTATCCAACGTCTTATTTTTAATTTTATAAATGACCACTTTAAGGCCAAATGTTATAAATAAATCTAAAAAAAAAATCAAATAAATGTATTATTATAAAAATATTAATTGTTTTATCTTAGAAACTTAAAAAGAATGCACTTTAACCAAATTCTTAAAAAAGTGTATGATTTAATATCGAGTTTAAGATTTAGAATTTAATGGTGGGTTCAGTAATATTTCATCCAACATTTTAAAATATACTTATTTCTATTTTATTATTTAAAAATATGAGCGTTAACTATTGTTTTTTCTGACACTTTCTTATAATGAGATTGCTACTCAAATTATAATTTTTAAGTAGCCACTTATTTTTATCAAACAATTACTCTGCACTTTTATGATTAGAAATAAAGTTTGGTATCTTTTTTATTATATATTTGTGTTTAGTCAGTATGAAAGTTTTAAAAGATTCGTTGATAAATATTTAGTATTATTTTGTATTATTGTGAAAGCCTTTTATAATGATAAACATTTATTAAATTTTGAATGTACTTTTGTTGCGTAATTATTATCGTAAAAGCCTTTTAGATTAAAAGGTTAAATAAATAAAATTTGCTAACATATAAATATTTGGGTAATGATACTTTGACAACCAAAAATTGACAAACTTTTGACACCAACATGTGTCGTTTTGCTATTGGTCCAAAGTGGAAAAAATTTTAAAAACTTGAAAATGACTTGGAAATGGAGAGGTGATGGAGAGGATTTTCATTTGGCGGGCTTCGTTTTAGGTTTCAAAAATTGAAAGCTTGTTTGCGTCGAGAGAACGTTCTCTCACCCATAGACCTCCTATCGCAGAACCAGTCATTCATCCACTTTGCACCGTTCACTGGACCTCTGTCGTTCACTAGATCCTTGTCTGCCACCATTCTGCCGTTTCAAAGCACCAACGTCGTTTCGCCATTCTACCGTTTAGTACATTGGGGTTTGAATCTTTTTATCTTTCCCTTCAAAAGATCTTACCATGTTTTAAAAATTTGTTGTTTGAGCTTGCTTATTGGCCTGCGCAGGAGTGTGAATTCTTAATATCAGTTCGGGAACTCTATTGTACAAAAAATGTCAATGTTTTTGTGAATATTTTAGGGTTTTAGTTGTGCAGGTTTTAGTTGTGCTACATTGATGATATTTGCTGCAAGCATAGTGATGCTGTGCAACATCTGTTCGTGAGAAAAAAAATGTTAAAATTCAGAAGAGACCCCTTGAGTTGTCCATCTTAGCAATAGATTTGACTCATGAGAAAAAGAACGATGTCAATGGAAAACATGCAGGAGGAATTATGATGTTAGTAAAGAAGATACTAGTAGAAAGTTATATGGCAGTTGTAGTTCTTTTTTTAAATCTCCATAGAACCTAGAAATAAGTTATTTCTATGTTCTGATTGATTTCTGTTTTATGTGCAGTAAGAATGTATAATAATGTTGGGATGCCACTCAGGGGGCCTCAACTGCATCCTTAACCTCCAACGAGCTCACAACCTAATTTGTTTGGGAATTCATTTAATGTTGCTGGATGAGGACTCATTCGAGGTGGATTGGGTGCATATGGAGAAAAAATATTAGGATCAAGTTCTGAATACGTCCAAAGAAATGTATGTATTTAATTTGACATGGTAATTCATGGTTGACAAAATTATATCTGATTTCTTGTTTGTCTCTCATATTAGCTTTTTGTATGTTTAGTTTCTTTCTTGTTTTGCATCTTCTTCCTTGCATCTAAATTGTGTGTGGAAAACTGTTTTTTTTTCTTAGAAAACATATATACCTATTGAGTATCGTGTTTCTATGATGTTTGGTATATCATTTGAGCAATGCTTATCTGCTGATAAGAAACAATGCTTGCCTGTTGATGATAAAAAACAATTATACCATACAAGTTAGCATCTTAATATTTTGCATTTACTTTTTAATCCTGTTATAGTAAATTTAAATGTTGTGCATTATTGCAATTCACTTCTGAATCTATTTCATATATGGCAAGTGCTTTAACTTCAGCAATGCTTACATTTAAATTAAGTCGGGTTCCTTTGATTTTGGAGAAAAACCCAATTCAGCTGACATAATTTATGTATCTTTATTTAGCATGTTAGCTTAATTATATAGATATAATATGGAGTTATGGATTCAAAGTATTTTTTTAAAATATTTTTATCTGCTCAACTACAGATAATCCGATATTTCTCTGATCCCCAATACTACTTTCAAGTGAATGATCACTATGTTAAGAACAAATTAAAGGTTATTTTGTTCCCATTCCTGCACCGGGTATATAGTGCTGAATTTGTGCCATGTTCACATGCTTTATAGTTTGTCATAGTATTTTAAACATGCTGTATTTATTGTGGGCAGGTTTAGTTCTGAAGCTTTGAACTGGTTATTTATCAAGGGATTGGTTGACTGGTTTAATAAAATCAAAGGGATTGATTGACTGGTTTAGGCGAGGAAATCGTAGGCGGAAAGGATGCAACGAAAATCAAAGAAGATTTGAAAACAAAAGAAATAAAATATTGAAAAGCACAAAAAAAGGAGACATGTTTTACATATTAAACTTTCTTCACATTGATTAAGAGAATTGTGAAGAAACTTATAATCAATTATGTTTTAAACATAATCGATTATGTGTAAATATTAAAGTTTTTCTCAAACCTGTACAAGCTAACATTATCAGATTACACAATGATTATGATTCTACACTCTGCAAAAACATATCATGAGAATGTATTATTGGTATTTCATTTTCGAGAGTTAAACCTGATACATTTATGAATAAAAATCTAGATAGATTATTGGCATGAAATTGAATTCTGATGCTGAGCATCCAAATTTTGTGCATAACTTAGATTGCTGGTGTTAACTTCTGATGTGATCATAACTGTAAATTTGACAGGGTTACAAAATAGCTTTGGTTGCTTGCGGCTGGAGCCATACAATATGTGTTTCATCTTCTGGTGGATTATACCACTTAATTTTTAATTTATGAAGTCATATATGGACGAGGTTTCAATATTTTATATAAATATAATTTATTTAATGATCAAATCAGTGGATTTTATTTCATCAAAAATAAATTTTAGTGAAATATCACAACTTATAAATATTACCAAAATAATTTAGTGGGATGTTATTTGATTTAATAATTACCAGAATTGTAAAGTAAGAATAATTATTAAATTTGGTTAAGATACGAAAAGCTTCGATTATTCTTCGTCAAATTTGTTTAAGATTCCTTAAGGGAATACTTGTTGACAAGGAAAAAAATAATTTAATTACTTTCAAAAGCATTTCAGAGGTAGTGTGGAAAGTTTAGGAAATAAATTATAAAATCAAATATTCATTAACTATTTGTTTGAATATTTTTTTAAATTCAATCATCAATTAGTTACAAAATTACTAGTCTATAGGAATACAAGCAGAATCTTCCTACAATTTAGAAGAAGGTTTAAAATTCCAAAAACAAATATATTAAGCTCATTGTGTAAAGTGGGAGCAAATGCCAAATAAGTGGATAGTTCAGACAAAGTTTTTGCACACAGTGATCAACTGAGAAAATGACATTGATTTCTAAGTGTACCATTTTTTTTAAGATTTATTGGACATACAAGTGATGTTCAGACATTGATTATCACATTTATATCAAAACTCCATGGCCAATGAACCATTTTTTTTGTAAAAATCATTGAGCAAAAACAACATTGGGAGGAAAGGCCAAATAAGTGGGGAGTTCAGGCAAAGTTTCTGCACACATGGATCAAGTGTGAAAATGACATTGATTTTTAAGTGAAACATTTTTTTAAGACTTATTGGACATACAAGTGATCTTTAGACATTGATTATCACATTTATATCGAACTTCATCGCCAATGAACCATTCTTTGTAAAACTCATTATGCAGAAATAACAGTAGGAGCAAAGGCCAAATAAGTGGGGAGTTCAAGCAAAGTTTTTGCACACAGTGGTCAACTGTGAAAATGACATTGATTTGTAAGTGTAACATTTTTTTTAAGACTTATTGACATACAAGTGATGTTCAGGCATTGATTATCACATTTATATCAAACTCCATGGCTAATGAACCATTTTTTTTAAAACTCATTGAGCAAAAACAACACTGGGAGCAAAGGCCAAATAAGTGGGGAGTTCAGGCAAAGTTTCTACACACATAGGTCAAGTGTGAAAATGACATTGATTTTTAAGTGAAACATTTTTTTAAGACTTATTGGACATACAAGTGATCTTTAGGCATTGATTATCACATTTATATCGAACTTCATCGCCAATGAACCATTCTTTGTAAAACTCATTATGCAGAAACAACAGTGGGAGCAAAGGCCAAATAAATGGAGAGTTCAGGCAAAGTTTCTGCACACATGGGTCAACTGTGAAAATGACATTGATTTTTAAGTGAACCATATTTTTAAGACTTATTGGACACACAAGTGATCTTCGGGCATTGATTATCACATTTATATCGAACTCCATGGCCAAGGAACAATTCTGTAAAACTCATTGTGCAGAAACACCACTGGGAGCAAAGGCCAAATAAGTGGGGAGTTCAAGCAAAGTTTCTGCACACAAGGGTCAACTGTGAAAATGACATTGATTTTTAAGTGAACCATTTTTTTTAAGACTTATTAGAGATACAAGTGATGTTCAGGCATTGATTATCACATTTATATTGAACTTCATGGCCAAGGAACCATTGTTTTGTAAAACTCATTGTGCAAAAACAACATTAGGAGCAAAGGCCAAATAAGTGGAAGGGTCAACTATGAAAATGACATTGATTTTTAAGTGACCCATTTTTTTAAGACTTATTGGACATACAAATGATCTTCAGGAATTGATTATCACATTCATATCGAACTTCATCTCCAATGAACCATTCTTTGTAAAAACTCATTGTGCATAAACAACAGTGGGAGCAAAGGCCAAATAAGTGGAGAGTTTAGACAATGTTTCTGCACACAGGAGTCAACTGTGAAAATGACATTGATTTTTAAGTGAACCATTTTTTTAAGACTTATTGGACAAACAAGTGATGTTCAGATATTGATTATCACATTTATATCGAACTCCATGGCCAAGGAAAACATTTTTATTAAATGGTTGAAACAACAATTGTACCATAACTTCAGAATCTCAATTTTCTGTTTCTTTTAAGCTTATATAAGCATATAAAAATCACTAATATGTGATGATATTATTAAAAAATAAAACTTAAACAAACAATCCTATTACCAAAAAAAAATTAATAAAGAAATTCACAAGTTTGTCACATTACAAACAGAAAATACATTGGAAAAAATTATCAAATCAAACACATTAACTTACTGTTTGATAAACTAGAAGTATAATCCTTAAACATATGTGTATATATACACCTACGAAAGAACAACGTTTGAAAATTATGTTCTATGTACAAATCTAAAAGAAAATCCAAGGGAACAGGTAATTTTTCAAAAAGGTACATAATTGACACTCATTCTTCTGATGCAACATATGGAATGTCATTCTTGTTTCCTAGCACAAGAAATGGAACATTTGCCAATGATTCGTCCACATAAATGCAAGGTATTAAGCTCT
This sequence comes from Vigna reflexopilosa, assembly GCA_027742785.1. Classification (NCBI taxonomy): domain Eukaryota; kingdom Viridiplantae; phylum Streptophyta; class Magnoliopsida; order Fabales; family Fabaceae; genus Vigna; species Vigna reflexopilosa. Next base: position 9,289,928 of record CM050914.1, on the reverse strand, counting down.
TTCTTTCATTATGTGAATCAATCTTTTAAAAGGAGGGTGTAGAACTCTTCATTTCAGCTATCTCCTTTAAATGTTTTGGACTTAGCCCACCATGGCATTCTCCTATCTTTGGCACTATCCTTGTAGTCAAGAGTGTTGTCCAAAAATATAGCAACAATCAATGCAACCGTTGGAGAAGAAAATAATATAGTATTAAGGAAACCATTTAACTGCAAAACCATAAAAACAATGACATGTTAGTTTTGTACTTAACTAATATAATGAGGGATATAAAACAATGAACTCACCCTTCCAACATTGGTATGAGTAGGGCCATGAAAGGCCTTTATAGTGCAAAATTTTAAGTCAAATATCAAGCATTGGATGTAGTATTTTAATTAAATAAAACAAACAACAACCAACAATAAAAGTATCCTAAAACAACATCAAGCAGCGGGGTTTACTGGTATAAAACAGCAAGAAAATAATGCTGAAACAGGCAGCAACAGTACAAAAACAACAATGATTTAATTTCTGAACCAGTAAGCAAACAACACAATTTCTGATACCAAATTTTTATTCAAACTGCAACTTTTTCTGGTGCAAAAATAGTGTAAAAAAAGCAATGTTTTTTGAACAGAAACAAAATATAAACAACAATGTTTTATGGACAGAAACAAAATAAAAACAACAGCATTTTCTGAGCAGAAATAGAGTAAAAATAGTAGATTTTTGGTGTAGTATTAATGTAGTTTATACAACAAAAACAACAAGGTATTTTCTGCAGAATAACTACGCCTAACCTATTCTCAAATTCAAAAGTCTATTAATCAAGGTTCTTTATTTAATTCATTATACATGTATATCGAACTCTATTTCATAAACTTAAACCATTCCAATCAATTATTAATTAAATCCAAAACCACAAATGATCCACTGCTAAGCGTTATACCACCATAAATCAAACAATATAACGTTCTAACAGCCAAAGTTTCTCCACCGACCCATGTTTTAATCCTTGGCTAATCATTCTAACCCATTTACAACTTATTATTATTATTATTATTATTATCATAACAGCATAAATTACCATGTCATTCTTATTTTACTTTCTATGCTTACAAAATCCGAATAAATTACAAAGAAAACATCCATCTGCTTCATAAATTATAACACCATAATTACTATTCTTTTTTCCTTTTAAACCTTAACAGGATACCTCTCTTTATATTCATCATCATCATGGAAAGCACTAAATTAAAGTTTCCTTTACCCAAATTACTCCGGACTTTAATATTTATAAAACTGATTTAAACCCAACCGATTAATGTATACTAATCCAAATATCTATATCATACCATAATTCCTGTTAATTTCAATTTTGCAAAATTACTATAAGGAATCTGACCACTGCTTCAAGGTTCCCATCATAAATTTTCTATCTTGATATTTATATCATTTATATACAAGCATACCTTCAAACTTCATTAATGAAAACGAAAAGACTAAGCTAATTATTGAAAGCGCCATAACACATTACCGACAGACACTATACAATTGATTCCGTGTTTCCATAAAACGATTGCAACCCAATATCTTCCAATCAATAATCGACCAAAAAACACAGATTTTCTGCACGGCCAAAATCCAATCTTTCACCAATATCACCCACACAAAGTTCATGCTCGAAACAAATTCCAAAAGAAGAAAAAATAAACCAAGTTTCTTTTACAAGTATTAAAATTGAAAAATAAAAAATAAATAAAAAAGGATCAAATAGAAACTGAATTTGAAGAGAAGAGGGAGAATACATACATGAGAAAGAATGTTATGAGCAAGGGCAATAATATGCATCTGTAGGATCTGTCATCCAAATCAACAAGAAAAACCCTTCCCATGTCAACCTCACTCTCTCATAACCCACACAACACAAACCACCAACGATAACAACTAAATAGGCTTTGCAGAACAACCCAAACGAGCAATCAAACGGCGAAATGGTGTTGGTGCTTTGAAACAACATAACGATGGCAGACAAGCATCTAGTGAACGATGGAGGTCCAGTAACAGTACAAAGTGGATGAATGACTAGTTTTGTGAAAATGGGTCTATGGGTGGGAGAACGTTCTCTCACTTCTCTAGCGCGAGCTTTCAATTTTTGAAACCCAAAATGAATCCTGCCAAATGAAAACCCTAGCAACTCTATCTCCTCTCCATTTCCACGTCATTTTCAAGTTTTTAAAATTTTTTTCACTTGGACCAATAGTAAGACAACACGTAGTGGTGTCAAAAATTTGTCATTTTTTGGTTGTCAAAATATCATTACCCGTGAGTGATTATTGTATCTAAACATGACCCTTTACTCTGTCGTAAACACTGTTAGTGAGGTTCAATATATACACACATGCTCTAAACTCATCCAACTCTTGTTTGTAGCCCAACCAACACAACATTTAGTAATTAAGACGCCGATGGAAAATTAGGCTCTGTAAATAGCGTAGCGGAGGCTTTTTGGGGTTAATTCTCCATGGATATGGTGTTCTGTTCTGCACCCATTCTCTCTCTCTCTCTCTCTCTCTCTCTCTCTCTCTCTCTCTCTCTTTTCGTTCGTTATTATTTGGCTTATTTATGTGGGTTCAAACTTCAAATTAATTATTGAAAACACAGGAGAAGAAAGAGGGTGAAGCCTCCCTGTTGTGGTTCGAAACCTCGGACTCTGTTTGTCGCCGACACCAGTTTGAACCCGATGGTCGACTCTCCGTACGTCACTCTTCAATGTCTCTTTTTTCGACTCTCCGTATGTAACAAACGTGTTATTTTCAAAACCCTCATGACTTGTATGCTTGGAATTTGGTCAACGTCAACTCACTTCAGAAGCTGAAATTTATAATTTGATGTTAACAAAACTGGAAATGGTGTTGATTTCTTCCTGTTATGTCAGCTCTTTGACTCTTAAAACTCAAATTTGTGATATGATATCGTGTGTTTGTATGGGTAAGCAAAGTATGGGTCGTGTTCTAAAATTGTTTCTGTTTGAATTTCAAAGTGTTTGTGTGGCTTTCTTCAACCTAACAAGTGTTTTTAGTTTCTTTGTAGGTTGTGATTGTTGGTGATTCCAGGCCTTTCTACCAAAGGGTGGTTGGAGCTTTCATGAATAAATTTTATCCCTCGGGATATCCATACAGGTTTATTTATTTTTCCTAAAAATATGTTATAGTTTATGGTGTAGAAACTAGGAAAGCTTGTTCAGTGATAGAGTTTTTCTGTGTTTCTCTTGCAGTGTGAATGAAGGCTACCTTAGATACACACAGTTTCGAGCCCTGCAACATGTTACCAGGGCAGCGCTATCGGTGCTATCAACTCAGGTCTTCTTCCGGTAACATGAAACACTCATAAAGGATGTAATGGAAAATGTTCCTTTCTTTTACATTGGACAATCAAACTTGCTTTCTTGACAACTGAGATATAGAGTACCCTTTGTTCATACTTAGTAATATTTGTTGATTGTAATTATGTATTATGTAATCTTTTTCATGAATTGATTATCATGAAATAATTAAGTGGGTATCCTTGGTCTCTATGCTTATTCTTCTGCAGTCCTTACTATTTGCTGCAGGGTTGCGGCCCACTGCTGCACAAGCGACGGCTGTCAGTTGGGTAATTTGATATTAATTTCAAATTGACAATTTCTCAAATCAGCAGTCACCATGGAATGTGTTTTATGTATGAACTGGATGTTTTCTCTGGCTTATGTCCAGATTTTGAAGGATGGAATGCAACATGTGGGGAAGGTGATCTGTAGCAATTGGGGTGCTAGAATGGATTCTGAGCCTAAACGTTGGAGACTGCTAGGTTTGCATGTGGGCTGGTGCTTTTCTTCACCGCCTTCTCTCATTGTACATTATGTTAGCTCTTAATTGCTAAGTTCTCAAGTTGTCTGACAATTAGCTTTATACTTTTTGCAGCTGATGTTCTCTATGATATAGGCATTGGCTTGGAAGTGCTTTCTCCATTATGCCCACATCTTTTTCTTGAAGTGGCAGGCTTAGGAAATTTTGCAAAGGTTTAAGTTTTTAAAAAATAATTACATATTTTGGTAGAGTTTGCAATATAAAGTTGGCTCATATCTAATGGCTCATTCAACCCTATGTTTGTCATGTTTGGGGATTTTAGCATCCTATTCTGGATTTTGAGTGAAAGTATCATTTATTTTAGGCAACTTACTTCTCTTTCTGTTATTATGGAGTCAACAGGGGATAGCAGTTGTTGCAGCAAGAGCAACAAGGTTGCCCATATATTCTTCATTTGCTAAAGAAGGAAATCTCAGCGACCTATTTGCTAAAGGAGAGGCTTTCTCAACTCTCTTTAGTGTTATAGGAATTGGAGTTGGAATTCAATTAGCATCTACTATCTGCGCATCAATGCAGGGAAAGGTATAGAGCTTTTATTTTTTCTTGGGCCTCGGTGTTCTATTAACTGTGGGTTCTGACTCTTGCAATTAGTTTGCACTAACAATGTATGTGATGATGTTCTTGGACGTGGTTATTACTGAAAGGCTTGAGAATTGAAATATATAAACATTATGTGAAAATTTTTGAAGTTACAGTAGAAGGCTAGATTGGAATCAAATGTTGATGAGGTCATGGGCATGTAGGTTGTATATGTATTCTTTATTTGCAATTAGAACCATTACTCAAAATATTAAAGGAAACATTTTCTAGACACAAGTATTCATTTTATTTATAATTCACAACTGTGGATTATGAAACTTTTTTGGTCAGTTGGTTGTGGATCCACTCTCCTTTCAATCATTGGTCGTATTTATTGCACTCAGGATCATTACTCAGAATGTAAAAGGAAACAATTATTTGTTTCCTAGTTTACTTTATGGAGATATAATTGATCATGTTGCATATCTTAATGATAATTATACTTGTATTGAAGTCTGATGATTCCAGCTGATGAATTATGATACTATTTTTGTCAGTTGGTTGCGGGTCCTCTCCTTTCAATTATACATTTATACAGCGTGTCTGAAGAAATGAGAGCAACTCCTATCAATACCTTGAATCCACGAAGAACTGCAATGGTGGTGGATGATTTTCTCAAGGTCTAGTTTTTTAAGTATTTAAGTAAATGAAAACTCATGATTTCGGGAACGGATAGTGACTTTTCTTTTCAGGGAAAAAGTCATGTAACTTTAGTTAACTTTGCCCGATTAACTGGTTTCTTTTATATTTTTGTTTTGGAAAATTGAAGTTCGTCATTCAACACATGAAAATTAACTATATTTACATGACTTTTTCCGGGAAAAAGTCACTGTATCCGTCTCTCAATTTCCTGTCCATTATTTGTAAAAAGAAAAAAAATTGAAATGCTGATTGACTGTTTGATGAATTCCAATGCAGGCAGGAGTTGTATCAAGCCCTTCTGATCTAAGATATAGGGAAAATCTGCTGTTTAATCTGCAACTCAAAGAAGATACTGGAAATGTAAAAGTGGGGAAGGCTATGCACAAGACCATTAAGCCTTCCAGGCTTCTTGAATTGAAACAAGTGTTCAATGAGGAGAAGTTTCTTTTAAACTTAGGGAATAAAGGCGTTGACATGGTATTGGAGCAAGATGCTAGTGGTGAAGATGCATTGAGAGGGTGGCTAGTTGCTGCATATGCTTCACAAGTTGTGAGTTCCTCTCGTCATGAGCTCAGTGCTAGTGTCATGCACGAGGCTTATCATAAAATGAATGGTGTGTTTCCTATATTCTTGAAAGAATTACAGAACAAAGGGTGGCACACTGATCGGTTTTTGGATGGAACTGGGAGCCGTTTTGCATTATAATGCTCCTAAAAATTCCATGCTGCACAACTTCGTTTGCCTCGTGAGTTTATATCTAGCCACAAATTCATATTATAATTATACCCAATGTTTTATTTGGTCAATTTGATAACTTCAAACTTAGTAACGCCTTATTTTCTTGCTCATTCTTTTTCAAATGGGAGAAAGCAAAAGTTGTTCAAATGAGTATTGGCAGTTCTATTTGCTAGCCAGTGATGAAAAATGATAGAACTTGAGCTTGTTTAATAGCTAGAAAGTTTGTTTTTATTTCTCTTTCGTACCTTTTCACCCATCTTTTATCAGTTCAAACATTAATTTGATGAAATACTTTTAATTTAATAAAATACCTTAACAGCTATTTAGTAGTTAGTGGAAAGTTATTAAGTTGTTTTTATTGAATTAAATGTATTTTTGGGGACTGTTATGCTGTTGGATAAATGTAATACAACAAAGTGTGATTGACTACTTGTTGAGTTGTGCTTGACAAATATATGTATGTTTCTGTTTCTTGTTCAGCGTGCAAAAGTTTCCTTTGAATGTGAAAGAAATTAAATATGAATTCTCGTTAATTTACTTCAACTAATGTTTCATTTTACACCTAATTTAGCTGCTGTAGCCTGTAGTGAGAAATTTGGTTAAACGTGTTTATTTTTAAACAATTTCGAAAGATATCACTGTTAAAGGTGATCCAACTAATCACTTTTATTTTTCGAAACACATACTTATAATTGCTAACTTACTAGAGATTATCATCATCACTACAAGTCTGATATTTCAAAATATTTATCGAATTTAAAGATTGTTATTGACGAATGCATTTATTTTTATTGTTCTTCTATACCTTTAAAATGTATTAAAAATGTTTTTATTATATTTTAAAATATTAAAAGCAGTATACATTAGTATATTCTGAAGATACATAGAGAGAGATAATACCAAAAATTTAAGAAGAATCCAAACTTAGTTTTCACATACTAATATTCTCAAATGTATTTTGAAGAGAATATTCTCAAATGCCTGATTATGGATGAATCAAGTTTAAGATAAACTTAGGATAAGGTTGCACGCAAGCTGGGGTCAAACTAAAGAAGTGGTTAGCATGATGACAAAATTGTATTTAATTCCTATACATACTAGCAAAATATATTTACAGTATTTTTTAATTATGACTTAAAACTAAGTTTTATTTGTAATATTATATATGGATTTTTGTTATGTTAAGTTTATTATGTTTTTAGTGTTATATTTGAGGGATTTAATAATCAAATTTAAAATTATTTTACTGTTTAATCTCTAAACCAAAAAATAATAATCTACAAATAATTATGTTGTAGGGTGCATCAATTATTTAATAACGGAGGCCGTACTTTTTAAGTATAAAGAGTTGGGTCTTGATTAATGGTTATAACTTTTTGCATAATGGTAAGTGTTGAATCTAATAATTGATATTATAGTTAAGGTTATGAGTTTGATTTTTAATGAAATTAGTGTTGAGAGAAATTGTTGGAGATGTATCCATTGTACCGTTACGAGATTAGGTGAACTGAGTCAATCGAATGGTGACATTTAGATGGTTAAACTTTTAAGTAAAAAGAGTTATCTCATGATTAGAACTTTTAGTCTAGAAGTAAGTGTTTGATTCAACAAATTATAATTATATAAATAATGTAATTTTTTTCAACATAATATTTTACCACTTGAATGAGTATTATCATAATTAATGTCTTTTTACACTTGTTTAGATTATTTTGTTAATTATTATGCAAATTCTTCTGTTTTTTTTATAAATTATTTATTTTTTTATAAATGATTTATGGTGAAAATAGTAAAAGTAAAATAAATTGGTTCCACATATTTATACTTTTTTATTATAGAAAAGTTCTCCATAAAACAGTATCCGAAATTAAGTTTCATAATGTAAATAAATTGAAATTTAAAAAATAAATTTCCAAACTTTTTAATATAAATAATTAAGAGTAAAAAATTATTTGTTGATGGATTTGGAAGAGTGGATTTGAGGGAAAAAGGAGTTGAAGTTGGGATTGTTTGAATTAAGGGAAAATTATGAAAAATGAAAGAAATTTGAGATGAAAGTTTATAAAAGTTAATGAATGATTTAATAGAGTTGATAGATTAAAAAATGTTTTAATTGATAAATATAAAAATTACTATTTTACTCTTAATCATCAAAATAATTTAGTGTTAATTATAGTTAAATGAAATGAGAATAGTTTGTTGTTCATGATAAGAATAATAATATTAATATTATTGATATTACTATTAATATTATTTTTTATCATTAATGTTAAAATAATAATAATAATAATAAGAATAAGAATAAATTTATTATTATTATTAATATTATAATTACAGTAATTATTAAGATTTATTATCAGTATTATTATAAAATTATTTTCGTGCTGTGATGTCATTGGTGTAGCCGACAACCACCAATGGAAACACAAGAACACACTTCCATGTTGTGGTGAATCGATTATGGGGTGCAGTGCCGAGGACCAAAATCGATTTTGGATGCAAAATGAGAAGGGAGAATCAATTCTCACACTTCGTCTTCATCACTTCTCTCTTTCTAAGCCTCTTCCCAAGCCAAATTAAACTAGATACCCATCGCTCGTAAATTGCTGCAAATTCATTAAATCAAATATAATTTATACTCGTTCTTTCATTCACATAAATATTACCTTTTCCTGTCCAAACATAGTGCAAATTTAATTTAATTTATAAATATAATTTTTAATATAAGATTTACACTCAATTATAAACATTGGACATTAAAATAATCTTATAAACAGGAGATATATAATATATCATTTATAAATGATTTTGATATCACAATAAAAATTAACAAAAAAATAAATTTTAAATTTAACTCATTTTATAATAAAATTTATATTTATTTATATACTATAAATTAGAATGATCCAAATTTGCTGAATTATTTTTTAATTCGTAAACAATTCACTATTTTTGTCAGCTCTGAATAAAATATACGGACAGTTTACCCAAACGAAGAAAAGTACAAGCTTTAGTGAATCGAAATTTGGTCCAAGTACATTTAACTAGCTAGGAAAAAGTTTTTCAAACAACATATTTAACATGATTGTTAGTTGAACAATATTAGAATTATCAAAATTCGTACTTTGGTTAGAAGTCAATTTAAGAGTTTTGTTTTTCCTTAAAAGAAAAAGTTCAAAAACTCACTTTCAATAACCAAACAATCAAAACTGGGGTTCAAATAATTTGACTGCGACACATTTTCATGTTCTCATAAAGTAATTAGGTATACATGTTTATTTAACTTATAAAATGTCATTAGTGGAGCTGGACTTGTTCTGCATATTCAAAATTCAAATCAATGGATCATATTTTTCACGGAGATCACGATATCATCATAGCTTCAAAGTGGTGTGCCGTTTTTAACCTAATTAATAGATCACATCATGTGTGACATCATCTTTTTTGTTTTATATTGATTTATATTATGTCGACAGAAATGAACAATTAAAATAATAAACATATAGAAACTGTATTAAATGAAAATGTTTTATCGTGAGGAATAAAAATTACAAATATAGACTGTTAAATTTTATTTAAACTACTTTTAGAAAAAAATGCATGTAGATTATTTTTTGAAGTGATAATATGATTATTTACTTTTGAGTATTTATGTATTATTTGTAGTCTCCAAACTAATGATTTTCTTTATGTCGAAGTTTAACATAATTATCTAATAAAATATCGTCTATCAAATGAATCATTTAGGATTAATATGCTAAACGTTATATGTAAATGTTATTATAAAAGATAAATGTTACTTCAAGTAAACTTTGTTAAACGTTATATCATGTCTAAATGTTTAGGAACATCTAACACATTTAACGCATGTACGAATTAGTAATTTATTGTATTTTTTCGGTGAAGATCATTAAAGTACATAGTTTAATTCAAAAATTCTGCATGTGAAAAGATAGCAAGATATTTTGAAAATGTTTCCTTAATGCTTTATGTTTGATGCATTCGTAAAAGTAGCATCGTTATTTGTGCAATAAACAACATAACATTTGACTTCGTATCTAAAGACTACTCATCCTACCTAAAAGTCAATGCTTCTGAGTAACATATCTTTTCCGAAGAAATCTATATAAAAATGATTGCATAAAGAGAAGAAACAAAAATCAAGAATTATTATTGCTCTTATGTTGTCTTTATTCTCTCTCAAGCTTACATCGTTTAGACTTTTCCTTTGAAAAAGATAAGCTTTATTACAAGTTTTCATATATTTATTGTATTGAAAAATATATCATATCTATGAAAGTAATCATATATACTTGTTTTTCAGAAACATTTAGTTGTTTTGTATCTTCAAAAGTGAATTAAAATAATTTTGGTTTAACTTTGTGGAGTTAAACGATATGGTCAGTTGAACTAGTATTAAACTAAGAGTGGTAACTCAATTTGAAGCGAACCAGTATAAAAATAAGTCTTCTTCTTGTTTTTGTTTTAAAAATTTTTTAAAATTTTTTCAAAAACTTTAAAGGTTCAACACTATTTGTAAATCGTCAACTCCTATAATAACGTCTACCTATAATAACGTCTAACACTTGTTTACAACAAAAATAATAAACTCTATTTAAACTCCTTTTTAGAATTTACGTGTATTTAGTATCTCTCATCTTTCTTTTCCAAAAATTCAATAGAGTTTTTGTTAAATTTGCAACCTTCAAATCCTACATCAACGATATTACTTATTTATAAAACATTAAGAGAGGAGAAAAAAAAAACAAAATCTTTAAGGGAATTATCTACTTATTTAAATTAATAATACAAGTTAAGAGAAATTAAGTTTTTAGAAAGATAAAATTGTTAATATAAAATAAATAATGAATACCTATATTCTATTTATAAACATTTTATTGTTTATTAAAAATTTATTCATAAAAAAAGCTAGATCTTACATAATTTTTTTAATAAAAAATCATGGCAAATATATAATCGGAATAGTAGTAAGAATACAAATTTGATTCCTTTAGTCTCTATGATATATATGGTAAAAAAAATAAAATTCCCTGTGCATCTTTTGGTAAACATATCTTGTTCCTCAATTGCGTATCTTTTATCTTTTGATTGTTAATATACTAAATTGTTAAGATTAATCAAACGCTACCAATATTGACACATCTCACTAAAGTATAGGATAAAATACGTATGAGGTGTCCCACAAAATTTTCATATTGTCTTTCCAATGTTTAAGCACATTCTTTTGCTTTTGTAAAGTAAACATATTTTTAATCTTTATAACGATAGACAGAAAACTCACATAAATCACTATCTTCATAAGGTATTAATTGTACATCTACTCAAAATCTTTTAATTATAAAATTCAAGGTGTTAAAATGGTCATCACATCTGTTTCTAATTATCATTATTATAAACAAGAGCTTAAAAATATATTTAAGTTTTAAAGGGAGAATTTACCCACAATTATTTTGTGATCAATTTTGATCATTTAAAATATTTATTGGATTTTTAAAAATAGTGAATAAGTGATTAACAAATGGATAAGTTTAGTTAGATTAGTTTCCTTTTGTTGTAATGAATAGACGAAGTACATTTCTTTATTAAGAGAGTAGATGAATGAATTGTTTTGGAAAATTTGGTGTTAATAAATTGGGAGAAGGTTGGTAATAGGAGGTGATTAGGGTTAGGTGATAGTTGAATGGTAAAGAGATTTGTGGTGATATGTGGAATATTCTGGTTGTCGACATCCTTGATGGTGAGTTAATAGGTTGATATGTATAAGGTTGTTCCTTCAATAATGTTGTTCAACTAATATTGTATAAAAGAGTATGAGGAGGTTGACTCAATGCTCTCATTCACCAACTTGTTAAGATTATGACACACACGTACCCATCTTACTTTTGTGATTCCCAAGCTTTTGTTTATCACGTGTTGATATATATATATATATATATATATATATATATATATATATATATATATATATATGAGGCTAATCAAATTATGGAAAAGCTTGTTAAACATGGTTTAAATGATGATTTATGCTAAAATGAATTTGGGATGGTTTCATTCATTATATGTCATGCCAATTGGAACTATGTTGAATATTTTTACCCCTGTTGGCAAAAATCATACATAATTTTCTATTATTATTGTTATTTTTTCTTTTTCTTATTATTACCATTGTTGTTATTTTTATCGTAAATAAATTGTTAAAAAGTGTTAAAAAAATGTCTAATATCTCAAAAACTGAAAAATTAACTTTACTTTATGCATTAGATGATTATTTGAAGAAACAATTTGTGTAAGAAATTCAAATACATTATACTTAACAAAGATTTGTTTGATATAATATTATAAGAATATTCTCGGTAAATTGTTTTTATTTATAAAGATTAAAAATTCATCAATAAAATTTACCAACGAATACAAATATTTATTAATAAATTTAAATTCATCAATAAATGTTTATCAATAAATAATCGTTGATAATATCTATTGGTAAAATGTCCAATAGGGTTTTCTTTCTCCTCTTTCTCTTTTCTTCTTCTTCTTTTTTATTCTTTTTATACTTTTCGTTATCCAACAATTGCACCACCACCATTACCAATCCAAGTCATATTCATCCATTGGGTCTCATAATCATTTTATTTGTCTTCTTCTTTCTCTACTATCTCTTCCTTCACATCTTCCTCTTCCACCTCTTTTTCTAACTCAGGTCACCATTGTCACCATCATCGACAACCTTAACAGGCCATCATCGATGTCACTGACACGTATTACTACAACATGCATCATTGGGAAGCATCCACATCACCCACCAACCTCCACCTCACTCCAACCACCTCGTCCTCTCTTATTCTCTTCTTCTTTTCTTTTCTTTTTCTTCTCCTTATCACCTATATAACCTTCATATAATATAAAATGTCAATAAATTAGGTGAAAAATTTGTCAATCAGAGTGCAAACGGATTTATCGACAAAATTTGACCATTAATAACTGTGATGGTAACTTACCATGGGAAACATTGGTTGATAATTATGATAATAAGTTACTAACAAAATTTTTTGATAGATTTTGTATACTCATTTCTTTCTAATGGAATTACCTAACAGAAACCTCCACTAATAATTGTGATTATGAGTTATTAATAGACTTTTTAACAGATTTTGCATTCTTATTTCTTTATGTTGATCAAATAAATGTCAAATTCGTTGATAATATTTGTCAATAAATTAGAATTTATTAATAAATTATCAATGATAATAAATGAAATTTTTGTAACATTTAATATATTTTTAACTTATAAATTTCAAGCTAACGAGTTAGTTTATTGAATTATAAGTGTTTACATGATAAATTAGTTAGTGAATATAAAATGGTATAAAAGATCATAATTACATAAGTTTATTATATAAATGAATAAAATTTGTGTTTTTAGATAAAATTATATATTTTTGTAATTACAATTTTATATTTGTGTGAAAAATCGAGAGAATCGTATATTAACTATACTCCATTTCAAATAATTGTTTCTTAAGATTTTGCATAAAAGTTACCAATTTATTAAATAATATTTATTTTGAAATCAAGAAAAAAATCATTTAACTATATTTTAACTCTTAGCCCACATTTTAAAAAATAATTACTTTTATTCTTAATCATCTAAATTATAAATAATTTAAACAAATTAAAAATCTGTTTTGTTTAAGAATACAATTTCTAGTTTTCACTTTTTCTAATATATTAACAAAATAACTCATTATCCCATTTTATATTTAATTTAAAAAAATTATATGCAAACGTTAAAAAAAGTCATTTTACTGCTATAAAATATAAACATAAGAACACAGTAAAAAATATGTATATCTTAACATTTATTTAAGAAAAAAAATTAAAAACAGAAAGAGTTTTTGCAAGTTAAAGAAGTCCTAAAATCTTTAAAATAACGTTTAGCTTAAAATGAGAAAATGAGATTAAAATATACGATTGAAAATTTCAGGAAAATAAATGAATGTAAATGCAAGATATGTATATATATAAATTCGTACAATTGTAATATATATATATATATATATATATATATATATATATATATATATATTGAGTTTGCTAATTTGGGTACGTTTGTTTTTCAATTGATACATTATAGCAATGTGTAGCGGGTTTTAGTAGATAAAAATACCCTAATAGATTTTAAGTTTTAAAGTTAAGGATATTTTAATAATTTTTATTCTCAAAACTAAAATAAAAAAAATCCCAAAACCCTTGCTCACCCCCTCATTCCTCTCAACCCTTTCTCTTTCATCAAATATTTTCTCTATCATTCTTACGCTAGTCCCAACTGAAAAAAATACTCATGTTAAACAATTTCATCATCTTCAATTTCAGGAAAAGGTTCATTCAACATCTCTTCAATTTCTTCATCTTCACTAACCTCTCTAATTTCATCATCTGCAGATGTTGAATCATCGTCTCTTAAAAAAATTTCAGGCCAATTACCAATTCCTTCAAATGTCATTATGTTTGTGAAAATAAAAATCATTATAAAATCATTTTTTGTAAGAAATTGTTTAACAGTGAGTGTTTCTGATTTTTTCCAAACCAATTACGAATTCCTTCGGATGTCATTATGCTTGTGAAAATTAGATAAAATTAGATAAGACAAAAATTATGAAATGAAAACTCATTATAAAATCATTTTTTTTTTGTAAGAAATTGTTTAACAGCGAATGTTTCTGATTTTTTTCAGTTGGGACTAGAGTAGCGATGATAGAGAAAATGTTGGAGTGAGAGAGATGAAAGAGAAAGAGTTGAGAGAAATGAGGGAGGTGAGCAAGGGTTTGAGGTTTTTTTTTTAGTTTTGAAAATAAAAATTATTAAAATACCCTTAATCTTAAAACTTAAAATCTATGATATATTAGGGTATTTTTGTCTACTAAAATCCGGTACATATTATTAAAATGTACCAACTAAAAAACAGGATACGCAAGTTAGCAAACTATATATATATATATATATATATATATATATATATATATATATATATATATATATATATATATATGAATGATGATGTATGTATATAAAATTAATATTTCGCTTGCAAATTTGAAGACACTTAAGGGCATGTTTTAGATGAACTATTAAGAATGAAAAGAAAAATCATAAATTAAAATGACTGTAGTGATGAAAAAGTAACTTATAAAAAATCTTATGCATGATTTTTCTATTTTTTTGTGCTTGTTATCCAAAGCCAGAAATATTTTCTTTCAATATTTTTTATATCAACCTTTATTTCGTACAGAATAAAAAATAAAAGAAAAAAGAGAAAAAAATTAAAAAATTAGAATAAATCAAAAGAATTTTGTGCTGATAAAATAAAATAAAATAAACTAAAAGTATTTATTTTTATAAATATAAAATTTCTTAAAAAAACCATAATCAATAATTATATTATAATTAATTTTTAATTTTATACATAATTAAATATGTAGCAAGTATACTTTTACTTGCTATCGTAAAATGCTTCATGTCTCCTTATTTATAATTTTATGAACTTTCGTATATTTTTTTTTTCAAATAAAGTCACATAAAATATTATTATAAATTTTAACATTTTAATTAAGTTAACACTTCAAAACACATTAATAATTTATTATTATATGAAAATTTATTAAAATGAATACTTTTCCTTTCAAACAATCTAAGAGTTGTATTTTTTTCTATCCTTTCTTTTCTGGAATTTTGTTTTCTTCTAACAAAACCCTAGATATACATTCTAATAACTTGTTTAAGAAATTATAGTTTATTACTATATGTTCTTACCGGTATTTTCATTTTTTAATTTTCTTAGAAATGTCTATTCAGTGTGGCTATTTGAAAATTTAGCATTACTAATTGATCGATTAATATAAATTTGAAGATAATTATCATAGAAGATTAATGCAATTAATAGGGTCAGAATTTGAAAGGATAAGGAAGACAATTTGGGAATTGGACAAATGTAGGTTTGAAAATTAAAAAGTTTGTCAACATTGGTTGCCCAAAGTCTCTTGCCTTTGACTACTTTCTCAATTACTTCACTCACTCTCCAACATGTCCTCTAAATAAATTATTACATGAAAATAATAATAGTAATAGTAATAATAATAAATAATAATAATAATATAATAATAAAAAGAATGCATTAAAGTCTTTCATTCTTTTATTTATTTAAAGAAATAATTGAGCTACCGACTTCATTGCCGCCGGCCTCTTTCTTTGACTTCTTTTACATTCTCTCGTAATATATATATATATATATATAGTCTACACACTACTAATTTTGTCTAATTTGTCTTCTACTTGAAACAGAAATGTATATTTAGGTAAGGTTAAAATTGTTAAAATAAAATACATATATAAATTACGAATTAGTTTAATTAATTTAGCTATTTATTGAATTTAAATGTTAAATATATAGTTTTTTGTGTTGTGTTATTCAATCGAAAATATAATAAAAATAAGAAAATAAAATAGATGGACCGAACTTCATTTGTGTTCTAATTAAAATGCTGTATTTTACTTTGATTTCCATTCTTAATAATACTATCCTACCTAATAAAAATCAGTCCAGACTCGTCTCGTTACTACTTGTTGAGTATTAATCTATAAAACTATTTGTCTGTATAAATAATTCCTGTAGATTTTTACATAAATCTATAGACACCAATATTTCTTTTAACTATCGTTTGAATAAACTTTTATATCTTTTTTCTTCTCATGATAGTATATTTTCCATTTATTTTTAGAAAAACAAATCAATTATTTAAGTTATCTTAAAAAATATTTTCCCTAAAATATGAATTCAAATGAAAAACATTTTAAAATATAATATATCCTTACGATCATATCTTCTTTCAACTCTTAACATTATATATTCCTTAAACAAGTAGATAGTTTATTATTTATACTGTTTTCATAATAATTTCTTGTTTGAGTACATAATGGTTATTTGGATCATTATGTACATAATGGTTGTTTGAGTACATAAAGTGAAAGCAGTGATTGGCTACGAAAGTTGTTAAGTGAGATAACTTGATTTGAACGATGTTTTCAATTAACATTTGAATTAAGATTTTCTCTCTTCACTTAAACGATGATGTACCATGCAAGCAAATTTAATACATTAAAATTGTGTTAATTGTGGAGACAAGTAACATTGATTTAGATTTAGTCGGTTAAATGATAAACTTCCTTACTAATTTGTCTTTTTTATTCATCTTCATTACATGAGAAAGAGTGTATCATTGTAAGAACTCATATTTAACATACTACAAAAATATTAATCAAGTTTTTCCATTTTCTGTATCAGAACACAAAATTTAAAGTAAAAGTTTTTCAAAATACCAAGGAAATTATAAGACTTATTATATTTACTAGAATCTAAAATCGTGCACTTATTATATTTACCTTCACTTTTTAATAGTTCTTGTCATCCCATGACCACATCTTATGTCACAAAATATAAGATGAATCACTCAATTATAGATTTAGCCATGATTGCTACAACTGTCAAAATGGGTCATGCACAACCCGCGAGCCAACCCGGCCCGTCACGGGTTCGGACCGTGTTGAGTTTGAAAAAATTATATTTTTTTATGTGGGTCAGATTTCAACCCATTTAAAACCGGTTCATGCGGGTTAAACCCGTGGTGGGCCGAGTTGGCCCACCAACCCTCTTACCTAATTTTATTTTATTAAAATTTAATTTTAATTTTATAAAAAAATATTTATTATTTTTTTTGCTTGAAAAAATTATATAAGTTCCATATTTTCAAAATTAATTAAATATCCATGTTGGGAGTGAAAATTGTTCAGATTTGAATTATAGAAAGTTTGTAATTTTTTTTATTTAAAAAAAAATTGTAATTAAGTGGGTCAATGAGACAACCCGTGATGAGTCGAGCCGGGTTCAAATTTTTATGGCTCGTTAATAAATGAGCCGGGTTGAGTTGATTCACTAAGTGACCAACTCGTAGTGGGTCGGACCGGATCGAGCCGGAGTACCCGTTTTGACAGCTCTAATGATTGCTAAAATCATTTATAAGGAACTCCTTCAACCCTTACCCTAATTATCTTCATTTATCTGTACTCAATAGAGTTAAGATAGTCTTACTTTAGTTTTTGCATCAATACATCACACACAAACGATCAACAGTAGAATTCCAACCTTGGAACTACTACATTTGCATATAAATCATCAAAGAATAACATCTAACTAAGCCAAAGTATACACATCATTGTCATATCTCATACATGTTCATGTGCAATAATAGTACCAAGATAGCAAGAAAATCACAAGAAAAACATCAAAAATCCAAAAAATATGCACAATACATAATGGTGCTCAATAGTACCAAAGTTCATCACATTGGCTCATTAATGTTATCATGGAGGCTCATTATCACATGGTGGACAAAGGACACTCTAGCACCTAGAGCTCTCCGACTTTCATTTTTGTAATTGGTACCAACACCCCACTGCTACCACCCAATGACAATACAAAAGAAGAAGAAATGTGAGTATCTAGCTTGCTTAATTAGTTCTAATTGGTACTCTTTACTTTCTTTTCTGAATTCCAATTGATATTAAGTCATTTCAAAAATACCATTAAAGACTAATTATGCAAACTTCAATATTCTCATTCAATCTCTTCTCAAATACCAAACCAATATTAACATATATAATCAAGGAAGCACAAATTTCCTTTTTAACCAACTCAGTCACAATCAACAAAAAATTCCTAAAAACACATGCAATTTCATCACATATCCAAATCAATTGATATCTAACTTTCAAATAATCAAGCAAAATTAATGTTAATTTCTCTTACCTATTAATTCATAAAGCTTAAACACCTCTCCAAGAGCTTACTCCCACAACTAACCCTATTTAGACATAAAACACCTAAATATGCCTATTGGATTATTAACTTGCAAAGAATCGACTTGAGTAGGATTAAATCACATACAAGTCACACTAACACATGCACAAATAAATACAATTTTAGTTTTGAAAATGAGTAGAAAAAGAACTTGCTATATTTGCGATTCTAATCAAATATAGAGTTCAGTGTTCTCTATTATGATCCTAGTGGAATGCTTTGATAGAAAAATAGATGAAAAATGAGTTTTCTATCTTAAATAAAAGGTAAAAAGATTTAAAAGAAATATTTTCTAGAGAAACAATAAGGATTTATAAAATAAATTCTATAACAAAAACTCTATTTATAGTTTAACCTTTTATTAAGAAAATAATTATGTGTCATTTTATTAAATCTTCTCTAACTTTGAATACCTATTTTATAGGTCTTCAAAACTATAATTTATAATTAAATAATATTTATATTTAAAATTTTAGAAAGACTAAATAATTTGACTTTTATGTATTAATTTTACTTATTTATGTTTGATTTTAATTTATATGAAAATTTAAAAGATATTTGTTACCTTTTAATAAAAGGTGGTCTATTTTAAAATATTGTAATAATATGTTATATATTTTGTAGATATATATTAAAATAAGTTTATACAAAATCTTAATTAAAGTATTATTAAAAATTTTGTAATATTTAATTTTAGAGTATGGTGTTGAGTTATTGTTGGTTGAATATTTTATATAGATTTAAATATGTTAGACTTGATTAAAAGGAAATATAGAAAGATATGCATAGATTGTCAATGCATCATATGACATCATAATTCTATGAACATAGATAGTTTGAATTAGTGGCTCACACTCTCCATTTTCCAACCTCTACCACAAATGATAGGCATTGGCTCAAAACTCTCTAGAGTTAGGATTTTTCACCTTAGTTGGAAGTTTCAACTAAGGTTAACTTAAAGTGGTTATTATTTATATTTAAGTGATATTCGCTCAAAACAACAAATAACTTGTATTTTAGAAACCCTATGGTTTAAGTGAGATGTTTAATGCTTCAAGTGTTCACTTAAAGTGAGTTATTGGTGACACTTAAGTACAAAATATTTAGAAAATTAAAAGGATGATTTAACTTTGAGAGTTAACAAAAAAAATAAAAATAAAAATTAAACCAAACTGAGACCCATAATAAATGTTTATGAAAAGAGTAAGTAGATCAAACACAAAAAGAAACATAAATGCTTATTATTCTTCTCTTTTATCTGGTTTAGAGTTAAAGGTTAAGAAATTAGCATACTTCACTAACATTTAGTGTTAACTTATCCTTTTCAAGCTCAATAATTGTTTTATATTGCATCTTGTGAACGTAACTTAGACAAACAAGCCACAAAAGTAACATTTGAACAATGTGCTTTCTTATTTTATACTTTTGTAGGATGTATATGAATCGTCACCCAAATTATTTATGTTTGTCACTTTAAACAAGTATTTGGTCAAACTTAAGCGAAAATTAGAATTATTTATACATGAATAATTTGAGTCGAATTTAATATATAAAATATTTTTTTTATTAATTTATTCACATTTTATAAATAATATATATATTTATTTATAAAATGTGAAAAATTAATAAAAAAAAATGTTTTTTTAATAATTTTTTTATAATAACTTATGATTAATCTGTTTCAAATATACAAATCAATAAAATAATGATACATAATTTATCATCAAAAAATTATTAAAAAAATTATTACCATATCATAATCTAAATAAAAAAATACAAGTAGAACCAAATTATATTTCTTGCACGTTTGCTTAAGCAAGCATGTTAGCGGCCATATATTAAAGATAGTTTTGAGAGAGGATTTGTCACACTTAATCAATAAACTTTTCAACTTCATTTTATGCACTTATCATCATACAAACGCAAACACTGTCCCTTACTTTCTTTCTTAAATCATATAATATTTTGTTTAAAAATTCTCATTCTCACTTGAACCATGTGTTTCACTTTCCAATTCACTAAAGATATATATTAGTCCTTTAAATTAAATAATTTTTTACAAAAACAAATATGAGTCAGTCATTAAAAAATTACTTAAATTATTCCTATTTTCTAATATAAAAGTATTTTTCATTTAAAGAAATATATATATTTGTAAAGAAATATAAATATTTATAACAATGTATTTTTCTGTTAGAATAACTATAGAAATTTCTATTTAGAAGTATTTACGATAAAATTAACCGTATGTTTTATGATAAGTTATTTTCCTCACAAAATAATACCTTTTCAGAATGCATAGAGGTAAATACTTCACCAAATTGAGCATGCTCTACTTTATTAAAAAAATTATTTTTGAAATTGTATTTATTTCTTTTTACTATTTGTGATAGAACATTTCTCCAATTTCAACATGCCATTTTAAAAACTTAATTAGTCCCATTCTAATTAAAGTTCATTTTCCGGCTTTGAAAGATTTATTCGATGGTTTAAAACATGTTTAATTCGAGGCATTTTTTTAATTCTACTTCATGTGCTGCTGAATCATAACACGTATTGCTTAACAAATATAAATAATTTATGGTTGACTTTGTTTAATTTGTCTTATTACCTTTAAGAAGTATACTTCATCTTTTATCATCAACGTATTAATAATTCCTTTTCAATTATAATGGATCATATTATTTACATATTTATTTTAAATATTTTATTTGTCGCTTTATATTTTTAAATTTTTCGTTTTACCGTATGTAATATTAATATTAATTTATACAAGTCGTATCAGTATTATTAATTAATTATGTAACCTTAGCTTCAAAGAAATCATTCTATTAAATTTGGAATAATATAAAAGAAAAAACAAACTTGTCCAACGACATGTATTTTCTTTTCCGTTTTGTAACATATGCAAAATGTGATATTTTTCTCTTTTAAATGGTTACATATATGAATACTTATTATATCTCCAATTGGTCATATGCCTTCACATATTTATTATATTAATTTTAGTTTAACTGTATCTTTTTCCTATATTTCACACAAATCCACAATTTTGGTCTCTAATTTTTTTTTCTTGTAATGTTAGTATTCTAATTTTTATTTTAAAGAATAAACTGAATTACTATTAAAATATTTAAAGTAGCTAGTCACAGGTATTCTACGAGTTTCTCCCAGTCTCACTGTTGCATATTCAAAATATAAAAAACTATTGATAATGAAACAAATTTACGTATAATTAAATATTAAGAATCAAAATTGTATAAAAGAAATAAGAACCAACAATAATAATTATAAAAAAGAAGAAGTAAAATTACGGGAAAAAAATGATGGACCTAACTGCAGAGCTTATAAAATATAGAGATTAAAATTACATTTAAACCTTATAAATTTTAAAAACAAAGCTAGAATCATACTTATATATTCATTCAACTTTACAAAATTTACTTTAAACCAATTAATATTTTGTGTTAAAATTGAAAACCCTAACTCTTTTCTGTTTTCATCTACCATATATCCCTCATTTTCCTAATTGTGTCATTCATCGCAAAATCACTTTCGAAGCTAGCTAGTTAGTCATCTAACATCTCCATCTTTAATAACAGTATAAATAATGACTCCGAATATATATTTATATTTAAACAACACGGGATGAAAAAAGAAAATCTTCAATGTATCTTAGTTTGGTGATAAAAAGAAAATTGTCAACACAGCAATATATTTCAGTTCTAAGATGCAATTTCAATTTGAATTTGAATAGTCAACTGTGGTAAGATATTGCAGATATTAGAGCTTTTCCTACTAGTATTCTCTTTCGAAACAAAATCATTTTGTATATAGATAGATATTAAAGTAATGTGTGTGTAGCCGAAAAACTGTATGAACACACTATAATATATGATAAAGAAAAGCTAAAAGGTAATATAATAGAATGCATAAAATAATAGTGTATCTAAATTGCTCAGATACAGTGATGTTTACAAACATGTAACTTTTTCTTTTCGTTCGTGTGAATGAGTTCTTTTCAGCCACTTACCATGTTGAAAACTGAACTATCTAGGACAGTCAGACAAAGTAGGAATACATGCTGAAAATGATCAATGGATATAGAGAGAGACAGAAGATCAAAGTAAGTGCACTCTAGTTAATGTCATACTGTTGTACAACCAAATATATTAGGCAAAAGCCACGTTTTATTTGACTATACAATAATAGTCTGAAAGAGACCTAAAAAATTAATTAAAAAAATGATGAATTATTATAATATCGTATAAACAATAATAAAGGAGTTTTGTACTGTTATTATATGCATATTAAAGAGCAAATAGCTGAGTGAGATTTATCTCCGCTTTAATTTGGTGTGTGGATATATAAGAAAAAGAGAGTTCGCACTTGAAGCTGTGAACAATTGTTTGAGTTTTGAAGGAAAGAATGGGGAGAGCTCCATGCTGCGAGAAAATGGGGTTGAAGAGAGGGCCATGGACTCATGAAGAAGATCAAATTCTCATCAATTACATCAACATTTATGGCCATGCTAATTGGCGTGCTCTGCCCAAACTAGCTGGTATGTGTCAAATTAACCTAATTCTTGTTCAAATGCTTTAGCTAATAACTATTTGAAGAAGAATATAACATAGCTACCATTAACCAAGTTTCCCTTTTCTCTCTTTTTCATGAATAGGGCTGTTAAGGTGTGGAAAGAGCTGTAGACTCCGGTGGATAAATTATCTCAGACCAGACATCAAACGGGGCAACTTCACCCCAGAAGAAGAGGATGCTATAATCAGTTTGCATGAAATGTTGGGAAACAGGTAAACTACTGATATATTTTTTTCTATCATAATTTCTAATAAGCTATAGTTTAATCCATGTTATTAACTTCACCTTACATGGAAATAAGATTCTTTTTTTTCGAAAACCAAGAACAAGATCCGTTGAAAAACCATGAATGACTCCACAACCGATTCCAAACAGTGAAGCAAAGATTCCCGAATATATCTTCATTTTTTCTTTGTGTCTGGTCGTTTTCTATTCTGTAACCTGAAACTGATGGATGGATATTGAAGATGCATGTGATTTCATAAACTTCAAGTCTTGGAAGTATACAAACGGATATAAAATTCTTTCTCGCCAGCCTCGTTTTATTTATTTTTTATTATTGTTTTATAAAGAAAGGAACAGTTTTGTCACTGTTCTTTTTTTCAAATAGATAATGGTTTGGGCCCATTTGCACTTTGATTTTTTTCTTAGTTTTCAAGGCAAGCAAAATCATACCCTGTTGGATATATGTCGATCTGCAAAGATTCTCTCTTTTTCTGCAACCTTTTCACGTGCTTAATTTTTGTATAAAACAACACATTATTTAAACACACATCACATAACATTATTATTACTACTGTATATTGTGACTTTGGAGGAGTGAAGCCAGCTATACGAAACCTATTTTCCTTTATTTATTGAATATTTCCTCCAACATCGATTTGTGTTCTAATCTTGTGATAACATCCGCGTGCAGATGGTCGGCTATAGCAGCGAAATTACCTGGTAGAACAGACAACGAGATTAAAAACGTGTGGCACACCCACTTGAAGAAGAGGTTGCCACAAAATTACCGACAAAGCCAAGAGCAACAACGAAGCAAAAAACAACCAAAGTTGGATGGTGACGCTTCCAAAACCAATTACCAAGACGCCAAACTAGAACAACAACAACAAGACCCCGTGAATAACGTTCACGTTCATGCATCAACCAAAGAAGATAATAGCACAGAGGATATGCCACTTTCTCCTCCCCAATGTTCTAGCGATATGTCTTCGCTCACCAATAGTGACAACAATAGCAGCATTAATAATAGTAATAATAATTGTGACATGTCCTCGCATGTTAATGATATTGACACACCGGAGAACAATCTTGCACTGGACGAGGATTTCTGGTCGGAAGTATTGTTATCTGACGATAGTTCCGGTGAGACAAGTGGATTTCCGAGCATTGATTATGGTCGATTTGAACCAATGTCTAGCGAAGAAGTAGGGGTGCTTATAGATGGGAGTTCATCAAGTATGAGCAATGGCATGGACTTTTGGTGCAACGTTTACGCCAGAGCTGAGGAATTCAACCAGTTACTTGAATTATGATGTTAGCTACTACAACCAAATCCTTTCAATCGATGGAAAACATACATTTGTTTTGTTCTGTTGTTTGGACTTGAATTAATTGATGTGTGTCCTATAGTTAATTCGTAGGTTACAAGAAAGAAATTAGTAATAATCTGTGTATACATTGATGATTGTTAAGGCACCTTAATAAGCCTTTTAACATTTGTAGCAAATAACATTTTTGTATCATCCTTACAGAGGTTTAGATAACATCATGTACCTTTAGTGAGGAGTTTTACATTAGTTGACTTATTAAACTTGTAAACTTAATTAATTACAAATTATTTTTAATATAGTTTCAAAATTAACTAAAGCAAAAAATCGAGGATCACAAAACTTATTAAATGAGACTAATTATTTTTTTTATATCTTAAATGACACTTTAAGTTGACATTTAAGTTATAATGAACCAACTCAAACGATGATCAAAGTGTATTAAAATTTAGAATAATGACAAATTTTAGTTTCGCCTCAAAATTTGAAAATTAAAATCATATTTAACTCGAAAAATATTAATGTTGTTTGGAAAGGAGAACTACAACCATTTGTTAATAAAGTTTTGAGATGAAATTGATTTCAAACAGAGAAAAAGACGAAATTTAATTTTGCATGAAAATTCATATACTTCAAACATATTTAACCAAATTTATAATTAAATAAGGATGTAAAATTATTCATATATAACTTATTTTATCTTAAGTCACGACACACAAAATAATTGCAAAATACGATTTATTACCATTTCTTTATGACATAATTTGTTGAATCTGTTTATTTTTCTTCCTATTAAAGGAACAAATTGTTATATACTTTTTTTTTTACTTATATGGTTTCGAAAAATTGTTGTGTATATTTTGTATTTAATATTTTCATTTTCTCTATAATTAATTCATTAATCACACGGCGCCCACCATATTTCCTTTAATTAGAATAGGTCGTGATCATATCTCACCAAAGATTTTGGAGTTATCGATCTATCTAAAATAAAAACTCAGATTGTAGGCTTATCATATGCAAAGGGAAAACATGTAAAGCCGTTTTACATAATAAAAGAATAAAAGATGTGAAATCAAATGCCCTTATGTTTGTAGCGTATCACTTTTCTACCGATTAACACTGTGAGTAACATTAAAATCACTTTTGTCTATTATACGAGATTGTTATTTTTTGTTCAATATTCCGACAACAATGTTTTTCTCTTCTTCAACGTTGCAATGCCGAAACAAACAAGGAACAAAAAACTGGTCCTAAAATATCCCAAATTACAGCAATCTTGAAATGAGATTACTGTTCACACCTTTAAAATTGCTATATAAGCTTCTACTTTTCATAAATTTCCTTCGTGAATTACAGAACACGGCCCCTATTATGTTTGGATTATCTTGTCGAGACCTAAAAAAAGTAAATTTTCATTCTGTATGGATAACGATAAAAATAAATTTATTTTAAATACTTACGATCATGAAAGCACACTAATAGAAAATAAAAGGACGAAGAGGAATAGTTAAGAAAGATGAAAAGTTTCGATAACAAATAATTTCTCTTAATTTCTTAAATAATTAATTTGGATGAAGTAATTAAAACATCTCAAATTTTAATTTTCTTATATGATAAAACAATTTAGTTTCTATCTTAAGTGTAATTCAATTTTACCTTTTTGAATATAAGTTAACATAGCTCAATTTTCAATTTAGAACATTTTTTATTTAAGTCAACTTAAACCAATTTAACTTGGATTAATTCAACTCGAGCCAATATAAACCAACTTTTAATCCGAGTTTAATTTATTTCGACTTTCCACTAAAACTGATTGATATAAACATTCAGTCTAGACCATCATGATTCGAGAAATTCTAAGTTGTATTAGTCATTACAATCATATCCTATTTAACGTACATTTCTTATTCTTTTCTTTGAATGATATTGAAAATAAAGTTTTCAGGTCTCGTATCTTTCTCTCTTACAAGTTACATCCATGTTGTATTGCAAATTAAGAATTCCCTCCAATAAGCTTGGAAAGGATAACAGATGGCCTGCCTACAATTAAAGCCACAAATATTTCTCTATTGTTTGCTCTGTGGCATGTTAATGTATGTAATGGGTTACATTTAGGTTTTACATCGGTAAGTCGTAATTACTAATTAAATCCTGTTGGTTTAAAAGTTAGTTTTGTGTAGTTTATCATTTTCAACTTCTTGTATATCTACACTTTTGCCCTTTTACATTCACAAGTTTTTTACATTGTGTGGATTGATTTTTATTGGATATAAAAATGAGAAAGTTGTGCTAGATTATGCATCAAAATGGATTAATGGATTAATAATTAACAACACTCAAACCATGAATAATCTCCAATATTTCACAAAGTAGCACTTAGAAGTGTATCTAGATTGACCATTAAGAGAAAAGTAGATAGAATAATAGCATTTGATCTTCCAACTATAGAGCACCTTAGATTACCTCTTGATTTTTTCTTAGGATTAGAATGAAGAGAAGGAAACAAAAATATGCATATATGCGTACATATCGGGACCATAACCCGTTTATGTAACATCTGTCTGTTACTTTTTCTTAAGTTTCAATATTTGTAATTTGGTCCCTCAACAAATTAAAATATTGCTTATGGTCTCTAAACAGTAAATATTTCATGACATATATGTCTTTAGCCATATTTTAATTAATTAGATAACTTTAACAATTTGACTAATAAAATATAATAGCTCAAACACGTTTAATCAAGTAGAATCAAAGCAGTTTTCATTACATCAATCACAATTAAACATATCAATGATCACAAATGATGGCAGAACCAACATGACATGGACTCATCATGAAATGTGTAGCATAAAAATTACATGAAGGTGACATATATACATATATTTTCAACTGATCCTTACTTATCTCAATGAGATCAATATAATACCATTAATATACAGAGTGTAATTTCTGAATAATAACCATATATATATATGAAGATAGTTTTTGGTTGCCTGAATCTCGACTTTGCATTATATTAACAGATATTAAATTGTAACTATATTTAGAATAAGAGAAATATAATTAAACTCACATCATAAAAATAATAATTATAAATATATTCAAATAATGGTTTAACCTATCTCAAGAAACCTAATGCACCATCAATACCAAGTCTTTGAATAATAATATTAACTGCTATGAGTGTTTTGTTGTAATAATCAAATGATTTGGGATTTAGATTTTGAAAACCCATGAGAAAGTTGAAAACCATATTGGAATTTCTCTTAATTGGGTTCATGCAATTCGGACTAAAAAAATAATCATAAACTAATTTGATACTAATTGTTAGATTATGCATTAAAATATAATTAATGAGCAATCAAACCCTTTCAACCCATGAATAATCTTCAATATCTTACCGAACATGCAAAAGCTAGATTAGTCGTTAGAAACAATGTAGATAGAGGAGTGGTATATGATCTTCCAAATGTATAACACTTTAGATTTCCTTTTAATTTTATCTTCTAATAAGGATGAAAGAGGAAAACAAAAATATGCATTCGTGCTTAAAGGAACCATAACCGCTTTATATAATCTCTATTGATTACTTTTTCTTTAATTTCAATATTTGTAATTTTTGTATATAAAAAATTAAAATATTGTTTATGAGCTCTACACAATAAATCTTTCGTTATATTTATGTCCTTAACCATAATTTAATTAATTATATTACTTTAATAAATTGGCTCCCAACACATTTAAAGATTTATTATATATATATATATATATATATATATATATATATATATATATATTCCAAATTACTAACAAGTTGAATATCATAGAAAGATATGAAGACTCATAATCTTTTGTTTTAAGGTTTTTAATAGAATATGATATCAAATTCTTGTATTTCTCCAATTGAATTCTGTTAGATTTTTTCTGAAGAGAAGGAATTCACTGGAAAGTACACCAGCCATGAAATTTGAGTCCAATTGTATAAAAGATTTATATTATTCTTTATTCAAAATTATAAGATAATTGGTTAATGAATCTTGGTCCTTGTATCGTGATCTAGTTTTTTATTTCTTTCCAACTTATTTCTATCCAACTTGGGATTTCTTGGATTCCACCAAATTCTTCTCACAAAAGATGTATCAATTCGTGTTTGACCCTTCTTTTTTCAGTCTGTTATCTTAAAAGGAAAAACATTAAGGAGCTTAGGGGTCTGCTGTCGAAAGAATATGATGAATTACACTGTTTTAAGATCATATCTTTAGGATTATAATGAACTATAGTAGAAAAATTAAAGAGCTCATGGCTATGCTGTTTTTTAAATGAGTTATCTTTCATGTCATAGTTGTAAAGTAAGAAAAAACAAAGCTGTTTTTTTTCTTATCATTTAAATGAATTGAAAAATACGAACAAAATCACAAGTTGATAAGAGTATCCACACATACCAGCCATCAACTATCTAGAAGTTCCATATCTAACAGTTATTACGCTACAACTTTACGAAAATCCTGAACTTTTGCTAAAAATTTCTTGCTATCATCTCTTGCGCTGCCATCTCTTGTCTGAATCTAGTGATGAACTCCTCTGCTCGTTCATCTATTCCCTGCATCTGAGGTGATGCCAACGCCAGTGACTCCCACACGTCATCTGAGGCGCAAGATCTGCCACCCTTTGTTGTTCCTTCTTCTCCAGACAGCCTTTTAGTTCGTGATTTGTGTACTGTGGGTGGCTTCAACTGCCCCACCAAGTCACATGAAGGCTCTTTAAAGAGCTTATCAATGAACACAGGCGCAGGCTTCTTGTGGAACCCCAAGAGCAAACTTCTGACTGTGCCTAACCTTTTGTGGCGAAAAAAACGTTTGGAGGTAACAAATTTGGTGGTAGGTTTTGAAAGCTTTCTAGGTTTCTTCATGGATTTGGATTTGGACTTACTGAGTTTACCAATTGTAGAAGTGAAGCTCTTCCATGCCTTTTTAGCAGGTGGAAGCCTTAGCCTTAGTTTTAGGCTTATGCAGGATTTCATGATCAGAAAGGAGAGAGCAATGCTTCAGAGAAGAAGGGTAAACTCAACTAGGTTCAGATTGAAAGTTGGTTCCTTTATAAGATACATGTAACATGGTTTAGATTCCTCTGTTTCATCAGTGTCATGTATTACTGTTATCATGTAAGGTGGTTATGCTGTGAACGGTGGCTTTGAATATTTTTGACAATAAGAGCATAAAGCCACCACCAATCAACTAGCTTGCTTAATTATTAAGCTGACATTAACTTTAATTCAGCATAAAACTAGAATCTACTTCTTCTTTTTTTACTTCACATTTGTCAATGCTTTTCCATTATTTGTTTATTGAAATTGAAATTTTAAGGCTGCGTAGAATATTTTTCAAGTTCACACCATAACATACACAGAATACTAAATTTTGTTGTAAGAAGGATTTGAGTTTTTGTGAACAAATCCTTGGAGTCAGTGTTACTGTTAACCAACAAATTTTATTTAAGTATTGGAGACAAAAATAACACGATTGAAAAGAATAGTAACATGGTTATAAAAATATTAGTAAAGGGTTTGTACAGATAATTTATAACTATATTTATTTATCTTTCTCCTTGTATGCTAAATTTATTCTTTATTCAATTATCTTTATTTGATGAGAGTTGTTTTTCATCTTTTCTCCCTATACAGACTTTAAAATTACAATTGTTTTAAATAAATTTTTTAATATTTAGTTCAATAATTAATTATAATTTATTTCCTAGATTGCATATATTAGTCCATATATTGTATAAATTAAATTAATAGATTAATTTAATAACTATTTAAATTATAATTTTCACTACAATTTTTGTTAAAATAATAATGAATTTGTGACAGAAAATATGCTTAATGACTAATTTTTTAATTAGAAGTCAATTTATTTAACAACCAAAGCCTTAATAACCATTGTTATTAAACAATTTAAATATTAATTCATAATAAAAACCATTTTAGTTACTAATTTAGAAATCAATTATAATTTTTATTTATAATAAAAATTATTTTAATTATTAATAATTTTTAATTTATAAATTAGTCTTTAAATTCATCACTATTTTTAGTCACTAAAATTCATTATTATTTAAAAAAAAATGTAATGTTTTAATTGTGAAATAAGCAATACCTTTATTATATTTAGAAAATATGTCCTCAAATTCTTAATATTAATTATGTTTAACACTTTATTTAAATCCTTAAAAATATATTTCAAATATTAACAGTTCCAAAGTAATATACTATTAATAGTCCTAAATCCTGATATTAATTATCTCATATTACTTTTAACTTCATTTTTTTTCTTCCTATTTCATTTACCAAACAAAAACCTGATAAGCATTTGACTTCTTTAGGTCCAATTGTAGTTGTGGATACAGGGATTTTTCACACTTTTTCATTTTTTTTTTCACATGTATAACATATTTATTAGGATAACACGATTTTAAATCCAGATTATAATTCTATATCGTCGAGTTAAAATCTAACCTCCATTGTCCAATTGAAAAAAAAAATTGTTGTTTGAATTTACATAGTTATAAATTTAATAGTTAAGGAAAAAAAATTTACATAATCATAAATTTCATTCATAATCAGAAATAACAGGAGACTGAAACACACAATAGCAGAGAGATATATTCAATTAAAAAAATCATTCATAAAAAGATTGAAAATAGTTAAAGACTTCTTGAAATCATTAACTATTTTCAATCCTTTAAAGTAAGATTATGAATAATTTTTTCAATTAGATGTATTTCTCAGCCAATGTGTTACAGTGACCTATTATTTCCAATTTAAATGAAATTTATAACTATGAAAATTTCATGATTCCATTTGGAAACCTACATTGTAACTTAAACTCAATCAACCACAATTCTAAACGCACATTCCCAACATTACAGAAACAAGAAAACATTTATTTCCATAAAAACGAACTTACGTATCCTCCTGATTTTGTTGAATGATATTTAAATAGAATACCTACGCAATAAAAAATATTATGTGTGCTCCGTAGAAAAAAAATTCCTCAGCCCTTAACTTACAAATTAAGAAAGCACCAGGCATGGTGACTGACTGATAAGAACATAGATAATTAAAGACACACAATACATAACCATTACCAATTCCTTCTTATCAACAAACAATACCCTTCTAACATTCAAAAATCACGTCACAGAGTAGTGATTCCAATAACAAAAAGGGTAAAGCGAGTGGACCTTACCCAATTATAAAGCCGCTAAGCTAAACATGATCATCAATCTTAATGAGTGTATAATTAATATAGTAATACCAGAGGAAATTTTAATTGATGATATAGTGAATTAGGATTAGATTAGATTAAAGTAGATTAGGTTTTAGGAGCAAGCCTGGTTAGCCAACAAGAAGTTATTGGCTTGAGATGCAGCTGCAGCTTGAGACACCAAAGCCTTTATGACCAAAGTCTTAACCTGCCAGGGTTTGTAAGGAAAACCCTCCCTCGCATACGAGTTAAGCAACGCTGCGGTTCCCTCCTTCACCAACCCTCCGAACGCGTTACTCTCCTCGTCGTTCCTCGCCGCGGCTTCTATCAATGTCAGATCCGATCTGTAGTGTTCGTACACCCGAGACCCGAACACGTTCGACACCGTCGACGTCTCCGGAACCATCCTCGGCCACGCCTCCCTCCTCCCGCTCCAGAACCTGACAAGAAATCGGTACACCGTTATCGCGTTTTTTCATTTCATGACATTGTTAACAGAACGGAACGGAGTTTCTTACTGCGCGGTGCATCTTCCTCTGCTGCGAGTGTAGAGGAAGCCGGGAATACGATGCGTCTCTGTGGCTGCTGCTAAAGATAGGATTAGGAGAAGACAAAAGAGAAGTGTGGTGCAGAGTGAAGCCATTCTTGTCTTCTACTGTTTTTCAGCTCTCATCTGTCGATAAGTTTATCAGTGGTGAGAGATGTGAGGAGTGAGATTTCTTTAGGAATTGGCTTATGTTTGTTGGAACGTTACACTGGTACTGTAGACTCTGTTTTCGAGTAACACGTGAAGACCTGCACAAAGTTACCCCTGTTCAGCATTCTTATTCTTCTTCAAATAAATTTGAATCTTCTTCTTTTCTTTATATTATATATATTTTATATTTTCGAGAACGGTAATGGAAGTTTGTGACCAACTAAATTCATTACTACTAAATTCATTCACTTTAGAAGAAACTCTAAATTTACTTAAACTTCCCTGTCCCCTTTCCTTCAAATTCAACTTTACAAAAACACATACCTTTATTAGTATAAGGATGGTGCAAATAAATTGGCATTGCTTAATGTACTATTTTTTTTTTAAAAAAAGATTAATTTCAAAATTGATGAGATTTGTTGTATTATTATCATTGTTATTATTTATTGATAAAATGTTATTGTTATTATCAGCAAAAATCTCATTCACTAAGATTTGAAAAGTGGTTGGAGTATTTTTGTCAACCCAAATGCTTTGTCACCGAGCTGCTTTTCGGATTCACGTTTCTATTACGATAATGTAGCAGCGTTTGGATTAACTTTGCTTCGGCTTACTGAGGTTGTCATCAACAATTGGTCTTGCCACAACACAGATTGAAGTGTTTGATAGAAACAAAATTTCAATTTAATAGAAATCAGTTGTGTGAGGCATTGAAAACCTAGAAACTTATCACGTGAACAACACCTTATTCTGTGATTGCAACAAATGAATCCACCAAACAGAACATGCTACTCAAAAGCACCGAATGAGAAAACCTTATTCAAATACTAATTAATAACACCGTCGAATTCCAGAAATATTGGAATCAAACTTCAACAATCAAATAAATGTCCCTTCCAAGTAGAAATTTAAAAATAAAAATCATCAGCTTTCCGCTAGAATTTTAGAAAAATCTCTCACACAAAAGGAGTGTAAACTTATTGTCAAAATCAATAAAAATGTATTTATTTAATCAACTTATGATTATTAAGTTCCTTCACTAATTGAACCCTTTATAAAATACACAAATTTATATTCTGATTTTGAACCTTCTCTTTTATTCTCAATACGAGAAATCACAGTCCATTATTATCTCCCAATTCATGCACGCACCAATATACCACTTTTTAGATATAAAATAGTAAAACAAAAAGCACAACAATTTAAAGTCTATAAAGGAAAAAAAAAAGGAGCAAAGAGAATGCAGTGATAGATATGGTTTAGAACGTGGATATTAGCAGAAAGAAAGGAAATTTTATTGAGTGTGGATGGAAGAGCAAGAATGTGTATCTCATAATAGAAGTGAGGTCTCAAGGATTTAGAGAGCCTGGTCTATCCCACTCAAAACTAACTTACTAACTTCTTACTTTGCCCAAAGAAGAGCAAAATGTCTTACAATTAACAACTCTTTCACCTTATAAGACCTACTCTCTATTTACAAGGCATGAGTATCAGGTATGGATCCATCCTTTCTTTTACTGCTGTAAACACTCATAATTGGCTAGAGTGCTGCTGACATGCTGCAAAATCCTTGCATAGAATGGTCAGGAAAAGTTTCCTTCATCTCTCTGTTGAAGCGTTAGTACTTAGTTTGGTACCACGAACTCAACTTCTAGTGAAAAGGACAAACACGCAAGACCAAGAATGACAGGTTAATTTCTATACCAGTTAGTCAAGGTACAATGAAAATATGCACTGTGGTAATGAAAGACATCTACCGAGTACCAACAGAAAAGCAATTCAAATTTAGCCCTACATAAAGTACAAAACTAAACAAACATACATACACACTCGCTAATTAGGGATATATAATAACATTCTCGGTTAATGGGCCCTATTTTGCCCCCATTGCTAAGAAGTAAGAAATAGGATTCACTGTTAATAATAATTTTTTACTTTTTTATTTGTAGGGACACTTCATCATATGCAGTGCTAATTCTTTACAACTTGCAAGTGACAACCCAAATGAATACATCCTTCTTAATAATTTCAATTTTTCAACTCTCAAACGACTAATAACTATGATTATGAAATTCGCTGCTATACGTCCCAAAGAAAAATGAATCTGTTTAGAAATGTGCCCAATTAGAATATTGTTTCTATGAAATCAAAGTGTCGAATTAAATGAAGACACACAGATACACCATTAATTAATATTAAGCGAATCAAAATGTGCAACTACATTAACATTATGAACTAAACTGATCTCACAAGGATTAAATATCAACAATCCTCGGGATGAAACTCCGGCCAATTACATATCTGGGCAACGTAAATCACCCTCACAGATGGAAGGACTACAGCTTATTACAAGATATGAACAAAGACAACAATGAAATGCTAGAAGATTCATGCCAATAATGCTTTTCCTCATTCGGTATCTCGCTTGAAGCTAGATTCACCATTCTTTTCCGTTGAGTCCTTAACTATTTTAGTTTCAGCAAGACCATTCCCCTTTTCCTCAGTTGCATTGACTTCAAGTGTGTTCGATTTTTGGGGCACCTTTCGATCCAGATTCTGATCAGCTTCGGATTCTTCCGAATCATCAATTTCAAACCTTGCAGGTACTTCATTGGGATTTTGAACAGCTTCCGCGTCATGCTTGGCGGGTTCAGCATTTTGAGGCTGTGGTGTCCCAGAAATTTGAGCAGCTTCTAACTTCTCATAGTTGGAAATTACCTGCTGAAGCTCATCATTGAGATATAAAGCCTCAAAGAGCGTTGCTTCATCATCTGTAGTGCTTTCCACAATCCCCTTGATGATAGAGAGTGATTGCTTACACTTTCCCAACAAGCTGACAGTTAAATCTTCCTGCGGGCAATTATCTATCAGTAAATGAATAGCAGTGGGGAGTACAGAAGTGCAGAACTCTCATCAGCTCAATTAATAAAAATATACAAATACCAATTCATTATTTTGGTAATGTTGCCTTTTATTTATTATCAAAACGTGTGTTTACCTTCAAAGGTTTTGGGTCAGCCTCAGAAATCAATATGCTAGAAAGCAACTCGAGACTATTCCGAGCAACCACTAGATGCTCTTTCGTCTCCTCCACTGATATTTGTTGGTTAGAAGAGAAAGCCGCCGGATCATCCATATCTAGTTCAGCATCAGGAATTGGGTATCTTTCAGGGGGATCTACAGGATATTGATGTGCATATGACTCTGAGGGATACGGAATAGATGGTGAATTTCCTCCCGCCATGTCAAGTGGACCATCCCTTCCTTTCAATCTCTGCCATCAACCAGAGAGGATGTAGAATTCAAATTAATGTGAGAGTGAAGGAAACGGACGAGTCTATCACAGAAAAATTGTAAAATAGAAAACATTTTATTAAAAGCGTATAAAATAAGTGAAAATATGAAACCCAAGTTTCGCGTATCAAAATCAGTAGTCCGTTAAAGACAAAATTCCCACTTTCACTCGGGTATTTTTTAAGCATCATACACTTTTCCAAGCAATGTCTAGAAGCTACATACAGCAATAAAAATCAAGTACCAAAAACAAATAATGAAAAAGACAAAAACATAATAGAGAGCGGAAAGACAAGAGTATCAAATGAAACAAGACATCCCGTTATGGCCAACGAAAAAACAATAAAAGTAAAGAAATCACACCCACGCTCCCCCTTAAATTTTGACAAATTTTGGCCAATGTTCTTTTTTATTTCTTGCTATTACACCAACTAGTCTTAATTGTTTAAAAAATACTATATCGCGTATCTTACAAGGGAGATTATTGAAAGTGATTAAAAACAGAACTATATACAATCTCAAGAAAGTTCAAAACATCAGTGCAATTTACTCATAAAAACCAAGAAAGCCATAGTTCAGTCTCCACGTCGATATACTTGAGTGGCTTTCAGA
The DNA here is from genome assembly GCA_027742785.1 of Vigna reflexopilosa. NCBI lineage: Eukaryota > Viridiplantae > Streptophyta > Magnoliopsida > Fabales > Fabaceae > Vigna > Vigna reflexopilosa. The sequence goes on along the minus strand of CM050914.1, from coordinate 9,253,128 downwards.
AACTAATTTGAAAGAGAGATTCTTCAAAACATGGTTATTATACAGTAGAGTTTATCATTCTTAAAGATTAGTCGTGTAACGTCAAAGCATAACTAAGATAAATAAGAATATTTCAGGAACGAAAGCGATGATTTATTTAACGGTGAAAAGAAAGAAAAAGAAACTAACCATATAAGTTTGACGAAAGACGGGAAGATAAGCAAGATCCTCGGAGTCGCCCCAGGCCCGAATCAACTGGAAAGCCCGACGTCGAGTGTTGTGGTGGGCCTGGGGGTTATCAATCAAGGTAACGAGGTCATCTAGAAGCTTCTCGGAAGCGATTTCGGAGAAGACCTTGTCGCAGTTCATGGCGCAGGCTTCCAAGAGGTCGAGGCTAAGAGTCTGAACCACAGGGCTCTTGTGGTTGATCTTCCTCTTGATGGCCTTAACGACCTCGGAGCCGTTAAATTGGTCGGCGTTGATCATGGCACATATCCTGAGATTGATGCCCCAATTAGGGTCCTCCATGGTTTCGAGCGTGGCCTCGTCAACCATCTTGGACTCCGGCGTGGGAGCCTGCAGCATCTCCTTCACCTTGCCGCTTACCATTCGCCCCATCTGGGCCCCACCCGTCTTCAGCCTCTCCCCCAGTTGCGCCAGCTTCAACCGCTCCATCGATTAATTTTGCCCTTTTCTTCGATTGCGGAACCCTAGAATGGATTTGAAGAGTGAAAAGATTATGACGTTTGAGGATTATAAAGTGCAGAAGCGACGAGAGAGAAAAGGAGGGGTGTGTGGTGTTCTCATTACAGTGATTGAAAGGGTTGAATTTGCTTCCACTGGGTCCGCCACATACTTTTTCAATGCCCTATACTCGGATTTGTGGGTTACATTAATTACTATTTACTTACCATCTAAAATAATCTTACATCATTAAACCATTTAAATTACTCAAGTTAATTTATCTTTAAACATGTAAAAACTACAATGATTAGTCTCTATAATACAATACTTTAATAGCAAAATTTCAGTTTTAAAATTATATTTTAGCAGTGACATGATCTTACAAAGTTAACAACACAAGTATATGATTTTCACGTCTTCTTCTGTCTCGTCCTAATCATTGTCGTGTTGATTTGTTACGCGTGGACCAGATATAGGAAGACAGGCACAAATAATACTTTGACCAAAATCATATAGTGGAAAATATTGTTTAATTTCGTAGGTGGCTTAGAGTTTTGTAAAATAAGCATGTACTTATAATTTTTTTTTATATAATCATATATTTAGTTTAGTTAATATATTTTAAATTATCTTAAATAGTTGAAAATAATTTTATTTATACATAATTTAAAAAATATGTATACCTAATCGATATCTCGTTATATAATATATAAATATTTATATTTTGAGAATATCCTAAACTAAACTTTATATATGAATTTCTTATATATTATTTCAAATGATGTTTTAATGTCTTTGGATAAATTGTTTCTTTATTAATGTCTGTAGAAAGAAAGGCTAGTTAAAGGTAAAAAAAAAAAAAAATATTAAATCGCTTTCACTGACTCATCGTGAATTGAAATTTTTAAATAATTTATAGGTTTAAACAATTAAAAAAACAATTATGAACTAATCAAACTTTTTTATTAGAACACAATTTATTTAACTAAATACAAGAATTATCCAAGTATATTTTTTACAAAATGTGTTATAATTTTTTACATTTACGTAGTGTTATTTTTATTTTAGCCATCATATTATTATTGTTAATATTGTTTTGTTATTCCTTACGTTATTAATTGATTGTATATAGAAATTCTATATCCAGCCCTTTCTTCTCTTCCGTTAGTTTCACTTTCTTTATTCTATTTCTACTTTTAACCACCTACCAACTTTATCGTCTACGCATTGCATTTCTATTACTTACATCATGCAACCTAGCGCATTTAATCTCTTATTTGACATTTTTTTTAATTCATTATGTAGCAGGTATATATACTTTATGTGATGACGTTGGTTTGTTCTAATGTAAGACTTCGGTAATCTTTATTTATATTTTCAACCTTTTAGAATTTTAAAATAAATGTTCATTGTTATATTTTACAATTTTAAATTTTATGTCATTTTAGTATATTTAAAAACAAAAATTTATTTTTAAATTTTATAATTTTAAATTGGTGTTATATCAATATCTTTTAATAAAGTGTTTTACAAAATTAAAATTATAACTTTATTTGTAACTTTTATATTTAAAATATTCAAATATATATAATATAAAATAATGGACACAAAAGGCAAAAACATGTCACATGATACAAATTGAACAACAATTTTTTAAACTATCCCAAAAGTATAACTCTTTAATTACTAAGGAAGCTTTACATAATTTGCAAGATACGATGAAATATACATTTGACACTTTTCTTTTCATTTTCTTTGAAGCTATCTCTTTTCTTTTTTTAAATCCCTAATCACATTATTCCCTTCTCACTATTTTCACTCTTATCCTCTCATCATTTTTCTCTCGCTCTCACCACTTTAACACATTCACTCTCTCACCCTTTTGGTGTCTCTCTCTCTTTCTCCCCCCAAATCCCCACTCTCTTTCCATAAGATTTTTCAATTGACTTTGCGAACTACGTTCACAATTGGAAGTTCACATATGTCCAACTCAATGGAATGAAATAGGGTTGTTTTCTAATGAACTAAAGGAGGGAGATGTGATTGTTTTTCATGTTGAGAAGTTATTTAAAGATATTAACATTGATGTATTTATGAATGAAAAATATTTTTTTTAATATCATTGGGTTTTGTGCCATATTAGATGCACTTTATCTTTTTTGAGAAACCACTTAAACTTCAAAAGATATCTCAACTAATGTTTATGTTATATTTTTCTATATGTTATATGTTGTATTTCTTGTTTATATATGTTGTAAAAAATATTAAACTATAACATATATAAAACAATTTGCTAATTAGATTTTGAAAATTAGAGTTAGAAACATTAATTTAAATGGAAATGGTGAATACATTTTAATTGAAAATAGTGAATCACTTTTATTATCATTATTCTAATATGTTTGTCTTGAATTTATGCTAAATATAATGTCTCGTGATTTCTTTTATGATGATCAATTTTACGTCCAATAATTGAATCTGTAGAGTAGGTTAATGATTTCATGTTGTCTTTCATAAACATACTTATTTAAGTTTAGAACATGTTGTCAATCAGATGATGACCAAAAAATTTAAGCAAAGTGGTTTACATCAAAATTCTTGAATGAAATCAACTGTTCAAGCATATCAAATCATCGATTGAAGTTGAAAGCAGGTGTGTCAATTATGCTTTTAATAAACATTGATTAAGCAAAGGGTCTTTGTAGTGATTCACAATTGCAAGTTAATAAGTTAGGCAAAAACATGATTTCTACTAATGTGATCACAGGAAAAAAACATTAGTCAAAAGATATTTATAGTAAAAATGAATTTAGTGTCTTATGATTTTGGATTGCCTTTTAAATTTTAAAGAAGACAATTTCCAATATCCCTTTGTTTTGCAATGATAATCAATAAGAATCAGGGTAAATCTATTATGAGAGTTAGACTTTATTTGTTATCTCCAGTATTCACACATAACAACTTTATTGTTTTTGTTTCTAGAGTCAAAACAAATAAAGGATTAAAAATCCTAATTCTAGATGAAGATGGAAATGTCAGCACAACAACTAAAATTATTGTGTACAAAAAAGGTCTTGTAATTCTTTAAAAAGAAACACATATAACATTTTGCAATACATTTAACATATACACCTTCTTATTTTAAGGTTTATTCAATTACAAGGTATGTTTATTGTAACATCCCGGCAACTTACAGGGAATGTTGACTGCTCTCACACATTAACACGAGGCTTTCCAATGTGCTTTGTTCTCATTCGCACACTTTTCGGGAAAACTTCCCAGAAGGTCACCCATTCCTAAATTACTCCAGGCTAAGTACGCTTAACCATGAAGTTCTTATGGGTTAGGCTACCGAAAAGCAAATGCATTTTTTTATATGAGTAGACAAATCAATTCCTTTAAGCCATCCTTCAACTATATAGTCTCATACCTATACAGTCTCTAGATCCCTCTCATTCCGGTGTATGTTCGATTTGTCCATGTGTCCCTTCCACTGGAAGCCTGCCAGAAGCTGCACTTTGTGCCTCTCGCACGCAATCACTCTTTGTCCTCGTTAGTGCCCGGATGTCACATCTATCAAAGTTATGTTTTAAGTTTCTTAATGGATTAATGGAAGAAGGAAAATGTCAGATAAAAGACTTCATTATCAATAAAAGTCTTCTTATATCAATATAAAGTTTTGAGGTAATGCAACATTCGTATCTACTTTAATTTACAAAAATATCTACTTTAATTTACAGAAAAATTAATATTTGAAACTAATTATGTGTACTTTAATTTGAACATATAGTATGAATCATGATTGTATAATTTTCTTATTGAAATATGTAATGACCTATAAATTTGCATTTTAGAAATGATAGTGATTTAAAAATAGTGAAACTCAATTATTTTAATATAAATAGTTTCGTTATAAACGAGTTTCATTATTTTTAAACACATTATTTATCTATAAACCACTTTTCTAGAGTCCTTTAACTTCTCACTAGGTACTCTCATCCTTTGTTTATCTGATTGAAGAACAAATTGATAGTGAGCTCTTCAATTTGGACCGATCAACTCCTCCTTTTGAGTAAGTTGAGTTTCAACCATTTTTCTTCGGTCTTTTATTGTATTTGTTGCATGCGTCTTTTGAGTCTTCAATTTGAGTCTTTGTTGATCAATGAATCTAATGACGTATCCTGGTCGTGTTTGTGTTGTTCATAGGAGCAAATAGAGCTTCTTGAACTTTTGAAGTTGTTTTAGGACACTAGAGTTGTTTAGTCATCTATCAGGTAATGGAATATAGTTACTTTGAATTTAGTTAATATGCAAGTTTTGATTGATGGTTGTATGCTTGTATGACATTTGGATTGTGTAATTGAGTTATCAAATGAGATATGACTTATTAAGTTGAATTAGGAAGCTTGAATTGCCTTGGATATAATGTGATTGAAACTCTGCTATGATTGAATGATTGAGCTTGTATTTCGAGTGAATTGTATTGTTGAAATGCATACGAAATGAGAATTGGTTGGTTTGAACATTTATGGTTTGTGTTAGACTGGTTTTATAGGGCTGGAATGACATAAATCTGTAGAATTTTGTTTGTCGAATTATGCAGACTCACTGAGTGAGCATATAATCGTAAGGCGAAGTCAAAGTCAAAGAGTTCACTAACTTGACATCTCTAAGTGAGAATATACTCGCTAGAAGACTTTTGAGAGAATGTAAGTTTGTAACTAAGTTTGTGTGAAAATACCTAAATTTTAACTAAGTTTTCATATATTTCTTGTAGTGCATTTAATGAGTGTGATTATGTGAATGTTAAAAATAATGATTGGTTTATGATATGTTTATGAGTATGTATGATGTTTATTCATTTATAATGATATGATGTGTGATGTATAATTGAGAATGATTGGAAGCAATCCAAGAAGGAATTGATGGTGATGTCATTAGTGTGTGCTTTAAAATGTGGGGATTCTAAAAGTAGGTATCCTGATATATCATCAATCATTCAATTCATATAGAAATGAATGGGGTGGGGAAGAGAATGATAGGAGGTCTTTACCATGAACTTTTGGTCTCAGGTGTGAAGGATTAACTTCGTGAGTAGTAGGGTGTAACCCCCGTTTATGATTCTGTAGAGTATAAATACTATTACGAGTGCACACTTATTAAATACATATGTTGAAGCACATATCCGGATAATTGAGTCTAAAGTCAATTGATTATATGTTTGAGTTATAAAATGTAATAAATATTGAACTAATATGTGATGGTTAAATTGTTTATGAAGTTTTCTTTTGAATATTAGTTTATCATGTTGTCTCTTTTGTTTTCTTGGGTGTGTTGTTTGTTTCTTCTGTGATGATCATTTTATTGGTATATCTATTATTATAATTATTTTCTTCTAGATAACTATATTAATACTATATCTATAAGTTGAGACATATTTGTTTTATTTTATTAATTTTATAATGTCTTATTCTATCAATGTTAAAATTGAGATGTTACAAAATATAGTATCATATGTTTATTGATCATAATTATTATAAACTGCAATTATATATTTATCTAAATAAAATTAAGAATATTTATTTTAACAATAAAAATTATAATCTAAAATTTGTTCAATTTGGTCCTTTTCACTGATGGCGTCTAAATTGTTAGCAGTGTAATGTCCACATAAGCCAATATTGAATGAGCTGTCAATTTTTTATATACGTGGCAAGTTAAAGGAATGTTACGTTGAAACATGGTAAGCGAAAGTGGTTTCCTCCTCCGTTAGTCACCAATCATGTTGGGAACAACAGTGATGATGCTCATCTTCTCTATCATCATCTTCCCGCGCATCAACCTACAAACAGAGACAAAAAGATGTAAAAACCCCAAACCATCATCCATATTTACGAGCCTCCTCCACGTAAACCACACCACCACGAAATCTCCTTCATCTTCGCACCCAACCTACAACATCAAAGAGCTAGAAACGTAATCATGGAAGCACCCACATGAAACCCTAGTTTGCCTTCTCCACCACAATCGCGAAAACCCCTCCATCGCTCATAAGACCAAAACATGAAAAAATCCTAAACCATCATCCATATTCGCGAGCCTCCTTCACGCGAACACACCACCGCGAAATCTCCTTCATCTTCGCACCCAACCTGTAATAACAAAGAACCAGAAACGCAGTCATGGAAGCACCCACACGAAACCCCCTCCATTGCACCTTTATCTTCATGAACCTACAAGCCCAAAACGCAGATAACCACCCAAATTAGACACTCATTCGCGAATCAACACTCAATCAAGTTCGCTCCTCCTTTATGTTCTCTTTCTTCACACCATCATCTTCGTCCAAACTTGCAAAAAAAAAAAAAAACAAACCCCGAATCCTACACCCAAATTGAGCAATCAGAATTAGAAACAACAATGCAGCCTCTATCTCACTAAATCGCAAGTCAATCACCGTGAGCTCTATAGTGTAACAACTCATTCAATTTTTCTTATATAAATACTACACCGTTAATAATTTAGACATTATCGATGAAAATATGTTTTTGATATTGAATTGTAGGAAACAAGGAATTTCCTGAATGATTGATGACTATTTCCATCATTCTATAAATAATTGTTCTATTGCTAGTTGGATTAATATATTTTAGAAGAAAAAATATTATCAATTTTAATTTTAAAAAGAAATGTTTTCTTTGAATAAGCTGTAATGTTAACATCGGATCATTCGAACTCGTTGGGTAACAAAATATCTATTTGTAAATAGGTCATGCTATTCATAATAGTCTTTTCTCTTTCCACACCCTCATTGTCTAACCTAGTTATGGTTCAATACATTAAGATAACTAATTTTAAATATTAGTGCAGAATTATTTTATTAAAAAGTTAAAAAAAAAAAAGCTGCCGTGCTGGACAATTCTTCATGCACCTCCATAGTTCTTTCTGCACCTTTATAAGTCGAGTGAAAAGATCATTTTGCTCATATCTTTTTTTCACCAGCTTTTTCTTCCTCCGTCTGCAACCTTCTCCATCTTTTGCTCCAATAGCCCTTTCTCCTCACTCTTAATCCTTTTTCTCATTAAATATAATGATTATAAAATCTGGAATATTTTATTTTTTCATTCTAAATTGTAAATCCGAAATATAAATTTTGTATTTCGGAATATATATATATATATATATATATATATATATATATATATATATATATATATATATATATATATATATTAACGTGCGTATGTCTGTTTTTCAGTTGGTACATTTTAATAATGTGTACCGGATTATAATAGACAAAAATACTCTCATATATTATGGATTCTAAGTTTTAAAGTCAAGGATATTTAAATAATTTTCATTCTCAAAACTAAAAAAAACAAACCCCCAAACCCTTATTCACTTCTCTCATTCCTCTCAATCTTTTCTCTTTGATCTCTCTCACTCCAACCTTCACTCCAACCTTTTCTCTGTCATCTCTACTGTAGTCCCAATTAAAAAAAATCAGAAACACTGGCTGTTAAGCAATTTCTTACAAAAAATGATTTTATAATGAGTTTTCATTTTATAATTTTTGTCTTATCTAATTTTATCTAATTTTCACAAGCATAATGACATCAGAAGGAATTGGTAATTGGTGCATGAAGGTTTTTTAAGAGATGACGATTCAACATCTGCAGATGATGAAATTAGAGAGTTTAGTGAAGATGATGAAATTGAAGAGATCTTGATGGAACCTTTGCCTGAAGGCGAATATGATAATGACTCAACTCTTTACAAAGGTAAATTGTTTAACGACGAGTATTTCTAATTTTTTTTAATTGGATCTATCATAGGATGATAGAGAAAATGTTGGAGTGAGAGAGATGAAAGAGAAAAAGTTGAGAGGAATGAGAGAGGTGAGAAAAGTTTTGAGGGTTTTTTTTTTTTAGTTTTAAGAATGAAAATTATTTAAATATCCTTGACTTTAAAATTTAGAATACATACTATATGAGAGTATTTTTGTTTACACATTATTAAAATGTACCAACTGAAAAATAGACGTACGCGCATAAACAAACTCTATCTATATATATATATATATATATTTCAGGACTCAAAATAAAAAAGAAAATAAAATTGGAATTTTAAAATATGTGGAAACGGAAGAAGAAACTATGAAGGTGCAGGAAGAAACGTCTGCGAGAAACGAGGTTGTCCAATAACATGGGCCAGAAACCTTGACTTGGAGTTCAAAGCTATGCACTTATGTTATGTTAAGGCAAGAAATTGATTACTTGAAAAATAAATAAATGGAAATAAGTTTTAATAAACTTCAAGTTAAAAAGAATTAGTGAAAAAAAAAGAGAATCAGAAATTAAAAAAAAAAATAACTTATTATTTTTAAAATTTTCTTACCTTATTTCTCATTGTCTAAACACTTCAACTCATTTTTCGTCCCCTCTAAATTCTCATCTATCAAAAACATTATTAACATCCTCTTTAAGTTTGGTATATAATGTGATTCATGAATCAAACATGCAGGAAAGGTATTTCACAAATATTTTATAAGTTGAAAAATAGTTTAATTAAAGAATAAATATTTTATCATTAAAAGTTATAAATATTATATGTAATTAATGAAAAATCATTCATGCATCCATTTTTTTTATGATAAATAAAAAATAATATAATTATTATTGTTGTTATTACTATAATTATAAAATTAAAAATAAATATTTTTTATAATTTAATAGTAAACAATTTTTATTTATTTTGTAGGTAATTTATTTTATTAAAATTTATTGAGTTTAAAAATGGACAAATCAACTGTTAAACTTTAAAGAAACGGTTACTTAAATAATAAAATTAGTAAAATAATTATTTTAATTTAAAAAGATTTTATTTAAAGGATAAAATCAGAAAACTGTAATAACCCAGAATTAAAAATTTAAAATGTATTTTATAATATTAAATTAATAAAACATATTTTCTTTTAGTTACTAAAAACTTAACTTGGCAAATTACTCTCTTTCTCATTCTGAAAACTTACTCTTCTCTTTCAAGCTAGTTGACTCTTTTCTTCTCTTCATTTCCTTCTCATCTTTCCTTCAAATTTAACCATTTGATCATAAATCAGGAAACATCTAAGTACTCCTAGCATCATTAGCTTCAATTTGACTAATCAATTTCTCCTTCTTGTATCTGGTAAGCGTTTCCCTCTTTTCCATTCTCCTTTTTGAACTTTGATCATGTAGCAAATTTTGCTGCATGTAGTTCATTTGTGTTTTTCCCAAAATCATAATCCTAATTTTTATTCTAGAAACTAATTTCTATCACAAATTGGTGGAATATAGGTACCTTTAGGTTTTCTCCTAAGAACAGAACACTGTACATCACCTCTGGGCTTGACTGTTGCACTAGAGGTAAGGGAGGTTAGACTATTTCATTTTGTGTGTATTGAACTGTGCATGGATTGAATGCATGTTTAGAAACATGAAATGTATGTCTGAGAAATTTGTTATGTACTGGTGTGATTGATATATGCAATTTAGAAATATTGATTGGGAATCAAGATGTGTGTTTTTTGGTCTGTGAACTTTGTACTGGTGTATGTATGAAATAGAAACTGATATGAAACTGTATATGATGTGGGAATTAAGTGTTGGAGGTTGTGACTTCAAGATATGCAGTTTATTAGGAAAACAGTTTGGTTAAGTATAATGGTAGAGTCAAAATTTAGGGAACTAAGCTAGTGATTTTTAGAGTTAAAGGTTAAGGTCTGGTCTAGGTTATTAAAGTCTCTTAGTTAAGGCATTTAGAACTTAGTAGAAGCCTCAAAATAACCAAGAACAGTTTTCAAATGGTAAATTCGAAATTGAACCACTAAACAATTAAAATTTGAAGTTTTAGATCATAATTTGATGTCTAACCATTAGGGATTGATGTTAGGAAGGTTTGTAAACATTTAGACAAGCTCAATTCATCGCATAGAACAATTTGGGAGTGTTAGAAACTCATCAAAGTGTCTCAGATGCACTAAAATCAGGTTGCTGTAAAAAACTAATAAGAATAATCGATTATCTCACTTGATAATCGATTATTCTAGTCAGAATGTCATGTTTTCTTCAAAGTTCACGTAAATAATCGATTATCATATGTAATAATCGATTATTGTTGTCAGGAAATCATCTAGGACAGTTTTGGGTGATTTTCGGGGTTCCGGGTATCATTCTTGGACGTTCCTTAGGTCGTTCTGGGGGTTTTGGACCTTTCTGAAACTGTTGGTGACGGTTTAAGAGTCATTTTCTCTATCTAAGTATGAGTTTAAAGGATTTTGTGTTGTTTAGTGGTTCTTCTGGGTCTGTTATTTGTTTGGTTGATGATATACGGGTTTGGTATGAGCTAATGTAGTATGGATGCACTTATATAACTATAAAATGGTATGTTTGGATGAATAAAAGAGGAATGTGAATTTATCAAAGTGATGTGAATAGTATCAAAGTAAGATCTCTAGGTGAGATCATTGTAGTGTTTAGAATGGATGTAAGAGGCTTCCATATGCGGGGGTTATCCCAACACTCTAATGGTCTTTCATTCTCACTTAGAGAGGATTGACGCATGTGGTGAAAGTAGTGGGAGGTCCTAGTGTAGGCGCTTCTTGGAAGGCCTATTGCGCGGTAACGGACTAACCTTGCGTGTGGTCTGGTGAAACCCCTCGGCAATGGCTTTGCAAAGCAGTAGAGGTCACCACAAGTGCACAACCCGCCCCAGATCGACATTCATTCTAAGTCCGGACGAGTCTAGTTTGTGTCATACCATGATGGAATGTTTACTTAGTTACTTGCATGTATATGTCTTTCTATTTCAACTGTTGTATGATAACTTATATGTTTTTGAAACCTAGCTTACCTTTACTCTTGTGTGTGTTGCATGTGATGTTCCTTTTTCTCTTTACGATGATCATCCACTTGGATGTGAGCAGAGGGGAATGAGGCTTCCCTGGAGCAGACGTTGGAAGAGATCGATGTTGCTGCCCCTGGTTCTTAGGACTCTTCTAATTATGTTCCTTTATTTTGAAAGACTGGTTTGTAAATAAAGTTAAATTTCTAGTTAGTAAGTAGACTTAGACTAATATTCCTCATTTTGGGATACGTTACTCTGAAGCTTGTAAAAATTTAAATTTCACTTATATTTGGATTACTGTATGCTTAATACTGTCCTCTATTAACTCCTCACTGCTCTCTCATACTATACTGCTGAATTCTACTATGTTATATGTTCAGTATAAATTTTGGATGTCACAAAAACAAATGTAAGAAGTGTATACGTGATACTATTTTTTTAATTGAGAAGTGTCTAGGATTAGTATCTACATTTATTGTCATGTTCATGTCTTAATATATGTAAATTACTTATTTTAAATATTTTACAATTACAATTTTTAATTATTATTTGATATTAAAAAGAAAAAAACATGTGTGATTTATATTAAATTCTCGTTTATTTATATATATATATATATATATATATATATATATTATAAATGAGAGTATAAAACAAATTTTATACCCATCAACTATTAAGATAAACATGAGTTCTCGAACTTTTACTTTAGAAACAGAATAAATATAATTAAACTTATCACGATATGCTACATTTAGTAATAGTTACTAAAACATTATTAAAATAATAAGTAAATGATTACGTAAAAAATTAATTTAAAAGGATATATTTTTTTATGTGTCTATTCACATTTTTATTGTATTATTTTTTTCTTATTATATATAAATATATATATATATATATATATATATATTTGTAATATTTTTAGAGTAATATAATTTTATTTATTATATAAAACAATATGACTAAATGTATTGCTTATTTTACAGTGTACAAATAATGATGTAAAAAAAGTTTGTTGATAAAGGATTAAATATTTTAAACACTTACAATTCAATTTTATGCAAAATATTGACGGTTAGTTACCTTTTTCAATGTATGAGGATCACTTTGTACTATCTGTTAGTTACTTTTCAATATTTTCTTTATTCACTATATTTTAATTTCTTTTTCCGTTTTTCACATAAGTTTTCATTTTCTTTTTCTTTACACAGATGTCCTTCATGGTAAGTTTTGTACTATAAAAAGAAAGTAACATATAACTAAATGAAATAATCTTATTAGTATATACGGCTAATAACTCACACATTTCTTTTAATTAATTAAAATTTATTAAAAACAATAAAATGAAGAGATAAGTCACACAACGATATTTTCTTAGTAAATTAATTAATAAAAGTTGGTATTTTAAAAAAATCATGTTAACTTGTTTAGTTTTAAATAATGAAAAGTAAGTGCGATAAAAAAAAGACAGTAGAGTTAGAATTCACTTAGAATCTTAAGACATTGATAACAAGGAAGAGAAAAACATTTGTTCACATTTTTTACTAAATTGTCATTGTAAAATCAATATTATGGCTTTGTTCTTCGTTGGATGGTGTTGAAAATTTGACAGTATATTTGGAATATCTTATTTTTCATTTTGACCATTTAGATAATTGATACAAGATTTGAGTTGAGAGAAATTCAGTTCACACTATATATATCTATTTAAGTTTTTTTTATCTTTCTTGTTTTTTATTTGCGAGCTTGTTGTTTTGTTGTTTGGCTGGGTGTTATCACTACTTTGTGTAATTGATTAAAACTCGTTTTTACTCTCTTTTTTTAACATAGTGGATTTATTTTTTTTGGTTTGGATGATTTATGATTTTTATCCTTGCTTTGGAAGGTTTTTTACATTAAATATCTTGGTGTCTTTGTTTGTGATTTTAGTGATTTATTGTTGTTGTTCTTTGATTGTTGCTCCAATAGATTCTTAAAATTTAGGGGAAATTAAATCAATTTCATTCTCTAGAAATTTAGTTGTGTTGTTGTTTTTTCCATCAAAATGGTATAAGAGCTCTTAGTTAAGGATTATATTTAATTGCTTGATGATGGAGGAAAATGCAAAAGTGGTTGCTTTGATTGGTTCAAATTATCACTTGTCAAAGGGCAAGATATATGACTTGTTGTTTGTGAAGAAATTGCATCTTTATTACACAAAAACCAAATTATATATTTAATGAAGAATGGGACTTTAAGCACCAATATGTGATTTCATTCAATAATATGTTGAATACAATATTTATAATCACATTGCAAATGAAAAACATGCTAGAACTTTTTAGGAGAAGATTGAGTCTTTATATACTTTTAAGTCAAACAATAATAAATTGTATTTTTTGAAGTCAGACAAAAATGTCCATAAATGTTAAAGAAGTGTAATTGATAATTTATTTTATGCACACAAAAAAGTTAAAAAATAATTAAATAAAAAAAAATTAACTTTGTTGTACCGCTTCTTTTCCTGTCTAATAGTTTGTCTTTCGTTCATTATAAAGTTGTTAAAAATTAAAATATAATTAATTGTAACAATATTTAAATTAACCTAAAAAATAACTAACGAAGATAAAACAAGTAAAAGCGACCCAGTATCAATAAAGTGATAAACATATAAAAATTTTACAAAAAAAAAAACAATTAAAATAAGAATTTGAGACTTAAGTTTCCTTTATGTGATTTCTCGAAAAGCTTTTGCTGTTAACTTAACAAAATCTCTTATATTAAATAAACAAATAATATGTTAATACCTGAAATTATTAATTATAAAGACATAATTTACTTGTTTTGTGATTAGAAAACTATTCTAAAATAAAAAATAAAAAATGTATTTTGATCTTTAAAAAATTTAAAAATTTATTATATAAATTTATGTTATTTAAATTAGTAAAATTAATCATTTCATATTTAAAGATAAATATAAATATAAATGTAGTGGAATTGGGGAACGTTGACATAGTTAGCATTTCTTTTTTTTAAAATGTGTTTATTTTTCTTAATCCATGGAAACCAATAACTAATAACTCCTTAATTAAGGTGTTAAGATCATTTAAGGAACTGATCTCTCTCAAAAATGTTTTTTTTTTTGAGAAATATAAGATTATTTCTCCACCATGTCATGTCATGATTTGATTGGTTGCTTTGTTATTAATAATTTTGTAAAAAAAATGTTGATAGAATTAGAAAGAAAAAGAAAAAGAAATGAAATCACGGGCAAATCTTGTGTGCTTTGAAGAGCGGAAATGAGAAAGATGGATCTGTGAAAAGTGCATGTCATGCAATGGTTTATCAGACATGCACGCTCAGATCTCTTACTGCTATTGGCTTTCATTTGGGACCAATTTCTCATCACATAAATTTCCTCAAAAATACTAAATAAGAAAACAGTAAAATATTAATTTCATATTCCCCTAGTTCAGATTTGAGATTATTTATAAAACTTACTATTTGGAGGATTAATTTGAGATAACTTATGAGAATAATATATATTTAATTTATGTTATTTAAAATTATTCGTAGACAAATTTTGAAAGGTTAAAAAATATAATATGAAATGAAGAAAAAATGTGGAATTACGTGAATTGTTAGGTTAATTTAACCAATTAACGCTGTATGCAGTCTGTAATTACCGACCCGTGAAGGCTGGTGGTACCAAACTCCCTCACCAACCTCAATGTCATTACTCTAAAGAGTAAACTTTTAATATATATTTATTCAGCTTACCTTTATTTATTTATTTAATAATTATTATTGTGCAGAAGTAATGAATAATATTTTTTTAATAAATAATAATTTTAAATTTGATACTATTTACTCGAATGCAATTCTTGAAATTTAAATGCCAATGTAAAAGCAAAGGAAAAAAAGAGAAAAGAAAACAATATACCATTGTGTATATATCGCTTTCATTAGAAATTAATGTATCACTTTGGTTTTACGAACACAATGTTTTCGCATATCTTAACCTTAGGAATATAATATTCCATATTATTATTAGCACTTTGAAAACCATGGTGAAGGAAATCTCAGTTGAAAATCTCTATAAACATATTATTCTTTGCTTCTTTGATAAAAGAGAAACATGAAAATAATGAGGGTAGATTTGCCTCATATGCACTAGCTTTCATCGTTCAATTTGGATGAGAATTTAACTTAAGTATGGTCAATTTGAAATTAGAAATCTACACATTCAATGCACTTAAACTATAACTATGCTTTGCAAGCAACCAAGGCATTGATGCTAAAAGAAAAGCAAGATTTCCCACTAGTAAAAAGTTACAAAGACATCTTTTTAATGTATTTTTTTTTATAAATCTAAATCTTTAAAATATAAATCAGATTTGTTAATTAAAAAGTGTAATATAAATAATTGCATCCACCAAGTTTTGTCTAATTGATTGAAAATTTAGTTTCTTAAACTTGTTAAGGCTTCAACTCTTAGTGATGTTTATAAAAAAAATAATTAAAAAATCCTTCGTTAAGAGAGTTATAATGTCCATTTTATAGTTCTTTTATTATGACTCTTAACAAGTTTAAAAGGAGAGAAAAGTGGAATCCATTATCTTTATACATATCATTTTCATCTTTTCTTCTTCTCACCTACATATTTTGATACTTCTTGTTTCAAAATATCTATGACATTTAAAATTTTAAGTTTCAAAATTAAAAATTAAGCAAATTGCTTTTTTCTCTTCTAACTTCCTCTAGCTTTATTTGGATTAAAAAAAAAGATAATAAATAGTTGACGTCTTATTTAATATGACATAGTTACATGTTTTATATTATTTATAATCAAAATATAAAATGTTCTCGGGCAAAAGATATCCATAACTAAAATGTTATATAATATTATAAAAAATATAAAAATTAATTTTAAATAAGTATCGTAAAGGTTAAAGAATTGTAAAACAAAAAGTTTTGAAATATTGCATATGTAAAACATTTTTAATATTTTAAATATATTTTTTATACTTTCACACCCTTTAAACATTAACAAAAACTTACATTCTTCTTTTCAGACAAAATATAATATGTTAAGAATATATATATATATATATATATATATATATATATATATATATATATATAAATTTAGCTAGGCTTTTCTCAACATGTGGTAAATAGAATAACTTTTTATATACTAAAGATATATTATCTTTAAGACTCAATTGTTGATATGCAATCTTCTTCGCATACAATACATGTTTTATGACTCTTAACAAAATATCCCAAGAAATTCTTGTGTACATAAAAGTCATTAATTATAAAATAGCATGACTTCCATTTAGGAAGATTCATTGAAAAACACATCAAATATTTGTAGCCCCTAATCCCATAACAACCTCACATTTTTAATTAATAGATTAAGACAATCTATGTAATTTTCTTAATGTGTTAAACGAAAGATTATCATAAACAACATCATAAATAAAATACTTTTAATATAACTTACTCGGAAAAAACATATATTTAAAGGAATTTTTCTCCTTTACCTCTCCTTTCGTTTTTAATAAAAAAATATATTTTTGGAAGAGATAAAAGTAAAACAAAAAGACATTGACTATTTCTATTCCTAAACCAACAAATCAATTTCTTTTTTTATGAAAATGTGTCAACTTCCTTAATATTCCCCTCTAACAGAATATTTCCTTTGGAAACTGAAATATATGTGAAGAAACAATTTTATGCTAATTAAAATTATTTGATTTTAATAATATAGATTCATAAGTATATTTTTCTAAAATATTTCTCATTTAAACTTGGTATCTTGAAAAAAAAGTTAATTAAAGATAAATCAACATTAAATTAAAGGTGCTATATAAGTAATATCATGAAATAAAGTAAATTAATTAAATGTATTTATATTTAAGTTTGCTTGATTTTAAATAAGATAAAATAAAAACAATTTGTTATGTATATATTTGATCTTAGAGAAACTAATGATTAATATCTTCAGCAAGTAAAATAAGATAATATTATTGTAGAAGAACACTTTTTGAACTGAAAACATTTAATATTTTTAATTGTTGTACAAAGTTTTAAATGTAAGACATTGAAGTAATATATTATTAAAGAAACTAGATCTTGATTATTCCTTTATATCATATACAAGAAAAAAATGAAAAACCAAATTGATAAGATTTTGAGAAGTAATATTAAAATTTGGATAATTTTTTAAAAAAATTTCAAGATATATCGATAGATACTGATTTAATATTTTGAAATATAATAAATTTTTTAATATATTAATATTAATATATTATAAAAGTTTAGAAGGACAGTTTGAAGAACCCAATAGAAAATCTAAACTCGGTGATGTTGCAAGTTGCAGAGATGAAGAAGATACAAGAAGTTGAACAATTTTTTTAAGGATATTATTATTTTCACATTTAACAAATTTTTACACATTTTATATTTATTAGTTTATTCTTTAATCTTTTTTCTTTTTTACAAATATAAAAGTTAACTTTTTTTTGTTACTTCTAAAAATAATATCTAATATATAAAATAAAAAAAAAACATTTTCCTTGATTTAATTAGACAGCAATTAGAGTGGTTGTTGCTTGGTTATGGAACATGAACAAAGCAGCTGTCTATGATCTGTATTATTGTTTGTGTGGGTACAGAACAGCATGGCTAAGTCCTATTTGTAGTTAAGACCCTGAATCCTTGGTACAATCACATAACTAAGATTGGGCCCACACAAGCCCATTACCTTTTCTGATAAAAAAAAAAACCATTTCTCTGTCTCCAAATCAAATCAAAATTATCACTCTTTTACTTCACCTAAATTATTAGCACTTCATTTATGCACACACAAATTTTCTACTAAACTTTATCTACAAATATTCATGTCCTTAGCTTCAAATTGTACTTCCACTTCCATCACTGGTACTGCCAAGTCCAACTGAACTCAAAACATGGTCTCACAACAACATAATGACACACCAAACACCTTATCATTTATCAATCCTTACCTACCACACTCTAACACCACCATCTCAATACCACTAAACTCAACCCTTATTCATTGCCATCAAAATTTACCACCTTTCCTCCTTCACCTGTTACGTACCACCGACACATATTCCGGATATCAAAACAATCAATTTCTATAAATGCCACAAAATAATTATATTTCTTTTAAATCTGCGTATATCCAACATCTAATATTGTGTATTCAAGTATAAATACTATACGAACTTATGCTGTATCATATTCATTCATATCTGTCCTATGTTGTCATATCTAACATTAGTATCATGTTGAATCCATACAAATCCCATTTATGTGTCTCTGCATCACCATTAAACTGTTACTTATATTTTTCATTCATAATGTCTTTTCAAATATAAAAAGAAATAATTTAAAACGTCCTTTTCCCACGTGAGAGTCTCACATGCACATCCATCAGAAAACAGTGCCCAGATTTTCAAAGAGACACAGGTTGGAGAAGGAGATAGTGTTGGAGATTACATATTCATGGACTAGTTTTTCATATATAAGGTGGTCATGTTCAAGTCATACAAAGAAAGGAAATTGGAGATTCGAAACAGTGGATGAATGTGATTCCCTACATGTGTAGGACTTGAAAATTCTGCTTTGGCAAACAATAATATCTCGGTAACTGCGCACAGAAATACTAAGAAGAGTGAAATTGACAAACATACATAGATGTTACTGTATGATTTCTTAAATATATAATTTTGTTTTTGCTGCAAGCAACTTACTGATATATATATTTTCACAACTCATAACAGTTGTTTCATGACAGAAACAATGTCATCCAGCCTAGAGTTTTGACCACAGGAAGTTCCTCCATTACTACAAGTTTTCATATTTTACGAATTTTTTTTATAGAACTTTAAAATAAATAAAGAAATATGAATTTTTATAGAAAAAAAAATGAAAATATAAAAAATTGTATCAGTAATCCCTGGGTGTCGGATGAAACGTTTGTATAAAATTGCATGGGTGTAGGTTTTTGTGGCTGAGCAATGACGATTGATACCACTGAAAACATTAGTAATTTGACCAGAGATTCTCACCCCATGTGAACAAAATTTAAAAGGGCGAGTAAGAAGACAGTGTATGAAGTGTTGTATGGAATTGATTATCTATATTATGATGTGAAAGGCACTTGATGAATTGTCAAGTAAGCATGAAAGTTACATTTACTTTGACATTAAATTTATATATATATATATATATATATATATATATATATATATATATATATAAAAATTTGAAAAATTAGATAGGAATTGTTATATGAACTAAGTAGGATGGTCCACCCACTAAAGCTTATTTGGCGGGTGTGATTGAGATAATCTATGATCATGAAACATGTGGTGTCCCCTCACATAATTTTGAAATAATGTTTCTTAGTTGTTTTCCTTTTCACAAGGGCATACATTTTTGCATTTGAAGGATATATAAGAATATGTACGTAAGTAATAAAAGAAAAATTTGTGAGTGCACTGTCGTGATGGGAACAAGAGAAGGAAGAAGAACCAATACAACAATTTTATATAAATAACTCTCATAAAATTGTGTGGAAGGCAAGAAAACAGTCTAAGATCCTTAGTACCGATTTTGTCATCAAGAATTAAAAAAATAATCCAAGACAAACAATTCCCTCTCAATATGGAATATTTAATTGCCCCACTTGTCCTCCCAAAACAAGATGAACTGTGATGCATGCAAATAAATCAGAGTAAAAACACCATAAGCAACTTTAACAAACACATATGAAATATCTTGAGGATGCCATTACATAATTAAGGCAAAAATTATACATTTTATAAAACAAAAATTATAAATACATCATTTTTTTAAGTTTACAATTGAAAGTAATATCAATATTTTTATTTCGATTACATCCAATTTTCATTAATATTAAGTTTTTTTTAGTCATTCTTTTAAAGATCCGATAATAATTATTTGAAACTATTTCACTCGTTTCAATATAAATGTTAACATTCTGTACAAAAAGTACTCTTTCATGTGTACTAATTTTAGACTAGCTCATTAATTATTTTTAGTGAATTTAAAATATGTTTTTATAAATAAATAAATTGTTAAATAATGACAAATTTTAATAAAAAAAAATTAATCATTATAATAACCAATTTAGATGTTAATTTATAAACTAAAAATTATCAATAATTAAAATAATTTTAAAATTATAATTGGTCTTTAAATTAGTAACTAAAATAATTTTTATTATAATTTTGTTTCTAAATTAATTACTAACTTTAGATTTTGACTATTAAAAAATTAATTTCTAATTAGGAATTAATCTCTAAACATATCATTGATTACTAAATTGATGATTATTTAAGAGTTTTATTATTACAAGTTTAGGGTATTGACTGAATAGTAAGAGAGGTGACGGTGATTGAACAAACAGTAAGCAAGGTGATGAATATAAATCTGTAACAGTAACAGTTCGAATTCAATACACTATACTGGCTTTTGTTAGTTCGACTTTTTCTGTTTCCTTTTAAATAAGAAATCAATTTGCCAAGGATGGTTGAATTTTTAATATATATAAAATACTCTTTCCAGAAAGTATATATGATTTTTTTTTTCAGAAAATTCTTGAAGTAAAATGTTGTTTACATTATATATATATCTTCTATATAAAACCCTTAGGTAGATATCTTCTATATAAAACCCTCACGCACAGAGTGGTTAACG
Organism: Vigna reflexopilosa; assembly: GCA_027742785.1. Classification (NCBI taxonomy): domain Eukaryota; kingdom Viridiplantae; phylum Streptophyta; class Magnoliopsida; order Fabales; family Fabaceae; genus Vigna; species Vigna reflexopilosa. The sequence continues at coordinate 9,231,840 of CM050914.1, read as the reverse complement.
ATGTCTAAAATCTAAATTTGATAAATCAATCACAAACTTAAAGATAACAAAGAATAGAGTTTCAATAAGACCTACATTTTAAAAAAGAACGCACAACCTTCCTTAATTAAGTGAAGACTTCTTAGACAAAAGTATCACTGAAAATTTTATTTAATATAATTATTATTCTAATTGACTTTCAACACATAAAAAATAAAAAAATCATTAATTTTGTCCTCTCTTTCTTTTATCATGATCAGAGCATGTCTGTAACAACTCAAATAATAAGTTTTGTTTGGAATAGTAGTTTTAATTTGTAAAATATAGTTCTTAAACAATAAGCTATTTTCTTGAGTCTATAAATCTGTGGTTTATATTCGTAAAAACTTGTAGTCTGTGATAAAACCAGTATTATTACAAGTTCAATTATGGCTTGCTTTAAACCTCAACAACTATCACTTTTAGGATGTGACTTCATCGTGTAACTTCCACTTTTAAAGGTAAAGTATGTGTCCACGCTTAATTTTGTTCCGACAATTAAAAATTAAGCACATAATAATAAAAATATTAAAAAAGATAAAAAAATAAATATAAAATAAAAACAATAAGACGAGATCAAACATAAATGAGATATGTGGACACTCTTGAAAAATAATAGAAGAAAAAGAAGAAGGAAATCGGAAAATTTATTTAAAGAGAAAATAGCTTGTTTGGGATTGAAAATCATGAAAAGACAAAGTTGTATATTGAACTATAATTGTTTCTTGAAGGTGTTGTATGTACCATTAAAATATTTGATAAAAAATTTAGAACTCCTCTTTCTTATTTCAAAATCTAAAATAAACTTTTGTCTTGATACGAAATCAAAATTAAACCATGTCATTTTATGGTTATAGAAATATTTTTGGTATTAAATATCTTATAAATATAATGGAGTAGCTTAATCCACACTTATCTATTTGAAATGTTTTTTACATTATTCAAAATCTTCAAACAAAATTTACAACTCATTCCTTTAGGTCAAGAAGTGAGGTTTAAACAAATCTTATAAAACTAGTTTGTAGAATAAGATTTACACTCACATATTTTTAGATTATTTTAAATTGATCCTATCTTTATGAAACTTTTAATATTTTATTCACAAATTATAACAATTTTTCAATATTTATAAAATTATTACTACGTTTTTTATTCCATTAATTTAGATACAATCCATTTAATATGTTGTTAATACATATCTATTTTTTTCTTATAGTAATCTCTTCTTCCTTTTTCCTAAAATGTCCCACATTGATAAGATAATCTCATAGATCCTCACCTTTCTTTGTAAAGAGGAGACCAAAATCATACATAGAGGGGTAAATATAGGTCCTGCAGTGAATCGCTGCACGAATTGTAGTGTAGTTTTATTTAATTTTATTTTAAAAGATACCTTTTGAGAAACATGAAAAGTTTTGACCTATTGTTTGTGTCATGCTCACTAAAGCTTGTCTTTTAGAGGTAAACTTATTTATCACTTTTTATTGTTTATTTTTAAACAAGTATATCTAATAACGAATGCTAACAGTAGTGACATTTGGTTCTTGTGATCTATTTAGTTATTGCTAACACTTAAAGCTTTAATAGTGTCATTTGATTTTTTGTTTCTTTGAAAACATTGCTAAATATGAATTTTTAAAAATACATTTAGCTAATTAAAAAAATCAACCTAGAAATTTTTATCATATAGTGTAGGAAAAGGTTTCGAGACCAGTTATTTCGGATATTAGATTTTAATTCCAAACCGAAACATATTTTAATGATATTTTTTTTTATTATCAACTAAAACATAAAAGTCATTGTTATATTTTGGTTCATTAAAAATAAACATGAAATCATAAACAAACAATAAAAAAAAAAAAAATTGGATTGAGTTTCCGTTTAGATAGTAATTGAAACCTAGACTCTTTTTATTTTAAAAAATATATATTTAATTTTAAGAATATTATGCATTAATACTTACAAGAAGTGATATTTAATACTCTTAAAATTAAATAATATTAGACTTCGAATATTAGTAATTCTGAAGGTTAAAGAATGCAACTTTCCGTGTAGGTTCTATCAAAATTTGTACACAACATACGTATGGTTTCAATTATTACAGAACCGAAGTTAAATCTTATCGCTCAGATAAAATAATAAAAAAGAGAGTGACAATTTTGATAAACCTTTCTATCTCTATTTTGAAAAAACCGAGATCAAATATATTTAAAATCTTGATATTTTAATAATTTTTTTAAGAATTTTTTTATAATGGGTCACGTGTCACTATTTTATTAGTCTGTTTAAATTTATATTTAAAAAATAGGTTTAAACCTTTCATTGGTCCTTATATTTGTGTGCACATCTCAGTTTGGTCCTCAAGTTTTGAACTGTCTCAATTGGATCATAATTTTTGTAAAAATGCACACATTTTACCCTAACCGTTAAGTTGTCTCAAACGGCGTTAATTGATGTTGGGATGAATTTTTTATTTTAGGCTTAATCCCTCCTTTGGTCCTTATATTTGTGTGAAAATCTCAGTTCGATCCTCAAATTTTTTCTCAAGTCCTTATGACATGCAAACATTTTACAACATTTTATCCCAACCGTTAAGTGTATTGAGACGGCGTTAACATTGAACTGAGCTGTAATTTTTTTTTATGTTTTAAAATCATTAAATCCACGTGGCTATGTTCTTTCTTTTTCCTTTCAATCACTGTTGATCACAGTTCACTCATTCCTCCACCCTCAAACCCTCAACCCCCCGACTCACACCTTTTCTCCCTCTCAAACTAAAAAATGTCGCCGTTGTCGACAATTCAAAAATTATGACCCAATTGAGACAGTTCAAAACTTGAGGACCGAACAGAGATTTTCACACAAACATAAGGACCAAGAGAGGGATTAAGCCTAAAATAAAAAATTCATCTCAGCATCAATTAACGTCGTTTGAGACAACTTAACGGTTAGGGTAAAATGTGTGCATTTTTACAAAAATTATAACCCAATTGAGACAGTTCAAAACTTGAAAACCAAACTGAGATTTGCACACAAATATGAGGACCAATGAAGGGTTTAAGCCTAAAAAATATTTAAAACGAACCAATCATAAACCATTATATATGGATTATCAAAAAATTGTTAAAAAATATTTTCGATATATTTATGACTTTAGTTACTAAAAAAATCAAAGTCAAATCCTCTTATTCAAATAAAAAATTAAAAAAAAAAGTGACAATTTTAAAATTTTGATCAACAATTCAACTTCGATTTCTTAAAAATCGAATCATGATTTTAGTTATTATACAAATAAAGTCAAATCCTCTTAGTTAAATAAAATAATAATGATAACTTTCGTGTTTCTGTCTCGATTTTTTAAGAACTAAAAAGAACATATTTATAATTTCAGTTGTTCAGTAACCGAAACCAAATCCACTCACTTAAATAAAATAATTAAAAAAAAATAACAAAATTTTAAAAATTTGGTACACCATTCTATCTTAATTGTTAAAGTATTGAAGCAAAATATATATATATATATATATATATATATATATATTCGTTCCTTTTAAATCTGAAAAATTTTTAAAATTGTCATTTTGTCTTTATATATTTTGTTTTCTTGAAAATCGATAATTGTATTATATACAATAAAATAGAAAAAAAAAACTGATTCAAGTTTTGCAGAAGGATGAATATGTTCACACTTTAACATCTATGGGTTATAAACTTATGCTAGATGGATGCATGTTGACATATAAATAATACCAACTTGACATTTTATTCACTGTGAATCAAACCATAACCTATCTCCATTTTGTCATCCATCCTCAACTTTTACTATTACTAGTATGTATGATCATGATCAAACTTGATAACAATTGTGTCACTTGATGATAATTATGACAGTGAATTTTTTGGTAATAAAAAATAATAGTTATGAAGAAGTAATGATAATAATAATAAATAATAAAAATAAAATTGAAGACAATAATAAAAATAATGTCATTTAAAGAAAACTATTTGTATGAATTAAAATTAATTATAAAAAAATAAAATATACAATGTAGAGCTATACAATATATTATCTAATAAATTTGTGTTAGTGCAGTTACATTTTCAAAAGGTTTATATATATATATATATATATATATATATATATATATAAATAATATTTTTTATTTTTATAAATTAATTCTATTTATAAACCCATAAAACAAGTATGTTTAAGTTCATTGAAATAACAAATTAAATAAGCTAGATTATAAAATATTTTACTTTAATTTATGTCAGAATATTTTGTTTGAATTTTTCAAGCGAAACCCATCAAGGCCCATTTTGTATGAGTGGTCTAGGTCTTACAATTATAGATGACTAACTAAATCTAGCATTTATTGTACCAAAAAAATACCATATGAGTAACCTTTTTCTTTTATATCTTTTCCAAAGTCCTTATTAGTTATTCAGACACTTATCAATTAAGATAAAATAAAATAAAATCTAAAACAACAAAAGGCAAATATGGAAATTGTTTTTATATTTTAAAGACACAAAAAATTACATTATATATATATATATATATATATATATATTGTTGGGTACAAACAAAGTCCCACATCAGAAAAAAAAAAAAAAAAAAGATGAACATGGGTTTATATACACATAAGATACCTCCATTGATAAAAGACAATTTGGAGTGGTACCAAAAGCAAATCCGTGAGGGCTTGGCCCAAAGCGGACAATATCTTATCAATGTGGAGACTTATGTGTATATGTGAGTGTGGACATTCCTTCATAAAGTGGGCCAGTGGCCAATAGCCTGAAAGTGAATCATGAGAGGTGGAAGAGCAAGAGATGCTCAGTGTTTGACCATGGTTTGTGAGAGAGAAGTGTTGACCATGGTGTACTCGAGGATAAGAAAGAAGACGTCGCTGTAGGGGAGGTGGTCCTTTGTTTGAGGGGAGGATGTTGGGTACAAACAAAGTCCCACATCAGAAAAAATAAGAGATGAATATGGATTTATATACACATACCTCCATTGATAAGAAGCCTTTTGGAGTGGTACCAAAAGCAAATCCGTGAGGGCTTGACCCAAAGCAGACAATATCTTATCAATGTGGAGACTTATGTGTATGTGTGAGTGTGGAACCCCTCCCAACAATAGTTTGTTGGGATAAACTTAAATTTTAGAGATTTATTGTTTTATTAGTTTTGGGTCTAGTAATATTGGGTTTGATTTGATAGAGATAAAATAAGGATGGGTAGTTGTGATTTTCTGTTTATCTAGGTAGAATATTATTTTATGATAGGTTAAGGAGATTTTATTTTTAAGTCAGTTGATATTTTATTTTCAGATTTTATTTTTATTTCCATAATATTGTAAGTATAATGGTTATTTAAAGCCCTTCAATTATCAATGAATAATGAGACTCAATTTTGGAAAAATATCTGAGTGTGTATGGTGAGATTTTCCCAACAGTGGTATCAGAGCTTTATGCTTTGAGTACCGAGAAAGAGAAAAAAAGAGAGAGAAGAGAGTCAAACACTGTGAGAGAAAAAGTGAGTGCTTGATTTTTTTTTGTGAGAGATGGAAAAGGTTGTCAATGGTATGAGTGTGCCACAATTGACGAGAAAAACCAATTATGATAATTGGTGCCTACCGCGTTAGACAAGTCCGAATACAAGCTCTCAGAGGACAGTTTGAACAATTGAAGATGGAGCCCAAAGAGCATATAACCGAGTACATAACTCGGGTGGAGAAGGTGGCAAACCAACTCGGCAGGAATGGAGAACAAATGCCATCTAGCCGAGTTGTCAGAAAAATTTTGAGATCTCTTACAAAAGATTTCGAAAGTGTCATGTGTGCCATCGAAGAATCGAAGGACTTGTCGATTCTCATAGTGGATGAACTTGCTGGGTCATTAGAAGCCCACAAATAAAGGAGAAGGAGTTGGGATGATCATGTTGAACCCGACAATCAAGCACTACTACAGGTACAGTTTGACTCGAATAAATCTCGGATTACTCAGAGCCGAGGTCCTGGTGGCAGAGGACGAGGTGGACGTGGTAGAGGCAATGAAGATCAAACCGGTCAGCAGAATTGGCATGACCGAAGACAAGAAAAAGACCGAGGAGATCAGTCAAGGGCAGAGTGTTTTAGGTGTGGCAAGTACGGCCACTATGAAAACAAGTGTTGGGCAAAAAGGTGCTACAACTGTGGCAAGTTTGGTCATTTTGCAAAGTATTGCAAGACCGAGACAAAGGGGAGACAAATCTCTTTACTGAAGATGCAGAAGAACTTTTGGTGGCAAAGAGCTCAGATACAGGGGACATGGAAAATTTTGTCTCAATAGTGGATGAAGTGATTTCAGTAAAAGGTACGACAAACGTGGAAAATGAACTCAAATGAAAGGAAGAAGAGATTCCGCGGATAGGGAGGCTTCTGGATGAAGCTAATGAAATTATGAATAGACAGAGGGTTGAGCTTGAGGAGCTGAAGAAGACGGCTCTTGAAAAGAAAGAGAAAGCATCTATAAAAAATAGGGAAGAAGATGAAGAAGAGATGAAGGCTGATGAGATTTCTACCAACTCAGTATGGTATCTAAATACTGGAGCAAGCAATCTTATGTGTGGGAATGAGAACTTTTTTTATGAACTCACCAAGGTGGAGGCCAAATTTGTGCCTTTTGGAGATGACAACAAGGTGGTCGTGAAATGACGTGCAACAATTCAGCAAATTCAGAATAATGGACAAGTTGGAGATATTAAGGATGTTTATTATATTCCGGGGTTGAAGAGAAATATTTTAAGCATGGGTCAGATAATTGAAAAAGGTAATTCAATTTTTATGAAAAATCAGGTATTGTATTTAAAGGATAAACATGGTCGTCTAACAACTCAGGTAAAAGCAAGAAAGAACCGTTGTATGAACTTGGAGCTGAAAATCTTGGAGAGAAGAAGCAAACCCGGTGTGGGATGATGCACATGGAAAGCAAGGAAGGAATAATTTAAGTTTATGGGGGAGTTTGTTGAGATAAACTTAAATTTTAAAGATTTATTATTTTATTAGTTTTGGGTCTAGTAATATTTGGTTTGATTTAATAGAGATAAAATAGGGATGGGTAATTATGATTTTCTGTTTATCTAGGTATAATATTATTTTATGATAGGTTAAGGAGATTTTATTTTTAAGTCAGTTGATATTTTATTTTCAGATTTTATTTTTATTTCCATAATATTGTAAGTATCATGGTTATTTAAAGCCCTTCAATTATCAATGAATAATGAGACTCAATTTTAGAAAAATATCTGAGTGTGTATCGTGAGATTTTCCCAAAATATATCTATATATATATATTACTAGCAAAAATTTAATTAATTAATATAGCAGAACACTCGTGGAATATTTTAATTTTTTACAAAAAAAAAATATGATAGCCTGTAAATAAGATATGCAAAATATTAATATATATTGATTGTCCAACAACATAACATATAAGTTCATATTAACTCCCAACCTATACAGATAGTCTTTCAGATACATTAACACACTTCATTTAATAAGAAATAGGCGTATTTGTGGATTAGAAAATAATAGCAATGCCACAATTTTAAATTTTGAATTTAATTGATTAAGATTTAAAATAATTATTTATACAAAATTATGTGAAAATATTACTAATTATATGACTTTTTTAGAGAAAATTATTATACATAATAATATATATATATATATATATTTGTGTGTGTGTATACTTTGAATTTAAAATATTTATAAGAATTAAAAAGAATGAGAAGACTACACATATTTATATGATTTGAAGGAATTCAATGAAGTTTTAATAAACACTCAAAATTAATAAGTTCATTATGCTATATATATGTATCAAAATTTGTATGTCTTTTATCATTACAAGATTTAACATTATATGATATATCCTTCTTACATAAACCTCACAAGAAATAATTATTAAAAGTTTCAATTATTTTAATTTAAATATAAGCATGTGTATTATATAATAAGTACATGTTTTCTAATGTTCTTCACCCAGCTAACAACTAAAAGTTGGAATTTATTTTATTCTTGACATTAAAGTTATCTAAAATTAAGGGTGTTACATATGTGAACCATTAAATACATTAAATCTTAAAATAAGTAATACATTTTGTTTTATTGTTAACTGGGACACATTTTTACATAAATGACAAAAAAAAAAATTCAACCTAAGACATTATAGAAATTACTAAGTTGACTTACGACTATATTCTCTCAAACATTATAGAGATCGAGTTCTTATATTTATAATTTTGTAGGAACTGTATATAGTAAGCTGCTTTAAGTATATATGAAACTCAACCACCACACAGTATCTCCAATTTTACTTTGTATATCAATGGATAAATCTTCAAAAATGTGATTCTTTTTCTCTTAAGCTAGATGACTTCATTAAACATTTCCTATGGTTAAGATTTATACCTCCAAAACATGTAAATCATATAAGAATGATATTGTAAAAGTAGGAGTTAATTTTTGTGTAAGAGAAATAGGATTTGTTTGATTGACATGAAAAATAACTAGAGAGTAAATTAAAAAGATTTATAATTTTATATAAAAGAAAGGGTTTGTGTTTAAAAATTTAAAGAAAATGAGGGTGAGAGAAGTGGACAAAGGTGGTGTCAGAAATTAAAGTTTGATCTTTGTAGAGAGAAAGAAAAGGTTAAAAGGGGTAAACGGGTAGGGGTATTTAGGTAAATTGAGAAGGAACTGTCATTCAAGGCTACAGGGTCAAGAAACAGAATCATGTTATTCCCTAATTTTTACCCCTTCAAACTTTTTCCTGTCTCCATCCAAACCTACTGTCCAACCTTTCTTTCCTATTTCCTCCAAAGCCCTAATAACTCTCTTCTCCTTCATCATCTTCTTCATCATCTTCTTCTTTCTTTCTCTCTCTCTACCTAACACACAACACAAGAAAGAATATTAATAAAACCATTAACAAGAAACGATGAAATTTTGAGTTTGCTCCACCCTTTAAAGGAAAAAAACCCAATCCCTCAGTAATATCAGAAATCAAAGCTACTAAAAAAACCACAAACACCTACCCTTGTGACCTTTCTAGTATTGCTCAACACACACTCACAACAACGGGCCACTCACTCCCATCAATCTCATCACATTCTCAACATCAATAAATCTTCTTTTGCTTCACCATTTGCAGGTACATGTCTGTCACCTCTCTTTCTCTCTCTCTTCTCTTCTCTTCTCTTCTCTTCTCTTCTCTTTCTCTCCCATTGAATAAAAAAATACAAAAAACCCCATCAAGTCTGTAACACCAATCAACAATTAATCAGACTTTGTTCCCTTTCCTTTTTATTTTCCTTTTCTTTTTTAATAATTTTCCCCTTTAAGGTTGTTGTTTTCATTTACAGTAACTTCTAAAAGGAAAAAAACATTAAAAAAGAAATTATTCAAACAAAAGGACATTTCCTCAACTGTTATCCAAACTATAAGTATAGTAATTGTTTATCTCAATTAACCTTCATCTCTCTCACACTCCTCACTCTGGTCACTGTCTTGGGAACCCTAGAACAGCAACCCAGATACACTATTCCCAGACACACACAGAAAATCGAAACAATTAACCTTGGATCTGCAAAGCGAGCACCAGGGGCCATGGATTCAAATATTCAAGACTTTATAGACACATGTAACTCCGACAACACCTGCAACCTCATCACCAATACCACCACCACCAACTTAACCACAAGTGCTATCTCTTCCTCCGCTGCTTCCACCTCCATCGCCAGCAGCAGCCGCTACGAGAACCAGAAACGCCGTGACTGGAACACCTTCGGTCAATACCTCAAGAATCACCGACCCCCTCTCTCCCTCTCAAGGTGTAGCGGTGCACACGTCCTTGAATTCCTAAGGTACCCACATACAATACACACCCTTTTAACTAGTTTTACACACCATGCACCTCTTCTTTCTCTTATTTTTTTCGGATGAAGAAGAACACATGTATCTTCCTGAGAATCAATCTTGCTAGAGCCAGATAGCATAAGAGATTACCAAGATGACAAAGTTCTTCATCTGATACATGGAAAGGATACTTTTGTCATTCGTGGTAATTTCATCTGAGTTATACCAAGATTGTTTTCCTTTCATTATACATGTGCCTGTTTGTTATGAATGCAAACTTTTTTTTTTTTCGTTTTTTTTTTGGTAATTACTGCTGTGAGTGTAGGTACCTGGATCAATTTGGGAAGACGAAAGTGCACACACCGATCTGCCCCTTTTACGGGCACCCGAACCCTCCAGCACCTTGTCCATGTCCTCTTAGGCAAGCTTGGGGGAGCCTTGACGCTCTGATTGGACGTTTGCGTGCAGCTTTTGAGGAAAATGGAGGAAAGCCCGAGGCAAACCCTTTTGGAGCTCGAGCTGTGAGACTCTACCTTCGCGAGGTTCGTGATCTGCAATCCAAAGCAAGAGGAATTAGTTACGAGAAGAAGAAAAGGAAGCGTCCACCACCTCAGCAACAACCCATGCCACTGCCTCATCATTCTCTCCCTCCTCCAGGTGCAAATGCAACTCATTAGAGGAATTCAATTCTCACTCCAAGCCAAATTCTACTCTTTTTCTCCCTGTCAAAACTTCTTCCTCCTCAACTGGGGTCTCTTCTTTTAATCCAAATAAGCTTTTAGAGTTATGGTCTAATTTAGTATCACAACATTTAGGGTTTTTTTTTCTTTCTTCTTTGTCATTTTTTTTTTTTTTTGTGAAAGCTGCTATATCTGGTCTATATAGACTGTTTGTCTTTGGATCCTGTTTGTTCAGGGAGAAGAAAAAGTTTAAAATTAAATTCTGGGATATCATGCATCTCTGCTTAAAAAGCAGACAGTGCGGTACTGGTAGTAGACTGATAGTGCGTGGGAAGTACTGAAAAGTGGAAGTGAGACTGTGAGAGTGAATGGATATACATGGAAGCCATGATCCTTGTGATGAGAAACCAAAAGTATGGTATTATTATTCATAGTTCTACATATTTGTACTTTTCGATGTTGTCAAGCTTAGACTTGTTTATTAATTATGCGTCTTAATTTTATCATGCTTAGCTTTTGGGATAAATATATATTATTTCAATTTTCTATTTTCCAAGGATTCGATTCTCCTACATACAAAGTTGCTAACAATTTCATTCCACAAATAGATGATTGTTTTTCAACCAGAAAACTACAGGTAGGAAGTCACTTCCATATACGTGGTGATGTTGGATAACATTTTTTTACATTTGGGACATTGACGATCATCATTTTCTCATATCTACAAATGAATGTTCTTTCTCAACCTCCTTTTTTCCTCACACTTGCCACTTATATATATATATATATATGCTTTACTGTCTCCCCCAAACATATTTTTTGTGTGAAAAAACAATGATAGTGCCTCTCTAAAACTTAATCATAGCAATAGCAACTTCTGTTTCAAACTGACAAGATTTATTCCCTCTCAATCCCTTCTAACGGCTGCTGTTAAATAGATCAAGTTGATTGATGATACTGATTCATATTATATGCTGTAGTGCTGTCATTTCGAATGAAGTGAAATTATAAAAGCCACGCAAAATTAATGGCAGACAATGTAAAAAAAAACTTGTATATGCTTTCTTTTATACATATAGGACCTTATACCTTATATAATGCTTAAAGGATGCATGTCATTAATTCACATGTTTTAATTTGAATTTGGTTATGTCTGTCAAATGGCGAAGTGAGAGCTACATTGAAAAGAAATATCATTTTCTAAAAAGTCTTGAATTTGAATGGTGACACAAAATGGTTCTTATAGTAGAAAACTAAACTTTGCAAACTTATATTACCAGTTAAAAGACTACAAATAGATCAGCAAAAGAAAAGGAGAAGAAATTTACTTTGGTAATTTATGTATTTTGAAAGGAACTGGTTTTATGGTTGACGAGACAGTATTTTTGGGAGAATATTTGAAAGATACATAAAAAGCCTACTGATTAGTGCATTCTATATTCAATATGAAATTTTGTAAATCATTATATGTATAAATTATACTGCAAGTTGTTCAAACGAAACGCAGAAATAGAATCAGTAAAAAAGAAAAAGAACTTGATGATGATAACGAATTTGGCCGACAAATCTGTGTAATTTTTTTTTTGTATTATGCAATTATTTGTTGAAAAGGAAGAAATTTGCGCAATCCCTCTGATGACGAAGAGGCACCTATATTATAGCTCCATTTGCACAAGCAAATACCAATAAGACAGTGGGTATATGGTGGAAAGATAAGCTAAGCTTCTTATTTTCCTTTTTGAAGTGATTCTAGTGGGGCATATATGAGACTACCACTTCAGACATAGAGGATCTATTCTTTCATATAATGATTTAGGTATAAATTTCATAAGTACTTTCGCCTGTATATGAGGGCCATACAATTAAAGCAATTTTTACCTTTATCATGCAATTTTTTTTTTAATAACCACTGCGTAATGCAGTTAACATCGTACTAAATTAACTAAACATTTCATGTTTTATTATTAGTTTTTTGAACTTCATAAAATATTTTATCATGTAATAATACTAAAGATTTGAAAAGCATTGTAAAAAATAAACTGCATTGTTTTCTTTTGTTGGAATGAGAGAAAAATAGTTCCGTTAGTTTTCGTCTCCAATTTGGTTAACTTTCTTTTAAAAATATCGAAATTCTACTTAAAAGGAAAGATAACACAGATTAAACAAAGAGGTATAAGATATGAGAAAATTTTCAAATAACAATTATTTCAAACGGATCATGCTTCTCATTTAAAATAGTTCTTTTAAGCATATGAGAAGATAAATGTTTGACACTTCTTTGAAAATTTATGTTTTTGATAATACAAAAATTTAATTAGTAGTAGTAAATTTCAGTTACTTATATTAGAAAACTAATTACAAAATTGACACTTCATATTGTTTTTTTTAAATAATTTTAATATATTTTATTACTTCCTTTTGTGTTGCCAATTAATATCCTAAATTAGTAGTTAAAGAGTTGAAAAAATATATTGAAAATATGATGAGTTGATGATATTAAATAATTACAGGAAAAGTATATTGATAAAATATAAATAATACTGGAATGAATGAGACAATCCAAATTGTAGTAGCTAAAGTTGTTTTTATTACAGATAGAAAAGACATGAGAAACGTCTAATTACACTAATTAACCGATAGTAGCTTACCAACTTGAATCACTATAGATATAAAATCACAAGGTTTCTTTCATCAATTCCCAAATGGAACAAACTTCATTATGATCAGAAGCCACAAGGTCCCAAGCAACTTCCATCCACTACTTTTTGCCATGCAAATTTTGTCCTTTTTCATTTTATTTTCGGAACACAGCCCAAGATGTTGAAGATAATGCTCTTAATACTTGCAAGAAGAATTGCATAAATAATAACCTTATCAACCACAAAAGTCAAACCAAACATCTCTACAGTCCAGCAGCAAATCAGCAGAGAGTCTCAGTTTATCAAAACAGAAAAGCACAAGACTCATTATAATGAGATGATACATATCATAGTTCTTTTGATTAAGTTCTGCTTAATGAGATTTGTGTTAAAGAAAAAGTTCCATGCATTTAATGTAGAGTGATATTATGTCTTTTTATGATTGCATGTGAGTGCCTATCAGATTTTAGTGTTTGAAAAATATATATATATTAAAGAGTAATTAAATGCATGCATAACTAAGCATAGGTCATTTTTAATAGGCTCTTCTAAGTCAGTAGAAAAAATGTTAAAAATTGAAATGTGATTTAAAAATTTTAACATTAAGTAAAACTAAAAAAAGTTGAATAATATATAAAAGAGAAATTTTACTTTTCAGCATAGTAAAAAGATACATCACTTTTCAGTCTTTGTTTGTAGTGTTGTTTTATTTGTGTGATCTTTTCTCTTAAAGGAGATTTAGTATTTAAAAGTTTTATACTTAGATATCTCATATGTATTTATTGATTCTTTTAATGGGAAAAAATATATTAATAAAAAAACACTTGAAGTGCTTTATATATACAAAATTTTATAAATTCTAATCTAAATATCCTTTTAAATTCACAAACAAACTTGATATAAGTATCAACAAATTGCTGGAAGCATGTTTATAAAGACTAATTCTTTTTGAAATTAAAAAATGTTTTCAACATACAAGATAAAATAAAATAACAAAATTTAAATAAAGAGCATACAAGATAAACATATCACTTGTTTAAAATTTTTGTTACAACATTTTTATAAAACTATCATTATTTAGAATTTTAACATTTTTTGGGTAAATTTATTTTAAAATACAAAAAATAAAAACACTTTTCTACATTTTTTTTTGGAAGGAACTTGAAATTATTATAATGAGAAAGCCAGACATGGTACAAGAAAGAGAATTTATGGAAAACATAGATATGTGTTAAGAATTTTATTGAAAAAAATTATCCTACAAATTTCTTAAGGAGCACAACATTTGTTACTAAGGAATCTTCTCTTAGTTATCTTCTTTTCTCTTTTAATTTATTTTATATTATAGTTAATGAGTATATATAATTTTCTGTTTAAATAGAAGTACTTTAAAAATAAATATTTTTTATCAAATAAGTTTTCTTAACACAAACATACTCATAACAAATAACAATACAAACTAAAATATGAAGAAAGTAAATAATTATATAATAAAATATATATAATTGATTATATTTGCACTATTAAATATAATTAAATAATACTTTTGAATTTTGAATTCTTTTTGTTATTTTTCTATTTTTATGACTATTAGATGATAAAAGTATTTCTTAAATAAAAATGTAGACAAAATTTTAGAATACTTTTCTGTCAAATTAATTTTTATCATGCCTTAACTTTTCTAGAATATTTGTATTTATAATAACTATTGATCTTAAAATGATATTAAATTACTTGATAATTTTTCTTGTCAAATGACTACAATCCTTGAAACTTTTTCATTTGTATGCCTAAAACAAACAAATTATATTTTTTCTAGTTTTTTTTAACTAGTTGTTGGCTCATTTAATTCCTAATTCTCTTAATTAATTCTCAACAAATTTCCATAATTATTATTGATTATTTAAAATATATGGATAACCAAAAAATATTTATGATTTGTCACTAAGTATTTTTACAATTTATCTTATTACACATATTTTTAGAATTAACATTCAGTTAACTGTTAATCAAATGTTAATCTAAATAAAATATAATTAAATTATATTTTCAATAACTTATTACATAACAAATTTATTTTAATCTAATTATTGAATTTCATATTTTTATTTAGTATGTATAAATTTTTTTATATTATTTCAAAATTAGACTAATATTACAAAATTCAGAATTGATTAAATATGCATCATGTAAAAAATGATGAATGGATAACCTTACTAATATTTTAAATAATTGTGATTATAAGAAGAAAGTACAAAGATCTCCATCTTAAAACCATCTGTCTCTTGATTTATTCCTTTGTCGTTTTGTCACAGATATAAACACGTTGGAAGTCCTTCGGTAATTGTGTATTCTATCTTTATAGCCAACCGAATACAGCAACGTTTATGTTTGTGTATTACCATTCTCTTTCATTCTTTATCATTTATTTTGAACTCTTCGTAATATTGAAATACTTTTATATATAATCTTGATTTTGGATTGCGGTGTTGATTGATATGATAATATATTATTTCTATTTTCATTAAGTTGTGAGAATGTTATTTAGTAATTTGTTATGTTGGACATTTTAAAATTTTAACAAAGAAATTAAAGTATGATTTTAGTATATGAATTTTGATATGAAATTAAGATTTGTTTTTTTTATTGAAATTTAGATATATTTAGATATTTAAATTTTAAAAATCATTTAGACATAAAATTTTAATTTAATTATATTAATCTGTTTTTATGTAAATAAAGATGATAACAGAAGGCGAAGTGAATTTGATTTTCTCATTTTTTATAATAAAAATTCATTTTCATTTCCAAATACAGTAAACTTTTATATAATTATTATTCCCATTGAGTAATAGGTATATTCTTATATTAATACTCATGTATATTTTTAATGTTCTAAATATCAATTAAATTATTTTTATAAAAAAAATACACCGGATAAATCATGATAATATCAAAATATTTAATGAGATATTTCTTTTACATTATTAAAAATTTATAATATATTACCTGAACCAAATCGCACAAATAACAAAATTAAATTAATAATGATTTAAATTTTAATATACATTTTTCATATATTAAGTTTGAATTAAATTAAAGATTTATGTAATTAAATATTTAAAATTCAAATTCAAATATTTACATAAAATTAAAATAAATAAATAAATAAATATACTATAAAGGATAAATATAATCAAATGTGTAACCTAAATTTAATTTGATGAAATTGAGAATACTCATTTGAATATAACATAAAAGAAAAAAAATGCATAATTAAAATCGTGATAAAAAAACAAGTATCTTGAAAATAAAGATTTATACAATTTGACACTTGAAGTTCATAATCAAACATTAATAACAAATAAAATATTATAAAGAAATAAATATAATCAAATGTGTAAAGAAAAAATTATTCAATAAAATAAGATTGAAAACACCTATTTAAACATAACCACATATAAAAAAAATGTCTAATAAAATTTTGATATCAAGAAAGAGAAGTAGTTCGAAAATTTGATTAAACCTTAAAAGAACAAACTAAAAACAATTAAGAGAATGTATAAAAAAAAAATTACAAAACTAAGAACATATTTTATACATACATATATATATATATATATATATATATATATATATATATATATTAAATTACCTAGTAAATTATAGGTATTAATTTAAACAAAAACTGAGAATAGGATGGGATATATGTATACCAAATTGAAAACATTGAGTATTATTCATACATTTTCATACACAGTCAAGGTAGATTCTTCTTCAAAACGAGAAAGAGTTTGGATAATATCTACGAAACGAATTTATTTGCAAACTCTAGTGTCAAACGCGTTTTATGTTAATATTTGAGTTGTTTACACTATTTTAGAAGTTCTCACTTTAATAGATGGGAAATACATTTGAAACATAAAAAAATGTAATTGATTTAAAAGGGTTATATTAATTCATTTTAAAGTTTAGGAACTAAAATATATCAAAGTTTCAAAAAGAGAATGTTTCGATCCCAAGCTTGTCGTGTGACATTGTTAAGGTCAATCATCATACATTCCAAGTATTGTTTGCTTTGGAGCATGAAACTTTGTCACGGTTTTGTTTTGTAAAAACATCTCGGAGGGTGGAAGGCGAAAGGAATATAAGGCCATCAGTCAAGGTATAAGGGGAATGACTATGTTTAATGGAGGTTTAAGGGATTAATGGTTCGTCTTAGAATCTCGTTGTCAGTCCCATAAGTGGGTGCCAATGTGTCGATCCCATGTTCGTCGAGTGACATCGTTAGGGTCAATCACCCGAGAAATAAACGATACAAGAATTTAACTTGGTTCAACGTACAAATACCTATGTTCACGATTACATTGGGAAGAATATTTATTTTGTGTATCTTTCAAGCTCTACAGAGGGTTGCTTATATAGCTAAATAGATAATAACATTTCATAGTATTAAGCGATGTGAGACTAAATTAAGCTTCACAATATTAACAATTCTCCCACTTAGGGATTGATTTACATTATCACGTGGTGTAGTTGCCTTATTTGTTGTGACAGTCTTGCATGTAGAATGAAGAACTGGATTTTTAATAAGATATATAACACTTTGACTATCACTGAATAATGAATGGTCATATTTCTCTTTTCTTAATTCTTTCATAAGGTTCTTCAACCATATAATCTCATTCGCTGCTTCTGAAATAAACTACATACTCAACTTCTATGGTTGAGAGAGAGACTCTTCCTTGAAATGTAGACTTCCAACAGATAGTTGTACCACCCAACGTGAAAATGTAACTTATTATGCTCTTTCTACCATCTAGATCTCCTCCAAACTTTGCATCAGAGAATCGTTGTAGAGTGAGATTGCTTTTTCCCATCTTTGAAGCATCTTTCAGATATCTCAATATCCACTTCACACCTTTTCAATACTCCTTTCTGGGATTTGATGGAAACTTACTCACAACTCTCACTACATGTGTTATGTTTTGTCTATTGCAAACCATAACATACATCAAGCTCCCTACTACAAATGTATATGACACTTAAGACATGTAAGATTCTTCTTCTTCTTCTGTCTGAGAAGATTGTCTTTTGAAAACTTTAAGTGAGTTCCCAAAGGTGTATTTTTGGTTTTAGCATTTCCAACATGGAATCTACTAAGCAATATTTCTATATATTTCTCCTGAGCTAAGTTCAAAATACCTTCAGATCCATCCCTGGAGATTCTCATACCAAGAATTTGTTTGGCTAGACCAAGATCCTTCACTTCAAAATTTTTTGACAATTGTTTCTTCAAATGTTAATTTCTGCAATATTAGCTCCTACAATCAACATGTTATCAATATACAAAATAAGAATGATATAGCTGCCAACATATGTTTTCACATAACAACAATGATCTTCTTCACATATGTGAAAACTTGAGTTTATCATAAACTCATTAAACTTCTTGTATCATTATCTCAGTTCTTGTTTCAATCCATATAGGCTTTTATGAAGCTTGATACTAGATTATCTTTGCCTTCTGCTTCAAAACCTTCTAGTTGTGCCATAAAGATTTCCTCCTCAAGATCCCCATGTAGGAATGCAGTTTTGATATCTAACTACTCTAGATGAATATTTTCTATAGCTACTATACTCATAATAACTCTGATGGTAATCATCTTGACAGGAGAGAAAATTTATGTGAAGTCAATTCCTTGTTTTTGTTGGAACCCTTTCACTACGAGTCTAGCCTTATATCTTCTATTATCATATGGTTCTTCTTTTAACCTATAAACCCACATGTTTTGCAAAACCTTCTTTCCTTATGGTAGCTTGGTTAAAGACCATGTTTTATTCTTCTGAAGAGACTTTATCTCATCTTTCATTGTTAGCTCCCATTTAACATATCCATCTCCCTGCATAGCCTCAGCAAAATGCTCTGGCTCACCAGCATCAGTCAACAACAAGTAGTGTAATGAACAAGAATACGTTTGTGGTGCTATAATTGTTCTACTAGATCTTCTAATCATGAAATGTCTACGTCCACGACTACACTAGAAAGTATATTTATTTGGTGTATTTTTCTAGCTTTAAAATTGGATTGCTTATATAGCTAAATAGAGAACAACACCTTATAGTATTAAGCGATGTGAGACTAAATTAAGTTCCATAATAATAACACGTGGAAGGAGGGGAGAGTATTTAAAATGGTAGGAACATAAGCTTCTATAGTCAAAGTCAAGGGAGAATGATTGATCATTTCCACTGAATGGTTTATGGAACCGATGATTTATCTTAAAACCTCATTGTCGGTCCCACATGTGTGCGATGTATTTTTATCATGAATTTGGTATAGTCTATATGTTTTCATATTTTTTTTAATAAATTTTCAAAGTATAACAATGATACTTAACATGAGGTTATGAAAATAAATGAATAAACCATTTTTTTTCCAAAATTAAAAAAAAAAAATAGGTTGGATTGGATTAAAATTTCATCTATATTATGGCTGCATTAAAGTCTCTTTTTAGGCCGGGTGGGTATGTATACTTTCAAACTAAACATTCGTACATGTTAATAATTTTTTTTTTATTTTTCCTTTTCAACATTATTTTACTGTAATTAAATAATTTATTTTTTTCATCAATCTCTCATATAGTTATGTTTCATTTTGTTTCCCTTTTTTTATTTATTTCCTCGCAATCAAAGGTTTAGTGCATAAAATAATCAATTAAATTTGTTTAGTACATAAAATAATGTTTTCTTTCTATGGACAGAACAAATTTTAGATTTTCAAAAGCTTGAACTCAATATTAGAAAGTGGGTTTTAGCCTAACTCAATCCCACAAAATTGGCTTATAAGCAAACCTCGCTTACATATTATAAATTGGTCTTATCTCTAGTCGACGTGGGATTTTCGACACACTCCCTTCACGCCGAGGTATAGACATCTCGTACTAGAAAAGTCCAAGAAAGAATAGATATCGCTAGGATAGGTTCCAACCATGACTCTGATACCATATTAAAAAGTGGGTTTTAGCCTAACTCAACCCCACAAAACCGACTTATAAGGTGAGGTTTGCACGCCACTTATATATTATAAATTGGTCTTATCTCTAGTCGATGTAGGACTTCCAACACTCAATACCATTTCTTTATATTATTTATGAGTTTTTACTTTCATTCACGCTTTTAATTTTATGTTATGTTTTATTTCAAAAGTATATTTTACATTTTAGGTTTAATAGGTTCGGAGGTCCCTATATTTGAGGGTTTGTTTCAATTGGGTCCTCCAATTTTGGAAGTGATCAATTGGGTCCCTAATTTGGTCAATTTGATTCAATAAGAGCCTTTCCGTTAATTTTAGTAGACGGTGTTAAATTTTTTGTCTTGTAACATGGTGATCTGGCATTTAATCACACGTGGCACAGTAAAATATTCTCGCGTAGAAAGCTTAACCCCCTTCCTCTTCCTCACCTTCTCCCCTCTCTGGGAAATCTTCTTCTCACCCTCCCACACCCACTTTTTCAACATCTGCATCCACGCCCATCCCCCAATCCAACTGTTCGACGCACCTCTCGTGCCTCCCATCTCTCATTTTTGTTAAGCCTGTTGTTAGGAGCAATGGGTTTGTCTTGGGCTTTTGAATTGATTTCTGTATGTTAGAGAAAAAGGATGAAAATTTGTGGATATGAGTTCATTTTATTGGGTTTAGTTAAGGTCTTCATGGACAGACGAAGGTCAATTCCGGTGATTTTATTCAGAATATAACACCCATGAGTTTTTGTCAGAGACGAAATCTGCTTCAATGGCGGGATCCCAAACAGCCGTAGATTTCATCGTTTCGGCTAGTGTTGGTGGTGCGACCTTCGCCAACGATTGGGAAGATGTCGTCGGTTTGGAAGAGCAGCAACGCCACCTCCAGAAGCTCCAAATGCCTCTTTCGTCATCATTAAAACAAGCCCAAATGGAGAAAATTAGGTCATGACCAGAGACTCACGAAATTAAAAACATGGGATTCATAGTGTTGTGACAAAACATATCTAAACAACACCCAACAACAACAACAAATCGTAATCTTGCCAGGTGATCCACAGAACTGAAAAAAAACCACTCTGGGTCATCGGATTTGATCACTGACTTCGCTGGCATCAGAAATTGAAACAAGAAAAGAATCAAACAACAATGAAGTGGGTTTGATAGCATCACGATGATTCAACACATGTACTTTCCATATCTGAAGAATGGTTGGGGGATTCATCATCATCGCGTGACCACGCCGTAAGCGACCACGCCGCCATCGCCGGTAGCCACCATCACCCAACATCCATGCGCCTTCATCATCACAAATCACTCGTCAAGCCGTTGTCGCAGAGCTATCCAGGATCGCCATTCTTCTCCGCCAGATCTGCAAATCCAGAGGAATCCAGAATCGAACCCATCTTCGCGCATCATCACCCTCGCATCAACCCATATCGGCGTCACACCACAAAGCACCACCATGTCGCGCCGATGATGTCAGAGATGCGTATCTCGCCCGGGTGAACCTATGGGTCGACCCTGACGGAGACAATGTTCCCCATCTCGTCGACGACGCAACCTAGGAAGTCGAAGCCGGGACCGAGATTGGCGACTGTGGCGGGAGCAAACGCTTTGACGAATGTGGTTACGAGTTGGGGCTCCGTTCGAGTATTGAGCGAGACGTTGTTGTTGTTGCCGCTGCTGATCTGAATCTTGCTATCGGCATCTCACTGCCTTTGAAACTCGCCAGAGACGGACACAGGAAGTAAGTTGCCATCGCCATTTCCACTTCCTCTTCCCACCACTCTTCCCACTTACAAACCTATATTTAATAATATTTAAGCTAAATATATTAAATTATCAACCTATACAATCCAACGGTGCCACCTGGATGTCTCAGTTTGACACATGTTAAAAAAGTTAACATCGTTAACTGCATTTAACGGAAATGTTCTTATTGAATCAAATTCACCAAATTAGGGACCCAATTGATCACTTCCAAAATTGGAGGACCCAATTGAAACAAATCCCCAAATATAGGGACCTCCGAACCTATTAAACCTACATTTTATCATATATAATTTTACCCTTTTTTTTTAATTATTATTTGGCCAGTCTACAAGGTAGATTCACATTCTAAACTCCATATTTAAAAAAAAAAAGAGAGAACTTGTAATTTATATTAATGATGTTTGTAAACATTCCAATCCTTAAAATGTTGGTTAAAGATTATAATTTGATCATATTTATAATCTTTGTAAGGCATAAGTTTTGTGTCTATCAAATAGACTCCATATAATTATCAGTGAGGATCATAAAATTAAAAATTATCACTTGTAATTTTAACAATCGAGTTATTTATTTTCAAAATTCATCAGGTATCTAAAACTATTTTTATTTATATTGTTCTTGCATGTTATTTAAGGTTTTTAAATCCGATCATTATCCTTTTTACGATTAAAGTGAATTAATTATCTAGGAAGTGACTTCATCTAAATCAATCGTATATTTCATTAAAATTTGATATAGAGGAAATTTCCATTTACTCTATATTTTCTACTTTCTCTCTAATTCCATTTGTTATTATCCTAGCCTTTCATAGTATCGTTTGGTAGGTGGTGTAACTTAAGCAATAATATTTATTATTTGTACATGATTAAGTAGAGAATTACATAATGAATTATCATATCTGAGTAATAATTACTGAATCCATGAGTTTTTTTGAATGGAGGAAGAAAATAATAATTAAAAAGAAAAAGAAATTTGAAAAGTAGAATATGAAAGTAAAAGGAGGGAAAGAGAAAAAGAAGAAGTTTTTACGTATTGGTTGTTAGTTAAAGGAGAGAAGCATGCAGATGCAGAGGGTAGAGAAGAGAAGAGAAGAGATAAGAAATGTGGAGAAAAGGTGTCCAAAGTTTACCTTCCCCATAACTGCGTGATTTAAGCTAGTGACTGCTATTTCTGATGAACCAAACCAAAGACTTGCTCCAATCCAAGGGACTAGCCACTGAACCCTTCTGATCTCTGACCACCTCTCACGTTATGTACAGTATTTCACAGATCCAAGTGCACACTCTCTCTGCTCACACAATTATTGCCCCACAATTTCAACTGCTCTTCTCCATCTCAACATCAACATCATCATCGTCAACAAACTTCCAACCTCTGTATCTATACCAGGAAGCATTCTTATATTCAAAATAAATTTCTTTAATTACCACTACACATTAAATACTTATGTCTTTAAAACCAAATCTCTCTCTCTCTCTCTCCTCCCATAATCCACTCACTAATCAAACTTCCATCATCATTAATGTATCTAAGAAGTTATTGTTTCACACAGAGGAATGACATTTTGGCCCCTCCAGGACCATCAAAATAAGGGTAAGGATTTCTGACCTTATTAATGGACTGCGATTTCCTTTAATATTTTTGCACACAATTTTATCACTTGGGTCCACACACACGCACTCTCTTTCATAATATTATTATTAATTACCTCCAATGAATCAGACAGACAGACTGCTGCTTTGCTTTTATTTGTTTGAGGATGAAACCGTATAAATACAACGTTTAGTGGGGAAAATTAATTTTAAGAGACTCATATTAACTATGGATTTTGTGATGCTTTTTTTAATTTTGCAGCAGTTTAAAATTTCCAGAGATGTATTATATTTTCTTGCATGTTTCACCTACTTTTTTGTCTATTTTACTTTCTACTTTTTCTATCCAAGGTATACATACTATTTGAGATATCTTATTTCATTTCTCTAAATCGCTTTCTACCATCTGTATTTGTTGGGTTATTGGGCTCCCTTCCTATGTGGAGAATAGGTCCAAATAGTGTGGTCCATTATGTCTCATTAGGTTAAAATGAGATGGGTCAGATTAGTAGAGAATAAGAGAGTCATTTGAAGAGAGACAAAAGCCAAGGGAGAGAAAAAGAAAGAGAGAAAGCCATTCCCGCAAAACCCTAAACCTGCACTGGTGTTTTCGTCGCTGTGAAGTCGTTCACCGTTGGATCGAGCTGATATTTGGAGAGTAGGTTCCAGACATATGGTTCTTCATTCTGACCGTTCGGATCGTCAATCGGAGGTCTAGATTGGGAGAAATTGGTCCCGCACCAGCAGCCCTGTTTTGGAGAATTTTCATCTTCTTTGTTCTCATTTGTAAGCATTTGTGCTTAGTTAATTTGGCTTATTGAAAATACCTTTTGGTATTATTATTGGAGACTCTTTTGTACCCTATTATTGATCATAGTGGATTTTTTCATTGGTCTGGACGACTCGTGGTTTTTACCCTTGCATTGAGGGGTTTTCCACGTTAAAAATTGTTGGTGTCTCTTTGTGCTTTGGATCCTATTTTTGTTCTATTTGTTTGGTGCTCCTCGCAGATTCTCGCAAGAAGGGGGATTGAATTTCCGCTGCGTTATAACTCTTTGTCAAGTTGTTATATTTGTTTTGGCCCTTTCCCCCATCAGAGTGGTATCAGAGCTCTTTGGTTAAGGGACTGTTTAGTTTGCGTGAATGATGGAGGCACATACAAAATTGATTTCTTTGAATGGAGAAAATTATCACTTATGGAAAGGCAAGATGAAGGACTTGCTATTTGTGAAAAATTTGCATCTTCCTGTTTTTGCTTCCGATAAGCCAGAATCCAAGTCAGATGAAGAATGGGATTTTGAACATCAACAGGTATGTGGATTTATAAGGCAGTTTGTTGATGACAATGTCTATAATTTTGTTGCTAATGAGACACATGCGAGAACCCTATGGGATAAGCTTGAGTCCTTGTATGCCTCTAAGTCAGGGACTAATAAATTGTACTTGCTGAAAAATTTTGTGGAGTTAAAGTACAAGGAAGGAACTCCTGTTTCAAATCACTTGAGTGAATTTCAAGGACGCTATGATCAATTAACAGGAGTGGGTATAAAATTTGATGATGATCTATTGGGCTTATTCTTATTAAACTCTTTACCGGATTCGTGGGAGACATTTCGGGTTTCTATGATAAGTGCTACCCCTAATGGTGATATTTCTTTGCAAATGGCAAAGAGTGGTGCTCTTAATGAGGAGATGAGAAGGAAGACACAGGGTACTTCATCTCATTCAGAAGTTCTTATTACAGAGAATATGGGGAGAAGCCAGAAGAAAGAAAACAGTGGTAGAGATAAAAGCAGGAGCAAGTCCAAGTCTCGGTACAAGAATGTGGAGTGTCACTATTGTCACAAAACAGGGCATATAAAGAAGAACTGTTTTTTGTGGAAGAAAGAGAACAAAGACAAAAAGGATAAACAAAGAGAAAGAGATAATGATGACGGTGATCGTGTTACTACTACTACATGTGGTGACCTTGTTTGTCTTCATGATTATGACACTATTAATCTTGTATCTGATGAGAGCATGTGGATAATTGATAGTGGTGCTACACTGCATGTTACATCCAGGAAGGAGTTCTTCACATCTTATACACCTGGTGATTTTGGAGTATTGAAGATGGGTAATGATGGAGTGTCTAAGGTTATTGGTGTTGGTGATGTTCACTTGCAAACCAACATGGGGATGCAGTTGTTGCTTAGAGGAGTTAAACATGCTCCAGATGTTCGCTTTAACTTGATTTCTGTGCAGGTACTTGATGATGGTGGATATGATAACCACTTTGGTTCTGGAAAGTGGAAACTCACCAAAGGTAACTTGATTATCGCTAAAGGGGAGAAAAACTCTAAGCTTTACTGGACAAAAGCTTTGGTTGCTAAAGATTGTGTGAATGCTATGTATATGGAGTCATCTTTGTGGCATAGAAGGCTTGGGCACATCAGTGAAAAGGGGCTTAACTGCTTAGCTAAAAAGGATGTTCTCTCAGGATTGAAAAATGTAGAGTTGGAGAAATGTTCTCACTGCATGGCTGGTAAACAAACCAGAGTATCCTTCAAGAAGCATCCTCCCTCCAAGAAGTCAGAGTTGCTTGAATTGGTGCATTCTGATGTTTGTGGCCCGTTGAAGGTAAAGTCTTTTAGTGGTGCACTTTACTTTGTTACTTTTATTGATGATTGTTCCAGGAAGCTTTGGGTTTATGCACTACAGAGAAAGGACCAAGTGTTGGACAAGTTTAAAGAATTCCATGCTTTGGTTGAGAGGCAGTCATGCAAGAAGTTGAAGCGCATTCGTACTGACAATGGTGGTGAATATTGTGGACCGTTTGATGCTTATTGTAGACAATATGGTATTACACATGAGAAGACTCCTCCCAAAACTCCTCAACTGAATGGTTTAGCGGAGAGGATGAACAGAACATTGATTGAAAGAGTTAGGTGTATGCTTTCTGAAGCAAAATTGCCTAAGCATTTCTGGGGTGAGGCATTGTTTACAGCAGTGCATGTTATTAATCTAAGTCCTGCAGTTGCTTTGAACTCTGAGGTGCCAGACAAGATTTGGTTTGGCAAGAATGTTACTTATGATCATTTGCGTGTCTTCGGTTGTAAAACATTTGTTCATGTTCCAAAGGATGAAAGATCCAAGTTGGATGTGAAGACAAGACAATGCATCTTCATTGGTTTTGGTCAAGATGAATTTGGCTACAAGTTGTATGACCCCATTGAAAAGAAAGTTGTTAGAAGTCGTGATGTGCAATTCATGGAAGATCAAACCATTGAAGATATTGATAAGGTGAAGAAGTCTACACCTAAGGAAGATGGTATTGTGGCTAATGTTGATCCAATTCGGTTGTCTATTAATGATTTGGATATTGATGCTCATGATGATAAACAACATGGTGATATTGATAATCAGCAGGTTGAAGATAACTTGAATGTTCCTATTGATAATGTTGATGAAGAGGAACATGATGTGTCACATGATGACAGTCTTGGTGATGTACCTGAGCTACCTGAAGCTCAACCCAGAAGATCTGACAGGCCAAAACGACCTCCCAAGAAGTACTCTACCAATGAGTATGTGATGTTGACTGATGAGGAAGAACCTGAATGTTATGAGGAGGCCATTAAAAGTGAAGAAAAGCAAAAGTGGTTGGATGCAATGCAGGATGAGATGAAATCTCTGCATGATAATCACACTTATGACTTAGTAAAGTTGCCTAAGGGTAAGAGAGCCTTAGAGAACAGGTGGATTTTCAAGGTGAAGCAAGAGAGCAATTCTACATCTACCAGATATAAAGCCAGATTAGTGGTGAAAGGCTTCAGACAAAGAAAGGGCATTGACTTCAATGAGATTTTCTCACCTGTGGTGAGGATGACATCCATTAGAACTGTGTTAAGTTTAGCTGCTACTCTTGATTTGGAGGTTGAGCAGATGGATGTGAAGACAACTTTCCTTCATGGTGATTTGGAGGAAGAGATCGCCGGTTTGGCGGATATCTCCACATAGTCGTGAGGGGGAGATTTGTTGGGTTATTGGGCTCCCTTCCTATGTGGAGAATAGGCCCAAATAGTGTGGTCCATTATGTCTCATTAGGTTAAAATGAGATGGGTCAGATTAGTAGAGAATAAGAGAGTCATTTGAAGAGAGACAAAAGCCAAGGGAGAGAAAAAGAAAGAGAGAAAGCCATTCCCGCAAAACCCTAAACCTGCACTGGTGTTTTCGTCGCTGTGAAGTCGTTCACCGTTGGATCGAGCTGATATTTGGAGAGTAGGTTCCAGACATATGGTTCTTCATTCTGACCGTTCGGATCGTCAATCGGAGGTCTAGATTGGGAGAAATTGGTCCCGCACCAGCAGCCCTGTTTTGGAGAATTTTCATCTTCTTTGTTCTCATTTGTAAGCATTTGTGCTTAGTTAATTTGGCTTATTGAAAATACCTTTTGGTATTATTATTGGAGACTCTTTTGTACCCTATTATTGATCATAGTGGATTTTTTCATTGGTCTGGACGACTCGTGGTTTTTACCCTTGCATTGAGGGGTTTTCCACGTTAAAAATTGTTGGTGTCTCTTTGTGCTTTGGATCCTATTTTTGTTCTATTTGTTTGGTGCTCCTCGCAGATTCTCGCAAGAAGGGGGATTGAATTTCCGCTGCGTTATAACTCTTTGTCAAGTTGTTATATTTGTTTTGGCCCTTTCCCCATCAGTATTGTCACACTGTAAATTCTTATTTGTTTTTCTAATGAAAAGCATATCTTTATCACACGAAGATATGATTCAAATTAAGTTTTTTAGCGATGCAACTTATTTACCATCGTATGAAACTAGTTTAAACTAGTCTTTTATTACATTCAATAATTATTTTTTCTTCAAGTATATTAAGATGATATTGTTTGAATTGATTATCATATTGAAATATACTGCCTTTTCTGAAATTTGATGATTCATAGTTTATCATAAATAAACATATCTTTATATTAAGAAAATAATAGTGTATATGGATTATAATTTATTTTAATGAATATGAATTTTTGTTGTTGCCCTAAACCAAATAAAATTTAGGAGATTTAAGTGATCTAGACATTATTTGTCTATATTACTTGGACATGCAAATTGTACATGATTATGTTCTATCCTAATTGTCTTGACAGATAATGTCAGTAATTACCCTCACAAATTTGTGTCTTCCCACAGACAGACAAAGCATTAAGTTCACTTTTAATAATTGATTATAATATTTTACTTCTATTGCAACATCAATCTCCATAGATTAAAAAAGAAAGCTGCTTTACATAATGATTTTATTAAGATTACAATGGAGCCATATAAATACAAATTTGATTATACTAGTTATTGCCTTTAAAATGAAAATCCATACTTCTTTTTTATTTCATTAATGTCAAGTATAAAATTTGTCTTCTAAATAAGGTAGTGGTAATATTCATATTTGTTCTCTCACTATTTTAATTATTAACTAAACATTATTTTTATCAAAATAAAAGTTATAATAAAGAAATATGTATTATCAATTATTTAATACAAAAAATTTACATTTATTTTATTCAATATCAAATTTCAAGAAAAATATTTTACTTATGAAAATTTTAAAATAGAGCGTCAAATAATAATGGTGTAAATGCCAAATAATTTGAAAAACATTACACATAATTAAAATTTTATTATAATTAGAATATCTACTATTTTTGTAAATGTTGACAGATAAGAGTATGTCTTTTAAGATTTAGTTGAATTTGGTGGATATAAAATACGTTGAATTATTGAGAGAGAATAGAAAATTACATATAAAAAGAAAATTAATTAAATGAAACAAAACTAGTAATTAAAGAAAAAAGAGAAGATAGTTTCACCTGATAAATTAAATTAGGTTTTACGTGATTGAGCATTCAAAATTGATACTCAGACATTCTTATAAAAATAAAAATAAAATAAAATATTAAAAAAGAATAAAAACAATAAAATATATATTCTAAAAACGATGAGATTTGAATTTTTGAAGTACA
Organism: Vigna reflexopilosa; assembly: GCA_027742785.1. Lineage (NCBI taxonomy): Eukaryota > Viridiplantae > Streptophyta > Magnoliopsida > Fabales > Fabaceae > Vigna > Vigna reflexopilosa. The sequence continues at coordinate 9,202,196 of CM050914.1, read as the reverse complement.
ATACATTGGTTGAACAAAACTATATATATATAGTTATATAGTTATATGATGATATAAAAAAATACCATTAAGATTTTAGTTAATTTGATGAATATCAAATAACTAGAACAATTGAAAGAGAATGGAAAACATAACATTAGTCTCTTCTTTGATCCTTTAATTGTTGATTACAATAATTTACTTTAACTGCAACACTAATTTTTTTGGTGTTTTCTCAACCTACCTTCAAAGATTTGTATATTGGCTTCTTCGAACAACAACACAAACTGCAACGAGAATGCCAACAAAGGAAGTATTGTAGCACACGAATTTTTGTATAAATGAAGGAATCATTTTACAAATCATTTTTTTTAATTGTAGGGACATGATAGTGAAATGACACGAAACGAGGCTAAAGAAAACAAAGACTCTAAAACTGTGTTGAGCAGTTCAAGAAATGTGCATTGTAAAACTCAAAAAAGGGGTGTGACACTTGTTGATGACTGAGAGCTTTGCAATTTCAAGAAATGAAACTCCAATAACACAAAGTCAACGACTATTGAATACTAAAATAAAACGTATAATTTTTAGGAAATTTCAAATTTACCTTATTTAGATGTGATTGTTTTGGAGTTGAAGAGCATAAGATTGATTTTTTTTGTATACTGCAAAAACAGATGTTACATGTAGATGATCCTATTGGAATGATTTTTTAAGATCATCAATGTTTATATACTCGATCATTTCAAAGAAAAAAAAAACATATTATGGAGGCTTTTTTCAAGATATTTTACCTTGCAAGAACAATAAAATCTGATATGTTTATCAACACTGTCAAAGTGAGCCCTCGAGAATGTTGTAAAACTAAAAAGATGAAAATTATAAAGTTGATTCGGTTCATAGTAACTTATCTTTAATTATAGTTGAAAAAACCTCCCCTCTTGTAAAGAGGAGATAATAATGAAAGCATGTACATTCTTAAACTAACATATTATTCATTTGTGTTGGGTAAAAAAAAAAGTCACACATCAGAAAAAAAATAAGAGATGAACATGAGTTTATATATACATAAGATACTTTCATTAATAAAAGGTTTTTTGGAATGGTACCAAAAACAAATTCGTAAGCGGACAATACCTTATGTGTGAGTGTTGAACCATTTCCAACAATTTAATAACTTATATATATATATATATATATATATATATATATATTAATTAGTGTAATCTATGTATGATTTCAATTAGGAGATATTTACTTATATATATAATTATCATAAATATTAATGTTAGGATTGCAAATAAACAATAATATAAGAAATAAGTAAATATTAAAAAACTCTTAATTTATTTAAATTAAATAACTTCTCTTTTCATTTTTATTATTTATTTATTTATTTATTTATCTTCTGCATTAGGGACAGATCTCCATATGACTTCTAACCCAGACATCCCAATAAAATTTTGTCTCTGTAAAATGTGTATTAAAAAAAAAAAACTATTTGATGTTTTGAATGTAATAAATTTGCAGACATATTTCACCTTATTCACAAGGAAAAAAAAAATGCATTCACTAACATACAATCCTAGATACAGGAAGAAACATACTCTATGAGATATTTACACGCGTGCAATTTTTATACTTGACTTTATCACCATAACGATAAAAAAGAACTATTAGAACACGTGTTGAAGCCTGAACTAGATAGTCAATTTTCTGAGAGTAACTGAACCGATTTTTATTTCTACATTTATTCTTATGACACAACTCGAGTTTGAAACACTTTAAAATAAACTTAACTGGTCACATTTGTTCCGACATGTTTTCCCGGTTACTGAACTGTCGTCTACTTCAAACACACAGAAAATCTAGCTTCTTTCTTTCTAAACTTAAATGCCTTAAACAACAGTTGTTTTGGACCTGGACATCCTCAATCAAAATCTAGTTTACAGACATAACATCATTGGACCCTTTGTCCAACGTTTTGCAAAATCAACAACCTCATTTGATTTTCCTTTACAACATGAAAAATAAACTAGAAGAAACAAGTATTGAAATTAAAGTTTAAGTTATGAATGATGCATAGTAGTAGAGGGGACCAAGCTAGAAGCCCTATTCCTACTTGGTAGTAATAGTTTCATTGTTGTATGAATAATGGAGTTTTTGAAAATGACGTTAGAGAATAAAGAAATGCCTGCAGATTGTTATTTTTGTTTTCGTACAAAAAAGGGTAACTTTTATCGAACGCGTGTGTTTTGGAGAAGACTTTTTCAATATAGCAGCCCCTACGACTTAAACTATTTGTCCTTGGCCAAAGTATTGAAGTATATCAAAAGTACATGAAGTAACATGCAACTTGCACTTCAATTGTGTTTATTTATATTAAATGTATATTATTTAATAATGAAACTGTAAAAAAAATCTTACTTCTATCTGTACAATGATGCATGCTCCTTTATTAACTATTAGCTTTGTTTTAGAGAATTTTTTTGATGATAGAGCCCTTTTGGTAGAAGTTGGACAAATTCAAAGCTTTTTTGTGACAAAATGTTTTTCTCTCTTGAGATGGCCCATTACTAAAGTATTGTTTTATTTCAAGTTTTATTTAGTAAAAAAAGAAAAAAAATAGAACGGACTGAATAATATAAAGATAAGAAAGTATAACATGAAAAATAAAATATGCATAAAGTAAATTTAAATATTGTTGATTTAAAAATACAGAAGAAAAATAAATAAATAATTTTATTCTATTTTTTTAAATAACAAATATTATTAGTTTTATTATTTATCATTATTAGTTACTATTATAAAAGATATAAAATAGGGTCACCATGTATTTTGGATTCCCATAATAGAATATGGAATAAAATTTATATGAAATGAAATTGAAACTAAACCATGGACTGTGTTATATCATATAATTGTTGAATTTCTTTTTGGTAATATGTTACATTTTTTGTGCACATTGTTTTTGCTAATTCGTGCAGAATTTTTTAACTTTCAGATAATTTTAATATATTTTTTCACCGAAACACTGTTTATAATCTAATAACAAAGAGGATAACATGTGCTGATAAATATTTTCTTATACATTTTGAATCTGGATTATTATTAGAACTTCTGAGACTAGATATTTTAGTTTAATAATAATTATTTTAGAAAGATATATTTTTTTTTAACTTAAACTATTTTCTTAGTGTTTATAGAATTATGAGATCCAGGTTGGAGAGTGGATGGATGAAACAGGGTTTCATGTAATGGATGGAAGAAAATGGAAACAGTTATGAGAAATTGAATAAGAAAAATACTTATAAAGGTAACATTAAAGTTATGAAACAGATTATTTAGAAAATATAAACAAACTTTTAAATTAAAACTTTTTTAAGAATAAAAAATCATTTAGAATAAAGTCTAAAGGTATAAAACTATTTAAATAATGAATAAGTTTTTAGTTTTGAATTGTTAGATTTATCTTCTTTATTTTTAAAAGAATAGTAATAAAATCTGATTCAGAATAAGGATAAAGTATATTAAAGGATAAAGTATACTTTCTTTTGTTTCTAAATAAACACCAATGCTAGATATTACTGTTATAATATAAAGATTTTATTAAAAAAATAAAAAAAATAAAAGCATCAAATCAAACTCGTGATAAAAATATATCATACACATAGATAAAAATATTTATTATAAAAAATTAAATAACTATATAGATGGAAAATATAAATTAATGTTACATTACTTGGAAATTGATAATAGTTGATTTTTCGTATTTTTGTGTGTATATTTTAGTAAATAAATCAACTTTTTCATAATTTTGACCTTGTTTTATCTTCAAGTTTAGTGTGTTTTTATAATTTTTTTGTGATGTAGTTAGTATATGCTTGTTTTACCTTTGATATCTCTTTAAGTGTGAAATAAAAAAATAGAAAACAATTTTGGTGGAGGAAAACAAGTTGGAACCCAAGGAAACATGATCGGACAACAAAATATGGATTTTAAGTGAATATCCACAAGAGTCACAAGATTCATGTCTAATGTTGTGAATACAGTGAGCAAATGAAATTATTTTGATGACACTGTTCACTATTTACTTGGCACTGTTGATGCATTGACCGACATTGTTCATGCATTGACCGACACACTGTTCACGCATTGACCAACACTGTTCACTCGCTGGGTGAGTTGACTTTCTAGCTGGGCAAGTTGACTAACTCGTTGGGCGAGTCTATCAACCTTAAAATGCGTAAAATGGGTATTTAGTCATGTTTCCGCGAAGGTTTTGGGGATTATTCTCCTTTTACACTTCATTCTTCACCTAGAGCGATTAGGAGAGGTTCTTAGAAGTTGTTTGTGGTGCTTGGAAGCTCTCCCTTCTCTCTTTTTTAACTTCAATCTTCATTAATGGTGATTTTACCCCTTTTGAGTTAAGGAAAAAGATGGATCACGAATTAGAGATGGAAATGCAAAGGAGAAGTGCAATTGGAGCATGAAACAGTTGCAAAGAACCTTAGGAAAGGTCGTACATCTCTCTATGGTTTCAATTTCTTTCTCATTTCTTCAATTTTGTAGAACCCTAAGTTCTCCACCATGGAGGGTTTTTCCTTTTTATTCATATTAGTTATGAAACATGGAATTCTTATGTATTTTGTGATATTAATGATATATGTTTTTCCAATTCATGTTAGTATTCAATTTTTATGCTTAATGCTTGCTTTGGATTCGTCACCCATATATGAATTTTGGTTCTTGATGTATTGAGAAATATGATTTGAACTTAGAAATGAAATTGACCACCTAATGGATGGAATTGAGATGTTTGTGAATGCATGAGAATAAAGTGGATGAATTCTAATCTTAATAAATTGTAAATACTCTATGTTGAATTTCTTGCACACCAATTGTTTGATAAAAATAACAGAAAGTGTTTTTTGTGCTCTTTGATTTTTAAATAAGTTACGAAATGAAGATTTGTCATGTTTGCATAAGTCTCTTGCGAGAGAACAATATTTATCACTTGCTATGTTGTGACCGGTGCACTTACCGATGGTTTTGCAACCAACAGAAACTAAAACTTAATAATCAAATTTCTCATCATATTAAGTGATATAATCCGCAAAAAGCTTATAAACTCATTAATATTTATTAAAAATCCTTACTTTGAAGGATTTCATATTAACTTTTGCTTAAGAACTATAACGACGTGAATCTAAATGTTGTAAACACTTCAAAGTATCAACAATGAGAGTGACATCCTTCAAAGAAGGTATATCAGCCAATGAATCAAAATCCATTCGCACACTACCACCATCATCCCCCACAAGACTCATTACATAGTCCATCATATATTCAAGATCCACAAAAGGATCAACCATAGACTCAATGATAGGTCCATCACCACAATAAGCTACAAAGTAGACTCTAAAGCAAATTTCACATCAAACTTCACAATAGGCTCCACAACCGTCTAGAGACTTTAAAACCGAAGAGAGTCCTTAATCCCATCTTAGACATTAACCACCTTAAAACAATAAAATTGTTGTATTTTTATAATAACTGGTTTTTTCCACTACAAACTACGTTAACATCTTATTATAATTATTTACAATTAGATAAATCATTATTAATCACTTTATTAAAAAAAAAGATAATTTATCATACTCTAAATTAGTAATAAATACAAATTCTAACTTTTCTACCAAAATTTGATTAGATTAATCAAATAATAAATCTACAGAAAACACGTCTAAAAAAACCTTAAAACTTATTCTTAGTTTCAATGTAATTATATATATATATATATATATATATATATATATATATATTTTAGAATTGATTAATTTTTCAGCTATATATTTAATCTAAATTGAAATGTTTTTAAGTTAGGTTATTTGATAACTCAATTTGATCTAAATTAATCTAATTAAATGAGACCAATTTTTTTTTGATAAAAAAATTGGATTGGGTTTTATTTTATATTAGATCAAATTTAATCCAATTTAAACTAATATACTTTTATACGGGTGGAGTGATAATTTTAGTATAAGTGATTTGAGATCCAGTAATTTTGATTGTAAGACAAATTATGTTTTTTTTTTTCATATCTTAAATTAGTTTATACAAACTTGTTATGGCATGACTTATTAATTTACTTAAAAGCTTAAGTTAATTTTTGTAAATATTATTATATTTTAATTAAGTTAATATTTAAAACTTACAATTTTTAATAAATAAAGATTTAAAATCTAAATAGGTGGACTTGATTGAATTAATATAATGGAAAAGCATAAATCAACCCAACTCATTCCCATTTTTTTAATGGATTGGATAATAAATTTTGCTAAATCTTATCTAATTCAACTCGCAAGACCCATTTAACTCGTTAATCATCCAATATTTAATTAAATTCTCTCTATATATTTTTTTTGAAAAATCATGTTAGTACACCATTACTAGATATTGTTGCAATTCATAAATGTTCTTATGTACCATCTCTTTTTTTTTTCTTTCTAACCTATATTCTACAAAGGAAATAAATAGTAAACTATATTACAAAAACAGTCTAAGTAGGCAAGTAAAATAGGAAAACCATTTGCTATTCATATAAAAGAAAATTTTCGACAAGATAAAATAGCTATAACTATATGAGTCGAAATTAAAAAATAATCCATTAATAATGCCTCAAAGTAATTAATTGCATAAACTATTGCAATATTATCATGCTCACCCATTATAATAAAAAGCATAATATTTAAATTAGAATAATTTAATTTAATACATATAATTTGATTGCATTATTCAGTATAAATGTCGAGTTTTATATATTATAGTCATGTTTGTTTTCTTTGAAAATAACAGTTATTATTTTTGAAAAAATGAAAAATTTCAATTACTTTAACTTAAAATACAAGCATCCTAATTTTAGTTAAAGATATTTATACAAACTTTTTACTTATGTGATATGGGATCCACCCGGAAGTGTCCTGTCAGTGTAGCAGACAAAGATGACAGGTGTGCACGTGGGGCTTCTGCTTTTGGACTGACTTTGAACGGTCCTATCCAATGTGGGCCTCTTTCTCTCTCTCTCTCTCTTTTCTTAACACTCTTTTCACACTCTTTCTCAAAACTTACGATCCAAGTACACAACAAAATTTGCACCTGGATTTCATTTTTTTCTTTTTGTTTTGCTGCTGTCAAAATATAAATCCAGAACTTATATTTGAAGTGAATGGAGATATCGATTTTAAAAAATAAATAACAAATATGATAAACAGATAACAAAATTATATCTTTTACTACCGGTAATGTTTGACAGAAAACACAAGCAATGTGTTAAACTGCACTAAGAAAATTAAGCATGGAAGATTTTTTCAAATATGTTGGACAACTTAGGGTTACAATTTTACTAATTTTTATAAGAAAAAAAGGAGAAATATTGAGACCATAACATTATCTTATACATACTTTTAATGTGTGAGATGGAAAATTTATAAAGTTACTTAGCCCAAAGAAAAGGAATATGACTTTGTACCCATTAAATAGAATAACTCATCATGCAAGTTGAACACTTTTGCCATATAGGCCTTTCTCCATTATCACTTGTTGTCCAAAAGTAGGAAAGATTTTGACCAAAAACACACTAAGGTCTATTTGGCTTCTACAAAAGAAAATTAAATACATTTCTTTTTCTAAATAACTCTTTTTTGAAGCAATGGTTTAGCTCTTCCAAACTTCCAAATGTCTTATTTATAATTTATCTTTTCCAAAAGTATTTTTTAATTACTTAAAAAGATTATTTCATTTGTCTTTCAATTGTTTATAGATTTCTTCCAAGTCTGCAATCTCTGTGATGATCTATAAGAAATTGTTAGAAACTCTTTCATTCCACACTTTTCTGATCAGTTTGTAAAAAATTCAAAACTTGAAGAGAAGTTTAGTAAAACTTGAAACGATAATGGAGAGATCATTTAGAAATATTTATTAAAAATAAAATAAAAAACAATATCTCCAAATTTATTGAGTGGGCCGCATGAAAAGTACTATATGTGATTAGGCGGGCCTTGGGATAGAAGATGGGCCTTATTACATGGTCCATTTGTAAATAAAAATAATTTTAATTTTAATTTTAGTTTAACGGCACAACCAACGCTCGTTTTGTTACCGCGTAAATCAAAGGCATCAGCTTCCATCAATGCTATTATATGAAGCAGAGAAAAAGGGGAAGAGAAAAAAAAAAAAAACCTGTTGTTTGTTTGATGTTCCTTTCTTGTGATCTGAAGGAAAAGCAATAGTCCTTCGTCACAAGATCGTCGCGATGGGTTCTCTTCCTTTGCCGGCATTCCCAGCCGCGGCGGCGAAACATAGCCTTGACGAGAGCAGCCACATTGACGAGAGCGCCCTCACGACGCTGTTCAAGTCCCAGCAGAGCCACCTCAACTTCTTCTTCGAACACATAGACCACTCCCAAACCCTAGCCTTCACGCGCGCTCTCCTTAACGCCGCAGGCACCGTCTTCTTCACTGGCGTCGGCAAGTCCGGCTTCGTCGCCCACAAGATCTCGCAGACGCTCGTATCGCTCGGCATCCGCTCCGCCTTTCTGTCACCGGTCGACGCACTCCACGGTGACATCGGGATCCTCACCGACCGTGACGTTCTCGTGCTCCTCAGCAAGTCAGGCGCCACCGAGGAGCTCCTCCGCCTGGTGCCTTGCGCGAGGGCGAAGGGCGCACTCCTCATCGCGCTCACCTCCGTCGAAGGTAACGCGCTGGCTGCGGCGTGCGACATGGCCGTGCATTTGCCTCTCCAGAGAGAGCTCTGTCCGTTCAACCTTGCGCCGGTCACATCCACCGCCATTCAGATGGTTTTCGGGGACACTGTGGCCATCGCGCTCATGGAGGCGAGGAATCTCACCAAGGAGGAGTACGCTGCGAACCATCCCGCCGGCAAGATCGGGAAGAGTCTCATCTTCAAGGTCCTCCTCTTTCTGTTCCTTTGCATCTGCATTTGTTTTCCCCTAATTTGTTGTCTGACTCGAATTTGAATTGCAGGTAAAGGATGTGATGAGGAAACAGGACGACCTTCCGATTTGCAGAGAAACGGATTTGATTATGGATCAGCTTGTGGAACTGACGAGCAAAGGATGCGGATGCCTCCTTGTGATCGATGACCGGTACCGTCTGATCGGAACGTTCACCGACGGTGATCTTCGTCGCACTCTCCGAGCCAGCGGGGAAGCCATTTTCAAACTCACTGTGGGGAGAATGTGCAACAGGTAACAATGATCATCATATCAATACATGCGTACATACTACCTAGAAAACTCAGAATCAGAACAGAAGTTCACAGTTAATGTCAATCATTAGAAATAGGTAAAGAGGAAACTCTAATTTTGATCAGAGAAAGGTGTCAATAATACATATTCTGCATTCAAGTTATGTTTGATACTTGGTTGAAGATACGAGTATGTAACAGTGAGGTTTTTTTGTTAATGTCAGGAATCCAAGAATTATTGGCCCGGAGGCTATGGCGGTGGAGGCGATGAAGAAAATGGAAGCACCTCCGTCGCCTGTTCAGTTTTTGCCTGTGATAAACGATGAGAATATTTTAATTGGGATTGTGACCTTGCATGGATTGGTTTCTGCTGGGTTGTGAATTGTGGTGTTTTGTATTAATAGATAGATATATAATTGCTTCATTCTTTTTAGTTTTTACTTCGATTTGCATTGAATCCCACTCAATTTCAAGTGGGTTTTCTTGTGTACTGTATCATCTCTAATAGGATATTCAGAACCATTTGTATTACCCTTTCTTTTTCTCCGTTAGGACTTTGATTATTTTTGGTATGTCACACCTGCCGACATTGCGGGCATGTTTATATTACTTGTTTTCGTGCTGGAATTATTGATGTAACTTGATGTTTTTTATTTTCTTCTCAAAACAAATGGGCTCGTGGAGAGGGTAACAGACAAATTATGAAGTGACAGCATAATTGATGTTTATACATTTTTTCCCCTATTTCGGGCTTTTTAATTTGTACAGAAATAAACTAAGAGTGAAAGTTTAAACTGTTGATTCGCTTCTGTCCGAGTGTCTGAGGGTCTTTGGTCCTTAGTTGAAAGTAACGTTACTCGAAGAAGAACGTGCAAAAAAGCAACGTAAGGAATGAATTCTTATTTGTCGCTAAACATAAAGTAACCCTGTTGAAGGAGACTCAGACATTACAACTAATTCTGAGAAAATAAAAACTACGAAGCATATATTTGACATTCTTGAGACATCGGAGCTCAATGTCTAGTTCTTAAGGGTGCTATGAGGTAGTTTAAAGGACTAGAAAAAGAGCCCGTGGCCACTATTTACATAATATACTAGTACTATCTATTATGTTGCCATTTCTGATGTCTGATGACTTTAAGATACTTAGTGCTTTGGGTTTTACTCATTAAGCACCCTTCAAGTAAAGCAAAAATGGTTTGCACAAATCCTGTTGAACAGAAACATATATAATTCTTACAAACAGAACAACAGCCGAATCAAGTTTAGCAATTTTAAAGTTATTCAACCATAGCCAATCTATAGAAGAAAAGCAACTTCGGCTGAGGGTGCAGAAAAAAGGAAGAAACACCAAATTTACGAGAAAGAGACAAAAATGATGTTACAAAAACTCAGGATACAAAATGAAGCAATGGACCCGCCGTTCTGTTTACTAGCCAAATAGTGCTGGTTCTTGTCAACTGTTGAATACATTAGGTTACAAGCCAACTTTTTTGTAATTATATCTAAAGTACACTAAGATGGATGTCCCATCCAAATTCCTACAATGATAAATCTAGGAAGAACTACTTGATATCTTTTCCGGTTGTACAAGTTAGCCATTAGCTATTTATGCATCTTCAGAGTCCGATGAAGAGGTACTCGTACTATCAGATGAAACATCAAGTAACACATGTTCTTGTAGAAAAGATAAGTAACGTAAGTTTGTAACTGAAGAGACATTCGATGCGTTTGGATCTCCTTTCTTTGAAATTGTTACCTTGCTCCCAACCATCTCCGTATCAATTTTGGTGCCAACAGAACTGATTCCTTTCGTACCACTTGCACAGCTTGACTGAAGCAAATCTGTCTTCGTTTTTGAATGAGTGCCATATGAACTGTGAGTGTCACGAGAAGTCCGTGAGACCTGGGAAACCTCTTCATCTTGTTTTGTCTTTGATGCATTCAATATTTCCTGCAATTGACGTGTTTTCTCTTTTGATTTATTTGCTGCTGTCTGGGATATAGATTTTTTCGTATGCAAGTCTTGGGCAGGGAAGGTTGAACCACCAACGTTTTCTGAGCGTGGTTTTGATCTCTTGGAGGCAGCAGAGTTCAGAGTTAATCCAAGATACTCTTTGGCCCATTTAAAGACTGCACTTAATTTCCCGTCCAAAGCTTGACGAAGAACATTTAACTCACTGATTTCATAACGGTAGAAGAAAATTTTGTTGCTCCAAGTGCAAGAACAAAAATGTTTTGCATGATCAAGACATGCAAACTTGTCATTTGAACATGAACACCCAACAGCAGACAAGTGTAAATCACACAGGCAAATACTACATTCCCTCCTACGGGTGGCATAAAATTTTTCATCCATTCTTTGTGATACTAATGAACTTGTAAGAAATTTCCTCTTCAAAATTCCACTCTGAATGCGAGTCTACACAAAGGAAACAAATATAATAAGGTATGGATGCATCAACCTGAATGAAGCAAATTACGTAGCCCAATTTTAACAAGAAAAATAAAATGAAGGAAGGATGGATAGAAGACCTTCAGAATTCTCTAATATTATTAATACGAAAAATGTGTGCCTCTCCCGTCATTTCAGTTTATCAAGATAAATGATTGAAGAATTGTTAATGATCAATGGGATTTGAAGTTAATAATAAACAACTTTAGAAAAACTAGGATTTAGAGCTGAATGACTTACGTTGAAAGCTTTTGTTAAGAACTCATTTTTTATATAGGCACCTTTATATGTTAAGCTGTCGGAGGATGTGCTCTTCATGCATAGACCAGTTTCCCACTGGGCCCTGACAGCTTCATTTGCAGCTCCTAATAAAAGCTTGTCATATGAAAATAATGTCTTCTTCCTCTGTTCACGATAAAGCTCTACAACGTTCTGTCCATGAAGCAGCCACTCAAGAGGATCAAAACTTACTGATTCAGAACAGTTGAAACCACAATCAAATCCTGAATGATATACCCCAGGGAAGACGAGAACAAATTCACGAGGATACTGAACACAACGATAGACAGGTATACCCTCTGCCTTCAATATGGAGCATGATAATTGCATCTCCTAGTAACAAAAATTAGCATAAAGACCCACCTCAGTTTCACATACAAAAAAAGTGTTTCCTTTGGAAACAACAATATATACCTAATATTTGAGGTGACAGGAATTTATCCATGCTGAATAAAACTAGTTGAAGAATAAAATTTTACACTACTACTTTCTCTATCATAAATTGATAGCAACAATTAATAAAGTTTCAACAAAGCCAAAGAAATATTACTGCAAGCAGCAAAAACAAGCTTTGGCAAACTTGGAGCCTAGATGAGATTGGGCTTTCTTCTGAAAAAAAGGATTGTGAATGACAACAGTTTCAACAAAAGGTTGAGCTGCTGAGGTTGAACATTTAGCAGAAAGTGTTCTTCACATTTTTCAAGGTAAAAAGAGAACCCACAACTCAAGGACATTGCATAAAACATTTGGTATTCCAATACCACGTTGATTACAATAATGTAAGCTATACTTAAGCAAGGGAAAACATAGATCCTATAAGTGAAGCCTTTGCTTTCTTCTCTAAGTGCCCATTGGCCTATTGAATATCAGCTGACAAAACAAATGAACATACAATTATTCTTCCTTGAAACCTAGGAATCAGCTACTACAAAAGACTGATACTTTGTATTGTCAATGAAACTTTTGACATTCACTAGATGATATAAAGAGAGGAAATATGACAATAAACATGTGGGAAGGAGAAACATGTTCATAAATGGTAATAGATGGGAGATATCGACAGGAAATGAGTGAAATTAGTATACAAATAATCCTGCAGAATCAAAATCCACCTGACCAGCAATATGATGTTTATCAGAAAAGCATGCATGGATTCATATTGAAAGGGTTAACAGAAGTCACATGAGAAATAAAAGGATGTTAGGTGTGCATAGCAGTTACTTTTTAAAGAAACAAAATTGTTCATAACAAGCAATAATATTCTCACCATAGTATCATGCATATGATGCTTTCCTGCATGCAAATCTGGTAGATACTTTTTCCAAATTGTTTCAAAGTTAACAGCAAATCTTCCTGGGACGCTATACCACACTTTTGGTTCACCCAGATGTATGTACGATAACGAGTATAAGTGGTGTTCTTCAACTTTCTGTTTATGTCAAGCGATTAGATAGAGAAGTAAAGAAAGAGGATTCATTAATCAAATTTGAAAATCAGTCAGGAAGTTTCCACCAGAAAACTACAAGAATAGAGATATTGAAAACAAAGATGTGATAGCATGCAACTACAAGGTAATAAAGCGATAGTATTACCCAGTTGACAGCAGAGAAGCACATTCCCACACTAACATTGGGGTCTAGGTTACAAGAAACATCAGGGCTTTCAAATGAAAGAAGGGAACCTGAAAGAATATTATTCAAGTTCCATCCAGATTTCAAATATTCAGGGTAAGCGTTTGCCGCCACAGGATCAGAAACTGTAGGAAATCCACTGCTAAAAACTCCAGCCTCCAATTTATTACAACAAAGCACCTAGCATGTGATCAATTAGAATTTTCAGAACGTATAAAAAACTGAAGATGGAAAAGGCAATGCATATTGAATTTATTCATCAATATACCTCAATTTCTTCAGATGGATTTTGAACAATTCGACCATATTCACCCTCAATATTCTCCACAGATGGTTCCGACTGCTCAGGTATAGCTAATTTTATATTGGAACCTATGAATTTCTTCTTTTCATTGTAATTAAAGTACTGGTTCTTAAACACATCTGCATATTCCTTAAATGTTTTGAGACTGAATTTAGGACCTGGTTCAGACTCACAATCACATTCTTCAACATTATGGTTATTTGGGGTGCTAGTGTTTCTTTTACAAAGCTGAGAGCCCAAAGCTACTTCTACATCTCTTTTTCTCTTGTTTTTTGTATTTTCACAAGCACTGGCCATAATTTCTTGGTGTCCATCAATTCGCCGAACTTGGTGTCCATCAATTCGCTGAATCTGAGCAACAAATTCAGACTTTTCCCATATGTGTTCTCTCTGAAGAAAGCATGGTGGTTTCCAGCAAGTAGGAGGAACAATTCGGCAAATTCCATAAGTTTCTGCTTTGGAACGTACACTTGCAATATATGTAAGTGTGTCTTTGAATTCCTTCATAACGTACACAATTACACAGATATTTTATTCAAGAATCCACATTTGACAACATAAATCAAGATGTACACAAGGTGACACAACGAAAGCATACAACTAGACCTAGGTGGTTGGTACCTCTTCTGTTGGGTGGAAGATAGGAGCTTCTTCCAAATCTTCTCTTATTGCATCCTTAGGATGCCACCTTGCTGTTACCTGATTCAAGACTTTGATAAACAAACAAAAGTAAAGCAAAAATAAAGCATCAATGTGGATAGGTAAAGTGAGGATACATACCTTCACACAATTATTGCAACTAGGACACCCACGTATGGTCCCCTTTGGACGACTAGGATTTATAGGTAGGTTCTAAAAATGAAAAAAGGAAAACAAATATCATTAAATTTCTTTATGGTTAGAAAATAGAAGAGAAACCAGTCACAATGAGATTATGCTCACAAAAAGAAAATGAAAAATTATCAAGTCCTGCAATCCAGAGCCAAACCAACACAAACATCACACAAGAACTTAGACGTTTAAATACACTATCTGTCTCTAAATGAATCCTAATAACTATGTAGAACTCAAAGAAGATAAAATCAGAAAGATTATGTTCTAAAAATTGTTGCAGGTTACCCACCACCTAAGGACATATGAGGTATCTTGATTCTAGTATTCATTGTTAAACAATTTGAATCATACCATTCAATCATTAAATGAATCTCAAATAAATTTGAATCTCCCAATCAATGAATAAACTTCATTTTGTATCATTGATGTGAATCACTTAAAAAACAAATATTTTTGCATGTACTTTTCTTTCACCCATTTTCACAAAAGAAAATGAAAAATCATTTAAGTTTAAATTTTTAAATCAAAAGAACTTGAAAGAAGGCTTCTAAACTTTTCGTATTTGATTATTTCATTACTTCATTTGTCACTCACTCAGCCAATGCATGCACTCTATTTTATTGTTTCATTGATTCATTTCCATTATTTTAAAATAGAGACTTCAGAAACTTAGATAAAACTAGTAATTTGTTCTCAGACTTATTACATTAAACACTTAAACTATACATCATGTCGATATATTTAAAGTTACTTTTTCATTAACTTCAAATATTACAATTGAAAACAAACTATGATTACAATTCCAAAATCAGCTTAGTAGTTCCCAATTTGAATCTCAATTTAATAACCTCGTCTAGGACTATGCCTTTCTGGTTTGATTTTATTAGCAATCTAACCACTAACCAAAAAAATGCAAGATTCCCAACTTAACCATAGGAAGATGCTTTGTGTGAGATTCCTTAGGCTTGTGGTTGTCGCTCAGGTCCATGTTTATCCATGGCCGACGTATAAGACCCTGCCTATAGGCATCAATGTCATTCGTCTCAAGTTCAGTCTTCATACAGTTTGGCTCTTGTTCAGATGCAACTGGAAAGGCTGTAGATTTATCATTTTTCTTAACATTTCCACCCTTTCTCAAAATGAAAGATGTGAGGGATACAAAACCAGGGGGGACTGCAAGATTTTCGTTCTCCTGAAATTTGGGGCAATCATAACCTGCTTCTTCCATTGTCACTGCAGAAAAAGCCAAACAATATTTTCTAGAAAACCATTCTTGCACCAATAATTCTTTGAATAGAAAATGAAATATTAGGATAATATGCATTGCAAACAATTTGCTATCCGAATAGAATATTTTATCATTTAACAGACTGAACTTCAAACCAGTACAACGACTCTTTAAAACACCCAACCTTACAGTAAGTAGGATAAGAGAAGAAGTCCGGAGAGTAGTAAGGTGTCAAACACAGGATGTTACTCAAGACTCTGGAAGGGGAAACAGAGAACAATAAATTATGGAATCATATCCTTCAAGAATCATAAAATTCCTATATTTGCATATAACATAGCATAAATAAGAGAAGAAAAAAAGCCTTTATACCACAAATCAAATACTTAATTAATTGTAAATTCATAATCATAGATTCAGAAGTTTAAGAATGTTCTTAAATAAAGTCATAAATGACAGACATGAAAATATGAACTCAACCTGACAACCCAACTAGACAAACAGAAGCAAACAAATTGCTCATGGACAAAGCAAAACAGAACCAGACATACAGAGTTGCATAAGAACTGAACAGAACTGGCTTAAACAGAGACGAATTCAATTTGTGGCTGAGAAGAACTCCGAATGTGACAGAAGCTCTGGTCACGATGGATTTTCATCCAACAATGTGGGAAAAGGCTTGAGAGGTTGAACATGCAATCACAACGAATAGAAGTGCTTTTCTATTTTCTCTTAGTGTAAGGGTTACAGTTGGAAGGGTTTGGAAATCACTTGCTTGGAAAAAAGGAAAGTGCGGAACCAAATGATAGTGCAAGCCCGCTCATTCTCACTCAGGCTAACAAATTTACACCACTTCTTTATAGTGTAAATGAAATTAAGCTGAAAATTAGGGAGGGGTTATTCTAATTATGAATTTCCTAAGGTAATGTTCAACCCTACCAAGTAAGAAGAAAGTATAATGATTTCCAATCCTCTCCATATTTTACTGTCTCAATGAATATCCAAGATGAGAAAGTCAAAACCCATCGTTTTCAGCTCCTCTCCACCTTTTCTAATTCTATCCTCTATGACATGCACAGAATGAAACATAAAGAAATAGAGTCATTTGTTTCTGACCTACTTCCAATAATCCTTACATAAATCGTCATGAACATGGATTTCAAAGAGAACCCTCAATGGCGATAAATAGCGTAAAACACGGGCGTAGAAACGCAGAATGAAAAACACGAAAAACTGAAGTAAAAGCTTAGAACTAAGAAGCATTCAAACAATGTACAGAAGAGAAAGATGCAACTTTTTACATACCCAGAATGTCGAAATGCAGAGATTGCCCCAATACCAGATTCCTGCAACAAAACTGAAGAGACTGAAGTAGCATGCAACCAGAAAAAAAAAACACGAATTGAGAAAGGCGAAGTTACCAAGAGAAATTTCTCGAATGATTGATGATTTGTGAACTAGAGAATGAAAATTAAAAATTGATAGGAAATGGAGTCTTTTCTTCCCATCTTGCCCGAATTATCAAACCCTAAAAGTAAACATTAAAATGTTTCTTTTAAATGAATGAAGTAAGCTGTTAACAAAGGAATCGCAAATCAGAAAATGGAAAGAGTGAATAAAAGTTAGTAACAGACATTGTCCATGGGTTTCATGTGACCTACCCAAAGGAATTGCTTTGATAAGTTCTTCTGTTGTTAAATAGTATGTTCATTATTATGGCAGGTAACCCAAGAAGAACTGACTCTAAAATTTACTTATAAGTAATTAATACGAATTAATGCACTGATGTGAGCATGGTGAAGAAGAGTATTTTTCTCCATTTTTTGGACCCACAATTTTCTACAATTAATTATTATGTTCCAATAAATTCTTATAATATTTAATTATTATTATTATTATTATTATTATTATATTAGCCTTGAAAACAAGTTACCAAGTGGTTTGAGTTTCAAAAAACTATTTTCACATAATAAAGCACATAAACCAACTCTTGTTATTAATTTTTAATCCATCTGATTAACTTTTACCTTCACTTAACAGAAAAGATTAAGCAACTAAAATAGACTGTTAAACACTCCCTTTGTTTAAAAGTAGGTTAGTAGCTTATGGACTAAAGAAGATTTACAACGGAATGTGATTATAATAAATTTATAAACAAAACAACTTGTAATATTAATTTTTACGATAATGATTAGTTATTTTATATTAATAAAATTAAATTTTTCTTTAATTTTAACTTAATTAGTCTCTTTTTAAATTTTTATATAAGTAATTGGATATTGGCTCATCCTAGTGTGATGAAATTTATGGAATTGTTTATATTTATTTATGTATTTCCATTCAATGGTAGTATTTTGTGTTCATGTTTAATATTTTTTATGGTTTGATTATCCATAAGTTGATATCTAATTTATTAAGGATTGGAAAATATTTTTTAGGATCTACATTCAAATAAAATATTAATGAAGGTTATATCTAATAATAAAATTTGACTTATTAATTATCATAAACTTTTGTTGTGTTCTAAGAATTAACTTTTAGTATGGAAGTTATGTATTCATTTTAATAAAGAATTATGATTTAAGAAAAATTTTGGGTTATCTTAAATATCAAATTTGAAAGAAGTTCAGTAAGTATATGCATAAGATTAATGTTTGATGAAGTATAATTCTATCAATAACTTATTATATCAGATCTTATTTATACCATCTTTTACTTGTTTGATAAAATCTTAGAAAGATTTTTAGTTGTATTTGCACAACTTAAGTTTTTTTTTAAATATCATCCATCCACAAACAAATAATTGTCTAGTTGAAAAATATTATTAATTAATTTGAACTTGTGAATAAATCTTATTTATGCAACCTCTTACAATAAGAGAATTTCATGTATATCTTATTGAGTATATATAATTATTCATCCTAATTAAATATAAAACCTGTTTATGTTGTTACTTCCAACACCTCATGAAGATGCAGAAAGAAAACACGAGGGTGCAAAAAGTGATTGACCATGAACTTTATTAACGGACTGTTACTGGATTGTATCAAAACCCTCTTTTGTTGGGCAAGATCAAATCGGTTCTAGCCTATGTGTACATGCACATTTTTCAAATCTGATATAGCTTATTTGGTAACAGTTTTAACTTTTTTCTTCTGGTCATTATTAACAATGTTAATTGATTTAACCTAATGATTAAGAGACTTGTTTGAAAAAGCTTATTCTCAATATTTATAAAGGACAAAAAGAAATTGAAAACAATGATGTCATTCGTTTATAATTTTATAGAAAAATGTTAAATTGTTTTTTTTTATATGTTTCAATTTGGTTTTTATATTGAAAATTTTGATCCAATCAAATTCTTTTCAACCTTATACCAACAACATTAAAAATGGGTCACATGTCAGTTTATATCTTTTATTTTTATTCTTTTAAATTATTAAAAAATTATCATGTGTTATGTTGATGTTGTGTCAAGTAACAATAATAATATGGTGTAAAAGTGACAATGTCATGTATCACTCTTACAGGTATCATTACCTTAATTTCAATTTGATTTCATATTTTTATTTTGTCTCAATTCAGTCATATTTTTTTTTTCAAAATGAAACAATTTTGTCTATTTTTAAATCAAAACCAAATTTAATTTTTATATAAATATTGTACAAATATTTTTTATTAAAATTGATATTTTTATTAAATATTAAATATTTTAAATAAGATTAAGTTTATATTTTACATTAAAATTTATTTAAAATTGCTTTCAAATTTTAAATATATTTTTTTAATTGTTATAAAATTGTTTAAAATTATTTTAAAATTTTACATTTGAATTTATAAAATTTGTTATTATTAAACCAACTCAAACATTTTAATAGAAATTATTGGATTTTAAACATTTTAAAACCATACAATTATTTAAAAGAATTGAAAAAGTTAATAAATTTATTTTATTTTATGAAATACAATTTATAATCAACTATTAAAATTATTTTCTATTAACAACTTTAAAATAATTCTATTAAAATTTAATGTACAATTTAAATTTAAATCAACTTAATCCTTTTAAAAATACATAATAAAATTATAAATTTTAATAAAAATATTTGTATAATATTTATACAAATATTAAATTTGACTTCAATTTAGAGAGAAACTAAATTGTTTAATTTAAAAATATGAGATTAAATTAAGACAATAAAAATACAGTAACCAAATAGAGTAATAACACGCATTGCCACAATCACATCATATTGTTAATGTCATGTGAGATGACAATATTTTTAAATAAAAAAATCAATAATTGACACATTAAGTCTCTTTAACGTTATTAGTATAGTATTAACAAAAATGTCTAATTGTATCAATTTTCAAAATAGAGATAAATTAAAACATTAAAGCAACTTAGATTTTTCTACCAAAACGGGAACAAATGCATAATTTAACCTAAAATTAACTAAAAATGATTTATACTCCGTTAAAAATTTAAATTTTTGAAAATTTAATCCGAAAATAGCATTTAGAAATTAACTTTTACATAAACTAATTTTAATTTAAAATGAAATTAAAATAATTTTTCTTTACATTTATGATTTTTTAAACATGTTAAAATCTATAGATAAACTTATCAAATTTGGTGTCATTCATTCATGTACTTATAAACTTCTCGTTTAGTGTATATTATATCTCTCAAATTCTATTTAGTTTAACCACAGTGACTTAGTGATAGGTATTCCAAGAAAGATTCATGGGAAGACATATAATACTAATGAAATCTAATAAAAAAATTCATCAGAGAATGATATAATCTCTAATCCAAATGAATTTATAGTTTTTTTTTAACTTTTTTATTTTTTTCTAATTTAAAACTTATATTCATACTTGGGATTTTTATAACTCAACAAATGAATTTATTAAGTTTATATTGAAACATTAACATGACAAAAAGAAAACAAAATCATTGGGAACTAGACAAACTAATCACGAAAAATTGAATAAGTGAAAACATACTCATTTGTGTGATTTTGTCCTATTATATTCATCACTGCTATGTGGACTATCCCCTATATATTTACAGCATGACACATGATTGCAATATAATTTAATTTCACATAGGTGATAGGGTTGAGTAGAGATCTACACACATATCTAGAAGATTTTAAAGCAACAAAAGAGGATGCTGAGGATATTCAAAGTCGATTAATTCATTGTAATTATTCAATTTGCATGCTCAAGTTATGCTAATTGCAGCAAGAACCAACATCATTGTATGTATTGCTACTATTATAAGTGTCGTATAATTTCTTGTTCCCCTTAATGAACCAACAAAAGAGATTATCTTAGAAATTATTAAAAAAAAGATCTTATTATATTCATATCATCTCTCAATTATGGAACTCATAACCTCAATTATTTAAGTTTCTTTGGCTATTTGATTAGTCTTTATCAGATGAAAGCATGGTACGTGGATTGAGCAGTCTCAATGTAACATTCAAGAAATGAAAGCCTTAGGAACACAGACGAAGTGAAAAACATAAAAAGGAAAACAAAGCAAACCATATCTGCGATGCTGAGTGAAAGAATCTTATTTTATCTGGGCCTATGGTAATAGGCTTATAGCCAGACATTTCAATGTCAATCAATTATAGTACCGACAAATAACTAACACACAGTGAAATACGTTAGAAATAATGAAAGAATCATATGACTAATCCTTCACTCATTAATGTTGAAGTGACTAATTACAGAAATAAAGTAAAATGGGAGAGACAAAGTAAGATCTGAACTGAAGCTGTGTGTGTGCCTTGATCTCTGCCCCTTTATTTTACTTTAATAATGTCGTCCAAAAGTTATGTATGTTTGCATCAACCACGTGCACTTTTTTCTTAGTGTTTTGATTTGTCATGCGATGTAGTGTGTTGTCCCTGCACTTTCATTAGATGTTGATCACATATATTAATATAATTAGCATAGAGAAAGGTCTAATTAGGTGTCCAATTTGCGTCTTTAAACATGAAAAGATGGAAGATTCCGTTTCATTCGTCAAGCTTTTCTCACACGGTTAAAATATAAATCAAACGTACTTCTTTTCAAACTTGTTTGACGAAAACATTTCTCCTTCCTATGGTCGATTTACACGTTATACGTTATGTGTTCTGCATCGTTGTTTATGGCAAGTTAATTACAATCCTAATATTCTATCTTATCCACGACTATGATATTTTTATTGTGAGATATTGGAGAAATTGGGGATTTAAGTTGAGAGGTTTATGATAATTTTATGTAGAAAGGATTGTGTGATCGGAATTCTAAATTGAAATACTTTGACCATTATTTATAATTAGTGTATGATTTAAATAACTCAAAATTCGAGTTTTAATCCCTAAATTTGAAGTGTTAAAAAAAAACCTAAAGTGGTGACATAAAGAGAAAAAATGTATGTGAAACAAAAGGAGGACGATACCATGACAGTGTAGGACTCGTTAGCACAAAGGCTCGACAGTGCCAGTGATAGACTGTGAGAGGGTTGGACAACATGAGACCTTCATGGTACGAGAGCTCCACGATGAGTAGTCATACGAGGTCTCAAGGGTTTGGCTACAATTGAGATATTTTTTTAATATTAAATTTTATCTTATAAGAAATATTTTACGAAAATAATTTATTTATCTATGTAATAATTCATGGAAAATATTCTATGTAAAATAATCAATTCCTCTTATATTTCATGAAAAATTATCTATTTATCCCTGAAAAAAAATATGTGAGAAATAATTTATGGATAGTTTGACTTTACCCATGAACACATATATGTGGGAAAGGGAGCCTGGAAAATATTCTTCTTACCCACGGAAAAATATCTGTTAAAAATAAACATGGAAAATTTCCACTTTATCCATAACCAAAAATTTGTGAAAAAAATATATGGAAAACAACTTTTTTACCCATAAGAAATATCTATAGAAATTATTTTATGGGAAATATTCTTTTTACCCATGAAAGAAATCCGTGGAAAATAATGTATGGCTAATAAAGTTGTTTCTTGTTGACACCAACTTAAAACTCATTTCCAACACTTTCATCTTTTGGAACTTAATGGGAAACAAAACAAAATTTGGAAGGTAATATGGGTAGCAATAGTTTGGGCAATTTAGGATCATAGAAACAATGTGATATTTAGGAAAGAAAAGATAGATATAGAAGAAATCTTTTGTATGACACACTTTGAATGCATGATTACATAATTTCTCATATTTGGATTGGTATCAATGTCTAGTTCAATGCTTAAATATTTTGTAAAATGGACTAACATCTTGGGTCTTGTTAGCCAACAAAGCATTTGGGATAATTATGAGTATTGGTTTAGGATTTGTAGGGACAAATTACAAGAAGTTTGAGGCCACAGAATCTTATTTTTTTTTTCTAGAAAACAAGAGTATTGGTTATGCAGGAAAGGAAGCATGGAATGGGGAGGTGCTACAACTATAACAACAAAACATAATGACTAACACATAATAACACATGTCCACTCCATTGGATTGGGAAGAAAATCAAAGCACAAACATTAACACAACTACACCACAAGGAGTTTAATGTCCTTGTATTTGTGTTTTTTTTTTTTTAAATTACACAATCTTTTACTAAAGAACCCTAGTTGAACTTGAATAACATAATGTTGATGGGTAGATAGGTAAGCTTAGAAAGTCACTTGACGTGTAAGACAATTTTGAAAGTTCATACATGTTTTATGTTTAATACTTATTTTGGTCTCTCGGTTTATTAGGTATGTTCAAAGTGGTCTTACATCTTTTAAGATGTTCACATACGTCTCATATTTTGTAAAAACAGATCAAGTTGGTCCTTTTTGCTTATGACTTAAAAACACTAACGGTGTAATTGTCCCTTGGCCAAAACTAAATGACCTGTGCAGTTATTGGCCAAAACTAGATGACCTGTGCAGTTATTGATTATGTGGCACGTTGTTAATTGAGGTGTAAATTTTAAAAATAAAAGTTAATGACGTGGAAAAGTTATTCTTAATAGATTCTCATTTTCTTCTTACTAAACCAGAAGTCGCTCGCACCTAAGCCACCACTAGAACCCCAAACCAAACCACCATCGATAAACCACAAACCACAACCATCACCCTCCAAACGAAAAAAATTACAGAATTCCAAATCAAAACCACAGTCCCAAATTAAGAGTTCAAAACATGTAGAAAAGAATCAAGAACAAAAATTCCAAATAAAATAACCCAAATTAAACAGTAGATCCAAATCGTGATATCAAAATCTATAGAGAAGAATCAAGAACAAAAACCTCAAATAACATAACTTAAATCAAAACCCTAACCCTAAATCGCGAGATCAAAACCTATAGAGAAGAATCAAGAATAGAAACCCTAAATAACAGAACCCAAATCAAAACCTTGACTCCAAATCATGGGATCAAAACTTGTAGACAAGAATCAAGAACAAAAACTCCAAGTAATAGAACCTAAATCAAAACCCTAACTCCAAATCGCGAAATCAAAACTTGTAGAGAAGAAACCCCAAATAATATAACCCAAATTCAACCCAGTCAATCACGTTCCCTAACCAGAAATGGAGAAAACAAATCCTAACCAAGACAAAGGAGAAGAAGAAAACCCTACAAAACCCGTAGGGACACCACAAGGCTGGGTGTGGCTAAGAACCAGAAAACAAAGAGGGAGAACCTGAAAATAAAGAGGGGAAGAAGTTTCTAATTAGGGTTTCATGATAGTGAATTGAGGTTTAATTAAGATAAAGTAAATTTAATTGTAATAGGGAGGGTTTAATTAAGGTGACTTTTAACATTATCACCTCATTGAGTTTGAGTTGATCTTATCACATATTTCTGCCTTAACATTTTAAATGCCATAAGTAAAAATTATCAACTTGAACCGTTTTTATAAAACATTGGACAACTATAAACATTTGAAAAAAGGTATAACCACTTTGAATCTACCTAACAAACCGAATGACCAAAATAGATATTAAATGACGTAAACAATATTTATACTGAAAAGGATTTCGACATCCCAAATGTTCTATTAAATATATTCTATTATTTACTAATGAAACAAAAAAATATCATGAAAGATCAAGATTCAGTTATATATTAAAAGATAATACTATAATTTCATTTATGAGGGATAAGACAAAGTTAATAATTTAGTTTGATTTTACATCAATTTAATCTAGGACTAAATTGTTTAGAACTTTTTAATTTTTAAGAATGGAAATATTAATGTTTGTGTTAGGTACTGATTTGGCTTCATTCGAATCTTTCTAGATTCAATATAGTTTTTTCATGCCGAACAAAAGAATAATTTTTATTACCTAAAGATATTAATTTATGGTAGAGAAAAATCAATCACTATACATCATGCTTCCTCATACTATTCAATGTATAGTATCTGATATTTATAATGTAAACCACATAAAATTCGTTATTCTGTAAAAGTATGTAGCATTATTGTTATTTTTCACTCATCTAATTCAATCTGACATTTCTTTTCAATTCACAAAAAAGATATGTCTTTAAGTACGACAAATGAATCAGATTTCGATGGGTTTTTGAAACATGAACATTCAGTCTCATCGAAAAGCTTTCAGTGACAACAATAAAAGAAATTATAATTAAAAGAAGGTAAAATATATATATAACCAATTCTAATTACATTACAAGCTGTATACATATCTTTAATAGTTCCTAAAGTAATAAAAGTAAATAATAATAATTAGGAAAAGAACCTAATGGACGACAGTATTATACCCTACTACTTGAACAATATACCACAAACCTTGTTGTAACAACTAATCCCACCCAATCTATCATGTGACTTGTTCCTCAGACAGAAACACCATAAATACATCACAAATAAACGAATCTTGACAGTTTCCGACACATGAACCACATATATGTACACACGATATGACTCATCCTTAACTATAGGAATACCATATTATTTTCACTGTTATTATTATTATCAACCTCGAAGGTTATTGCATCCAAGTTTGAAGCCACGGCATCCTGTAAGCTATTTTCTTCCAAATCCATGTCCCATAAGAAACCATATCCATCATCACCTTTGGAAGTAATTTGAGTAACGATGGTGTTGTTGGTGTTGGTGTCTCGAGAGAAGTGAAGAAGGTCCATGAAAGAAGAGTTTTGGTTTGTGTTGAAATGGTGATGATGGTGGTGGTTGGTTGGCAATGGCATGGAGGAAGGGAAAGAGGTGGAAAATCTGTTCATGGTGGGAGATGACGACGCCATGGTTTGGGATTGAGGTGTTGTATCATAATCGTACATGAGTTTCGAACTGTTGTTTTCTTCTTTGCTTTTGTGGAAGACTCTACACAGCACCCAGTCCTCCTGAAACAAATGTTTTTAATTTTATTTAGTGGACTTTATTATATATTATATATACTTTTAAGTAATCTCTCAGGTTAATGAAGACGTACATAATTTAAAAAATGCAACAACTTATAAAGAATCTATAAGAATATATATATATATATATATATATATATATATATATATATCAACTGAATAAATAATCCATGAGTCTTTGATTTAGAAAACAATTTAGGTTAGGACCTTACAAAGCTTGACCTACCTTAACTTATTATACTCTTTATATATATTATCATCATTTTTTCTGGAATTATGTGTGTGGACAAATCAAATTATTTATGAATAAATCAAATTAAAAAAAAAGGTAACGTTTTTGTATAAAATATATTTTAGAGAATAAATGTTTTCTCTCCTCCTCTGTTGCTAATTAAAGTACACAGGGAAGAAACAGATTTGAAAAATTTGTATGGTCCCTTCAGAGAGAATCTATTCCCATTTGTTCAGTCAACAACTTTCACCAACAAAGCATGTCAAGTATATCTTAAAACTAAGGTGTAATATTTAAGCATCCATTAGTATTACAATATATTTTTAGTTAGTTTACAACTTTATATTAAACACTCCTATAGTCTCACATTATAATTAAAAAAATATATGATAATATAGGTATGTATTGTGTGTTATATCAAATAAAAATATACTTTTATATGAGACAGAAAGGAAAATATTAACTTTTATTTTCTTTTACCATAAATGATTACGCCAGTGTGTGACATATCAAAAAGATTACCTCTAGTGCGAGAAAAAAAAATACTGACTCCAAATGTTTTATGAATGATCAAGGTTAACACATTCTACTATTTAATAGTGTGATTTTTTTCTAAGTGTTAAAAATTGATATTAACTATTCATGTATATAGATATACAATCAAAATTATTTATTTTTCTTTTTTTCATATAAACACAACTTTTTGACTAAATACAATTATATATATAGACACAAACTAGTGTTTTAAAACTTTTGATTATCTTTTTTCTGAATCCATTGATGTAATTTTAATTTTAATTTTCATAAAATGTATATGTTGTGTAAAATTGTGATCTTTTAACCTATTTTTGTATGTTTAAAGTTTTGATAGCTTCAAATAAAGTTATCGATATCAAATACATCTTTACTCAATGGCCAGTTAAGTTAAGGCTTATAAAAGTTCTTTCCACGAATAATAATAATTTAGCTACAAAAGTGTAAAATTTTCATATTATACATCAACATCCTATATCATAAACCTTTACAACCAGTGATCAAATATTAATTATGAAAAAAATTGATTAAAATTTTTAAGATGGAGTTAACGATGTAGTAATGTTTGAAAACATTTATTTTATGCTCAAATCACAAAAAAGATGTGTTATTGCACAAAAAATGTTAACCTTACATATTAATATACAGTCTTTATCAACTCCAAACCAAATTACTGTATATCCATAAGATATATACTAACATTTGATGCGCAAGTGAGAGTCTTTTTATGTGAACTTAAAAAAAAATTGACAATTAAATTGTATTATAAAATGATAAAAATTAAAACACACATAATTCACATTTTCAAATGAGTATATGATACTATTTTTTTAATCATAATACTTATAGTTGTAGACTAAGATTTATTCTCATTACGTTAATAAAAAAAAATTCCGACTATCTAGATACATCTTATGACATTATCTACTAGTAAAATAGTACAGTTCATCTTAATCTTATTGGTATTAATATTTTTTTGTGAGAAACCTAATAGTTACATAGCATATCATGTATTCTCAAATATCTCATATCATAGCAAAACCTCTTTGGAAATATACACCCTAATAAAGCAACCAACGACAAAAAATCTTTTCCTAGCTTTAGCCAGAAATCACCTCCTAGATTTGACCTTAATTAATTACATCAATCAGTCCAAGCACAACACAAAAGAAACAATTTATGTCCAAAAGTTATATTAATAAAGATTATTCCCACAGCAAAAAGTTTTACTAAAGGACAACTTTCATGAGAGCAAGCAATATTAAGAGAAGTGAAATAATTGGTAAAGAACATCTTTCACTTTTAAAGAATACATTAAAATAGTAGTTATATTTTTTTCAATAACATAAACATGTTTATACAAATTGAACTTTCTGAAAATTAAAGTTATAATGAATTGTTAAAAACGAAAGAAAGTTGCACCCCAAGAGCAAAAGCCATGATGAGTAGAAAGTAGAGAAACGAACCTTTGGAGGCATGTGTGGGGTCTCCAAGCGGAACTCATGCATGATCCACCCAGTTTTGATGCCATTTGGAGCTCTGTTCCTGTAGAACACCAACGTTTTCCTCATCCCTACAACCTCTTGCATGGTCGGATCCACCACCGTTCGATCCTTTCCTGTTGCTTTCCAATACCCTGAAGTGGTTGCTCGGTTTGTTCGAAACCCCGTCGCGTATTTGCGGTCCCGGAAGCTGAAGAAGTACCACTCGTTCGCATTCAGCTTCGCCACCTCTGTGACCATTCATATCAACACATGCATATGACTCATCAATTTCTTGTACCGGCAACCAGACAACACATGACTAAGCTAAGGTTAAATTAGGTGCAATCAATTGTGTCCCCAATAATAAATAATTAGGTGTAGTGTAGAATCACCATCACATGTCGGCTAGTTCATTAATGACACCAAGTTTTCAAGTTTCCAGTCCTACCAGACAAACATGACAGCAATTTGATGACACTAATTGCTACTTAGAAGTTTCAATGTATTTGTCTGTTTGCTATAAATGTAATTTCGTGGTCTGGTTTTTTACTCCCTCTTTTCATAATATTGTGCATGAAAAGAGGACTCTTAATCTAATCAAGAAAGATCATGCATGTCCTTTCATGCATAAAAAAATAGCTTTTCGTGTATTTCACTAAGGAAAATATAGTTAATAATTGCTAACGAGTAAAAATCATAGAGCTAGATCGATAGCGAGTCATGTCCAATAAAGGTAATGAATGGAGGTGTATATATGAACACGTATGTGTTGTGTGCGTCAGTGTATATTAACATCATCAGTGTTTGTTGCTTGGTGAAAAAGTATTGCTTTTTCAACTTTGTTATAATAAAAAATAGTTACTAAGTATGTGTGTATCTATCCCATAAAGCGTGAAATTAAAGGGACATTGTGACCTAAGAAATCATAAATAAATTTAAGGACTCCAGAGTTATATTTTTTGCCACCCTCTAAATTACTGTGTTCAGGGGTTGCTTCCTCTATTTCATAAAGAGGAAAACTCATGGTCAGTCCCAGACAAATCCAGCTATGTAAAATGCATATGAATTTTTCTCAGATTAACTCGTCATGATGAAAAATATTTTTTTTTTTTATCATATAAATATGTATTTCAATAGGAGAACTTGAGTTACTCCAATCCATATACACAATCCCCACTATATTGATTTTCTTCCAAAAGTTAATTTCTTCAACCAAATAATGAAAAAATATATATAATTAAACCATGAAATGAATAGTTCTACGTACAGCAGAGTGCATGTGCTTTTTGTATGTGTGGAGTATAAGAAATAAGCAGGAACATAGGAATGGAATGTATTTAATAAATGAAAAACAGATAAAAGAATATGCTACTAGTTCGATATTTTTAAAGAGTAAATAGAGAGTAAGAATGTAAAATAAATTCTGAAAAGAAGAAGAAGAAGTGTATAAATTGATTTTTAATTAGATGTTAAACTCAGTTTCTTTCAATTTCTTGCCTAGAAAAAACAGAGAGAAGGAAACTGTCATCTAGTTCTTTGGACTAATATTTCGTTCACGAGAAGTTTAAAGAAAATTAAGTATCTGATTCATAATTTACATGTATGAAAGTTATACTAATTTTCAGATGAAGAAAATATAGAATAGAGCTTGTAAAGAAATTAAAAGCTACTAAATTAGTTCCAAGTTTTTTAAAGTATCTAATTAATTTATTTCCTTATTCTAAGTACATACTATTGGGAATTTTATTCTATAAGTAGCATATAAACCATAGTCATAAAATATACAGACCAAAGGAAAAAAAAAAGTTTGGTAAGTGCCAACATGGAACGAAAATTAAATGATCCAACAACATATGCAAAAGACAAAAACCCTTACAAAGGAAAATATATCAAGTGGAACATACGTTAATTATATAAAGAAATAAATTAATATTATTTAGAAACACTGGATGTTGTTTTATTTAATTTATTGACAGAAGCACACTATTAAACTATTCATCAACAAGTTGGCATTGCGTTAATGATTGAAGAACTGAATGCACTGTCGTGTCTGCGAATGGGATAACATCATAATATCAGAACCCTCTCCTCCTACCTTAACTCTTTCAGTTTCGTGCATTCTCGTCTCTCTTTCTCTCTCTCTAGTCTCTTCAGGAATCAAACAAGCGTGTTTGTCGCTTCTGATATTAATTTGACAACATATGCTGGACATGTACTTTGTATAAGCAAGTTTATGAACACAAAAGCAACAGAGACACAGGTTTATGAGCAGAAAAGGACTAGTGAATGTGAAGTAATTAATTTCTGTTTTCGCAAAACAAACACGGACAGAAAGGCAAACACAACAAATGGGAAATCATGTACGGAACATGTATAAACATAGGTTTTTCAGAAATTTTGGAAACGAATTAACATGAACTGGAATGATTATGTACCTGGAAGTTGCCATGGTTCACATATATGGAGGTCGATTTCGACCAAGGTACCCTTGAGAACTTCCTCATTTGCGATCTTTTTGTAGAGGTAATGGCAGACCAATTCCTCGTCACTGGGATAAAAGCGAAACCCAGGAGGCAGTGAAGCACCAATGTCTCTGAGACCCATTTCTGAAGGAGATCTAAGAAGTGACACAGTTATGTAGAGGAAGAGAGAGGGAAATCTAATGAGTATTCAGTGGATATGGATAAAGCTAGGAATGTGGATAATGTATATAATTGAAGATTGGAGAGATTACTTCCTCTGAGTATTTCAAATATTAAGGTATAGAGGCACAAAGGTTGGTGTCGCCTATATATATATAGTTAGAAAGATATCATGCTTTGCCGTTTAATCAGAATTTCTTTATTCATATTCCATAGCAGGGGCATGCTTGTGTAAGTGGTTAGTTATAGTAGGAAGTTTCAAGAAAAACCAAAGTTACAAGAAACCTTGACAAATAAGGGTAGAACAATAATACGAGTAATAGACACCATCCAAAAAGCCTTTTTTTTTTTTTAATTTATATTCTTGAAAATTTTGTGTTCTCCTTTATCTTTCCTTAATTCCAGGAAAAACTATTACTCTATAGTAATAACTAACTAGTAGTAACTTTTGGACGACACTTGCGTTTCGTATAGAAAATCCTGTTAACTTTCTAACCCTACCTCGGGTTAGTAATTTATTTTGTATATCTTTTTTATATGTGAAATTAAATTAATCTTAAAATTCAATTTTTAATATAATATCAGAATCATTATTAGAATTTATTTTATTTATTCTCAAAGTCTACTTTTTTTTTAACCTTTATTCTTATAACATTATCCTTCTTGGCTATACAGTTTTTTTTAAGATTTTGTAGCTGTGAAAAGGTGTACCTTGCTACGTCTAACGTTTTCATGATCTATATCTATCCAATACTTTTTGAATAACTTTCTCCCTTCTTTAACGAGGTTCTTTAATCTCAACATTTGTTTGTTTCTAGTTGGATAGACTTTAAGTTTAAGTTTTGAGGTGGTTTTGGAAAATCTCAACCTGGTTGGAACTAGTCCAACAGTTTGATGACTTTGGCTTTTAGACGAGGCATGGGCATCTTAACCAATGAAATAGTAGAGTTTTTTAAGGTACATACAATGAATCTAGGTTATTTATTGTAGATGGTCCTAACATGACGTTTTTGGTGTTTTTTTCCAATTTCATGCACTCTTTTTATGCCTATGCCAAGTCCTTCTCTGATGCACTTTTTGATTTTACTCGTGTTTGTTCCCCATGGTAGGTTAGGAAACAAATGAAAAGCTCCACAGTAGTGGCAATGAGAGACCTGGGAGGTAGTTTATTAATTTAGAATTATCCACATATGAGATTGCTTTGCATTAAATTAATGGAAGTCCGAAGATTGAAGTTGGGAGCACACGTGAGCATTTGATAAATTTCTGGGTGCAGTTTAAAATGGACAACTCTATATATAAAACAGAGGAAATAATTGATGTAGCTGGATATAGAAATTAATGCCAATGATGAAGTTTTAAGTCCCATCTGTTCTGTTTTGGATCACAGAATGATAGTTTGGAATGATGGGGGTGTGTGTGGTGTAACCTCATTAATTGTCTTTTAGCTGGGGTCCCCTACCCTTGTCAAGGAGGACCCAATTGTTAATTATAATTAAGCCTTGTTACGTTTGTGTGCTTTGTACACATATCTCAAATGGATTTCATATTTTCCAAGGTCAAATTTTTATTTTAGGAGTATATACGAAAAAAATATCCTTAGTGAAGAAATATTTCACACAAATTACTTTCAGGGTTGTATTTTGGTTCTACAACCAAAATATATCAAGGTGAAAAAAAAAATGCAAAATTTAGGTTTCAGCTTTTAACCAAAACTTATATGTGGCATAAAAATAAAACAATTTAAACCACAAAATGGATGTATGCTTCGAACAATAAAATGTATAATAACCAATTCCTCAACAATTGAAAGAGAAGGCGTGAGTAATGAAAAGAAAACTCACATTAGATAAAAAAAGTGTGGATTTTCTCAATTGCAATGGAGACTACACAACAACATAATATTGTGGTAAGAAAATATTAATAATTTCAAAATAATGTTATTGTGTTTTGAAAGATTTCGTTTTTCTTAAAACTAAGGTCTACTAAATGAAGGTGAATGATTTTTTGCACTAATGTAGCAATTATGCTATTTGTAATTTTGTTGTTAAGTTCCTTAGACAATCTCTTTGTAAAGAAAGTGATTGTATTTTTGAATTTATTGAAAGAAGTAATATTGAAAAAGAAATTATCTCTTGTGCTTATTATTAGAAGTGATGTTCTAAAGAAATAATTTACACCTCATACTATTGTAGTATAAATATGTTATTGCATGTTACTTATAATTTGTCAAATCTACTCAATGTGTAAATAAGTTTATTTGTATTAATTTGTGTAGGAGTAACTTATGGTGCAAAATATATTTATAAATAGATTTTTTTTATTAATTTGGATCAACAGAAATTATAAGATACTTTACTTTTAAACTTTTGTTTATTAGGGGTGACTTTAATTATTTGTGTGTCGTGTGTTTTGGAGATGATATATAATATTGAAAGATTTCATATTTAAATCTATTGATATTTTTGTACATAAGTTGAAATATCTAGAAATAGTGTTTAACGTCACGTATTTAACGTCTAACGAAAGAAAATCCAATATAAAAAATGACCGGTGATAGTTTTGGGAATAAAACGTCATTATAGATATCGGTTTTCCAGGTTCATACGTCAAATAAGATATACACGCCGGTTCTCTCAAGATCAAACGTTAAACGGTTTGCATACAAAATTAAAAAGTCATTGTTTTATTGCTATCAGACGTTGGATGCAGACCCCCCGACGTCTAACTCAAATTAGAGGTCAACTCCCCCCTCCACAAATGTCAAAAAGGTCCAAAAATAACTCATTTTAAATGTCAATATTAATTTTTTTATGACATAGACGTCAGCTGCCCCCATACTAGACGTCAAAAAGGCCACTTTTTTCAAACATTAGACGTCATATCCCCTTTCATGTACGTCAATAAGCTGCAAAAATACCCAAAAAGTCACGCCAAAATGGATTTTTTAGCAATTAGATGTCGGTGGTGAAGGAGGACCGACATCAAATGCCCTTTTAAACCCCAAAAACTCAGAACTCAAACCTCACTTTCTTTCGCGTTTTTGTTTGGGTTTTCGTTTCATTCGTGTTCAACATTGCTGCTGCAAGGTATGTTTGATGGATTTTCTTTCAATTAATTTATTTTGCATTGATTAACTTTAGTTTGCACCGATTAATTTTAGCTTATGATGCAGTTTTGTGCACGAGTTGACGGATCTCGATGGCGACATTGAGTGCTCAATCTTCACTGTTTGAAATTTGTAGTATATATAATTTTGTGATGTGCTTGAATCATTTTCTGTATTTCAAGTGTGGTAATATTGTAAAAACAAATTAATTTAAAAAAAAAAATAGACGTTAGTTTTGGAGGAGTCCGACGTCAAAATTAACATTCAAAAAAGGAAATCCGATGTCAAATTGACGTCTCCTAATAAGACGTCAGATCTCTATTAGACGTTGAATATTGAAAATAACAGAGGTCAAAAGTTTTTTTACCGTGATTCTAATGACTTATTCTTTTATTTATATATTAATTGTTGTAGATATGTATGAATTTGTATAAGTATTTCCTCACAAATTTTAACGAGTATATCTACAAATAAATATAATTAGAATATTTAATTAAAAATAAGTATATTATACAATTAATATAAGAATAGTTGTCTACTTCACTTACACATGAGTCAAGGACTCAAGGTTATTTTAACTGTTTTTAGTGTTATGTTTGGATGTATATATTTTTTTTTCTTTTAAAGATATGTTTTGGTTAAAAAGTGAAATTTTAATGGTTGTCAATCTAAAATGATTTTTTTTTATTAAAATATCAACTCTAAATATTTAAAAGATTGTACTACTCGTGTATATATTAACATTTGAAGAATGTATACCAATAAACAAATTACTCACATGCTGAATTTAATCATAATCATATATATATACCATAACATTTCTTCAGTAGCTAAACAAATGTGTATATAAGTATATTAAATAATGAAAGTATATTTTTGTGTAAAAATTGTGAAAGGTTTGGGCAAATCAGTAAATATAACAAATAAATAATTACCTTTTTTATATATATTTTGAAAACGTTGGTTTTTTATTAGTTAATGATAATAATGTAGATGAGGACAAAATGAATGTTTGTCAAAAACATGTATCATCTGAGTTATATAATAATTAGAAGCGTATGTGACAGATGATGAAGATGACATAATCGAGATTCCTCTGATCTTTCTTCCACTATTTGACCACACACAACAATTATGAGTATCACTGTTCATATTTACGTATTCCATTTAATCACACCAAACCCTTTTATTTACACATTTTGTTTATATATAAACAGGTCAAAGTTGTGTATGTTCTTTAGAATATGTGCAGACCTTTGTCTTTTTTTTATTTTTGAATTATTTATGTATCTTTAACTATATCGATGTCATTATTTATGTAAGCTAAATGCAAGAAAAAGTTTGTGTTCATGAGTGTGACAAAAGTGGTGAAAAAGGACTTAGAATCTTACATTAATGTCTAACCGAGGAAGAGTATGTATATCAGAATTACTTGTGAAATCGGTTACTTTGGCACATTCAGATGAGGGGCCTCTTTCGCCATTGCAAGAAAGGGAGAACTGATCAGTGTGGTCGCGTTGTGAAGTTATATATATGTGGCAAGGACGATGAGACAGTTTTTGATGAAATAAGAACTTGGTCATTATTCGTTTATATGACCCTGTCGGAGAAACAGTGATATTCTTGTAAGTGGGACTCGCCACTGGGGCCATCAAATAATTGTTATGGCTAATGCATAATTAATATAATTAATATGGTAATTAAACAAAACTAACGAAGGTCTATAAATGTTACTATACTCCATAGGCAGCAACAGTGGATTAATCTATAACCTTGGCTAAATCAAGATTTTTTTTGTCTCACTGGATCCTTGTGTGCAATGCAAAGTGAAAATGACTGATGAAAGGGAGAGGTATTGGTGGGGAACACTTAAATTATAATAACAGTATGTTTAGTTGATGATATATATTTTGTTTGAAATGGAAACCCTAAATCAACGGGTTTTGGAGACACATGTAATAAGAATGTAAACGTGATTTTGGGAGGGCGTGATGAAGATTATTGTTTATAGAATAAAATTATGAGTATCTCTGGCAAAGGAAAAGATGATACGAATGATTGTGAGGGTTAGGGATTTGTGATGGAACATTTGTTGGGTTAAGGATGATGATGTTGGAGAATGAGTGACGGCTTAATATTCCTCCTTCTCCTCTCTTTAGGACCAATAATTTCATCCATGGTGTGTGTTTTAAGTCTTTTTGGCATAACAAGCTAACTAATATAGTTAATTTCACTTCCATAAGCTACATTACATTAGGGTTATATATCTACCTACCTAGCTAATTACTCTTTAAACAAAGCTTACAATCTAACTACCTAGCCCTTCTATTAACTCAACTAAATCATCTTTCATTTTCTAATAATTTGCATTATTTCTAGATCATTCACTCAATCAATTTGAGGTGGGGTATGAATCATTATTATTATTATTATTATTAGTATTGGTATTAGTATTATTGTTAAGTTTAGGGTTTTTTTTTTTTTGTCTAACTCAAACAATAATAATCCATTCATGCCAAGTAAGCATGAACCCACGTGGCGTTCTTCCATTTTCAATGCCTACTATTTTCATTCATGTGGGATATCGTTTTCATGGTCACTTCTTAAACAGTGTTATGTTTTTTTGCAGCCTATTTTAACATCTAAATTACTTTTTCCAAAGATTCGTGTGATAAAACAAAAATAATGTTGGTTTATTACTGTTTCATCTTTTCTTAGTTTCTTGTAGGATTAATAAAGGTTTAATGGCGGCATAGCTCAAAAATTCCATTCCTCTCTCTACGATTCTCTTCTACTTTTTTTTTTTTTATTTCTCAAAATCGTCTTCAAATGTTGGAAATCAACATTATATAGATCGAATATTCTGTTGAAGCTATATTTTTACACTGAATGATTCTGAGATCAGATTCATATTATTAGAAGAAAGATCCGAATTAAAAAAGAGATTTTTTTGGAGCATATCATATATATATATATATATATATATATATATAAATATAAGTGGAGTTTATACATAGTAAGTTTTAGAATGAAGAATGGGAGAAGGGATAAGGAAATGAATGTGAACAGTTGGAATCTAGCTAGCTCTCTCTCTCTAGAAAAAAATTCAATCATACACAATGACAAAAAAACTAGATATGCTTGTGTTTGTATGAATTTTCGTGCCATCGTTAACGCTATTTGTCTTTATATTATTAGAATAAATTTGAAGATTAAATAATTTAGAAATTTAAATATCAAGCAAGAACTTATCCTAAAAAGAAAGTATGGATGAGTTAGAGTTGAATGCGTGCATGCCTGGAACGACAACTTTAAGCATAAAAATGAGATTTTTGGCACTCCAATTCCAAAACCCACTTTTAAAAAGAGAAATATGTTGGTGTTCACTTTACATTTGACGCTTTTTGAAAATCTTGGTATTTTTCCTGATTTTGATCGAGAATTCATGACTCGCCATTACTTTTACCTTACTTTATCTTCAGAAAGTAACTTGCTTTCTTTTAGAAGAAAACTATCCATGAAAAATAGCAGATTGCAGTTTCATCTTTCCACAAGCAATTTCATCAATCGGAAACTAAATTTCTCTTCATTTAAGCTAATTCTAGAAAGTGTGTTAAAGTATCTTTTATCGGTTTTACAATAAATATAAGTTAAATCTTTAAAACATTGTGATTAATATAAAATTGATGAATGTAATCATTGTGATTATGGTGTAATCTACAAAGGAAGGAGGCTAGGGTGAGAATCTGTAGGTATTCTTCTTTGTCAACAAAGGTAATGTAGCGTGTCGTTTTATTAGTTTTTTAACAAGATTATGAGGAAATTTATCATTTTCATGTGAAATTCACGAATGCGCCTACAAAACAAAAACCGATTATTTGAGCATGGGATATTATTGATGGCTCTCTGAAATGGATAAATGATTCGTGTCCCACTTTTTAAGACTTTATGTCATTTTCTGTTTAATAATTTGGAATATGATAAAAAATAATTATAGAAGGGAAAAAATAAAATAAAAGGAAAGCACATCGAAAGATTCTTGTGATAGCTTGAAAACGTAGGAAATTGATTTCTACAAGCATAAGCATCGTCAATCACGTACGACCATAAGTATAATTAAGAAACACCAGAGCCATGTCCATCATATTTCTGGAAGGAAACTGTATAATCCTACAAATATTATTATACAATAATAACAATTTACCTTTGTATTAAACACATCTCATCTTAATTAATCAATTAAAATTTTGGAACCACGGGAAAAGGTTAAGGATGTTAATCATTTGCTAAGCAACTAGTTTGACAACGAGAACGAAGACGCCACCTTAATCAAAACTAACCATAGTTCCAAAAACAAAATACAGTCACATACTAATATTTGTTTAAAATTAGTTTTATATACAATTTTATTCAAAACATTTTACTTTTTTTTTAAACTAAACAGATAAACTCAAACTTCTCTCCCCTTCTATTTCAACTTTACCATGCTAACTTCATATTTCCATAAAAATATATATATAATATCTCATTAATAAAGAAAACTTCAAAAAATATATATTACTGAATAACAATCCTCATTTTATGAATCAATGTGAGATTATTTTGAGAATATATATATATATATCATAGTTAATTTTAAATTCAGTGCAAAAACACTTATTCATATACCAAATATTAACGACTCCTTGTAATCAAGATATGACAGGAAAAATATATTATAAAATTAAGATAAAAGTAATCGTACAAAATGTATCATGTTCATGATAAAAACTAATAATGATAGTGATCATGCACGGTAATAATAATAATAATAATAATAATAATAATAATAATAATAATAATAATAATAATAATAATAATAATAATAATAATAATAATAATAATAATAATAATAATAATAATAATAATAATAATAATAATAATAATAATAATAATAATAATAATAATAATAATAATAATAATAATAATAACGATGATGATGATGATTGTAGAAATGGAAAGTAAATCATATTGACTCACAAATTAGTTCATCATTGAATTGAATTAAATAGAGTTAAATAATTTTTTAGTTTTTAAATTTTGATGTAAAATTAGGATTTGATCATACGATAATGAGCATTATTTTTATTATGTATATTTTTATTTTTAATTAGTATTTTTATTAATATTTTTTTAGATAATTAATGTTTTATTAAATAATTTTAAAAAATTAAGAATTTGAATTTTATTTATGAAATATTTTGTAGTTAAGTAGAAATCTTACCAGATTCAAAATATATATAAAGATATGAAATTTCAAAAGAGTAAATAATGTTATTTAGGATATTCAATTAAAATTCATTCTAGTACAAATTTTATATTCAATTTAGTTTGGTTCATTATCCAACAAGCTTGTTTAACTCGTCCAGTGAGAGAGGTTAAGTTGTCCAACTACTCTAGTTTGTCTGAAGAGTGTGTTGTAGTAATTGTTAAATAGACACGTCACAAATGAAAAAAAAAAGGAGGATCTTCTTTGATTTTCACTACTAGAAATTGTCAAGGTGTTGGAGAGAAGTTCTTGGAGGTTGTTTGGGTTGTTGTGAAGATCTTCTTTTTTTCTCCTTGGGTATTCATCTTCATCCGATGAAGTTTTGTCCCTTTTTAGATTGATGATGAAGATGGGTCATGAAATTGGAGGTGGAGATGTGAATGGGAGGTGTCATTCGAGCATGGAGCAACTACTAAAAACCTTGGAAAAGGCCTTAATTATGATCAACGGTTCTCTATTCTTCAATTTTGAAAAATATAGGTTCTTCCCTATGGAAAACTAAACCTATTTGTTGATGTTAGATTTAATAGATCGATTTATTATGCATTTTGCGAGGTTAATATAATTTTTTTTTCCTTTTAAATGTTAGTATTTGATTTCTATGTTTAATGTTTGTTGTAGCTTGAACACCCATGACTTGATTGTGGTTCTTGTGGTGTTGAAAAATGTCTCTTTAACCTAGAAATGAAATTAAGTTCCTAATGAAAATTCTATCTAGGGATAGAACTTTCTTCCTTGCTAATCTTCAAACTCTTAAACTTAATGTATAATTTCACTTGTTGATGATCCAAGGAATTATACTTTGATGAGTTGACTTTGATGAGTTATCATTAGCTCAAAATTTATAGGGATATGATTTGAGTATATTTGTAAATTGATTTTAACATGAAATTAAAATTGATATGTTTGTAAATTAATGCATGAAAATGAAATGGATGAAACATAGTCTTGATAATTGTAAGTACTTTATGCTAAATTTTTGCTTTGCACCAACTGTTTGATAAAATTACAAAAATAGTTTATTTGTGCTTTTGTGAACTTTGTTGTCTAATTTAGTTGTGAATAGCGAGATTTGTCCAGTGTTGCATAAGTATCTTGGAAATACAATATTTTCACTTTCTACTTTATTACTTGTGTGATTTGGTATACTTATCAATATCATAACACCATGTCTTAAACTTTGATGCATTTGGTTTTCAAACTTTAAAAATAAATGAACATAATATTTTTAACTAAATTTGTTAATGGTTTTTACATGTCAAATGTGTTTTCCAAATACATATTAGCTTCTAATTTATTGTTGTTAGCTTTTGACTTATCATAGTTAACCATGAGTAATTGAGATTAAGTGTCTTATATAATATTGTGATGGTCGAATAGAAATGAGTCAAGTACGTGTTGACTTAGTAGTCCGATATATAGTCGATCAAGAATAGATTCTATATTGTGATGGTCGAGAGAAATATTCAATCATATAGAGTACATTTTTCAAAGTGAATTAAACAAAATGCACTTCAAGTATAAATTCCTCATTAATAATATTTATAGAATTCAAAAATTACTATTTTTACTTCCATTTAATATTTATTTCTTATTTCATTATATCAATTTAATTACATAATAAAAAACATTTCTATTTCCTCATTTGTATTTTATGTAAAACTAAAAAATACAAGTAGAAAAAAATTACATTAGATAAAATACACTAAAGTCATATTAAACACTTACGATCAGTTCACAATATCATACGACTTCGGGATATTTAGTAAAACACAGAAGTCGTCACATCTTTCCACAATTTCAAATATCATAATATTGAAGTTATCACAACATTAATTATACGATTTCTACATTATGTAAAACACAACAGTTGTTCCAATTTTTCATGACTTAAGTATATTTCATAAAGGAACTAAATTCTGCCAACATGTAAAGACATTGCTTTTGGTTCATAAAAATGTTGTTAAGTTTAATAAAAATTGTTTCAGGATGACTTCAATTTTTTTTACGAAAAGCATATTAACTTAACACGATTTCATTTCACTTAAAGTAAAATAGTTTCGGTATAAAACCATTTTTTTCTTATGAAATCATATTTGGCACAATTTATCCAATCTCAATTATTTTTTTAAAAGTTATCATATTTTGATAATTTCATAATAAAATTATACTAGTGGATAAAAAAAAGAAATGAAATATGATTGGTTAAAAATTAAAGCACTTGCGAACAATAGAACCAAATTGAATATTTTTAAAAGATAAAAAAAAATAAATTTGATGTTTTAAAAACTAAAAATTAAATTAGAAAAAAGTCAATAACTAAAAACTTTTTTTTAAATTGAAATAAAATTAAAGGATGAAATAAAAAAAATTAATTAATTAATGATACAAAATTCCTAAAGCAATGTGCTGGAAAGATCATTGATGTGACCTTTGTCTTCCCATAGAGGACAAAATTTAGGTGTAGCGATCGGTGGCATGAATGTATATATGGGTAATAGTTGTAACACTTTATTTTGTTGTTGAGGCTATAACACCTATTTAAGCCACCTTAACTTACTTCTACTGTTAATTTTGTTGGTGAGCCTCTAACACCTATTTCAAACACTTGCTGTACACAATTTTATATATTTTCATTACTATAAATAACTTAATTTTTAGTCATATTCTTTGCTGCATTTTTTTTTTATCATAAGAGATGATAGAAAAATATTTTTATTAACATCGTGTAGGGTATTTATATAACATCCCAATAAATCTATAACAAAAACTAAGATTCATTCTAGGAGTTAACATGAATAATAATAAAGAACAGTGAGAAGTAATTATTAAGGTAGAGATGGATTATGAAATATCTTAGAGAATTAAAAACTGTACAATAAGATATAAGTCTGATTACAATATTCACAAATATACCGATCGGTCAAGATGTTCAGCCTGTGACCGAACGATACTACAAAAGGACTAATATCTATCGGTTTACAAAAGAGACTACTATACAAACAAAAAAAAAAAGATACTGAACGGTTATATGAAAAGTAAAGCTAACTACGTCCTACTGATCAGATGGTCCTACACTATCCTCTGGTTGCACGGCCTGCAAGGCTTCTTCCACAGAGTCTTCAACGTCGCCCTCTGCTCACACCCAAAAGGATTATCATTGCAGTGAAGAGAACAACCGAACGGTTAAGACCGAACGACACATAGACAAGACAGAAAATAAGGGTAAGCTTATGTAAATTTAATTAATCATTTTCAGTATACCTTTAAAAACATACACATGAATCACATACATCAAAAGTTCAGTCATACTATCATAATCCAAGTATATCAATCAA
Organism: Vigna reflexopilosa; assembly: GCA_027742785.1. NCBI lineage: Eukaryota > Viridiplantae > Streptophyta > Magnoliopsida > Fabales > Fabaceae > Vigna > Vigna reflexopilosa. The sequence goes on along the minus strand of CM050914.1, from coordinate 9,159,153 downwards.
AACCGAACGGTATATATACATACATACATACATACATACATATATATATATATATATATACATACATACATACATACATACATACATACATATATATATATATATATATATATATATCAACATGACCGACCATTCCTGACACTGTCCGGACGGTATGAACCATGTAGCTCGTCGCTCTTTGCACTCGGGTGGACCTGGTTGGGATACACTCAACAGACCGCCACCCGAGGTTAGTCCAGTGGAACCATCTCGGTATAGAAATACCCTGAGGCTAAAGGACCTCCTGCCATTCCCACGCATGAGTTACCCTTTTCTACATGAGTAGGCGTAATCACGGAATATCAGGATAGAACGAAGCCTGAGTCTGACCATGGTCATACTTTACCAATCAAATTCTAAACCATGAGCTATTCCTCCTTGGAATACTCTTAAATAATCATAATAACTTCATTCATTCTTGTTTCATATCATCCAATACCAATAATCTTAATCAAAAAATACTTTGTTTTGTACATATAAACAGTACTGTAATGGAATGAATTGACCGAATGGTCAGATACTAGCAGGAGACCGAACATAAAAGGAGTGATAACAAGTGACCGAACGGTCAGGCCTAGAAGGATACCGAGCGCTATTGAAAACTAAGGAATATAATTAATACATGAGAAAGAATGAACAATCATTGACTAGTTGACTTTTGAGAAATACCGAACGCTTTGTAGTTTGAACCGAATGCTTTAAATAACAGGAGTTCTCTTCAATAAACCGAGTACTAGTATCAGACTGAACACTCTTTTGGGAAATCAAGTATCAGTATAAGACCGAGCACTTTTCCAAGGATTTAATATTAATGTAAGACCGAGAACTACAAAGATCGAAGTGTTTGTCTATGACCGAGCACTTTTCAAGACCGAGCTCTCTTTTCAACACCGAGCACTCAACAATGAATATTATGTGTAAGACCGAAAGCTATTTTAAGAAAGATAATTAATATGGGACTGAGTACTTAGTCTATGACCGAGCACTTCAAGGACTGAACACTCAGTATAAGACCGAATGCTCTTACATAAGTAATTCATTCTGAATGACTAACTAAGCAAGGTATTTAAGTTCCAACATAAATTGTACAAGACAGATCGTTTTAGGGGAAATCGAACGGTCCTAATAACCTTATGGAATATTTCATACTAAAATAGACATGCATTATTCAAACAGCAAGATCATACTTCCATATTAAATTTCAAATCATACAATCATCAATCATATACTCATTATATCATACATACAAAAATCATCATAATTATATTTATAAGCTTCTCTTACCTTATAATCCAAGCTAAACTTCTAAGTCCTTAAACAAGTACTCCTAAAGCTTCAAGATTCCAAAGTGCTCCAAACAAGATTCTGATCGGTGCAATTGAAAGGTCTCGTCGCCGGGAAGATTTAATCTAAAAGGAGTAATGTGATCGGAGGAGAGGAGGTGGTCAGAAATCTAGAGATAAGGCTGAGATTTCTAGAGAGAATGAGGAGAAAATAGTGGTTCAAGAGGTAGGAGACGAAGTGGGTATGCAGAAAGTGGCACCCGTTTTCAAAAATTAACTTTAAATATGGCATCCACTAAGACCGTTTGGTCCATTCTTTGCATGACACATGTCTTCCACTATTTAGAAGTTCTCATTCCCTCTGTTGCCACACGGTTCCCTAAGGGTGGGGAAATTAATGCTGCTGGCAGTATGTCTACCACTTGCATGGGAAAACTGGAAGGACACGACACATGTATCCCACTAAGAATGAAAATTAATGGAGTGTGACAATTTACTTCTTACATTTTTAAATGTATGGAAATACATTTAAGACCATCAATGTAAAATTAAATTGCACTAGTTAAATTTTATTTTTTTTAAATTAAAAAAATCAACATTGATTTTATACTCTGGAATTTGTTTAAATAATATACCAACAAAAGAAAATGAATTGATTTAATATGTATTAAAAATAAAAATTAAAAGAATTTATTTCTTAATAATTGAACTAGTGAGATCATCATCCTATTTGTATTTCTTTAATAGATTATACTATGCTGTATTCCAGCAACGCCAATTTCTTTTGTTGGAGTTCAAAACAAATGAAAAGCTTCAGCATTAACTCTTGCAAGTTTTATGAGGCCAATAAAATAAAATATTAATAAGGAAAATTAATATTAAAAAACATTTTAAATAGAACATATTTTAAAATAAAATAATGAAATTATTTTGATTCGAAATTTAGTTAACTAAGCGATTAATTCATTATTTTATATAAAAAAGGTAATTACATAATCTAATTTTATTATTTATTTTTAATATATTATGAATTTTTTAATATTGATCTCATTTTTTAATAAAATAATTTACTTTTAACATTAAATTAAAATAATATAATCGTATGTACTTAAAATTTAACTTTAATATATATTACTTTTGTTCGAAAATAATAAGATAAAGTATATGAATTTTAATATCTTCAAATTTATATATGAATTTATATCAAAATTTTATTCTTAAATTATGCATTTTTCAGCTGTGTTCAAGCCAATTTGTACATATTTTAACTAATTCGCTTTCTCCCTTGAGTCGAAGCTGGATAACAATGTCTCACCTGTACCATTATATAATTTTTTTCTTTTCAATATTATCCTTTAGCTAATTTTTTCTTCTTAAATTTAATCATTTTTCTATTTAATATTTTTATGAATTAATCATTTTCTTAAAAAAAGTTATTTATTTTTATTTTTATAATTACAATTTTATTTATTTTTTTATCATTGAACATATATGTTTTTTTTAGTTTTAACTAAAGAGACATATATATATATATATATATATACATATATATATATATATATATATATATATATATATATATATGTGTGTGTGTGTGTGTGTAAATTTCCATGCATGCAGCATGCTGGGTGATTGAGCACCAGAATTTTAGAAATGAATATATCCATGGCATGTATACGACATAGGGTTTTGTTTTAGTTGAGTATCTATCAAATAATTGTGGAGGCTTCATAATATTAAGCTCGAAAAGAGGCCATTAATTGATTGATAGTGATGATTATTGACTATAAGGTGTTTGTGAAAAAGTGTTGATAGCCAATGAGAAACGGATACGAGTCAATGTGCATCACCACATAGCAACACTGTTATGCAATCCTACCGGTTGGTAAGCTGATGTTGTCTTCCTTCCCAACACCATTTTACTTTCTCACTCTTTCTCCCTCAACTCTAGTAATTAATTTTCATACTTTCTACTTCAACCATAATTCAATGTTTATTTTCTTACAAGAAACTTTAAAATATGTTAATAACAATAATTCTTAGTTTTTTAATTTATCAAGATATTTTTTAAAACTCTCAAACTATTATTTAAAATAAAGACTTCAATTATAATTCACAAGCAATCAATTGACAGTCAAAGTCTTGATAATTAATATTTAGAATTTAATTATAATTCTTTTTAAATGGAGATATATCTACATATAAAAGGATTTTCTTTTTTTTTTCATATTTGTTTTTCAATTTTATTCTTTCATTACTATTTTTAAATTAAAATAATTATTTTATCTTTTCAAGGGACTATTTATTTAAATTTAATCATTTCTTTATTAATTTGACCATTTTTTTCATTTTAATTATTATTTTTTATAATTATAAAAAAAACTATTTTAGATATTATTTTATAATAAAAACTATTTTAGGTACTACTATTTTTAATTTATAAATTAATATCTAAATTTTTTATTATAATGACTAAATATTTTTACATTTAAAATTAATTAATATTTAAAAAAAATACAGTAAAAATAATTTCACTGTTAATAAAAACTCGTCCATATATATATATATATACAAGGTCATTAGCAACAAATTGATATATATATATATATATATATATATATATATATATATATATATATATATATATATATATATATATATATATATATATATATATATATATATATATATGAGAATATTTACGAACTTTTGTATGTTACAAAGATGTATTTCACTTGTCATAATAAATCGTCGTAAAAAACTTTTTTTTTCAACTAGTAAAAGAATAATTTTAACCGAAATTTGCCCATATAAAATAATTTATTGGTAATATTTAAATAAAAAATTCCACAATGGTAGTCAATTAAGAACTAATTTCAAAATTTGAGTGCATAAGATATGATAGGTAAATTATGAATGTTGATGAATAAAGTAAAAGTTAAAGAAATAAGAGTGTTTGAATTTTTTTTAGTATTTAGTATGAAAATTTTCGATATACTAGTGGAATATGCTATAATTATTGTTGGTAATTTGAATTATTTTTCAATTTATGAATAAAATGTTCATTTCAAATAGTCAATTCTGTAGAATATCTTAAAAAATGTTGTTTACTGAAAAAACAATTATCTATTCATTGTTTATAATAATGAGTAAAGCATTATTCAACTTCTTTTTAATGTAATTATTTTCATTTGTATTGTCTTATACCAACACATCTATAATTCTTTCTTCTCCTATTCCAAATAATTCAAAATCTATATGATAATCAACAACAAATCACCAATGAGACCCATAATTGTAAACTTAAAAGAATTGCTTAATCACAAAACTTATATATAAAATCACCATCAGTATTAATTTCAATTTGTAATGAATAAGGAAGCGCGAATCCTAGCTATTAGGACTGCCGTTTTCCATCAGTATTCCTTTTCGAAATAGAATTATTAAGGTCCAACAATTACATTCGACAAAATTTACTTATGCGCAACACAATAGTTATTTCATTATATTAGTATAATTATTTTTCACAAAAATTATCAAAATGAATAAAATTTAAAAATTTATACATAAAACTAAGATGTGCCTGCATAACACACGATTTCAAAATATAGTCATATTAAGTCTACATGACTATGGCATAAGAGAGAAGTCGTGTGAGTTAACCACAACTTTAATTACGTTTAATATGATATTTTTATTTTATTTTAACTGAAGTTATGTATTGTTAATACAACTTTAGTTCAAATTTAAAAAATAAAATAAAAGAAACATGTCAAGCATAGTTCACTATAAAAATTTTAAAGAATAGTGTCGATGAAAAAACAAGATGCAAAAAAGTAAAAATGATAAAAAATACCCTAAAAGCTACTCATGGTAGCATCGGCCGCTGCAGGACGCTAATATATAAAAATAATATAAATAAATATAGAAATCCAACGTACTCTGTTAACAACTTCATGTTCTTTGACAATTTTTGATAATTATCCAATATAAATTAATTTTAAGATAATTTCACACTTATCTTTCTTTGATTATGTTAAGTTTCTATGAAATTCACCACAACTTAGTTTGATTTGGAGTATCCAGAACCGTTAGAGAGTAAAAGTGAAAAAACAATAAAACTTAATGAATTTTAAGCAATTGTAGATGAAACTGTGATTAGTGTGGTTGACTGGCAGAATTGAGATTTGGGTTATAAAAGTAAATGTATTGGAAAAAAAAAACCTCAAGCGCTAAATCTGATATTAAGTTATGAAGATTCTTTTTAAAAAAAATTATTTATGTCGAAAAATCTTACTATACACACTTAGATTTTTTTTTTAAATTGAGTCTTGTTATTCATTGATAATTGAAAGACTTTAAATAACCGTGATACTTACAATATTACGGAAATAAAAATAAAATCTGAAAATAAAATATCAATTGTCTTCAAAATAAAATTTATTTATTCTATTATAAATAATATTCTACCTAGATAAACAGAAAACCATAACTACCCATCCTTATTTTATCTCTATCAAATCAAACAAAATATTACTAGACCCAAAACTATAAAATAAGATTTAAATAAAATTATTAATAAAACCATAAAATTTAAGTTTATCCCAACAAATTCTCCCATAAACTTAAATTTTTCATTCCTTGTTTTCCATGTGCATCATCCCCCGGGTTTGCTTCTTTCAATCAGATTTGAGTTGGAGTTATCCAAGCTCTTACTAGTCATATCTTGTTTCAAACATTTTCTCTCCAAGTTTTTTGCTCCAGTTCATACAACCGTTCTTCTTTGCTTTTACTGGGTTGATAGACGACCATGCTTATCCTTTAAATACAGTACCTAATTTTTCATAAAATTTGAATTACCTTTTCAATTATCTGACTCATGCTTAAAATATTGTTCTTCAACTCCGAAACATAATAAACATCCTTAATCTCTCAAACTCGTCCATTATTCTAAATATGCTGCGCCCTTTCACGACCACCCCAAAAGACACAAATTATAAAAAAAAGTTCTTGTTCCCACACATATGATTGCTTGCTCCAGTATCTAGATATCATACCGATTTGGTAGAAATCTCATCAGCCTTAATCTCTTCTTCATCTTCTTCCCTATTTTATCTGGACGCTAGATGCTTTCTCTTCCTTTTCAGGAGTCGTCTTCTTTAGCTCCTCAAGCTCAACCCTCTATTTATTCATAATTTCATTAGCTTCATCTAAAAGCCTCCATATCTGCTCAATCTCTTCATCTTTTTGTTTGAGTTTCTTTTCCACGTTTGTGGCACCTTTTACCGAGATCACTTCCTCCACTATTGAGACCGAATTTTCCATGTCCACTGTATCTGAGCTCTTTGCCAGCAAGAGTTCTTCTACATCTTCTTTTTGCATCTTCAGTAATGAGATTTGTCTCCCCCTTTGTCTCAGTCTTGCAATACTTTGCAATATGACCAAACTTGCCACAGTTGTAGCACTTTGTTGACTTACACTCATTTGCATAGTGGCCTTACTTGCCACACTTAAAACACTCCACTGATCTCCTCGGCCTTTTCCTTGTCCTCAGTCATGCCAATTCTGCTGACCGGCTTGATCTTCATTATCATTACCTCGGCCACGTCCACCTCGTCCTCGGCCTCCTCGCCCTCTTCTGCCAGGACCTCGGCTCTGAGTAATCCGAGATTTATTCCAGTCAAACTGTACCTGATCGTCGGGTTCAACCTGATCATCCCAACTCCTTCTCCTTTGTTTGTGGGCTTTTAATGACCCAGGAAGTTCATCCACTGTGAGAATCGACAAGTCCTTCGATTCTACGATGGCGCACACGATACTTTCGAAATCTTTTGTAAGGGACTCAAAATTTTTCCCACAACTTGGCTAGATGACATTTGTTCTCCATTCCTGCCGAGTTGGTTGGCCACCTTCTCCACCCGAGTTATGTACACGGTTATATGCTCTTTGAGCTATATCTTCAACTATTCAAACTCTCCTCTAAGAGCTTGTAATCGGACATGTCTAACATGGTTGTCACCTTTATACGCAACCTCCAATATCTTTCAGGCTTCCTTTGTTGATTTGACATTCGCTATTTTTTCGAATTCCGACTCATTTACTGCATTGTAGAGAAAATACAATGTTGACCCATCTCTTGCACGTGTTTTCTTCAATGTTGTTATCTGTGCCATCGACTGATGTTCGACCGCATCAGGTTCAATGTACTCGTCTTCCACCATATCCCAAACGTCTTGGGATCTCAATAACGCCTTCATCTGTAGGCACCAATTATCATAATTGGTTTTTCTCGTCAATTGTGGCACACTCATACATTGATAACCTTTGTCATCTCTCACAAAAAATCAAGCACTCACTTTTTCTCTCACGGTGTTTGACTTTCTCTTGGTACTCAGAGCATAAAGCTCTGATACCACCGTTGGGAAAATCTCACGACACTGAGATATTTTTCTAAAACTGAGTCTTTCTATTCATTAAAAATTGAATGGCTTTAAATAGTTGTGATACTTACAATATTACAGAAATAAAAATAAAATCTGAAAATAAAATATTAATGTCTTCAAAATAAAATATGTTTATTCTATCATAAAATAATATTGTACTTAGATAAATAGAAAATCATAACTATCTATCTTTATTTTATCTCTATCAAATCAAACTAAATATTACTAGACTCAAAACTAATAAAATAAGATTTAAATATAATTATTAATAAAATCATAAAATTTAAGTTTGTTCGAACGATTTAATGGGTAAGGTTTCTAATTGCTGCCTAATTATCTCGCCCCACATGAGCATGAAGACAGTGTCGCGAGAAGGAAAGGAAATTTACAATTGTTTTCGTGAAAGAGGAAAAACTAAAAACGTAAAGGAGAAATATAAATTTCAAATTAAATTAAAATCACCTTAGCTTTGACTAGCATACCCTACTTTGAATGAATTACTAGAGTCAATTAGATGATACTAATGAGGATAAAATAGCGTCAACTAGCCTTCACAAAATAAGTTATTCAATTATAATATTATTTCCAATTTTATTAGATCGAGTTAGTATTTTCCAGTTGACGCTACTGGTGATAAACTAGTATCAACTAGCTATAGCAAAACGACTAATATAAGAATTGTTAATGTATATGAACAAGGTATTATAGGCATTTTAATGTTCCTAATATAAAAATTAATTAAAACAAAAAATAAATAGTAAAAGATTAAATGATACTAATAATAAATTAGATTTTCAATATTACTTGCATACTTGATATTTTAACATTAAATATTCCTTATGTTAACATAAAGTTGCCCACAACTAAAATTAGTAGATAAAAACCCATAATGATCGATTTCTTTTAGTGTTTAATTTTAACAAATTGAAAGACTAAATTTTGCAATTAAAATTTTATTACATTTATTTATAATTATATTAAATATTATTCATTGTAAAATATATATGATTATGGGTGATTCATTTTTTATTAAAAAAGATATTTTTTTAAAAAAATTCCGCTACAACTTATTTAGATTTATCTCTTGAAAAAAATTAAATTTATTTTTATTGATATTTTATTTTTTAATTTTATTTAAAATATATTTTAAATAAATTTGTATCTTAATTTATATGTTAAAGAATTATTTTACATGATTTTATTTTGCATTAAAACAATAAAAAAAACATTCACCCGCGTCATTAATATCCACATGTTTTTTTTTATTATTATTATGTTGAGTATCAGAATAATAATACAAGGACTCACATCTAAAATAAAAGATGAAAATAAAATAAACAAAACATATAATAGGCAAAAAAAATGGAATAAAAAAGAAAAAAATTATATATTCTTCTTTCGATCGAGTTTTAAAGAGAAAATAATGACAACATTTATCTTAGAAATAGTAAAAACAAATGAAAAATGAACATTCTCTCTTAAGAAAATTTTGACACTGCATTGCATGCATGTCCGTGAAAGTGGAGCAGTTGTAATTCCTAACTTAGGGATGAGTCTGTGTCATAGCAGCCCTAGCTCTTCCTTCATATCTATCTACATTATTGCCACATCAATTCAGAGAGAGGAACATTTTAATACAATAATATATATATATATACCTCCAAAGAACATCGTCAAATCACTCATTAATTATGAAGCTCTATTAATTAACCTACAAAAATTCCCAACTTCATTACTAATTCATATATACTTTTTTCTTAAGCTTAAAATCCATTTATGTCGGTAGTTGGTGATCAAGAACAACCACCATCAAATATCTCTGCAAAACACTTAAGATTAAATATATATTAGTCCAATCACAATTTCTTATTCCTACAAGTTTTCAGTTCAAATGCATGAACAACGTACTTCACCATAACTTTCGTACCGATATCATTCTCGATCAAACGTCTTTCTTAAAACTTACAAACAATCACTTCATATAAATAGATTTAAATATCATTTTATAAACCATTTTTGTCTAAATTCAATTATATTTAAAGTTTAATTTTTAAGATGATATTAAAATTATTTAAAATTTATATTAACGAGATTTGTTATTTATTAAATTTTTTTAATTAAATAAAAAAATTATTTTTAAAATAATATGATCCTAATAACATATTATTTATTTGATGATTTCTTTTCGAATGTAATACAAGTATTAAAGACTATATATGTATTGTGTAATTTTTAGTTCAATTAGTGATTAGACTCTTATAATATAGTTTAACGTATTACGTTTATATTTGGAGACGAAATTGTTGCTTGTAACAAATAAATTATATTTTGGCAAATGATTGGAGATTTGTACGACCTATTCACTCATTGTTACTGAAAATGTCATTCTCTAAGCTAATAAATTATATGCATTCTTGAATGCATCATTTAATTGAGGAAAATCCTAAAATGTTTGAAGAGGTTACATCTATTGTACTCTATAATCTTCTCAAAAACACCAATTTCTAACAAGTCATTATTATCATCATTCATGTAGGAGCTTAATTGAATGGTGTGGATATGTATTAAGAGATTTATGTAGGCAACGATCGTTCAATTTAGAGAAGTGTCATCAAAATAGTTGTTTTCATTTGGACTTCATTAATGATGTCAACGAATCTTATCAATTAAACTGCATGATTAATTTTAGGATTTATGTCTAATTGAAATTCAATCCTTTCCTACTCATTGTATATAAAATCCACATGTGTTCTAAAACGACTTTCATGGTCATTTGGACCTTTTCTAAACTAAATAAATATTTGAAGTTTTAAAGTTTGATTTACCTAACTGCTTTATAAATTGATGTTAAATTATGCTTAAGCTAATAAGTAGAAGAACTCATTATATGTTTTTTAAATTATCAGTTTAATCATGTACATATAAACTAAATTTAATGAATAAAAAACTATTTTAATTCTTTTACTTTCATTTCCAGAAATACTTATATAAAATTTTGTTTTAACATTTCCTAGTATCCAAATAAGAAGTATTACCTCCTCTATCATCGTATACAGTTTCAGATATTTAAAATAAGATTTTGTTTGACTTTTGTTGAGAAAAAAAAATCCAAACTATATATTTTTTAAAATGTGACAAAAAATCATTCCATTAATTTAGAATTATACTTCTATTAATAATTTAAACATGTGTTAATGGTTAAAAGATTCCACAAATTGTAACATCTTTTTCACCCAACTTAAACTTTTTCCTAGGATATTCAACATCATCTTCCCTTTTTATTTATTTATTTTTAAAGTAGACCAACTTCAACCATCCACCCATGAAAAGGTTGTAAAAATATCCAGTCATTTGCTATTCTTAGTTAAATAGATTTTGTTTTTATTCTTGTACATGTGATTTTAAAAAGTCCTCAATTCGGTTTAATATTTAATTCAATATATTTTTCATGTAATTAATTATTTTGGTTCAGTTAAACTCTAAACATATTATATTAATGTAGTATATCATAAAAAATTAATTAATTAAAATACATTTCAATATAAAATATAAGAATTACTAAAATTAAAATTTTATAAACCAAAATCACATATAAAAGTTGATGAAACAAAATTACAATTTTTTGTAAATTCTTATATGAGTATAACTTTTTTTTTCCAAAATATGATAATAGTATATTTGTGTGTGTAAAAGTTTTTTGTTTTTTTTTCTTCCTTTGGGGTATTTGATGTTGATGCGACGTCGCACCAACCAGCATCGTGGGCCTGATTTTGCAGCGAATTTCGGCTGTCAATTATTCTTGAATTTCAGCGATTAAACGTAATTTGGTGCTTGATTTTTGAAAAATACCGCGTGTTCGTGGCAAGTACAAATAAATAATATGTCGGTAAACTTTAATGGCAGTCTTATCGTTTAATATCCTCTCTTCTGGTAAGTTGTATCATCAAATAATCTTACTGTTTCATATTGGACTATGTCAATGTCAACCCATGTTATTGAGGATAATAAATAAATTTGTTTTTACAAATTTATTTCAATTAAATAAACCAGTGTTACAACTAAAATTTTAATGAACAATAAATGTTAACTTTTTATACAATAATCCTAATTTAAGTAACTATAATAAGAATGGTCAAGCAAAAATAATAGTTAATAAAATTAATAAAATATTGAAGTCTAGAATTTTAATTAAAGATATTTAATTATAATATATTTGATGCTTAATTGATTATAGCTTCTTATTGCAATTTCACGTTAATCATACTGTTTTATTGTAATCTCAACCCCTTATAACAATTGTCGCATTTTGATATAATCTTGTAATTATGCACATTTCATGGTATTGGATCAAATGTCCAGTATATGTATTAATGGAAATAATTTTTATTATAAAGTTATGTTGCTAATGAGTATTGTATCACATTTTACTACATTGACAATAAAACTAACTTACGTGATAATTGACATTAAACTGAACTTTATTTCATTAGCGACAAAATCAAGTTATATAATACATCAACATTGGACCGAACTCTATATCAAGTTTGATAATAAGTTATATGAATAAACAATCAACACTTTGCCTACAAAATAACAATGAAGTCTTATTGAATCAAGACATGAACAACTTGTTGAAGGATGACAAAGCAATGGGGTGTTGACTTCGCAAAGGTAATATAAAAGCATGAAGATGTTGCTCACTTAAATTGAAGGCTTATATGATGATAGGTTTTATTATGTTTTCTTTAGGTAATTTTATTGTTCAAACTTGAAAAGATTATCTATGCACAAGTTATATTATAATGTTTTTAGCAATATTTACTAGGAGTGTAATATGAAAAATAGAGATAAGAAAGTTATTATAAAAATGAAGAGTTTATTAGAAATGAATAACCACGACTCAATATTTATCTTGGGTAGATGAGAGAATTTGGTAGTTTTTGTTAAAAAATTCATGTGGAGTAATAATATTTTATCAAGTATTTATAGATGTAGGCCTTGAGGTGCTATACTATGCCAAATTTCTTAGGTGTGTGTTTTCTTTTTAATTTCTAGTTGTGCTTCCATTTGAAAATATTATTTCCTATTGTGTGATTTTCGATCGTTGTATCAAAGTTGTGGTTCAAATCTTAGGAGGAAGATGAACAATTCGACATGTTAAGCAGAGTCAACATTATGTGCTACATTTCTTGCAAATAGGTTAGTGTTGTTGATCCTTTTTTGTGCAATGGCTTTTTGTTCATATATGTAGTGCAGTCTGGCTTGTTCAGTGTTGTTGGTGATGGATTTCCCTTAAATATCGGTGAGTTGCTAGTAATAATGTAGTAAAAGTTGGTGACAATGAATTTGATGTACAAGACAATAATAACTAATGACAAAAAAATTTGCTTTGAAGTTATAGGTTAGTTATTAATTAATAAACTTCTAACTTTCACATTTGAAGTTGCATTACACAAAATATTATATTTACCTACAAATAAAATCTATAAGTAATGACAAAAATATGTAGATGATTAATAATTATCCACATATTATTCATAGCACAAAATTTTGTTGCTAATCAATACGTTAGTAAGTTATTTATAAATTTTTTGCATGTGAGAAATATGTTTTTATGTGTAATACAAGCGGATTGGTAAATTTCTTATTTTTTTATTCATAGATAATTCCTATAACTCAATTTTCGTATTTTCGTGTGTAATTTCTTAGTGTTGTTTATCCTTAAGTAATTTTTACTTACCACTTATAATCTGTGGATAAATTACTATAAATACATTACATCAATTTCCAAACTATATAAGTCAATGCAACATTCATAATACTTTACCTTTAAAACATAAATACAAACAATACCATTTGAACTATTTCTTTATATATCTATATAATCAAATGCAATATTCAAGCACAATTCAACTTAATATTATCCAATCATATATATTATAAATTAATTTCAAATCTCATAAGACGATGAAGCACAAAGAAATAGAGTGAGATGACTAAAGCATTACAAGAATACGAACATGTGATATTCTCATTTAGAGAAGAAAAAAGAAAATGAAAATCTATACTATCCAATACAAATGCAAGGAGAAAAAACAAACCAAATTAAAATGTAAGAGTTTCCATAGTAAGACAAGATGGAAAAATATTATTTAAATTACAAAAATATTACCACATAATTAGTGTATTGAATTTTTAGCGATCTATGTAATACAGGTGACATAAAACCCTTCTTTTATACTATCACAAAAATTTAAATTATAAAAAAAAAATAGCCTATATAAACTACTTTGACATAATCAATAAGTCTCTCTCTCTCTCTAAAATTGTGAGTTTTAAAGTAAAAAGATAGTAAAATGATTCTTATTTATGTATGTTTTTTAAGAATATATATTTTGTTGATTAAAAATAATTTATAGGTGATAAGTGTGTTTTAAAGTTATTGATAGTGAGAGAGATGGTTTGAAAGCGAAAGTAGAAGAAATGGAACTTGTTCTTGAAGATGAAGATATGTTGTTTTACTTTCTATGGCGTGTTGTCATGCATTCAACAACACTTTTAAATAACATACTCTCCTTAGTTACTTTCTTCTTCTCTTCTTTTACGTAAGAACCAATCATTCATAGCAAGACCTTAAACACATAATTATTCTCACTAATTTTTCATTTCTTTATACATATCAGTAATGGGCCCTTTAGCGAGGCAGTCCAAAGGCCCATGATAACCCACTCCTACCCTCTCAACTTTTTGTTTTTTAAATAAAAATATCACAACAGAAATTAATTTTGGTTATTTTCAAGTGACAAAAAACTAGTTTTTGTTATATGGGACAAACACAATTTGTCTATGAAGAAGCATAGTGAGTATGAAAACTTATATAGACAAAATAATGAAAGATAACAAAAAGTAATATGAAGACAACAAAAGTGGGGTAGGAAGATAAAAACGGGGTGTGAATAAAAGTAGTTTGTATTGAACCCAAAATAAAAATTAAAGTGGAAACTAATTCGACAAAAACAAAAAAGGGACAGGGGACGATAGAAAGTTTCTTCCTGCACATCTATAACTTTCTTTTTACTCTTTTTTATTTATGGATTGTACAGTTGTGCAGTCTAGAAGATAAATATGACTTTTAAATCATATAATTCAAAAATAAAAATAACTTTTAATTTTTTTTTCAAAAAAAATGGTTATCAGATTATACAATTTGAAAATCATTTGGCTTTCAGATTACATAATGTAAAAGTAATTTTTTAGTTATCAAATTATATAATTCAAAATTATTTTTTCTAAATAAAAAAACTTTCAAATTATAAATCTGAAAATTAAAAAATAATTTCTAAATTGTATAATCTAAAAAGGTTGAAATATAAAAAAAAATCTTATGTGGGTGTAGAAAGAAAGCTATGTATGGAATGCAAACTGACGCTGCCAGAAAGCTATACAAGGCTGAAAAATCTAAACAAAAAAATGAATATTTTATTTCATAATAAAAGAACTCTTACCCTGACACCAGATTTTACAATATGTAATTTTATACTATTTTTTTTATTTTTTTTATATATAAATTCTCTATTCTGATCCAGTTAAAAAGTTAATACAAATATAATTAAAAAAATTGTAAGTTGTTTAAATTGAGAACCAAGATTACAGAAAGTAAAAATTAAGAAAAAAAACACCACATTCTCGAATAAAAAAACAAAAGAATGGTCAAAGTTACAATTTGGAGAAAGAATGAACTTCAGTCCACGAACATTCATTGTAGCAAAGAAAACTGTTTGCTGAAAAATATTCCAAACCAGAACAATTGCACGTTGTTCAACTTCACCAGACACAAATAGGCATGATGGACCAACTTTAAGAGAGGGAGACATTCTGTTGTCCTTTTAAAAGATAATCATAAGAAAATGCACTTAGCTTTTTTTTTTTTGTATTTTTTTCATCCAATTTGTACAAATTTAACTGTACAGTTTTCAATTTTTCATTTTGTTGTTAAAGTTTATCTTTTTATAATTTTTATGGATACTTTCATTCAGTCAGCCAATAGTTCAGTTTATGAATGTATTTGGTGATCCAACGAACCTTTAATGCATTACTTTGACTGCACAGGGAGAGATTGTTGTGCTACAAAGCAATGAGCTTTTGGCATTAGGTTTTAGGTAAATATAAAATATGCATAAACATCAATGAAGATCCGTCCAGAAAACGTGTGAATCTCAGACAGCATAATGTGAAAATAGATAAAAGTAATGCTAACTAAGAAGGGTGGAGTGGTTTAAGTCGCTTTCCGTTGGCTCCTCCAATTTCTTCCCTCCCTTTTTGGGAATCCCTACACTGACGTCAACAGCTAGCTGGCAAGTGGCACCTGTCGGTGATTCTCTTTCATCATCTATTCTTTAATGTTCTTCCACTTGCACCATTGTTTCTACCACTTCCATGTGCTTTTTTTAAGCTTCTCTCACTTTTTGGCATATTATTAGATAGATCCGATTTTGCTGTAGCTTTCATTTTTACCATTTTTCTGTCAAAACCTGATTTTTCTTTCTTAAATTATTAATGTGAATTTGGTTCAACAGTGATGTTTCTTTCATGGCGGATGTGCTGCAGGTCCCACAGAGAGTAAATCATGTTTCAGACATGCTTATTCTTTTGGGCTGTTTAGTTTCTGTGATATTTTTTTTTCTCAACCTTTCAACTGTCTCTGCAGTTCTTGTTTTGCGGTTCTAACTTCTCAGTCACATAAGTTCCTCACGGGCGTGAGTGAGTGAACTTTGAATAAGTAAGTGCTTTGTATGAGTTTTTGAGGTTTGCCTTGTTGGGTTTTGATCTTTGATGCGTGGTGTGGCAGTTGAAGTTGTATTGAAAAAGGTGATTTTTTTCGCAGTGGCAAGCATGGCAAGAGGAAGAGCAGATGTAAACTCAAGAAAAAATTTGGTCGTGGCTGTGTTGTTTTTTGTGATTGTTGGTGTTTTCTTCTACTTTTATTCTCAGAGTGGCGATTCATCTATTGTTGAGTATGGGGATAAATCTTTGAGACAATTTGGTTTGAAAGGAGACAGAGATGTGAGCGAATCTTCCTCCACACTTATTGGAGGAGAGGACAGTGCTATACCAAAGACCATTCCAGTGAGTTAATTTAAGATTTTGAACTGAATAAGTATAACGTTTTCCCTTGACACTACCCTAGAATTTGAGTTTCTACTACTATGGCACCTTCAACTTTTTTTTTACTCTCGTATTTACCTTTTTAAGGTCTGTGACGATCGTCTATCAGAGCTTATTCCTTGTCTGGACAGAAACCTCATATACCAAACAAGATTGAAGCTTGATTTAGCTGTGATGGAGCACTATGAAAGACACTGCCCAATACCTGAGAGGCGTTATAACTGTTTGATTCCTCCTCCTCCAGGGTACAAGGTGACGTTTTCACTCTCCAGGGATTGCTTACGTTAGATGGAACTATGAAAGTTCAGTGTTTTGAAATATTCTTTGCTTAAGTTTTTAGTTTCTCATGTTGTTCTTGATAATAGATTCCAATCAGCTGGCCCAAAAGCAGAGACCAGGTGTGGAAGGCAAACATACCTCATACCCATCTTGCAACTGAAAAATCTGACCAGAATTGGATGGTTGTGAAAGGTGAAAAAATAGTTTTTCCTGGTGGAGGAACCCACTTCCATTATGGTGCTGATAAATACATTGCTTCAATTGCTAATGTAAGCTTCAATTACCAATGTAATGCTTCAATTGTTCAAGATCTGTTAATTTTCTGTCAAACTTTGTCCTAATTGAGAGTATTTTAATCCATTCACAATCTTGTTACAGATGCTTAATTTTCCAAACAATAATATAAACAATGAGGGAAGAGTGAGGTCTGTTCTTGATGTTGGGTGTGGAGTTGCTAGCTTTGGAGGATATCTTCTTTCTTCTGATGTGATAGCAATGTCATTGGCTCCAAATGATGTTCATCAGAATCAAATTCAGTTTGCCTTAGAGAGGGGAATTCCAGCATATCTTGGTGTCTTGGGGACCCTGAGGCTCCCTTACCCAAGTAGATCTTTTGAATTTGCTCATTGTTCTCGCTGTAGAATTGATTGGCTTCAGAGAGATGGTATCCTTCTCCTTGAGCTGGATAGGTTATTGAGGCCAGGAGGTTATTTTGCATATTCATCTCCTGAAGCCTATGCACAGGATGAGGAAGATAGGAGAATATGGAGAGAAATGAGTGCTCTTGTGGAGAGGATGTGCTGGAAAATTGCTGCTAAGAGGAATCAGACTGTTATTTGGGTCAAGCCTCTAACAAATAGTTGCTACTTAAAGAGAATGCCTGGTACTTTGCCTCCACTATGCAGATCTGATGATGATCCTGATGCTGTTTCCGGAGTTAAAATGAAAGCTTGCATTTCACGCTATTCTGATCGTGAGTCATATTTCCTATATCTTACAATATCATGATATATGCTGAAGAAAATGTTCTCACATCATTAGTTGTTCTTATTGGAAGTTTCAGATTCACTGGAGATAATACTAATTCATAATATATAAATGAGTACAAATCTCACTTTACAAATTGATTTTGTAAGATTGAGTTAGATTTAAAGTTTATTTCTTAATCGTTTAAAAATATGCTTATGCAGCAAAATAATGCCCTCATGGTTATGCAGTTGATGAATAGAGTTCACTTTATGAAATTGCTTTTGTTATTGCCATTATAGATAGGTCCATGTCTCTCTGGATATGGTATATATGATAATACTAGATCGTTTTTGCATGTTTCACTAGCAATGGCTTTAGTAGTTAATAACTCTTGTATGCAATAACAGTATATTCTGGTGTTGTATGCAGAAATGCACAAAGCAAAAGGAAGTGGTTTGGCTCCTTGGCCAGCTCGATTGACTACTCCACCTCCTCGTCTGGCAGAAATTCACTATTCTACTAAAATGTTTGAGAAGGACCTGGTAATTTAAACTCTATCTTGATCACCATTTTAATATCTCCAATATAATTCTTTCATTGATCAGAAAGAAGTATCAACATGAGGCTTCGACTAGCTAAAACACTGGCATTAATCAACTCATAGTAATAGATAACTGAGACCACATGCGTTACTAGATCGTATTTTACCATGAACAAGTTCATATTATACCCGTCTGTTGCCTAGGCATCAGTTTGCCCCCTAAAATTTCCTTCTGCAATTGGTGCCTTATTCATTATCTATTGGAAGACCATCTAAAGACGACACCTTATGAAGAATTCTTTATATTTGTTGAATTTGTGTTAAGATATTGATTTTAAGTCTAACTCAATTTTATAAAACCTGCTTATAAGATGAAGTTTATACCTGCTTTAGATACTGTAAATTGATTTTATCATTAATCAACGTGAGACTTTCTACGATATGTAGTTATTCTATGATCTTCTCCAGTTCTAAGATGATCATGATGATCTTGCAATGGAAATTGACATGAACAAACAAACAAACGAATGTTGGTTAGTTTTACAAGAGAGATCTAACTTTGTGCAGGAAGTTTGGCAAGAAAGAGTTGATAATTACTGGAGCAAGCTAGGCAATAAGATTAAAGCAGGCACAATACGGAATGTGATGGATATGAGGGCAAATATAGGTTCATTTGCAGCAGCTTTGAAGGACAAAGATGTTTGGGTTATGAATGTGGTGCCACAAAATGAACCAAAATCTCTCGCCATAATATATGACAGAGGATTGATAGGAGCAGTTCACAACTGGTATGGCTCCTTTCTTTCATGAAACAATTATTTTAACAAGCTCAATTTATGGCAAACCTTATTCAAATTTTTGTTTCATTTTACTACTTATTCTCTCCTTTGGATAAATGAACATAAAATGCAAGAACCAATCAAAACATTAAATTGTTAACATTCTAAGCAACAAAAACTTATATTAGATGTTTCTTTTATTAGAGTTCAATAATCAAAGACTTTTCAAGGTAGATATCATACAATTTAACAAACTAATCATATTTGATGATTTGTGATTGGATGATAGTTAAAAATTTTAAATTAGATGTTTATATATTTTTTATTTTATAAATTTGTTTAAGATTGAAATACTTTTTAATTATAATCGATTTATCTAAATTTTAGATTGACTTAAATATGTTATTGGTACCGATTTTATCGTGTTGGTTCCTATACCTTTTTATTTTTTTCATTTTGGGTTCATGTGGCACCACTTATTATCAGGACATGACATTTTATATAATACATCATCACTTAAAGAATAGATATTAGATATTCGGAATTAAAATAGTAAACTTTTAAGATATAGGAACCAAAATGATAAAATTTATATATTATAAAAACCATTTAGATATTTAGTACAAAGCTATTTTTATAAATTAATATTTGTTATTTTTAATGATATTTTTGAAATATTATGTCACTTAAATATAAAATTAATCTCAAAATAAATATTTATATTTTTTTTAAGTTATACCGAATTTTACATCTAATGTTAGCTAAATTAATTTACAGTTATTGTTTCATGAAATAATGAATGGTTACCGTGAATCATAATAATAAACATCTATTTTTTATCATGAGATTGGTAGTTTGATAATTGTCTGATAGTTGGTAGTTATCTAGATTCAATCAACAATCAATTTTGTTAAAATAGATTTTAACTCGTAATATGTGAACTTTAAATCTATCTAAACAGTATAAATTCAGTTTCTAAAGTGGGTTTTGCTCTTAAAATTGTCTTATATTAAGTTGAGAGATCTTCAAAAGAGTTAAATGTCAAATATCATATGGTGGGTCATTTTTGAAGGAAAAGAAAGAGGTAATAAGTTCTCTTGACAAGAAAATTTTATTCAGTGAAAACCAACATTACTTCAGTTATTGAAATGTTGACTCAACATGATCTAATAAAATCTGATAATTTGTTCAAATATGAAAACCTGGTATTAACCATGTTGTGGCTATTTATATATTTGATGAATGGAACAGGTGTGAAGCTTTTTCAACCTACCCTCGAACTTATGATCTTCTTCATGCATGGACTGTATTTTCTGATATTATTAAGAAAGAATGCAGTCCAGAGGACTTGTTGATTGAGATGGATAGAATTCTGAGGCCAAAGGGCTTCATCATTGTCTATGATAAGCGGTCAGTGGTGGAGTATGTGAGGAAATACTTGCCTGCATTACACTGGGAAGTTCTGACAATTTATGACATAGATCAAGGTAAAGATGATGATGATCAAGAAGATGATCATTCAGTGGTTATAATTCAAAAGAAGATGCGGCTCACAAGTGATAGTATCCAGGTTTCAGAATAGTGTCATAATATTCACTGTATAAGTTCACATTAATTTCTGTAGCCTTATTACTGAGGCCTAGGTTTTCAGTGTAGCTCTCTTCAGACGTAAGTCGCAGTCAAAGCTCACTCAAATCATCATATCTTTTTATTTGCATTAATTTATTAAATTTTCGACGCTTCAGCGTTTATATCCACACCTAAGGGATGCCGATTTTTCAATTAATTTTTACATATTACTGTACTAGATATTGTAATTTTTTTTTCTACATTTTTTCTTATGTTTTGGGATCACGTTGGCCCCTTGGTTGTTAACCTAACTGCTTGAAAAGGGGTACTATTGGCATGCAGGACGCTAAAAAAACATGGTTTAGGTGGAGTTGAGTCCTGCCATAACTTGGGTTGTTATTTAAAGGCATAAACCCTTCATTGGTTCTCATATTTGTGTGCAAATCTCAGTTTAGTCCTCAAGTTTTGAACTATTTCAATTGAGTCATACTTTTTGTAAAAATACATACATTTTACCATATTCGTTAAGTTGTCTCAAACGGTGTTAATTGATGCTGGGATAAATTTTTTATTTTAGGCTTAATCTTTCTCTTGGTTTATGTTTGTGTGAAAATCTCAGTTCGGTCCTCAAGTTTTTTTTCTAGTCCTTATGATATGCAAACATTTTACAACATTTTACCCAAATCGTTAAGTGTATTAAAACGGCGTTAACTTTGAACTGAGTTGTAATTTTTTACAGTTCACTCATTCCTCCACCCTCAAACCTTCCGACTCACATTTTTTTTTCCTCTCAAACTAAAAAATGTTGTCGTTGTCGACAGTTCAAAAATTATGATCCAATTGAGACAATTCAAAACTTGAGGACCGAACTGAGATTTTCACACAAACATAAGGACCGAGGGAGGGATTAAGCCTAAAATAAAAAAATTCATCTCAGCATCAATTAACGCCGTTTGAGACAACTTAATGGTTAGGGTAAAATGTGTTCATTTTTACAAAAATTATGACTCAACTGAGACAGTTCAAAACTTGAGGACCAAACTAAGATTTGCACACAAATATAAGGACTAATGGAGGGTTTAAGTCTTATTTAAAGAAAAATAGTGCTTTGCTCAAACAATAGTACACGACCCTCGAGTCGAGAAGACTGACATAGTACTGCTTAAATTGGATACTTTTACGGTCGGTGAGTATTTGCTGTTTTTTTAGACTCTGCTCCTTAATTGTCCCAACAGCCTAAGCAAATTCCATGACTTGAAAAACACATATGACCGAGAAAAGAATGACTACTGTTATTCATTAACTCTTGCTTTGGTGAGTTCAGACCATTATGTATGTAACATTACGATAATGGTGGTTTGGAACTTTTGATCCATGAGCTTCACTTTGCTTTATTAAGAAAAATAATGAAAAGGATTATCAATATTACGCAGGAATACTTGAGGACGTTAAATCCTAAATTGAAAAGCATGCGGCAGTTGATCAAGTAATCACTGTCTGGAGCAATTTAATGAGAAGTTCAGAACTTCTGTCATTTCTACTCACTGTTCTGATGTTTTGTTCTGGGCTGCAATGGGATAAAGTTAGTAGCTGCCACAATTTTCCCTTTAGTTCAGAAATTTACCATTTAATTCTCATTTTCATCTAATAGGGAAAAGAAACATAAATAAGCTTATCAAAATTTGCATTCAACTTAGTAAAGTTTTAGTTTGCTCGCTTCTATCATCTAAGCTTAATCGAAATTACAGATTTTGATGAGGTAGCTCTTTCAAGTTCATATTCTCATTATGGTTGTGTTTAATCTCAGAAACTAAACAAAATCGCATAATTTAATCTCCCAAAAATATTTGTCAATCGTGAACCTTTTCAACTAGGTATTTAGTGTGTAATACTTAAAAGTCAAACACTCTTCGTGGCTAACATTTTTTCCCGTCTTATGGGGAGAGGAAAGGGAATTTGAGATGCATGCATTCTTTACCATGGATGCATATCCAGCGGGCTGTGCTACTTGAGCTACGCTGGATGGACTTTCATATCATTGCCAACGTAAATGAACCAGAAAAGGCATCTTAAAACAAATCACTTCATAGCATTTGCACGATCCAACCCCATCTTCATAAAGGGATCTAAGCCAGATCTATAACCACTTCCAGAAATTGTCCATCCCTTACAATTGGCTGAAACTTGTAGACAGTAAACGATATCCTCAAAACTATGAGTCGACACGAAATCATAAACATGTATCTATAAAACGCAATTATTTGAAGCCGAAGAGGTAGGCAGAGAGATTCAGATGTGGACGATGATAGCATATGGTGTTTGGGGGTAAAAAAATTATCGACCATAATGTCTGGGAGAGGTATATGCAAGAACATGAGCGGAGTCGAAGATTTTCATCAGGATAAGGCAAGATCAGGATAAAAAAAATTTCTCTTTTGATATCATTGAGCTCTAAATTTGTTACGAACTAGTACAACAAAGTCCTACAAAATTGGATTAGTACCATATTTTCAAGGAAAAACACAAATTACCATATCATGTCTTTATAAATAGACAACCTTCCTTTTACTCATGCAGACTTCAACTTGGATGAAGTTGAAGCGAGATGGGAGAGAATTCTGTGTCCCACGAACATAAGAAAAACACCCAAAAGTCCTACAGTTTTGAGTGTAGTAAACAAGTCCAGCTGCATTTGAACAAAGGAAAATCAGCAGACAAGCATTTCATATACAAAAATGGTGGAATAAACTGTGACAATACAGCCCCGCCAGAAGAGAGGATGAAAATTGTTCCACCAAAAACCAATGTGGATCACTCATACCAGCTCTGCTAGCTAAGCTTTTTGTTTAATATTAGAATTTACAGGAGACTGCTTCTCATTTATTAAGATCACCATACTTTAAATGGAGAAATAAATATCCCCACAAAAAAAATTGACAGAAACATGTTGAATAGAATATAAGTATACCTTCAACCAGAAAAGTACATAGAGCAATAGAACTGCAGCAATGCCGAGATGGAATAGGATAGCGTATGTGGCAGGTGCTGCTGAAGATGGAAAATTTTTAAAGTTCACCCCCAAGCGTAACAGCTGTAAATGACGTAAATGAGAAAAATGTTAATTCACATAAGGAAGATAAACCAAATCATAAGAGGAAGACAGGATAGGTAAATCAATACAAATAACTTTATAGTTGCAACAACGTTGCAGGATGCCAAAAGATCATCTATACAAAAACTGTCTATCCCACACACTCCTAAGCATAAGTGACAGAAATATATACCTATATGTTTACACATAAAATTGAAGCCTTTTAAACTGAAAAGATATAATACAACTTGAACATTTAGCAATAGCGACCAAAAGGCATCAGACCAGAGGCTCAACTTGCAAATAGTCGTAGATATCTTGTTAGTTAAAGCAGTCTTTAAAACATAAAATGTTGAACCTTTACCGACACTATCTTTCAGAAGATGGGTTTGCGATCAAATATGCTCAACATTTAAAATATAGACTTTGGTGTCCTGAGCAGATAAGACCTATTGCTCTCCTTTTGAACCATATTTTTAACATGGGAGCCAGTGACAAATTTGAAAGGTGATTAGAGAAACAAACAATCTAACGCAGTAGTAGGTTATTCACTTCAAATCCACCACAAATGAGGTTTTATGTCCGAAATTATAAGGAGAAAAATAGGCATGTTTCTTCTATAAAGAAAAAAGAAAAGCCATTTTCAGTCTTCAGTTTTTATCCCAAAAGTTCCCAAAATAAATATCATATTTTTTAGAAATATGATAGGAAAAACCATTCATGTGTGAATGGTTGGTTTATGAGAACATATAATTCAGTTTTGCATACAAAATTCATCCAAATGTTAGTTAACTAATAAAGAACAGTCACAAAAGTATATTAATAGTAAAAACAAATTATCATTTCTAGATAACTTTACTGCATTATTTGTCACGTTATCTGAACTGCCTTTTCTCAGGCATCAACAAACGTGTGCCAGTTTCAAGGGAGGATTATTCACAAGACTTACCCCAACTAAAAAGCCAATAAATGGAAGAAGAGTCAAACTCAAGAAAGTAAGAGAGAGGTTCTGGGGTGGTCGTTTTTCAGGAGCCCTGAATATGTGGGCTATCTCAGCTTTGGGACCATATCTTGAGTAAGGATCAACAGGGAGGGGAGGAAGACGCACTGTCTTCTCAGGAGTTTCTGGAAGTTCTAAATCAACGTGACCAAGAGGTCGCAAGAAAGAGTTCTCCTGAAACCACAATTTTTTTTGTTAGATTGCTTATTATATCATGTATCATGGAGTAAGGGTAAATTAAGCAAACCAAATATTGCAATATACCATAACAGCATCTCCAACGGTCAGTTCAATGTCATATCTGCCCGAGAGATAATAAAACTTTTCCACCAAACCAAGAAAATCCTAAGAGCCAAAATTACAAGAACATGAGCAAAATAATAACATCTATAATGAAATGACAATTACAGAAATCACATATTGCGCGCAATTTCAAAATGACAATTACATCTCTAACAAAATTACAAGCTTCTCAATCCCAGTTCAGCTCTAAAGCAGTTACAAAAGGTCAAATATTGGGCATAGTTTCTCAATAAAAGATAAATAACCACTCGCTTTCAAGTAGTTAAAGGTACAGTTTATCAGAAGCAGCATGCGATTTCTAATGTTGAAAATTATATGCTGCCATGCACTAAAAATATCTATCGGACCTTGACAAATTATGCACTAAAGAAGAGCATTTGAAAACAGATAATGAAATATGTAATAGTGATACTTACAAGAACGATCTCAAACTTCTTGCCAGTATTTCCAACCACAAAGACGTGTTCATGTTTTGTCTCATGCTTCAACTTCAAAAGTGCCTGCAGAAAAATAATTCCTCAATAAACAGAACAATGAAATGGCATTCATCTAGAAGATCTAAGACAACTACTACAGACCTGATGAGGCTTAAAAGCATGACCATGAGGTGTTGTCAATTGGAAAGAAAAGCGCAACTTTTGCAAGTGGTTAGCTGAGAGTTCAACAACAACATTTCCATCCAAATCTAGCCTGGATAACAATATGACAATTGAAATTGAAAAAATAAAAACATGCAAAAAAGTTACTAACAGGTAAATATATACCTTAAGATTTAAATGCGCATGTACTAAGTTCATACATCAAACACAATATAAAATAACAAGTATTTGATGGTTAGATACGTAATCAGTGATAAAGCAAACAGATTCTGAATATAACTGCAGAAAACTTCTTAAATCAGAAACAAAAACATACTTTTTCTGGGTTTCAACACTTCCAAGATCACTGTCAAGAACTGCAATTTCTGCATTGCTGACTTTGATAATGCCAGTGACATATATTGGTACATGAATTTGACCTCCAGTAGCAAAAACATTTTCACCAGCAGAATCGTGAAGTACAATCTACAAAACGGGCTTGAAATAGTTGACAGGCTAATACAACTTACAAATACACCTTGATGCAACTTAAAGGAAAAATATTTCACTAAACTTGACAAGCAGGTACCTCAAAAACAAACACGTAAGTTCCCACATCCACATTGTCTGGGAAAACTTCCAAGACATGAATTCCATTACTTTCATCATATTGGAGCTCCTGTGTGATCCAACATCAGCAGTACTTCAAAACACAGAAAGTAAAACACACCAGAGATATGCAAGAATTCCAACACTGGGAGGGCGGGGAATAACATCTATATTTATCAGAACTATTGAGAATCATAACTCACCTTGCTCTCAAAAATAGCTGAATCTTTAGCATCAGAGCGGAAAGCTCGGACAATCTTAACTGTTAAAGGTGGTGCAGCTGAACCAAGTACTGTATTCACCCTAACCTAATAAATTTTGAAATAGAAATTTATCATGGTTTAACAGGAGTAAGAATGAGAACTAGAAAAACTGCACAGTTACAAAAAGGGTTGATATGTACTTAACACGGCCAACCAAGCATGAGATGTTAATGTAGTAGTACTTCATGTAGACGAATGGAATAAATGGAGACAAGTGCAAATAGAAGAACTTAATAAGCTTCACGACAGAATAAAAGAGAATGGGACAAAGGAGAGCATAACATTAAGAAATTTTAAAAAGTAATATTGGAAATGAAAGGACACATAATAACATATAGCATCAAAGGAAACCTAATCTAAACTAAGAGCTGTATCAGTGATTGTTTTGACATTACTGGATTTTGAAAGGTGGTGTGAAGAATGTATCCTTGAAGGATGGTTCAGGCCAAAATTAGATAAAAAGTCAAAGAGTTGCAGAATACTTCTATGTTAAAAAAGAATGTACAAATTTTGTAACATGTTCAGAAAGCAAGAGTGCATACCATCAACCAGTCAGATATAGAATATAGGTGGGAATGAGAATGCTGTTTCTTTCTCTTTGGCACCTAAATTCTATATCACAATAATTATTTTTTCAATTCCTAAGATCTATCAATTACAAAACTCTCGAAAATAAGACTGTAAAGATGCTAACTTCATGGAATACCTTGAGCTGATCTTTTTTGGATAATGAATAAACTGTTTCAGGAAGTGACAATACCAATGGGATGGAAACCCTACACCACAAGAAGAAATCCGAGGTACATAATGTTACTGAATAACATGAATAGGTCAATGTATAAGAAAGAAAAAAATAAAAGAGAGATATCACTATAAAGGTGTATTTCCAATAATAGATTGTTTTTAGAAATGCGCTTGCCTGTTGTTCTCTAGAAGAGCTAATGATTCAACTTGATTGAAGAAGTCCTTGGCATCACCTGGGATTCCAATACCCAGGAAAAATTTTGCTAAACCCAAAACTTTATCCCCTGGAAGCTGGAAATGCAAAACCATAACATTAACAGAAAATTCTAACAGGATTAAAAATTAAAATGTAGCCCATACACTCCACATACATTTACTTTTCCAGAAATTACAGAAGCAAATGTTGTAACCCCTCGAACAACAGATGAAGTTGTGGAAAGAGAACCCTGATGCTCACGTCCACCAACAAATTTCTCATCAAAGTAGAAGGTTCCATCATCTGAAAAGAGATAATATTTTTATCTTAGATCAGAAGGATGAGGAATGTAGCATAAGGAACAGCTTAACCATTTAATGCAGTAACAAACAATTAGGGACAACTTCGTTAAATCAAAATTACTAGGAATTTGAATTTCAATTAAAATTATGTAAGAATTGAAATCAGTTCAGAATCATAAATGTACTATTTGGATTGCACAAAGAATTAAGGTAAATAATTTGAAATCCAAATGTATTATTTGAATGTAAAATCTAGAATTTAAATAAAATAATATAAATCTGACATTAAGAAATTAATTAATATATAATAATCAGACATTTAAAATTTAATAATATTATAAAATAAATAACAGTTTAAAATTTAAAAAAAAAAAATTGGTTCTCTACGCTTATAATTTCTTATAATATAACGATGAGCCTAATAAATAGATCTTACATTCACATCTACTTTGGTAAAATCTAGATCTGATTTGTGTTTCAAAATGACCCTAATGTCATTAGCATAACAATATCGTATAACAATGAAAAAGAAGTGTGAGGAACACATTTTGTTTTTGGGTTCAGCACATTTAAATTCCTAGACGTAGTGAGGATTTTTAAGGTACTGACTAAGAAATGGAAAGATCTTCCACTGGTTATTTTGCACCTCCAGGGAATTATGACTCTCATACCAAATTCTAATTCAGTGCTCTGATCCAAATGCCAAAGAAGCACTTAAAGGAAATTTGCAGGAATATCTAATTAGGGAGGACAAGGCATAAGTTTGTCTTCCAGCAGATTTTATTAATTAGGTTAAGTGGCACCAAGTAGGACTGTTACACACTAAAGCAAACATAGAACTGCTATCCATATCCTCAACCCTAAGAGACATACTGCTTCCAAAAACAGGCCTTCAAGACTCAAGTATGTTGAAGAGGTGTATCTTCTATCTTTAAGTCATTTAGTTTGTAAAATGGAACAAAAATTGATCAATGGTATAATTATTAATTACTAACAGTGGCAGTCAACTCGATGAATCTATAAGAAAATATGTATAGAAACAAACAGAACTCAGTGCTGTTAAAACTTTATAGTTTAGTTTACACAAGAGAAAAAAAGAATTCAACCAAAAGAAAGTTGCACCGTAGCATAGCATGCAATGACATTGGGAGATACATAGTATCTATCTACCATCTATCAAAGAACAAACTCTTTTAAAGGTAAAGCTATGGCTGCTACATACATCCACTCTAGGGCAATCAAATTTCATAAGTGAATATTAAGCCTCATGTTGAAATTTGAACGAGGTTAAGATCAGAGGTACACATACCATATTTCTCAATGCTGTCAAAAAGCTTCAATATATCATTTTTCACTGTATTCACCTGACAAAATAGGAATGACATAAGATATCAATAGAATGCCAGGATGCCCATGATAAAGTATGGTCGCAAGATGCACCATAAACAACAAAGGTAAGTAAAACATAATCTAAACAGGTAAAATGTCTAAAAAAATGCAACACTTATAAGTTTAACCTTAGATTCACAATACATCTCAAAAAAAGGCTAAACTTCAAGTATTTTAATAGGTTGTTATCACTTTGTTCACCATTTAAATTCATTTTCATTTATCAGTGCCCTGCTGGTGTTAAACTTTTAGTAATTTAGTTTACAAATGATCTGATGAAACTTTCCCAGCATAAATTTTATTTGGCACAATGCATATACGTTCATCCACACTAATTTTAGAATTTAAAAACAATATGAATATTTTCAACTAAGTAAACTTTAAAGCTTAAAATGTGAAGAATGCTGAAGCAGGTAAAGCAACCAATTTAAGACAGATTTTACCCTAGACAGATCAATTTCAGAAGATGCTAATGAGATCACTCCAGCCAGTGCTTCAAGTGCTAACCCTGTAAAATATAACAATAGCTTAAGTTGTCATTATAGATAACCAGCAATATTTCCAAGAATTCCATAATGCTAGTTTCAATGCAGATCCCAGAAAACATAAAATATCATCCTATTTCCAATAAATCATTACCAGCGGCAAAGGTACTGGACTCTGGATTATCAGAACTATAGCGCCATCTTCCATCACTTTGGCTCAGAGCCTGACAATAATGCATTATATAACACTACACATCATGACCGTCTAAATTGCAATTGCAGCAACAAAAACATAAGTTGTGAAACGAAACAAATAAAACAAGGGAAATCCTATCACCATGCTATACGAGACCAGAATGGTAGCTATGAAGAAACAAAATAAGTTCCCACCTTACTCAATACCAAAGACACTAAAAAGTAAAACAGACCTTGATTGAATGGAAGATTCCATCCGCATCGGCAAGAAGCACATCAACATCAGAAGCTTGATCCTGTATATATAGAAGGAAGTGATCAAATCCATGAGCAAACCATAATGAAACATAATATCCCATTGCAGCTAGCAAGTGACAGTAAAAATAGCAGAGTCCTTAAACGAGAGACATTGCCATTATCTAAAATAACATAACATGAGAAATTTTAGCACATTAGGAGAGTATTTCAAGGACCAAAAAAAATTCCTTTACATATCAATTAGAGTAGCGGGATGACAGGGAACTAAAGCCAAGTGTCTGAGTATAAAGAATGGGAAAATAATATTCTACAATGCACCACAGCCTCCTCAGAGGATTCAAATAAAAAATCACATAACAACCCGCTGGGTTTACCACCTACCAAGTAGCATAAAGTCTAGAGAATTACCTTTATGAGAACCAAACTTGCTATTGAATGGTACATGTCAACCAAAGTGCTTGCATCATTGACAGTGGCTTTAACTCTCACAGCAATATCCTTTACAAGATAAGCAAATTGCAGCATCAATTTTCAGACTTGCAATTTAACTACACAATAATTTCATGACCCGTGACATTCAAGCGCAACCTAATCATAAAAAAATACCCATAGCACAAAACTACCTTGAAAACGTCGGCATTAACCTTGCACTTTAATATGCCATTAACCTTTAATGCATAGAACAAATCCTTCACAGGGGACGAGGACCCAAGATTTTCCACTACTTGCTTGCACGTGGTTGCGCTCACATCTGGCTTATTCCCAATCCCAAGAATCTCAAAAACTCTGAGAGCCTCATAGGCCTCTTCTAAACTGATAAGAAATAAGAGAATAAAAATAAGTTGACTTATATAGAGTTATCTAAAGTTTCAAAGTGATGGAAACCTAACAAATCAATTCATTAGAGAAAAATAGAAGATTCACACCAGAGCTGTAACAATCTTGTAATGTCTTAGGATGTTGCATTTCAATCAAACATGCGATGCAAGAAAACAAAAATGAGATTAAAATAGCTAGTGCATGGTTTTCGAAACAAAACTATAACTAAATGGCGGCAGTGTCAGTGTTCATTATAGTCTGCATCAAGTTTTTAACTAGCGATCCGGACACAGTTTCATTGCTCTGCGGTCGCGGTGATCCCAAAAACCTTATGGTTGGACTAAAATTGCGGTCGGAAACTGTTTTTAAAACCCTGGTTTGTATATACGACACTCGACTTCGACAAACTCTTCGCTAATTACACTAATTCATGAAATCAATTCACAACGAAACCACAGTTACTCTTACGAGGCTAATAACATAAGGATCCATGATCTACGTATCAAAACTAAGCTAAGCATATACCAAACTACACAACAGCTAGAGAGAGTTCAATTGACCTTGAAAATGAGCCACCGAAGAGCTCCGATGCTACGGAACGGTGAGCATCAGAGATGGGGCCAGGAATCGTGACGGCTCCGCAGATCGAAGCAGAAAAAAGCAGTGCTAGTAATCCTCCTAGGTATCTGGCCATTCCTGCACCGTTGAATCTAAGAATTTCAAAACACAGGAAATCGCATTTACAATTTGGAAGCGGATCGACGGCGAATATTAGGTTTTTTAGGTCAAGAAGATGAGAACTAGGACATACGCGGCAGCAGCAGGAAGATGAGAAGGAAGGAATGCACTTCGTAGCGACGACTTCAACTGAGTAGTGTTTACCTTCTTCGAATGCAACTTAACTAGAAGTCCTCTTTGGTCGTGGCAATAAATTTCATTTCCAATATTGTCCCTGAAACCACGTTTTTAGTGTTCTCAAAGAGAAAATTTTCAAAATGGTTTTTTTTTCCATTAAAATATATAAATTAATGTTAGTGTAAAATAGGCTTAATTATAATTTTTTTTATGTGTTCTACGAATTTGTAATTTTATCGCTAAATTTTGTCTGCATTTTCACCTTTAACCATCGGTGTTTTTATGGCACAATCTCACTGAAAAATATGTGTGATAGTCGTGACTTATCTTATAATTTGATCGTAATTTAACATCGTTTTAAATTAATTTTAATAAAATTATAAATTATTTGAAGTTAAATGACTAAGATTTTAAAAACATGTAAATTTTATAAAAATATAAACCAAAATTATAATTAGGTCAAAAAAGAAATAAATGTCTGGTGCTTTTATAGTATATAGGTCAGTTTGCGTATCGATAAGATAAATATTTTTCAATATAATAACAAGAAGAAATGGAGAGAAGGACGAGTAATTTTAAAATTTAATGGTTGATCGTGTTTTACTATAAAAAATCATTTTAATTCTTTAATTTTTAAATTTTAATTATTTTCACTTGTGGTTTATGGTCGAGTACCACGTTGTAAACAACATGAATCTTGAAAAAAATAGTCCTTCAAAAAAAGAATCTTTATGAAAATAAAAAAATACATATATCAAATTTCTTTATAATAAAAGTGAGAAAGGTCAGGTCATATTTTTTTCTCTCAATCTCTGGATAAAAGAAATTAAGGAATTAGATTAATACCAAACATTTGAGTGACGTACAAGTCAGGCATCATTGTAAATTTTGACACCCAGTATACTGACATCTAAATGTCTATTAACGATTTTTAATCAACTAAAAAATTTATTAAAACGAAAAAATAAAACAGAATAATACAAAACATTTTACCAAACATAAACAAATTATATTTATTATAAAATAAATATATAAACATAAAATATTAAATAACTTATATTGTTTATGTTATTCAAAACTAAATTAACTCTAGCATAAAATAAAATTTCACGAAAACATGAAAAATTTTAAATTATATATATTCTTAAAAAATACATACACTTTCATCATTTTTTTAAGACTCTAAAAATATATTTAATCCAGAAAACTTCACAGATTAAAGAAGAATCACTTTTAACCAAAATCACTAAAAGTTTTCTTTAAAACATGTTCTAAAACATAAATAATTCTCATAAATTTAACATAAATAAAAGTTTCTACTCATAAAAAAAACTAAAGAACTATCAACATATTCACTTAATTTTCTCTAAAAGTACTAACACATCAAATCAAAACAACTCCTAATTTAAACCAATCAACAAATAAAACTTGTCTTATTATGCACATCCATGAAACTATTATATCTCCCGTAATTTAAATATTGAAAATTTTTACCACAAAAATATCAAAAATAATATTACTTATATACTTTTTAAATTTATTCTCACTCATATTCACTAACTCCATAATTTAAAAAATATAAAAAAAATACAATTAAATCCTAAAAATCTACTATATTTTCTTAATCATTCAAATAATTATAATGATAACAATTACTTTAAACAAGTTATTTCGAACAACCAAATTCAAAGAAATACAAATTCTAAATAATTTTTTCAACCATTATTATAATCATATAACAATAGAACATGAAAAAAAAAATAAGATAAAGATTCAAGATTATTATCACTCAAATAACTCATAATATTAAATTACTCCTTTTTTACCTAATACATTTTTTCTCATAAAAT
This sequence comes from Vigna reflexopilosa, assembly GCA_027742785.1. Lineage (NCBI taxonomy): Eukaryota > Viridiplantae > Streptophyta > Magnoliopsida > Fabales > Fabaceae > Vigna > Vigna reflexopilosa. Next base: position 9,125,149 of record CM050914.1, on the reverse strand, counting down.
TTTACAATTTTACCCACATAATATGTATTACTTGTTGTGCTAACTGATCGATCATACTATTAACTTAAGCGTGGGAGTGTCTTTGACACGGGTTGAACAAGAAGGAGGAAGAGGGAACAACATAACTTGGATGATGAAGGACCATTAGAGAGCTCATCCAATCTCTATGACAACTTGGAGTGCTTTGAGTAAGGGACTTCAAAACTATACTCGAAACATTTTGACGCCCACCGTGGGTCCGAGCGAGTATCCCCCATTATAGCCATAAGGAACTAGTGAGTGGTACTTTGGAAGACCTCAATAGCCCAATCGTTTGGTTTCAGTATTTTTGTTCAACGTCAACTTACTTGAACCATTCAATCAAATTTGGTCTCAAGTGTTCGACCTAAAGTGTTTGGCCTAAATTGTTTGGTCATACCTTGACCTCAATTGCTCAGTCACCCATGACCTCACAAATACCCGATCACACTTTGTCTCAATTGTTTGACCATACCTTAACCTCAACTATTCGACTACCCATGATTTTAGAGGTACTCAACCACACTTGGTGTCAAGTATTCGACCTAAATATTCAACCTTAACCGTTCGACCTTAACTATTTGTCATACCTTAGTCTCAACTACTCACTCACCCATGGCCTCACATGTACTTGACCACACTTCAACTGTTTGATCATACCTTGACCTCAATTGCTTGGTCACTTATGTCCTCACATACACTCGACCACACTTGGTCTTAAGTGTTCGACCTCAATTATTCGACTATATCTTGACCTTAACTAATCTAGCACCCATGATCTCAATTAAATCTAAAAAATATATAGAAACTAAAGTACATCATAAACCTATATATAAAAGTCGAAATACTAATTTAGTCATGTTAATATTAACTCGCTTCTTTCTCGTATGTTTCCTTAGTTTGGAAAAGGAAAAAACGTGTAAATTATATTTTAGCAGATAAAAATATCTCTCATTCTTAATAGATTCATGTAGCTGGTTTAGTTGCACTTTTATCTTGTTTTGAGAGTTGGCAATCACCCCATGCATGGAGACATGATTTGTTTTACATTATATTGACTGCAACACAACTCAAAATGCATTTCAACGTCAGATGACTTCATTCTAATACGTGAGCCAGATTTTACGTAAGTCGTTCATAACACAATATATATGGCTCAATCACTTGGCCCCATGTATCGTCACTGCACTAGTTCACAAAAACACTGCTAATCATAGGAAAGACATATAAAAATTGGAACTTCAAAATCACTCAGTACTTTGGAGGTGGCTGCTGGGTTGGTAACAATCCAAAACGCTTCTTCAGAGTAACTCTCTGCCTCGAATATTTATCATCGGGTGAAAACCGGGCTGCATTTTGGGAAAACCATTAAAATCATAACAAGTACAGAAAATGGAACAAATTAAAAATAACATTTGACATGTATTTGGCCGATCTGAAAACGAGGAAAGTTTTTCTCAATTAGCAGTGACAAATCTGCCTTATGCCAATGACAAAATCCAAACTGTGCAAAAAGCAGATCTTTAAAATATTATATAAGGAGCAATGAAAATAATAAGTTATTTAACCGCTGAAAATAGAAAACAAAGTACTGTGACTTTTTAATTAAAATTAAAAACAATAAATCAAAATACAAAACATTTTCTTGTAGTAAATTAGCAACAAGCAACTAAGTTCTACACCATAGAAGTTCTTAACCAAATAGCCACAATGATGATGTTTCTCAGTCAATGACTTTCAACCAATGTTACATAGAACATGCACGTCAAGATGAAACTGACTCGGCACTTACGGAGAAACGATGAGGCTGATGATGTTACTTTTTCACTTACAAATAATGAAATCCTCGATGGAATAAAGACCAAAAATCCTCGAGGGAAAAAAGACCAAAAGGTGAAAAAGGTACAAAAAGAAAAAGATCAAGAACAAGCACCAAAGCATGACAATCTCTCTAAAGAATTTGACACTGACAGTGGCTATTACCACATAACCAAGAAATTCTTGAACCCAATTTCACAAATAAACTCGAAAGAAGACTGCCTGCCAGAGAAAAATCTAAAAGAATTTTATTTCCAACCATAAATTCCACAGAACCACAGATTGAATGCAATTCTAAAACCCTTTTTCCGTCGTCATTGACAAAGCAAATCCTCTAAAATTAAAACACAAACTGCCATTAATCCAAAGAATTCTAGCCACCAAACAATGCAAGAACAAGAGATGACCGTTTCAGAAAATTATCTACGAAACTACAAGAGAAATAAAAAAAAATACAAACAGTAACTATAATTCGGTCCACAGTGCATTTTAGTGTTAACACAGAATTTGCAGAGAGGGAGACAAAAGGTTTTCTTTAGAGAATTCACGAACAAGTAATATAACATAATTTGAAAGACCTCACATGTATAGGTCAAAAACAGTAGTAAACAGAGCAAAATACCTGGATGCGCAGATTGTGTAGCTTGCCCTAGCGGCGACTCTTTCTGCAAAGAAGAAAAACAACAAACTTCAAAACACAGTGATAACCACCAAGATGCAATTACAGAACCAGTGCAAAGGAAATTCATGAAGATGCAATTACATTACAGGAAATCCTAATACGAAGAAATTAAAACGTAGGAAAAGAACCAGTGCGTCAAATTGAGCTAGGGCTGAAACAGCCTTTCAATAAGTAATTTCAAATTGAGTCAAGAGGGCTAAAGAAACACGAGAATAAATCTTCTCATTCCATTACTGAATAATTAATAGATGTAATCTACAGAACCATATACAAAACTTACCTTAGTGGTGTAGACTTTGTCACCATTCTCGTTTATGTAAAACTGAAGATACATTATCACTGATAACTTCTCACTGCGAAAACCGAATAAGATAACAATAAAGCTAGAAACAGATAACGTGTTGATATCAGAAATTGGAAACAATAATGAGTCTAGGGTTATCAGAAACATACCTGATCGAAAATAAACAGCAACGGGAATAGACTCAGCCGAACGTAAAGAGAGAAAACTGCTATGGAGGCGAGGGAAAGGGTTATAAGGTTTTCTTGTCTACAAGTTGCTTTGTTTCAACGAGAATGGGCCTTTTATTTAGGTTAGATGCCCTTTTTATCGGTTATGGCCCATTTTGGTAACACGGGCCCATTATGTTCACATTTTTTTATCTTCTCACTCCCCACTCTTATGTTTAATTATTTGAGTTAGATATATTTTATATGTTATACACAAAAATATATATAGTATTTAAAGAGAGAGTTGAGTGAATAAAGGTTTTTCATGAGCCAAGTCATACCCATAATGTTGTACCCGACATTATTGGATTCTCTCTCTTGCCAGTTTTACATGATTATAACTATTAATTAGATGGTAATCCGAATTATCAGCTTCTTCCCACAAATCAACTTTTTCACATTTTCAATCTTTTAATCCATCAATTGTTGTTTCACTCCGCTGCGTTATTTTTTTTTCTTACGTTTGTACCTTCCGAAAAGCTTCAAATTAAGGTACGATCAGAAACTCTTGCGTGTTCGCCAAGTCAATTATAACTATTTTTTTTTTTTACTTTTTGTTGTTTCGATATTTAATATAAAAATGATTTGCAGGGTTATCACAGTTGAAATTTATTGAATTGAAAGTTATTGCGAAAGGAGTGATGGTTGTTGTTGGTAGTGGTTGAAACTGTGATTGGTGAGCGAAATGGATTCTGCAAGGAGTTGGTTACAGAAATTTCAACCACGAGATAAATTAAGAGCCTCTACTAGAAAGAAAGACGATACTCATGGTGGAAATGAAGCTCCAAACGTGCCTCTGGACGAAGCAGCACTTTCCAATATCACAAAGCAGAAGGTTGCAGCAGCTAAACAATACATTGAAAACCACTATAAGGAACAGATGAAGAACCTTCAGGAAAGGAAAGAACGGTACGTTACATTTCCTTGATAACAATAATTTTATATTTAAAATCCAGTCCATTACTTATTTTCTTGTTAGTTTGATTTTCAAATGAATGCGTATTCTGTTATCTACTCTTTCTAATAAATGTTGTTTTTTTCCCATTAATGCATTATAGCTTACTTAGTACACTAGTTGTAGTGCAACAAAAGATATTATATCAATTGGTATTCCTAGTTTAGCTAGAATTTTCTAAGAACATTGGAAGAATTACCCTGGTTGATATGAAATAGGGGTGAAAGTTTGAATAAGAAAATATGTGAATAGGATGAAGAATCAAGAATGTTCCAAAATATGTAATCTATTGTTTGACTCAAATTTGGTGGAGATGATCTTTATTTAATCTAAATATAAATTTGAATGTTTCACCAAATCTTAGGTCAGTGGTTCTTAATACAACACAGTGTAACCATGCAATCCTAGTGAGTTAGTGGAACTGTATTAACTATTATTGTGGCAGAATTTTCTTTGGAGTGCAAGTTGAGATTTCTTGAACCATGACTACAGATTTTTCTAACTGTTTATTTAAATTGTGTTAAAACTATCCAAAGTATTGTGTATGTTTCAGCATTAATCTGAGTTATGATCGTTGGATTAACAAATATGTTGAAAACATATCTAATACCTTACATGTGTCAGTCGAACCATCTTGGAAAAGAAGTTGGCAGATGCTGATGTATCTGAGGAAGATCAAAATAACCTACTTAAATTTTTAGAGAAAAAGGAAACTGAATATATGCGTCTTCAAAGGCACAAGATGGGTGTAGATGATTTTGAGTTATTGACCATGATTGGAAAAGGTGCATTTGGGGAGGTATGTTTGTGCTTCTTATATATGATACAAGTTAATGCGATTTCTACCTGTTTTCTTAGCTTTTAAATCTATTTATGCTTTTGTCCATCAATGTTTCTACTTTTACCTACAATTTGAAATTGTTTTAGGTCAGAGTTTGTAAGGAAAAGACTACAGATCATGTATTTGCAATGAAAAAGCTAAAGAAATCAGAGATGCTTCGCAGAGGCCAGGTTGACAATCATTTACCTAGCTACATGTATTATTTTACAGAAGAGTAATTTTCATGTTAAAGGCTAATAGAGTTATCACACTTTAACTCAGCTAACTATTTCAGGTAGAACATGTCAGAGCTGAGAGGAATCTCCTTGCAGAGGTTGACAGCAATTGTATAGTTAAACTTTATTGTTCTTTCCAAGATGAGGAGTATTTATATCTTATTATGGAGTATCTACCTGGTGGGGATATGATGACTCTACTAATGAGAAAGGATACCTTGACCGAAGATGAAGCCAGATTTTATGTGGGAGAAACAGTTCTAGCCATTGAATCAATACATAAACACAATTATATACATAGGTACCTATGAAATTGGTTGTCTACCAGATATCAGTCTTGCTTTCTGCAGTATGTTATAGTTGATTATACCATGTAGACTAAGGTGGCAATAAGCCTAAAATAAATTGATCTACAAAACTCATTATTAGAAGTAAGTATTGTTGTGATAGCTAAAATTATAATTTAAGTTTTGTTGATTGTACATCATATAAACTAATCTTCATAATATGGCACATTGCAGGGATATTAAGCCTGATAATTTATTACTTGATAAATATGGACACTTGAGACTCTCAGATTTTGGGTTATGTAAACCATTAGACTGTAGTACACTTGAAGAAACGGATTTTTCTGCTGGCCAAAATGCAAATGGATTTCCTCAAAGTGATGAATCTGGACGCACACAACAAGAACAATTGCAACACTGGCAAAAGAATAGGAGGACACTTGTGAGTTCAAAACTACTATGTGGATTTTCCTCTCTGTGTGTGTGTGTGTGCTTGCAAATGTGAATGTATGAATGTTGCAGGCTTATTCTACTGTCGGTACACCAGACTATATTGCTCCAGAAGTTCTATTAAAGAAAGGCTACGGGATGGAATGTGATTGGTGAGTTCTATGCTTGTGAATGATAAGATTCAAGACTTTCTTGTATATTTGATGAGTTAGATGTTTTATTCTGATACAGTGATGTTTGTCATGATAAAATTCCCAGGTGGTCACTTGGTGCTATTATGTATGAAATGTTGGTGGGATATCCGCCTTTTTATTCTGACGATCCAATGTCAACATGTAGAAAGGTAACATTCATTATAAAAATAACTACAAGCTAAGACTACTTATCATTTTTACTATGAACATGATAGTTCAAACAGTTTATATTTTGTATTGCTCAATACATTTATCTAATTAACTCTCTATTTTATGTAGATAGTAAATTGGAAATCTCATTTAAAGTTTCCTGAAGAAGCAAGGTTATCTGTAGAGGCTAAAGATCTTATCAGTAAGCTTTTATGTAATGTGAACCAGAGACTGGGCTCAAATGGTGCAGATGAAATAAAGGTGTTGTATGGTGTGTCCTTTTCTACATTCTTAAATATCTTGTGTAGACTTTTTAATATAAAAATTACCTTTCTACTGCATTTTTTCTTTAGGCTCATCCATTTTTCAATGGTGTTGAGTGGGAAAGATTGTACCAAATGGAAGCTGCATTTATTCCTGAGGTCAACGATGAGTTAGACACTCAAAATTTTGAAAAGTTTGATGAGGTATTTACATTTTTCAAATTATTGCTTATTTTGTGTTGCAATTTGTTTAAGATTATTCACATTTGTAAAAAGAAATATTCTCATTTTACCTTTATCACTTTTTCAGTCTGACCACCAGACTCAATCAGCATCAAGAACTGGCGGTCCATGGAGAAAGGTAATCCAAGACTTTACTCTGTTTTACATTTTTCATGAAGTTCTCTTAGAAATTATTATGCAAATTAAGTATAAATACTACATACCTCATTGATAAAAGAATATATGTGTTTTTGAAAAAGTTATATAGATTTTTTAATAATACGAAAACAAACTTTAAAGCTTATCACCTGTGTATAATTATCTAAGTCAAATGTATCACTTTCTTGGAAAAATTTATCCATATTCTGGTATTTATATCTTGCCTTGTGTGTAGTTCTTGAATGTTGGTGTTTACAATTTTTTATTTCTTAATTTATCTTACACATTTTTCTGTTCTCATCCTTATTTGACTTATTATATGTGATGGTACAGATGCTTTCATCTAAAGACATGAATTTTGTGGGATACACATACAAAAACTTTGAAATTGTCAACGATTATCAAGTTCCTGGGATGAGTACGTAACTTTTTGCTCATTTCATTTTGAATGTAGATAATGTTCCTTAGAAGATTTTGCTTTTACTTTGTTTCATATCTACTTTTGAAATTAATTTTTGTTTCTATTTATATATCTATTTACAAATTTAAGACGACATTGATTATATTTTTTCTGTTTCTTATTCAAATATTTCACTTAATAAGTTAAAGATAAATAATGGTGAGAAATATGTTATAAAGTCAAAAAATCTAATATAAATGAAAATATTATTCACATTTAACTTTTGCTAGATGTTGAGATTAAGTCGTGGGTGGTATTTTTGGGTGAGAGAAGTCTTATATTAATTTTAAAGAATTAATCTCAGTTCAACTTTATAGTAAAGAAAAATAACAAGATTTTCATTAAACTTGTTGTGAAAGAAGTAAAATTTTAATTCATTTCCTCTTTTTTCCTTTTTAATTAAACGAGAGAACTTTGTTCATTTATTTTAAATAAAAAAGTAATTTCTTTTCTTTTCTTTCCTTTCTTTTGCAGCTGAATTAAGAAAGAAAACTTCTAAAGTAAAGAAGCCATCTGTTAAGTCTCTCTTTGGTATGTCACTTCTTTTAGTTTTTTTAAATTTGTTTGTTTATGTTGCTCATTGTATACATGTTTTTTCTTTTTGGTTTTGTAACACTAACTCTTGTTGTTCAATTATATTGATTAACACAGATTGCGATTCTGATACATCTGCATCTGAGGCTTCTGATTCAACTGCAAACACAACTAAAAAGATTGATGATCAACATACTCATTCAGAATAGAAATAACAACTCAAGTCTATATTAGTTAATAACCATTTTTCGTGTTTATTGTAATTTTTGCTTTTATTCCACATTTTCATTTCTTCTTGAAAACCTCAATGGATACATGATTGATGGCTCGCAAAAAAGCAAGAAGCATATGTTATTTGTAGAAGCAATTGATTACTCTTTAGTTAGTTACCTAAACTTATATAGAAATGTAAATCTCTTATTTAATATAATTTGTCAAACATACACATTGTGTAAGCAATAGAAAACTTTGTTTTTAACCCTGTGATTTCATCTTAAAATTACAAGAATGGTGGAAATTTAAAAAAAAAATTAGAATTGACAAGTTATACCAAGTTGACACGACTTTAAAATGAATAAGTCGTACTAAATTAAAATGACTTCACTTTTAATAAACCAAAATCGTGTCAAGACGTGACAAATTTTACAAAAAGTTTAAGTTGTTATTACTTGATATGACTTTTATTAAAGTTAATTACAAACCAAAAGTAAACCTATGTCATGTTGTCACAATAGTCATTTTCGTGTCATATAGTGATAATTTTAATTTTATATGAAATGAATTGAAATCGTATCATGTTGTGATAACTTCAGTTTTATATGAAATGAACTGAACTTGTTTTATACCATGACGACTTCAATTAATTTTAATTTTGATAATTTTGATCAATCATTAGCGTTGTGTTCTATACCATGTTATACTTCTTGTTTTTTAGTTAAATAAAAATCATTTTTTTACTGTATAACGAAATTCATTGAATGAATTAACATAATAAAGTAAGAAATAAATATTAAATTGAGGTAAAAAAGTAGTTTCTGATTTTGGTAAATACTATTAATTGGGAGTTTATAAGGAAAAGTTAAATGTATTGAAAATGAAGTAAACAAAGTACATTCTATAATCTTGAATACTTTTACAAGTGATCAAATTTTACTATCTATATGGGCAAGTTGTCTATATGTCCTATAAATAATTTCTTTCCCAATAAGTAACAAACTACGTAGTCTTTCAGATGTTGAATTTTCTTTTTTATTATTGAAATGTAAAAGTAAAAATAAAAACTATTAAAATACACAAAAAAACTTAAGGTTGGAATTATTATAAAACTGAAGATGTTACAACATGACATGACTTCATATCATTCTATATAAAATTGAAGTGGTCACAATATGACATGACTTTAATTTATTTTAATGCAAAGATGAAGTTGTCACAACATGACACAACTTTAATTCATTTTAGTATAAAATTGAAGTCGTCATAACATGATACTAATTTAATTCATTTCAGTGCAGAACTGAAATCATCACAACATAACACAACTTTACTTTTGGTCTGTGATTAACCTTAATCAAATTTGTCTTATAACAACTTCAACATTTTAAAGAAAACATTATATGTTGGCATAACTTATCTATTTTGAAGTTGTGTGAAAGTTATTAGCAATGCCCAAATCTATTATTATTTGTTATTTTTCAAATATTTAACTTTTTATAGACAAATAATGTTTATGACAATATAGTATTAGTTTAAAAAATAACATTAAAGACATGAAAGTTCACTAAAAAAATATCAAGTGAATTAAAATTTAAGTAACATCTAGAAATAAGATGTTATATTTTTTAAAAACATGTTTTTAAAAATAGAGGACGTAATTCGAATTTGTCTTATAAAATAAAAGTAACTAACTGAATAATTTAGAAAACAATACAAAGTACCTATTAGAATTTTTAAACAATAAATAATTAAAAACTATTCTACAAATTAAGTCGAAAAAAAGGAATGAGAATGCCTGTGTAAATAAAGAGAACTTGATTCTCCATATAATCTTTATTAAATGATGAATTTTATATATTTTAACGCTGAGCATAAATACCAACTCTAAAAAAAATATTAAAAACATTAAACTTAAAATACAAAAACCAAACAAACATCCGTACGATACCTACACAATAAAAAAATTTAAATGAAAAAAAAAATTACCAAATGCTGTCATCTTTAAATTAAAACATAATAATATTTAAAATCAAAAGTTTCAGCAGTTTGACTCATAATGATAATTATTCTAATATAATTATACAGTCAACAACAACTATGTTATATTTATTTGACTATCACTAATGTTTTACTATTCACAGCAGCGATAGAAATAGACTTATTCAATCCTCAACAAAAGCAATAAATCTATATATAAGTGTATAATGTTGTATTTTATTAAAGAAGGGACTGATAATTAGAATAAATGAAAGTGTATTAGATAGAAATAATTTATCCCATCATACAAAATAATTAAAATATATATAGTAACTTTCATCTTTCCCTTTAAATTGAAACATCTAAAATTACAAAATCATGTTAATAAAAAATTAATTGACTGTATGACTTCCAGTCTAGTATTAATCAAACGCTTCATATTGTCAGACACAACAACAGCTACCGTTAACATATTATCACCTTCTAAAACAATTAGACTTAATATTGATTCACTAACAATATAATATAATTATTAACAAGTGAGCCATAATTAACATATTGTTAATCAAAAAGCTCATTTTCCAAAATTTAAAAATATAAATTTAAAATAAAAAATAGATAATAATATTTAATACATATTTATTATTAAAATGATCAAATATTCTTTTAACTTTAACGTTAAAATATCTTGTACAAATATGAAAATAAATATTCAAATTTTCAAAAAAAAAACATAAACTATTATACTCAACTCCATAACTGAAATATTAATAAAATTAAATAATTGTCAAAATATTAATGTGATGCTCTGAAATAATAGAATCAGATTGCAAAAACATTTCAACAAAAAAATAAAATGAAATATCTTTTATTCAGTACCTAAAAAATATCACATGATATAAATACTTATGTTATATAAATATCAAAAATAAAAATTAAAAAGAGAGAGATCATATTTTAATTAATACCCAATTAAATTTGAGTAAGTTATATACATGTTACAAAATACAAATCTTCACTTTCTATCGATATATGAAAGGGTGACAGATATCCTTTCAAAACAGATAACTTTACCCGATTCATCATGGGTTGGTCACTTAGTGAGTTAATCTAACCCGATTTATTTATTAGCGAGTTAGAAAATTTGAACCCGACTTGTCCATTTAATTATAGTTTTTTTAAAATAAAAAAATTACAAACTTTCTATATTCAAATTTAAACAAATTTCACTCCAAAAAAAATGATGTTAAATTAAAGACAATTCAAAATAATAATAAAAAGTACAATATAATCCAAATGTCATAAAAAATTAAAAAAATAAAATTAGGTAGGTGGGTTGGCGAGCCAGCCCGACCCACCACGGATTCAACTCACATGAGCCGGATTTAAATGAGTCGAGTTTTTCAAACCCAACCTGACCCGAACCCGTGGTAGACCAAGTTAGTTCTCAAATTGTGACCTATTTTGATAACTCTAATATATATTTGTGCTTATCACCAAATTGGGGAACTAAATTTGAAAAAAGATGTCAGTTGAAGTTATAATAACAATTTTTTATATTATAGTGACACTTATTGTATTTAATGATATTTTAATCTTTCATAATGAAATTTCTAAAGAAAATCTTTATATAATAATTAATTTTATAAAAATTAATAATTATGAGTGATTACTTTAGATATTAGTTTATAAATTAAAAATTATTATTCTTTAAAATAATCACGGTTATAAATAAAATATTACAATTAATATAATGGGCCTATAATATTTATTATTAAAGTTTTCACTATAAAAATAAATTAAAAACTAAATTGGTTATTAATATATTAATCAACAACTAATTTAGATATAAAATTTGCCTAAAATAAATTATAATTAATATTAATGATCAATTTAAAGTTTAATTGGTTATTAATTATTATTATTTATTTATAATAGCGATTATTTAAGATATTAATTATTTTTAATTAATAAATTAGTATATAAATTAATTATTATTTTTTAAATTGATTGTTGTTTAAGAATTCTTTTCAGTGAAAAGTAGAATAAAAAAAATCCTAATATGACAAAAAAGAATTAAAACCTCTTAAAAACGGGGAATGAAAGTGAAAAATGTATTATAATTTGGGTAGGTTTTAAACCTCTTCAAAAAAAGAATTAAAACTTCTATAATTATTGTCATTTAAACAATCTTTTAGAATTATTTTAAATTATGTTAATTTGTGGGAATTTTTATTACTTTTTGCAAAATATTCTTTAATATATAACATTTTTTGTAGTGTTTGGAAGTGAAATAAGAATATGAGGAAATTCTTTTGGGTTTTGGTAGGGGGTTTCTTACCTTTATGTTGTTGACATGAAAATTGATTGAAGAAGAAAATTGATCGGAGGTGAGAATATCGAATAACGAAGAAGCTCGTGACAATAACATATAATTAGTGCAGACACTGTAATAATCGTTTATTAAAGAAAATTTAATATTATTAAATAAAAAAATTATTCAATCATTTATAAAGTTGAGATAATAAATAAAATCAAAATTTACAATTTTACGTATTAAAAGATAAAAATATATTTAATCATATTTAATTCTACACTTAAAAGTTTACTTCCTACAAATATATTTAAACATTTTGTACAATAACATAACTATAGTGCAATGTATCTTATTTTCTGTTGGACAATGATACTTAGACAATATTTTTTGACAATATTTGAACATCATTTATATGTTATTGTGTGATTGGTCTATGGTAGTGTTTATGATTATTATTATTTTGGAGTAATTTTTGAATCAATAACAGAATGACACGTAAATGATGTTCAAATGTTGTCAAAAAAATATTGTCTAAATATCATTATTCTTTTCTGTTTGCGTGTTGCAATATCATGAATGATAAAGGACTTTATCAAAGTATAGACGTTCACCACAATTTACGTTTAAAGTTACGTTATATATTATGAAAATTTTGAAAATAAATAAAATTTCACGTCGAATAAAATAAGATATAAATATGAATTTTATATATAGGGTTAAATATGTTTTTAGTCCCTATACTTTTGGACGATTTTGGTTTTAGTCCATTTTCAAACTAAGGTACAATTTAGTCCTTCAACTTTTGAAAACTCTGGTTTTAGTCATTTTTACCAAATTTTTTTAACTTTATTTGCTGTTTCAAACGCATTTTATTATAGCATTTGGATTGTTTACACTGTTTGACAAATTTTTGCTTCAATGTTAACTGAGAAATGCGTTTGAAACAGCAAATAAAGTTAAAAAAATTTGGTAAAAAGAACTAAAACCAAAGTTTTCTAAAGTTGAAGGACTAAATTGTACCTTAGTTTGAAAATGGACTAAAACCAAAATCGCCCAAAAATATAGGGACTAAAAACATATTTAACCCTTATATATATAAGATATTTTTATTGATAAAAAGTTTTTTAGACAAATAAAAAAACAAATTATGAGAACTTGATCCAAAATAATATCTTACCATTATGGAAGTGGTGAACCTCCTAGAGAAACTAAACTACTTTTCATTTCTTTTGATTTTTTTATTATGCATTAAAGTCCCTGGCATTATTTTATGCAGTTGCGTACCATATTTCAATATGCCGTGTCGTTTAGGCAGAAAATTCTGAATTCTGACCCATCATGCTATGTATGGATCTGTTTATCGTTTGAAGTTGCCAACCTCACAAATCACTGATCATCAATAACATCTTTATTTCTCAACATTCTACTGTCTAAAGAACCTTTGTTTTTTACCAAAACTAAAGCTGTAATAAGTTTCTGTTTTATTAAATTCTGATTTTGGTTTGGTGAAGTGAATTGGACGGTTGTTTTCTGTTTCCTTTAGCCACAATGGATTAATATACATAAACGTAACTTTATCTTTATCTTAGGAGTTAACGTAATTGTAAAACGTTGTCTGGGTAGGTTTATGCAATACAACATCAATCTATGTTGGATTAATATTGCCGTCATCATATTTGCGACCGATAGGGGAAGACAAGATTATTAAATATCATTTTTTACATTAATGACTGTTTGATTATTGAATTTGTAGCTAATTCAATACTCCCGTACGGAGTTTGATCATTTATGTAATATTTTAAGTTTTTAAAAAACTAAATATTTTTGTTATCATTGTAAATATGTATATATAATTTGTTTTTATATTTTTACTCAATAAAAGTAGATTGAGTAATGATATTAACAATTAACTAAAATAATTATTTATAATAAAATAATTATCTACGAAAAAAATAAAAATGATCTATAATAAATTTGTAAAAAAATATTAAAATTACTTTTATAATTATAATATTTGTAATTTACACTTTGTTCGGTGGAAATAATTATTGAAGCACCTTCATGCTTTACGAATTACATCCAAGTCACTTGGCATGTAAACATACGCTTCACAAGCAATTCCAAAGTTTGGTTGAATCTTAAAACATCATAAAAAGTTTTATTATAGCAGTAATTGTTTCTACTCCAGCAAGAGTTCAATCCAATTCAAAATGTACATTTTTTTTTCTTTTTACAGCCTTATAACATAATTCAAAATCATAAGACTACTACTACTATTATTATTATTATTATTATATGTTTTAGGATTGTTGATATATATTCTCCTATGATTTAACATTTGAATTTTGTGTTGTTTGGTATAATTAATTTACCTTTTTAGTTTTATTTATTTTTATATATTTTGTATTTTTGTTTGCAGCAGCCGTTACTAAAAAAAACTTAGATGTATGAAACTCCAACAAAAGTGAAATTAATAACACATCCATTTGTAGTAATAAAATTAAAAAGAAAAATTGAGAATGGAGATCTCTAAAACTTCCTAAGAACCAGACCCATTGATATTCTTCAATATCTATAAATCATTTCCACAGTTAGGTTTATCAAAATTTGATCCCATCTTAATTTTTTTAGTGACAAGTGAACAATGTTGATGCTAAGTGTCATTATTCCATTCTTAGGAACATACGAATGTTTTAGTTTTCTAGTACTATCAACACCTAAAATTTGGAGAAACAGTGACACAAAACAACACAATCATCCTCTACCACATGATGCCAACTGCCTAAGTTCCCATACTCATCATCAACTTTTCCTTTTAAAAATACTTATTATTGTAAGAGACATGCTTAAATACATTGTTTTCTTAAACTATTATACAAAATTATGTTTCATTTTTAAACTAAATTATAAAATATTTATTTCTTATACACAGGTAAAATTATGTGACAAATGAAAGAGTATTTCGTGTATCATTTATAAAGAAGATATTATACATTATTCTTTAATATAAAAATGTAAAGAATGAACACTTTATAATTGAAGTTATAAATAAAACATAATTTTAATAGTAACTTCTAAAACATATAAATACTTATGGAATATAGAAAAGAGTTATTTATTATAAAAGGGTGAAATAATTTTTTCCAATTGATTGCAATCGTGTACTCTAAAATGGTACACAACCTCCATCATTATGTTTTTGTTTGGCGAATTCATTAATTACTATTTAGCTTTTTTCTTGAGTGGAATAATAGGATTTATGATGGATCCCACGTTCCTCTCTCTCTATAAGTCACTTTTTTTTTGTCTTCCAATTATTGTTTTTTTATATAATTAATGTGTCCCATATCTACACGGGTATTCATTTTATACACTCGTCACATCCTCATTATACAAAACTTTTCAAACTTCACCTTTTTTTTTTCATAATAACTATACGATAATTTTTTATTTTATTTTCTTGGCGTTGTACGAAACTATGTTCCCTTCATCATCATCATGTTTAATATTTACTTTATTTAAAACAAGATTCAAATATTTTCTTTTGTAAGTGATTAATAAAGACTATTGTGAATCACTTATATATATATATATATATATATATATATATATATATATATAAATTTTATAAGAATCTATCAATTAATTTATATTGGTAATCAAACTTTAATCACTTATTTATAATATTGATTACGTTTTAATTTTATTTAACTGTTATCGAGATTAAACGATTATGAAATTTTTTCTTGCATTTCGATCACTCGATCCTTTCATCTCGATCACTCGATCCTTTCAAGTCGATAACTATTTATATTCGATCCATCGACTATAAGCGCGTATATATATATATATATATATATATATATATATATATATATATTTTGAAATTATGAATTCACAGGGATGAATATGCATCCTCCATACACAGCTATAGAAATCAAATTGCATAAAAGTCAAGTTGGAAATAATGGCAAGTATTGACTACATAATTCAATTTCTTTTTTCGGTGCTATTTCAAACCGTTTTAAAAAATAAACTCGATCAACAAGTTCGATCAGTGCAATTGAAAATTGGATTTGTAACTAATTTATTAACTAAAAAATGGTTTATCTTCAAATTATAAACCTGTTTTAATTGATATTTGTAGTTTTTTTTTAATTTATTCTGGAATGTTTAAGAAACATACATAAATATACATTATTCCTAAAAACTAATGAATTATTTTAATCTGTAAAACGTATAATTTAATTTTTTATATTAATTTACGATGATATTTAATGAGGTTAAATAATTTTAATTATTCCAATAATCAATTATAAATATATAATAGTAATTATTTTTATAATAGACTATAATCTTAAAGAATTTCTGTTTTGATAAATGTATTCGAATGAATAAAATAGTTACTAATATACAAAATGTGTGGATTTAAAAAGGAAAATATTGTTAAAAATAATCATAAATGGTATATTTTAAGAAACATAAAGTGATTTCTCTTTATATTTTTTTTTTTTAAATGCAAGTGTCATTTTAATATCGTAACTGAAATTGTAAACAGTTTTTAAGATGAAAAGAAGAGGAATGAAAAAAAAAAGGAAAAAAAGAAAAGAAGAGGGAGCAGTTTGACTAAGAATGGGAGAGGAATAGAGATAGAAGGGATCGGTTAACCCCTCGTCTTGTCATAATCTACAAATTTTCTTTTGGAACACACTTTCACTGAAAAACGAAGATGAAAAAGTAAAGAAATATTAAAATAAAATTAATTTTAAATACAACGAAAACACACCAACGATTACTATAATCTTGCCAGCTTTTCCTTTTTCTCATTCTCTCTCTGTCTCTGTCTCTCTCCCTCTCTCTCTCTCTCTCCAAAGTCCATACTTTTTTGATTTGTGGAATTACTCTAGTTCCTACTTGGTTCAGCACAGCCTCCACAATCTCCTCTTCTTGGTCTTTCTCTTTTTGTATTTTTACAATAAAAAGATTCAGTTTTGTGTGTTGTTGCTGATACCCGTTAGCATTTTGTGTTCTGGGTCAATGCGGTCACGTTCTTTGCAAATTAGGGCTTCAATCAGTGGTCTGGGGTGATCGATTCTGGTTTAGGTGTGGATAAGGAATGTAGTTGGAGAAGGTGGTGGGTATTCTGAATAATAAAGATTTCATCTTCATTGTTGGGGATGTTACGAATTTTGTAAATTTAGCACCTTTTTTTTTTTTATTTGCCCCTTATCCTGGATTTGTTCCTTATTCCCCTTTGACGGCTAATCGGACGACTAGATTAGAAAATCTCATTGGATTTGAGTGGATGCTCCAATAGAGGTTGGAAATTTTGACCTTGTGGACCCCTTGGTGCACATAATTTGGTGGTGGAATTGGGAACAAATCTGAGCAGAAAAGGCTCGCTGTAGTTACTGGTGAGGGTGTATTGAAGGTCTTTTAGGATGGATCATGTTATTGGTGGGAAATTTAAATTGGGAAGGAAAATTGGGAGTGGGTCTTTTGGGGAGCTTTATATTGGTATGTTCATGTTTTTGCCCTCTTTTTATTTATTACAGTAATTACAGTCTTCCTTTTGCAACATTTTTATATATAATTATGTGTTTTGTAACGTATTTTTGTTCCTATTCTCTTTGTCAGCTGTTAATATACAAACTGGAGAGGAGGTGGCTATCAAGCTGGTATGTTAGTTCTCTTCAAGATTTTAGCCCTCTTTTGCGTCTGGATGTGGCAGAATGATTATTAGTTAACCCTTATATGAATTTGTAGAGATCCATTGATCTGTTCCTGTTTTTGATTCCATTTGTATAGTATGTGCATACATAAACTAGTCAGTAATTACCTTGATTTAATCTGTGGAACATGGTTTTTAGACCGTATGATTGTCTTGCACTCGTTGGAGTGCTTCAGAATTCTCCAAGTTTGTTTTATCAATGTTCAGAGTGTTCCAATAAGGATACTTGACATTTGATTTGAGATGTAGTTTATTATTGTCGGATTAACTAACAGAGGAAGTAGCATCTCTCTCTTGCACTTTTATTGAGCAATACTTACGGTTTTCAAGAAACCAATAAGATTACTTAATGCATTTCAGTGGCATGTGCTAGGGGTGTAGTGCACACTTTGGTTCCCATTATTAGATTTTTCATCACATTCTTTCTTCTGTTGTGTTTTGATAGTTTTTCTTTAAGTTTATTATATTTGTCTGCTCATTATATATGTGTTTGTTCTTAACCCATTTGTCCTCTCTATAAAATTTCCAGGAACCTGTGAAGACCAAGCATCCCCAGCTCCACTATGAGTCAAAATTGTATATGCTTCTTCAAGGAGGAAGTAAGTCTAAATATCTATATCTTCTCTCCCCTCCCCCCTTTTTTTTTTCATTTTTGGTACTAGTTGTATTAGGCATTACTTCATGCTAAAGTTTCACAATAAAATTATTTCTCAATCGCTCTGTTGCGTGTATGAGTGTTGCTGCCTAGAGGGGAACCGTCACAGAGCAACAAAAAAACAATGAAACAGTATGAAGGGAGGATTACTGAAATTACTTATCCATTATAAGCCCTCCAGTACAGAGTCTTGATGCAATGAAAAGGAGTAATGCAAAACGCAAGCATTTTATTCACAGAATACCATAAGTAGAAAAATGAACAACATAACAGTACGAAGAAAGATCCCAACAGAGAGAAGGATCACAATTCAGAATTCTCATTCCCCTCTTCCTCTCTCCCCTAACCGTCTCTTTTATTTATTTGCGGACCAATGGAAATCTTTGAGCTTGATGTTAGTTATTTTGGGCCTAGAGCTCTTCCTGACCTCAACTTTCCTTTCCCCCACGTGTTCCTCAACTCCTCTATCATTAAGTGTCTCTTTTGCCCCCTCATGCATTGTTACGGTGTCTTCTTGAGTTTGGAGGGTATAGCTTAATAGATGTCCTGAATCTTCTTCTATTTATGAATCCAAAATCATTAGTCTCAAGCTATTCCCTCAAAGTAATGTGAGACTGAAAAAGTTTCAGAAAAAAAAAAGATTTTTCCTTTTGAGTAATGCAATTTGGTTCCTTCTTGAAGCGGGGATTCCCCATCTCAAGTGGTTTGGAGTAGAGGGAGATTACAATGCGATGGCAATTGATCTTCTTGGACCAAGTCTAGAAGATTTGTTCAATTATTGCAACCGGAAGTTAACATTGAAGACAGTGTTAATGCTTGCTGATCAATTAGTGAGTCCATATGTGCCATCATTTTCTAAGCAAAGTACATTAATTAGAGATACTGATGTTTGACTTGCTTAATACTGTTCTTCAGATTAACAGAGTTGAATATATGCACTCTAGAGGTTTCCTTCACCGTGACATTAAGCCAGACAATTTTTTGATGGGCCTTGGACGTAAAGCAAACCAGGTATATTATTTTGTTGAAAGTGTCTTGTTTCTTCATCTTCACCTTTTTGTTTTGGAGGGTTTTGGTTGTTATTTCATCATTTTTCTCATCATTTGTCACAAGAATGGGAACTAAATAACTCATTTAATTATTACTTAGACATGATGTCAAAGCACATTTTGGAATTCAAACGTGCAAGACTTCTGAAGTTTGTACCTATAACAGAATTGGATTAATCTTTATAGTGCAAGAGAGGACATAAAATGGTGTTGTACTACTACGTATCAAAGAAGATAAATTTGATAAATTGAATTCTTCTTCATAGTTCAAGAGAAGGCATAAAATGGTGTTAAGCTAGCTACTAGTATCCAAGAAGATAAGTTTGATAAACTTGCTTCAGGAAGAAGAAGAAAAGGAGCAGAGTGTTTATCTTTGCTTGGATGAGGAAAGAACCCTAAAAAAATACAACTCATTTGAAAAACTGTGAGTCTGGTGGTTATTCTATTTGTCCTGTTTTGTACCTAATTGTGCAGGAGTCATTAAGTTTAGATTTAGGAGTCGCTTTCTTCAACAAAGCATGAGACAGTACCTCACATATCATGGTGCTTCGGATGTTGGCTTGTCAAGGCCTCTTCTACACCTTGAAACTCACAAGGCATTCTTGCAAAGTGATTGAACATCGCTTTGAGACAACACGCCTTTCCTCTGGCTCTTGTCATTTCAATGAGTTATTTTCCCTTCTTTTTGCCTTCAATTCTATTCCAGTGTAATTCTTTGTTGCCACTAAAATAAATGATCGATATATTCTGAATGAAACATTCTATTTGCTCATCCAAATTCCAGTTCTTTTAACTATGTTCATCTCATGCTGGATATCTCATTTCAGGTTTACATCATTGACTATGGCCTTGCAAAGAAATATAGGGATCTTCAGACACATAGGCACATACCATACAGGTAAATTTTATCATCATTATTTGAGGATATTGAGGTGTAGTATATGAACTTTTGATCAGTGCTTCAGGGAAATAACCCTGTTGTATTTATTTCATGTCTTTGATTTAAGCATTTCTATCTCATCACTTCTATAGGCATAATACCCTTTTTCAAGTGGATAGTCTTTACCTAAATTTAGGTGGTATTGGTATCATTCACTCGCTACAATGATTAATGATAATATTAATTGGGATCACTGTCAAATATTGTGGATGTGGTTGTGCTTGCAACCTAGCACAACTCTGCAAATTGCAGCATTTATCTTTCACTTTATTTTTTTATTTTATTTTAGTAATATAGTTCTATTTCGTAGTTTTTTGGTAAAATTCACATTTCTTTTCTTATTTACCGCTGTATTTCCTGTGCAGGGAAAACAAGAACCTTACTGGCACAGCTAGGTATGCAAGTGTTAACACTCATCTTGGAATCGGTGAGTAATATGTTGTGAATTTGCTGTGGTTCATTCTGTTTTTTTTTTTTTTTGTTGATAACCAATAAATAGAACTCTTGCTTTAGTTAATTTTGCTTTATTTTGCTGGCAGAACAAAGCAGAAGGGATGATCTGGAATCTCTGGGTTATGTGCTCATGTATTTCTTAAGAGGAAGGTCAGACAATTGATAGAGACATCTACTTTACCCCCTACACTAGATTTGGAAATTTATTATGTTATTCTTAACATAGTTTATCATAAAATGTTATTCTCACTATATCTTTCCTTTGTACAATTGTTTTTTCAGTCTTCCCTGGCAGGGACTGAAGGCTGGCACCAAAAAACAAAAATATGATAAAATCAGTGAGAAGAAAATGTCAACTCCGATAGAGGTATAGTAATTAATTGGATCAGTACAGCTTTTGGATAAATTTGATATTCCCTCCGGATCTAGTATTTTGTGCAATGAATTTGGTTGGATGTTGTTGAATGGTGACTTCTAATGCGAATACTTATGAGCAAAATGAACTACTTTTTTCTCCTGTGCATTGAACTATATTTAGTTATCTATGAATATTGAATGATGTTATTAACTAAATACTCAGGTTAATTTTCACATTTCAAGTCCTAAAAGTTGTATGTGCTGTGCATTCAACAATTGGCAAAACTTGCCTCTTCTTGTGTATTTTACCTTTCTTTCATCTTCTATTATAGCTCGGAATTTTGTTGGTCCTGTTTTATTGTTAATATCTGTGCTTGTATAATAGGTGCTTTGCAAATCATATCCCTCAGAGTTTGTATCATATTTCCACTACTGCCGATCCTTGCGGTTTGAGGACAAGCCTGATTATTCATATTTAAAGAGGCTTTTTCGAGATTTATTTATTCGAGAAGGTATGACACATGATATCTAATTTGCATATTAGCATTCCATATATTTAGATGAAAAACTAGTATGTTAAATGGATGCAAATTGTTCTGGACATTTTTACTGCAGGCTATCAATTTGACTATGTTTTTGATTGGACTATATTGAAGTATCCACAGATCGGTGGGAGCTCTAGAGGGCGGGTTAGTAGTTTTATATCATGCTTGTTTGGATTTTTCTTTCTACTTGAGGTCACTTACTATAATTTTTTTACAACAGCATGAAAGTGGCAAGGCAGCTATGCATGCAGGACCATCTGTACAAAAGCCAGAAAAGATATCAGGTCCAATCTCTTTCAGCCAATAAGACGATAATATTTCTTATTCTTCTAATTCAAAACAAATCTGATCCCTGGTGATCAGAAGTTAATATACTCTGTGACCTCCAACTTCCGAAACATTAAGCCATATCTATCCTTTTCATTGTTCATTCAATTGTGGTTGAACTACTTCACCTTTCTCAAATTGATTTTTGTATAGTTCATGGTCATTCAAATCACTTATTCATTTCAGTTGGGAAAGAGATTCGGGAAAAATTCTCTGGTGCTGTTGAGGCTTTCTCTCGGAGGAATCCAACAAGTTCTAGTCCTCGTGGTGATCACTCCAAACATAGGGGTTTTGAGGAAGGAGCAGTGCACAAGGACGTGGTAAGTTTTGTTTTTTTAACAATTAGATTCCACTATTGTTTTCAGAGCATGAGAGCTTTGTGAATGTGTTGCATCATTGCATGCAATCATTTGTTATCAATTTTTATAGTTGTGGAGTACTTCCATCATTATCTAAGCAAAGACCCTTTGTTCGTCTTTTGCTTTTTCCATTTTACTTATGCCTAAACCCTACGTATTTGTTTATATTTCTATTGACATGTTAACCTTGTCTTTGAAGTATCATGATCAGGAGAAGGGACGTAATTCATCTCGATATGGTAGCAGTTCAAGAAGAGCCATAATCTCATCATCAACCAGGCCGAGTTCCTCGGGCGATCATACCGACAGTCGTACTGGCCGGCTCACCTCAAGTTTGAGCCGTCCATCAACAACACATAGAAACATTCAACCTATGTACGAGACCAAACAGCCAACGTACACACGGTCTGGATCTACCAGAGGCAACCGTGACGACCCTCTCCGGAGTTTTGAACTCCTCTCTATCAGGAAGTAACAAGTATATTTAGTTTCATTTGTTGCAAAGACATTTTCTAAATTCTAATGCACCTGTTTATCCCAGAACTATTGATCTCAAGCTTTATGGAATCATGTTCACGTATATTATTGCATTGCCATGAGCCACGAGCCATGAGGTTATAAGCAACTTCATTTGCTGTGTACCAAGGTGGACTATTTTCTACCCCCTCCTAGATAGTTCCTTCTGAAGAAGATTTCTCAGATGTTGTATCATGTTCCTAAAACATGCTTCTGAGAATTCAACCAGGGTCCTCTCTTGTTTACCACAAAAACTTGTTTTCTTTTCTATAAAAACAAAATAGATGAAAGTAGAGTTGTAGTTTATGATACATTTGTTCGTCTTTTTTGCAATGATACTCAACACTGCCTCTATCTATGTTTCCCTTGCTGTGAGAGTGGAATTATTGATATTAGAAATTGGTCTCAACCATTTAGAGCTGTTTGACATCTTTCATTCTTCATTTCTCCGGCAGTTATATAAACTACGTATCATGTTCTTGTTAGTTTTAAAACTTCTGGTGTGTGGTTAGTTGATATGATTTTCTCTAAAGATAAATTTATTTTCGTAATGGTTCTTAAATTTAATCATGGATGGTTAAGATTAGAATATGCGAGTAATCATGTTGCATGATAAGCATTTCTTTTACTTCAATTTTGATTACCATGGTATAGTTGTACGTACGATTTAAATTTATTATTGTTTTTCTATGAAAAGTCACTCATTTGATACATTACGTTGAGTTGACACTAGTTCATTAACTAACAGTATGTTTAGTGGTATTTCATTAATTTTCGTTTTAAAGGTTAAATAACGATAATTACCAAATACAATTTATCCGATTATTGAGGACAAGCATGATTTTTTCCATGGACAAATATGGTATTTGAGAACAAACATGGACAAGTACAATATTTCATTAATGGTTGTGTTATATATGCATTCTTTGCTTTCTCTTAATATTGTGCAAAATTGATTGTAAAATTCTTTTCATACTAATTTTTACTAAGCTAAATTCCTGTTGATCAGGGTTTAAAGGGTGAATTCTTGTATTTTCTACCGAAAAAAATAAAACCTTTCAATGTAGATATATGGTTATTATTAAGTTGCATATTTCTAATTATTTTTAGCGATTTAAATATAAATGTATTAATTTTAAAATAAGTGGACGTATATAAAGTAGCTTGTTGAACAATTGTTTTACATTTGTCCTTTTAAGTGTTGATAATATCTGATTCATTTTGTCTCATTACTAAGAAATAAAATTGAACAAAGTGCATCTATTAAATTGAATTCAGCTTAAATGGAATTGTATCATGAGTGAATTGAATGAAACTGATCTACTTTGAATTGGTTAACTACCTGCATTATTTAAGTTATTATCAATTATGATCTGATTTTAAAATATATTTTCTAATCCCATACGTTATAATTCAATTTAATTTAAACAATTATATATAACCATAATTCAACTTTCAAAACAACTTAAATTATATACATATTTCCAAACGTCAGAAGTCAAACTTCAATCACTTTAATTAAGTGATACGAGTCACTTGCTACTAGTATCAACCCAAATTGGTATAAAAATGAAGCATCTAATACACTTTACAAGAATTATACAAAAATCTCCTATTACGAATAAAAGAAGTAGCGATAATTCAATATAACTTTTAGCTTTCGTTTAACCCAATAGCACTTTTCAAGTTAATTAGGCACTAGTTATTTCTTAATGTATAAAACATTGTCTGTGACAGAGATTTAAACCACGAGACTAGAAAATGCTTGATTTTCACACAAATGAATATTTCACATTTTAGTTAATTTATTGACGGTAAAGCTTTGGGAATCAACTCTTGATAATGCAAGGCCTACATAGAATCAATGAATGTACACATGTTCAATCTAAAACCTTCTATATTTTATCATTTTCCCTTGCTTTCATTCCAAGCAAGCACCTGCACCAACAATCTAAGCTTTTTTCGGCCAGCCTCAGCATTAATCAACGTGGCAGTTTACATAAAAATAGCATCAAACTTAAGACTATTTATTATTCTTTATGTCCCCAACTAAAACTTCTACTGGTAAATTGCTATCTCAGCAATTTTGATATATCATCATTCCTACATGATAATATCAAAGATGTATGTACACACTCAACTTGTCAAATCCCAGTAAAACATGATCCAGGAATTAATTTTTGTTTAAAACTATCACAATCCCAGGCAAAAAATTAAGGGTTTCTAAGAGCTGCCAAACGCTTCTCAAGTTCGTCAATGCCCGAGCTGCAGGGGCATCAAATAAACATTAATAAAAAATAAATGACTAAATTTTTACTTATTCATAGACACAATGGTCCAAGTTTGGTTCTTTAAAAAAAATGACTAGTTAGACAGAAGATACCTGCTAACATCTTCAGTATTCTTTGTTCTAATTCTCCCTTTGGGGGCTGCTGATAACTGCCAGAGTTCAAATATGAATCACATTAGCTCAAGAAAAAGCATTATGACAGATGAAATGAGTTAAGAACAGCTTATTCCTACCTGTGAGGCAACATCCACACCAATTTCATCCAGCACCTGCAAAGAAAGAGTTTAAGAGAAATTGTCATCAATTTCCTTTTTGTAATTTGAAAAACAAATGTCATCTCCAAACAATAAGACCTTGATCGTCTACCTTCTAAACCTTGTAAACTATGCTACAACAAAAATAGTTCAAAATTGTAGAAGTTGTTTCAGATCTGGAGAAGGAAACATGATAGTAAAAACACCATGCTCTTTCTCTTGACAGACATTCACCAATTACTCTTTACTTATTTCAATGAGATTATGGAAGGACTAGCCAAATGGCATCAATTGATCAACCTAGTTCACTCCACCCAAAGAATAAATAAGGCTTGGTGATTTTTTCTATTGATTCTTGACTGCCCTGACTGTTGCTGCAGTGGTTAGGACCTAAAATTGGACCAATGATGCTATCACACCCAACTAATCCTCAAGAATTGTAACCCAAGATACAATTGTTATTCCTCCCAGTAAACAACTTGAAGTGAAATAAATGCCGTGTCAAATATAAAAGGAGTCTTAAATTATTTGAAAATTAGTAAAAGGCCCTGCAAACATTACAGCATATTATCTTTTGAAGTTGCAATGGAAGATAATAGAGAATACCTGATTTGTCAGTTCATCGGTTTCCTCTTCAGCTTCATCATCATCCAAGGCATCATCTATGGCATCTGACATCATTTCAGTCTGCTCATAAATTATATAGCATTAAAGTCCGTAAGTTGTTGAAACAAAAATGATTCCTGTTTTTTCTAACTTCAAAAATTAGTAAACCAAAACATCTTACAGTCATATCCATCTGTGCTGATTGTTTCTGGAAGTCCTGTATAATTTTAGCTTGCTTAGCTGGCTCCATTTGCTGCAATGAATCTTCTAATTTAGCACAGGGGAAAAATAATAAAAATGGAAGTAGAGTTTAAAGACTTCGATTTAAATGTTTTTTTTTTTCAGAGGAAGTTATAAGAAGTGCTGTTATCATTGCTGTTTCTATACACAGCATTTTTCCTTTGAGTTTCTCCTCAATGCGGGATATATCCACGCCATCCAATTTTATCTTCTAATTCTAACAATGCGGGAGAAGGAGGGCAGAAATATTTTTACAAAAATTTAGCAAAAGAATAATGTCATGTCCTTGACTATTGTGTGTAATAAAATCTAACAAACCCCTCAGTAACCCTAAATATGAATAAACTTTATGCACCAAAACCCTCAACTTTTTATAAACTTGCAGATGGATCCATGAGTAAACATCAAAATACATTCACGTTCACATATCTGTATTGAACACATATATTATACCATTACTTTTAGATACTTCAACGATATGTATTTTTGAAGTATAGAAGCCTTCAAAAATTCTAGTACAGCCAAACCTAAGACATAGAAGTACTAATTGTAGGCAACAACTCATCACATTTACTTAGTAATATTGAAGAAGTATGCCATTAATGTGGATTTGCAAAATAGAAACTCTATATTAAGTTTCTTGAATTTTTGTACATATCCTGCATGTATCATATCCTATAAAAGTATTTGTCTTGTATCACTACATTGGATGCATATAGTCTTCAATACACCTCATATATATGGATCATAAATAAACCTAATCAAATGTAGCTCTCATGGCCTAGAAACACATATACTATATACGGACAAGGTACATATTTAAAGTATAAGACTGAATGTGCAACCTTATTGATAGCTGCCATTGCCTTTGTAGCGCCTTTCATGCCAGCAGCAACAGAAGAATGGGCATGCATCGCCTGCATCAAATTACAAACACAGCAAATACAGGGCAAATAAACCATGTACCTATTCAATTTTCAAACACAAGTTGCAAAAGAAGACAAATAAACGTATTAAAAAAAACAAAGGCTCCATCGACAACGTACCTGCGTGTGAGTTGCTATGCCTCTCATCTGAGCTCTACTACCTTGAAGATTGGCAATTTGTTGCCTAAGCCTGACCAACTGGCGTGCTAGAATTTTAGTAGCTGCCTGAAAACAAAACATTCATTTTTAAAATCCGAACAAGTGATCAATGTCTGCAAACAAACGCAAAAAAAAAAAAAACCCTCCAATAATGAGCATGGAATGCAGAGGACACCTCATTGCCTGTCTTAGCAGTTCTTTTTATCTCAGCAAGAAGCTTCTTTTCCTGATAACACAAACACATAGTTCATATTTATTAAATACAATACTAAAGTTGAGGTTCCAAAAAAAGGATAATCTCACATTAACTCCTTAAGTAACTGTAAAAATGACATACTTCCAATTGTAGTGCTCCGATTTCCTTCTCCACACCTGAAATAAGAAAACATATTATTACACACACAAGTAGAAATCTCAGCTCTCGAACTTACTCCAACAAAAAAAATGATCATAACCAAGGTAAATTGATCGATGGAAGGGTTTACGAGGTTGACTGAAACATCGCATCACCTCTAGTGGCGTTTGCCATTTCTCGTTTACTCTCACGAAGGGCCTCTGCAGGAAAAAAGAAACAAGGGCTTTTAACCAAAGCAAAACGGGAAAATTAATCGGCAACTAAAGCATCCCAAACATGACGCTAAATTAACTATGATTGGCCGGGAGAGAAAGCGATGATTTGACAGAAGAAGAAGAAGAAGAAGAAGAAGAAGAAGAAGAACCTTTGGCAGTGGGTTTCTTGGAGAAGATGTTCATGGCGATCGGTCACCGTGGAAGGGAATTAGGAAGAGACACGCACAACACAACGATGGTCGTGGATAGAAGAAAGATCCTCGTAATTTGTTAATCCTAATTTTCATGTTTTTTTAATATATATACTTTTTGTTTGTTTGTTATTATTTCCCATCTTCGATTTCACATTTTTAAGATTTTAGTTAATAGAAACCGCGTCGGTCTTGGTCCACCATTTTAACTATAAATTTTTTAAAACAAATCATAATATTTATTTCCCTTTCCAAAATAAATTTGACATTTAATTTTGCAAACAATTTAGTTAAGGGTTCGCGTCAAGTGATTAATTCAGTTATTATTTGTTTGTTGTATGGAAGACATTTCTACCTTATAATCAATAATGCCTTTTAGTTTAACTTTAAAGATCTAGTTTGGTTTATTAGTGTGAATTATTATAAACTTCATCACATATATTCAATTCTTATTAATAAAATGAAAACAAAATTAAAGAAGTAATAAAATTTTGATTTAAACTTTGGATAAAAAAAATGCGTCTAATTTTTTTTATACTAATATATGTCTATTAAATTAATTATAAAATTATATTTAAGAAAAAAATTTAACTGAATTATTAGTATTAAAAGAAATATTTAATAAGTTAAGTTTTTCAATAAATTATAAAATTATTAATTTATAAGAAAAGAATGATTAGTATCTTTATTATTTTCTTAATTAATTATATATCTTTTTCTTTTCAATAAACTTAATTAAGATCAATATTGTTTCAACAAATATTAAACTGATCAGATTTATTATCTATTGAAAAAATATTAAATAAGAATAATTACTATGATTTAATAGATAATTTTATATAAAAAAACTCAAAAAATAAATTTTAAATAAAATTTTAATACATTTTAATATAAATCATTTTATTGATAAGTAAAAAAGATATCACTAAATTTATTTTAAGTCGTCTCTAAAAAATGATTTGATAGATAGAGATAACAAAGAAGAGAGATAAAAGAAAGTGTAGGTTAAACAAGAAACAAATTATTTTATGGGCATCTTAAACGATTTATTATGCGTTGTTTTCTTTGTTATATTTCTCATTTCTCAAGAACCCAAATGCAACTAAAATAATTTGTTGAATTGACATCGAATGGAGAATAAAGACATGCCTGTAATGTAAAAAAAACCATAAAAATAATAATAATCGATTTAAAGAAACCTATATTACATCGTTTCAATCATAAACATTCTTAAAATTTATAATATTTCTCATTTATTTTATGTATTTCTATTTTTTAATTTTATCCATTTATTTCTTCCCTGCAAGAAATAATAACATATTTGAATTAATTTTTTCATACTAAAGAATCTTTTGAGATGATTTTTAGTTCAACAATTATATTTTAACATATACAATTTTTTTATATTAATTTGATATTATTTTTTTTCTTAAAAATACAAAAAATTATTTATTTTTAATTATCTTACTGTTATAATATATGTCAAAATAAATGTTAATATGTAACATCATTATTCCAATTAGATTTTGTCTCTTTCTCTCTTCCAGTCTCACAATTCCATCAACTGTTTTAAGAATAACTGAAAAATAGACGAAGCTACCAAGTACTACAAAAAATGTTTGCAAAAGAAAACAAACATTAATTAGGTACATTATTTTCATATAAATTAGTTGTAAAATATCTGTACATAAAAAATCATCAATAACTGAGGTAAAAAGGTTACCACCAAAAGCATAAAAAGATACAATTTTAGAGTTGGGAGGGAGAGAGTTCTAAATTCAATCCTTTACTATCCGATAAGTAACCTAATATAGAAACAAAACTTTTCTAATTTAGGTGATATTTTTTTAAACCAATAACTACCGTTTACAATCCATGACAGAGGTAAAATATTCTAATAAAGATGAACTTTTGTATTTGTGAAGAGAAAAAAAAAATCACTAAAAATCAATTTTTATATTTATATATATATATATATATATATATAAAAAGAGAGTAAAAGGACAATGAAAAATAGTGTGGTGAAAATTTTATGTGAAAGTATCACTGTCCATTTAGGTTACTTTTTCCTGTATCTTCTGTAGGCTTTGTGGTCTCAACGTGTCCATCTTCTTGTAAAGACTCATGTTTGTTAGCTAATTTGGAGCTACGTCTCCCATGGCCTTCGCATTTTGATCTTCCTTTGCTTGAGGCACCACCAACATTGGAACCTTCTTTTGACATCTTAGGACGTGACTTTCTAGGCGCCGCCAAATCACTGTCTTCTTGTTGGTGGGAATTATCACCCGTGTGCATGTCGTGGTCGGTGTCTTTCGATGCTTGACATGAATCATGCGGTTGGTGCGATGATTTTGATGACTTTTTTGAACGCCTTGGTCTGTCAGATTTTTCCTTTGCCTGAGACTCTCTTACATTCCCCGTTGAATTTGAATGTTGTTTACATTTTGCCGACTCGAACGAGTGCCTCTCATCACCTTTCACAGATCTTGAACTTCTTTCCATTGAATCTGCAAAAGAAAACTCTTCACCTATGATATACACATGCAATACAAAACACGAGAAGTTTTGCTATCATCATTTGTTAATCTATGACTTTCATCTAAACAAAACATGCTATACATATATATATATATATATATATATATATATATATATATATATTACATACCTTCAGAGGCCCTTTGGATTGAACTATTGGATTCTTTGCTGTGATCAATGTCTCCTTTACGACTGTGAGATGCAGATGAATTCCCTGGGACAGATTTAAACTCGTTCATCTGAAACAAGTGAAGTAATGCTCCAATGGCTTCTTAAATGATGCAACATTTACAAACCTTATTAATTAATGTTTTCGGTTTGATGACCATTATTCTAAGACAAATTATGCATTGTAATATTCTCTCTCTCTCTCTCTCTCTCAAGACAAGGTTAACAAAACCACTTTTACAATATCTCGTTCATACAAAGAGTGATTAATTAAGTAGCTAATTGAATGAGTTAGTGTTCATAAACAATGTTTTGGAAAAAAAAGAGAATTACCCAGGAGGGGTTATTGTCAGAGGGACCTTGGCCATCCCATCCAATATGTGCTAGATGCTTTACATCTGTGGGATGACCAATCTGAATGTCTGAATCTTTCTCATCTGCAAAGAGCACATTAATTCATCTTTCTTCAACTTCTATTATATTTGAAAATGGAAATGGATAAAATAATTAACGTGTTAAAAGTAATTTGAAATTAATTACAATGAGGGAAAGAAATTAAGAGCAATGCCATGCACGTACCGAACATCTGAGAAATGAATCTTAAACCTTTCAGGAGACCCTTCACCTTGTTGTTATTGGACATGTTGAACAAATCTTATGCCTTCAATTTTCTTCAAACAAGTAGTATGAATTCAGCTTTACTTAGACTTCACAAAAGCCTGGAAGATATATATATATAATACTTCAAAATGATGAATATTTGATATCAGAAACGCCTGGTTTGAATAAATGCTCGTAGCATGAATGAGGATAAGGCTTATATTTTAGCACTTTTTGCTTGATACTCAGAATCTGAAAACATGGCGTAGTGATTTTAATGTCATTTGCAGAAAAGGAAGAGTTGTTTGAAAAACTTGTGGCATGTAATTGGAAGAGTCTATTAAGAGAAAAGGTATGAATGCAGGAAATGGATTAAAAGAACACCCATTTTTACTTTGGTTGATTCATTGGCGATAGTTTACTTGTTGGTTTTCCCTTTATTCAAAACCAGAAGCTGATCGAAATTTCAGGCGTGACAATGACAATATTTTAAAGGAATTCTAGCTTTCAATTTATCATATTTTTAGTCAGTGAGATGCTTTTAACTATATTATTAATGTACTATTAAATTGATTTAAACTAAGAATACCATACTGATTTATTGCATGACAATTAAAAATGACAAAAAACTAGATAAGAAATCTTTTTGGAAGAAAAAAATAAGTATTGTGATGATAAATTGACAAGTAACTCATGGTTTAATTAATGAATAGAGAAATATGAATACAAAGAGAACATGATAACATGATCAACATTAAAATAAAATATAAATAATAAAAATACTATACGTTAAAATACCCGTGAAATAGGAAAAATATCAAAGTTATACCGATACATATATTAGTTTTTTAGTAACAATAAAAAAAATAACATGTATTACAATTTTTTGATACAAAATACTTTCAATTTTTATTATGAAATATTTTGGTAAAAAATATCTATAATTTTTTTTAGAATTATCTTTTTCAGGAAATACCGTGTAAAAAATCATTTGTAGAAAACCAATATTAATACCTGTAAATTTTGTTGCATTAAGTTTTTTATAAACAATACCTACATTTCTTTTGAGCAAAACTATTTGTAAAACACCAATATTAATACTTTGCTAATTTTTCTAATTATATTTTTTATTTAACGAATAAAAGTCTGTAACAAAATTTTATTGCATATCTACGAAAAAAAATTGTGAAATTATTTTTGTAAAAAAACTAATTAATATTTGTCAATTTTACCGCATAATATTATTATTTTTTATTTAGTGAATAAAATCTGCATCAAATTTATCCTTCATCACTTATATATTTTATTTAGCGAATAAAAATCTGTAGCAAAATTTTATTAAATATAGAGCCGTCAAAATAGGTCACAACTCGCGACTCAACTCGGCCCACCACAAGTTCGGGCTGGGTTGGGTTTGAAAAAATTGAATTTTTTTTATGCGGGGTCGGATTTCATTCCGGCTCATTTAAACCCGGCTCGTGCGGGTTGAATCCGTGGTGGGTCGGGTTGGCCCGCCAACCCACCTACCTAATTTTTTTTTAATTTATTATTTTATTTATGAAACCCTAAAAAAATAAAATACTCTCTTCACTCACTGTGTATACCAAATTGTACTTTTTATTATTATTTTGAATTGTCTTTAGTTTAACATCATTTTTTGGGAGTGAAATT
This sequence comes from Vigna reflexopilosa, assembly GCA_027742785.1. Lineage (NCBI taxonomy): Eukaryota > Viridiplantae > Streptophyta > Magnoliopsida > Fabales > Fabaceae > Vigna > Vigna reflexopilosa. The sequence continues at coordinate 9,091,736 of CM050914.1, read as the reverse complement.
TGTTTAAATTTGAATATAGAAAGTTTGTAATTTTTTTTAATTTTAAAAAAAATTTTAATTAAATGGACTAGTGAGCCAACTCGTTTACCCACCAACCCGTGGTGGGTCGAGCCGGGTTCAGATTTTTCTGGCTCGCTAATAAATGAGCCGGGTTGGGTTGACTCACTGAGTGACCAACCCGTAGTTGGCCGGGCCGGGTCGAGCCGGATTACCGTTTTGACAGCTCTAATTAAATACCTACAAAATGATTTTGTGCAAAATTACTTTTGTAAAAAAATAATTAATATTTGTCAATTTTACTTCACAATATTATATTTTTTATTTAGCAAATAAAATCAGTAACAAACTATTTCTTCATCACTTATATATTTTATTTATCGGATAATATTATATTTCTAGTGATATCTTCGTCTCTTCTCTATTTATAGTCATTTTTTTTCACACTTTTAAAATCTCAATACTCTCACTCAATTTCTTTTGTGATTTTGTGCATTCTTGTTATAAAGTTACTGCTCTATCTTGTTCTCTTGTTCTCTCACTCTTGTTCTTGATAGCTCATTTTTATCCATTCTCATTATCTTGTTTTTTGTGCATTCATTTAATTTAATATTAGTGTGTCTCTTGTAGTTTGTTTAGAAATGTGGTAGCTAAATTTTAAAAATGGACCAAAACAATTTGAAATAAAGCTTCATTACATGAAATGTTAGTGTATATAAGCTAAAGAGTCTAAGGGACACAAGTACATTGCTTTTCTAATTAAGGTTTTTTTGAGTCGATTTTTTGATTGAATAATATTGGTTATGCATTTTTGTGTAGTTTGTTGTTTTGTGATGGGTGGACATTCTTATATTTTACATTATAAAATTATAAGTGAGATTCATAAAAACATAGTTAAGAACTGAAATTTAATATTAATTTACATTTACGTATATATATTATAAATTGATCTTATCTCTAGTTGACTTCCTATACATTTTTCTCACGTTAAAATATATACATGTCATACTTTGGATTAAACATTAATGAGTGATTCGGTAGGAGGTGGAACAATAGAGTGAACAAACATCAAATTTCACTATAGAATAAACTCTAACTCATGGTTTTGATACTATGTTAAGAAGTGAACTTTAAGCTAACTCAACTTTACAAAATCAGTTTGTAAGATGAGATTTGCAATCGACAGGATACTTCCAACAACATAGCAAACATTACTAAGAAAAACAGTTGCAAGTAAAACATTTGTATATTCAAATAACAAAGCATGAATATTCTATATTAAAAGAAGTATTATACTCTCTTTGTGTTGAGAATGTTCTATTGGCATTCGTGAAGGATTAAGGATAACATTTTTAGTTGGCTAAAATATAGGTGCCTTGGACTTCATAATTGATGTAGGTTGTTATTGAAGTTGCCCCCTTGTCAATCTTGTACAAAATGCTGAGCTTAACATTAAAAAGAAAACGGCATGGGCAATCTCAAATGCTATATTTGGTGGTACCCATGATGAGAAGATCAAGTATAACTTGTACATTTTATATTTTTTTTAATTCCAGTTCATAATGAGAAGTTGGTAAACATGTAATATATATATTTATAGTATTTGGTTGGAAAGGCTCAAGTAAAGGAATCATGCGTAAATAATTGGCAAGGACTTGCAGTTACCATTTTGTGTATTTATGCATTAAGAAAGTTATGTAATGTAAGATTAGGGTTTGAAGAAAATTGCAAGTGGCAGATGGCTAAGAAACTAGCACAAATAATGAAGATGGGCATTTGATGGCATGTAAAGTTATGGACTTGTCAAAAAATCTTAAGTTGTTCAACACTAATTAAACATGTTTCATTAGTAAATAGGATTCTCGTTATAAAATTTATTTGATGCACATTTCTATTAGTTCTTCAAAGGGAGTTATTAGTTATAAAATTTTTAAATTTTACGTTAATTAATTACCTACGAAGAAATTACTTACCAAGCAAAATTCATAAGAAACAATTTTTTTGCGAATTTTTTAAAAGTGCGTATTTTTTATGACATCTATCTCGGTCTCAATACCTCATTAAGTTTTCACCTCCTGCAAATTGATTTTACTTCCTAAGATTGCAAGGTTGTGTCATTTCTTTATGATCATTAATGTTATTCTATAATTAATTGATTTTCTACCATATTGTTAATTTGTATTTTCTGTGTACATTCGAACTATATATATAACCGATGTATAATATTTTCATTCTAAATTATTTTATTGTTCACATGTTTTGTTAGAATAACAAAATTTAAATTTGAATAAAAATATTCAATTACTATATCAAATATAAAAAATAATTTAAATATTAAACAATCGTTAATAATTTAAAAATATCAATATTAATATTTATTTTTAATCTTATAATTAACATTCTTTTGTTATTAAAGTTTATTAAGAACTTTTCAATTTATATTGACAAAAAAATTAATAGAAAATATTCTTAATAGATGTTGATTGAGATTATTTCTAGTTAATGTTAACCATAATCAATATTATTTTTTACTATATTTATGATTGACGTTTTTCTTTATCAATGGTGTCTAAAATTTTTCTCAGTTAATATTGATAAAAAAATTCCAGTTAATATTCACTCGGTTACCATTAAAAAAATAAATTATTGTAAATTATGGACAAAGAGTAATACACAAAATTTAACTAAAAAATAAATTTTATTAGTACATGAATAGACTCCACTCATTTAATCTAAAAAAAATAGTTATCCAACAAGCCTCAACCAAAACTTGAGAAGAGAAATAAAATATGAATTTTAAAATATAAATAATTTAATTCCTTAATTTTTTTTATTTATTTAAGGCATGAATACAAATCATTATAAAAATCATTTAAAATAATTTATTATTAAATATATTTAAATATAATATTAGTACTTTTCTAAACCATATACATTTTTTAAATTTAAACCATATTATGTATAATTCCCAATAAATTATAATCAATCACATAAAAAATCTTAAAAAATAAAATATTGTTAACATTTCTCCTATTTTAATACATTTAAAATGTGACCTAATTTATATTTGAGTTCAATCTCTACAAATAAAAATAGCAACATAGGCTTCTAAAATAGAGGTTTTTTATTTTTATTTTTTTTATTAAAGTTAATAAGTACATATTAGTTTTTTTTTTCACTTACCTGTTGATTAATATTTCTGTAATAATAATAGTAATATAGCTCATTCTTTTAGTGTATTTTTCTTTTTCTAAATCAATTATCCATTTAGTGTAGTCAGGAACCATTTGATTTGTTTTCTTTTTATCACATTCTTTAATTATAATTCCTTAATTTATTTATTAACGAATTTTAAAAAATAAAATCATTTTCTGTCATAAATAATTTTGAAAATTGACCTTTTATAAGTAGACAATTAGAAGAGACAAGTACTGTATTTTTCTTGTCTCTGTTCTTCTGCATTGCACTATTCTTAATTAGTTCTTCACTCATTCCAATTACAGTAATTAGAGAAAAATGAATGGATTTTACAAAAGAGATCTTGCTTCTCCTCCTGCAGTTGACTTTTCTTCCGATGATGGCAAGGTAGTTTATTCTGTTACAATATTAACGTCATTCTGTTTGATTCTTTACTATTTTCTGTTTTCTATATATTTAAGTTATGTCTTGGTTTGTCTTTTTTAATTAGTGTTGATAGGCAAATTATATGTGTATTGATATGGCAAATTTACTTATACAATTTTTTTTTCTTTTTCATTTATGAAATTTATTTATTATCTTTATCACACTTTTTACTTTATTTTTATCAAACTTTTTACTAGGTATAACTTTTATTTTTTATTTATTTTTTAAAATATAATAACAGAAGAAAACTAAGAAAACGATTTTTTTTTTCACACAATTTTTTTCACATAAGTATTTAAACTCTAAGTTAAACATTGGACGTCATAATAACCGTAAAGTTTACTTATATTTAAATATAAATTTATTTATTTTTTGTAATAATTAAGTTTTTTATGAAACTATATATGTTTGAAGTATAAATTACAGTTTTTTACTAAATTAGGCAAAGTATAAATTATCGAGACAAAATATTTTCGATAGATAAGTTGGAGATTCGAACGGCTTCAAATGAGTTGTGAAGTGAAGTCGTGAATATCTCAAACACGACAATCGACTTGTAATAAATTACAAAACCATTTTTCATAAAAAAGAAATTGAAGTTGTATATAAAATATTTTAAATTATATATAATTAATAATTAAAGCTTTTTAATATTATTAAATAAATAAATTTTATGGTTTTAATTATTTTTGTAATTAAATTGAATTTTTTAGAAAATGATTTTAATTAAATAATTTATAACTTTAATTATTGTAATTATGTAATTATAAATAAAAAAAATTATATTTCATTATAATTTTTTTAATATAATAAATTAACTTAAAGAAATATTTGTTATAAAAAAAATTATTATAAATAGTTTATCATAATTAATTTACTATAATAAAATAAAAATGCATAATTTTTTTTATTTCATTATAATAAATTAATTAAAATAATTTTTTTATAATAAATATTTATTTAAGTAAATTTATTACATTAAAAAATTTATAATGAAATATAATTTTTTTTGAATTTTTAATTACATAATTAAAATAATTAAAGTTATAAATTATTTAATTAAAATCATTTTCTAGAAAATTTAATTTAATTACAAAAATAATTAAAACTTTATTTATTTAATAATATTAAATAAATTTAATTATTAATTATAAATAATTTAAAATATTTTATATACATTTAAATATAATATTTAAAAATTATATATCATTTTAAATAATAAAAAGTTAAAAAGTGAAAATGTCACCACTTCAACACACAAGAAGTCGTCAACCCCTACAATTTTAATTATTTTTTTTAATTTAAATAGTATATTTCATATTTTTATTAATTAAATAATTTATGATGAAAAAAGAATGTTATTTATTAATTATAATTTGTAAAAAAATATTCTATAATAATAAAAATTCAAAAAAATAAATTATAATGAAATATAATTTTTTTTGAATTTTTAATTACATAATTACAATAATTATAGTTATAAATTATTTAATTGAAATTATTTTATAAAAAATTTAATTTAATTACAAAAATAATTAAAATCATGAAATTTATTTATTTAATAATATTAAAAAAAATTAATTATTAATTATTTTAAATATATTTAAAAATATTATTTACAAAATATAAATAATTTTAATTAATAAAAAATTAAAAAATAAAAAAGTAAAAACGTAAGGAGGTGTAGGACTTCAAGAAGTCCTCGACTCCATACAACTTCAATTTTTCACTGTGTTAGAGTAAAGTTATACAGGAGAGACATGACTTCTTCGTTTGAAAGGGTCTTCTTCGTTTGAAAGGGCCCACCACTTGTCTAATTTCTCAATTTAAAATATTTTTGCCTGCGGTAATTTATTTATGTTTTAAATTTGCCTAGTTTTATAAAAAATCTAATAATTAGGTTTTGGTTTTAATCATAATTTTTTTTCTATGATATCCGAATCTAATCTGTATTACAAAAGTGTATCCATTATCCGCTCCCACTATCCGTCACATACCCACATAAAAAAAATTCGTGGAGTTTTTCCAACCAGTCGACAACCGTTAGTTACCCATTTTAATCCAATAATACTTTAAAAAAATAATATTTTATTTATTTGTTTTTTTAAAATGTACAAGTACAAAACCTTTTTAGGTTATTTTAATAACCTTTCAGTATGGGCAAGCCCAAACCCTTCGCATTAGGGTTTCTTTCTCAGAAGAGAGGAGTCTTCATTCTCCTTCCCAGCTTGTGCGGCGCGACATCCAGAAGCGGAACGAACTGTAGATCCAGCGTCTCACCCCCTCCAAGCTGCCACCGCTGCGCATCAACGCCTCCAAGCTGCCACCGCCGCGCCTCGCCGAACCGCAGATCCAGCGTCTCACCCCCTCCAAGCTGCCACCGTCGCGCCTCACCGCCTTCAAGCTGCCACCTCTCCACGTCCATGCCTCCTCTTGCTCATGCCAAACACGCCACAAACGCTTCCTCGCCGCAAGTGTCCTTAGGAAGCCCTCTGGAAGTGTCCAATCGTCCGGTGTTCACTTCGAGCTTTGCCTACGTCTTCCTCATCCTCTTCACCATCTTCTTCCTCATCTGATTCGTGTTTCTCTACTTCCAACAGCAAGCCTCCTCGTCGGACTGAGTCCGGCGCCATTCGCCGGCGAGCACAGTCAGAGTCTGTGGCGGAGAAGTCTCTGCTCAAGACACAGATCATCTTGCCCCCAGCCCGCGGTGGAGAGAAAATGAAGGAGAAAGAGAAAGGATATAATGAAATTGAAATTAGAGTTTGGAGAGAAAATGAAAGAGAAAGAGAAAGGATATAATGAAATTGAAATTAGACTTTGACGGCAGCATGGTTAGAAAATAATTTAAAGGGGTAAGACGGGTTGCGGATATCAAACGGATACGAATAATGTGGTATCTGAATCCGATCTGGGTATTAAAATACTCACTACTACCTGCAGATACTTTTTATCCGTGACGGATTTTATCCGTGACGGACGGATTTTATCCGTATATATCCTGAGTTAAGGTTTTTATCCATCTAGTCATGGTTGTTAATGTCTCTATCATTTTAATTTTTAAATTCAATTCTTTAAGAATAAAATATAATATTTCATAACATTACTATAAATGAAAATGAAAAGTAGTAATTTTAGATTTAAAAATATTAAAATTAAATATTTTTTTACAAAATAAAAAACTAAAGCAAAATTATCTAATTTCACTCTATTAAAATGACTACTTTAACTCAATTTTTGACCTATGAGAAAAATAATATAAAAACATTTTCTTAGTTAGTGATAAGGAAAATAATAAAAAATGTGTGATTTGTCATTGGATCTCACATGTTTTATATATATATATATATATATATATATATATAAAAGATAATGTATAATTTATAATTGTACAATTACTTAGTTGTAATTAATTTATTCATTATTTTAATGTGTTTCAATGTTATTTTAAAAAAATATATACATACTTTTTGTAAAAAAACATGTTCCGTCCCTATTTGTAAAAAAAAAAAACAGAACTAAAAAAAGTTTATATATACTTTTTGAAATTGAATTTTCTGTTGCATGAGAGATTACAAAGTGCATAAACTGAATATTCTATGAAGGAATCAAGACAAAAATTTGTTGGTTACAATCATCAAAAGAATGACCTGATCAAGAAAAATAGATGTAGTGCTTAAGTTTTGCTGAGAGTATTTGCTTCTGCTTCTTTCAATGGCGACGGCGGGATTGTACCGACGCCTTCTTCCTTGTCCTCCCGCCGTCGAATTTGCTTCCTCACAAGGCAAGGTAGCGAGAACGAATGAACATGGTAATGTTTTTAACGGTATCGTGGTTTTTACTCAATTTCTTCCTTGAATTTCAGGAACTTTTTCTCGAAGCCATTCACAATGGAACCATGGAAGGCTTTTACAAGTTGGTTTCTCACTTTCAAACACAGTCTGAGCCCGCTTTCTGCGGTCTCGCTAGCTTGTCTATGGTTCTCAATGCTCTTGCCATTGATCCTGGAAGGAAGTGGAAAGGTACAGTTTATGCTTCTATCACTAATCAAACCTACGCGATTAAGCTTTTTGGACAAAATTCTGTAAGCACTTTTGGAAAAATAATAATAAACTTTGTTTGAATCTATACAATTTTATATAAGAGTGATTTGACTTATTCATTTTTAGCTTAGAGGGAGGTTTATTTATTACTTGTTACTTTTCTATTCTAGAAATGTTTGTGGAAAAAAATTATGTAAACATATCCTAATAATGAATCAATGTTGGCTTAAATAAATTGTAATGCCTTGATTTGACTGTTCTGATTTATGTTTTTCTGTCTTCTGGGGATTTATCTGCAGGGCCTTGGAGATGGTTTGATGAATCTATGTTGGACTGTTGTGAATCTCTAGAAAAGGTGAAAGTTCAGGGCATCACGTTTGGGAAGCTTGTGTGTTTGGCTCAATGTGCTGGAGCCAAAGTTGATTCCTTTCGTGCTAGCCATAGCAGCCTTGATGATTTTCGTAAATATGTCATCAAGTGTTCCATGTCTGATGAGTGTCACGTTATCTCCTCATACCATAGAGCTGCCCTTAAGCAAGTATGTTCAGTGGTTTAATAGGAAATATGAAACTTTCCAAGTTTGATTGTTATTTCTTATCGCCTATGATGCTGATCACTTACTATAAAAAAGATGGTATAAGGATTTGGTGCATATTCGTAGTTCTACATGGTCAGAGTGTAATCTTGATTTTATCTTCATTACAGACTGGAAATGGTCACTTTTCTCCTATTGGAGGATATCACGCTGGAAAGGACATGGCACTTGTTTTGGATGTTGCACGATTTAAGTATCCTCCCCACTGGATCCCTCTCAAAATTCTCTGGGAAGGTATGAATTATGTCGACGAGGCTACTGGACGAACTAGAGGGTAAACTTTCTTATCTTATACTATTTTCTATTGACCTTGTAACCTGATTAATCACAGTCCATTTGTTATGATGTTACTCAATGTTGACAATAAGAATTATGTAGCCTGGACTGCAGTGGGCTATTTTGAGCAATAAGAAAACTTGACACTTTTTTCTTTTCGTTACATACGTTAAATGATTTGGTTAACTTTTTTACCTATTTCAGATTCTTGCTTGTATCAAGGCCTCATAGGGAACCTGGATTGCTTTATACTCTGGTATTTATCTTTTTGATAAGTAATGACTCAGGGTTTTACATTTCCGATATAGTAAACAATACTGGTGTGGGCATTAATTTTTTTTGGATAATTTCTTTAATTGTGAAAGCATGTAGGCACATGCATTCCTCCAATGTAGTGCATTATAATTAGTTTCTGTGATATGGTGAAACTGTCCTCAGGAGCAGGCATGTTGGTTTATTTCTGGTTTGTATGATCTTCTTGTCAGCAACTATGTTTCTTGTAAAGTAAACTACAATTTCCATTTTCAAACGGATAAAATACCTTGTTTGTTATCTTACTCCTATGAATACAATGTTTTATTTGCCAATACCCAATCAGATACTTTCATGTTGTCATAATAAGGATTATACAATAGTTGAATGAGGGTTAACTGGCTATGCTTTATTTGTGGTACATTCATACAAAACGGCGGAAAGTCAATTTGCACCATGTAGTTAGGCCATGTTTATTTTAACTCGTCTTACTTGATGCGTTCATTTTCTTACTTCAGCAATCCTATGAATTATTGAAATACATGCTTAGTGTAGTTTGTGTTTGTGGAGTGTCAGTATTTTGTTTTTGATTGTTTACATTGGTGTGGGTTGGATGTATCTTGTGTGTGTTTGTTGAGTTTTTGAGTTTGTCACTGTTTTAATTGTTTATGGTGTAATGGGTTGTATGAATCTTACAGAGCTGCAAACATGAGAGTTGGATTAATATTGCAAAGTTCCTAATCGACGATGTTCCTCTTCTATTAAAATCAGAGGATGTCAAAGACGTTCATCAGGTTGTTTCAATTATAGTCTCATCACTGCCATCCAAGTCTGAACAATTTATCAAGTGGGTGGCAGAGATCAGGAGGCGAGAGGATGGTGATCCAAGTTTGAGCACAGAGGAGAAAGCAAGGCTTGCTATCAAGGTTCAATACGTCCAATTTTATATTGTCCTGATTCTCTCATTCATTGTATATTCTATTTTGGTCCCAACAATCTTCTTAGGAACTTTTTTGTTATGCAGGAAGAGGTATTGAAACAGGTCCAGGAGACCGGCCTTTTCAAATATGTAGCTTCCTTTCTGTCAAATTCTTGCAGCAGGGAATCACCATATGATGCAGATGTGCTACCAGTCATTGCTGCAAGAATTTGTTGTCAAGGAGCAGAAATTTTAGCTGGGAAACCTTGGTCACCGGCAGGGTATAGCTGTCAGGTAACATGTATGAAATGCTTGAAAGCTGAAGATGACAAGCCAATAACAATGGTTTCTGGGACTGTGGTAAATGGTAACACTGAGCAAGGTGTTGATGTGTTGATTCCTTCTTCAAATAGGAAATTATGTAGGAATTGCTCTAGCCCAAGTAATTATATGAGGATGCATCCAGCTAGCACTGACGTGCTAACAGTGCTTCTACTGTCCTTACCATCTACAACATGGACCGGCATCAAAGATGAGCAGCTTTTGACTGAAATACACAGTCTGGTATCAACGGAAAACCTTCCCTCTTTGCTTCAAGAAGAGGTAGTTTTTGTCTCATTTGCTTTGTAGTTTCTTTTATACATTGCACTTCAGCACTGTTTTCTTCTGATTCTACTCAGTCTTCAACTTCACCTCACTGTTAACAATTCTGCATTTCAGGTTCTGCATTTGAGACGTCAGCTTCACCTTCTCAAGAGACGTCAAGAAGGTAAGGTTGATCAGGATCTTGGTGCTCCTCACTCTTAGCATCTCACATTTTTAATCATCCATCTCAAGGCCGAACCACTTTTCCATAGTCTTGACAGCTAAAATTTAGATCCCATCCACAAGTGTAGAGTCACTTAAAATTTTATTCACCTATTTTTGACAACTGAAAGTTCTATTTTCTACCAGGGATTCAGTACCTCAGTTACTAATTACATTAATTTTTTTTTTTCGTTTATGCTAATTCACTCGTGCTGATAGAATTTACTTTCTGATTTTATAATGTAATAATTTTTTGGTTATGATGTTTATGAATATCAAATTATATCTTTTTTTGTATATTTTCTAGTCTCTCCTCTCTTGATTGTCCGTAAAAAAGTATGTAAAAATAAATAAATATGACGCTAACTCAAATTAGAACTTGTAGATATAGCAGTGCCATATTGACAGTGCAAAAAGACAAATTACAACCATTTGATAATGTCAAATAATATTATTTTAATTATAATTATATTATTTTTAACTTATAATTGTAATATATATTATTATATTATTAAAAAGGAGTGTTACATGAATATTTTTTAAGGATTGTCAAACTAACTTTTCCCTAAAATATAGAAAAAAGTTTGATATAACGAATCAAAATTAGAGCATTAACTAGTATGGAGCAACTGAAGTGTGCATATTCTTTGGTTGCATATTCTTTGGTTGCATATTCTTTGGTGCTGTTGTGATCCTAATTTCCACCAAGCTCCAATATTTCTTCGACCAATAACTATAATGACCTTAGAACCTAGGAATCGTGGGTTGAACATAGTTTCCATCAGCCATCACTTTCTTAAATTCATAAATAATACTGTTAATTTTTTATTTAATAATCTCGGTCTTAAGTTTGAAGAAGAATTTCATTGCACCTTGATGTTTTCTTGGAGAAGCTTATGCCTGGCAATTTTTTAAAGTTAAATACGTTTTTGTTTTTAAATTTAAACATGAAACTAAACTCAAAATTTAATTATCAAACTTTAAAAATAAATAAATACGTTGCGAACAGAGAGACCGCAGAGAACTGAAGAAGAAGAAAGAAAGAGGAAGTGAATATAGTAATTAACGGTAATTTGTTAAGTTGAGAAGAGAAACATTACTGTAGGAGTTGCAGAAGAGAAGGTTTGATGTGCATGGCGAGCCCAGGTTTATACCGCAGAGAGTGTTATAATATATTATTATTATATTGCAAAATATGAAAACGTTGGCAACGTTAAGATTCTTTCATAATTGCCAACGGAAATTTTTTTAATAGCAACGTTCAAAAACTTAATTGGTGCAACGTTAACATTTAAATGTTTTAATTTCATTTTAATTTCTTTTAATTAATTGATTCTTTCCAGCTCTATAAATAGGGAGTTCCTCCTCCATTCCAAGACACACCAAATTCAATCTTCTCATTCTTATCTTTTCTGAATTTCATTCTTTAGCTTTTTCTCTCTTCTAAAAATATTTTGGGTTATTCTTATACTCTGTTAAAGAGTTACTTGCTAGTTCTGAGATCCTCAGACATTCTGAGAAGTTCCTGTTGTATCCTGGGGGACTTGCGCAACACACCGCGGATAAGTCCTTAAGGACAGTGACTCTACACGCCTCAGGAAATACTTTTTGTGTCAGCTTTTCCAACAATCTTAAGGACTTATGGCTGACATCAACAGCATGCCTTCAGAGAGCCAAACCATTGCTTCCGGAACCCAAACGGTCTTCGCAAAATCTCTTCCGGACGTGTCAAAGATCGAGATTTTCTCTGGACAGAACTTCCGACGCTGGCAAGAACGCGTTTCCACCCTTTTAGACATGTATGGAGTTGTTGCTGCTCTTTCATCTCCGAAGCCCGACTCCACTATTCCTTCAAACTCAAAACTAGTTGAAGAATGGACTTACGCGAACAAGGTATGCCGACACAATTTGCTTAGTGCACTTTCTAATGATTTGTTCGACGTGTACTGTTCCTACAAGGAAGCAAAGGATATTTGGGACTCGTTGATTCTCAAATACACTGCCGAAGATATCGTCAGACAAAGATTCGTCATAGAAAATTACTACCGTTGGGAAATGATTGAAGACAAGGACATAAAAACTCAAATCAATGAATACCACAAGTTGCTCGAAGACATCAAAGCAGAAAACATTCTACTACCGGATGAATTTGTTTCAGAACTTCTGATCGAGAAATTGCCACCATCCTGGACAGATTACAAACAACAGTTGAAACACAGGCACAAGCAAATGTCTCTATCAGAACTCATTACACACATAATAATTGAAGATACCAACAGGAAGGAGTCTGCTACTACAAGGGCCAAAGCTTTATCTGCGAAAGCAAATATGGTAGAAGTAAAACCTGCTCCAAAAAGGTACGAATACAAACCTGATCACAAAAAGAAAAATAATTTTCTTAAATCTCGTCCTCATGAATCTAAACCCACCTTTAAAAAGAAAGGAAATTGCTTCGTATGTGGGAAGCCAGGCCATCATGCACCACAGTGCAGGCGTAGAGCGAGAAACGACAATCCTCCTAGGGCCAATATAGCCGAAGGAGATGACATTATTGCTGCGGTCGTTTCTCAAGTGAATCTGATGACCAATGTGAGCAAGTGGGTAGTAGACTCTGGTGCTACTAGGCATATCTGTGCAAACAGAAGTGCTTTTACCTCTTACACTAGTGTAGGGGATGGAGAAGAACACGTCTACCTCGGTGATTCCAGGACCACTCTTGTTCTGGGAAAAGGAAAAGTTCTTCTCAAGCTCACATCTGGAAAGACTCTGGCCTTGAGTGATGTGCTACATGTGCCATCAATCAGAGTTAATTTAATCTCTGTAGCACTATTGGGAAAGGTGGGGGTTAAAGTGTCATTTGAGTCTGACAAGATCATCATGACAAAAAATAATGTGTTTGTGGGGAAGGGATATTGTGATCAAGGACTCTTCATTATAAATGTTTCTGAAAATATTAATGAATCAAGTTCTTCTGCTTATATTGTTGACTCGTATGATATATGGCATGCTAGATTAGGACATGTGAATTCCTCGTATGTTTTGAAATTACAACTACTATGATTGATTAATATGCATGATAAACAGAGTAGAAAATGTGATATATGTGTAGAATCTAAATTAACAAAGAAAACCTGTTTTTCTGTAGAACGCCAAACTGAGCTATTAGGGTTAATTCATACTGATCTAGCTGATATGAAACAAACCATGTCTAGAGGAGGTAAAAATTATTTTGTGACCTTTATAGATTATTATTCTAGATATACCAAAGTTTACTTAATCAAACATAAAGATGAAGCCTTTGATGTATTTTTAACCTATAAGGCAGAAGTAGAAAATCAGTTGAATAAGAAAATTAAAAGGATTAGATCAGATAGAGGTGGTGAGTATGTGCTTTTTAATGACTATTGTGTTAAAGAAGGAATTATCCATGAAGTGACCCCACCATATTCACCTGAGTCTAATGGAGTAGCTGAGAGGAAAAATAGAACCCTTAAGGAAATGATGAATGCTATGCTTATTAGTTCTGGTGCACCTGATAACCTTTGGGGAGAAGCCTTGCTTACTGCATGTTTTTTACAAAATAGAATACCCCATAAGAAAACCGGTAAAACTCCTTATGAGTTGTGGAAAGGTTACCAACCTAACCTTAAATATTTAAGGGTGTGGGGGTGCTTAGCTAAGGTGATGTTACCTGATCCTAAGAAAAGGAAAATAGGATCTAAAACCTCTGATTGTATGTTCTTAGGTTATGCTGAACATAGTGCTGCCTATAGGTTTCTAGTTGTTAAAAGTAACATACTTGAGAGAAATTCTATAATGGAGACGAAAAATGCTGAATTTTTTGAACACGTGTTTCCCTTAAAGGTTAGTGAGATGTCTCAACCTGTTGATGATAATGATAATAGTAATACCATAAATGAGGATTTGAGGAGAAGCAAAAGGCAGAGAAAGGAAACTTCCTTTGGAGACGACTTTTATACTTATCTTGTTGATAATGATCCAATAAGCTTTATAGAAGCTACTAGTGCTCCTGATGCAAAACATTGGGATAAGGCCATTAGGACTGAAATTGAATCAATTCAGAAAAACAATACTTAGACTTTAGTAGATTTGCCTAAAGGAGCAAAACCCATTGGTTGTAAGTGGATCTTTAAGAAAAAGTATCACCCTGATGGATCCATAGAAAAATATAAGGCAAGATTAGTAGCAAAAGGTTTTACTCAAAAACCCAACATAGATTACTTTGATACTTTTGCTCCAGTGACTAGGATTTCCTCTATTCGAGTGTTGTTAGCCTTAGCTGCTATCCATAAACTAGTGATACATCAGATGGATGTTAAAACAGCCTTTTTGAATGGTGATTTAGAGGAGGAAATTTATATGACTCAACCTGAAGGGTGTGTTGTACCTGGTCAAGAGGATAAAGTATGCAAACTCTTAAAATCCTTATATGGGTTGAAACAAGCACCAAAACAATGGCATGAAAAACTTGATGATGTGTTGCTTTGTGATGGATTTTCACCTAATGATGCTGATAAATGTGTGTACTCTAAGTTTGAAAATGGTGATTGTGTCATTATATGTTTGTATGTGGATGACATGTTAACCTTTGGTACATGCGATGAGATTGTCACTAGAACTAAATTGTTTCTAGGATCAAAATTTGAAATGAAAGACATGGGTGAAGCCAATGTGATTTTAGGTATTAGAATCATAAGGAAGGGAGATAGTATATTACTATCTCAAGAACAATACATTGAGAAACTTCTTAAGAAGTTTGGATTTTATGACTTAAAACCAGTAAGTACTCCTTATGATGCTAACTCTAAATTAATGAAAAATAGAGGAGAACCATTATCTCAGCCTCAGTATGCCCAGATGATTGGGAGCTTACTGCACTTGATGAGCTTTTCTAGACCTGATATTGCTTATGCAATAGGTAGACTAAGTAGGTACACTCAATGTCCAAATCAGGAACATTGGGATGCACTTGCTAGGCTTATGAGATACTTAAGAGGATCAATGGATTATGCCATTGAATATAGTGGATTTCCCGCTGTACTAGAAGGGTACACTGATGCTAACTGGATCTCTGATTCAGATGAGACAAAATCCACTAGTGGTTATGTATTCACACTTGACGGTGGTACGATTACATGGAGATCAGTCAGACAAACAATTATTGCAAGATCAACAATGGAATCTGAGTTTGTCGCTCTTGAGATGGCTGGTAGTGAGGCTGAGTGGTTGAAAAACTTCTTAACAAACATTCCACTAGGAATGAAACCAACCCCATCTGTGTCAATACACTGTGATTGCCAATCGGCAATAGCTATAGCTAAAAACAAAAATTACAATGGAAAGAATAGACATATTCAATTGAGACACAATTTAGTGAAGCAGCTGCTAAAGAGTGGAACTATTTCCATTGATTATGTGAAGTCAGAATGGAATCTAGCAGATCCTCTGACAAAACCCATGGGAAGACAAATGATATTAGAAACATCGAGGGGAATGGGACTTAAGCCGCTTGCAAACAAACAAGTGATGGTAACCCAACCTTTGTGATTGGAGATCCCATGAATAAGGTTCATATGGGTAAAAACAAGTCACTTGTTAGTTCTGATAGCACTAAATTGATTTTAATCAATTATGTCCATTCCTATGGTGTGTGTGAAAGTGCTAGAGACTGCATTATTGAGAGGTTAAACTTTGTCATTAAAATTCTATACGGTGATAGAATTTTGTCTTAAACAAAGTTTTAATGATTTTCATATCCCTTATGGGTGGTGTATGATTTGCAGCATACACTTGATGAAATCACCTATATGAGTGTCAAGTGGGGCCGCTTGCATGAGATCTTGGCATGATCTCTAGAGCATTCATGAATACCGGGCAAGCGCATGGCCTAGTAAGCGCAACACAGCGATAACAGCAAGAATTGTGGGGGTGTATTGTGATTTATAAACCTCTAACACACGTCAAATGTCTTTGGTTCATATAGCTTGCTATACCAACTACATTGTGTGTTAAGTTTATAAATCTAAGACTGGTTCATATAGCTTGCTATACCAGCTCTGATGCATTACATCCTATGAGACCCAGAATAAAAGTTTCTTATTTTTTTAGTGTTTGAACTATTTGAGTCAAAGACTATTTCTTTCAACTCTATTTTGCAATATGTGGGGGATTGTTATAATATATTATTATTATATTGCAAAATATGAAAACGTTGGCAACGTTAAGATTCTTTCATAATTGCCAACGGAAATTTTTTTAATAGCAACGTTCAAAAACTTAATTGGTGCAACGTTAACATTTAAATGTTTTAATTTCATTTTAATTTCATTTTAATTTCTTTTAATTAATTGATTCTTTCCAGCTCTATAAATAGGGAGTTCCTCCTCCATTCCAAGACACACCAAATTCAATCTTCTCATTCTTATCTTTTCTGAATTTCATTCTTTAGCTTTTTCTCTCTTCTAAAAATATTTTGGGTTATTCTTATACTCTGTTAAAGAGTTACTTGCTAGTTCTGAGATCCTCAGACATTCTGAGAAGTTCCTGTTGTATCCTGGGGGACTTGCGCAACACACCGCGGATAAGTCCTTAAGGACAGTGACTCTACACGCCTCAGGAAATACTTTTTGTGTCAGCTTTTCCAACAGAGAGCTACCTTCCCCTGCAATCGAGTTTGCTTCGCCAGTAGGCAAGGTCAACGCTCTTTCTCATCATTCCATTTATCTAATTCTTCCTTCAACAGTTTCATCGATTCGTTCTTCTTTGCACAGAAGCTGTTCGGCGAGGCACATGAGCAAGGAACCATGGAAGCCTTCTTCAAGCTAATATCCTACTATCAGACGCAATCAGAGCCTGCATACTGCGGTCTCGCCACACTTTCTGTTGTTCTCAATGCCCTTGCTATTGATCCTGGAAGAAAATGGAAAGGTATATTGATGTAGTGATCTTCTCTTTTATTTTTTTATTTTTTTATTTTTTGTTTTGTTTTGAATTTATTAAAGGAAAAGTCGCTTAACAGGTCCTTGGAGATGGTTTGACGAGTCCATGCTGGATTGCTGTGAGCCTTTGGCTCAAATTAAACTGGAAGGCATTACGTTCGGGAAAGTTGCGTGTTTGGCTCGATGCAATGGAGCTAAGGTGGAAGCCTTTCGATCGGATAAAAGCTCGGTTGATGAGTTTCGCAAACGTGTGATTTCGTGCTCTCAGTCTGAGGATTCTCATGTGATTGTATCTTACCACAGGACACCCCTCAATCAGGTGGTGTAAACTTCATTGGTTAACCTACTTCACTTTATACATAGTTGGTTAATTCAACATCTAAGGTCCTTTTCTATACATGAGTTTATAGAATGATGGAAATTTGTCATGTTGTTGGGTAACAGACCGGAATAGGTCATTTTTCACCAGTTGGAGGATATCACGCTGAAAGGGATATAGTCCTCGTATTGGATGTTGCTCGTTTCAAGTATCCTCCTCACTGGGTTCCCCTTACCCTTCTCTGGGAGGGAATGAGCACCATTGATCAAGCAACGGGACTTCGAAGGGGGTAACACTAAGATCTCTTATACTTCCAATTAGAGCATATTAGGATAACAGCTAGTTGTGTCTTAGGGGATGCTGGCGACACATTCTTTATTTGTCAATGTCTTTTGTAAAATTTCACCAAAATTATAGCCCCTTTAATTACTATTATCTCCTTCAACTTTGTTATACTTCTCCTTTTGCCAAAACTAAACCTTCCTGAATTTTGTGAGAACTGGTTATTTAACAGTGGAAATGTTTTTCTAGTCAATAAATTTTCATCTCTTACGGGGTTCTTTCTTTTTATTCAAGCTTACCAATTTCTCAAAAATGGTATTTTTCGTGGAATGTACGGTATGCTTCAAGTAATTTAGTTATTATTTATGCCCTGATGCATTTCATTAAGGAAAAGAAATCTGCATTGGAAACTCCAGAGAATAATTTCTATTTTAAATTATCGAAGTTGGTTTGATTAATTTATAAAGCTTCATTTTCGGAGTCTTATTTTGTAGGGTAACAAGTTCCATTCTAATCAATCATGTTGTAGAATTTGAGAGGGAAACGGGTGGAAGTCGAAAATATCTTTACCTCATCATAGGAATAACATAATTTGATTATATGTACTAAATTTGTGCATATCTATATATTCTATCCACATATACCTTCTTAGTTGTTATCTGCTGATGTAATTTGAAAATCGTATTATTTGAATGTCTGAGTGCCATTAACATCTTTCTAGTTGCTATGATTATAGGATGTGATTTTATGAACACGTTTAGCTTGTTAAGCATGTTCAACTAGTCTTCCTTCCTCTATTTCATACTTGGAAATTTGTATTTCAGGTACATGGTTATTTCAAGGCTTAACAGAGCACCCTCTATACTTTATACTGTGGTATTGTGATTCTATTAGATTCTTTGTTGAACCACTATATATACAATATCTAAAATCACGAGTTTAGAATAGAGGGAAAGTACTCTGACACACTGTAAAATTGTAACGGTTAGGTAAGCTAGAAATAGCTTCTTCTCTTGAAATCATTTTGAACAATAAAAATGTCTTATAGCCATACTTAGATCATGTTAAAATATGAAGCGTGATTGGGAGGTCTGCATCCGTTTTCACTTGTAGGAACTGTAATGGTTGAAAATATAGGTAAAAGTCTATGTTAACAAAAACTCGACTTTCGTATGCTCTGTAAACCAGTTTCTATTTGTAGATTACGGCAAATAGTAAATAAATACTTAAAGATTGTCTGCAGAGTTGTAGACATGAAGGTTGGAGCCGTGTCGCCAAATTTCTAACTGAAGATGTCCCTCAATTTCTAAAGTCAGAGGATCTAAAAGATGTTCAGGAAGTGCTGTCTGTTGTTTTTAAACCGCCACCTAGTGAATTGAGAGGGTTAATAACATGGATTGCTGAAGTTCGCAGACAAGAAGATGGAAATCTCACATTGAGCGACGAGGAAAAAGGAAGGCTTGCTTTAAAGGTTTTGACTCTACTTCCTTTCTGTTTTTTGGGGTGGGCTTAATTTCACTCTTGAATCTGTCAAGTACATAATTTGCATAATTAGGAACTTCAAATAAATGAAAAATAACAACATTTGAGAGATTTGAAATTTCAGGCTGATATACTGGAACAGATTCGAACAACTGCAGTCTTCAAACATGTGACCAGATGGTTGGATTCTGAAAATTCACGTTCTAAAACATATGCAAACCTTGGTGACGAAGATACGCTAGCAGTACTTGGCACCGGTGTTTGTTGCCAAGGGGCAGATCTTTTGACTGGTTGTGGTAGGTTAGGTTTGTCAGGTGGAAAAAACTGTTGTAAAATAGAGGTAAAACTTCTGAATGTTGACAGTGACAATCCAGGAACATTAATTTCAGGAACTGTTACAAGTAGTGGTGGTAGTGAAGAAGTTGAAGTGTTGGTCCCTCTGTGTCAAAGGGAGCCAAGCAGGCTATGTCTTTATAATGAAGGTCACTGCATAGAGATGCACCCGTCTGATGCAGATTTCTTAACGGTACTTTTATTGGCCTTGCCCTTGCATACATGGTCGGGTTTTAAAGAAGAAAAGCTGCGAGTGGAAGTTTTGAGCCTTCTAGCAACTGAAGATCTCCCTCCCCTACTTCAGGAAGAGGTAATGTTCGGTTATTGACTAGATAAAACTGGATTCCAACTATGAATTTTATGCCAAACCGTGGCTATTATTTTTCATGGTAAATATTTTAATAGGATTTCATTTTTAATAACTCTTCTTACGAAGTTCTCTTGTCTTACAAGTGTTTTCCTTCTCAGTTTACAGCAAACTGTGAATTCGCACCATTTGAAAATAAATGTAATTAAAGGATTGTCTCTTTTAGTAGTGTCAAGATATTACCCTCTCTATAGACAATAAACATTTACGTTGACCATCTTTAGAATATTCTGAATGCTTCAGTTGCTCATAATATATATTAAAGCTTAATAGATAGTATCATTGGCATGTTATGAATTATCAACAGAAGATATGGTTTATATATATATATATATATATATATATATATATAAAATGGGAATTAATAGATCCGTGTGGGATAAGGTTTGATGGTGATTTGGCATTGCCAATGTTTATTAACATGCTCTAAAATTTCACTAGCCAACAAAGTTGAAGAGGTAAAATAATCAATGTATATAATATCACCTTAATTTAAAATAATCAGAGTTTTAATTATAAAAAAAATATTTTGAAATATTCTTCTGACTTTAGCATTATTTTTTTCTGTATATTGGTGGAACGAACTTGGTATTAATTGAAAAGTTAGTAATTGTTTTATCTAAATTTGTACTAAATGAATATTTTTAATTTCCCAATTAATTTGGTTTTGAGTTAGCAAAATTTGCTGGAATTAATTTTCCAACTAACAAATAAGAAAACTTGCCTAAGAAACTTGATATGAAACCAAGTAAATCTTGTTCATGTTCAAATGTATGTATAGCATAGAAATCTCAAGAAAGCATGAATTGATACCATGGGTTCTACATTGTCGAAGAGGCTTCATGAAAACCTAATGAATGGAACTTAGTGGGTTGGGTGGAAATAGTATTATAACTTTTCAATGTAGTCATTAATCTGATTAATTAGCTTCTGATACGTAGCAGTA
This sequence comes from Vigna reflexopilosa, assembly GCA_027742785.1. Lineage (NCBI taxonomy): Eukaryota > Viridiplantae > Streptophyta > Magnoliopsida > Fabales > Fabaceae > Vigna > Vigna reflexopilosa. The sequence goes on along the minus strand of CM050914.1, from coordinate 9,070,535 downwards.
ATTCTTGAAACAGGTTTTGTTATTGAGAGACCAACTTCATTTTATCATGCAAGGTTGGGGTGACGTGTAGAACACACCTGAGAAAAACTATTGTTCTACATTTGTGCTGTACTGCGTAATTCTGTAGGGAAGAATAACATGCAGATTTGCATAAATTGAAAGATGAATCAACTGAATGTGCCAAAAGGTGAACGTTCTCTGATATTTCTCACTTGGGTAATAAATTATGAGAAGTTAAAAAAACTCTATTTCATTTTATAATATTGATCTATTGAAGATAAATGGATGGATATAAATATAATCATGCATGGTATATCATTTTTGTTTTTCTCCAAATGGATATATTTTCTCTTTTTGAAGCTAATCATTTCCTTCAACCACATGATATTTTTTCAGCTGTTATATTACGTGTAAGAACTAGTAACATTTATCTTTTATTACATTATCGTTACGTGTGCGCTAAAAGTTGACATTTGGAAACATGCAAAGATTCATGCGAAGTTAATGTTAAATGAATTGAACAATGCTGGCAATTTCTGTTTCAAGAATTTCAACTTATCGTAAATGGATTGTCCTTTTGCTTTTTTTGTTTGTAGAATTATTCATTGATACTCTAAATGGTTCTTCATAATATCACTGAGTTGGTTAAAACTGTGGAGTAAAAGATCTTTATTTTGTCTTTTCTAATTTTATAAGTATGGAATAAATTTAATTAAATTACATTAATATCTTACTATTATGTCATGTCATAATGATATAAGAACTTGATTTCACTTTTAGTCTAATCTAATTTTATTTTGCTTCTAATTTTATTTGAATTTCTTAATTCATAGTATATATTTCCTGTCTTAGTGTGTTCCCATTTTTGTATCAGCAAACTTTTTAGGCATATGTGACTCTAACCATAGAATCAACACGAACGCAGTTGTTTTTGAAGATATAAAGCTTAGTTCTACTAAGTAAAAAGTATCTGCCTAAGTTTTAAAAAATTAACAACATACTTTTATATTTTAACTATAGCATTTAATTTATTTCAAAATAAAATAAGTGGAAAATACATTAATATAATGTTCCTGAAACAGTACTCTAGGTCGTACTTATGGGTCTCGGAGCTATTCATCTATTGTTTATTATCTCACATAACAAATCAAATTACCAAAAACTTTAAATAGGACGTAATTTTTATCCTTGATGAACTGATATTTCAATTTGGTATATGAGTTAGTCGTAGTTCACTTTAAAAAAGAAATTCTTTTCGAAGATTTCCTGAAGTGAGACCAAAATAAAATCCTAGTTTTCAAGTGAGAAGGGTCAAGTAGGTTTACTTAAAAAATTTAATTAATTCTTAAAAATAATATTATTTATGTATATAAAATTATATATTTTATTAGATAATCTAATATATTATAATTTTATTATATTTAAATTAATATTTTTATATCATATTTATTATTATGTCTTTATATAAAATATATAATACATAGTTTAATATAATTATTAATTATAATCTATATATTAATTTTATCAATTTTTTAGAATTTTTTTTTATAAAATTTAATAAATTAAGATAAATTTAAAAATACAACATAACAAATATAAAGTCTAGTCAAAATATGAAAACATTATATTAATTATAATATAATTACTAAAGTTTATTTATAATTACTAAATATTACATTAAAAATTAATGTAAAAATTAATACTGAACAAATTATAATAATTTTAAAATATAAAAAATTAAAGTTTTTTTTATTTACATTAAATTTTTCAAAACCAAAATACATAAAAAATTATTAAACATTTAATATATGCTTAATTATTTTAACTATTAGTAAAGTTAAAATCAAATTAATAGAATTAAAATGTAATTGATTTTTGCATTATATTAAACATAAAATATATTAATACTTATTATCATGATTCAACTATTTATCATAAATTAAAAATTAATTTAAAGTTAACGATGAATTGAAAATGAGAGAAAAATACGTAATTAAATATTTAACAATAGAAAAGGTTTAACAAAAAATAATTTGTAACACCCAAACTCCCTTACAAAACACCGACAAACTATCATTTTCATTTGGCTTATGAAGTGACTCAAACACACCCACATGTACCTAAGTAACCCTAATTTATTTTTCTTCAACTGTGACTTCAACCTAACTATTCATTTCTCTTCAGCAACCATCTACAACTTCAATTCGACTTTCTTCTCCTAAACCCACAACATTTATTCGACTTCTTTTCTATTTTCGAATTAAATTATCATCATTTTTTTTTTAATTTTGCATGTTATTTGTTGCTGAAATTATAAATTTGTATATTTATTTATAATAAATTATTTTATTAAAAAACTATAACGTTTTATAAATTCATGTAAATATAAATTCAAAAAATATATTTAATTTAATATTTATAATTTTATTAGGAATAAAATATTTGAAGAGTAATTATAATAAATAAGATAATTTAAATATATTTTAAATATGGTAACAGAAAAAATATTATCATAAAATATTTTAATTATGATTGATTTTTGTAAAACTAATTTTGATAAATATATATTTATTTGGTTAAAATAATTTATGTAATAAATGTTTTTTTTATAATAAGCTTAAAAAGTAAAATTAAACAATAATATGATTGTAGCTAGAAATATTTGGAAAAAAAAAATTAAGATTTAATAAGTTTGGAGGTTTATATTTATATAAATTTGAGTTAATTAGTTCTCTGTGCAAATTGTTGGACATTGATCAAGTCAACTGGAGACAGATCCTGTCCTGAAAAAAATCAACAGAAAGAAGACTTGAATACAGAATGAGGAAAAAGTTAAAAGCACCAGATACATTTGTTTCACATTTTTTTTTTACATTTCAGGGTATATAAAGGAGGGAATATTCATCCTAATGTCTGTTAGAAAGATATAAAAATTATTTCCAGATATCTTCTCTTCACATGTATATACAGTTTTTATTGTCAAGTGTAATAAGAAAACTACATTCTGATGGGAAGCTGGAACTTAATTTTCAAATCCCACTAAAGCTTTCACTTCACTTTTATTATAACTATTTCTAAAATTTAAAAAGGATTCCTAGGAATATCAAAATTAAACCAAACACAAGTTCAAATGTCTTAGAATCCTGGATAGTGATTCCTAGGGAAACATTATATCATGAAACAAAGTCCCTAAAAGGATGAGAATCCACAATCTCCTTTGCTTTATCCTCATCTCCAACTATTTCACCAGTTCGGGAAAATGCCATGAATACCACACTGTCAAAGAAAGTGAATTATTTAATGTTATACAAAACTACCTCACTCACTCTCATAGAGATATCCTTATCAAGTGTATCAAGAAGGAAGATAGCTTGAATAACCATGTTGTCCACTCTATTAACAGTAAATTTCACCTTCGCTCTGCTGTAACTATGTTCCAGACCAAGTTGGGCCTTTTCCAAATCTCCAGCCTATGAAATCCAAAACAGGACAAATATTAAAATCTTCCCCTTCTCATCGAGGCGTATGGGCCTGGCGGGGCTGGTGACCGGAGATGCAGACGAAGAAAACGGCGCGGCGACGTCGGAGGAGGGCGGGGACGCGTCGGCGGGGCTATCCCTGCTTCTGTTGAAAAGCTTGAGCATATTTCTCCCTTTCTCGGCTATCACTTTTTTCTTCCTCTTCCTCCGCGCCGCCCCATTCCGAGGCTGAGGCGACTGAGACTGGAACCGAGACTGGGTTTTGGACTCGCAAGGTCGCAACGACGAGGGAAAGGAACCGACGACGGCGATGATTCAAGAAGGAGAGAGAAAAAAACCTGAGAGCTCATGACACCGGAGAGAAGATCGGAGAGAAAGTGAAAGAGGTAAAAGAATTTTATTTAAAACTTAAAATAAATTTCCTTTTAAAATAAATCCACCTCATCACCTTTTCGTACGACACCTGTTTATGAAATACCACCGTTTACATACTTTAACAACAAGAATTTTATTTATTTAATTTTTTATAAATAAAAACTCAATTGAATATTTTTAAAATATAGAGACCTAATTATGTAAATATGCAGAAATAGAAAACTTCTAACCTATTAAATCAAAAATTAATGTAAAGTTAATATATTTATCTGGAAAAACGATACATGTATCACGTTGTTTGGTTTGGTTTTGAGATGAGACGTTAGAAAAGCTATGCTTGTATCACATGGTAGTTGTTATGGTGGAAGTCCTAAGTTCCCACTAAAGACATTAATATAAGTTGTCTTATCTCTGCATATACAAGTTATTTGCCTGACGGTTTTTTTATGTGTTTGATAATGTTTTTAATTTAAACAATTAATATATTATTTAAAAAAAGAGAAAAAATAAATATTAAGGTAAATAATTGGTTTCAGTAGTAAGTATTAACATATTTCTTTTCCTTATAAAAAAATTACAATACTTACAAAAATGAATTTTTAACGCATTCAAGAAATCAAAGCATAATTCGATGTAATGACACTTTTATAAATTGTGAGAAATTATAAATATCGATTAAAAAAGACCTGTAGTTTAAAGAGTTTACGACCTTGGTTATTTACATAACAGAGGTTAATAGACATTATTACAAACTGACGTTCTCTTGAAAAATGCAACTTTAAATTTTAAATATTTAATTTTGTTAGGTTGTAGACCTTCATTCGTTTGAACCGATGCCATAGGTATTTAATGTCTTGATTTTTCAAAAAATTGAGGTAAAAAAGTTGAACAAAATTTTAAAATTATCATTATAATTTTTATTTTTATTTTTAGAAAGGTTTTAGGCAACAACTATCTTTAAAACCGAAATGGTTAATATTATATTGAAATTAATCACGTGGTTACATTAGAAAACAAAAAATAAATGTTTTACATATTAATATTATTTTTGTTTTAACAATTAATGAAAAAGAAACACAAACACATATTTATTTACGTTAATTAAAAAAGTTTAAAAAAATCTAGAAGAATTAAATTTTTTATCTTTTATTATACAAAAAGGAAATATATTACTTTTCGTACTAAATCAATAATATTATTATGAATAATAAAGTATGTTAGATTTATAGGTGAAACTATCATTAGATATTATATTTTTATTAAGTGTTTTAATTGATTTGTGGCTATCTCACCCACCTAGAGAATCAAAGGTGGGTGCGGATTAGCCTATCAATCTTTTCTAAAAAAAATGAAAATGAAAATAATTTAGATTTTTTATATTATATTATTTAAAAGATATAAATTTAGAATACTGTGATGATTTAAATCATTAATTATATATAAATTAAGTTTTAACTATTAATTATAATAACATAGATAATAATCTTTTAAACCAATTAGAAAATGTTGAATTGCCTCTAATATGAATTAAAGTTTCTAGACTATGATTTCTTATTGGTATAACTACATGTCTTACCCTTCTCTATTTGAGATTGAATGGGTAATTAGAGTGTCAAGATAACTTTCAATGTTTGGACTCCCACGTCAATGCTTACACTACTGAAATGTCATAATATAATCTTTTTACGAGATTCATGGAATTACGCCAAAAACATATACCATGCACATAATCAATAACAGACTCATCATCATCATCACAATATCATACATGAATAAACATCCTACATACTCACAATCATGTTATCAATCCATGAAACATCACAATCCATAATAATCATGCATAGAAACCATGGTAAACCACTTCAAACAATTTAAAAGAAATAGAAAATCATAAAAAATCACAGTGGTGCTCAGACTTACGCTCAACATAAAAGCTCTTGCAAAAGAGAGCGCTCAACGCAAAGATCTCACAAATTGTCTCACTCAGTAAAACCAATTTGTCGCTCAACAAAAAAGGATTAAATTGGTTACATACCAACTCGTCGCTTAGCGATCTGGAGCATAACTGCTTCCAGACTTGCATAGCGAAGCTAAAGTCAACACCACACTAGCATTGCTTAGAACCATATGAGAAACCAACAACTTAATCACTATGATTTTGGGAGCAAGAGACCTATTTAGATTATTGAATTGATATTCTTGACTCGGTACATGGTTCAAACATAGGTTTCAATATCAAAATGGATACCAATTTGCTTAAATGGTCAAATTCTTAGACCCTCAACTCAACACCAATTCAACCAAACACAAACAACATTCAACAATCAAACACAATAGAATTTCCGTATGCTAAACTACCAATTTCAGCAACTAACATAGTTTTATACAATTCAAACATACTAACTCAAATCATCAAATTACTAAAAGCTTAAAAACAAGATATTTAGCTTCTCTTACCTTTTAGAGGATCAAACTGTTGTAAGAATCCTAGAACGAATCTGACAACTTAAGGAACTCTATCTACTCTTACAAACCATAGATAATTAGAACCATTGATCAACAAAGAGTCTTATACAAACTCATATGACACATGCAAATTAGAACAACTCACGTGCACCGAAAAACACTCAAACAAATAAAAAAACATAAACTAACTTACTATTCTACAAAAACTAATGTAAAAAGGAGATTTTCAAAAAATTATATGTTTTTAAATAATGTAAATCGTTCATAACAAAAATTATTTATATTAAAATATTTTAATATTAAAATAATAAAATTTCACTATTTATATATTACTATCACTTCTAACTTATTTTTTAAGTCTTTACATTTTACATATGTAAAACACTCATGTTATTTTTTAGAAATAATATTTTATAAATACTTTATATTTTAATATAAAAAACACAATTTTTTATAATTATTTGGAAATAAAAACGTATTTAAATTTCTATTTAATTAAAGATATTAATTAATGAATATATATTTTAAATATTTATATAATTAAAAATGTTTATATATATATATATATATATATATATATATATATCGAAGAAGTTAGTTTTCATCATTTCTGATTATAATATTATATAAAAATTGATTATAATTGATATATGTTTTAAGGAGATATTATTTTAAAGTGAATTTCGTTGAGAAAAAAATTTAAACAAATGACATAAATCTTAAAGAAGTGAATTTTACATTAAAATAATATTATTTGAATCCGTGACTGAATATTATAAATAACTCCTACGGATGATGTGGCTTGATACCATCTCGCTTTAAATTGAATTCCAGTCATTCACGCATTCTCCCATATTTGGCCTCCATGCAATCCATCACCCATCACACACCAAAACCGAAACACATACTACAATGCTCCCAAAGATTCTGTTAACAAATCACAACCAACAACATTTACTTCCACTCTACTTTTCTGTCTTTTACAACTAAAGTTAGGTATTTCTACGAAGAAAAAGGTTCATGGGAGATACAAACATCAATGAGATATAAATTTAATCATATAAAAAATTGACATCATTCTTTATTCAAAATCTTAAGACAATGAATTAATGAGTCTTTCATCTTTATATATTATTCTATTTTCTCATTTTTATCCCATATGAAACTTATATTCATACTTACATCTCCAACAAAATTCAGATTTTCCGTTGATTTTTTTATATTATTCATTCTCCTGTTAAACTTTTCAAATATATAAATATTAATATATACAAAGAAATTAATATATTTTAAAACATAAAAGATTAATATCACATAATATATTTTAAAGGATAAGACTAAAAACTCAACACGAAAATTCAAATTCAAATTCTTCCTGCTTCCACCTTCTTCATATCAACAAACACAATCACCAAATGGAAATTGGGCCAAAGATATTTCTTGGCCCAACTTCCTTTCTTTCCCCTTCTTCTACTCTTCTGGTGTCTATCTATAAAAATAAAAAATAAAAAATAAAAAACACATTTTGTAACAACTTGTGCAACATAAATATTACAAAATAAGAGAAAGAAAAGAGAGAGAATGGAAGGGAGTGTGAATTGTCACCCATTGCTGAAAGGAGGTAGAAGAGAGAAAGGTTACAGCCATGGCTTATCCTCTTCTCAGATGCATGTCATGTCTTCTATATGTCACGCCCTCTTTCCTTCTTTGCCATTCGAGGGAACTTCTCATGTCCCTTTTCCTCATGAGGTAATTTTTCAAACACTTACCTCTTTACTGCAATCGATGCATAATTCAGTTTATCAGTTCTTTCTGCTTAACAAACTCAACCGATCCACGGTGCTTCAATTCATTCACTTCGATGAAAATCAGGCTGCAGAGCTTTTGCGCAAGAGGGTTGTGCCAGAAGCATTGTCCCTGGTGAGTTGGGTTCTTTGGATACTGTCCTTCAGATTGGGGACACTGTTTCTCTGTGGAAGACTTTGCTTGAACTGGAAGTGGCCTTTCATCCACAACTTCTCTGAGATCTCCTTGGATAAGAGAGAAGAGATTCTCAGGAACTGGTCCAGGGAGAAGCGTTGGGTGCCCCTGCGGATAGTCTTTTTGCTCATCAAACTTGCTTTCTTCTACACTTTCTTCTCAAGGGTAAGTTTTCTCGCTTGTTCTGATAAGATTGAATTCAGTGTTGATTGAAATTTTGAATTGCAGATCACGATTTTGCATCATTATTGTTAAGCATCGCGGTATGTACATGTGCTATTTCTTGCATCAAGTTGTCATTCACATTTAATGATCATAAATTGGGATATAATGCCACAGTTAAAAAAGGATTTCGTAGTTACTTGAAAAACCATCTCTATACACTTCACAAACAGACAGACATTTTCAAAAGTTGACTCATGACTTTAATGTATGAGATAATGATATGTTAAGTTTGACAAATGACTTCAATAGATGAGTTATTTGCAAAAGTTACCACTAAAATATGGATATTTGATTGACCAACACGTTTCTTGGTAAATATTCAAGGATATTTTATTCTTTATTTTCAAAACATTTTAAGTGAATTATCTATTTTGTCCTTTCAATTTTTTACTTCAATATACATTTGTTATATATTTTTTATCTCTCTAGATTATGATAACTATTTTTTCTCCCATCATATTAATTAAATTAAACGTATATTTTAAAAAAGGTTATATTATCTTGAAATTTTAAAAAAAAATTGCTGATAAAAAAAATCGCCAATTAAAAAGAACGCATGGAATATTAGATGATATGGTTATTAATGAATACTTGTCCCATTTCAGAATAATAGTCTTTTTAGCTTTTCTTTTGTATTGTAAAATAGTTTTTTTTTAACTATTTTTTTCCAACAATACCTTTGTATATATAATTGAGAATAGTCAATACAGAATCATTTATATTGAATAGAAACAATAAAAAAAAAACAGTTTAAAAAAGGTTAAAAATAATTTTATATAAATTTCCTAACTAAATATTTCTTCATAAGTGTGTCACGATCTTTAAAGGCTGTTTTTTTAAAATGGACCGAGGATCACTTGGACAACAACTAGATTAGTGTAGTGCTAATTAATATTTTCATTAATCCGATGATGAATCTGATTTTAAATTCTCGTTTAGCATGTTATCCCAAATTATTTACTTATTTAATGTTTATATATTTTTGGCCTTTTCATATGTTCCCCCAAACAATGCAGGCTGATGAAAATGGACATAATCCTGCATGGGAAGCAATTGGATACCAGGTGGACACCAAGGAAAAGTTGGTACAGAAGGAGAGGCCTCTGCAAAGGGGATTAATAGAGACTATGTATGAAACTGATTATACTTTGATGCAATCCCTCACTGAAAAAGGCCTGGAAGTTACTGAAGATAAACTGCAGAACCTATACAAGGTCAAATGTGATGTTGTCATTGTAGGGTCTGGTTGTGGTGGTGGAGTTGCAGCTGCAGTTCTTGCAAACTCTGGTCAGAAAGTAATCGTCCTAGAGAAAGGAGAGTATTTTGTTTCCCATGATTATTCTTCTCTGGAAGGACCATCCATGAACGAGCTATACGAATCAGGTGGCATTCTGCCAAGTCTTGATGGGAAGATGATGATCCTAGCTGGCTCAACTGTGGGTGGAGGCTCTGCTATAAACTGGTCTGCATGCATCAGAACACCCGATTCTGTTCTGAGGGAATGGTCGAAAAAAAATAAAATTCCACTTTTTGCAAGCTCTGATTATCAATCTGCCATGGACACGGTATGCAGAAGGATTGGTGTGACAGAGAAGTGCAAGAAACAAGGGTTTCAGAATCAAATTCTCATACAAGGATGTGAGAAAATGGGCCTGAAAGTAGAGTCAGTGGCTACAAATTCCTCAGCAGATCATTATTGTGGTTCATGCTGTTATGGTTGTAGGACAGGAGATAAGAAGGGCACTGACTCTACTTGGTTGGTTGACGCTGTAGGAAATGGTGCAGTGATCCTCTCAGGATGTAAAGCTGAGAGATTCATACTTGAAGATGGAAATGGTGGAATGAAGAAAAAGAAATGTTCAGGAGTTATTGCAGCAGCAACGTGGAGGAGTAAGGTAACAAAGAAACTCCTAATCGAATCCAAGGTAACTATTTCAGCATGTGGCAGTCTGTCCACTCCTCCTCTAATGATTTCCAGTGGACTGAAAAATCCAAACATTGGAAGGAATCTCCATCTCCACCCAGTTCTATTTGCATGGGGATACTTCCCAGAAGACATGACAAACTTCAGTGGCAATAACTACGAGGGTGGGATCATAACTTCGATCCACAAGGTATTTGCAGAAGATTCCACCCCAAGATTCATCATAGAAACACCTGCGGTAGGACCAGGATCATTTTCAGCATTGGCTCCTTGGCTTTCAGGGCATGACATGAAAGACAGGATGGAAAAGTATGGAAGAACTGCTAACATTTTTGCCTTGATTAGAGACCATGGTTCAGGAGAAGTGAAGGCTGAAGGGAGAATAACTTACAGACTTGACCAAGAGGACAAAGAAAACCTTAGAATTGGACTAAGGAAGGCCTTGAGGATTTTGGTTGCAGCAGGTGCTGTGGAAGTTGGCACATTCAGGAGTGATGGGCAAAGACTCAAATGTAGAGGGATGAAGGAGGAAGATTTAGAGGAGTTTCTTGACACTGTGACAATAGTTGGGGGTCCAAGGTCCAGGAATGAACTCTGGACAGTGTTTACATCTGCACATCAGATGACAAGTTGTAGAATGGGTGCCACTGAAGAAGAAGGTGCAATTGATGAAAATGGTGAGAGTTGGGAAGCAAAAGGCTTGTATGTCTGTGATGGGAGTATTTTGCCCACTGCAGTTGGTGTCAATCCCATGGTAACCATTCAGTCTACAGCATACTGTATTGCCACCAAGATTGCAGAATCACTTACCAAAGCCAAACAAACCATAAATACTTAACTTTTGTTATTTCATTGCATTATTTTAGTCAAATTGTATTATTTCCACGCAAGTTTTTAGTTAAAAAGTTGTATTATTTCAATGCATAATTTATTACACCCGCATTGTTACTTGTACTTAATGAATCTCCATGTAACAGTGTCAACGCATGCTATGGAGGACTTCATAATCAAATTTTAATCTCTGTTTTAATGAATTATATACTATCACTGTTTAAGGTTATTACATTTTCTTGATTTTACTATTTCGTATTTTTATTTTTCCACCATAATAAATTACTTAAATATGAAGAGAAGAATAAGTGCATAAATAATAATAATAATAAATAATTAATGTTATCTTAAATTTTGAAAATAACAGTTAAATAAAAAAAAAACATCTGAAAATGAAAATTGATAAAAAGGAAATGGCTAAGATTCTTTCTACTTTTATTACAATTTATATTTAGATTTCTAACCAATATATAAAAAACTTATTTTCTTTTTTTTCTCTCCTTTGTCTTCATCCTATGCACTAGTGTCTTCTATATAATTCAGAAGCACAACGACAACAATAGTGTCGTATCGACAACATGCATCTATTGTCTGAACACGAACCTCATACCCTAATTATTGGATGTAGGGTAACGAGTTGGCAAAAGGAAAAATGATGAGGTCCACAAGTCGAATGAACAAAAATGAAGAGGTTTCAATTAATTTCATTCTCATATTTAAATATATTGAATTTAACATACTGTTTTTTAAATATTGTATTTTAATAAAGTGATATAAATTTATTTTATTTATTTATTTACAAATTATTTTAATTGATATCAAATAAAAATTTATTTTAATAACAAACAGTATTTATTTTTTAAAATATTAATTGAAAACATCTTTTTGGAGTGATATTGATAAGATTATTTTCCATTGATATTGATATTAATAACAATGACTTTTGCGGAAATTTGAATTGTTTGATGAAAAATTCTTACACCTGATATTGGTAAAATGTAATCTTAGTTAAAGTTGACCAAATGTAAATAATATTGGTATCATCCATCAAAAACTAATCTCAACAATTATTGAAAAAAAACCCTTATTACTATGTAAATTAATAAATTATAATCAACATTAATAAAAAAAAATAGTGCTCTTAATATTTGTTAAAAAAATATAAGCATATATCAATAAGATGACCTACAATAAAATAACTCTAATTGAATTAAAGTAAACAATAAAATTATATTTAACATATATGAGAAATAATGTTTATATGGACCAGAAAGAATTGTATTAGTATTTGTAAAAATAAGTAATACTAGCTTATACAAATGATAAAGTAAATTCAGCGATATTAACGGAAAATAATTTTGATTAACTTCAGTTTTTTTTTTATTGATATCACTTGATAATGCTTTACTTAAAATCGAAGTAAAAAAATATTAAGCAAAAACATAATTTTAAGAGTAAGAATTATAAACTTAAGAATAATAATAATTTTAATTTTTTATTTATTAAATAAAATTTGAAATACTTTAATTTTAGATAATCGGATTTCTCTTTTAAATTTTTAATTTATTTTTCTTGTATACTCAAATAACACATAATATCATAAAATATTTTAAATTCTCCATTAAAAAATCATTTTTTAAAATTTTTAATTTAAACACGTAACTATCATGTGAATAAAAAGAATATAAAAATTATTAAAATATAACAAATGTAAATCATTTTTATTGTAAATTTTTTAACATTTTCAAATGTTTAATTTACGTGAGAAATCACTGACGAAGTCGACAAATAGGTAGATACATGAACGTGACTACTAGATTCCCTTCACGTTTTAAGCGTGATATGTCTTCCATGAATAATGTTCTTAAATTAAGGTCTTCTACATAAGTTTGCTTCTATTTTATATAAAAGGTGCTCCTTTGAAATAAAAATAAGTATTTTGTATAAAAAAATTATTATTTATTGTATAAAGGACTATTATTTTATATGCAGCAGATGCTTAATATTTAATGTTCAGTCATTTTTTAAAAGTAAAACCATGACTGAATTTCAGATTTCAAAAAGAATAATATTTTAAAATATTTAATGTTGAAGCATTTTTTAAAAATCAAACCGTGACTGAATTTTAAATTTTAAAAAGAAGAATATTTTAAATGCAATCCTACACTGATAATGTCATTCAACATCCTTAGAATGTGCTTAATATAATTACATATTTTAATAATCCTATTCATATTACTTAAACTTTAGGAATTACCATATAAAGTGTTAAAGAAAACACCAAATAAAGATTATTAACTGTAAAAAGACTGAGTGCAGACTTGTCCATACTACTCTATGCAATGCCTTTGTTACTGTCCTATTCGCACTTGTTTATTGACCAATTTGTCATGAAAAAGTTGGACCTAATTTTTCCTTAAACGAAAAACATGTTACGTTCATATTTATTTAAAAATATATATTAGATATTCATTTGAAAAAAAAAATATTTACTAAGCAGAACGAAATTAATTTTTCTTTTTAAATTAAAAGAATTTTAGTTATATAATCTCTAAACAATTCAAATAATTTCTTTATAACTACAACGTTTCCTTTTACTTATTTTTGTACTTATATGAATAAAACTCAATAACATTAAAGTATTCAAATAATTCTCAACATCAATTACAATCCCTACACAATACACTACATTATGACCATTTTAGAGGTTATCTATATTAAGTTTTAAAAATATAAATAATTCTCTTTACATAAATATAGTAATATATACATAGGATATTCTATTTATAATAAAAAAATATAATTAATTAATTCAAAAATATAAATAAAAATAATAATTAATTAATTAAAAATAAGATATTTATCTAAGATATCTAATCATCAAATATATCTACTATTTCCTCTAAAGATATTATATACAAATCGTATATATCAAACTTATTATAAATATAACCAATTCTTGGTTCTCATAAAGATTTAATGAAAATGTATACTAACTAATCACTTGAATTAATGAATGAAATGACAGTCAATCTCAATGTGTTTGGTCCTTTTATGAAATACATGATTAGATCGAATATGAAAAAGAGTCTAATTGTTACATATAAGTATATCAAACTCCTCTAAAGAACAAAATCTTTGTTAAAAGAGATAACACAATAAATAGAATGAGTTAGACGACTAATGAATAATAAGTTGAAAGGAGACCTAGGGACATAAAGAAAAATATCAATGGATAAAAAAGAAAAAAGGTTAACACTCTCAATACCATGAGCTAAAATTCTAGATCTATCAACCATTATAATAGAAGGTAAAGGATCCAAAGAGGACAAAGTGGAAAACAAAGATTTGTTACTAATAATTGATTTGTGACTCTTGAGTCAGGAACCTAAGGACCAAGAGAAGAAGATGGAGTCAAACCAACAAAATATGTATTATGCGTGCTACATATGTAATGGAACTAGAAGGTTGTTGATCCTTATACCATTTGAGAAATTTAATGAAAATAACAGAGTCATCGATAATATCAAATGAAGGAGGATTCCTAGTAGGTGATTGTGAGGCATGAGCAATATCAACAACAATTACAGATCTAGAAATATTATCGTGTAATGCATAACATTTGTCAATCTTGTGGCCTAGCTTGCCACAATGGTCACACTTGTAACGTCTTTTTCTCGACTTGCGAGGGTGATGATCATCATGTTAAGATGATTATATAAAGGAATCATCAACATAAATATGTGTATAATTGATGAGTTTACTAGGTACATGCAAAAGAGTGAAACAAATAAAAGTCAAAGTGGGTATAACAAGTGAACCCAAAATCTGATCATGAATATGGAAATATTTATCAGCAAGGTCGTATAATGCCAATATCATGAAGAACTTTAACCGTTGCTCTATTTCTTGGGCAGGAGTACATGCAGAAGGTAATAATTCATTAAATTCATGAAAAAAAGCATGAATTTTGCCCATATAATTAGTCATAAAATCTTGATGTCGAAGAGCAACAACATTAAAAAGATCATGACAAAAATTATAAATATGTTGAGTATCATTGATGTAGAATAATTTGGCATGTTCCCATATTTCAAAACATGTTTCGTAAGAACAAAAAAGTTGTTTTAAAGAAGAGTGAATGGTACCCTTGAGAACAATGCATAATCGAGTATCAATTTTCAACCAACGAGTAACTACAACGAAATCAATAGTCGTCACGTTCTAAATAATATGATCAACATATTTGTGACTCTTAAGCCAAATTTTAACATATGATGCTCAAATCGCATAATTAATGTCATTTAAGTTATCAAAAGATAAATATACATTGATATAGTTAGTATATATAGACGACTATGTCGTGTTGGTGACAAAAGATAATTTAGAAAAGAAAACATGGAAAAAAACCATTGACAAGCAAGAGGGAGAGGGAGAGGGAGAGAGGGAGAGAGAAAACCTAAAAATAAAAAAAAATGCTAAATCAACATAACAAATGTTTAATATAATAAAGAAAAAGTTGTCTCTGAAATTAATCTCCCTTTTATTAAATATTTACATGAGATATTATATTTATAATATAAAAAAATAACTAAACCCAAAATATAAATAAATAATAATAAATTAACTAAAAATTTAAAATAAAAGATAAAAAAATATATATTTATGTAATAATTTAATATATTTAACAAAATCAAATGTTTTTCAAAATCTAAAAATCTATAACAAAATATTCAAACATGACAAAATTTATTATTCAATTAAATAAGTTCAAATAATTATTTTTTTCATCTAATTCACCATGATAAAATCATAATAAAAAATAAAAAATATTTAAAATAAATAAAAAGTTATTTTAGTTAAAAATCTATTTGAATAAAATATCATCCGGTCTTTCATTTACGTTGAGATGAGATAAAAAATATAAAATATAGAAGAAGAAAACCAAAGATAAATGAAAGGAAGACTTTTGGAAGATATTAAGAAAAGAGAAGGAAAGAATAAGGGGTAAAGGTTTACAATTTGTTATTTTCTTTTTCTGTATAAGATTAGTTTTTTTGTTTTTGTTTTAAACATTATTTATTTTTCACAATAACAATATTATATGATATAAAAAAAAACCTCTCTTGCGTGTACTTTTAGGTGAAGTTTTTAATTTGATTTAATATGAATAAGAACATATAATTATTTTCATTAAATAATCTAAGCCGGTAGTTACATAAAAGGAAAAGTGTTAAATGTAGAATTGACTTTTGGATGAATGGCTTGAATGAAGTAAGAGAGAAAGAGATAGACAGAGTTAAGTTGATGGATATAATAAATGATTTGATGGAAAAAAAAACAAGAAAAATTTGTCCAAGTAATAATAGATATTAAAAAAATTGAAAGTCATACAAGAAAAATAAATGTATGAATAAGATAATTAAATTATTTTTTATTTTTTATAAAATCAAGACGCTTTGACTAAAGCATTTTTATCTTAACAAAATAGTTATGTATTTCCGTCAATTCTTTTAAGTTTCAGCCTTGCGATCATACTTCTCTCAGAACTCAAAGAATTTGATTTCTCATAAGGTGTCAGCGGAGTCCTAAAATCAACATCCGCTGATCCCTGGTCGGTATCGTTTATGGTTGAGACTAGGACGGTATCTGATCGTCTTGGAGCCTCCAACTTTCGTTTTTGATTAATGAAAACATCCTTGGAAAATGCTTTCGGAGTTGTTCGTCTTTCATAAATCCAAGAATTTCACCTCTGACTATGAAATACGAATGTCATTTACTGTCCCTGTTAATCATTATTCTGATCCCAAAGACCAACACAATAGGATCAGAATCTTGTGATGTTATCCCATACTAATGTATCCAGAGTGTAAGTTTGCTTTGAGCACTCTAATTTCTTCAAAGTAACAACACCGGAGGCACAACCCGACCAGTTAAAGCCAGGAACGCATCATCGGCAGAAAGAACAAGTAGACCGGTGCACACCAAAAACAGAACGATCAACCCAAATTTTATATAAAATCAAGTGGCTTTGGTAAAGCATTTTTATCTTAACAAAATAGTTATGTATTTTCTATATTTGTTTTTATATCATAATAAATGTATGTAAATTCTTTAAGATTTAGTGAAAAAAGAGAGTAAAAATGATAAAAATAATAATTGATGTCATTTTGAAGATGAACAATAAATTTAGATAAAATTTTCTATAAGTCTGACAATTCTAAAAACAGAATTATTTTTATCTATATTTTCATCTAATGTTTATTTCCGTTTTTATTTAGAATGTAATTCAATTTTACAAAAGATTGAAATATTTATAATAAAAGTATGTTTTTTTTTTAATATTTTTAAGATTAAATTTATATGAATGTATAAAAATAACTATGACTACCTAAAGTTATATATTTTTTTATAAAATTTAAAAACGAATTTTCAGTTAACATAAAATAATATATTACTTTTAATTGATGTGAACTACGTTATTTTCAATCAATATTCATCATAATATAATTCATCTTGTTTTTTTAATAAGTTAAATTGTAATTTTCCCAGCCAATATTAAAAAGGCATTCTAGAATAATTATGAAAAAATAACTTTTTGAATAGTATTAATTTGAAACTTTTTATCTCAACTTATCAAACTATTTTTAAACTTATATAAGTAAAAAACATAATTAAATTAATATAAATTATTTGTCTAATTAGTAAAGTTGATATTATTTATTTAGGTGAAGATTATTTATTATTTTAAATTTATCAAAAACATTTGAATTAATATAGGTGGATCCATTTATTTTATAAATGTCAATTTATGGACAAAAGCATTAAAATAGTATAATTTTGACTTTAAAATTATTATAATAATATAATTTTGAAGTTATGTAAGTTGTATACAACTTCGGTTTATATTATAGTATCGTATCAAATTTATATGATTTTAGTTTATCCCACAATACATTAAAACAGTATTAAAATGATACAATTTTAATTGAAATTAAAAATAAATAGAAAATATTAAAATCATAATAAACTGACATAATTTCTTTAAAATAAAATTATGTCAAACTCACACAACTTCAAAATTATACTATTTTCATAATTTTTTTAGCTTAAATTTCTTTTCCTCAGTCAGTTATAACTTTTTTTTTTTCACAAAATGTATGCAATTGATAATTTAGTTAGATTGAAACAATATCTTCTGTACTTGGTATGACTGAAATATATGATCTAAACAGAGAAATTAAAACTTAAGAAATTCAAGATAAAAACAATTCAATATTAATATATCTTATTTCCTAAAGTTATAGAATTCTATCCAAATTCAATGTAAAAAATGTTTCAAATCATTGTCTCAAATTACATAAATAAATAAATAAATAAATAAAGGTAAAACTATTTATCTCAATAATTAATAAGATAAAATTTTAACTAATTTTTTTAAAAAATAAAAATAAAAAAACAAGAACTACAGAATAACTGATAAGTTATGCAAATATAAAAGGCAGAAAAAATGACTCATCTCTTGCACCGCTTGGCACTAATGTAATATCTGCTAGTAATCAAGGCCATTTAGTTGCGTCAGCGAATATAAATACCACACTCCATAACTTCTTCATTATTCCAACGTTACCTCTTCCTCGTTATCATCGCTTTTCTTCTCTCCAATTCACATTTATTTCACTCCACTGTTCATCCACACTCAGATTCCTTTTTCATTTTTTTTTTTTTCTGTCTGATGATGGTGATGTCTGCAGTGTAGAAGAAAAAATGAGTACCAAAACAATGCGTCCTCCCTCTCGCCGTGCACCACTGCCACTGAACGGTGCGGGTAAGCGGAAGGAGAGGCATCACGGTTCCCAAAAACCCATATCCTCGCCCATAATTACCAAATTGCCCAAGCTTGAGGGCCCTGATCCTGACCCAGTCTCAACCAACATGCTCCTGGCTGGGTACTTGGCCCATGAATTTCTCAGCAAAGGAACTCTGTTGGGCCGCAGAATGGGCCAATCGCCAAGCCTGCAAGAGGAGTCGCAGCAGCAGAAATACGAGAGGTATGTCGAGCTAACCCTCTTGTTGAAGAAGGAGGGGGCCCACCTCTTTGACATTGTAAACCCAAACCAATTGGCCCAATTCTTAAAGCTATGATCAGACTGTTTTCTTGTTAATACTAACACATAAGGCCTGGCCAAAGAAAAAAATGGCTAACATAGACTTCCTAGGAACTACCATCAATGGAAAAAGTAGTGAGGAAGATGAATCTCCATTTGTAGCTTTGCTTTTGTCTATCACATCTGACCATCCATACATGCATGCAACTACTTTTATATCTAAGATCATCATGATGAAGATCATGTGTGTGTGATGAGTCCATTCACATGTCACTTCTGATAACTTCGTATGGATCCCCATTCTTCTTCTTCTTTTTTCAATCTTTTTCTAAAAGAATATCTTTTCTGTTTTAATTCCTTCTTGCGTGTTTGTTTATTATTGTTTTATTGAAAATTATTAGTAAAATATAAATAATTTTGAGTCTTAAAGTAAATAAATGGTTTAATTATTTAGTCGTTAAAAATTGGCCATGTGTTATCACTGAATTAATATATGTATGTCATATAGATAGATATAATAATTTATTTTATGCTTTTATGTTGTTTAAATTTAAATTAATAAAATTTTGTATGAAAATTAAATGCTTTAATATTTAAATTAATATGTTCTTATATATTTTTAAAAAAAATTATGAATATTCTCTTAGAAAAATTATATTTGTACCTCATTTTTATAAAAACAAATATTTAATTATAAAGAATTATTTTAATGCAAAAAAATATAAAATATAAAGAACCAAACATAAAATTTAAAAATATAAGATTGGAATAAATTTCTTGTCATTCTTAAAATTCATCGAAAATGTGAATGTCAAATATGTAAATTTAAAGAAATACTATTTTATTTGAAATAAACAATAAAGGTTACATATTCAATTGAATTTGAAATTCTAACTCCTAAAATTAATTCATTAATTAAATAATTTTTTTTAATATTTTAAAAAATATTGTTATTAAAAGAACTGAATACGGATTAAAATAATTAAGGAAGATAAATTGATTACTTTTTAAAACGATTATTTAGTAAAAAAAAAGTCCGAGATGAAAATGAAATGACACATAATTACATAATTAACTTTTCTTAATATTTTAATCTGTTTTAAAGAAAAATAAGCATGGTTGAATTTTGTACTTTTTTTTATATATAATCTTGTCCACTTATGATGATTACTACTTTATTCATTAAAAGAATTAAATTAAACTGATATTTGTTAATTTCTATCTCAAAGGAAAAGTGATGCTTTATTGAAAGAATATGACTATTTTAAAATATTATATTTTTTATTGTCATTATTATTTATAAAATAATCTTAATATGCAAGAGGGAAGGTGTAACGTTTTTTCAATGTACACAATTTTGTTTTTGACCTTTATTATGGGTTAATAACAAAAATAAGTTAGAAAAAAAAATGTAAGATTGAATAAGTTGTATATGATTGGTAAATACTTTTAAAAAACTTTCATCCACAGACATTATAGTATTGTCTATGTTTATTTATTATAACGATTTAAAAATTTAAATTATAATTAATGATAATAATAAATTTATTGACAATATATAATAATGAAAGCCAGAATTTAATAGGAATCTTAATTATTGGTATGTGTCATGACTAATACACCTTAGACGAAAAAGGTTATTCATAATATAAGTAAAGGTTGGTTAGTCCTTGATTAAAATCTATAAATAGATGTTCTAAAAATATATTAGTAAAAAGACACTTTTGATTTTATTTTATTTCTCACATTGGTTTTAAGAAATAATCTTATTTGAAGTACTATGGATATGGTGCATAATAATATGAATATTTGTGTTATATAAAATAAAGATATTACTGTATTAAAAATATTAAAAGTTAACAAACATTTGATGCTACTAGAGCCATAACATTAGGAATGACAGCATAATAAGACAAGCAAGTTAAATTATCTTCATGCCTATTTTCATTTATATTTGTAAGTAGATATACTCATATTATAAGTGTACTTATTTTTATTTTAAATATTAATTAAATAACATTTTATAAAAAGTAAAAAAAATATAATATTGTGGATAGTTCATTGTAAAAAGGTATTTTTAATCTCAAATGTTAAAAATATATAATTATACAAATATCAATATAAAATATTAAATAACAATACATAAAGAACAAATAAATATAAAAAAGAATAAATACATAAGTTTACCTATATATAAAAAAAGGGGAAAAATTAAATATGATAAATAAATTATTCATTAAAATATAATATATCTTCACTATATTCATTTTTACTCATAGAAGATTCTTTTCTTCCGTTTCCTTAACATTTACTAACATCAAATTAAGTGAGAATTTATAAGAATTTACTAATTGGTAATTAATATTAATAGAATTAACTAATTGGTAATTAATATTAATAGAATTAACTAATTTATCCTAATTGGTTTTTTATTACAGTAACTACCCAATTAATTAATAAGATATAATCTATTCAATAACATCATTACATTACATAATTACATAAGAATGTGAAATATTTTATCAAAATATAAATAGAAAAAATTATACAATCCTCCTCTGTAACATTCAAAACTATTAATTATACATTACCATACTAGTATATAAAATAAAATATTTTACATTTCCAATTCGAGGAACTTAAAGTTGATAACAAGGCTATATAGTTCTACAAAACATTAAAACAAATATTTTTCATGATTTTATATCTATATAATTGCATCACTTTTTTTTAGGTAGTTTAAGTTCTGTATTTTTATGTGCTCACACAAAAGAAAAATATACAAACAATACAAACTACAAAATTTTAAAAGAAATATTATAATGAATTATGTTATATTATTATTTCAATCAACATATACTAACCACTAAACATTTAACATCCACTAAACATTCATCCACTAAACATTTAACATCCACTAAACATTCAGAATATATATTTCACAAACAAGATAAAACTAGACTCGATTATTTAGATACATATAATTAATGTCGAAAATTACTAGAAACATACACTTTTGGTAACCTTTACTTTTGTGCAAAGACACTTCACAAGGTTGATCTATTTTGCATTTGAGGTCATTATACTACCTTTAACCTAAGATCCTTTACTACTCTCATCACATAACTCATTGTATTATACATGAGTTTGAATAGTTATTAGTGTATCAAGATATCTTCTTACTTGAATTCTTACATCAATGTATACATTAAAGGAACGACACCATAGAATTTTCCTACGAGCTTCCTAGAATTATGCCAAACACATATTTTCCTCCATAAACATGATTCCACAACAAGATCCTAATACCAAACAATCACTCATATTTGTATTCATTCATACTTAGTAATATCATGTTCATTATCAATTACCACCAACATAAATTTTCATATTTCATCATACTTATCAATCTCAATATATAAATATACATACATCATCTCTTTATTTCACCAAGTTTACAATCCATATTACCCCCTACAATAAAGGTGCTTTCATCATAAATTCACATACCACTTTCTTAGGTATATTCCATAACGACTTAACAACATATGTATGAACTATTTAGGATTTTAAAAAAAATTGCAGCTTCTACAAAATTAAAAAAAATGTATGTTCTTGCCTTCAAATTAAATATAATTGATTGAGTCACGCAATACAAAATCAATCAACTCAATTAGATAACTGTGAAAAACGTTATGCACCAAACAAATAACAAAGGTCAAAGTTGTCAACATCTTGAACTACAAGAATATTACATGAAAAAATAATCTAATTATAGACATTTAATTAAAGATTTGACGGGTCAAAGTAAATCACGATATATCTAGGACCCATTGAAAATTAATGAAATATGAATTAATTTTTTTTTCGAGATGACTCATAAATAAAAAATAAGGTGGTGAACTCCTTAAAAAATACGATCGTAATTTCTCTAAGTACGATTATTCAATTAATAATTCTAATGGTAAAAGTGAATCAATATATCTTAGAAACCATATATCAAAATTCAGGTTAATCTAATAATTAATGAGATAGAAATCTAAATACAACTTAGAAACATAAAGAAAGTGGTGTTGAACTCCCTAAAAAAATGCAAAAGTAATTTCTTTAAGCACGTGCATTCAATAAATAATCCTAACAATACAAGTGAATCAATATATCTTATTAACCATATATCAAAATTTTAGGTTAATTGAAAATCTAGGTTTACAAGGATAATTTATAAAACATAAATAAGATGGAGTTCAATTCCCTAAAACAAACAATGAAAAACTAATTTATCTGAACACATGCATCCAATTAATAATCTTAATAATCAAGTGAATCAATATATCTTAAAAACTATATATTAAATTTTTTTATTAATCTAATTGTTAATGAATTAAAAATTAAGGTTTTATTAAAATAACTCAAAAAAACACAGTAAGAAAACTATAAATAAAAAAACCAAAATCCCACAAATCAACTCATCCAACTAAAATCAAACAATTCGATCCAATAACTATGTTATCAAAGTTAATTTATCAACTTAAAAACTTGAAAATTAATAGAATTAAATTAACTTTCCTTTTGTGATAGACATATCCTATTCTCTCAACTTGGCTCCAACACTCGATCCCACAAAAAAAATTATATAAAAGGTTTTGATATGTCGTGATCTGAAGAATAGTCACTGATCATCATGAAAAAAAGATAAAGAGAAATTGTAAAGAATGTTTTTGGAGAATGAAAGAGAATTGAGAGAGTAAGAATGTGAGATTATTACAGTGGGTGTCCTCCTCCTTTGTGGTGAATTATATTGAAGTTGTGGAGTGATTATGGGCTTTATTTTGTCAGATGTTTATCTTTTTCTTGATTATGAAGGAGAGGATAAAATTAAAAAGAATGTGATACAGGCCCATTCCTTCTCGGGCAGAGTCACAAATTTTGGCTATAACATTATTTATTTAGAGTGCTACATTAATTTACACACTCTATTTGGACAAAGAAAGAAAGAAATTATATAAAAATAAAAGATAAGAAAGTGGAGATGATGCAAAGTAATGAAGTGTTCACGGGTATTACTTCCACTGGTTTTTATGGTTTTTCAAAATAATAAAATTTAAATAATTTATAAATGTGTGAACCACCTTAAAATAATAAATTTAGATTAATTAAAAATGTAAATAATTTATAAATAAACTATTACATATATTCATTTAAAAACTTTATAGATAATATTGTTTGAAGTGGTGAATGTTTTATGATATTACCCACTTGTGTATCCTTACTTAATTTGGTATTATGAATGGAAAACAATTATTTAAACATGTGAAGTTTTTTTTTTTAATCTACATGCTTTTTAACTAAAAGGGATTACATTAGAAAAATATTTTCATTTCTGTTGCGGAAATTTTAGTACATCTAACATGCTGATATAATAAATAAAGTTAGTTCCAGCGAAGATGGATTAGATTCTTTAAACGACATCTTAAATTTAAGCTTTATAAAGATGGATTAGATTCTTTAATTAACATCTTAAATCTAAGTTTTATGAATGAAACAATTTATATACAAGAGGGATTAAGTAAGGTATTGGATTCAAGCAACTATTTGGTTCAAAGAGGACAATGGAAAAATTATAATTATACTATTTGGTTTAAAGAAACGAATTATAAAGGATAGAAAGGGGGAAATCATATACACCTTGTTTAATTGAAAGAATGAAATAAAACAAATTTAATAAAGGAGAGGGAGTGACCATTTTTCTATTAGGATTACAAGAGGAAAAGGATTAATTTAATAAAATTTCAAGTTTCTAAAATCTCTTAAAACTTGAAAAAAAAATCTATTTACGAGATAAATTCAACGCAAGAGACATCTTATTGAGACGTAAAAATAATGTTTAAGAAAAAAAAGTTGTTCGTAGTTGATGAAAGTGAAGTTTCTTAAATTATATTGTTTAAGCGAGAAAAATTTGTTTAAGCAATAATAGCTTATTTAAGCAACAATGAAATGTTATGTTAATATATAAATAATAGGATTGTGTGTATGTATGACATGTGTATATAAGTGAATGCGAATATCATCTTTTTATGGATGTATATTTTCAGGGATATTATGTCAAATTTTATGAGAAAATGTTAAACATATTAACTCATTAAGACAGGAGATATGTTAAATTCACAAAAGATCTAGTCACATAGTTTAAGACATTATATGATAAGAAGTTAAAAGAGGTTTATGCATCAAACTTAACTAATACATGCAGAAACTATTTATCGTAACATATATGTCATTCTTTGATAGAACATGATTAAGATTAAGTGTGATAAAGCGAGCTATTACTCACATGTTGATTAACTAGCTTACCAAATTTTGACAAGTTGGGTTAAAGTTTTTAACTTGTTTTGGCTTCTTTAATCTAATCCACCAAACTAACAAGTCGAAGTAGGCTAGCTTATTGGCATGTTTTTTTTTCCAAATTAAAAGTTAATATAAAAGTAATCTAAAACATTAACTTTTTTTTTTATATTATTCCTTCAAGAATGAAAAAATGTAATATTATTATAATTTAAATCATTAGTACTTCCAAATTAAGTTCAACTATTAATTATAATAGACTAATTTAACAAGTAACAATAATTTTAAATTTTTAGATTAGAATTATTAACTAATGAATTAAAAACTTAATATATATACATATATACTAAAAAAAATTAATTAAAAAGTTAAAATAAAATTAAAAAAAATTGATGGACTAACTTATCAACTTGTAATTAATGGAACGAGTCAAGATTTTCAACTTGTTTTAAGGTTAATCCCACCCTATTTTTAGTAGCGAATAACCTATTGTACCAAAATAAATAGATGTAGTTTTGTTATGCATACTTGAAAAGAATATGTTTTCTGAAAATATATCATACTTAATATTCTCTTATTTGAGTAAATAAACATTGTGCAACAATAATAAATTACAAAAATAAAGTTTACTTGTATATTAAATAGTTATATGATAAAGTTTACTTGTATAACACAGGTAAAGAATTATTTTGTGTCTTAAATATTTAAAATACTCATAAAACAATGAGAAGGACAAAAACAAGATAAAATGCCTAATAGAGAATAACAACCCCCACTTCATAAAAAGATAAACAATTAATCTAATATTAAAGAAGACAAAATGAACTATATACGTAACACTTATTACCATTTAGTGGATTGAGTTAGGTTATGTATGTTTTTAAGAGAGAAAACCGACTTCAGAGGAAAGAAAAGTAAAAGTGATGTGGTTGGTATAGAGAGAAAGATAATTAGAAATAAATAAAAAACAAAAAAAAATTGTGAAAGTTAATAATAATGTGGTAAATTTGATAAATTAAAAAAATATTTTAATTAAAACATTTGAATAATTATCATTTTATCTTTAGGATTAAAATTAATTTAAAAACAAATAGTTTAAACAAATCATTATTAGTATTAATATTATTATTATTATATATTATTTATGTCACAACCCAATGAATACTCTCCACCTAAAGTTTTATCATTTTTCCAGCACCGCTTTCTCAATCAATGACGATGCCTCCACTGGTTTCTCCACCAATCTCTATTATTTGATTATAGATATTAATTAATTAAAAATATTACAAATACTTATATAATTAAATATGTTCTTAATATTTATATATCAATAAATTTTAAAATTGAAAAAATTGAAGAGAAGTGACAAGTCGACCACCAACTTGCTGGCCTTGGCAGAATAGAACAAGATTTCAAACACTAAGATGGATCGAACTAAGCTGTTTTACCACCCTATCCAGAATCTTACTTTTGATTTATCGCTTTATTTTTCACCCATTAGATAGATGATAAATCACAAAATCGTCTTATATTATTCAACGGATTTAAAAATATTCACTAATTTCGTCAAACCAAAGTTTTGTGACAAAAATGGCAATTATTAAATCAAGGAAAATTTGTATCAAGATATTTTCTCTTTTATATGTCAACTCAATTAATTAATTATATAAATTAATTAGAATGGGTTGTTAACTGGTAGCTGTTAAGAGAAGACAAAGTATAGTTAATGGCCGTTCAAGTGCCAGCGCAAGAACCCAGAAGATTCACGCCACGTGGCAACCAACTATCTTCGTGCTTCCCAAAGTGGGACCCACCGTAAAACAAAACGAACTTTCCACGTGCGATTGCCTTCCAACTATGAAAATTCGTGTCTTCTCGCTTACGCTTCCACTTTCTCTCCCAAGCAAACACCGCTAACAGTAACAGTTTCGTTCCCATCTCAAACCAAAACATAAAATAAGCGAAAAAGGAAAAGCAAAAGATGAGAAAGAAGCTTTCAATGCTTTTATTCACTCAAAGCATTCAAAGGTTCCTTCCACTGTAGAAAAGAAGAAAACAAACTCAGAAATGGCGGTTACTGTTAGTGTCCCCAGTCATTCCTCAACACTCTGCTTTTCTTCTACTATAAACAAAAGGCAACTCCTTATTTCTTTCTTTCTTCCTTCCGATTGGTAATGATTTCTGTAACGATTTACGAGTTCTCTCACGGTTGATTGTTGTAGGATGATTTTTCTTCTTTTTGTAATTGTGGTCGTTTATTTAATTTGACAGTCGCGAGGTATTATATTATCGCCTGTGGAGTTCGATTTTGTGACGTTAATTAATTAATTAAAATTCTAATCGGATGATGTATTGATTCCGATAAAGTCGTGGTCTATCTAACCTTGTCAGATTTTTTTTTTTTTTTAATTTCTCTTGCTTTCCTTTTATAACGGATTTGAATTGAACCTAATAAACTAGGAAAGCTATCGCTATTGATTGTGAAATCAGAAAATTCGGTATGAATTAAATGAATATGAATTGGGAATTAGGAATTAGGAATTAGGAATTAGGAAAAGGTGTTGATTGCGGTTTGAATTGAATGTGTGACAGTATTGTTGCGGAGGAGAGGTTTTTGAGGCGGCATGGGGAGTAGGGTTAAGCAGGGGAGGAGATTGCAGAAGATGATGAAGTGTCTGTGTGTGAGGGAGCCGGTGAAAGGTGAGGATGAAACGGTTCCTTCCTCGGAGTCTCTTGGAATCAGGGAATTTTATTCATCAACGGCGAGTGGGCGTTCTGGCCTCGATGGAGAAATTGAGATGTTGGGGTCTGATTCTAGTAAAATAGACGAAACTGAATTGTCTTTGCGTGAGAGTGGCATCTTGGACAATGAGGTTGGTTTCTTCAAAAATCCCTTGCTTTCTTCATTTGATGATCCCTGAATCATAACTTAGATTTTGATGTACTATACTTTGCTCTTGCTTACTTACTCCAGAGAGATCCAAGTCCTTTGGTTCTTTGTTAAGTTATTCACAGATTATATCAACTTTCAGAATTTTCTGTCTGACTTTTATTTGTGGATAGTTGAGAGCCCTGAGTGTCTATTTAACTAACGGTATTTAAAAAATTATTTGTTCTTGTTTCATTTTATCATGTGTGTGCTATGGAGAACCCTAGGTTTCTTTCAGATGGCTGACATATGTGGCTGTTTGATGATCTAATTTATTGGACTTGATGCGATCTTGTACATGCTTGCAGGAAGCTAGTGCTCTGTTAGGAAGAGATGAATATCATAAAGGGAATATAGAAGCTGCTTTACGTGTTTATGAGAAAATAAATATAGGCGCTGTGACTTCCAAGATGAAAATTTCCCTTGCCAAAAGCAGAGAACGCCCCAAAAAGCACTCCTATTATTATTCTACTCCCCCAATGTCCATGTACACCGCTGGATTACTGTTGGAAGCAATTTTCCTAAAAACTAAATGCTTGCAGGTTCTAGGGAGGTTTAAAGGTACCCTTTCTGCTTATTTATTCATAGATCTGCTCATTGTTCTATAGCTTAAAGGAACCTGTGGTTTTTCTTACATATTTTCTTTTTGAACTGAAATTCCGCTCATTGAAAAGACTTGTATGTCTGTCATGCATAGTTTCTTTTGCGTGCTTTTGATTTTAACTTGATGTGCAAGCATTGATCTTGTATCTGCTATGCATACTGATCCCCTGTAATTTATTCCCATCACAATGGGACATATAGTGGTCTTTTCGATTTACTTAAACATTTTTTCACACTGTCTACCTTGGTCCATCCCTCGAATTGATAATTAATGGAGTAATGGACAAGCACCCCAGAAAATGGAATGTTAAAACTTTAGGTTTTGCAGTGGGAGATTGAAGAAGTTTGAACGTTTAAACTTTCGTTCTGTACAGGAAGATAAAATATTATCTAATTTTGTTTTCTATCTTCTTGCAGAAGCTGCCCAAACTTGTATAGTTATTCTGGACACAGTTGAATCTTCATTCCCTGAAGGCTTGCCTCAAAACTTTGGCAACGAGGGTAAATTGCAGGAGACTTTGAGTAAGGTAGTTGAGCTACTTCCAGATTTATGGAAACTTGCTGATTCTCCCCGTGATGTTATTTTGTCTTACCGGCGTGCTCTCCTACACAAATGGAATCTTGATGCAAAAGCCGTAGCAAGGATTCAGAAAGAATTTGTTGTTTTTCTTCTGTATAGTGGAGGGGAAGCAATCCCCTCGAATCTTCGTTCCCATATGGACAACTCTTTTGTACCTAGAAATAACTTAGAAGAGGCTATACTCCTTCTAATGATTTTGTTAAGAAAAATTACTCTAAATAAACTTGAGTGGGATCCATCAATTTTGGATCACCTTGCATTTGCTCTATCTGTTTCAGGGGACTTGACAGCTTTAGCCAATCAATGGGAAGAATTACTCCCTGGGACTGTCAATCGTAGAGAAAGATACCAGACCTTATCTCTTTGTTATTATGGAGCAGGTAAGGACTTGGTAGCATTGAATCTTCTTAGAAAATTGTTGAGTAAAGAGGACCCAAAACATGTTCCCTCTTTGTTAATTGCTTCTAAGATTTGTTGTGAGAACCCTGATCTAGCAAAAGATGGGGCAAGCTTAGCTCGCAAGGTGCTTGAGAACTCAGATGGGAAATGTAATCAGTTGGAAGGTCTTTCTAGTTGCTTACTTGGTGTTTCACTTTCAACACACTCAAAATTTTGTATTTCTAATTCTGAGAGGGTTGAGAAACAAACCGAGGCACTACATTCTCTGGAAACTGCACACAAAGTGACTGGAATGAGTAACCCCCTTGTAATATACAGTTTGAGTTTAGAATATGCAGAGCAAAGGAAGTTGGATGCGGCACTTCATTATGCAAAATGCTTTCTAAACTTGGAAGCTGGGTCTAGTGTTAAAGGGTGGTTATTGTTAGCCCGAATATTATCTGCTCAGAAACAGTTTTTAGATGCTGAATCTATCCTCAATGAGGCCTTGGATCAGACTGGAATATGGGATCAAGGAGAGTTACTACGAACAAAAGCTAAACTACAAATAGTGCAGGGCCAGTTAAAAACTGCCATTGAAACATATACTCACCTTCTTGCTATTCTCCTAGTTCAGAGAAAGACGTTTGGTTCAAGGAAGACGCTATATAAGGTTGGTTGGCTGTAATGCTGATTAGTTTATAATACAGAGTTGAAATTGCCAGTTGAGTTTTATTTTTTATTTTTGGCTTTCTGCTTAACCCTTCCTTCTCAATCTTTTTTGTAACAGGACTACATAGATCATGCTAGGAACATGGAAATAGAAATATGGCATGATCTTGCGTATGTTTACATAAGTCTGTCACGATGGCATGATGCAGAGGTGTGTCTTTCGAAATCTAAGGCCATCAAACTATACTCTGCTTCTAGATGTCATGCAATAGGTAATTAATATGGTTTATTTTTTAGTTCATGAATTGTGGAAAGGACCTAAATGGTTTATAATCACTTGGGAAAATGGCAGATATTGTCGAAATTCTAAATAGTACTGTTGGCTATAGTTAGTTGTATAATAAGTTAGATGCACCGAGGTACCAAGATATCACGGCTTCGTGTCTGGCAAAGCATGTCTTATAAAAAAAATTACAGTCAAAATTTTCATTATTGCGATGATTAACTAGGTTATGCCTATTTCACAACTAAAACAATTAAAAAAATAATTACACCTCAGCAAAAGTCTTTAAAAAAATACAGGTGCTTTAAACAGTAAAACCATGTTTTATGCTGGCTGAATTGCTAAATGGTTAATATATAATAATTGTTTGAAGTCTCGACCGTCAAATTTAAAATATATAAATGTAAATCTCATCTTACATCCAGGTTTTTGTGAGGATGGATTAAGTTTAAAGTAAACTTTTTACCTGTTATGTTTATTTGGGATTAATGGGTTTTGTTTGATATGGCAGGTACTATGTACGAAGCAAAGGGGGTTCACGAAGAGGCTTTAAAAGCTTTTCGTGATGCTTTGAATATAGATCCCGGACATGTCCCTAGCTTGATCTCTACTGCGGTGGTCCTTAGGAGGTGCAGTAATAGGTCAAATCCTGCTATCAGAAGCTTTCTGATGGATGCACTACGGCATGACAGATATAACGCTTCTGCATGGTATAATCTTGGCATTTTCCACAAGGACGAGGGTACAATGCTAGAAGCTGCAGAATGTTTTGAGACAGCCAACTTTCTTGAAGAATCGGCTCCAGTTGAACCTTTCAGATGACTCACTCAGCGTACATTATTGTTATTCTGTCTCACTCTTTTCATAAATTCATGTACCAACACTCCCTCTCACACTCTGTCATATTATTCAGGTAAAAGTGAGGTGAGTTTGGTTTTGTTTTCTATTTGGCGCCGGTCTTGTTCACAAATTAGTATATGATACCATACCCATAAATTTTAAACAAGAGAAGAATGCTAAAAAAGAAAGAGTGTTGTTAGTTAATGTGTTACCGACACTCTTTTCATGTATGATTTCCATGTCTTCCCGAGTTCAATAAGAAAAGCATGCTTCATGATTTGCTTTTTCTTCGTTGTCATCAGCTGCTGCTGCTGCTTTTTCTTCTCTTCCTATTTTATTTGTCGCACAAACTTAGTCATCTTCTTCCTTCAATTGAATACAATCTTTTCTAAGGATATGTTTGGATCATCCTCTTTTGTAAATAGTTTTACTGAAATTCTTTCATATCAGTTTTTAAAATTTGATTTTTTATGTTTAAACCAGTTAGAATTTACGAAAGAATTATTTTAGCTTCTAAAAATTATTTCAATAAAATATTACTATAAATGAAAATAACATCAATGCTTACGGCTAAAGGTAACATATGTACCCTAAAAAACTGTTAAAGAACGGGAGACCAAAGGATGTGCACTGTCGGATTTGACTCGACTTTTTGAGAAAAATAACATCGTAACAATTGTTCATGATCCGCGACACATCTGTCATGAATGTACTGCAGTTTTTCAGACTAAACGAAATTGTGTTTAAATAAAATAAGGGCACACAATTGATTCATTTTTGTTCTTGTTTGTTTGACATGGAAATGAAGTTTGAAATTGAAATAGTATGACCTATTAATTCTAATTTCATATTGGGAATTTCTGTGTAATTAACATCGTAATTTCACGTGATAAATGCATATGATTAGAGACAAACCTATTAATTTCACATGATAAATACATATTAATTCTAAGTGGTTTTTAATTTTTATTCTAAATCCTTAACATTGGTAATTTCAAATTTAAGAACTATAACATATTACTTCTTCCAACTTTTGATTAGACTTGACATTATTTTTTTCGTAAATATCTTTATATAAATATTTAAAATAGATAAAGAAATGTAACTTTATTGGAGGAAATATGTAATAAGAATTTGAACATTTGGGAATAGGAACAATTCAAACTGGAAAGGAAAAGGATGCATGGCTAGAGAGGATAACGGACAGATTGGGGACAAATGTGAATGAAAATGCTCAAACAGAAACAGACACATACACCCTCAATATTTCTTGTCTGTTGTCTTCAAACACAAACACAGAACAGTTTGAATTTGGCACTGTTACTTTTTTTTTTTTTTTTTTAAATTCGTTAACAGAGCTAAATAAATAGAAAATAAAAAATGTAACAAAATCAAATTATTCGAGTGAAGTCAAATAAAAAAAATGGTGTAAAGGGTAAAGCTATATATTTCTAGTTTCAAAGAAAAAAAATTTATTAATGAATTGCTAATGTTTTTTTTTAATTTTAATGAATGTTTTTATATAAATCTTGCTAAAAGAAAATAAAGTCGGATAAAAAAAATCCAAATGTGTTTGATTAATAATAAAAGAAAAGAAAACAATAATTTTTGTAGGAATTTACAAATTTACCTTTTGGATTTTTTTTTTCTGTTTATTTTACTTTTATTTTTATTTTGTTAAATCATGTTTCGGGTGAGCTTCTTGAGTGGGAGCAAGCTAAAGGAGCAGTGTGAAGCAGCTGTGCTTAGAAACAGTTCCCAACAAAAGTGACTTGTGATGGTGGGAGGATGCAAAGAGGGCAAAAGTGTTATTTCAACTCTTCACAAAACCCATTTTCTCTTCTTTCTCCACCTTTCCCCAAAATCAAACCAACAAAATTTTCTCATTTCTTTGCTTTACTTTCTTTTCACACACCCTTTCCATTGTACCAAAGACTAACAGATAATACAGCACAGAGAGCAGCTCAAGACCTTCATATTCTCTGATTGGAGAGAGACACAGAGAGATGGAAAGTGTGAATGGGAAGAGAGAACAGGAAGAAGCAGGGCCTTCAGATGGAACCAAACAAGAAATGACTGAGAAAGTGAGTGATGCTTTGGATGATGGTAAAGCGGAGGAGGAAGAAGTGGACGAGGATGAAGAAGGAAGCATTGGAGTTAGTAAAAATGGTTTCTTTGTTCCTGGGCCTCTTGTTTCTCTCAAGGAGCAGATCGAACGGGATAAGGTTTTTATGATCTTCACCCTCTTTTTTTTCTTTTTTCTTTTTTCTTTCACGTATTACCCACCTAGCCTCTTTTGTGTTTTGATTTGTGGGATAGCGGAAAGATTGACGTTTTCTTGGTTTTGAATGGGGTTTTAGTGTCATTGGTTATGTGAAGAATCCACCCTTAAACCGTAAAGCTACATTTTCAAGTAGTTTAAGTGTTTAAAAAGGAACTGCCAAACAAAGGGAAACGATGTAGCTCTGTAAACTGTGTACAAAATGGTTCAACTGGTTTTAAATACTTTTAAACCGTTTTATTTGAAGCTTTTGAGATGTGAGCTTTTCGGGAAGCAGTGAGTGGCTAAATTGTTGATGTTGTATTGGATTTTATTTGTTTAACACATGCTGCATATGATATCCAAGGGGTTTATCTCATAGGCAAATGACACCATTGGTTAATAAAGTGATTCCTACTAATGTTCTAACAGAGTAGTTATTTTTACTGGTATTTTTCTGATTTTGGGCTTACTTGTTTCTGTGTAGGAGGATGAAAGCCTAAGGAGGTGGAAGGAGAAGCTGTTGGGTTGCTTGGAAAGTTTAGAGGGTTTGTTTGAGTTTTGTTTAGCACTCATGTTTATGTTTCTTAGAACTTTTTGATTGCCTCTACTCAACTTCTTTCCTTGTACAGGTCAATTGGATCCTGAAGTGAAATTCCACTCCATAGGAATTATTTCTGAGGATTTTTCTGAAATTGTTACTCCTTTACCTGTGGAAGAAAATCGGAATGGTTGTACTCTATTCACTCTCCGAGAGGGATCTCGCTATCAGCTTAAGCTAAAATTTAGTGTTCTGCACAACATTGTGTCTGGCTTGACATACTCCAATACTGTGTGGAAAGGAGGGCTTCAAGGTACAATATCAACACTTTACTCTGTTATGTTGCTAGATAATCATGAATATGTAACTTTGTGAACCAAAGTCTTAAGTTCCAGTATGTTTGAGAAGCAATTGAAATAGTACTAAGTATTGGGTCATTTAGGTTTGGTGTAAAAGACTGTCTTTTGAATGATCAAGTTTTTGTTTTGTTTTACCTTAATGCTTTATTATCTCCATGATGGAGAACAAAGGTACTGTAAATGTCTCTTCTAGGGGATGAATTTTAATTCAGTTTTAGCAGCACAGAACTTTATATTAAAAACAAAGGATTAACCCTGAGATTGAATGTCTAAAAAATGCTTATTAGTCGTCAAACAAAAACATGATTGATGGTGATAATTAAGTTGAATTACTGTTTTTCATATTGGCATATATTCTTAGAAATTGACCAAATGGTTATGATTTCCTTTTGAAATTTTCAAATGATAATTTGGTTTTATTCTTGGATTTTTCAGTTGATCAGAGCAAAGGAATGTTGGGTACTTTTGCTCCTCAAAAGGAGCCATATGTGTATACCTTGAAGGAGGACACCACTCCCTCTGGTGCACTTGCAAGGGGTGTTTACTCAGCCAAACTAAAGGTATTTTTATAAGTACAGTTGAATTTGTCAATTGGATTTTCTTCTTGAAGGCAATATATGCTGACTCTGGATACCTGCAATAATAAAGTTCTATTGAAAGATCTATGATCCGAAACTTCTCTCACGTTGTGATAACTTTTACAAATTATGATTGATTTTGTTTATTAGATAGTGATGAAAAGGTTAAAATTTTGAAATAAGGAGTATTTTGAAATAAGCAAAACATACGACCTTTGCATTTCCCACATAGCACCCTCAAAAGAATTAGTTATTTTATTTTCCTTTACATATTTTGCAGTCACTATATATTTCAATCTGATATGAATAGTCATTATAAAATCTAAATCCAAAATGTTTGAAAATATGAAGAGCTTCCATTATTGAAGTTATTGGAAAGAATGTTGAGATTTACTTCATATAATTTGTACATTTGATCCATATAGATTGATAAATTGTTCATGTGTGGTTGCTGTCTTACAGTTTGAAGACGATGATAGAAGGTGTCACATGGAACTCAAATATTTGTTTGAGATAAAAAAGAGCAGCTAGTCCGGTTTTTCTGACACTGTTTTTATGTTATGTATCCTCTTAAAGTCCTTAATTTTATTTCTGAACATGTGTTATTGATGCTACAGCTTTGTATTTCTTTTCTAATACACACAAAGGGAATGGACTATTATGAAATTGTCACGGCTACCTTTTTTTTTTTCTTTTTAAATTGCTTATTTTAAGAACTAGAAAATGACTATAACCATTGATTGGAAATTTAACTATTCAGATTTCAATAATTGCATGAATTATTGAATACAATCTCTATCATTTTTCAATAATGAATACAATTTGACAGTTTAAATTTTAAATGTAGCATTTTAGTCTAGAGATATCAAATCCCACTCTCATTGCTTGTAATAAACTATATTAGCTTTTATGATTTCTGACTCGTATTTTGGTTCTCGAAATTAAAGTATGTGAAATATGATTTAGAAATTTAAGTCTGCTTCTTTGTGCTTCAATTTTTTTGTCAAAACATTGATTGAAATGTTTTGCCTTTTGTAAATGCTACGACTATTAAGCAGTTGTTGGATTCCTCCAACAATGTCATAGAAATACAATAAGGAAAGAGAATATGTTTTTGTATTTTCCATACAAAATTTTACACATTCTTTATATAAAGATATAAGGAAAGAAAAAATCATTAAGACAAGAGAATTTTTTTTTTACGATTGACATTATTTTTTACTTTTTTATTATAAAAATCATGTCAAACGAGTGAGTGTAAGAGTTTCAACCTACCATTATCTTTAAGACAATTAAGATTACTTATGCATAAAAATTATAAAGGAGAGATGGTTTAATTAGACTTTCTAAACAGTCAATAAATTAACATGTCAAACACACTTAAGATAGTGGTTAAATTTGATAGGGTGAGTTGAACTTGTGTCAACAAGCAGAGTCCAATTTTTAAAATAATAAAAAACATTTAATAAAAATACATTGGAGAAAAGATAAAATATATACTTTGTAAAGGAATAAAGTGTAATTAGGAGTATTAATTTTTTCCTGCATTGTTTGGACATTTAAATTTGTATAGCATGTTTAGAAGTTTAAAAGGTACTACAATAATATAGATTGATAATCAATATGGAGGTAATTTTTATTTATTTTAAAACATTTATTACAATGCAATCTTTTAAATAAATTTCATGTTTGGTCAAACTTTTAAAAGGACAACTTATTATATGTACTTGTAATACCATTTCCAAATTAAAAACAATTCGTTGCTTTAATACCTACATCGATTAAAATGTATAATATAATTTTAATTTCTATAAAAAAAATTTATAAACACACATGATTTATAAAAGTATGTCAAAGTTACAAAATAAATATGTAATTGGTAAAGGGGTGAAGATATAATTTGAAATTTGAGAAACATCTTAAACTGAAGATGTGAAAACCTAAATTTAACCCTTTTCTACCCATGGAATCTAATTCAACTATATAAGGTGTAAAAAATTATCAAACACATGCTTTGCAGTGAATTATATTATTACAATCCGAAATTCAATTCGATAAACAAGGATTAGACTAAGGAAACACTGACAAATCTTAGAAAATAATGATGTTGATAAAATACATACGGAAAATGTTCATATGCCTATTAGTTCTTTCTAGTCTCCCATAAAACCAAAAATATGCAGATCAGGAAAATTAATCTTATTCCAAATGAGATCAAAACATTACATAAAATTTGTCTTTCCTGAGGGTATACAACATTGAACTGTGAGTAATACAAGAATGTCCATGTTACAGTATATCAGAGAACAAATGTTTTCACCTACACTACACTACTATCACCTGCACTATTCATATTATCATTTCCCATTTCAACTTTTTCCATATCATATTTTCTAGATCAAGAAAACTGTCAACCAGTTGAACAATATAGCTCTATAGATCCCCCACCATTCTGACGTACTATTTATTATGGAGGGCAAGTGAAAAGTGTCACCCGACTAACCAACCGTAAAGGATGTGCACCTAGTTTAACCAATAGCAGTATAATTCGGGTTTCAACAAAATAGAACACAAACCTTAATTTCTAATTGCAGAGAATATGAAGACGCATATCAGATACCACCAGTATCAAGTTTGCAGATAAAGTTTTAAGAATTATAATATATTATTTCATTTATAAAAATTATGCATATTTTATGGTAATGTTTAATCTAACTAAAACATTATAA
This sequence comes from Vigna reflexopilosa, assembly GCA_027742785.1. Taxonomy (NCBI): domain Eukaryota; kingdom Viridiplantae; phylum Streptophyta; class Magnoliopsida; order Fabales; family Fabaceae; genus Vigna; species Vigna reflexopilosa. The sequence continues at coordinate 9,032,053 of CM050914.1, read as the reverse complement.
TCTTATTCTCTTTTTAATTTTCATGGAAAAATTTACTTTATTTTCCTTGTGTTCATTTTAGATTATTAAAATTATATTAAAAATTATAATTAGATAAGACAACAAGAAAGAAAGATGGACAGTCCAGTCATTTTCTATAACAAGTAATTAAAAAATAAGAAAAAAAATATAAGGTATACTGACTTTTATTTTGAAAATGATTTTTTTCTAATAACTTATATCAATAAAAATATTTAAAAAAACTGGCACTTTAAACTTTTAGAATCTTGCAATTGCCTTTTTTTTAATCTAGTTGAATATGAGGCCCTGGAAGTCAAAGGTCCAAACCAGTAAAGACAGTTTGCTTGTAAACAGTGCCCCACAAGTATACAACCCCAAAGAATAGCCAGACTCCAAAAATTACGGTAATATGAAGGAGAAATGGTGTTCGTGTCAAGTGGGTCATCCAGAAGAAAAAATTGCCAGAAGGTATTAGCACCTGGGTTGAAAAAACTAAGTTTGAAATAACAATAAAAAAATAAATATGAAAAAAAGTACTTTAGTCTAGGTTATACAGTAAAGAATTAGAATAGTATATTGAAATTCATCATTATAATCATGTAATATTTATTTTAGAGAACAAAATATCATCTATTCATGCATAATAAATTAACGAGTCTATATAAACTAATATTTTGGGCTTTTAATCACATTATGAGTTTCTGATGAGTTAAATTTAATTATTTCAGCACATTGTGTGGATATAGCTCAAGTTGTGTAAAATCTACCAACTTCAGATTGGGCAGGGAAAGATATTTGATAGGTAAGAGAGTTAACGATGATAGAATGACTGAAGTAGTAATTGGAGGTTTAAGGCAAGGATTCTGCAAATCTATAGTGTCAACAATTAAAAAATATGAAACTAACTTATTCTCAAGGTTAACCCCTAATCAAAATTATCACAGGACAAGATAAAAGACAAGTATAAAGAAATACCTTGTTATTTACAAATAATGTGACAACACTTCAGCAGTAGTATATCTCAACCTACAGCTTTGTCCCAAGTGAACATCCCCAAAAACATATCTGCATTATGATACACCACACATGTTTAAAGAATTAAAAATCAAAGGATATAATGGTCAACATAGAAGGTTTTGTTATACAAATCACCAATTAAAAAAAGAATTAAAAATCAAAGGAATGGTGTTTACAACTTAGAAGGTTTTGTTATACAAATCTCCAATTAAGAAAAATTAACCTGTAGGTTCAGTATGGAATATAATATTTACTTTTGGTTAATTTCTTTCTTAATTTGAAATGTTTTCAGAGATTTCACAATTTCAAATAATAATCAAATATTAAATAAAGAAGAAAAAAAAAACCTATATTCACAGTAGTCGGGCCACGCACAACGAGCCTTCCCATAATCCCAATAACAGTCCTCGTCTCTTAAAGGACCCCTCTTGGCTGTAATGGGACAAAGTCAGTAACTGAAGATTCTTAACTGAAATTATTTATAAAGATAGTCTGACATACCTTTTGTTACAAACTCTAATTTTGCATCAGGATGGATATCATGCCACATCTCAAGCCATAGTTCCCTCATTAGCACTGGTGATCTAACTATGTTCCTGTGATTTGCTACAGGAATATCATGTCAGTTTACTTGTATGCATCCTTGTAGTCAATCACCTTGAAGATATTGAGATCATACTTACTCATCTATGAAAGCAGTAATCACTAATTAATCAATAAAATAAATTGTGGGTTACAACTTTCCCCATGGATTTTTCTGCCACCACTTCAATCCTCCAAAAATTTTGCCATCAAATTAATCCCTCAAATATTTTTTTATCACAAATTAGTTCCTCAGATTCTTTTTATCATCACCCTAGCCCTCCATAATGGACAATATGAGGACATTTTAGATCTCCCTATGTATAGTCATCCATAATGTTGGAAGTCTCACATCAACTAGAGATAAGGCCAATTATGTGTATATAAGTGGGTGCAAACCTCACCCTACAAGACAGTTTTGTGGGGTTAAGTTAGGCTTAAAGTCCATTTCTAACATGGTATCAGAGTCATCGTTAGCGTGAGGGAGGTGTGTTGGAAGTCTCACATCGACTAGAGATAAGGCCAATTAAGTTGTATATAAGTGGGTGCAAACCTCACCCTACAAGCCGGTTTTGTGGGGTTGAGTTAGGCTTAAAGTCCACTTCTAACACATAATAATCAATTTGCCACCAGTGATAATTCAGATCTTTGAAAAACAAATTTGGTGACAAGACAAAATTTCAAAGAAGAATATGCTGACAATTTAAATTTGAGACTTTGATTACTAATTTTTGAAGGACTGATGAGGTAACATGTATAAAATTTCATGCTAAATGAATGAGTTTTTAAGTGTTAGCAAACTTTGTGAGCGTCAACTTCTAAATCCAGTCAGACAATTGACAAGATACTTGTCTACACTGAATTAACATAGTCCAAGTGGGCATGAAAAATTCATAATCTAGTTGGGGTTATTTCAGTCATAAATAAAAGCATCAGGTACTCCAGGGACAAGTCATGCACCTTTATCAAGCTCCCAAATTGCTGTCCTCTTTCCAGGAAGACTTTCAGAATCTTCATAATATGTTATGTACTTCACTCTTGGCAATCTTGTCATTTTTGGAACAAGATCTTCTCCATGGTGATGTTCCACATTCAATTTAATCTGTACATCTGAACCATCATGCTCTGACTGAAAAGTCAGAACAAAGATAAATATAAAGATTGTGATAGAAATATCATTATGAATGCAAACGAAGTTAAATGAAAATAAGAAAAGGACAACGACACAACAGGAGATGTCAAAGTTAAGAACTTCCTTATGTTGATATTGGCTTACAACTAATGGTCACACACTTGTCTATCTAAAATAAGGACATGCAGCAACAATTTAATATTATGCATACCAGTAAATTAATAATTTAATAGAAAATTATACAAATCTATTTAAATCCCAAAAATATATGTGGAAAAAATAAGAACATAATCACAATTAAACACTACCCAAATACCAATGTTTAGCCTGCAATACCTGAGGCGCTCTTGTTATGTTCACTTTTGGTCCAAGCCAGTTCTTGCACAAGGAAAGGGAGAGATATGGCACCTGTAAAGGTTGATTTTATTGCAATCCAATTGTTGAGTGTAGATGTAATTCTCACACGTAACAATTTCAAAAAACAATGGAAGTAGAAAAATGGCCAATTAAAACATTATGCATTCCTATATAATCAGAACTGTGAGAGAAACATAATTTGAGTTTACCGTCTCATCGCCACTTATAGGTCCAATTTTCCCTTCAACCAGAGTCCCTGACCTAACAATTGAGACTAAAACACTTCAACACATTTAATTTTAAAGAATATCCAGAAAAACTAGAACAGTAATAACTATTTCCTAATTATACACATTGTATACCAAAAGAAAAATATTAGTTTGCAAAGTTAGTGCCAAAAATTCTAACCAAAAACCACCCTCTCCCCAATTCATTCCACATACAACTACAAAACCAACACACCTGCAAAGATAGAGAATTACCTTGAGATTAGAGATCCTTCAAACTCATAAATGACATCCGTAATGATCCAGTTATCGGGGTAAGGCTTGCCACTAGGAGCAAAATAGTAACCAACCTATTTTTAAAGTTAAGAAGCCAGAATTATCATTTACAATAATACTATTTCTGATCAACAGATTCCCAGAAGATTTAATGTATAAAAAATAATTTCAAGATATAGGTAAATGTTGAGAATCAGGGAAAATGTTAAATACAAAGATTTTGAGAATTGACATTAACTAAAGATAATTTTAGCTGTGAAAACTGCAAGATACCAAGGTTTTAGTATACCAGTGTCATCCCCTGTACCACTAAAAAGCCTTCAGGATTGAACAATAAGCCAAAAAATAAGAGGCCAGAAAGAATATGTCACAGATAAAGAGTCCGTCCACAATGTGACAGACCAGAATGCAGTGTTCAAAGCATGGCATGTTTCAAACTATATTTAACACATGGAAGGCCAAAATAGTCCCTTTTATCAATTTATTCCCACTAAAAATGAAATGTTTCTTTGCTGTATGACACTCCTACATGTGACCTCTGCTGAACACAAATAACCATAACGAGGGAAAGAAATAATGTAAAGGGTAGAAAGAAACATGATGATGACGAGTGTAAAATGATACAATAAAAAAATATACTGGTACTTGTGATGTGGCTTCAATGAACGTAAATATTTCATAAAACTAAAAGAATGTTCATAGCTTTCAGAACCAAAAAATGCTCCCTATGTTCGTCTGCAGTGCAGGGGCATCAAACATATGGGTCAAATATTTGCCACTTTTTCTAAAATAAAACAAAATACGGTAAATTAAAAGACATTTTATAGAGTTCACAAATAGAAAAAACTACAACTATATGCAGACTTCAATTTTCATGTACATAAAACTAAAAGAATGGAGAACTTCACAGCTTTCAGAACCAAAAAAAGCTCACTAGGTTCATCTGCATATGAGCACAATATTTGTCCCTTTTTTTCTTAAATAAAACAAAATATGGTAAATTAGAAGACATTTTATAGAGTTCACAATCAAAAAACTACAACTATATGCAGAGTTTGATTTTCATGTACTGTCATTGCAAAACTTTGCATACTAACAACCAATCAGAAACTGTTATATGACTTTTAAGTTAGTTATAAGAAAGTAAAAAAACATATCATAAATTAAAAGTTGTGATTAAATGACAATGACAAAAACCTATTATACTGTCAACACATTTAAATTAAGTTCATACAAATGAAATTATTTAAATGAACCCTTTACAAGCAATCTGCAAAAACCCTTTACCCTTAAACCAAACTTCACTTAAATAAAAGTGTGTTCATTTGTGGAGGGAAATTTACCTTTGTCTTTGAATCAGACCCATAAATGCAGAAGACATTTTTTATTGGTGGCCGCTCCCAAGGTGTAAGGGGATTAAGAACAGGATCACCAAGATATGATCTAAAACATCAAAGCATTAAAACATGTCTGTTCAATAGTGGAACTTCAAATAACAGTTTAAACATGCCGAATAATAAGTGAATCTCCAAAAAATTAAATAAAAATAGACAGCTAGTGCAATAGATATTAGAGAAGCATTTATTTTCTATTTATAGTCACAAATCACTTGTAAATGAAAACACCCTATTTACGAATCCTTCTTGAAGCTTAACGTTGTAACAAAGTTTAAAAATTGATGAGTTTATTTTTTTTTCTTCAGGGAAGAAGGGATTTAGTTTCATATCCAATGTATAATGAAGCTTTAGAAGTCTCAATCTGAGGCTTTTCATGTAGAACGATCAAAATATTCAACATATTTAATGATTATCGAGATAACACTAACTTTTGTAACAGGTGTAACAGCCTCTTGCTGTCTGGGTCATAATCTTCAATTGCCTTGAAAAAGGTGCCATCTGATATTTCACGAGCTGAGAATGATAATTGAGTCGGTAGTCCACACTCCATGCTAGACAAGTTGGACTCCGGTATTTCTGAGAATGAAGGATATGCATCAAATGCTGCGAGAAGATATTAAAATTAAGAAGTCGGAAACCAGAAGCACCACAGCAAGATTGCCCACTAGAAAAAGTAAAAGAGTCATCAATCATACCATGTGCTGAAGGAATTTCAATGTTGATTATTTTTGTTGGCCACCCAGAAAAGTTAGACTGAAACTCCTGCTCATCACATTTATATGTTGGTTGACCAGCATGTCTTCCCCCAGAAAAATGCTTCCAATATCTATTATCTGTTCTACAGTACTTGGAAAAAGGCATCATCCATAGTGCTGAACCAAAGGAGTTGAACATCAGCCGTGCTGTTCCCTGATACCTTAAAAATATTATGATAAGCATGCATTAAGAATAAAACTGCATATGACACAGCAAACATAAGAATAAGTCCAAATCAACCCGTCTATTAATAAAAATAGTATTTTGATGTTTATATAGGAACTCTATCTACTGCATGCAAGTGTCCCTCTCAAAGATCGTGGACGAGTTGGCTTACTACCACACTCATTGCATAAGCAATTTCTAGTCCAGTGCGGATGAATAGATGAGCTTTCCCACCAATAACAACTACTGACACTTCTAGGCTTCCCTACTCACTTCCAATATTGTGGTTCTGTGTAAAGGGAACTTCAAATGTTCTATAATCAAAATTTCCTATTTCTTTGAGAAGATTGAATGCATAATTCCTTTAGGAGATAAAGATACCTCATCCAGAATAGGCAACTTCTATCCAAAGAATATACCTAAGCTTTCACAACCCGTTTATTTCAACTTGGGTTGTCACGCCTTCTCCTTTAGAACCTAATTTTCAATTTCATTATTACATGCAATGGTCATACCATCTACTTGACCTAAAAAGAGTGAGATGCCGTCATGGAAATGTTTTAAGAAAGGGGTATGCTCACCTTGACTTTATCTATACCCAATGATATCACAACCTAGGTGAATCTTCCAAACCATGCTTGAGGAAATTGTTTGAGATAATGCAGTGCCTTCCTAAGCTTGAATGTCTTACTCTTCCATTACGAGAGTCAAATCCTAGAGGAATTTCCACATACATGTCTTCTAAGTCTCCATGTAGGAAGACATTTTAACACCAAAATGTTATAGGTTGCAACCAAAGTGAGTGGCTAGGGAAAGGAAATTCTCACTATATTTATTAGTATTGTTGAGGCAAATGTCTTCTCATAATCAATCCACAAGTCTAGTTTGTTCATTACCAGTTAACAAGTGGCATTATAGACCAAAAACAACCACTAGGGTAAGTTTTAATATCAACTTCAAATTTAAAAAAAATAAAAAATAAAAAAAAAATAATTAAGAAGGAAGAACTGAATATATTACCATAAATTTGTAGCACAAGCACTAATTCTCTTTTACAGGCTCAATGGCTAATCATAATAAAAGAAATAGGGGAACTAACACAAAATGGAAAATAAGAAAAATACAAGATATACATTAGTCAATTCTCAGACAACTCCCAAGCAAGCTTACACGGATCAATATAACAAAAAGAACTTTATACTTTTCCCTTTGGTTATTATATTATAGCTCAAACTCTGCCCAAGAAGAAGGTGCCAAAATTATTAAAAGCCAAAAAAGAACGGCCATGGAAATTTGGCAATAACAAAATGAACGAGACATATAATATTGGACAAGCATAAGCCTACACAGTTTTTAAACCAAAAAAGAAAATTGAAAAGAAGATACAACAACAACAACAACAACAAATGCCTTATTACAAAAGATGATATTGATCATGCAAAAGAAAACAATATTTGCAGAAATTAAAAGGTAACCTCAGATATGGGAAGACCAAAGGTGAACCCAGAAAGAGTTGCTTCAATGGTTTCAATTGCACCAAGAAGGGGAGCTCCTAAGATAACCAATCAAAGAAGGAAAATCAGAATATCAACTCATTCATATCAGTAATACCCTCAAAGAGGCAATAAATGTACATAAGTCATTCATACCAACAGCAAAATAGGCATGAATATGTTGATCCAGCCACTCATTATAATGTTTTGGTGCAATCTCTAGCTTCAACCACTCTAAGAAATAACGGAAAACATGATTACCCAATGAATGGGCAAAAACTAAAGAGGGGCCACCACGAAGTTTGTAAGCAGTTTCAAATGTTAATCTGCAAAGAGAAATACAATTATACGTAAATATCATCACAGTAACTAGCAAACCAATTTCATCTTATCGCCTATATTTGGAGGAAATGAATAAATAACCCACAATCAGGTATACAAATACTATTAGAAACAATCCTTTTAGTTTTAAAAATATTAATCAAAATATCTTACTAGAGCATTTCAAATTTGTGTACATATATCTGTAACTGTGCAGCATATACCTGAATTATTAGAATCCAGGCACTGAGGTTTGACAAACATACATAAAGAAGAGACTAAAGTTACTAACAATAGTAGAATATTCTTATTCTTAGCCTTGCACTGCAATACCCAAATACATATAGTGCGAGCAATTTATTATATAAGTCTTGCGATTATTTTTTCGGTTTGAAGAAGTTGAACTCTATGAATTTGTTTAGAGGAGGGGTAATTATGGAGCAGTAGCAACTACCTTTTAGGGAGTTTAAAATTGAAGAGGAAGGGACTGGAATGTGGGGAGAACTAATCTTACTTCCATTTCCCTCCATGTTAAGGAGCTAATGAGTTTTAATTTTATTTGCAAAAAATAAACTTGTCAGCAATAAGCACCCGAAAAATCTAGTTATATTAAGGGGGAGTCCCTCAGACATTCTACCGAACATTCTACAATAGTCAATGAGGACGTACACACTCTATTATATTCAAATCCCTGTCAATTATTTAGTACTTTTACCCAATAGATTTGATTATATTAAAATTTTGCAATTTCAACCTTTTTATGTGTTCCTTTCTTCCCTCGTCAGTCATATCATTAACATGGGAAGGCATAACTATTTTAAATTTCATCTCTTCCCTTCCATTTCATCCAGACTTCCAAATGTAGACTGCAGGTAAAATGGCTTTACCATTTGCTAATGAACTTTGCACAGATGCAAACATATAGTTTTGTAGAAAATGTAATGAGATTATCACTGCTATGTACATTTTAGGAATAGTTTAAGCACTTAAAAAATAATTAGTTAGCAGAAACAAATCAGCCTAAAGGAAAACATAGTTGTATCCAGCACACTTTTTATCCAAATCATATGCAGTATAACTGCCCAGATTACAGCAAGCCAGATGCAAAGATCAAGACATACTTTAGCTTATGAAAATAAAGGTCCCTCTCTTCAAGCATGGCGGGTGACAATCTCCAGTCATATGGAACAGCAATTATTGCATTAGCTTCTATGCCAAATTCAATACACCACTTAATCCACTCTTTCCAAACCGATGAAAGAGGTCCTGCCATTACAGGTACATGACACGTCACCAGACCTTAAAGTACAAAAATTAGAACAAGTTGACAAATGAAAGAGAAACACTCAAAACGTACCTGTTATATAACCTGGATCAAGTTCTGTAATCCCAGAAAGACCACTATCAGGGCGGGACTTGCAATCTGGATGGTCAGTCTGGTTGTACGGATCCAGCACCATGCACTTAAGCCAGCAATTGACAGCCGAAAGAAGCTGTGATACAAATGAATTCTCACACATTTCACTCTTAAGTCTTTAATTCTAGCTCCTTGGTGCTAATTTCATATACAGTAAAACACAGGAGGCAAACTATGCTTGGCAAGTAGTTATATACATGGACAATTCAATAGTGCAAACACCTCATTGAAGCTTTTGTCATGTCAAGTTACTTATATCTGTTAGAATATTTATCTTTGTATTAAATTTTTTTATATATAGAATGAGAGTGAAAGGGATCCTTCAAGCTCTCAAAAATTATTTTACTTTTCAATTATGAGAACAGGTTCTCTGGTCTTTTCCTACTCTATTTTTTTTTGTCGCTGCCACCGGCCTTAAAAACAATAGTCTTTATATAGTTGTACCTATACTTGTCTCTCTTCAATGTCTTTCTATTTTAGGTGCAAGCTGACATACAAGTGACAGTGCTGAAAACTACCTTCTAAGACGATGAAATACATAAACTCAAACTCTCTGGCTGCATATACTCTTTCAGATGCAATCCTCTAGAATGTACGACAGCATAGACAAGAGTATAGAATTGATAAAAATTTATCCAACCTTCGAAATTAAGAGTAAAAAAAAATAACCAGGAAAGGAAATCTACTCCTATTTTCTTTTCTTGGGAGCAAGAAAAGGTAAGATTCGATCCTCATGCAGTGGGGTGCAAAATGACGTAAAATAAAACAAAGAGAGTGAGAGATACTTACTTTGGTTGTGTCGAGCCAGACCAAATCGAGAGGGTTGAAATCAAGCGGAGAGTACGGACAGTCAAGAATGGACCATGCTCGGAGCTGAGTGGAAGCGAAACCAGGGATTATAATGCCCGAGAGCTTGGAGTAGTCAAGCTCAGCGCCTGAGGAGGTGGCTCCGGCCACGGCGACAAAGGCAAGGAGGAGAAGCGAGAGTAACGGTTTTTTCGCCATTCTGTGTGAGAGAGCGGGAGGGAAGAATGAAAAAAAATAAAAATTGACTCTGGCCTTCAGCAGTTGGGAATTTTTGTCGAATAAAGGAAAATTCCAATTGAAAAATTGGCTTTTTAGCCTTTTGCGGAATTCAAACGTTGAATTGATCCCTGATTATGGCCCTTTTTAAGGGCCTGTGACTGTTACCATTTTTTCTCCAAAGTTATTGTCAAAAAAGAGTAAATTGAGATTAATTTTTATTGGTTACAAAATTAATCATTGTTTTCTAAATTGCATATATGTCTATATTGTACAGTTCTGCACACAAAAATGTATGAAGTATATTTACTTAATATTGGAATTGAGAAATTTTAAATAATAACTTAAGGATGTAATTCATCAATAGAATTAGTTCAAAAGTAAAAAAAACTCTATAACTTCACTGATTAGTTAGGTAGAGTTTCTCACATCCACTCAATGCTGTATTAATAATCTTGCTCATAATTAATTGGATTAATTAAATTTAAAGTAGTTTATTAATTTGAATATTTTTACAATATATTTTTAGTTTCATTGAGTACTGAAAGTTTTAACTTTTGTGTAAATGTGCTGTCATGACGTCTTAATCCTTAAATGCATGGTTTGACTATTATTTCTTTATTTTTATTTTTATTTCCTAATCATCTCATTGTTTTTTCTTCCAAGATTAAAAAAATGTTTGGACACGAGTCTAACCATATGTATCAACTTTGAAGTATTAGATGCTCTTAAAATTATCTTTAACTTAATATTTAATATGTATTATATTGTGGAATACAGAATAAAAGTAGTGGATATTTTATTTCGGAGTAGAAAAAGCACAGAAATTTTGCTTAGACTATAAAAGTACTCTTGGGTGAGAGAAGGCATTCAAGAACTTGAATATTCACACCACTAATTATCGCCCAAGGCTATTAATGGTGGGACTGGTTTTGTTTGCTAGATAAAATGCCCAGAGATTTTGAGAATTTTCACTGCAAAGGACTATAATAATTTTGCATGAATTTAAGAAATATGGTAATGAAATTTATTGAAATCAATTCAGCAAAAATAAAACAAAATCATGACTTTGAAAATAATAATTATGAATTTGTGATCTGAACTGGTTGAAAAATCTTTCAAACTTCTAGAACAATTAATAGCACTGTAGAGTAACCCCTAAATCGGTGTAATTGATTATAAGAGGTCAAATGGTGATTTGATTCATTCATGCTAATATGATGGGAAGGTTTTAAAATAGAAAATATTATTTTTTTATTATCTTTTATTATTTTTCTTACATTATATAGTTCACATAATATAAAAAAAAAAGTAAAAATACTACGAAGGTACCATATAATATATACAAATACGATGTTAACATCTTTTATAGTCCAATTAAATCATTTTAAAAATTAAAAAAAACAAAAGAAATAAATTAAATAATTTAAACAAAATTTTGAGAAAATAAAATTTGTCTTTTCTTAATTAAATTTCTAAAGAGAAACTAATGAGAAAACGAAGTTAACATGGTTAACATAATTTTTTATTCAATCATATTATATAAAAAAATGAGAAATTTTAGACCACAAAACAACAGGGTAAGGTTTTCAGCCAACTGATATTGGCAGTTAATAACACAAAAGAAGTGGTTGCAAGTTTGGTTCAACGATGACCACACTTCTTTAATACTCCTTCACTCCCTTCAAATCTTCAATACAAAATAATATCTTAATATCTATAGATAAAATATCTCAAAAGTACATCTTCAATTTTCTTTAACTTATTGTTTTAGTTTTTATGATTTTGACAGACTTTAGATATTCAAAATTTCACTTTTCATGTTTAAATGTCTATAGTTATAAATAATTAGAGTTACCTCTCATAATTTTAATTAATTGGTTTTATGTAGAACTAATTCGGTCAAACCTTATCATTAAGACTATTAATTAGCTCAGTTGTATATGGACACAGTAAAATATAGTATAAAATTTCTTTTATGTTTATTTTTTCTCATTGCATCTTTATTTTCAAAAAAACTCATTTAAATTGTTTATTTTAATTTTTTATTAAATTAATATTATTGTTTGAAATATATATAAGATTTGGGTCAAATAAATATAAAAATCAGATTATTAATTAATTTTATTTTATATAAAATATAAAATTAATAAAAGAATCGTACTATTGTATAATCACATATGAGATAAAGATGAGTACATTCGTAACCTTTTTTTTATAGACGCAATTAAAAGAAATATTTTTGAAGCAGATATCAGATCCACTATTATTTTCCTAATATATCGTAATAGAATTTTAGATTGCATATTTATAGTAAATTAATTTTTTTAATGTAACAAAATATTATTTTTTAAATAAATAACACAAATATACTTAATTTTTAACTTAAAAAGTTATATGTATAATTTTAATAATGAATATTATATTGGACTATAATTTTATATAGTTTATTATTAAATTTTAACGAAAATAGTATCTTATTAAAAATAAATTTTAAAATTTAAAATGTATTTATAAAATTATAAACATCAAAACTTAGATGGATAAAAATCCAACCGATCTATTTTACTTAATTTTATTTATCAATATTAAACCTTAATATTACTGTGAATTGACCAAAAGTCCAACAATGATAAAACATAACTACAAAAGTCATACAACTCCGTTATAAAACTTACACTTACTACAAGATCTAACTTATGTACTGTGTTCACTGTGATTTTGTATGTTTGTCTGTTAGTTCTTTAACTAAAACCCATGCATCTAGATTTGCAAATGTGTTCAATGTGACACACCCATGACACAAATGTGTACTTTTTTAAGTCATTATTTTTTCTTTTTCTTTCACAAATTTAAGTCACTGTTTTTTCTTTTTATTTTTCAAGAAATTAATACTAGGTGTACAATACTGTCATATCACACATTGAATAATAGAATTGATATTAAATTGACCCAATGATAGAATTTGTTTTTTTTTATTCAAATTTTATAAATAAATTAATCAAGAACAAAAGTGTCACAAGATAAAGTTTAAGCAATGCAAGGTACAATTAAACAATTACAAAGATTGATTAGGAAAATGTCTTGATCAAATTTATTTGACAAACTATCAAATCAATTTATCAAAAAGTTGTCAAAGAAAACTATCAATATTGCCAAAAAAAGAAGAAGAAAAAAAACATTAAATATATAACTGAAGATAAACTTTTTTTCACATAAATAAAATGTAATAATTACATTTATTATATTTAGTTTAATGCAGGTGGATATGTATATATGTTATCTGAAAAGCAAGTTGTATATATCAAAAGCATCTCAAAAGATGAGGGGTCGCGGGAGTTTGATGTGGTGGAAAGGCAAAAACGAAAACTTGATAGAAAGCAAAGAGCGAAAAAGAAAAGTGGCGCGAGCGCTTCAAATGAAAACGTCATCTTTGGAAGGCGCCAATCAAATCTACGGCCGCGCCCTAGCTTCTAGTCAACAAATCTCAGCCGTCCACGTTGCATCTCATACATCATTTCTGAAAAGACCGCCTCCCATGAAAACCAAATAAAATCTCCAATCTCACTTCACTACTCTTCCACGCCATCTTCTTCTTCTCATCTCTTCCTTTTTTATTTATTTAAAATAAAAACAAAATGGACGATTCCACAAAACCTAACGCCGGCAAAACCAAACTTCTCAATCCATGGATGCTTCACTTCCAGAAACTCGCTCTTGAACTCAAGTGTCCTCTCTGGTTTGTGAATCTCTCTCTCTCCACTATAAACTCTCCAAACCGCTTTTAACCTTTGCAGTTGCAGATTTTTATTTCACTTTATTTCACTCTATTGTATATTTTAAATTTAAATTAATTTAGTCTTCGTGCTGCTACTTTAGCTAATTTAAACTACTTTTGGTATTTTTAGTAGCTAATTTGATTAATGAATTTGCTGCTGTTTTTGTTTTTGTTTTTGTCTGTGGCGGCGCTGGATCTTACAGTTTGAGTTTGTTCAAGAAGCCTGTGTTACTTCCTTGCAACCACCTTTTCTGCGAGTTCGTTACTTCTTTATCTTTGTTGTATCGTATATTCTGGTCATTTTGTTGCACTACTTTCCTCATTAACGAGAATGATTTAAATATTTGGACATTTTATGTTTGGCAGTTCATGCTTAACTGATTGCGTGACAGCTGGGGCTGGTTCTGAATGTGCTGCTTGTAATGCAAAGTACGCTCAAACAGGTAATTTGCTGCTAAGTTTCGAACTTGTGTGCTGCATGATCAAGTGCAGGAATGTGTTTTGTTGCTTTATTTTCTTCTTCTTTCAATTAGGTTATCAATTTCACTCCTAGGCAATTACTACAGTTCCACTCCTAGGCAATTACTACAGTTCCGAAACTTAACAAGTTATGTAAGTAAACCCTGTAGTATTAGAAATGATGCTGATGAGTTTTTTCTAGTATTGGAAAATCCTTCAAATCAGTCCTCGGTTGTCAGTAAAGTATGTTAATACATGGACTAAATTGCATGGACTAAATTGATTTATAATATACGATACTTGTATAATTTATTTATCCTTTAAGATGATTTTAGAGAGAGTGTAAAATTTGAAGGATAGAATTTTTATGATTTCTACGTAGTTTTATTTGCGACAGTTTATGTTATGATCTAAACTATGTTCCCAATGTTTTGTACTGATATTTATACTTATAATTTTTTATGTGATGATTGTGGGAGGCAGATGTAAGGCAGGTGCCTTTTGTGGAAAATGTGGTAGCAATATATAAAAGCTTGGAGGCCACCTTTTGTGCAAGTTTGTTTCATAAACATTCTTCCGGTGAAGTCATTTTACTTTTGGAGAGCTTTTCCAATTGATTGAAAAAAGAAACTATGGATTGTTTAATGCTGAATTTATATATATTTAAATACGTTGATGTAGGTGATGAGAGGGTTTTGGAGCCATGCCAGGCAATTCTTAATTCAACTTCTAGCAGTATACAAGCTGGCAAGCTTCCTCTGAATTTGCCTAATTTGAACAAGGTTGGGGTTGTCAAGAATCTCAAATCCAAGATTGTAGTGCATGATAAAGCTGAAGAGCTTGAGTTGTCTCATGGAAGAGAGAAGCCTAATCTGCAATCTTCCCAGATGGAAATGGATGTGAATCAAGTGACACAATCAGCCCCAGATAGCCCTCCTTTTTGTGATACCAAAGGTTCAGATAATGACTGCAGTGATCAAGACAGTGAGCATGTAAGAAAAACACACTCTGGTTTATGGTTTCCTGTTTATACACAGTTAAATCTTCTGGATGTCCAATCCTTTATCAACTTGGTTTCTCATTCTCAAACTCTTAATTTCAGCTGCTACCTCCTGATAGACTGGGAAACTCTTCCTTAAAGAGAGCTTGTACAGGAAATGGAAATTTGAATGAGAAAATGGGACAACTAAGGTCAGAAAGTTCAGCCTCGGAAACTGAGGGTCTTGAAAGGGATCCCAAAAGACAGAAAGTTCAGCCTACAGATGCTCCAAATGACTTTACTCCAACTGGAAGTATCTGTTCATTTTGCCAATCTTCCAAAACCTCTGAGGTAATATTTGCTTGCACCAATCCTACACATTGTTTTTCAATTCCCTTTTCCCCTCATACTGCATATGCTTATGGGCAAATGGATGAAACTATTTCTTGGTCTTTATGGTGAATTTTTGTAGGCTACTGGACCAATGCTGCATTATGCTAATGGAAACTTAGTTACCAGTGATGCAGCAATGAAGCCAAATGTTATACCTGTGCATAGAGTTTGCATTGACTGGTATGCTAACTTGATATTTCTATGCATTGTTCATCACTAAAGCATTATAGTCTATATTTTGATCGTTTGATTTGTGGAGCCAGCTAAAAACAGCACTGAATCTTGATTGACCATTTTTGCTCAAAACCATTTACATTGCAACCAGGTTGCATTTTTAGTATCTTTTGCTTTCCTTTTTACATTTTTCTGATAGATGTGATGTAAACGTTTGGAATCCAGGGCACCACAAGTGTACTTTGTTGATGAAGTGGTTAAGAATCTCAAGGCGGAATTGGCAAGGGGAGCAAAACTTAAATGCAGTAAATGTAATCTAAAGGGAGCTGCTCTTGGTTGCTATGTCAAATCTTGCAGAAGAACTTATCATGTTCCTTGTGCACTTGACATCTCAACATGTCGATGGGATCATGTGATTTCCTTTCCATTTAAAAGTTATTATAATAGAATTTACTTAAAAAATACTTGTGCTTCTTTGCATTTCTCTAAAGTTCTTTGGGACATTCACTGGTCCAGGAGGATTTTCTTTTGCTCTGCCCCTTCCATTCAAAAGTCAAATTTCCATGTGAGAAATCCAGGTCTAAGAAGCAGGCAGTGCGGAAGCATCCCAATTTGCCTCATATGTATGCTTTCTTCCTTGTCTCGTGCTATTTTTAGCATCTCACATTGTGCTCTCTTCCTATGCTGTGATGAATTTTTCAGGGTTTCAAATTGTTGTGTTTGTTTAACTTTCAACTTTTAATGTCACCAGTTTGAGCTACAAATTAAAATACAAAGCATGCTACTGTTGTAATCTAAAGTAGATAAGTTTTCATAATTGATATTGTGCTCAAATGTTGTACTCAACCATTTATTACATGGTGGATTCTGGGTTTTATATTTACTGCTATTTTTGTTTGTCATAATACCCTTGTGAATATTTGTAATTTTCTCATCAAGGCTAGATACTATTACTGAGTAACTCCTGTACACAGGCCATCACACCACTCAAATACTCTTGAAGCTTCGCAGGATGAGGGTAAAAATATGGTTTTCTGTGGATCTGCTTTATCAAATGAGGAAAAGGTTAGTATCAAAGTTGTCTACGGGCTGTGATTGAGTTTATTAGCTATCTTCATGTTTCTAATGGTTTTGTTTTTATTGGGACCTCTACCAAATTGCAAAATGTGAATAATGGATACTATTATATCTTTTGATATGTTGAAGAATCTGATATCATTAGAAAGGCTTATTTGTATTGTGTTTTTGCCATACTGCATCGTTATGTGTCTTGTGTATCATGATTTAATCAATTAGTATATGAACTTTTTTTCCCCTTATTGGTGGTACAGGTACTTTTGCTCAATTATGCAAGTAAGGTTGGTGCAACAGTGATGAAATTCTGGACCTCAAATGTTACACATGTAATAGCGTCAACTGATGCTAATGGAGCATGCTCCAGGACATTGAAAGTTCTCATGGCTATTCTAAATGGACGATGGGTACTGAAACTGGATTGTAAGTTTAATGATTTTATTTCAATGTTGTACACATATTTGCAATACTCTTATGAATGTGTAATTTTTCTATATAAACCATGCATATTTGTCATACATACTTTTCATATGTGCATGATAAACATACTTTTAATGCTTATTTGTACTTTTTATAGTCATGAAGATACCGAGTATTTTGTTCTGTAGGGATAAAAGCATGCATGGAAGAGAAAAACCCCGTAGAAGAAGAACCATATGAAATCAGTGTTGACAACCAAGGGTGTCAAGGTGGCCCAAGAGCGGGCAGACTTAAGACATTGGCCAATGTAAGTATTCTAATTGCATCTTATGTTCATGTAAACTGTAATGGCATATATTGTTTTTCTTGGACTGTCAAAGATTATAATATCAAATAACTTGTAGAATGCCTCTTATTTTCCTTTTCAACTACTGAAGCATCTAGATGGATATGTTAAGGTTATATGTTATGTTTAGCATAGTAATGACTTGTTGACTTTCAACATTTATATTTCTTGGTGTTTTAAGGCTTCTAAAAACCGTTGAAATTTGTTGTTAAATTACTTGCCAAATCTCGAGTTCTATTGTTCTAATATTCTAATTGTGATGACAGGAGCCAAAGCTATTCAGTGGCTTAAAGTTTTATTTTTCTGGGGATTATGTGTCAACTTATAAGGAAGATCTTGAAGAGTTAATTGAAGTGGGTGGAGGTACTGTTTTGAGAAGCAAGGAAGAATTGGAAGCTCAAAGACATGAATGCAAAGTGAATTCTCCAAAGTTTCTTGTTGTTTACAACCTTGATCCCCCACAAGGATGCAAGTTAGGGGAAGAAGTATCAATTCTCTGGCAAAGACTCAACGATGCAGAGGATTTAGCTGCCAATACTTTACAAGTGATTGGTCACACATGGATTCTTGAATCAATTGCTGCATGTAAATTGCAGCCTTTTGTTAACTAAAATTTAAGGTAGCTAATAGTTTGTTTCTCAATTGATAGGGAGTTCACTGCCTAAAAGAGATCAATCATGTATAGTTTGAATTTTTTGTATTTGGTGTCAGGTAGTTAGATTGTTTTGGATATTTAACATCAAGTAGTTATTTCCTAATTTGGTTTCCTATGCTTTTGCATTATTATTTTTATAATTAATTGGTACCTCAGTCTAGATGAATAATAATGTATTTTGTTTTAAGTAGTGGTGTGTCAAATCAATCTAAATTGACGTGTTTTTTTTATCTGCAATGACCTAAATTAATGTAGAAGTGAATAAGTATTTTTTATTATGGTTTCCTACATAAGAGAGCTGTTAGATACAAACCTAGGTATAGTTGAAAGAGGTTTTCTAACATACTACTCTCTATTTTAGATTTAATGGTTACACTAGCATACACACATATATTTTGAAGTACTCAGAATGCTCTAATCTTTATACATATTTATATTGTTTTGGTTTTAAGTATTTATAAGTATGATTAAAACTTTTATATTTAATATCAAAATATCCTTTTCTTATATTCTTAGTCATACATACATTAAATAAAAGATGAGAATACAAAATATTGAATTAAACGATTAACGTGTATATGGTTATCAAACTTTTGAATTAATTCTAAACTCGTATGATTTTACGTTTTCAGACATGATTTTCGAGTTAATTTGGAAGTAAATTCATTTTTTGCGTAAATTTGATAAAATCAACTGTGAAATCAGTAGTATCGTGTAAAATCATAAGTTTGGAGCGATTCTGCGAGTTTGAAAGGGGTAAAAAATTAAGAAAAACGAAGTCATTTGGGGTTTAGGGTTTCATGACCTGATTGTCACTATCTCTCGCGCCCCTCTGTCTCTCTCCATGGCCATTGCCATCTCCTCGCCTCCTTCAAGTTGTCGTCGCATACGCTCGATCGCATTCCGTTCACGCTTCATCCGCGCTTCGTTCGTTGTTGTTGTCATCTTTGTTTTGCGCTTGCCGTCGTGTCTACTGTGTCGCCATACTGGTCTCGCCTCCTTCCAACTTTGTCACTCACTATTGAGTGAAGTTATTTTTTTTAACAAAGTCCTGAGCTGAGCACTGTTATGGTTTATAACAGGTAAAAGAAAATGTTTTTTTAAACAATAAAACCTAAGTCCTTGCCACTGTTACAATTTTTTTTTATTATATATTTAATAAAATGCATCAAAATTAATGACAATAATCCAAATATTTATGTTTTACAATATTTATTTTTATGAGCAATATATCT
This sequence comes from Vigna reflexopilosa, assembly GCA_027742785.1. NCBI lineage: Eukaryota > Viridiplantae > Streptophyta > Magnoliopsida > Fabales > Fabaceae > Vigna > Vigna reflexopilosa. The sequence continues at coordinate 9,012,377 of CM050914.1, read as the reverse complement.
ATAAATTTTATTTATTTAAAGTTATATAATTTTGTAGACTTATTTGAATTAAAATATTATTTATATAATTTTTTTTTCATCTGAAATAAACTCTTATAAGTTTACAAGTTGATTTTACTCTACTCTCACGAATTTACCTAAATAATCGAGTTTGATAACGTTATGTTTAGGTGTTGTTATTAGTTTAAATTGTGCATATGAACATTTTAAAAGTTAACCCAACATAAAAAAATGAGTGACAACTTTAGACAAAGTGAATTCCATTAAAGGCCACTTAGTTGTACACTCAACATCTTATTGTTAGTTGTAGCTAATGTTTGTTGCAACATTAGGAGTTAAAGATATTTCCTTTAGTTTTGTTTTATGTTAGTAATCGGCAGCTTTGCTTTTTCAAGATCCTCTCCTCATCCCTTTTTCCTCACATTCAAGTTTCATATGCAAAAAAGAGAAGAAAAAAAAAAACCTCTAGGCTAAATAGCTTGAGTCAGGGGTTAGTTGTTGATCACTTTGTCTTCTATTTAGTGGCTTTGTCTTATGTTCATGTTATTGTATCCAAAATAAAGACAAAGTACCTACCTGAAAATCATATATAAATGTCCCTATTTATGTATATGTATAGTGTTTTCCTCTTTGTGACTACTATAATCTTGGGTTTCACACTAGTGTTTTGATGTACTGTACAAGGTCAAAGTTCTAATTGAAGTATAAGAATATAACTTTTTAATTTTTACTCCTTATCCATCCTTATAATTTGATTTGGGTCATGCATAATCTTTCCTCTACATGAGCCCTCATATTTCTAAATATATTGTCATTTCTTTGATTTCATATGCACCATATAATGACTATCCACCTTCCCCTCCAAATCATGTTTCCTTTTTCACTTAATTTCATTAGGTATAATTATTTGAAGTATGTCCTTACTTGATTATGGTATACACTACTGAATCCTACCCAAACATCACACATATTCCATATTGTACTTGCTATATTACACTCAAAAAATAAAGTGACTAGTTATTTTCACACTTTCTCCACATATAACACATAAATCATTTCCAAATTACAACCCCTCTTTGTTATATTTTCTTTAGTGGTCACTCTATTTAGCATTACTTTCCAAGCAAAGTGTTATGTAGATGGTAGTGTCTCCACACTCCATAATGTTACAAACAAAAATAATATTTTCTCTATTACAATTATCGTTCAACTTCTTATAAGCATCTTTAACCGTGTACACTTCTTCCTCTTTACCTTTCCATATCCAAGTGTCTTCCCTTTTTAAATTTAGAGTAATTCTAGACATTTGTGACATGAATGTGAGTACTTGTGGTTTTTCTCGCTTAAACCATTGTTGCCTCACAGTCATGTGCCATCCCCACTTGTTTTCACTCCATTGTCCTACCTCCCCTAAGGTGATATGTTTCTTATTTGAGTTGGCATATAGTATAGGGTACAAATGCATGAGTGGCATAACACCAAGCCATTTATCTTTCCAAAATATTATCCTAGTTCTTGAACCAGTTTTACAATGCACTTTATTATCAAACCAACTTTTTTTGTAAAGCCATTTTCTTAGATCTTTCCAACACCAAGATTTATCTTCTAGGAAAGGTAGATCTAACATATTTTCCTAATTGATATGATTGACATTTTAAGGTTTGGAAACTACTAAGTTTAAGGAACATCTTTTTCTATTTTAATTTTGACAAATTAAGATGGTCTAGCCAATCATGTAACAATTTAGGAGTTGAAACTACAACATAAGATACATGTGGACTATAACCAAAATGGTATAAAACCCCACTTTATATCCTTTTCCAATTTTCTCCATGAACTACACTCTTGTCTAACGAAAGATTTGTTATTAAATGTTATTGAATAATTTAAAGTTTTGGCTAAATGACTTAAGGAAATTAAATTGAAAGAAAAATTAGAGATAAAAAGAATCAATTTTATATTATTGGAAGGAGAGAGGGAAACTTTTATTGGCACTTCAAATTGTTCCTCATGAATCCGTTTAGAATAAAGAGGTGATTTGGTTGGGGATTGAGATGGTTGAGAAAAAAAAATTGGAACTTTGTAATTTGATGTTGGATTTTAAGTGTGAGTTAGAATCTTACATTATATAAAAATAACAAGAATATTTTAGATTAATGACACTGTCCTGATCTTTTATAAAGATTGTTTTCATAACTCAAAAATATCTTGCATTTCCTGTCAAGGAAGCAAATAAGCTTTGTTACAAGATACCTACTTGTTACTTTAAATGCTCAAGTTTTCTAAGCGGTGATACTGGATGTGTAACTGCCCATCATTTTTTAATGTTCTTAAACCATCAAAGAACAAGCTAAGTGAAGAAAGAGCACGGGAAGATAGATCAGAATGATTAAATCTAAAGCACCCTATATATTTCTAAAAGGTTGGTGTTTTCCCTAGAATTTGTCATCTGTTTGTGGGGTGCTTTGGTTTACTCCAGTAGTGTTCTGTGGCTGCGACGATGCAGAGTTCATCTCGAAGCCCGGTTTGGTTTGTGTTACATCGACATTATAGACAAAGAACTTGGCAACAACCAAAAAGCAGAGCAAGTTGAGGAAGCTGAGTACGGCCATGAATGCATAATAGTAATCTAAATGGGAGATGTTTAGATTGTCCAAAATCCAACCCCCGTGGCCATTTCTCTTTGTGATATCAGCAACAGTTGACAGAAGAAAACTGCTGAGAAAGCTTCCAATACCTATGGTGGTTGTGAAATATGATGTTGCGAGACTTTTCATGCCATCTGGTGCTTGATCATAGAATAACTCCATCTTGGCTACTTCCACGAAGTTATCAGCAACCCCTCCCAAAGCATACTGAGGGAGTAGAATGAAAATAGTGAGAGGAATCGTATCTTTCGCGTGAAAGAGGTGGTTTTCTCTTGCCACCCTCAGTCTCTTTCTTTCAATAAAGCATGCAATCACCATTATGATGCAATGTAGCACAAGCCCAATGCCAAGTCTCTGCAGCATTGTAATCCCCCTTGGGTTCTTTGTGTAGCGCCGAATCACAGGAACAAAAACACGGTCATATAGAACAACGGTTATCAGCATGGCGATAGTTACAAATGCATTTAGGCATGCCGGGGGAATATGAAAATGGGGTCCCATTCTCCTGTCTAGAGTGGTGCCTTGTTTGACAAAGAGAGTGCTCGCTTGAACTATCAAGGTGCTTGGGATAATCGTTGTCAGCAAAACAGGAATCAGTTTTGTCATTTGCTTGGTTTCCTCTACTTGTGTCACAGTACAAAGTCTCCATGATGATGTTTGACCATTCTTTATAGAGGCCTTGTCAAGAAAACTGCAAGCAGAGAACGGGGAGAATTGTGAAAATGATTCATGTGACATGGAAAAATACAGTGAATTTTGAAAGGATAACAAGATGTGTTTTTTAACCTCAATGAAGAGCTCCGATCAATTCTGTTTCTCCCACTACTTGCATACTGTTCAATGCTCAGTTCATGTAGCTCCTTTGGATCGTCTGGAACACTTAGCTTCCACTTTTTCACAGCAGCAACATAGACCTGAAGCATCCTTGTTATTGGGCTACCTGAAGGCAGTTTGTGTCTGTAAAATGGAGTTCCTCCCAGAAACACCAATACTGAAACAGCAAGGCCAAGGGTGGGAAGACCATAACCAATGGCCCAACCCACACGTTCTTGTATGAAAACCAAGAAAGTGTTGGCGAAAAGGGTGCCAAAGAAAATGCTAAAAAACCACCAATTGAAGAAGGAGAGTTTATATCTTCTCTCTTTGGGTTCAAACTCGTCAAATTGGTCTGCTCCCATGGTCGAAATGTTAGGCTTCGTCCCTCCTGTCCCTATTGCAATTATATAAAGGGCCAAGAAGAAAACACCATATTGCAATGATGATGCCTCTGGGCAATTCTCGCCTTCATCACATCGTGGTGGCCTCAGTGCTGGTACTGAAACTGCCAGTGTCAGCAGACACATTCCCTATGGCCAAAGAATATGGAAAAACAGGTAAACATAATCATAATAATGTATACAAAACTACAAAGTTGATCCAATATTGTTTATCAACTCCTACTCTTGTTTACTATGTTACAGTAACAGGTAAGATAAATGTCACATATCATACCACAACATAAATACACGAGGCAATTATAAAAGTTTTATATCTGCCAAGATAAGCATCTGCTATGTAAGCTCCTGCCAGTGGCATCATCCACACTGAACCCACCCAGTTGCTAACGTCGTTCGAAGATTTCACAGTGCCCTCATGGAGCTTCCTTGTTAGATATATCACTAGATTTGATTGTATCCCGTAGAAAGCCATCCTCTCAAACACTTCATACCCTGTAAATTAAAAAACACGCATATCCCATGTTCACAAGTGATAAAAATTCATCATACAAAAAAAGAGAGGAATGGAGATGTTAAAGCCACTACTGGGATCATTTACCAACTATAAAGGAACAAGCTTTCCATTTTCCCGTCTCTGTTCTCAAAACGGGTCTACCCTTTAGGTCTACTGTGCCATCTTGAGTGTAATCTTCGTCCCCATTTGCAGGGCCTTTTTCTTCTATCACTGCCATGAGTTTGGACTACACCTCTGTCTCTTTGTGTGCAAGTCTTTTAGCCTCTCTCGCGAGCCTTTTATATAACAGAGGCGGGGAATCTGATTTTAGAATTCTAGCTTTCTCAACAAACTTTTATACACTGTCCAATTGCATGAGCTAACTAACAAAGAAATCTTTAGTCCAAAATAAGGAATCAACATGTATTTGGTCTGTACTCACTGTCGCTTCTTTTCACACTTTCCTTATCTTTCTTTTCTAATGATTTTTTTTTCACCTTTGAATTATCGATCTAGTACTGTTGATTCTTAGAAGTAAACGCGAGATTGACATGCCACAAAAGCCACGAGCTCCATGTCATAAAAAAAATTCTGTTCATTAAAGTGGCTCTCATTGAACGTATTTATATGCTTTCCTCCCTTTTCAGTCACCAATCAATTGCATTATTATGTCCTATGTGTCTCTGTCTTATGCTTCTTATTTCCTGAGAGCCATTCATATTATCAACTTGACTTTGAAACTACACTGAAAAATTTATGTGCCGAAAGCATTTTCTTGTGCAAATACATCCAGATATATATGTATACACGGCTTTAATCAATGATGCCAGATTATAGGTTTATTAGTAATAATCTAATAAAATATATCTGTATGTATGAGGGTATAAAGATTATGTTCTAATACAGGAAAACAGTGTGATTGGTTTCAGGTTGCACAAATTCAAGCAAAAAAGGAGACAAGTTTGACGGCAGAGTTCTTAAAATAGTTATTTTTTTCGATGATTGAAAGGAAAATTTGTCGGCTATATAGTTTTCTACATGCGAACTAAAAAAATGATTAACAGAAATGTTAAATAAGCAAGGACATGATAAACAGATAAAAGGGAGTCACATCTGATGGATATGAACCTTGTAAGACCTGTTACTTTGGAACTAATTTTTGTGACCAAGATTATGTCCATAAAAGTAATTTTTCTTATAATATATTCTTTAATATAATAGTTATTTTGTTAAAGTTACTCATTATAATTTAAGATTTGTCATGGCAATACAAATTATGCTAATTAGAAACAACTCTTTTGTAAATGTAATTAACTTAGGGTTCCATTTTAGATAGATAGTTAACTCTCTCTTCCATCTCTCATTGATGATCAGTATCAAAATATTCAAGAATTTGTCTTTGTCCTTCTTCCATTAATGAAAGTAATTGATAACAAATGCTAGTCTACCACGCACTTTGTTTCCTCACCTTATTCCTTCAGTTATCTGGTTGTGGTACTTTGGCTTATTTCGGTATTGTCTTCAGGTGAAGTAGTGTTCATATCCAAGTCCTTGTTGATTTGTGTTTGATCAACATTATAGACGTAAAATTTGGCAACAGCCACAAAGCAAAAGAAATTGATAGCACTGAGAAGAGCCAAGAATGCATAATAATAATCTAAACGGGAAGCATTTAGATTATCCAAAATCCAACTCTTATGACCATGTTTGCGGGTGAGATCAGCGACAGTTGAAAGCAGAAAACTATTAAGAAAATTTCCAATGCTCAAGGTGGTTGTGAAATAAGAGGTTCCCAAACTTTTCATGGCTTCTGGTGCTTGATCATAGAAGAACTCCAACTTGGCAACATCAACAAAGGTGTCAGCAATTCCTGTAAAAGCAAACTGAGGGAGGAGGATGAAAATGGTTAGAGGAATTTTATCAAGCTGGCCTAAAAGGTTCTTTTCTCTTGCCACACTGAGTCTCTTTCTCTCAACAAGGCATGCAGTGAGCATAATGATAACATGTAGCACAAGTCCAATTCCAAGTCTCTGCAGCAAGGAGATCCCTCTGGGGTTCTTGGTGTAGTGCCGGATTGCAGGAACAAAAAGACGGTCATAGATCACAACGCTTATCAGCATGAAGATGTTCACAAAAGCTATAAGACATGCTGGAGGGATTTCAAAATGGGGTCCCATTCTCCTGTCTAGTGTGGTGCCTTGTCTGATGAAGAGTGTGGTGGTTTGAGCTATTATGGTGCTTGGAATGCACGTAGTGATCAAAATAGGAACCATTTTCATCATTTGCTTGGTTTCCTCAATTTGAGTCACAGTACAAAGCATCCATGGTGATGTTTCGCCTGTCTTCACGGCAGCTTTGTCTAGGAATCAGCACACATTTGTCAAAAAAGTTACAATAAACAAAAGAAATATTCAATTTGAAGAGGAATTTGATTACTAGCCTTAATGAAGAACTGTGATAAATTCTGGTTCTCCCTTTACTTGCATAATACTCTTCCATGCTGAGCTCATGTAGCTGATTTAAATCATCTGGGACATGAACCTTCCACTTCCTCACTGCAGACACAAGTACCTGGACCATTCTGGTTAAAGGGCTGCCAGAGGGTAATCTATGCCTATAAAGAGGAGTTCCTAGCAGAAACATGAATATTGAAACGGCTAGAGCAATGGTTGGGATCCCATAACCAAGGTCAAAACCAACTCTGTCTTGTATGTAAACCAAGAGAGTTTGGGCTGAAATGGTTCCAATTAGAATATAGAACACCCACCAATTGTAGAAGGAAAGCTTTTGGGACCTCTCTTTTGGTTCAAACTCGTCAAATTGGTCTGCTCCCATTGTAGAAATGTTGGGCTTGGTCCCCCCTGTTCCTGCTGCAATGATGTACAAGGCAAAGAAGAAAATTCCCACTTGCAATGAGGATGCTTGTGGGCAATCTTGGTCTGCAACTCCTGGCGCACATGCTGGTGGTCTCAATCCTGGTAGTGACACTGCTAGCGTCAACAAACACATCCCCTGCAACCAAAAATACAAGACCATTTCCCTTTATAATGTTAAAATACAACATATGTTATAATTATAACATGGATCAAAACCATTATATTCCATGCATTCTCCATGTGACATACAATCTAAAACTCAGTTATCTCTCACTCATAACACTACCAAGACAACGTGAGTCCCATCTAAGGGATTGATATTAGTTTCAACCCAAGATCTTAAGACAATATACCAGAAGGTAAATGGCTGATGCTATGACAAAAGTCCAATATCGGCCAAGATAGGCATCGGCTATGTAAGCTCCGGCAGCTGGCATGATCCAAACTGCACCAGCCCAGTTGGTCACGTGATTTGAAGATTTGACAGTGCCCTCATGAAGCTTCTTTGTTAGATACAACACTAAGTTTGATGCTATCCCATAGTATGCCATTCTTTCAATCATTTCATACCCTACAATTGATTATCAAACATAATGGTGTAAGCACATTGTCACAACTCATTCACTTCTCTCTTTATCATCAGTTCAAGTATTTACTTTCTATTTCAAAGAGAAACTTCACTTTCTTTTCTTTTCCTCTCATCATCCTAAAACAATTTGTACAAACAAACTCTTAAAAAAAATGTCTCTTTTTAGCACATCTTGTTTCAAGATTGTAGTGTATTTTTAACATATAATAGTCATTTTGTTCTTGAAAGTGTATGAACATTGTCATGTTTTTTTTGGATGTTAAAAAAATTAATATAAGATACTAATTTTCTTAAAAAATGTCTTAAAAAACGTACGACTTGTTATCAATGTTATTACTATATTGAGATAGGTGATAATACTTTCACATCCCAATAAAAAATTACATTCAATTGACATTGTAAGATAATAATATTTAATTATATTTATAAATTATAATATTTATTATGTAATTACAGGGTAAATTATCGATGTCTCTTTCATCTAAGTAGTATATAAAAATGAATAGTCAAGATTACATATAAAAAATCTATAACACTAAACCAACACTAAGTTAATAGGTTTACAGACTTTAATGAAACAATTTATGCTTTTAAAGAGTTGTTTAAAATTATTTCTAAAATTAATGTAACAATATGGTAAAGTAAAGGAATGAGTAGAAAAAGGGTCTAAAAATAAAAATTGTAAGCTTAAGGTCCCAATGGTTGCATTTACCTACAATGAAGGAAGAAGCTCTCCAGCTTCCAGTATTTTATCTTAAAACTGGTTTACCATTGAGGTCGACTGTGCCATCTTGGGTGTAATCCTTCTCTCTTCCACTACCTGCAAACCCTTTTTCTTCTTCTTCCACTCCCATCATGCTGTACAATCATGTTAACTTTTTAGCTTTTCATCAACACCATTTTATATACTTAAGATGGAATATTTAAATTTTATTACAATTTTCCTTTCCTCACCCTAAACTCATATACCATAAAATTGCTTAGCTAAAATCCAAAATATAAAACACATATTTGTTGGGTTCTTTTTGTCATGCACTTTGAATTATATCAATTAATCATACAAAAAGTCAAACAAATCAACTATCATAAAAACTTCTTTTTTTTCAAAGGTAATGTCATTTGATATGTTAATTTTGTCCTCTTTCCGTCATTAGTTACTAATTGTACTAATAATTTGCTTCCTTCTTAATTTAGGTAGGTCCTTCCTGTTTATAAAATAATTAGTTTTTTTTTATTTAATTTAACGAGTTGTATTATAAAAAAAACAACGAGTTAGAGACGGAAATAAGAAAATTGAAATTTCCGAAAGTATTTATTCTTTGTGGATACATCCACGTACATGGCGTCAAAGGCTAAAAGCATGCATAGTTAATAATGATTAAATAAAATAAAATATCATTAGAGGGTTCATTATATCCAATATTAAGATGTATAATAAATAGTTTGGAGTTGAAGATCAACACTACTTGTTCATATTTTCTTATTAAGGGAAAAAATATACAAATAAAATATGCTAAAGATGTCATATTGCAGCTGCATCTTGTTAGAAGTATTATCGCAAAAAGAATTATTTAAGGAACAATTCTTACGTTATACGTTTAGGATCATATAATAAAGATGCCATATTATAACTGTTTGCTATATAATCTAGTTTTAGTAAAATTCATAAGTTAAAAAAAAATCAGATATTTTTGAGAGGAATGGCATAGTGGTTGCAACTTTTAAATTGATTATATCAATCTTTAATTAATATTGTACAATACTTTTATTATTTTTATTTTTCAAATTGACATATTTTACTGCATAATAATAAATATAATTATAAATTATATAAAATTATGCTTAATAAGTTAAAGCTAAATTTAATAAACATAACCGCCACTATCACACCTTTGTTTCTACTAATGTCGTTTAGTTAAAATTGATTAACTAATAATTTATTTGACTAATTTTAATTATACCCGGTTATACAACCAATTTTGGATATATATATATATATATATATATATATATATATATATATATATATATTCCGTTATTTAACTAGCTTTAAAAAAAAAAACATGCCATGATAAATTGTTATAGTTTGACTATAATGATTACTATTCACATGGGTTAATGTTTATAATAATTTTCAATTAAGCAGTTGATTAGGATTATGATTAATTTTATTTTATAAATGGTTATATTTAGACGACTTGGTCAGTTAAGAATAATATTAATCTATACATTTTAAGAGAGAATAATTAAATATATACATATATAGATTCATAACAATATTAATCACTGATTTCGATAATGAATATATATATGTATTAATAATATGATTATAAAAAAACATCTGATACTTTAATCCTTTATAAAAGTGACTTGGATTACCAGTTATGAAAAACAAGCTTTTAAAATTTTCTATAACATAACTTTGATAAGGATTTTCAGAAAAAAAAATTTTTCAACAAGCTTTCCGAAACCAAAGGAATGCATTCTGAAATGAATTGTTGGAAAAAATTCTACAGAATAAACTTTCTGGAATGCATTTCATTAATGTTTATTGGAATGAATTTTTTAAAATAAATTTTCTTAAATGAATCTGAAACACATAAAATACATTTTGAAATAAGGTTTTCCTTCACAATATTTTTTTTCTCTACTCTTCTTCCTCTGAAATGGCGGCAGCAGAGGTAAGAACAATGGTAATGTGTCAAATAATGAAAAAGGATATTTTAGTCTTCTACACTATTAGTACAGTTGCAGTTAGTAAGAATAGAAGACTACCACAACTATTATTTTTAATTTTTTTCAAAGATATTTCATTTTTACATGGGTATAAATTAAGTACAATCCAAATCTAGTTCAATATCAACTAATAAATTTCCGAAATTGAAAAAATTGAGTCTAACGATTATTAGTCATAAATACCATCATTACTTTTTTCACTTTCCAACATTCTTGAGCCAAACGATCCACTTCTGTGTGTCTGAGGCAGTTCACACAAAACAACAAAACAAAACTGCATTCGATGTGCTACTTAAGACATTACAGCCTGTCATCACAACGGTCACTTCCTACTTTTTCTTTTTGATAATAAACAAATTATTATTACTACATATTTATGGAGAGAGCGTTACACTGTCCACTCCCTCTGCGTTTGTCTGTGGTCCGTCAAGGTGGCATGGCATGAAGACCAAACCCTTTGCCTCGGCATTGTTGTTGTGAACCCCAGAAATAAAAAACACAGATCTGTTGTCACAATGGGTTGCTTTCTTCATTGCTTTGGTTCCTCCACAAGCACCAAGCCCAGGCGCAAGGCTCATCGTCAACATGTAACTAACCCTTCACCTTTTCTTCTTCAAGCTTCTATCTTTTTCATCTAATTTAGTTATCCTTTTGTTTGGTTTCTCATAAACTGCCCGGAAAAGACTTTCGTGTTTTTTTTTTTTGAAGTTTTACACTTGCACCTCCTATTGGCCCTTTTTTTTTAAGGCAAGACTAAGATTTTAGGTGCTGATTGTAGTGTTTTTATTCAATCAGATGACTATTTTATTAGAGTGTTATCTGTAATTTTGATCTTAAGGAAAGAATAAACTATAATTTGAATAATGTATGTGGGTTTTGTTTCTTTATTCTTTGGTCCAACTAGCTTAATAGATGAAGGTTTCTCTAACCTCATTGAGTCTTTTCAATGTTGTTGCAGCGAAATGTCAAAAACAGGTTGGAGCCACCAAAGGTGTGTTCTGTGCCGGACTACTCCCAAATGGTGGTACATAGCACTGCATCATCACAAGAAGTACAGTAAGTAATTGACTAACTGAGTTTGTAATATTCTACTTTAGTTCACATGAAAGCATGCTTGGTTTTGGAGTTGAAGTTTGTGATTTAGATAAATGGGTATGGGATGTAGGGCTAAACCTCTGGAGAAGCTAAATGCAAGCCCCAAAAAGAAAGTGACTTTTGATGTCACGGTGAGAACGTACGAGCCAGATGAAGTTGTTGATTTCCAACCAGAGAAGACTGAAGAGAAAAGACCTTTGGTTGAAACTTTAAGCCAAACAAAGTCTGAAGAAAGTTCGGTTACTTCAACCGGGTCTTACCCAACAGACCATAGGTACCACAATTGCACATGTAGTGATGATGAAGATGCAGCAATGGAGTATTGGGATAGTGATTTGACTGATGAGGATGAGGATGAGGATGATGGTGGTGATAGTGACATGGGAGAAGAATATGATGAAGTGGGGAAAGACTTTGAAGATGGAATAGTGTACTCAAGGTCAAGAAATGGTGATAATCAAGGGGTTGTTGCAGAGGTGGAAAGTCCAATTCCAGGGTACGATAAGGATGTGAAGTCAATTGGGTTGAACCCCAATGTTCGAGATAGGAGTGTGTATGTTTATTCTGTGCTGAACCCTGTGGAGAACCTCACTCAATGGAAAGCAGTTAAGGCCAAAAGAGGACCACCATTGGTGTCTCAGAAGGAGAATTTGGTTTTGAAGCAAGAGTCCCGACCTGCATTTGGTGCTGAATCACCCAAGAAGTTGAACCTGGAAATCGCAGTTGATGCCAGCCTTTCAAATTGGTTAGGTTCATCAGAAACTACACCTGTTAGCAAGAGTTTGTATGCAGAGAGAAGTAGCTCACATGGCTCAAATACTGTGGTGAGCCATGAAGATAGGCCTATTTTAGGTGCATTATCAGTTGAAGAGCTTAAACAGTTTTCAGCTTCTTGTTCACCAAGAAAATCACCAAGAGATGAGATTGCCATCATAGGCAGTGTTGGTAGCTACTGGAATTGTGGAAGCTATGCTCAGGATTCTGGCTCAGCAAATCGAGTGACTTCAAGAAGGGTACAATACAATTGATGTGAAAGTTAGAGAGTGAATATGAGACAAGGTTTACTCATGTAGGTTAAGGCAAGATTCAATTGAGGACTGGTTTGTGTTAGGTGCAATTTTTTGATTCTTTTGTGAATGTGATATAGTGTGATGTTTGTTTGTGTTGCATTCTGCGGTTTGATTAATAACACTATTGTCATGTAGTTTTTATCTGTACACTGTCTCTGAATTTTCTTCCATGATAAATTGATGAAGTTATTACAGAAAGGACAGATAAACTTGTATGTCTTGTAAGAATCTGGGCATAAAAAAACCATTTAACTAAAAAAACTATTTAAATTTGCTTTGGTAGGACTTTTTAGTTCAAATTATAATCTCAATCTCAGGTATTGCTGCATTTTAGTTCAAATTAATTACCAGACTTTTCAAAGAGATGAGATGTTTTAGTTTATTCTACTTATGATGAGATGTTTTAGTTTATTCTACTTATATCTATTCGCTTACTTATACTTTTAAATATTGGTGCTTCATTATATTTTTAAGGTGTCGTTTAAAGTTATTTTAAGAAAATACTTATAAGGTATTATATTTTATCATTTTTTTTCTGTCATAATAAATGCGTAAACTAATTAAAAATTAGATGAAAGGTAATGGTATAAATATATGATAATAATGAATGTTATTTTTTAAACTTTGAAAATGAAAGTTAAATAGAAACAAAAATATTTCAAATTTATGATATTTAAAAAGAATGGTGAGAAACATGGATAGGTACTGCATCTATTTTATTTTATAAGAAAAAAACACATTTTTTTTTCTTGGAATATTACTAAATTTCAACTACTTTTAACTCATTTAATAATACAATATTTTCTTAAAATATTCTACCTTCAGTTATTGTTTTACTTTTAGTTAAAGGTTTATTTTACATATTTGGATTAATTTATTTTAAAATTCACGTATTTGGATCATATCTTAAATTAGGATCAAGTCATATCTTATGAAAAGAAGTTGTAAAATGAATGTATGATTTTGAATTCGTTATAATGTTTAGCGGTTTTAGTGAGTTGAAAATTAATTAACTAATACGATTAAGTACAATCGCATATATGATTGACGATTTTAGTGAAATTGTGTTTAGGGTTGCGACTTCAACCTCAGTTCATTTTTAATTAAAGTCATGCATAGGAATGACGAACACGAATAACTCATAAATATTTTTGCGTCTCGCGTTTTCAACCTTCAAGTGTTTTCTTGTTTTTCAATTTTAATTCAAGAATAATGAACTCTAATTCTCTAATTTTAATCTACGACCAAACAATAATGTTGTAAATCTATAATATAATCTAATTCCACATAACACTTTTTCTTTATGTCATGTATTAAAAATTTGACAGGTTAAGCGTACAGGTCATGAAAAACTTAACTACGTTAACCCAATTTAATGATAGGGAGTCATTTTCTTCAATTTTTCACTTTTATTGATCCGATTGGGGAAAAAATTAAGAAAGAAACCTGTTTGAGAAAACCCAACAAAAATAGGGACTGCGGAAGTGGTTTTACCTATTTTCTATTTATAATTAATTTCCATTCTCTTCCTATAGTATGACATTCCACCAAAACCTCAATCTCGTTATCAAGATGTTGTGTGTTCTTCCTATAGTCAACAGGTTCATCAGCACACAGTTGGTTAGTTTAGTTTATCTAGTCTACACCAAACTCCGAAGTCAACAAACATGGATCATCATCAAAACATGTCTTTTCAGTCACCATTCTAAAGTGTTTCGTTCATATATAATATTTTCCCTGATCAACTAGATATTTATGTTGAAATCTCGCCAATCCTAGACACGACTTGAATGCAACATGGATTTATGTTGAAGTGACCATTCTTATGCACGACTTCAATTCAAAATGGATTGAGGTTGAAGTCACCAATCCTAAACATGAGTTTAGTGAAATCATACAAAAGGTTAAAATCGATAATCATATATACATCTTTATTTAACAATGATTAATTAAGTTTAATCTCGTTGAAATTACTAGACCTAAAGACCACTTCAATAAAATCATTCTTTTATGACTTTCTCACTATGAAATCATTATCATGATGTATGATTTAATCCTTTCAATAACTAATTTGAAATGTGATTCATACACGTAAATTTCAAAATAAATTAACCCAAATATGTAAAAAATCTTTAGTTACACAGTCATAATTTGTATTTGTTGTTTAAAAGAAAAGAAATTTTAAAAATAATGTTGCTATAAGAAAAACATTGTAAAATGAATATTAATTGGTTAATGAAATGTAATGCGTTTCACTTTTTTCCATAGTGTATCTAAAGTTAAAGCTAAAGCAGTATCTTGATGGAAGAAAAGGGAAACTGTTCTGTGTGTATATATGATTTAAAAAAAAAGAGAGATTGACAATACTATTTCTGTAGGTTCATAATAGAAAGTAATGTAGGATAGTATTTTTTTTTTATTTCTAAAAATTAGCAACGCAGATTTGCAAATTTAAATTAGATATCTGTTATGAATTTTTTGTATATAGTTTCGAATATGCATGCATATGTCCGTGTCTAATGTTTATTTTATGTTTAGAACAATTGTATGGGTGTAACGTATTAATACGAAAATGATAGAGTTTGGAATAATCCATACACAGTTTATTTATACTCAATTAAAGTCCTTAACGATAACAGATTTCTACCGTCATGATAAACTTTATTTACATTCAATTAACTCCTAAATCATGTAGTCTAATTGGGTAAACATAAAGAGAATATGAAAAGAAAAAAAATAATTTTAGATAAATAAAGTTTTATGATAAATAAAAAAATTATTTAAAACGTATTTGTAATTTTTTTGAAAGATATTTTCCTTAAATTTCATTAAAATTCAACTACTTATACATTTAAAAAAAAAAGTGTAAATAGGCACATCTGTTAATGAATTTGTCAAGCATGTAAAAATGAAAAGTATGACTTTTATCAAGTTTCCGAGCATTTAATGTACATTTTATTAGATTAATGGACATTTTAAATTTTCTTAAAAGGCTTTTTTAGGAATATTCATTAGCAAAACTTTTGAGATTTACCTCCGAACACTTTATTAATTATTATTACTATTATGTGTAATCCTAAGTCGATTCTATTAAAGATTTTATCCAATAAAAAGTGCTGTTGTTTTTAATAGAACTGGTCAAGTTTGACTACTTTTTTTGGCACAAAAAAAAGTGGAATAGGTATAAACATTTGATTATTTTCCTTATTTTGTTTAAAATCGTAGTTAAAGAAAGGGATGCTTTTGACTGTAGATCCTTTTTTTTTTCTTTCTTTATGGACAAATGCTACAAACAATTGTAAATATAAAAGGCAAAAGCAAAAGTGTAATAAAGATAAAAAGCTGTTTTATTTATAAGACTAAAACATAGAAGCACACAAAAACAAATTTGCTACTACTGGACCAATGCATTGACTAATTCAGACATAGAGATATACATATTTCAAGGCCTAACCTTACTGAAATTTCAACGTTCAAAGTCAACACACTAGTTATGACACACTATTTCTGGAAGCCGCTAAGCTTGTTCATGGTTATCATGCTAAATGGCTGGGAAAGATAAGGCTGAGTTGTAGCTGATAGTTCTTGTGCCACAGCACGCATAATGGGTCTGGTCTCTGGAAACTCACGTGTGCATGCCAAAGCTATGGTCATTGTGAACACTACTGCTTCTGCCAATTGGCCTGTAGGAGGTGGAAGCCTTTGATCTAGCACGTCCTTCAGTAGCACCTGTGGTTCATCCCTTGATGACAAATACTTGATTGAAGACAGTGTATCCAACACTTCTCCAGGATGCTTTCCCATCAATATCTCCATCACCACCACTCCAAAACTATACACATCACACTTCTCCGTCACTCTCATTGTTTGTGCCAGTTCTGCAAATTTCAACTTTTCTCAGTCTCATCACACCCTTTAATTTACATATACTGAATAAAACTCCTAAGCATTGTACGTGACACAAGAGTATATTCAGACATTGATAAAAAAACCATATATACACACAATTTATTAAAAAAGAAACTATATATTGTGTCTAGAAACCATATTAAAGACTGCCTTATCGTGATGCATAATATATAGTATGCATACTGTAATTTAAATAGATTGGATGATGTACCTGGAGCCATGTAACCATAGGATCCAGCAACTGAGGTCCACGTTGAAGTGTCTGAGCTTAGTAGCTTTGCTGTGCCAAAATCTGCAAGACGAGGTTCTAAATCGGAGTCTAGTAGTATGTTATTCGGTGTTACATCCCGGTGCACGATTTGTGGGGAACAGTCTGTGTGCAGGTATGAAATTGCATGTGCTATTCCTTGCACAATTTTTAGCCTTTTGGCCCACCTTAGCTCCAATTGTCCTTCCTCTCCGTACAACACCTTTGCCAAACTTCCTCTGTCTATATATTCATAAACCAAGAACATTTGTCCCCTGCAAGAACAGAACCCATAAAGCTTTATTATATTGCGGTGTCTCACTCCTGTAAGTGCTTCTATCTCATTCAAAAAGCTCAGGCGGTTCATTGGTGCAATGTCATCGGAGTCTGATATGTTGAGCCTCTTCACAGCAACGACTTGACCTGTGAGCAACTGTGCTCTATAAACACTTCCGAATCCTCCTTTTCCAATGCAGTACTTGTCATTGAAGTCATCGGTGGCCTTAACAAGATCAGAAAATGTGAATTTTCCATCTCTTCCCCACACCACGCTGATAGGCTGATCACTTTTTTCATTGCTTTTGGACTCTTCATCAGCGTGTTTTATGATATGCCGCCGGCGAAGTATCGCTCCAACACTAATTAACCCAATTAATACACAAACTGGAATGATGACCCCAAGAAGAACCTTTTTGTTAACTCCTCCAGATTTTTCAGGGGAAAGTGATATGGGGCAAGTTAATCCTTCTATCTCACCACACAAACCTGAATTCCCAGCATAGGCTTCAGCAGTCGCTGTCTCGAAAACACGGCCCGTGGGGATTGAACCACTCAGTTTATTATAAGAAAAATCAACAGATTGAAGGCTGAGCATGCTTGAAAATGATCGTGGGATTGTCCCTGATAGATGGTTGTGTGACACATTGAGAATCTCCAATGATGTTAACTTTCCAAGGTTTTGGGGAAGAGCCCCGGAAAGAGAGTTGCTGCTGATGTCCAACATGATTTGCAGCCAGAACAGATTACCAAGTTCATTAGGTATCTCCCCAGATAGACTGTTATGGCTTAAATTCAGGCTTAGTAAGCCGTCACAGTCACCAATTTCTTTAGGAATGCTTCCGCTGAAGTTGTTATTTGATAAATCAAGAAAATTTAGCTTAGCCAATCTCCCATAACTCTTTGGGATTTCTCCTGATAAATGGTTACTGCTCAAATTCAATCTGAAAAGCCGGCTTAGATTTCCGATTTCAGGCGGGATACTACCAGTGAATTCATTGGAATGAAGGTTTAGATACCCTAATTGACTCAGCTTACTTAGCGCAGAAGGAATTTTTCCAGAAAGTTTGTTGTTTCCCATATCCATACTGGTTAAGTTGGCGCATCCGCCCCACTCCGGGGAGAGCTCACCAACCAGTTGGTTTGTACTAAGTGATATCAAAACGAGATTTGGGAGAACCCCAAATGCGTCTGTGATGTTTCCAGTGAGCTGGTTATTATCAAGCCGAACTCTAACTAGTGGTGAACAATTTCTCAAGGACTTTGGCAATGGCCCTGAAAAGCTGTTGTTATTGACAGCCAAAATAGTTAGCTGGCCACCACTGCACAAGTCGAGTGGCAGTTCTCCATAAAAGCTGTTGTTTGAAAGGTAGACATCAGTCAAAGAAGGATTTCCCTTTCCAAATTCTCTAGGAATGCTGCCGGTGAAGTTATTGCTGAACACTGAAAAACTTTTTAAAGCAGTTAGTTGAGCAATGGTTTCTGGCAACTCCCCATACAAGTAATTGCTGTTGACATCAAAGATTTCAAGATAGGTAAAATTTCCAATATCCGCGGGAATGCTTCCAGAGAGTTCATTGAAGAAAAGATTCATGACTTGAACTTTTGTCAAATCCCAAAGTGTTGATGGAATTGGACCAGAGAAATGGTTTTGTGAAAGGTCTAACTTTACCATTTCCTTCAGGTTTCCAATCTCTACAGGAATGGAATCAGAGAAAGTATTATTATACAGAAAGAGGTAGTTAATTCTTTTCAACAGGCCAATCTCCGGAGGAATCTTTCCAGTAAAATTATTGTTTTGGATTTGCAAGGAGATCAGCTGGGTCCAATTAGAGAGGAGCGTAGCAGAAAGTTCACCAGAAAAGGAATTATCTGATAATCCCAGTTCTGTTATTTTAGTCAGATTAGCTAATGACATAGGCAAAGGACCGGTCAAATCATTCACTGCTAAACTCAAGAAGGACAGATTTGTACACAGGCCAAGCTCCGAAGGGATTGTAGAGTTAAAAGAATTTATACTGAGATCAAGACGCCATAGCTCCCTAAGTTGGCCTAAGGAAGAAGGGATCTTCCCATGGGCAGAAATGTTATTCAGTTCAAGAATTTGAAGCCCAGATATCAATCCTATCTCAGTGGGAACAGGACCAGTAAACAAGTTATTACCAATACGAAGTTCTTTGAGATTAGAAAGCATGGACAAGTTGGGCGACAGCTTTCCTTCAAACCCGTTGTTGGTGAGGTTGAGGAATTCTAGCTTGCCCAAATTGCTATACAAAGATTCTGGAATAGTTCCATTCCATCCATTCTGAGAGATGTCAAGATATGTCAAGTGACGGCACTCGAGTAGGAAACTGGGGAATTGACCAGTGAGTGTTGGATTTAGATGTAAAGCAAGGCGTGTCAAGGAAGGCATGCATGAATATTGGGACCAGTCAAGAGGAGTTAAAAAATAATTTGATCCAAGGTCCATGTACCATACCTTAGGTAGATTCATGAGCTGATAAGGAATGGTGCCATTGAGATTGTTGTTGTAAAGGCTGAGATATCGAAGCTCCCTTAGCAGGCCTAGTTCTTTAGGCAGTGCATCTTCAAATAAGTTGTTCCCCAAGTTCAAGAGTGTGAGCTTGGAGAGGTTACCAATTGCTGGTGGTATTGAGCCACGAAAACGGTTGGTATCAAGGTTGAGTTGGGTGAGGTTAGGGAGGGAAGCAAAATCCAAGAGAGTAATAGTCCCAGTGATATTGGCAGCAGACAAGTTTATTTGTAAGACTGTTGTGCTGGTATTGTCACAAACAATGGCATCCCAAAAGCAAAGTTTGGTAAGGTTGGTGAGGGACCATGAGTTTAGAGAAGTAGGAAGAGGAGGGGTTAGACTGTTTTTCCATTTGACAAGTGCTTCTGCTTCTGCTGTTGGTGATGAAGCGATTCTCAAAGGAAACAAACACAGGAAGATAATTGGAAGGACTAGAGTGTGAAGACTTTGAAAATTTGTCATGTCTAGCATATGGCGTGGTCTCTTTGAAATAGTTTAGTCTCTTATATAGCAGAATCGGTTCCTGTGGGAAGGAGAGCTGAAAATCCTTCAAGCATTTTGTTAAGGGAGATTCTATTGATGAAAGTGAGAAAGAAAATTTGAAGATTATGAAAAGAGAGGTATGTGGTGGGGTCGATACAATCTGATTCATGGTGTGACCATAATTGTGTTATGAAATATATGATAGTCTTCACTCGGAGTTGATTATTGACCTGAGAAGCACAATCACATTTTTATATTGAGCTAAGAACGGCTTTGTTTGGTTGAAAGTCAAAAACAAAAATTAATTAATTTTTAATTTCTTCGTAATTTTGAATATATTTAATTGAGTTTTCATATTAGAGTTTTTTTTCTTGTTACTCAAAATTTTTATATTTTTTATAATTAAGTATTATTGTTTAATTTTTAGTTAATTGAGTGTTAATATTTTTTTATATTAAACATTAAAATTCATATTTTTGGAAAGATGATGAAAATAAAGAATCCAAATGATAAGATAAAATAGTCATAATATTCTATTAATAAAAATATTAAACAGTAAAATTTAAGCAGTAAAATCAGGAAAAATAATAGGAAAATTCAAATTAAGAACTATAAATTAAAGAGACTAAAAACACATTTCTTTTAACCTTAAAATTATTTGCAAATCGCATTAATATAAGTAAATCTTTAAGTGAATAACTTATTAAATTATTTAAGGAGATATTTGTAGAAAAAAGATAATGAATAATCGTGATTCTATACATAACTATAATATGTTTTATTGATGATATATATCCTCAAATGTTTATATACGTTTATTATAATAAAATATTTTTATATTTTCTTATGTTTGCTAATCTCATATTGTATAGATTTCGAGATTAAAAGCAAATTTGAGATTTCGGAAGTTAATTCTATCTTAATAAACTTGAAATTGAAACATATTTTAATAGGATATTTTAATTCTTTTATGTAAAATGATTTAATGAAAGTAAAGTATCTTTACCTATAATAATCCCTTAGACTACATGAGTTGGTCAATCCATGTACAGTGTGACAACTTAGAATAATATTGAAGTCAATTTATTATCGTAATATTAAGTCATAAACCCAAAAAAGATTTAATTGAATATGGTCCAAGTTGTTTTCGGAATGCAATTTTGCATGTGAACACAAGAAAATACAGATTAATATTAATAGAGCTTTTTCTTATTGCATTTATTACGAAAATAATGTTGGAGGAAACTCAGGTCCACGAACCCTTTAGGCTTTTTACTAATATGAGAAACATTTCTACAAAACACAATAAATGAATGTTTAGAAAAAACATAAAGAAATAAACATTTATACAAAAGTTATGAGTATTTTTTTAATGAAAAGATATTTTTGATTGGTAATTATTCCTAATAATACTATCAGTTCTGCAACAAAACCGTTCATGCCCAATAATGCAAGAGAAGTCATCGATAAGGTAGTGAAAATCGTGAATATTTTTGGCATTGGGATAGCCATTTCACCCATTTCGTCGAGACAAAGAAGACCTTTAAATACCTTTTCTTTGAGTTTGGATATTAATTTATGTTTGAAATAATATTTTAGAAATTGATATTTTACATTAATAAATAGTAAAATATGTATTCAAAACATTTAAAAATACTTTGAATAAAATGCAATAGTTTAAAAAATAGAAATTAAAGGATTCAATCTCACAATTAATTTGACTCACCATGTGTTTTTTATTACTTTTCTCCAAAAATAATTAAATGATGTTTTTTTAAGATTACTTTGTTTTTTTATTTAAGAAAGACTTTTAGTATTTTCTTCTGCTTAGTTTGATGTGAGACTCATTTTTCTTTTGAATTTTTAATGTAATCCTTTATATCGTAATTTATGTTCAATTTTGTCCTTTTGGATAACGACGTTTAAATCGTTAACGGCAAAATGTTCACAGCAACAATCACTGACACATCACCCTTGACACATCATCATCATCTCTTACCTACAAAAACTCTAATTTCCCCCTAAACAGAAACCCTACTCACCACCTAACCCTAGCGACCGTCGTCACCCTCACCACCAGCTACCATCTTCTCACCTCCATCATCAGACATTTTGAAACCGTAACCAGAAACCTTTCGTGAACATATCACACATTGGTCGCGCGTTGTTCCAAATGCTCCGCCACAAGCATCGTGAAACCGAATCGCGAGTTCCTCGCGCCTTTGAGCAACATCGTCGTGAAGCTTTTTCATTCTCCACCAGTCATTATCAACCTCAAACACAAAAGATAAAAACCCACAAAAACCAGAAATCTCCTTCAAACCAAAAGCGTGATTCGCGCTGCAACGGTGAATAACCACCAACATCATCACCAACCTCTCGCGAACTAAACCCAAATTGTAGAAACACAAAGCCGAATAACGCAATCATCTTCAACCATCGCACCAGCGCCTCTCCGTAAGCTTCTCCACCGCGCCTTCTCGTGTGACGACACTAGAGCAAGCTTTTTCCCAATCTGCAGATGCAAATCTGAAACCTTAACTTTTGGGTGAAGAAAGGGTTTGCCACTATGTCAAGCCCTCGTTGGCGTGACCATCCTTAGTCAACTTTGGTCCTAGCCACATCAGCCAATAACTGCCATGTAATTCACTGATTGGTGATGTGTCGTTAACGATTTAAACGTCGTTAGCCAAAAGTACAAAATTGAACATAAATTACGATAATAGGGACTACATTGAACATTCGAAAAAAAATGAGTTCCACATCAAACAAAGCTAACGAAAATAAGGACCAAAAGTGGTATTAAGTCTTTAAGAAAAACATTTTAACTTGATATAATTTTGAGTAATTTATGATAAATAGTTTTAAAAATAAGTCCAAAAAAATACTTTAATAATTTTCTTACAAACTAAAATGATAGTTTCTAATGCAAGTCCCACATGGATTAGAAGTAAAGTCAATTTACAATATATATAAGTGGATGCAAATATTATATTATAAACCGATTTTGGGAGTTAGACTTAAAATTTATTTTAGGATATCAAAACTTTGACGTGAGGGAAGCATGAGGAAGGTGTTTCGATATTTATATTTGTCTTGAGATGAAAAAAATAAAGTTGATAGAATCCAAATTATTCTTCTGAAATTAAGTCAATTAATAATTAATCTCATATAATTAAGTTAATTAAATGCATGTAATTAGGTTATTAAATATTTTATAATTATGTTGTGCATTACTAGATTTGAAAAAAAAATTATAAATATTATTATTTATATTATTTGAAAAGTAAATTGCTCCCACTTAGGGTTTTAGATCCGCCAATGCATGTACGTGTCCAAATGACTACATGTTATCATAAATATTTAATTTCGCATAATCTCATACACTACTTGATTATATTTCTAGAAGACTCATGCGTTTAACTAGATTTAAAGATTTTGCACATGTCATATAAATATCCACTCACGTAAAGTCACACTCTAAGAACTAAGTTCTTCTTATACGTCAATCTCTTACAACCTACTAGATATAATTTTTTCCACACCAATTATAGAAATCTCCATCAACTTACTACCTAATATTTTTCTCTATGTGTAATTTCGTCAAAGAATCCCCATTCAATCATACAACCAATGTTCATATTATTTCCTCATTGAAAATAACTACATTCACATCATACATATATCAAACCAACAACACACAATAGATTATGACACATGCGTGGGCTCTACTCGGTCTTACTCACATACCAACAATAGAGTAGGGTTAAACCCTAACTCTACTCTATCACACATCCATATAAGAACAGTATATTATGGCTTAATCTTAGCTCTACTTGATCACACATCACATCCACACATTTTCATTTAAAAAATCTTCAAACACTTATTTTTATACATAAAATCTTCCCATTTTGCTCAATAATAAAATGAATTTCGCTCAACAAACAAGTTACTCACCCGAAAACTTAAACAACTGAGTGTTTTTCTCAAAGAATTGCTCGAGTCTTGACTCGCTTAGTGACTAAAACGACTTGAGCTCTCTAAATTTGAAAAATTATAATTTCACTCGTCTAACGAGTCTGTATAATTTTAGAAAAAATGATAAATATAATGATTTTTTTTATTGGCCACAACAAGTGTTTTTATCTCTTTTACAAATCAGAACAAGTACATTTTAGTTCTAAAATATAACAACACGAGCCATTTAAACCAACCTAATATATCAATCATCAATTTATTTTTCAATCACATAACAATATTTGAATCAACATCTCACATCAATATTTAAAAACCAACATGTCTTCAAATTCATCAAGCTATAAAGGGTAACTTCCTTACAATGAAATCATTCAACTTATAGTATTAATAGAAAAATATGCTAGATTTTTCTCAACTAAGTTCTTAAAACTCTAGCTCTCACATGATATTATACTTGAACACAGAAATTCATATCAATTATCTAAACATATTCTAATAGTCCTATAGAAAATAGAGATATGTCCTTACGCCCTTTTGAGCCACATGCAACAATTGTAGAGCACATGCATGCAAAATTTATAAAAATTGATTAGGAGAAGGAGTAAAAGTGAACTTATTCAAAAGAAAATTATGATAAACTAGGATTGTTCTACTTTACATCAGGATTTTTATGACAGTCTCTCATCTTCAAATAAATGAACATATTGATAATAAATTTAAAGAGAATACAAAGAAAAAGAAAGAAAATAATTTTAGAGAATTGTGATCTTTATAAAATTAAACTCTATTAATATTTTTTATTTATATTTTTTAAATCTATTAATTTCCAATTTTTGAGAAACTAAAATTAAAGATTTTTTTTTCAAAAATCAAAACTCAAACTCATTCATTTTTTTAAAAAGGAAATACATATTTAAACCTCGTTCTCTTTTATATGTAATAATTCTCACTCAAATCTTTTGGGATAATTATTTTTTATTTCAAAAATAAAAAAGGCTAATCTCTATTTTATTCTTAAAATCTTTTGTATTCTCATTTTATAAAGTGATAATTAATTCATAATTTTATTTTCTAAAAAGCGTTATTATATAAATTAAAAGAAAATATTCACCTAAAATAGTCCATCCGACCTGTTTTGGTTTGGTATGTTAAGAAGGAGTTGGATTGAGGTAGGTTGTCGAGTCAAAATTTGTAACATTTCTCGTTGAAAGATGAATTGACCCGTCATTTTTATATTTTTAAATATTTTTATTTTTATTTGTTTAAATATTTTTATATTTTTTAATCATATAAATATATTTTAAGTTCTTAATTGATTAGTCAGTGTTTTAAATTAAATAAATTAAAATAATTATTACACTTATATGTTAAATTATTTTCTTAACTAATAATTTGTAAGGGTTAATGATAAAAGAAATAATATTATTACATATTTACATCTCTTAAAAAAATATAATATAGAAAATTTAATTTTTTAATATAATTTTTATTTCAATTTTAATTTTAAATTTAAAAAAAAAAGAAAAAAAAAAAGGAGAGAGACCAGGGACTATTCTGTCGTGTCCCACCTTTAACCTGTCAATTTAGCATGTTAAATAGGCCGAGCCAACATATGTTGGCAGATTGAAAATGTCAGCCCGATCTAGCCCATAGGGATCAACCCGTGAACCTCTAAACATAATATCTCACTTTTAAAAATAAATATATTTTTTTAATGTTAAAAAACTGAACATAAAGATTAATCTTTGAAGTATTTGTTAGGTTGGGCTAATTAAATGACTAACTCTTCAACTATGCATGAAACTTTTCATTTCGATGCATTGTAAACCCAAATTTCGTTTTCCAACACCATAAACTTAAATGGCTAGTGTGTATTTGTGAAGCTTAATAACGCAAATTCAAATCTTCTCTCCTTTCTACATTTCTGCATTGGTTGAACTGCTGCTTCCAAACCCACTTATGTCTTTGGAAATTTGAAAACACAGTAAATGAAAATTCACACTTTCCAAAACAGCATATGCAGAATGAAGCGTGTTACCAACATTTACTTCCTCAGAAAAAGTATTTTTTACTAGTTTTTTAAGAATATTTGTTCAATGATAATTGACACATTTTTAAGCGTATTCTTTTAGTATGTTCTTCGATGCAACTTGAGATGTTGCATCACATAGGAAAATATGAATCACCATGAGAACGAGTTGGACTATAACCAAACTACTTGATTTTCTACTATTTGATGCTTTTTATTGAATACTATATGGAAGCTTTTTGCAAGTGCCGCAAACACTGTCATTCCTTTTAGGATGGAACATCTAAAATTTGAATGATAAATCCATTTGTGCTTCTTAAAATAATGATAATTAATGATAATGTCCACCAAACAAATCAACCAAGACTATCCAGCTTGCAAATTGCAATGCATATCTTTGTTTTTAAAAACAAGCAATGCAGTTATAATCAATCAAAACAAAACCACATGGCGTGGACCAATTCACCATCTAGTTTTTTATGTTTTCCTTGTATTAACATTTAGAGGTTGTGCCTTTCATTAACAGAAACTAGCTCACTCATTTCAAGATTGAATTATTGTTTCAGAATATGTTTGAAAATTCTGAAGCGTTAAGAGAAATGGATTTTGCTATATATGTGAGTAAAACATTTACATAGAGGTCATGCCAAGTGAATAAAACATGACAACTTTCCAAAAGGTTCATGCTTTAGCCTTTCGTATACTCTTGCTAGCTTTGCTTCCATTGAAAATCGCTTCATCACCAACAGCAGAAGCAGAAGCCCTTGTCAAATGGAAAAACAGTCTATCCTCTCCTCTTCCTCCTTCTCTAAACTCATGGTCCCTCACCAACCTTTCCAACCTTTGCATTTGGGATGCCATTGTTTGTGACAAAACCAACACAACAGTCTCAGAGATAAACTTGTCTGGTGTTAATCTCACTGGGACTCTCTCTGCCTTGGATTTTGCTTCCCTCCCTAATCTCACCCAACTCAACCTCAATGCCAACAACTTTGAGGGGTCAATACCATCAGAAATTGGCAAACTCTCCAAGCTCACACTATTGGACTTGGGGTACAACTTATTTGAAGACACACTGCCTAAAGAACTAGGCCAGCTAAGGGAGCTTCAATATCTCAGCCTTTACAACAACAATCTCAATGGCACCATTCCTTATCAGCTCATGAATCTACCTAAGGTATGGTACATGGACCTTGGATCAAATTATTTTATAACTCCTCTTGACTGGTCCCAATATTCATGCATGCCTTCCTTGACACACCTTGCTTTACCTCTAAATCCATCACTCACTGGTGAATTCCCGAGTTTTATACTGGAGTGCCATAACTTGACATACCTTGACATGTCTCAGAATGGATGGAATGGCACTATACCAGAATCTTTCTATAGCAATTTGGGCAAACTAGAATACCTCAACCTCTCCAACAATGGGTTTGGAGGAAAGCTGTCACCCAACTTGTCCATGCTTTCTAATCTCAAAGAACTTCGTATTTGTTATAACATGTTTAATGGTCCTGTTCCCACTGAGATAGGATTGATATCTGGGCTTCAAATTCTTGAACTGAATAGCATTTCTGCCTATGGGAAGATCCCTTCTTCCTTAGGCCAACTTAAGGAGCTATGGCATCTTGATCTAGGTATAAATTCTTTTAACTCTACAATCCCTTCGGAGCTTGGCCTGTGCACAAATCTATCCTTCTTGAGTTTAGCATTGAATGATTTGACTGGTCCTTTGCCTATGTCATTAGCTAATCTGACTAAAATATCTGAACTGGGATTATCAGATAACTCCTTTTCTGGTGAACTTTCTGCTACGCTCCTCTCTAACTGGACCCAGTTGATCTCCTTGCAAATCCAAAACAATAACTTTACTGGAAAGCTTCCTCCACATATTGGCTTGTTGAAAAAAATTAACTTTCTCTACCTGTACAATAATCACTTCTCTGGTCCCATTCCTGTGGAAATTGGAAACCTGAAGGAAATGACAGGGTTAGACCTTTCAACAAACCAATTCTCTGGCCCAATTCCATCAACTCTTTGGAATCTGACTAACATTCAAGTCATGAATCTTTTCTTCAATGAGTTCTCTGGAACTATCCCCACGGATATTGGAAACTTGACCTCACTCCAAATCTTTGATGTCAACAACAATAACTTGTACGGGGAGTTGCCAGCAACCATAGCTCAACTAACTGCTTTAAGAAATTTTTCTGTGTTCAGCAATAACTTCACTGGCAGCATTCCTAGACAATTTGGAAAGAGTAATCCTTCTTTGACCCACGTCTACCTTTCAAACAACAGTTTCTCAGGAGAACTGCCACCTGACATATGCAGTGGGGGCAAACTAACAATTTTTGCAATCAATAACAACAGCTTTTCAGGGCCATTGCCAAAGTCCTTGAGAAATTGTCCATCACTTGTTAGAGTTCGGCTTGATGATAACCAGCTCACTGGAAACATCACAGACGCATTTGGGGTTCTCCCAAATCTTGTTTTTATCTCGCTTAATACAAATCAACTTGTGGGTGAGCTATCTCCGGAGTGGGGCGAGTGTGCCAGCTTAACCAGTATGGATATGGGAAGCAACAAACTTTCTGGAAAAATTCCTTCTGCGCTAAGTAAGTTGACTCAATTAAGGTATCTAAGCCTTCATTCCAATGAATTCACTGGTAGCATCCCACCCGAAATTGGAAATCTAAGCCTGCTTTACACATTCAATTTGAGCAGTAACCATTTATCCGGAGAAATCCCAAAGAATTTTGGGAGACTGGCTAAGCTAAATTTTCTTGATTTATCAAATAACAACTTTAGTGGAAGCATTCCTAAAGAAATTGGTGATTGTGATGGCTTACTGAGCCTGAATTTAAGCCATAACGGTCTATCTGGGGAGATACCAAATGAACTTGGCAATCTGTTCACGCTGCAAATCATGTTGGACATCAGCAGCAACTCTCTTTCCGGGGCTCTTCCCCAAAATCTTGAAAAGTTAACAGCATTGGAGATTCTCAATGTGTCACACAACCATCTATCAGGGACAATCCCACGATCATTTTCAAGCATGCTCAGCCTTCAATCTGTTGATTTTTCTTACAACAAACTGAGTGGTTCAATCCCCACGGGCCGTGTTTTCGAGACAGCGACTGCCGAAGCCTATGCAGGAAACTCAGGTTTGTGTGGTGAGATAAAAGGATTAACATGCCCCAAATCACTTTCTCCTGAAAAATCTGGAGGAGTTAACAAAAAGGTTCTTCTTGGGTTTATCATACCAGTTTGTGTATTAATTGGGATAATTAGTGTTGGAGCAATACTTCGCCGGCGGCATATCATAAAACACCCTGATGAAGAGTCCAAAAGCAATGAAAAAACTAATCAGCCTATCAGCGTGGTGTGGGGAAGGGATGGAAAATTCACATTTTCTGATCTTGTTAAGGCCACCAATGACTTCAATGACAAGTACTGCGTTGGAAAAGGAGGATTCGGAAGTGTTTATAGAGCACAATTACTCACAGGTCAAGTCGTTGCTGTGAAGAGGCTCAACATATCAGACTCCGATGACATTCCACCAATGAACCGCCAGAGCTTTTTGAATGAGATAGAAGCACTTACAGGAGTGAGACACCGCAATATAATAAAGCTTTATGGATTCTGTTCTTGCAGGGGACAAATGTTCTTGGTTTATGAATATATAGACAGAGGAAGTCTGGCAAAAGTGTTGTACGGAGAGGAAGGAAAATTGGAGCTAAGTTGGGCCACAAGGCTAAAAATTGTGCAAGGAATAGCACATGCAATTTCATACCTGCACACAGATTGCTCCCCACAAATTGTACACCGGGATGTAACACTGAATAACATACTACTAGACTTCGACTTTGAACCTCATCTTGCAGATTTTGGCACAGCAAAGCTCCTAAGCTCAGACACTTCAACGTGGACATCGGTTGCTGGATCCTATGGTTATATGGCTCCAGGTACATCATCCAATCTATTTAAATTACAGTATGTATACTATATACTATGCATCACGATAAGGCAGTCTTTAATATGTTTCGTAAGATGTTTCTGACAATTTAAAAACATTTATTACATGATTTACATTTTAACTAGAAATGTATTGTTTCTTTCTTATTAAATTGTGTATATATGGTTTTTTTTATCAATGTCTGAATATACTCGTATCACGTACAATGCTCTGGAGTTTTATTCGGTATATGTATATATAGTGTGATGTAAATTAAAGGATGTGATGAGACTGAGAAAAGTTGAAATTTGCAGAACTGGCACAAACAATGAGAGTGACGGAGAAGTGTGACGTGTATAGTTTTGGAGTGGTGGTGATGGAGATATTGATGGGAAAGCATCCTGGAGAACTGTTGGGTACACTGTCTTCAAACAAGTATTTGTCATCAACGGAGGAAGCACAAGTGCTACTGAAGGACGTGCTAGATCAAAGGCTTCCACCTCCTACAGGCCAATTGGTAGAAGCAGTAGTGTTCACAATGACCATAGCTTTGGCATGCATACGTGAGTCTCCAGAGTCCAGACCCATCATGCGTGCTGTGGCACAAGAACTATCGGCTACTACTCAGCCTTATCTTTCCCAGCCATTTAGCATGATAACCATGAACAAGCTTAGAGGCTTCCAGAAGTAGTTTCATGCAGTACAATCGTTGTTGGTTGTCTGTGTTCTGTTGATATTTAAAGTTGAAATTTAGAAAAAGAATTTTTTGACGAGAGCAGATGAAGCAAATTTGGTTGTGTATATTTTTTTTATTTGTTCAAAAAGGAGCACAACTTGTTTTTGTGGTAGTATAGAATTCATCAAGATCGCATCCGTTTTCACGAAACAAGTTTCATACAAAATAAATTTACTTTATATAGCAATTAACTTTAAACCGGACCACGATTAACCTGAGTACTAATATTGTAGGAGTTCAGTATAGCCTATGATGAGCTAGAAGTTGAAACTTTGAGGAGAGAATATGAACTCGATTTCCCACACACCTTTCCAGCAGCGATGGCAACAAGAAGGACGAAGTAGTGATGGATGGCAAATCTAATAGCCAGATTACATTTCCGTCCACCGTTGTGAATAAGAACCACAAAAGTAGATTTATATTTTATAGGATCTAAATTAATACAAGTTTTTTGTGTTTTCTCAGTTTCCCTTTCTAATAGCGTAATTTATCCCTTCGGATAGCTTAAAATAAACAGTTCATATGGGAGATGTACGTAGTAACGTAGGAATTAGGATGGTAGTATTTGATATGATGCTGTCCTAATTCATTCCTCATTTAGGGGATCTGAGATTTAGCCATTATCTGGACTATATACACTAGAATCTTATTCTAACTAGGATGCTAAATAAGAAGTTTGAAGAACGACATGATCAAAAATTTGGCTCATCATTTGTGTAAAAAATGACAGATACATATGCAAGTCCTCATTGTACACAACAGGACGGAGGGGTACTCAAGTTCTGGAGCTCTAGACATCAATCTACCAAGTCTTCCTTACTAAATAAAAATCTTGAATGAATCAGTATCGTCTTGTCAGTTCAATGCTGATTCAGTAGATCATATGGCTTAATCCTCAGTCCTTTGACGCTTTGGGGCTTGAGAACTATCTTCACTAGCATGTTGCTTAGAATTCTCAGATGCTTTACATTCAGCAGGATCCTGCTTCTCATCCACTTTCGATGAGCTTTCCTCAACTTTGGTACTGCCATTGGCTTGATCAGGTCCTGACTGGCAAAGGTCCACTTTGACAGTTTCGGAATCAGTTTTGGCTGTAGAATCTTTCATGACATCAGAAGAAACTCCAGATGGACTATCACCGGCAGACGATGATGCCTTAAATGTTTCAAAGCCAGATTTGCACTGTTTCTCAAACATCATTTGAAGGTACCTTCCTTGTTCTTCTATTCGCAGCTGTAGATTTCTTTGAATCTAACAAAAAATAAGAGAGAAATGTATCAAGATCACACCATTGGAAAAAAGATATTCGAACAAAAGTCCCATACGCCAAAATTGTAGTAGGCACCTATGAGCCAAATAATATAATAGAAATTACTTTCATGCTTCCAAGAAAAAACCAAAAGTTCTCACCATTGTAGCCAGGGATGTTTGTAGTCTATGTGGTTAAATATAGTAATCATATCCTTTCATCCTCAGTCTAATCATTACAAGGGGTTATGTTGACAGGTGTGCAACTTGATTAGGCCCCTTGACAGTGAGATTATGTTAGTAGGCCAATAGCTTTATATAAGTTAGAATAGGAAGAGAGGGATTTCATCTTTTCAACGGAGAAGAGTTGGGCGTTTAGGTATAGCTGAGGTACAGACTTTCTAAGTTCTGCAGTATCTAATGTTTTCAGTATTTTGGGAATATCTAGAAAAGGCAATTTTCTTTCTGTGTTTCTGATACAATTTTGATTATCTGGGATCAAAGCCAGTTGTCAATACCTCTGAAAAAACAACCTACTAAGGGTTTTGCCGATAGAGAGTTCTAATCAACGAAAAAGTTTAATCAAGTATTACCCAGTAAAGTTTCACATAATGAAAGTCACCAAAACGTCAGCTTTCATGGGGTAATGCTTTGATAAGGACTTAGGTATTATGGGGTGTCTAAGTTCAACATTGAATAGTATGAGAAGCTTAATAAGATATTTAAGTGTTAGATTCTCCCTTCATTAGCAGCTAGCTGATGCTTGCCAACTGGGAAGTTCAGAAATTACTGGAAGTCAGCCTGATCTGCAGGTTATGAAGGTTTTGGGAGTAGGAAAGTATCCTCTTCTCAAAAGAACTAGCTTATTCTGTTAAGAGTTTAATTTCATAAATTTTAGAAATATTTATCTTCCTCCACAACTTTTATGGGAAACACTTTCCTAGCCTATTAGCAGGTTTCCCTTAAGGTTTTTTTTAAGTGTGATCGTATGTAGTACTTGCAGAGGGGCAGGGTTGGTCTTTTGAACAGCTTCTGTCTGCTGTTGATTGCTTAGTAGCTTTTGGATGATTCAGGATCCTCCTGTTTTCTACTACAATTATCTACAATGAAGTGAAACTAATCTATTGACTATATATCGAGACAGCTTTGTACTCAAACAAAAAATAAGAGTAAAAAGGTGCCGAACATGAGAGGAATAGTAAACCATATTAACTCCTCGGCAAGTTACATTCTTCAATTCCTTTCACCAAGCTCACAAACACCAGTTGAAGTTCATAATGCTAGCAAGTTCTGAAAGCTTATTCTCACTATTTCCATGAAGCTATAAATGATGAATTTTGATAGTCATGCTGTAACAGAAATACACCTTGAAAACTAGCCTTTGAATCACATTTCTAGACTTTTAACAATTCAATGATCACATTAGAAGAAAATTTCCAGAATTTTAACAGTTTATACCTCAAGCTGTTCATGCAACCGCTTCTGAACCTCCATCTGCAGTCGCAGAGCTTCAGTGATCTCAATACCACTGTCAACAATTCAGTGATAAAATCGTGGTAAGAATTAGTATTAATGTCTGTGCATGCGTCAAATATGAGCAAAAACTCTACATAGTGCCATTAAATATTAATATTCTCGTAACTCTTGTCCTAGATGGGTCAACGAAAAGCTCTTTCATGATTCCAACATAACCCACTAAAAAGAACATTGATGCAGACTGTCACTATCTATAAATCCTCCTCTGTTTTTATTACTTCCATATATATTCATTCTTTAACCTTTCCCTAATTTTTTGTTTATCCACCTGTTACCTTCTCCAGTTAAGTGATAAGATTTGGATAATTACTGCCAACAGAAGAAAGAAATAAATTTACAGGGATGAAATCCCATGCAAATTGAATACTAGTGCTGTGAGTGTTAGTGTCAGTCTCTAGGATCTAATTACTACTTAGCAAATGTAACTGGATATAAAATTTTCCAGCCAAACAGAACAAATAACTAACACCATTGAAAAATGGAAAACCTACGGCACACACATTTTAAGTTCCAACAGCCATGTTTTCTTAAAATTTAGACTTCGCGTTAAAATTTGAAGAGAAGAATACAGTATATTTAACACATGCTGAAAATATGTATTACCAAAGTCTCATTATAGAACAAAGTGTTGCTGAACAGTTTGATGTATCAATTTTCATTGAAATACAAAACTACAAAAGAGAATTTTAAATAGAAATACATAGTTTACTTACGTTTTCAAATCTAGAGACGATATCTCTTCAATTGGACTTAGTTTTTTCTCGGCAGCTCCTGCCAATAGTAGTCAACAAATTGTGCATTTTAGGACCACAAAGAGAAGGTTCATTGCTCTAGATTTCAAGAGATATACAATACGCTACTTCAAGACATCAAATGCATGGCAACAGGTAAATAACAGACTTCAAATAGAGTTAGGTCTCATAATCTCTCCAATATATAAAATCTCAGCCTAAAATTAAAAAAATAAAGAATATTAGGTTGCTTAGAGTAATTTGAAAGCTCAAAAACTCTTTGTTTTCAGAAAACAGGCTTGATTAGATTTTAATCACTAAAGTTTGATGCGAAAAGTATTTTGGCCCCCCTAATTTAAAAAAAAAGTCTCTCAACTTTAAAAGAATAAGCTTTTAGTCCCCAAGTACTAAATTTGAGGGACAAAACGATCTTCTCAAAACCACTTTTAGTCCTTAAAGAGTAAATTTAAGAGACCAAAACTCCATTTTTAATATTTGAGGAACTTAACTGATTTTTTTTTTAATTAGGGACCATAACCGGTTTCACCCCAAATTTCAAGGACTAAATACATGATTAAAAATAAACAAGTGTGTTTACACATGTGTTGGTGCATACCAAGAGATACTTGAATGTGATGAGTCCACATATATGAAAGCTGTAACCTATTACTGAATACAGTCCATATGTGTTCACTTCTAAAACATGTTACATTTAGCATTTTCACAACTAAGTCAAACCAAATATAGGAAAAAAGCCATGGAAACTTGCATGTTAAATGGTTTCATAATAAAGTAGCCAATGACGAGGCAAAAGAAAAGAAAAAAAAAAGGTCATATAGCATAAACAAAAGGTGAAGCCAAAAACATGTAATAAAAATATTACTGACAAAGGGATTAAGATCCACTGGCAAATAATGTAAGACTTCACTTGCACCGTTCAATAACTTCTTATAGAAGGTGTTATTTTGTTTGAAAAGCGAATTTTGTGTAAAATTCCAATTATTTTTTATAGACAACAAATTAGCTTCCTATCAAAATGAAATTCTATGAGAATCGTTATCTCGGTAAAAGCTTTTGCAGAAGCTTCACACATCAAAGTGTTATTCAATAGCCAATGATTTCCTCATCCTTACGTGCAAAACATTAGCTATACAGTATACAGATGGTATATATCCAAAGAATATCTTGTGTACCTTCAGATGACTCAGGCCTATATCTAGCTGTCCTGTATTTCTGCATTTCATCAAGCAATATGTTTTATCAAAAACATGCAAGGAAACAAACTAGGAAGACAAAGCAAATGGTATACACCTGTAAGTGGCTTTTAACATGGTATATAGTTAGTCCTTCAACTTTCATAAGCTTCAGCACACCTTTAGGTGTAGCTCCTGTAAAAAGAAATGGGAAAAAATAAGAGCCAGAAGTTTAAGAAACTAAGGCCTTTCTCTGAAAAGAGAGAAAGAAGATCAACATACTTTCACTCCCACCAAGTTGGTTGACAGCCTCCACAAATGCCTCATGAAGCTCAGGTGTCCAGCGCATTCGTGGCTTGGAAGGTACTGAATTTGCTGACGAAGATGGGGCAACACCAACACGATTTTCTCCAGATGAAACACTAAGTTGTTGATGACTTTGGGATTGGTGTCCTATTGGAAGTTGTGAAGATGAATTTGAGGCCTGTACAACGCTTATGAAACAAAATGAGTTTCTAACACATTCCTTGAATAAATAGCCAATAAGTATAATCTGCAAGCTCGTGCTGGTTTGATAAATTAAAAAAATTTAACCTTCGGTTCAAGATCTTGAATGTTGTCAGCAAGAAGATCATTCCAATTAGCAGTCAATGGATCATCATCACCGATTAACTGGTTAGCCCACTCCTGCCAATCACTTCGCTTAGTAGAATACTCTTCATTTGCCATAATATTGCAGGCATTGCTTTCTACTTGACTATTATCAATTGAGGTATTGGCAGGGAAATCAAGAAAGCTAGACAGGGAATCTGTATGCCAGGAAACACTGTTTCCATTGGAATAAGGTGTTGATGTTGTAGAAGGTAATGGTTCACTATTTGAAGAATAAGATAATGGCAGTGAAGCCATGTTACTCAATGACTGTGAAATAAAAGGAGTATTTATAGGGCGCTTTTCATGAGATGAAAAGGATGAGTGATGAAGATCAGTTGAATATCCAGGAGAAGATGAAAACATATGCCCAACAGCTCCGCTGGTAGTTAAATGATTTGAATGAGTAAAAGGTTTTGGTTTAAGCTCTTTTTCCATAAATGCTGGCTGAGAATCAGATAATTTGGGGCATGTCCCTTCTAGAGGCATTGAAAGGACAGGCAACGATGAAGGAAATGCTTCAGACATCCCCATATTATTGTGTTGCTTAGCATTTGATCTTTCAATAGAGAAAGTAGAACGTGCTTCCATAATTTTCCTAAATTGTTAATTGAAAGGATAAAAGTGTCAGCTATCTAGTCAAACTGGGCAAAAGCTTTCAGACTTTACATTTTCCCTTGGATGGTAATGCTTACCAGAAAAATTCTACGAAGGTTGTTTTTTTGTTCTTGATGCCCAAACCAGACAAGTTGTCATCAATCTTCACAACATGAAAGAAAGAAAAAAAGATACCTTAGCATCAATTAACCAAAATTAAACCAACTCACTTGTGACAAAATTGTTTCTTTAGATTATATAACAACGTAATGAATGTAAGACAAATAAAGATATTGTGTAATCATAAACACAAATCTAAACATGAACATATGAACAATTTAGAAACCTTAAACCATTATAACTGTTAATCACAAACCTTGAAATTGAGTAAAAGGTAAATATCCAATACCCAGGATTTCAATGTATTTGAAATACAAAAACTAGCTTTCTGGAAGTTACTGTTAATTAAATTTAGACTCTTCTTGAATGGAAATTAACACCTATCTCCTTCGCAACTCCATTGCTTTGATATTTTGAAAGGTGATTTGTGAATTGTTCAGATATAAAAATAGGGAGGAACGTCTTTCTTACAACAATGATTGGCAATGCATAATATATAAAGTAAAGGAGGTAAACTTCTATGGGAGATACAACTTTGCTTCTATTTGTCAAAATAAGCTGATGGTGCAACAAAAATCAGACACTAAGTATCACGGTATGAAAGGAAAAAGAAAGGGGCTGAGTGGAAATTTTAGGAGCATGCAAGTGAGATTTTATTATACACTGTCCTAAAGAATAGAAGATGAAGTAAGAGAGCAAAATAAAGACTTTCTCAGTTCCCCTTGACAGAAAAAAATGCGTTACTGTCATCATGCAATAGGAAACAAAGTCTGCAAATTACACATCCAACTGAAATGTATGTATACGTGAGAACATCCAGGTTACCACGAGTAAAAGTTTAGTTTACGCAGACATCAAGAATGACGAGTTTACGCAGACATACAAAAGTTGCACATATACAAAAGTTGCACACGGATAACGAGAAAATACATTTTCTCACCCACATAAACTGCAAACATCAAGTGTCACTGTTGCATTATGCATTATTCATAGTAGACAAAAGATAAGCAACAAAAAGTTCTCTCCGTATCCCAGACTCTACCAATTTTCAGTTTCTTCCCAACTGTTTTCACACAGTTCAAACTTCAAAGTGTTAAACGTGCTCAAAAACAACACAGATAAATCAACCCAACATGCAAGCCACCACTGTCAGGCCCCTCTATGAAAAGTAATTAAAAAAATTGTATAAACTGACGATCAAACATATCCATAGCAAAAAGAATAAAACCCCATAGGATGCAATTCACACTCCACAAACAAATCTTCACAAAATATGCATATCAAAACGCATGCAAACTCACAACCTATAGAATTAATATAAAAGAAAAAATTGGGTAAATTAGGAACAGACTTCCTACCAACGTTAACCAATAGGACCAGCATACAAAGAAAAGGAATAGAAGCCACCCGAATTGGGTCCAACAATCAACGAAAAAGGGGGGAATTTAAGAACAGGATATTTTCGCAAATAATAGAAAATACAGAAGAGAAAGAAGAAGAAGAAGAATAAGAAGGAGCATGAAAATTCACGAAATCGGTTGCGTCAAACTCTTACCCGTAAAGGGTTCACGTGAAGCTGGAAACTTTGATGCAAACTAGGGCGGGTGCTTTAAATTCCGTCACCGGCAAGGAGAAGGTTGGGTGCTGGCGAGAGTGAACGGTGACGAACGAATGCGCTTTGGCTTTGGCTCCTTTTGGAGGAATAGCCGGAACCAACCCTACGCGCCAGCGTGGCGCGTGAAGGTCACTCTGGGTTATTGAATTACTGGGTGGTAGTACCATATACCGTTCATTCCAAAATGTAATAATGTCTGTCTGATTCTAACGTAGGACCTTGTCTTAGACTATGGTCATCATGTAAACCCAACACAAAATATCTAACGGTGTAAACGTCAAGTTCAGCTTCATTTGGTTTGCACCCTATCATTACCAAAATGTTCTTTCATTTTCCTTAAAAGCCAAAACCTATTTCATAATTGCTTTATAGTGTCAAAGTCATTTTTATATTATAATATTTTTAACTATAATATTGTTAAGATATATTAATATTTTAAAATATAATATAATAAATGTATTTAATTTATGCATTTGAAATTACCTTGTTGAAAAAATTAATATATCATTAATTTTCATAAAGTAGCAAAGTTTGAGCATAGTTTTTGGTTCGAAATTTCTTTAAATTTTACTGCTTACGAATGGTTAAAATTTTAATTTTTATTCTTAGTTTCGTATGTATGTATGTTTTGTGAGAGGTGAAATAATCATTTAAAATAATATTCGTTATTATATCTTTAAAAATGTTTAGGTCTCTGAATTTTTTTTTCATCTATCTTAGAAGATAGTTTAAAACTAAAAATACGATACCAGATTTAGGAATTAAGACCACCCAAAAATATTTTAAAAGAGATAAAAAATAAAATTCTTATTATATAAAGATTAATGTAAAAGTACTTTTCAAAAAAGTAAAATAAAAACACGGATGGGATAAAAAGTATATTTAAGCTTTTTAAAATAATTAAAGATGTTTTTAAAGGTAAATATTAATTATGATCATTAATTAAAAAATTAATTAAATTATAATAAATATATAGAACAAAATTTAAAATATTAAATCTTAGTTTTAAATTTTTTTAACTTATATAAATTTATGTTTATCTTTTAAAGTTTGTTTTCTTTGCTTTAAAAGTTATATATTAAAAAGTAATTAAATATTGTTCTTTAAACTGAGTTTATTTAATGCATACTTAATAAACTTTTATTCTAGTTTGTAACCACAAGAGAGTATGTAATTTATTAATAAATATAGGAGAAATTTTAAAATTATATTCACAAAAATAACATGTAGTTTTTATGTTTAACATGGATGCTTTTTAGGTAGAACTTGTTCTATTTATTCTCTTTCCAGTTTATTTTTATTTTTTTATTTGGACCGTTTTTTAATTGTATATGATTTTTTAATTATGAATATGATTTTCTAATTAGTGATCATAATGATATATCTTGATAGTTCTTGTGATATTTTTATGTGTATATAGAACATCTTGAAGTGTAGAAAGCATTTTGATATTTAAGCTATTTATAGTTATTTTCACATGTTAGGGAAGCTAAGAATTTTTCTTTTTAATTGTTTTCTTGAAATTGATTTTGTATATTATGAATTTGTGCTATTATGACAATTGAAATGACTGGTAGAGTGCGGATGATTGAATTTGACGTTTAGAACTATAATATAACATGTGTGGTATGTTAACATTGTGAGAAACCATGATTTATGCGTTTGAGTTATGAATTGG
Source organism: Vigna reflexopilosa (assembly GCA_027742785.1). Classification (NCBI taxonomy): domain Eukaryota; kingdom Viridiplantae; phylum Streptophyta; class Magnoliopsida; order Fabales; family Fabaceae; genus Vigna; species Vigna reflexopilosa. The sequence goes on along the minus strand of CM050914.1, from coordinate 8,972,132 downwards.
TAAATTAGACTGTATAGCTCATGAATGGTATGTTGTTGTATTATGGTTCAACTACGAAATTCGGGTTTATGCGTTGAAATATCATATGAATGATAAACTATGAAATGATCTAGTTGAAAATTGCATTCTAAGGTTTGATTGGGGTAATATGATGTCAATTGAGCTAAAAATCACCAATTTTAGGATCTTTGAAGTGTTTAATAATATGGATTGGCTCAATGAATGTCAAAATACACAAATCAAACTCAAAATGAGGTTTCCAATATAAATTGAGATGGCGTTGGACGATACTTATAGTTTTAGGAGTTACTCTTCAAGTGGCTTCTCTAGTTGAGTTGCATTGGGCATCACTCTTGCAGTGATTTCTTTGGCTTAGTTGTGTTGGATGCCACTTAGTTGGCATTGGGTCACACTATTCTAGTGGCTTCTCCAACTGAGTTGTGTTGGGTGCTACTCTTCCAAGGACTCGTGTGTTTGAGTGGCATTAGACGACAATAAGTGACATTGGGCGATGACTTGGTGACTTTAAAATTATTTTATGTATTGATTAATATACATATACATATATATATATATATATAATGATGAATGAAACTGTGATGATGATGGACTTGTTAATGGATATGGAATCATATTTATGGAGGAAAGTTTGTGTTTGACATAATTCCACAAATCTCATAGGAAGATTCTAAAGTGATATTCCTTTAGTATATGCATTGATATAAGGATTTAAGGAATGAAATATTTTGACACTCTAATAACCATTCACACTCAGGTCAAGTAAAGTAAAATGATTTATAGGGCTAGAGTAAGAGGGAATTCTAGTTTGAAGACAGGATAACGGCCTCAAACGCAAAGAGGATGAACTTGGGAGTGGTAAAGTAAAACTCATTGGCAATGACTATGTAGAACAATAGAGGCCATTGCAAGTGCATGTCTATAGTGATTTTGACATTAAATGAATGTATCCAGATAATTGAGTGTATATAATATTTATTTGTGTGTTGGATTCCACTGTGATTATTTGACTGTGACTTTGTTATGAAATTTTTTTACTTGTTATATGCATGTTCCTTTTGTAAATTAACTTACTTTGTCTCATATGTGTTTATCTTTTTTTTTATAATGATCACCTTATCGGTACGAGCAAATATAGTTACATGTATAGAAGTGTCTCTAAAAAATAAAAACCAACCAATAGAATTGAGGATGTGCTTTGAGAACATAAATACTTAGTTTTGATATAGAAATATAGCATGTTTATAGTCTTATATTTTACTACAAGCTTATTTGTATTTATACTTGGATTATCTGCTTTAAATATTATAAAATGTTTTATTTTATTAGTTTTATTTATTAAAATGTGATATTATATATTTACTCATAAAGGTATTTTTATGTGAATTTAATCTATATTTATATGTAAAGAAAATTCTCTTTTTTTTCACATTTGTTTTTCAAATTTTATTATTTTATTTTTATAGTAAAATATAAAAATAAAGTAGATATATAATTAATTTAGAGACAAAGTAATATATTAATGAAAATATACTTAACTCTAAAAATTTGTTAGTTAAGACTTATATCTTGCATGATAAACTTCTATTAAAGACATTGAGTATTAAAATTAAGACTTGAGTAAGATTATGAATCTTAACAATAATTTCTTTTAATATGGACACCAATACGAATTTAAACCACCAAATGTGAAAAGACAATAAGTATTCAACTGTGTCATTATAAAATAAATTAAGAATCATAATCAATAAAAAAAATTATTCATGAAAAAATATTATTTATTGGGTTTAGTAATATTAAAAGTAGTTGTCATATTTAATTTATTTTTTATAAGATTATTTTTCATTTCATTACAATCCCATTAAATTAATATTAGTTTATTATATAATTTTTTTCCATGTAATTATAATCAAATTAAATTAATATTTAAATGCAATAATTAAATTATTTTTTAAATCATAAAAAATTGAAGTGCTAACGAAAGTGTAACACTATAATATTATAGTAAAACATGTAAAAATAACTTTAAAAAGAAACAAACGAGTACGATGTAGGACTATGAGATCACATCATAAAAAATTAAATATAGATGGAAATTAAAACTTAAAATAAGAGGAAACGAAATAAATAGTTAGATTTGCAAAAGAAAAGATAAAATTGAAATGAAAGAAAAGTAAAATGTTGGAACATAATAATAATTGGATTCTGTGTTGTCATAATGAAGACCCTCTCCCACCTTACACTTTTTTGTCTTCTTATAAATCATGTGTGATTGATATAGAAAACAAGCAACTTGAGAAAATGAAAAGTACTTGGGCCATATGGGACCACATTATTTCCACATTTTAGTATTAACCTTAATTATTATGTTAATCCGTTTTACAACCCAATTAAAATTGTTATTATTATTTCACAGGTAAAAGCTTTTTTCTTATGCTTTGTAGTAAATGGAATTTGGTAGTTTGAATGTTCTGTTTGGGATAGGAAGTCCATCAAAAGTGCTCCATTGATCTCCAACAATGCCCCATATGCGATAACCCTCATCAACCAATTCTTCTCTCACCTTAGAATGGTATTTTTTTACTTCCACCAATTCATCATCAAAACCCCTGCCAATTTATTCAATTTTCTTACCATACTATTAAATTAAACAATTAAGAACATTCCTAAAATATTGATTAAATAAAATAAATTTAATTAGGAATTTAATATACATTTATAGAGTGGAAATAATGAATTAATTACCTCAATTTAAGAGTAGTCCAACCATGGTACCCAACATTGACTAGGTTGTCTACTGTGGCAGATCTAAGGCTTTCCTTTCTTGAAGAAACCAGAAAGATTTTGAAGCCTCTGTTCTTTATTTCATGAAAGAGCTCCAATGTGTGATCAAGAGCTGGTGCCTTGCTTTGCTTCATCCATGCTTCTAAAGATGTTAAATTCAACTTTTCTCCCCTAATATATTTTAATGTTAATAATAATCAACAACTAACACAATGGATTTAATAATCAACAACTTCAAAAGAAGGATTCATTCTGCATTTCAAAGCTTTGCCTTAAACTAATCTAAGTCTGATTAGATAATGATTTCGTTACAGAACAAACTCAAACAATATAATCTTGAATCCAAACATTAACCAATTATGTGATTTCATTTCATGTATTTCAAAACTAGATACCAACTTTTTACACCTTTTTCCATTCAAATTGAAGTAGATTTGTTCTTTTGGCTACATCAGATTAGCCAGTAACCTAATTCACCTTTCTTTCTTTGAAGAATCTTCACAAAGACGGAATTTTGGCCAAATTCTAGGAACAACTTTGGGAACTTTCCTCAGTGGAAATAAAAGAATGTGTGGAGTGACTTACACACGTCACTGTATGACGCATCACAGATTGCACTTCCTTGGTAAAAGACACAGCACAAAATAAACAAATTGAACCACAAAACTGAATTGATTCCACCACATCTTAACCATTAATGACATGAACCAGGTTTGCACCCTTGGACAAAAACAGCAGCCACTGAATCTACTCAAGAGTCAGCATGACAACATTTTAAGAAACTAATCTGATGAAAAAATGTAGCCCAGACATGATTCCAATAAACATTAAACAACAATATCAGCTTTTTCATGAGATTAATTCAATGTTCTGAGTGCATTGTTGACACATAGTCATAGTCATGGTTACTATAAACTAGTTAATGTCTGAAATCTGAACGGTTCCCATTATTATACCAGATTAGAGTAACACCAAAAGTTAATCACATGTGTGTGCACTATGTATATATATAATAAAAACAAAAGGCTTAGAAGTATTAGGCACTTACCCAAAACCATGCTTCTTATAATAAGGAATTGTGGACAAAAGGGTCTCATCAATATCAAAAATCCAGGAATCTTTGCCATCACCTTTCAAAGTGCAGCACCCACTGAGATAGAACCTAATCTCCTCCACTGCCCTCATAGAGTCAGCTTTGTACTGAGATGAAGTCATGTACTTCTTCACGTGCTCCACACATTCTTGAGGCACAACACTGAACCCTCTAATGTTGTTTAGTTCAACATTGATCCTCCAACTCTCACAGTAGCTCTTCAAGTTGTCTCCAACCACTTTCTCTCTCAATATTCGGTTCAGTATGTTCCATTCTGGATTCACTTCCTCAACCCTTTTTCCCCATCCTAGGTTCAGTATGTTCCATTGTGGACTCACCAACCCAATGAAGAGGCCTAATATGATCAGAGAGAGTGCCAGACACTTGGCCATTTGCACACAAGAGACAGAGAGGGATGGAAGAATTCTGTGAAAAGGAAACTGAGTAAAGAAAATACATATAGGCGTGAAATGGAGTGTGGGACACACTGAGATATATAGCTAGGTGATATTCTTGTCCAACACATTAAAACACCTTTTGATTTTGTGTGTAGAAATTTTACAGATGATGTAAAATTTACATAAAGAAAGTTTGAATTGTTCAACATTATAGTTTAATATACATGTCCTTTTAAGGGTATGTGAAATTGTAGAGAAAAATCATCCTTTGCCTATAACTTTACTGGCAAATGTAAAATACAAAAGTAGAAGTAGTATTTTGGATTGCTTAGTAATTCAAAGTTTGTGGTCAGGACTCAAAAGTAGTACTTTGTGCAGTTGGAAAATTGACAACTATTTTAGTGATTCATAATTACTGGCATTAACTCCAATAGCACTGCATTGAATGTCCTGCATGTGAGCCTTATTATTTCCTTCCACTTTATTGGTTGCGTTTGCTAATCATATTGGTTTAGATGTCAATCCTCAGTTTGAGATAAGGAACTTTGCAAGAACCGTATCTTCCTCAGTGTACTTATTCACCAAAGTTACTAAATACATAAACTGAATGTAAAGAAAATAAATACATCAATGTTATTATATGTATCAAAACATGGATATACAGGTTTGTACATAAAATTCAACCTTACTTATGCCGCAATAGGGAACTTCAAGTAGAAGATTTAATCATACTACCTTGTTGCACCTCACTTATTAGTAAGGATTTAATTATTTGATGTGTTTGTTAATCCATATTCCAGGTTGGAAGAAAACTACTTTCGGTTAACTTTTACTCACACTTTAAGAATTTTGGGCCATTCCATCATCTTTGCCACACATCACGGGCACCTTATTTTTCGAAAGACAGTGAAGTGCTATCATTGATATGGACATATGGTAAGATATTTTTTAAGAGTTTTATTTTTTCTGCTCTCCTAAGCCATGTAAACAGATATATGAATTAGTTCACCGCATAGAAAGGTTTGGCTGTCTTCTTAGATATGAGAAAATGTTACAAAAAAAATTGAATGAGTACTTATGCATAAAGATGATAAAACTGCATTTTTCTAACAGAAACTTAGGATTAATCTTTTGAAACAGGAAAAATCGCTTATAGGATTAGTTTCTTTGAACATAAGTTTTTTTTCAATCATCAATTCAGAAATTTAACTGTCGACTACTTATTTAGAGCAAACTTGCTGATCAATTATGTCATAGTATTGATGAAAATACTATACAGATACTTAAACATAGTACTCCAAAATTTAGTTACGTTTAAAATGTTATATGAACAATGTGTATGGGCTACAGAGTTTATTATTCTATCAGTTGTTGTTATTATTATTTTGAATATGAAATAAATCTTGCTAAAAAGGAGATTACCCATCTTATTTGAGCTTAAAATTTCATTAAGGATTAATCCATAGTCATGACCTACTAGCCTATCCTGCCAAAAAGATAGAATCTTATGTTTTGAACAATAATAAAAATTACTCCTTTTATCATTGTCTTGGACAATATTCTGAATCCTCATTATGTTTGAAAAGATGTTTATAGGTCCTGTAATCTTTGGATTCCCATATGGCAGAGACAGTGACATACATGTATTTTAACAATTGATTAAGTCGCTAATTTTGGTTATTTAACAAAAGGATTAATGGGGGCCAGAAGGGAAACAAAGTAAGCTGCATAATATTCTACATGTTCCAGCTAGGGGGAACAATTTTGACAACTTTTGTACCTTTATTTTGTTGAAAAATAAACGAGGTACTGATATGGGGTAGTGGATTTTTATTTTCTTAGCATTATGTTTCCACATCCCTGCCTAAAAAGTAGACATGGAAAGGGAAATTGAACTAAAAAAGGATAATTAAGAGAACAGCTCATCCAAGTGACCCACTTGTAGTAAGACCTTCACCACTGTAAAATGAAATTTCAACAGATCACAAAAGAAGAGAAGAGGGTAAATTATCATTAAAACACAGGATACAAGTCTGTAATCACAGTTGCACAAACTCAACAACATTAAAAATCACGTGACGTGCCTTATTCCAAACTTTAACTCCAGAGCTATGCTCATCAGAACAAAATATTGAATGACAAATGACCAAAGCAAGTTTACAATTAAGCAATATGCAAAGTATGAGTATATTGGAATGAGAATAAGCTGTAAAAAACTTATTATTCATCGTAGAAAATGTAACTTAAAATTTCACTGTCGATGATTATAACCTTAGTGGGTAGTACTAATATACAAGTAGTTTTGAAAACGTTCTTTGAATCGTGAAACCATAGATGTGATGAACGCCTGGACTCATTTTTTATGTAAACTTTTGATCATAAAAATGAGGAAAGGGGAAGATGATAAAGAAAAGATATATGATCAGCCAAGAGGAGGAGGCGTGTGGATACGATCGTTTAAAGGGCCATCACTGAAGTTGAGGCAATAACTGCGAAAATCATAGCTGTACTGTGGACCTCTCTTGTGCCATCCAGTACTTTTCTTCCAGCTATGCTTTAACTTGCAAATCAGCTGTCTGAGAACTCTTGATGAAGTGCCACCACGACCAAGTAACCTCTTTCTTGGGACATTACCAAGTGTGACTAAAGGGCTAACTCTCATTTTTGCTATGAATTGGAGCTTCAAGAACTGAGTTCTTTGAGGGGTATAAAACTGTGACATTTTCATTCTGCAAGCTATGCTAGCAAGCTTCACATTTAAGATCAAGTGAGAACATGTGCTGCTATTAGAAATGCATCATGAGGAATCGGACTGATGAATGCATTATGAAAGGTAGGTTATCAAGTGTGGACCACACAAGGAGGGAACCGAGAATAAGGTGTCAAGTTTTTATTTGTGGGAAGTGAAGAGCGTGATCGTCATGGACTCTGCAACAAATGATAAAGCATTAGTTTGTTGCCTTTTCAAAGATTAATAATGGTCCCAGGGTGGAATGGATTGAAAATATGCGGTGTAGTGGTGTAACATCAATGAAGTGCTCAAGCACTTTTCTTAAGAGTCTTCTATACGAGTATAGCTACCTACCGGTACTTGCAGTGTGCATCATTTATGATTTACAATGTTTTGCGCATGCTTTGGCAATTCCTCTTGCGCTCCAAGGTATGAAAACAACCAGATCAGAACGCTATCTTGAACTTTCTTTCGTGCAGTTATGTAACTGAAATTTAAAGTCCACCAATAAGGGTAGGATTGAACTACCCAAAACGAAGGTCTTGTCCATTTGGATTCAATTTCTCCTGGTTATCCATTCATGAATTTATGTCTCAAAATTTAAATTTGTGGCATAGATGGGAAAGATCTCAGTTTGATTTGAGGGACAGATAATGTCATTGCTTATTAATTAAAAAGGACTTAGAGTCCCACATCCCAAACTATACACAAAACATAGCCGACTTTCTACGATACCGGAACTCTCAACCTTTTCGCGGGTAATATTAATGCAGATTGCACAGGGAGAACAACAAGAGTAGACTATTTATATGATCAATTAAAACTCCTCCACAAATTTCATGTTATGCCCAACAAATATGGCTCATTAACCAAATTGCAGTATATTTTATTGAATGAATCATTTGGTATCTAAAAGGTTACGTCAAATAGTAATTTTTTAAAAATATATTTTATGTAGATACTTTAATCATTTAATAAAATAAATATTTTTTCTTATTATAAAATAAATCACTCAAAAATAAATGGCTCCATAATATTTTAATACTACTTTCAGAAAATTATATATATTTAATTGATTTTTTTACAGCATAATTAATTAATCATAAAAATACAAAATAAAGCAATATATATATATATATATATTAATGTACCAAAATTATAAATACACCATCTTCAATTGGATCTGATCTGAAACACCTTGAAGTAAATTCTTTCCATGGAATAATTTAAATTCACAAGGCATATAGCTAATCAAAAGAAATACCAAAAAAATAGATTATAATCATTCCTAAGAAAATAGTAGAAATGGAAAACTATGTTCACAAAAATCTTTCCCTAACTCTTGTAAAACAGTTCACCATAAAAAAAAAACTTCATAGAACTTTTTACAGGAACACATCCTCAAATTCATCTTCTAAGCATCCAAATTTAACTGAAGCTGAGATTATCTACTCTACGTTCAAAAAAGACATTACTAATGTTGCACGGTTCTGTAAATCTACAATAAATTCTCAGTAACTCTTAAAATACAAAAACGCCTTATAATGAAAAGTAAGCAATTTTACAGAACTAAACGACCGAAGGCTCAAGCAGCCGCAGAGGAATATAGCCGCTAGAATCCAATCAGAATTTTTATGATTTAACACAAGGTGAGTTACACCTGTAAACTAGACATTCATGTTTTTCTTTATTATAGAGGACCCGTGTTCCTAGGACTTCATCACGCGTAAAAAGAAATGGACAATGTCCTAAGCATAAACTAAAAATTTATCACAATACTCCCAAAGGACCATGCGACAGGTACCACACGATAAGAAAATTAAATCCTAACATTAATTCCACATGACGGCAATGCAACCAGTCTAACCGTACAGAACAAAACACGTTATCCCTCTCATCTAAACATCATTCAATCTACCAACAAATTCATGCACTCACAATGACAGAAAAAGTATACTAAAGCAATTAAACCAAAAATTAAACAGTATAGTAAAGAAAAACAATTAAGAAAAGACTAATAAAAAAACCAACTCTTTTAACTATCAATAATTCCCATCAAAACAAAGTCAAACTATATGTGACGCATTGTCTGCAACTCAACCTAAATAAATATAAGAAAATAATTCAAGAAACAGAAACATAAAAAAAACACTAGAAACACAACTTAAACAATGGCATTGGCAGCACTTGCAATCCTGGGCCAGAGATCGGCGCACTCCTTTCCAATTGGTCCAGTAATAGCAGAACCTAGAAATACAAGCGGCAACCAATCAAACACATTAAAACCAAGTAACACTGCATAAGGAGACTACAAACGGAAAAAGATCCAATTACAAACCCTAAACACATTCAAAAAACAACGAAATTCAAATTGCAACCAAGGAGTGTCAAGGAGCTCGAGAACTAAAATTCACAGTTCATACCTTTCATTTCACCTTTGGGATTCACGATAACCCCGGCATTATCTGCATAGCAGAAAAAACCACATAAAAAATCATTCGAATAAAACAGCGTAACAGGATAGCAAAAATCAAAGGCGAGAGAAAGTCAAATACCTTCGAAGTACATGTAAACGCCGTCCTTTCGGCGCCATGGCTTGCGCTGACGGACGATGACGGCCGGCAACACCTTCTTACGGAGATCTGGCTTTCCCTTCTTGACAGTAGCCATAACCATGTCTCCAACACACGCTGAAGGCAACCGATTCAACCTCCCCTTAATCCCCTTCACTGATATGATGTAGAGGTTCTTGGCGCCGGTGTTGTCGGCGCAGTTCACCGTCGCCGCCACCGGCAGACCCAGTGACATCCTAAACTTGTTTCCAGCCGATCCTCCGCGACCTGAAACGCCATAAATTGGTTAAGTAACACACGATGAACGACTTTAAGAAGAATTAATCGACGCATTCGATTGTAAATACGAACCTCTCTTCGACATTGTTGCGTCTCGGTTGAACAACACAAACCCTAAGATTACTTCTTTCTGTTCTATATATGCATGCTGACTAGGGTTTAATCGCTATGGGTCTGGGCTTCGCTCTTATGTTCGGCCCATTACCATCCCAGGCCAGTTTCAATGTTTAACACATTAAGGAATATAAGGTGTTTTATTTTATTATATACTAATGAAAATAATGTTAGCTTATATATGTATATATGTTTACTCTTTTATGATTAAAAAATTGAAAATATTATTATTATTTAGAAGTATAAAATAAATATAAATATTTTTTATAATTTTATTGTAAATAATTTTTTTTTATTTTTATGTAATTTTTTATTATAAATTATTATTTTAATTTAAAAAACAATCAAATAAATAGTAGTTAAATTTAAATGAATAATAACTTGAAAATAAAATTATTAAAAAACAGTTATTTAAGAAATAAAATTATTAAAAAACAGTTATTTAAGAAATAAAATTAATATATATAATTATATGTTCCCTATGACTATCAAAATCAACATCTATTTAGAGTAGTTATGCATATTAGTAAGTTTAAACTGAAACTTAATTATTTTTCTTAAACTAACTCTTATATTTGGTCAACCCAAAAATTCTTCAACAACAGAAATCAAATAGTTGAATTTTGTGCCTTGAGTCTCGGAATTTTAGTGCCACTAATACAGAGAAATTATGAATCATCATCCTCTGTGTGTTTTGTGATTCTTCTCCATTCAACTTTAAATTTGGCGGTGAAAAATTAGTGACGCATTCGGAGAACAAAAAAGAGAGAGATCCAACAAAAATTTCATAGGTGTGTTGACTGTAAGTTTCATACTTTTTTTTATTATTTCCAAAAGACATTACATATTGGAGAAATAAACTCCAGAAAAATCATTTGTTACATGCCACCAAAACAAAATTTCAAAGGACTATTTACATATTTCAAAATCAAATTTTATAAAACATATCTGTTTCACATTTCTGATATTCATTGTTACATATTTTAAAATTAGAATACACTTGTAAATTCGAAAGTTCATAATACATTCATACCTGTATAGTCTTTCAAAAATCAAATTTCAAACTTGTTACTCCTAAATGTAAGACTATTTGATAAGATAAAAACGACAATATTTCAAATCTAAATTCATTAAGTAACATTATTAAAATTAATCATGATTTTATATTTAAAACACGTCTCAAAAAATAAAAAGAAAAATAAATATTAAAACAATCTTAAACTTTAATTCTTAAACGTTGTGAGAAAACTAATATACATAGACTAATGAAAGTTTAGTTCTCAAATTTAGCTATCAGAAGACTATACACTGAATTCAGGAATAAAGAAATGAAGCTGATCTATATAAAACTATCACTGAAACCATTGAATCCGTCATGCATTTAGCATACATAAACTTGGACAGAATTATCAATGCATAAAGGCTGTTTCTTTTTACTTTTTCTGGGTAATGACTGCAGTTTTCAGAAGACAGTTATCCAACCTCCAAGCAAAACAATGAAATGTAAAATACAAAAATGACTAATTCATTTAGTTGGAACTCAGTTACTATAATTGCATCATCATACACAAAATCGGTTTGGCAGACAATGGTCATCATGCAACTGTCGATCTGATGGATCCTGCAATCCAAAAGCGTAAACGAATTAGTAACATCATGATAACGATTAAATTATAAAAGAATATAAATGTAACACATACACTACCTAGTAATGATGAAAAATTAACAAGTAAATATCCAAATTAATCCCTAAAATTACTAAGGGTCAGTCACATGCACAGTAAACCTCCAATGTCCGATGGTTAATAATTAGAAATGTCAATATTGCCAATATTATCTTTATCTCCTTCATCTTTCCTACTCTTATTCCCACTTTCAGTTTGCTACACAAGTTCTCATCCTCTTTTCCTCGTTATTCTTCATCGCTTTTTGTATGTTTCTTGCTTCCTATATCTCCGTTATTCCAAAATATATATCGTAAGTTTCACCTTATTCACAAAATAAGCCAAACTAAAGAGTACTAGGCATGTCACAAGTCAGATTTGTCGCCATGTCTGCACTCAGATCAGTAACAAACATACTATTTAAATATAGTCAGTAGACCACCCTACTAACTAATCATTGTTTTGCAACAACTAAACTCAGTTAAAACATCAACTGTTCAGCTTGGTTCAAAGCTCAAATTTGTTCTGAACGCATGAATCTTCGTCATCACTCAACCAGACTAATAATTGTAAAGGTCCTGACGCAAAACTCTTCCAGACAAGGAAATATAGCAAAATCAACTCATTATCAATATTATTTATCACTATTATATATGCATTATTACCACAATAAATTACCTATAATCACCTAGACTCATCAATCCAGTCATCGAAATATAACTCACCCTTTAAAGCACACAAGATAGACAATTTTGCACAGTAAGCAAATTGGAATTTAATTAGGATTCACAGAAGACAACACCAATATGACTATGATCACTTCAGCATAAGCATTGGATCGTGATTAAGTGACAAACAGTGTTTGAATATAAAATATAGCAAAAAGGAAACATCCAGCAAGCAGAGCACGAGTATGATCATTAGTCTTAAATTTTTACAAATCATTTAATGCTAGGGCAGTTTGGCTATAGGCCATATGATCAAATAACCCCAAGTGGAATGTATGCTGGCACAGACTCAAAAGGCAACATGTATTTCTAAAACAAAGCAAGAGAAATTAAATGTAAAACAAAAATAACTTCAGTATGACCGGAACCATTCCAACTTCCAATCATGCATAATGGCGAGTGGGTTAGTAAAGCACAAGATCACCTTGAATTGACTAAATAGAAGTTCTAGGTGATATGTTTGAAATAATTATTCATTTTTTAGAAACTATTGTAATGGTTACATATTAAAGGACACCATCCATATCGATTTGCAGAAAAAGGAATAGCATCCATTGAACGGAATCACTGACCAATTTAGGAGTGGCTGTGTTGTATTTCATAAATTAGGGAGTGAAAATTGAAACACATAATTTAAAACAATGAAACAGAGCAAAAAAAAAACAGAAATAACATGTCATATATTATGTTGTGAGAAAAACAAATTTACACAAATTACACAAATGGGAGAATGAACTAACTATGTGATCGTTTAATATTCCTGCAGAATTTACTGCCACATCTGCACTGGAAAAGCTCGACAGACTCATCGTGATCATCAAAGTTGATGCCATAATCCTGCAGATACACTATACGTGTTAGATATTAGGTTTTGTGTTTATGTTAATTAGGGAAACATAGTCCCTATGCTTATTATGTTATTCTTACATATTCATTTGTATTTGGGCTTAGCCCACATTCTTATTATTATAAATACATTACCCTATGTGTATGCAAAGACACAAGGGAGATTAATCCCAAATATAGTTTTTCACTATATTCAACATGGTATCTAGAGCTTAGGTTCTGTTCTAGCCTGTCCTACAGTCTCCGGTACGCATCACCGCCGTCGTTGCCTAAACGTCGCCGCCGCCGCCGCCGCGCCGTCGCCGGAGTTCCAGAATCGACCGGCGACCACTCCATCCGAAGCGTCTCGGCCGGGCGACCACCGCGGTCCAAAGATCTCCGCGATCGGAGTATCCACGCGCCTCCACGCGCCGCCACCGTCACCAGCGCGTGTAACCCACGCGCCCACCTCCGGCAAGACCCACTCGCCGGCGCCGCCACAGACAGGGTCGCCGGAGCCCCCTGAGTCCATTCCTAGGGTCGGTGACGACTCGTTTGGACTGTATTTGAGCAGATCTGACTTTTACGGTTTGCTCCTTTTTCCCGGTGAAACTCACTCACGTCGCCGGAGCTTTCCGCCGCCGACCAGCACCGTCGTGATCGCCTCCTCGCCCTCATTCTGGATCTGTGGTCGTTACGTCAATCGGAGCACATTGAATTTTTAGGGTTTCTCCCTCTCCATGGCTGCCCAACGTGAAGATCGGAGTTTGTCTCGCCAGCCAGACCATCCTACTTCATCAAATAGCATAGACAATCCTGCACTCTTTCAGGAATTTCTCAGATGGTATGAGGACCGTCAGCACTCTAGTTCCACTACATCTGCTTCTGTTACACTCACAGGTACTCCTTTTGTTGGTCTGACTCACTCTCTCGGATCTTGGGTCCTTGACTCAGGCGCCACCGATCATATCACTGGTAACAAGTCCTTGTTTTCTTCCTTGTCATGTCCGGATAATTTACCCTTGGTAACAATGGCTGATGGGTCTAGAGTCTCCTCTCGTGGTATTGGTACTGTTCATATTTTTCCGTCCATATCCATTGATCATGTACTTTATGTCCCTGGGTCTCCTTTTAACTTATTGTCCGTAAGTCGTCTAACTCGTTCCCTTAATTGTGTTATTTCATTTACCAAAGATTCTGTTTGGTTGCAGGACCGGAGTTCGAAACACATGATTGGCACAGGATGTGAGTCTCATGGCCTATATCATCTCCGCCCTTCTCCACATGCTGGCATAATCATGGAGTCACCATCCCTTCTTCATGCTCAATTAGGTCATCCCAGTCTTGCCAAACTGCAGCAACTTGTTCCTAGTTTGTCAAAATTATCAAGTTTGCCGTGTGAGTCTTGTCAGTTAGGTAAACATACTCGTAGTTCCTTTCCTCGTAATGTTTCACAACGAGCGTCATCTCCTTTCTCATTGGTTCATTCTGATATTTGGGGACCTAGTCGTGTTAAGTCAACTTTAGGGTTTCAGTATTTTGTTACATTTATTGATGACTATTCCAGGTGTACTTATTTGTTTCTAATGAAGAATCGTTCTGAGTTGTTTTCTATTTTCCAAACTTTTTTCAATGAAATAAAAACTCAGTTTGGGGTTTCTATTCGTACTTTACGCAGTGATAATGGCCGTGAATACCTTTCTCAACCATTTAAACATTTTATGACTTCTCATGGCATTCTTCACCAAACCTCATGTGCCTATACCCCTCAACAAAATGGGGTGGCTGAGCGCAAGAATAGACACCTTATTGAAACAACTCGTACACTTCTAATCCATGGTCAAGTACCATCGCGTTTTTGGGGTGATGCAGTTCTCACTGCATGTTATCTCATAAACCGCATGCCGTCTTCTGTCCTAGATAACAAAATCCCTCATTCTATCTTATTTCCTCAAGACCCTTTACATCCATTACCTCTTAGAGTTTTTGGGTCTACATGTTTTGTTCATGATTTTAGTCCTGGTCTTGATAAGTTATCTCCTAGATCTCACAAATGTGTCTTCTTAGGATTTCCACGCTCACAAAAGGGCTATAAGTGTTTTTCCCCTTCCCTCAATCGCCATTTTATCTCCGCTGACGTCACTTTTGATGAATATTCGTTTTATTTTTCACATCTATATTCTAGTTCTGTACCTCCACCTGTTTCTGTTGATATTCCTATTGTCTGTGATCCTTCTCCTCCTTTAGACTCTCATTCCCCACAGGATCGTCCTTCAACTCCACCCCTTCAGGTTTATAGTCGTCGCACTCGTCTCCCTCATGACTCACCTCCTGTGCCGCCTCCTGTGTCTCCTCCGGCTCCAGCAAATGAGTCTGACCTGCCTATTGCCCTCCGTAAAGGTATACGCTCTACTCGTAACCCTTCCCCCCATTATACTGTTCTTAGTTACCACAGATTATCTCCATCTTTTTACACATGTCTCTCATCCATTTCTTCTGTGTCCATTCCCAAGTCTGTGAGTGATGCCTTAACTCATCCTGGTTGGTGTCAAGCCATGCTGGATGAATTAAGTGCTTTACAGAAAAGTGGAACTTGGGAGCTTGTCCAATTACCATCTGGAAAGTCTGTTGTTGGTTGCAGGTGGGTGTATGTTATCAAAGTTGGCCCTGATGGTACAATTGATCGTTTGAAGGCTCGACTGGTTGCCAAAGGATACACTCAGATTTTTGGTTTGGATTATGGTGATACTTTTTCTCCAGTGGCGAAAATGACCTCTGTTCGCCTATTCATTGCCATGGCCGCTCTTCGACAATGGCCTCTTTATCAACTTGATGTCAAAAATGCTTTCCTTAATGGTGATTTACATGAAGAAATTTATATGGAGCAACCGCCTGGCTTTGTTGCTCAGGGGGAGTCATCTGGATATGTCGTCTTCGCAAATCCTTATATGGCCTAAAACAGTCTCCTCGGGCCTGGTTTGGTAAATTCAGCTGTGTTGTTCAACAATTTGGTATGTCTCGCAGTGAAGCGGATCATTCAGTGTTCTATCGCCACTCAAGTGCTGGATGTATCTACTTAATAGTGTATGTCGATGACATTGTTCTCACAGGAAGCGACTATCTTGGCATCTCTCAGATGAAACAACACCTTTGTCACCATTTTCAAACCAAAGATCTTGGCAAGCTCCGGTACTTTTTGGGTATTGAAGTAGCACAATCCAATGATGGTATTGTCATATCTCAGAGAAAGTATGCGTTAGACATCTTGGAGGAAACAGGGTTAATGAACTGTAAATCTGTTGAGACACCTATGGATCCTAACATCAAACTCCTACCAAATCAGGGGGAGCCTTTCTCAGATCCTGAACGGTACAGAAGATTAGTTGGTAAATTAAACTATCTTACTGTTACGCGTCCTGACATTTCCTTCCCAGTTAGTGTGGTGAGTCAATTTCTAAACTCCCCATGTGAAGACCATTGGGATGCAGTTGTTCGCATACTGAAGTATATTAAAGGATCACCTGGAAAAGGTTTGCTATATGGTCGTAACAACGATACAAAAATCGTTTGCTATTCAGATGCTGATTGGGCTGGTTCCCCTTCTGATAGGAGGTCTACTTCTGGATATTGTGTCTCTATTGGTGGCAACCTGATATCTTGGAAAAGTAAGAAGCAAAGTGTTGTGGCAAGGTCCAGCGCAGAAGCAGAATATAGAGCTATGGCATCTGCTACTTGCGAGCTTGTGTGGCTTAAACAATTACTTAGTGAATTGAAATTTGGAGATGTCACTCACATGACACTTATATGTGATAATCAAGCTGCTCTTCATATTAGCTCTAACCCTGTCTTCCATGAGAGAACCAAGCACATTGAAGTTGATTGTCATTTTATTAGAGAAAAAATTATATCCGGAGATATCAAGACTGAGTTCGTTAACTCAAGCAACCAATTGGCAGACATATTTACTAAGTCCTTGCGAGGACCTAGAATTGACTATCTTTGTAACAAGCTTGGAACATATGATTTATATGCTCCAGCTTGAGGGGGAGTGTTAGATATTAGGTTTTGTGTTTATGTTAATTAGGGAAACATAGTCCCTATGCTTATTATGTTATTCTTACATATTCATTTGTATTTGGGCTTAGCCCACATTCTTATTATTATAAATACATTACCCTATGTGTATGCAAAGACACAAGGGAGATTAATCCCAAATATAGTTTTTCACTATATTCAACAATACGCATAAGCTTTTCTAGACAAAAACCCTTTAACTAATAACACAATTTGAAGTACACTACATAAAAATGATAACCTATGATGTTTGGTAACAAATGGCCTACCAACCAAACTACCTAGTAGTATACATAGTGGCATTACTAAATTAGTAACCAGAAACAAATAAAACCTATATTTTGATAATGAATTACTCAAATTATCTCAGCCCTTGTTCCCAATTTATATGTTGTACTTAATATCTCAGACCAATTACTACGAACCACACAAAAAGACTGCAGCAATCGAGCAATATATTCACCAAACATATTAAAGAACCAAACTCACGCACCCAGGTGAGTTCTTCCTGTGCTGCTATTTTTCTGGTTGCAAAGAACGCAAACTGCACATTTGAACACATTAAAAACATCAGCCATCATAGTTGTGTTCTATAGAATCATTCTCCCCATAAAGGTAATTAAAAAGTGGAAATGGAATTGGTGGATTTGCTAACTTCTCACATGATAGTACTGATGAGTTGGGCACTCGATTTCAACTGGGATCTGAATTAAATTTGCATCCAAGCATCTGCAAAAAGAAGTAGAAATATTAAAAATCTTCTGATTTACAATAGACACACAATGAGTACAAGGTCTGCACAGCCACATGAAAGTGTATTGTTAACAAACCATCAACCCAGTGATTTTACTATTTTCATTACTTTATATACAAATCTTCAATAGCAAGATGGAATTTTCATAATTGAAAGTGAAAATTGAAAATCAAAACAAAATATTTTCCTTAAACGAAGAAACTAAAAAAAATTTACTCATCATAAAATTAATTCCAATAGCTGCACAATTGATTTTAATAACCTAAAATCTAAAATAATCCATTACAATCACAGTAAATACCAATTTCTGTTGAGGAAAAAGTTGTTTGTATGTACCAAACCAAGCAACAAACTACTTAGCTTAATTTCAACAAAACTAAAATGAAACAGTAACATTTACTACTTCTATTAAAAATCATTAATAAGAGATAATCACCCGGGTGATTTTGTGATATTACACAATGCCTCATTGTTTTCTATCCCTTCTCTTACGTCCCTTCCTTGTTTAAAAAACATTACACCAACACCTTTTTTATATTACACTAATCCTTAAATATTTGAAAAACATTACAATGAGTTTGTGTTCAAAACACAGATATGTTTGTGTAGTTTCATGAAACGTCAGGTGGGGCTAGTGTAATTTAATAAAATAATTATTTTAAACACATAATAAGAAAAGGACAAAAGTCTCTATAACTAAAACTTTTATAAATAACTGCAAAAGACGCCAGTGAAATATGAGAAACCCAAATACCTGTGATTAATAAATCTAGCAACATTTCCATATGATGCCGCATATAAACAAAGAGCTTCCCTATCCTTCACATCTCCTAAGTCCCAATCTGCATCCAATAAAACTGGAAATGTATATTTCCCACCTTTTGGATTTTTCATGTTCCTCTCGTGCAACTCTGTGACAGTTAAAATTTCCCCAACAAACTCACATACAAAGGTGCCTTTTGGAAGATCCTCTAAGGTACGAAGACCCCACCCTTTTCCGTCTGAAGTTAAGAACACCTGGGTAGCACATAATCGGGAAGGCATATCTAAATAAATTTCTATCTGGGAAAAATGAATTTGAGAACATAAAAAATGAAATAATGTCACCTCAATGATTTCATCATCAAAGACAATACATTTTTTTACTAGTGGCAACGATTACTTAAACAGTCACCTGCAACTTGCAACTTATTCCACGCTGGACAACCCGATTGCCACAATGTTTTGCACAGCCACATTTGCTCCAGCACTCTTTAATAAACTTCTGCTTTGGGTGTCCTTTACATGGTTCCAAACAATCATCATTCTTTGATTGTTCGAATGGACAGGCTTTGCAATAGAAATAATTTTTGGAATCACGGTTAATGGCAATACACTCTTCCAAGAAAGCTTCCTTTAGTAGGCCATGTGCCGTAAAAGCAAATTCTCCCCCAGTTTTATTTGTACAAGGACATGGTTTAGATGACAATACGCAATTTCCCTTACAAGTTGAGCAACAATCCTCATTTCCAATACGAGATAGAGAAAAATTAACATAAGCATCTCGGTAGACAAGGTTTTGGGGTATGTAGTGAAAGGGTGGCGGAAGATCACTAGTAGTGTTATTCACCCATGAAATATTTACTGTTTCTTCACCCTTTGCCAGGTCATTAACATCGTGAACAGCCCTTGCATCTTTTTCAGTCGTAAATTCACATTTTGGAACAACCACTGAGGTAGGTGAATTTGTAGACATAGGATCCTCTGGCTCCTTCCCACGATTACTTTGTGAGAAACCATTAGTCCTAACCTTCTTGGAAGCTAGTACAGCACCATCTTGATCACTTGGGCAGCATAGAGAACTAGGAACTTCAGGTTCAGCCAAGGCTGAAGAAGACCTAACACTGATTTCGTTTTCAATGACTGGATCTTTATTTCCTCTCACGCTAGGTGAGACATTGGTCTCGGATTCCTTTGAAACGTCATCAGTTTGTGTTATCTTTACACATTGTTCCTGTGAATTATCATTTGAATCAGTTCCAAATTCCAAATGCAGTCACACATCTCTCCATAATTCCAGGATAAAAATAAGGGTCAGAGTGGTTGTATATAATTGCACACATGTATACTAAATTATTTTTACAATTTGATTATTCCTATGCAATTGAAAAACCAGTTCCCAAGAACTGAGCAGCAGCTCTTGAGAAATTTTTACCTCTCCCATAGATGGCAATGCTACATCTACATTTGAAGTTCGTTCTTCAATTGAGGAAGAAATAATATATTCATGCTCAACGTCTTCATCGTTGCATCGTGATGCCAGGGTATTGTGGTCATCTTGCTTTTCAGCTGCATCCATTAGAGAGTCTCCTCCGCTTGATGGTTCTTTTGAGTGGAAATAAATAAAAACAAAGCCCATCAACACAGTTTAATGTGAGGTTAGAAACAGAATAGCAAAATAAAGGCACAAAAGTAACATTTCTTTGGTTTAACTGAAACACAAGGGCATTTCTTAATCTTTGGTACAAGGAACTCGGGTTCTTCCACATGAAGAAGTAATAGTGAACATGATGATCTTATGAAAGATTTTCAGCGAAAGTAAAAGTTGTACTGTTTGCAATTCGAGACTCGTTTGCTGCATGTGCAAATGAAAGCATGTGGTGGGCTCAGGGCCAACATTTCAGGGAGAGAAACCAATGAGATTCTATTCAGATGAAACTATTTCACAGCTCAGCAAAAATTGAGCATTATCTTCTTTTCCTTTGAGGCCCCCAGGAATTAAAGTGTTTTCCTATGTTTTACTAAGAATAATCTACCTACTTGCTCTGAAGCATAACAATTACCAACAAAATACAGTACTACACATTGGGTTCAATGAAAGTGTACAATGAAGTAAACGTCATCGCCAAGATCTCACAACAACAGAAAATGGAAAGAAAGTAAGAAGCTTCTCATCAACGCATAGTAAGTTGAATACCAGGAGGAATCACAGCAAGGGGAACCTCACAAGCTGGCAAATCATCAACAGGCTCATCCTTGGGCTTGATCAAAGTAAATGGAACAAGCATTTTGTTATTGGCCAACGGAGCAGCTCGTGGTTCAGCTGCTGACTCTTTTAGTGGTTCTGCAAGGGAAGTATGGTTGGACATAGACCTTCCCCCTCTAGGTGTAAACTGAGGTGATACAGGTTGCTTTCCCCTTTTGACAATAGCATCTTGTGGGGGAACATGAGGAGCATCATTCCTTACATTTCCATCAGATAATGCAGCACTGCTTTGAGGCTGCAGTCTGGAACTAGTTTCAGGCACTATGCCCTCTTCCAATTTTGGAGTTTTCAGCGGAAAGGCAGCTAAGCTGTGGCCACGATTAGTTAGAGGGCGTGAAGATTGACCCTCTTGGCCTCTCAAACGCAACCTCTTCAAAGGTCGCAAAGGCTCCTCATGCATATGAGCTTCTTCATTGTCCACATCTCCATCCTGGATGTTTGAAAATCCACAACACATTTCAGCAGCCATAGGTATAATTAAGAACGAGAAACAAATGCAGACGAACTCAGAAAGACAGAATAACAAGAGTTAGTACGGCAACCTTCTTGTTTTTGTTATTCTGGTCTGGCTCCAGCAACTGTCAAACCATATCAAGCAATAGATTAGTCACGTAAACAAATGATCCATTAGGTAGATACTGGATAAACAAGATGATTCCAAAATACACCTTATTTTCTTCCTCCTCAAATATTGCATCAGCCAGAGCCCTGTAACTCTCTTCTTCAATAAGTTCCCAGTTTTTATCATACAATTTAAGCAGCTTCTTCAACACTGGTTTCACTTTTGATTCATGAATCCCGAGATTCTCCATTGCCGAAAACGCCGCGATCACTCTTGGATTCGGCGCCATTTATCATCTGCCAACCGCCACAGGCTACAAATTGCAAAGCACAACTAAATTCCAAAGACATTTAACACGGAAAAAAAAAAGATACAAAATAATATTTACTAGCAATTGAGCTACAGTGCTAAACAACCTTAAGATACGAAATCGTGAAAGAAATAGCAGAGAAGATCTCAGCAGAAGAAAAACATAATTAAAAATCCAGACCTGTACACGACAGGGAAAGGGTAGAAATTAACGGTCAAAGGAACTGCAAAAGAATGTCAAAGCGAGAAACGGAACACGACGCGTTGCATGGTGCAGTAGAAACCTAAAACCTGCGAGAAACAAAAGAAATGTGGGTTGGAAATGTTGAGGATGAAGAACAGAGTTTTGAATATGGAAGGTAACACGCATTTTGGAAGGGTGAAATTTAAGTGTGTTTGATCGCGGGAGGGAAAAGGAATAGGGCAGAATTAGAGTGTGGAAAGAGAGAAAAACGTGAGATACCGGTTTCACTGTACCTGCTATTTCACTCTCAGCTGGTTAGGTTTTACAGTGAGAACTGAATGAAACTGAACTGAGGTGAGAATGGTGAAGAATCACTGACTTCTGACTGTAACAGTACTTCACCTCCAACACCATTTTTGCATTTTAACTCTATATCGTGACATGAATTTATTTAGGATAAACGAAAATTTAGGTTTTTATATTGAGTATTCCGTTAATCAGGAATAAAAATATTTTAATATAAGTGATTTTCTTGTAAATTATTATTAATATTTATTTTAATTGTATCTTTTTTTATATAAATTCTAATTTAAATTTTATATTCCAAAAAGTTAAATTTGACCCTGTACTTTTCAAACGAGGTAGTTGTTCTTAAGCTTAAAAGTAAAATAGTCATTAAAATTAATTATTTACAACTCTCTCTTTTTTAGTGCTTTTATTACTATTAATAAATAAAATATTGTATTAGAAAGAAAATCAGCCAGTCATGGAAGATTTTGTTATTTAATTGTAAACAAAATACAAATAAGTAGAAAATGGAAAAATTAATAAAATATTTAAATTTTATATTATTTATTTACCTGTTCACATTAAAATTATATTCTTTATAATAATATATATCTCACTCATAATTTTCTAAGGAAAAAATTAAAAAAAAAAATACACTCAAAAATTGAGCAAATATTGGAAATTTTATAATAGCACGCACATTCTATTTAACCAAGTGAGCTAGAACTTTGAGAAATTTTAATACTTATTTATTATTTTCTAAAATATAGTTACAATGTATCCAATATAATTAATAACATTGGACTAAAACCTATGCATTGCTTTTAGTCCGCGTTTAAATGTGACTCATGTCATTAATAGATTGTATGTTATGTAGTTAAGAACTATTTAGACTATTTAGAGACTCTTAAAAGGACTTTTTTTTATTGAAATAATCTTTTAGAATAATTAGGACTTTTTGTTATGATTTAAAACTTCATCAAATTAATGTTTAAGACAACATTTTTTAATGACAACATTAACAAAACAATTTATATGGTATAACAAAAAAACTGTGTTGAGAGATTTAAAGAATATGGTTTGCAAATTAACAAAATCTATTTACGGACTAAAGAGACGTTTCCTCAATGGTACTACAAAATCCATCAAGTAATGATCTCATTTGATTTCGAGACGAATGTTGTTGATAATTGTATGTATCATAAATTCACTAAAAGAAACTTTATTTTCTAAGTTTTATGTGTTGATGACATCTAAGGATGGCAAAAGAATTTACATTTGCGGATATCCGCAGATAAAATATACGACGGATAGTTGGTACCAGCGGATATTTACTACTCGCGGGTTGCGGATAACGGGTATTTTAATACTCACTTATAAACGGATTGGGTGTGGGTAGTATATTATCCGTACCCACGGATATCCCCTACCCGCCAAAAATAAAAATAAAAAATTAATTTATATTTTATTAAGTTAAAGTTAATTAAAATTAATATTAATTTATATTATATAAGGTTAAATTTAATTAAAATTAAAATTTAATTTATATTTAATTTAATTTATATTATGTTTTATATATTTTTGTAATTTTATTTATATATTATTTTAATAATTTATAAAAATATATTTTTTAAATATTTGCGGGTATCTGTAGATATCCATGGATATCCGTGCGGGTAGCGGGTGGATTTTTTTTGTCTCGTCGGGTTGTAGGTAGGCACTATTCGTGTCCGACCCGACCCGTTGTCATCCCTAATGATATCCTACTTGTCACTATTGATATAATCATGTTGCACGAAATCGAGAGATTTTAGTAAAATGAAAGATCTTGGTGACGCCTCGTTTATATTAGGAATTCAAATACATCAAGATTGTTCTTTGGGTACTATATAATTGTCACAAAGGAGTTATATCGAAAAGATACTTAAAATATCGGGCATGCAGGAATGCAAGTAAGGGGATACTCTAGTTGCTAAGAGAGACACATTTAGTCTAAATTAATGCCCAAAAGGAAATTTATAAATGATGAAAATGCAAAAGATTTCCTATGCATCGATAGTAGGAAGTCTGACACATGTCTAAGTGCATACGCGGAGTAACGTACAAAATTGGGAAGTTAGGCAAATATTTAAGTAATTCAATAATGGATCATTAGAAAGCACGTGAAAAGGTTACGAGGTTTTTAAATATAACAAAGGATCATATGTTCACATATAACAAGTCAAACAAACTGTAAATAATTGGATATTTTGACTTAAATTTTATTAAATGTAAAAATAGTTTGAGATTCACTTCAAGCTACATTTATCTATTGGTTAGTGGAGTAGTTTCTTGACGTAGTATCAAATAAATCCTCATTGCTTCAATGCTACATTTATCTATTGGTTAATGGAGTAATTTTTTAGTTAATGTCAAACAAACCCTTCCTGCTTCAATCTACCATGATTGTAGAATTTAGCATATCATGAGATATCTAATCATGGAATTTGATTAAGAAACTTTGTCATTAGGCTGAAAAAATGTGAAAAAAATTATCAATTATATTATATTTCAATAATAATAAAAATACAACTAAATCAAAAAACATTCACATCAAATTCTTAGTTATCAGAATCCCAATTATATAAAATGGATATATTTATATAAAATATACAGGGACAAACTCCATGACATTTAAATTTTTAAAAAACAAGTTGAAAAAGTAAAATGTGAAAAAGTCAATAAAACTTAAAAAAAAAACTGGGAAGAAATAACATAGGTTAAAGATAAAAAAAATAAAAATAAAATTTGCAACTTCATGATAAACTCTGTATATAGAGTCATCACTTTAGTAATAAAAATTTAACAAGATCTAAAATAAAACGTCACTCAAAAAAAATGTTCTTATAAAATATTGAAATTTTATATATTCAAAATTAATTTATAGAAGGGAGAGAGTTAGTAGATATAGTTTATCCGTAATCATTTATTGGCGAAAATGTTTAAAGAATAAACAAGGGAAATTTCATTTTGAATTTTAGAATAAAAATTTAGAGAAAAAGTTATAATCAATACCGTATTTTTCATCTCATGTCATGTTTTCTATGTTTCTGTCACATTTTTCATGTTAACTCACTTGTTTTGTTTTTCTTTTTGGTAAAAAATTTCATAAGCTCAAATTAAGTTTGGTTGTCATTTGGTTTTAATTAGCCTATTCTCAAAGTGTTACACCTTCTATTATATATAAGGCATGATATATCAAATTACAACATGAATTCAACGTTATTATTTATACGTATTTCATATTGAAAGTAAATTTTAATCAAATTAAATTAAAAACAATGTTCGTTAATAGTTGAAAAATGGAACTGTCTGGAAAGAAAATTACACTCTGACACAATGACTTAAAAATTAGACAATATCGAATTCTGAAACATATTTCTTACTTATTTTTTAAGTAACCAAAACAATATCAAGAGAGGAATTTCCCTAATTCGACAAACAAAATCATTTACAAATCAAAATAATAGTAAATTCTTGACACAAATACCCATACGTCGTCCTTTTTGGTCGATATATGTTCTCGCGAGAGAATTGGAATATTCCATATAGTGATTGAATGTAATTCCAAAAATAAAATAATATATATATTTAGAAGGACAGAGTCTGCAGTACGAAAATTTGAATTAAATTATATCAATAATAACAAAATTATAGAGTACATTAATTCAGAAAGTTATACACATTAGTATGCAAAATATTAACATCTTTTTTTTATTCCATTTAGCTTTGTATACTAATTGAATCATCGTAATTATGGTCTTACACACATTATATTCACATGTAAAGAAAATACTTATAAAAAAAGTATTTTTTTTATTTTTAAAAAATTAATAATAATGTCAAATAAATATGAAAGTATGGTGTGCTAAAATATCAATAATTTAATTTTTTATTGTATTCCTTATTTATATATATATATATATATATATATATATATATATATTATATTTTAAAACAAATTCATTCTTAAAGTTAGACAATGAAATATCTATTTTATTTAATTATTTTATTGTTTATTAATTATGGTTGTTTTGCAAACTTGGAAACATTTATTATTCTTTTTCAAATCATTTAATTTTATTTTATATTTTAGAGATAGGGAGTTTTTCTAAATTTTTAATATTTTAACTTTAAATGATATGGATGAGTAATTATCAAAAACATTCTAACGATTAATTATTATAATAAAATCTTAAATTTATAATAGATGTAATTTTTTATCTTATTATCTTATATTTAATATAAAGTTTTAAAATAAGTTTGTAATTAGTGTAATCATGATTCAATACATAATAAATAGAATAATAGTTTTATAACACTTTTATATTCATTTGACATATAATAAAAAAATAAAATAATTATAAATATGTAAATTTTTGTATTTAGAAAAAATAGTTTTAAATAAATGTAAAAATTTTAAGTGTGTAAAAAAATATTTCTCTAATAAATTTATTTTGTTTATGGATAAGATTATAAATTGTATTGAAGACTTTTTAAAATTTATACCCGCTTTTTCATTCCAAAAACATGAAGGACTAATCGTACCTTAATTTTAGACGTGTGGGCGAACAGTACCATGGTTATTTTAAATAGACTAAATTAAAGTTAACGAATTACAAATGTAAAGAATAAAAAGCAGGGTAAATAATTAAATACAAGTATTATTGTTTATTTATGGGGCGCATTCAAAAGTAACCTTTAACGTCATCCTTTCAGTTTTGGTCAAAAATAATCTCAGACTTAACAGCAACAGAAGCTCATAATCAAATGGCATTCGCTTTCAATGAAGAACCCAATAATTTAACCTCAAAAACATAACCATTACTTACTTCCTATGTTCTTAGTTACACAATAAACCCACACAGTTAATTCACATTCATTGCATATAAAGAACAACAAACGCTCAAACAAACACACATACACACTCACACACCAACCACTTCCCAGATGGGTACACTAAAAACAAAACACCACATTCACACGCTCCTCTTTCTCACTGCACTCATCTTTTTCCTTTCCACACCCACATCCCTTGCAGACAACACAAACTTGATCTACAAGGGTTGCGCAGACCAGAAACTGCAAGAACCCTACTCGCAGAATCTCAAACCCCTGTTATCTTCCTTGGTGGCAGAGTCTGCGCAAAAGGGTTTCGCCGCCACTACGCAGAACGGGCTCACCGGCGCCTACCAATGCCGAGGAGACCTCACCAGCTCCGACTGCCACAGCTGCGTCGCCAAGATTCCGGACATGCTGGGGCGCCTCTGCGGCGAGGCGGCTGCGGCGGCGCGAGTCCAGCTCAGCGGGTGCTACCTGCGGTACGAGGTGGTCGGGTTCAAGCAGGTTGCGGCGACTCAACTCCTGTACAAGGTTTGTGGGGCCCGCAGGGTTGTCGACGGCGGAGGGTTCGAGGCGAGGAGGGACGCGGCGTTTGGGATGGTGGAGAACGGCGTGCAGAGCAGTGGGAACTTGTTCTACACTGGGAGTTACCAGAGCCTCTATGTGTTGGGACAGTGCGAGGGTAATTTGGGAAATGCAGTTTGCGGGGATTGTATCAGGAGTGCCGCGGAACAGGCTAAGGATCAGTGTGGCTACTCTATTTCCGCGCAGGTTTATCTTCAGAATTGTTACATCAGTTACAGCTTTTACCCCAACGGAGTTCCCACCTCCTCTTCTTCCTCGGGTCAGTACAACCATTCTTCAAAAGTGAAAAAAAAAATCACTTTTTTGCTGTTGAAAACATCATGATGTGATGTGTGCTGATTATTTTTTCGATCGTTTTGAATTAATTAAATACTGGGAAATGAAATGAAGGGATTTAATTAGTGGGGTTATGAAAGGGATTTGCAGGATCTGGGTAGGTGGGTTTTGTGTGTTGTGGTTGTTTGCGTTAGTGAGAATTGAAAAAAAATACTGATTTTTTACGTGTTTGGTATGATCAGAGGGAGGAGGGCATCCACACACGGAGAGGACGGTGGCGCTCGCGGTGGGTGGGGTAGCGGCTCTGGGATTCTTGATCGTTTGCATGCTATTTCTGAAGTCGGTGTTAAAGAGAAGAGGTGGGAAGCGTTAGAATCACAGTATCTTACTTTTGTTTGCTCTGATACTTGTTCTCATTCTCACAATTTTGTTCTTCAAAGTTGTTTTGATTCTAACAAGTGTTTATAAATATGATAAGACTGTTATTTTGATGAATTGGATCATGTGTATATACACATACCTTGGGATTCGTAGATCAAATTTTAACATATCTTAGGTGAATTTGAATTGAATATACTTTTGCCTCTGTATAGTTTTGATCCAAGGATATTCTTGTGGTATGAACGGAAGAAAGTATTGCAATAAATCTCTGTCCCCACTCTATATGACTTTATTATTAGCAAAGAGATGAGAAAACACCTTTTCTTTTCCATTATTTTCTTCTCAACATGCATCTCATGGGAAGCCAGAGAAAAAGTTGAAGTTAAAAAGTAAAAACTCATAGTTAAACATAGATTGTATATAAAAAAGTTGACATCATTATCATATGTTATAAATAATGTCGGTGCTTGAAATGCATATGCAGAAAATGTGAAGTTTCAAAGGAATATAAGTAACTGTTAAAAAGGAAAAATTTAAAGAATGATTAGTTTAGCTATAGTAAATGGTAAAGTTATTTTATAAAGCTTAGAGACAAAACCTTACACACCATGGTTATGGTTTCTCTAGAAGATGTAGAATGTTACAGAAGCACATTTTTTCTTAGTTATTAAGAAAATGAGAAGTGGTCTTAAAAGGTGTGACCAGACTCCATATTGGACCATTTTGCTTTCTTATGCACTCAATAATAATAAGTAAAATGATAAGAAACATTAGGCACAAAAGTGGGAAATAAAAGGTAGAAAGGTGAAACAGAAAATCCGAATCAGCATTATTAAAGAGTATATGTCCACTATAAATGAAAAATGTCATTTTTATGGCAAATTTTCTAAAATAAACACGTAGATGATTGAGTTTTAAAATATCTACGTATAAGGCCAGAGAGATTAAAAAAAAAAAATTAACAATGCTAATGCAGAGTGGCTTATTATAGAATTAGCGGTGAACAATGCTAATGCAGAGTGGCTTATTATAGAATTAGCGGTGAAGAACAGCAAAGGAACGCTAATCATTAAAGCAGAGAAAGTCTTTAAACCTAATTTACTTTTCACACTTTAAATAATATTACTAACCAAATAGAGAAAACATAATTAAAATATTTTTTAAAATAATTTATGATGGAAAAGTTTGTGTCATTTTTTATTGATTTAAAAAATCGCCTGCTATCCCATCACGATAAATACAAACATTTTCAGATTTGAATAGAAACTTCTACCTTTTCCTCCACTATAAATAATAGAATAAAGTACTTTTTAATTTAAGATATAGTTTAGCCAACTCTGAAAGATGAGTTGGAAGAAGAAAGGATAAATGAATTTATATAAATTTAGAGATGATGTTTTTTTTTAAAAAAAGTTATAGATAAAGTTAGTAGATTTTAAAATTAAATTTATAAAAGTTTGTGAATAATTTGACTCGTATAATAAATAAAAAATTTAATAAATTAAAATATAAAATATTATTTTATCTTTATAGTAAAATTTAATATATTATTTATTATTTTTATTTTTATTATTATTATTATATGTGTGAAAGAAAGAGCATAACCTTAGCAAACATGTGCAAAATTTTGTGCAAAGGATTAAAAAAAAAATTAGATCTTGTAAAATCATATTTGATACCCTCAAATCCTTCACATATATGAGAGGATATATAATCCTCTCTTTCGTTAATGAATTTGTTCTTCCAAATCCATGCTAAGTGAAAAGAAACAAAGTGCATTCTTCCTTTTTCATCAATTTCAAAGTTATAACCAATATTTAACACACACACACTCTCTCTCTCTCTCTATATATATATATATGTTTTATGATAATTTTAATATTTTGAAATAATAGATTTTTTTTATAAAATCTTCATCAGAGCATAACATTTCCACCAAGTGGATTTTTATTTTTAAATTACATAATTATATATATTGTCTTGAAGAATTTAATTTAGCTGTAAAACATCTATTTATTATTTCTAAAAGAGACAAATGGACAAAGAAAGACACTAGAGAAAACAAATAAATTAAATATCATCTTTATCTCTAGCACATAAAACATTCAGGTGAGGCTGTGATTCATAAATTCATACAACTCAATAAATATGTAAAACTAATAACGTGACGAGATGAAAAACATTAATAAGAACTCAAAAAACAATATAAGAACAAAAGTAAGATAACAAATTGACTAAGTAAACAATAGTAACTAATAGAAATACAAATTATAGAGAAAATTTAGAAACAAAATATGTCTCACTTAAAATTTCATTTTCAAGAAAAAAATTATATGAGAATCAACACTTCAATCCTTAGATATTAATCCTTATATATTAAGATAATATTCAGATAATCACTTCTAAAAAAGAAAATGTTCTAGACATCTTTTAAAACTTTCATATATTCATTTTTATATTAGTTATAAAACTAATGTAGATACAAACAGTTTATAAAGCTTTTACCTTTTTATACTTATAAAAAGTGTTATTTTTTATATTAGTTAAAGAAATAATCGGTATAGAAAGCGTAATAGTCATCACTAAATTTGTGTCAAAATTGATGACAAAAAATTGTTTCTAATTTGAACTGCATTTTTTTGGCGATGTTGTGCTAATTAAAGTTCGCATGACGGTCCAATTTACTTGCACGATGTTTTGATCAGAGTGGTTATCACGGGATGTTTCATCCTTCCCTTCTCCTTAAAATATAGATTTATAGTACAAATTACATTATAAGATAAAATTAAATAAAAAATAAATTGAGAAAGAGGGAAGAAAGGTTTGAATAATAGTGGTAGTTCAAGAGGGAATGGTAGATGTTAGATCCCAATTTGGGGTTTTCACATCCTGGAGCTTTGTGCTCTAAAGGGAGAACAAAGACAGAGGTGTTACGTCAATGTCAGTGTCAGTGATGATTCTCGTGGCAATCGGTTGCAGGTGGCAACCAAGGTTGGGTGGAGGAATGGTGTGGCGAAAGAAGATGACATTTAGACATAGAAGAGAGATGAGGAAGAAAAATCCTTTTATACAAAAGGAGTTTGAGACAAGAAGAAGAACTTAAACCTGTGTCAATATCACAGATGGAGTGTGTGTGGTTCTACAGCTAGAATTTCGAGAGTTGGAGGGTTCCAATGTATGCTTGTGTTTATAAAAAAAAAGATAAACTACTTTCTACACTACATTAGTTATAACTAGATCTTATATAAATTTTTCTCATTTATTACAAAAATGTCACCACGTCCATTTTCTATACCGATTATAACGATAAACAGTGTATAAAGTTTTCTTATTTATTATGAAAAAAGCACTGCTCCCACTTTCTATATCAAATATAACTACAATTAGTATAAAAATTGTTATCTTATTTATAGTTATGTCACTTTTTATACTAGGTTAGTTATAACTAATATAAAAAAGCGTTACAAAAAGTGTTTTTTGACTAGTGATTCAAAATTGATTTATATAAGTGACTTTTAACTTTTTTCAAGTATTCAAGTTTATTGATTCACTCGGTAACAAGTTTTCCACCTTTATATATGAAACATTTAAATCGTTTTCTAAGTACACATCGTTATTTGTTGATACGTTGTCTTTTATCAATATCACATTCTTTATTTCAATCACTTCAATCACAAGTGCAATTAATTTTGTCCTTAATATTTTGTTATTCTCCATCAAAATTTTATTTTCAAAAGCTACTTCCTTAAGCTTAATCCAATCTTTTCACAATTTTCAAATGTCCTATTTTTGTCGCTTATTCATCATGAACTACGTTTTGTGTCCCATAACGTGTCCATAAGAGTCGTTTCCATAACTATTGACATTTTACCACCACAACCACTAAGTCTCTATAACCATGTATAACTGAGCTCCACAACGCCCTTTTCGAGCTCAACGAGCTTATCGACGTCCATGCCGAGGTCAATAAACTTTGCCTGAGCTAAACAAAACAACTCAAAAATGTGATGAGCGACTTTTCGTTGTTTATGTTACTTCTTTTTTCTTGTATCGACACTTGAACCTTAATATAGCACTGTTACAATATGAAACACAGAAACAAAATGTTATAACCAGTTACACGCATAACTTATCTAATTCCAAGCATGTTGGAATCGACTTTAACTCTTTCTTCATATCCACTAAATCCATTACAACCTAAATGGAATCAATTCCAACTCATTTGCCTTAACCATGAAATTAATTCCAACATGTATAGGATTCAATTATCTTTTCTAGAATGTTCTTCCTTCTGATCTCCAATGAAAATTGGAAGTTATGGCTTCGTGAAGATGTAATCTCACCAGATATAATCCAATCGAGGATTTTTAAACGATGTATTCATAAACCATGTAAATAAATAAGATGTGATACATAACAAAGATATAATTGTATTTTCACCTCTATCACTACACATTCTCCTCGGTTGAAGAGAAATATGAAAATCATTGCATCTCACTAATCCTCTCATTCTCTTACTTTAAAATCCACCAAAATAACATGTACATTACCTATAAATCACTCATTCTTTGTCTCACTCCAAACAAAGACAACCTTAAGGATTGTGACATACTTGTCAAGTTCTCATCATTAACTATTGTGTAGTGTATTATAACATGTATTCTATCTTAAGAAAAATTTAGTTTTCATAATAATTTTTGTTTATATGTTTAATAATATATTTTAAAAAGTTATATTTTTTTATGTCTATAAAAACTTATGATCTAGTCTTAATTAATTTATACTCACAATTTTTATGAATTTTTTTTCTCTTATTTTTCTGGGTTAGACGGGTTAGGTTATTACGTTTAGTGTTGCTCCACTTATTTCATTAATTACGATAAACATAAGTTTGAAGTACTTAAACAAAATTAACGATATCAAAATTATAGTATTTTTTTTTTCAGAATTTTAAACATAATAAATGAATTAAACTCGTATTTCAGTGAATGAAATAACTCATCCCTAATATAGTTAATATTATTATTAAAAGTCTAAAATAAAATCAAATAATAAATACATTTTACAAGTACCATAACTAATAAAATAAACTATATAAATTAATAAAATAAACTATATAGGAGAAAAAAAAATAAAAACATTAACTTCATCTTCCAAGATTAATTACTAAATTAGTCCTATTTAGTATGTGAATATTTATCTTATAAACATATTTATGAGGTGATACATAGGGTGTCTTGCCTTCATACAATAAAAGTGTTACACTTTTACAGATGTTCACCAACTTCTCTACCTACTTAAACATAAACATGTTCAATATCATGAGTTATCAATGAATAATATTTGGTTAATTTTTTACTGTCTAATTAAGACAAATATAATGTATTTCACATTTACATTACAGAAAAATTAATAAATAATTGTAGAAAAAATAATAATTAATCTTTATATTAACTAATTTAAACGTTATTTTACAAACTAAAAGTAATCTATATTTAAAATAATCTCCATTATTAACAATAACTTATGATTAAATTATAAATTAGAACTTAAATTAATCTTTATGCTCTTTTTTTATCAATATTTTAACTACTTAAACTATTAGTTTCTAAATTATTTTCTAAACTCCAAAAATGAATCTCAATAACTAAAAATATCAACCAAAATCTATAACTTTTTGTAAACATACTTAAGTGTTCACTCTGAACCATAGAAATGATCATTCATCTCATATGAATAAAAAAATTTAGAATGTAGAAAATGCTGAAATATTTTGAAAATATCTGTTTATTTATTTTTGTTAAACTTTTATATCATTTACATGTTACGAAGGAGTCTATTATGTGGAATCAACGTTATGGGTTAAGTCAAGTTAAAAATAAAAAAGAGAACCCGTCTCATTATGCACTCTAATAATTTTCATGTACACCTTTTTATAGGGCGAGTAAAAGATTTTTTTTTTTTCAGCTTGCTGTGGTTATCTTTGTCTATCCGTTGTGTTATAAATGAATTTAAGAAAAAAATTATTAAAGATTATCAAACTTAAATATTACTCTTGATTAATCTGAAAGTTATTTTTTTTTTAAATCTTACAAATATTGTAATCAAAATCCATATTATATAATTTTAAAGTAAAAAATAATTATAAGGTCAATATTTACTTCCAGTGGTCTTCAAATAGTAAATAAATAATATTCAAATTACACCGTATGTATGTGCACAGAAGTTTTCAAACAATATAATTTGAAAGTAAAAAGATTTTTCAGTTTGGATAATCTAACAATAAAATATGATTTATAAATTTTGTATATATTTTTATACTAAATTACTATAAAATTCTAGAAAATGGTATTTTAGAAATAGTGATAGTTTAAAAATAGTAAGAGTCGATTATTTTAATATTAAATTGATTATCTATAAATATTTTTGTTATAAACAAATTTCGTTATTTTAAAAGGTATCATTATTCTAAATTCACTTTTTTAGAGTTTTCTACCTTCTCTCTAAGGTCTTGTTCACTTGACTGGATTTTGGGGGGAGAAATTGAAAGGATTTGAGAGGATTTAAAGATAATTTTTATTGTTATTTATTTGAATAGATTTGGAGGTAAGTGAAAGTGAATTTGAAAGTACATTTTTTTAATCTGTCACATAAATTAAATCCTAAACTAATTCTCACAAACTTTACTTTCAAATTCACTTTCATTTACCTCCAAATTCGTTCAAATAAACAACAACAAAAATTACATTCAAATCTTCTCAAATTCACTCAATTACTCTCCCTCAAATCCACTCAAGTGAACAAGGCCTAAGTGTTCTTATTCCTAAGTCATTTGTTTGACGATCAATAGATGTTTAGACTATCACAACGTTAAGGTCTACAATTCTAGTCAATCAATTTTTGTCATAAAGCAAGTAAGTTTCTACTCCTTTTTACATGTGAGTTTCGGTCCATGATCAAGCAAAGAAATTGTTTTGCATGTATCAATTGGTCTTCTTCCTTTGTTCTTGGTTGATCTGGAGTTCTAAGGACTCTTTCCACTTCCAATTTGGTGTTTCGTAGGTTCGCCTATAACTTTCAAGCAATCGGCAAGACGTTTTTAGAGTCAAGCAGTTTCTTTTGAGGTAAGTGAACCTAAACTTTGTTTTATATTATGTTTGTGGTTTGAATTTAGTAACTCTATGAATGATAAGATGATTTCATTGAAATAACTAAGTTGCTGCAAATACTATTTGTGTTTAAATGATGATAAATGACTGTATGATGTTGATTGCTTGATGTGGGGTGTTTGCAATGTGGCTGTTGCATGATTGTGTGTGATGAAGTTGTATGATTATTGAAAATTGGATTAAAAGTGTTTGGATTGAAGAAGATTCAATTACTTGGATTTTTAAGTCTAAAAAAGGGGTTTTGATAGGTGAGTTTGAGAAACAGGGGTTGGTGTGAGAGAACAACTATTTTAGGACTGTGATGAGGTTATTTGAGACTTGGTAGAGAGGATTATTCCACTGAAATTTGATATGGAACATAGAGGTAGTTCGTTGTTGAAGTTTTGGGGTGTTTTGGTGAAAAATTGGAGTTTTGTATAATGAAATTTAAGGTAAGGGTTGTGAGTTGTTTTGGGAGTCTAATATCAAACCAATTATGACTTGTTTAGGCATTTAAAGGAGTAAAATCTGGTGTGGAAAGTGTTATATTCATAATGGGGTATGTGCTTAGGCACATTTTAGTCTAACTTTGAGGTTTGACTAGTGAAATCTTGAAATAGAAAGGTTGAGTAAACTACGGTATTTGGGTATGTTATCTAATGTATTAAGACTTGTCCATGCTACTAGATTGTTGATATTGAGTGTTGCAAGAGATAAAATTGAGTTTAGGCACTTTTGAGTTGTTAAGTTGGTTTGGTACATCTAATTCCTATCCAAATGAGTAATGCAAGACTATACTCTCATCTATAAACATGTTTGGTATCAATATTAATATTACAAATTCTAAATTGATCATTTGGACATGTTTAAAATGCACAAAAACCAGAAAAATCAAGTTATTGTAAAAAACAGTTAAGAATAATTGATCTTGATAATCAATTATTTGAGTCAAAGGGTCATATTTTATTCAAAGCTTTCAACAATAATCAATTATCACATATGATAATCGGTTATTGTCGTCTAAAAATCATAAAGGGCGTTGTTGGACACCACTACACCAATTTTAGATGGTTTTTAGGATTTTGGATATCAATTTTGAACGTTCTTTAGGTTGTTTTAGGGGTTTTGGACCCTTCTAGGGCTGTTGGTGAGGGTTTCAAATGTGTTTTACTTACCTAAATGTGAGTATCAAGATGCCATGAAGAAATTATGTGTTTTCTGATGACTTATTAGGGTGTTTCTATTTTTTTTTAATGTATAATAAGTAGTCTCATGTATTGATATACTATGTGAATGTAAAGTGATATCAATGTTTTCAAAGGTATGGAAGAGAGTTCCAAGGAGGAACTTCTTAGTGGTGGGTTCAAGTGTGTTAGTATGAATGCAGGGAGCCGAG
The DNA here is from genome assembly GCA_027742785.1 of Vigna reflexopilosa. NCBI lineage: Eukaryota > Viridiplantae > Streptophyta > Magnoliopsida > Fabales > Fabaceae > Vigna > Vigna reflexopilosa. The sequence continues at coordinate 8,935,062 of CM050914.1, read as the reverse complement.
TCTCGGGGGTTATACTGACACTCTAATTGTCATACATTCTTATATAGAGAGGTTTGACGCATGTGGGGAGAGTACGAGGAGGTATTAGTCTAGGTGCTTCCATTATGGCCTATGACGTGGTATAAACTAATCTTATGATGTGTGATAGGGTGAAACTCAATTGGCAAGGGCTTTGCAAAGCAGTAGTGGCAACCACAAGTGAACAACTCGCCATAGCTTGACATTCATGCTAAGTCCACACAGTCGAGTCAAAGTATTGTCATGCATAATCAGTTTGGTTGGTTGGTGTGATATGTGTATAATGTTTAACACATTCCATTATATCATTAATTGTTTGTATTCTAGCTTACCTTGCTTTTATGTTATTTGTCTTTGTATACATTTTTTTTTCCAATGATAACTTTGATGGTGTAAACTTACGGAAACATTGTTTACAATTGCTTCAACGAGAGGTGAAGGTGAAACAATTTGAATGTCATATGATTCTACATGTGCAAATCTTATATTTCTTATGTTTGTTTTTTTATAATAGTTCCATTAATATATATATATAAATATATATATATATATATATATATATATATATATATATATATATAACATTCATTAATATTTTACGGTTAAAAATGGGATGTTACAATTATATCTTTCAAATTATATAATTTATAAGTATTTTTTTTAAAGATAAATGGTAAATTTTATATTTATTTGTTTTGGTGTGCACATTTTTTTTATCTCTATCATTTAATATATAACCATTTTTTAAAATTATAATAGTTAAATTACTAATTTTATCCTGTAGTTACTTTTTTTTTTCGATTTAATAATTTTATTTTTAAAATTTAACTATCTTTTAAATTAAATTAATTATTTAGAATGAAAACTATCTATAAAATAAATAAAAACTATTCTATCTAATTATATTCATTTTTGTAATTACAATTTTATCATTTTGTATTATTATAAAAAAATGAGCATACATATATTTCTACTATTATAGTTTATAGTTGTACGAGTATGCAAAAAGTAATTGACTAAAATAGTACATTATTAGTAAAAAACCAAAATAAAGGAAGGTTTTGTAGAGTTTGGGCTCACCAAAAAAGGGCTTCGGAGCCCAACAATGCGAAGCACCCAGGTCATTACTTTTGAGTAATGTATGTGTTGTTACTGAGCAATGACGCCGCAACGTCAGTTTTAACAAAAGTAGGCCCATTACATCATAGTATGTTAGCACAGACGGTTCAGATCGTAGCATTATCCATCACGTACGGCATCAGATCTAACAGAACCATCACGCGCCATGGAGCCGCCAACTCCCACTTCTCCGCTATATAAATGCAGCACCTCACGTTTTTATTGCCCTACTTCGCAATTTCAATTCGTGTTACTTGATTTACCACCAAAAACAGCCACCACAGATTTTAATTTCGTCTTCGAACAAGGAAAGACGTAATCTTTTCTCGGCGACGAAGTTGTTTCTCTTCTTTGAGGTACTTCGAGCATTCCCTTCACTGTCGGTTAGGGTTTTGTGATTGAAACCCTAGGAATTTTAGTTGATTGAAAATACTGTTGATATATTGTCTTGGTTATCTGTCTTTGAAACCAAATGTTGTGTTGTGCTGACGCCTGCATTGGATTATCTGGTGTTGGTGATTTTACATTTCGAATTATTGTTACTATAATTTTGAATTATGAATTACGGTTTTGCGTTGAACGCCCTCGCTAATTGTTTTTTATGATTTTTGTTATAAAGGTAAAGACATTTTATTAAAGTATGGCAGATAGTGAATCCGTTGCTACCGAAGCATCCGCTCATTCCGCTGCTGAGGCATATGCTTCGGCTGGTTATGCCGAGTCTGATTCAAATCCTGCTCTCGAGGCAGGTGCTACTACTGATCAACCGGCTGGAGGAGGAGCTCAGTCCACTTCAACGTATGGATTTGGTTATTCTAATACTGGTGATGTGAATGCGTATACTGGGGATCCGAATTCTGTTCTACAACAATCCCAATTCAATGCAACTGGTGATTCCAAGCCAGCTGGTGGAGTGCCGGATGCGAACGAGGCCTCTGCTGGGGTTGGAAGCACTGCTGCCGAGCCTGCTCTGACTTCTAACTACAGTTCATCTGTCAATGGTTCAGTGACGAATGCTACCGGACTTGAAAACGGAAATGCATTGGAAAACGTTGACGGGTCAGCTGATGAAAAACAACTCGCAGATGGCTACGGTGTGGACTTTTTTTCATGTTATGAATATATTTTATGAATTTTGTTGTTCTGTCTTTACTTTTATTTTTGTACAAAAGGTTGAGTCGTAAATGTGAAGCTTAGGGGCAGAACTATTTGGTGTATAATCATGAGTAAGACATAAAAGGTCTTAATGGTTTAGTAACTGGCAAATATCTAATAGATCTTGCTGCAAGTTTTTGTTATTATTTCCCACGTGAATTAGCACATCCATGTTGATAGTCAGTAACTTTTCATAACAGTTTTTATATGAAAAAAGAGGAGTTTTACTCATCACATGCACTGGAAGTGGAGTTGAAGCCTGTAAAGAAGTGGTCTTTAATTTACCCGTTTCTATCAACATGATAGTTTGTACCTAGCATACAGGTTTAAGAGAGTAGATGTAGAGTATTTTTTGACGCAAGTCTAACTTTCTTGTACAGTCAGATAACCACATCTGTTTGAATAAAAAATATGCAGAAGCAATAATGTGATTGTTCTGGTATACGTGATTGAGATATGGTGTGAAAGAAAACAGAAATACATTGGGGTGATGCTGTTTGGATATTTATGTTCACTTTAATTTCAATTTGCATGATAGTCTAGGTTAAACTTATAATTTGACATGGTTCAATTCAAAATCATTGATAATATGGATAAACCTTATTTTGTGTACAAATATGACCGTGCACTTAAAAATTGTAGGACTAAAACTAGTGTAATTTTCTGTGGGAGGTTGTCTTTTATATTACTAATCCAATGCTTATTGTATGTGAGGCTTTCAATAATTTTGTTTTTGTAATGCTTTTGCTCATTTATGAACATGGTGCTATTCAATCAATTTTTTCTTACCATTAGGAGCTGCCTTGTCTGCTGAGGAAGATCGACTGTGGAATATTGTAAGAGCTAATTCTTTAGATTTCAGTGCCTGGATTTCCTTGATTGAAGAGACAGAGAAGGTAGCCGAGGTATGTTTGTGGACTTGAATTACGTTTTTGGGGTGCACTATTATTTTCATATTTCAGATTCAGATTTGGGTGGGTGAATAATTTTTTGTATCTAGTGTCTTCTGTTATCATGTGAGAAACAGTTTTGGATGTTTATGGCAGAAGAGTTGGCTGCCAAATACTTGTGAAATATCTGTTTTTATATTTCTTAGATATTTTCTTTATTCATCACTGTATAACATGTAATACAAACCAGTATTCTAACTAGGTTGGCTTTGAATAAATAACTGATTCATTTTGCTTTCTGATTTGTTAAATATATGATATATGATATACAATATAATATGCATTTTATAATGCTATATTTTTGAATTTGTATTTCTGTTGCCTTTGTTTTCATAGTTAGAAGTGTCTTTATAAATACTTTTTGTGGGCGGATTCTCTTGTTTTTATTGTAGTAACAGTCACACAAGTATTTACAACTTATTAGTTTCGTTTGTAATTTTTATTTATGTTACCAAGTAACATCCTCCTCCCCTTTTTCTCTAGTTTGTGGATGTTTAATATCCTTAGAATTGTTTGTTCAGTTGTGGAGTTAATGCAATATATTTGATCACTACTGTGTGGGCCTTGCTTTTTGATGCTTGTGAAGCTCATTAATGATTTCTCTGTTGAAGGACAATATTCTGAAGATTCGAAGAGTTTATGATTCCTTTCTGGCAGAATTTCCCTTGTGCTTCGGTTATTGGAAGAAATATGCTGACCATGAGGCACGACTTGGCTCTATAGATAAAGTTGTTGAGGTGTATGAGCGTGCTGTTCAAGGGGTTACATATTCAGTGGACATTTGGTTGCATTATTGCATATTTGCTATAAGCACATATGGGGATCCCGACACTGTTCGTAGGTAATGGAAGTTTAGTTGTTTGTCATCCTTTGTTTTTTTATTTTTTATTTTTGCATTGGGAGATTTTGATTTGATTTTCCCTTCACTAGGCTCAGCTGTTTCTTGCCTGCTTTCTAACCTAATTTCAGAATGCGTTCAACAGTGATATCTCCCTTGTATGGCGGAAAAGCTTTGATGGGATTTCATGCCAGAATGTTTTCCATTCTGATGTTTAAATCCTTGGTTTTGAGTCCACTATTTGTGGTAGTTTGAAAATTTTAGGGTCATTTTCTCCAATATACTTTTTTTCCATTTGATTTCAAAGTCCATAGTTCTCTAGTTTTTTTTTTTTTTTTTTTTTTTTGGAATGGTAGCTCTCTTTATCTTTGACACTCTGAGGTGCATCAATTTGCAAATTGCTGCCGAGAAGATCACATCTGGTTAAGGGCTAAGATGGCCTCTATGACTGCTCCGTTTCTCAGACATAGTATGATTTATTGCAGGAAGGTAAATGCAGCGTTTGGATGTCTTACATGATGTTACGAGTGATTTGTTTGTTCTCCTTGAACATTAGTGCTGCTGTCTCCCATACATGGATGTGCATCAGTAAATGGATATTTCAAAAGTGAATGATTAACCAGAACTGTGTTCACATATTTCAGGCTTTTCGAACGAGGATTGGCTTATGTTGGAACAGATTATCTATCTTTTCCCCTCTGGGATAAATACATTGAATATGAGTACATGCAGCAGGACTGGGCTCGCCTTGCCATAATCTACACCAGAATATTAGAGAATCCAAATCAACAATTAGATCGGTATTTCAGCAGGTGATTACGTGTTTTAAATTCATTTCTCCTCTATTATCAGTAGAAAACTGTTCTTGTAAGTTTTTTGCTTGTACTCTGTTTTTGGGGGTTGATTTTAGTCCCTTGGTGGTCACGGTGTTGCAGCTTCAAAGAGTTAGCTGGAAACCGACCTTTGTCAGAGTTACGAACTGCTGAAGAAGCTGCTGTAAGTGTTGCTTCAGAGGCTACTGGACAAGGTACTGAGGGAGAGGTTCATCCTGATGGTGCAGAGAAGTCTCCTAAATCTGTAAGTGCTGGCTTAACAGAAGCAGAAGAGTTGGAGAAGTATATCGCCATAAGAGAAGAGATCTATAAAAAAGCTAAGGAGTTCGATTCTAAGATCTTTGGTTTTGAAACAGCCATCCGAAGGCCCTATTTTCACGTACGGCCTCTCAATGTTGGAGAGCTTGAAAATTGGCACAACTATCTGGACTTTTTAGAAAGGGAAGGTGACTTAAGCAAGGTAACAAATGGTTTCCTTTAAGATTGCATTGTGTTACTGATTTTTATTGTTATAGATTGACTTACAGTAAGTAATATCTGTTGCATTATATGTTTTATTGGCTAATCCGTTGGATGAAGCAACTTTTTAATCGGGAAATTGAACTGAGACTAAAGCATGGGCCTTCAATTTGGTTTCTTGAGGCTAAGTACTTCAAACCCTATTTTGTCGGTGGACATTCTAGGTTCGTCATGCATTTGTAAAAGTTCACTCTTTTTAAAGTGCGAATGTTATGCATGCAGGTGTCTTGTTATCTTCCTAATCATCTGTCACAGGCAAGGAGGGTCCCTCCTTTCATATTTGAGGGGCCTCTCTGTCCCACTAAGGAGTATTTCTTGATGCTTTGTATTTTCCTTTTATGTTTATATTGTTGGTTTTTCTTGTGTCTTTATCATTGATAACAATTTTTACAACAGTCTTATTTTTTGTGTGATTTAGATTGTCAAGTTGTATGAGAGGTGTGTCATTGCATGTGCCAATTATCCCGAGTATTGGATACGCTATGTTTTGTGTATGGAAGCCAGTGGAAACATGGATCTTGCAAATAATGTTCTTGCCCGAGCCACCCAAGTCTTTGTTAAGGTAATTTCATCTAAATATTATTCAAAGAGATGCATTTATTTTTGAGTTCATATAAAGTTTTTAAACTTTGGATGAAGTGAGCAAGCGATTTATGTACTTCAACTTGTGTGATGATATGCTCAAAAGTCAAACCTGTCTCATTAGGGGAATAGTAGTTGATTATAGTTAATGCTTCAGAATAAGGGCTTTCAGCTTTCTCAATATTTTTCCATTTAGAATGTTGATGACTTTGTGACTTCTGGGACTTGTCATTTCTAATCATGTGAAAAAATGATAACATTTCCTTAAGTATGTTGTGACTAGAAATATAGAAGTGGTATTGTAATGCTGTATTGTGTGGCTTTTTTCATCTATATTTTACCGTTTTGCGTATGAGAGTGATTTCTTTGAAGATACATTGCTGTAAGTTGTGGATATATAAAAGTTTAGTTCTTTTCTCTTTCCTCTTGACATATGGCCCGTCTGAGGTGAGAGAATCTTTTGTATGTTGATTTGTCAAAACACAATTATGTAGAAGGCCTAGTAATGGTGGTAGCAATGATTTAGTTTCAGACATTTGCTTTTAGAGGTATTGGTACTATGTTGAAAATCGCGTTTCCTAAAATTTAAACTTCTAAGGTAATAAGTGGATGCCCAATAGTATTTTTATATATCTGTAATTTTTTTTTGTCAGTGAGTCATACATATGCATTCCATGTGTTGGTCCCTTTTTTGATTTAGACAATGTAGTGTTCAGTAGTGCCCGAGAATAGTTAACGTTAATTTTTCAGATTAGTCATTTTGTTTGTTTGTCATAATGCAGAGGCAACCGGAGATACATCTTTTCTGTGCACGGTTTAAGGAGCAGAATGGAGATATAGAGGGTGCTAGAGCTGCCTATCAACTTGTGCATACCGAAACTTCCCCTGGTCTTCTTGAAGCAATAATCAGGCATGCCAATATGGAACACCGATTGGTATACTGGCTTGAGAAACTCTTTCTAGATTTGACTTAATTCTAGGTTGATTTGTTTACAGATTTTCTATACATTGATATTACAGGGAAAAATAGAGGATGCCTTCTCTTTGTATGAACAGGCCATTGCTATTGAAAAAGGAAAAGAACATTCACAAACATTGCCAATGTTGTTTGCTCAGTATTCTCGATTTGTTTATTTGGTATGTCCTTAACATTTTTTATGCAAATATTCTTCTGTGTCTTTGTTCCTATCTAAAGCTGCTATTGTTTTTACATGCATTCCTTTTTCTTTTCAGAAGAAAAGTATTCAGCTCCCTTAAACTTTTGATGTGTTTGCTAGTGAACAAGTTAACTTGTCATAGTTGTTCCTTAAACTTGGGTTTCTTTGCAATTAAATACTTTAAACTTTATATCTTTTTTGTTCATAGTGTTCAAATTTCAATTTTATCTCATTCATTGAAGTTTCATCTTTTGTGAATAGTCTTTGATATTAAATTCAAATTAGTTTAAATAATTTATTGGTTTTATTTGTATTAAGTTTTTCAAACATTAATAGAATTTATAATTTAAAACTGGATAAAGGCTTTTTGATTATTTTTTATTCTAAATTTGTATTTTACTATATATATATATATATATATATCAAAAAAATAATGTGACAAATGGAATAAAAAGTCCATGAATAATTGAAAAATAGCTTAAATAATTTAAATCTAATGTGATCTAAAGAACTATTTGTAAATCAATTAGAATGAAGTTAAAGTTTGAGGTATTATTTTTAAAAAACGGTAAAGTTTGAAGTATTGATTAGGGTTAAATGAAGTTCATGGTTTGCATTGCAAATAATATAAAGATTAAGGATAACTAGTATAAAGATTAAGGATCACTAGGATAAAGTCCAAGTTTAGGATCTCTATTTGTAAGGGGTTGAATGCTTTTTTCCTTGTTTTAAACTTGCCTATTGGTTTTTAGAATGCCAACTACTGGTAGTTTGATTAATTTAAACCACAGCTAATTTATTTTAGCATGTCTTCATTCTGTTAAATTATACTAGCTGTTTTGCCTTGTATACTTCTCTTGTATGGCAATAATCCAAATTATTTTAGGAAGAGAATTACTAATTCAAGTTTTTTGGCTACTATTCTTTTAATACTTCTCATTTGTTCATTAGGCTTCTGGAAATGCAGAGAAGGCAAGACAGATTTTAATTGAGGGGCTGGAGAATGTTTTGTTGTCAAAACCACTTCTCGAGGTCTGTCTTAACTTTATCTATGTTCACTTTGATTACGTAGTTAGAGATTCTTCTCTTTATTTTTGTAATGATGTTTCTCATATCTAATGAGATTCTTAATTCAATAACATGCAGGCCTTATTGCATTTTGAGGCTATTCAACCCTTTCCAAAGCGAGTTGATATCAACTTTCTGGAGTCATGGGTTTGCAAATTTATAATGCCTAACTCAGAGAGTCCTAGTGTAGCTAGTGCAATTGAACGTGAGGAACTTTCTAGTATTTTTCTGGAGGTAAGTCCTTGTCACAAGGATGTTCTAGAATGTGTTTTATGAGTTTCCTTGAGTAAATATTGCTTTAGGATATTTTTTTTTTTTTACTTTTACTGGTGTATGTTTATTAGTTATTATTATTCCATCTACAATAAGTGGTTTTTCTGGAAAATTGGGTTGTCTAAGTTTCCAGTGGGTCAATTGATCCTTGTAACTGACTGCCAGTGATGACATCCACTTTGAAACGTGAAATGCAATTATTGCTACTTTAGTAAAGAAATATATAATGGTTTTTAATCCATAGTCTACTGATAATTGTTAACCTTGAGGTTGTGACAGGAAATTGCAGGTGCTTAAAGTGGTTAATGATTGGTAAATTTAAATATGTTGTGTTTATATGCTGGTGTGTGCTTACTTCTGTGTCTAGTGTGTGGGTGTGTATTTGTCTTTTCCAGTAATGAGATTGAGAAGAGATAATGGTAATCTATCAAGATTGGTTTAATTTATTAATTTTGGCAGCCCTTGATCAGAAGTTTAGTTCTTTTAACACTAACTCAACTCTCATTTGCAGTACTAGTCTTATTATTGGATAACTGATATGGCTAGCTGTAACTAGGGGCTCTGATCTAGTTTTAATAAACTTATTGTTTTTGAAAATTTATGTATTGGGCTATGATGTATGCCAGGAAATCAGAATTTTATTCAAGACTTTGAATGATAATGATTTCAATGGAAACTGGAAAATCATGACCAAAATAGAAGGTTGGAACATCTTCACAGTATAAATATAGGAGTGAGTGGAGGGAATTTAGCAGAGGGGCATATTGATATGTTTCTCTGCCTTGAATTTTTAACTTGTCTTTCTGAACGGTTTTGAAATGGTAATTGGCTTAAATTTAACTTGTGCCTCTTTGAATGGTTTTGAAATGGTAGTTTATTTTGTAACAGTGCTTCACAAATACCATTGGCAGTATAATATATCTTTGTTCTATTCCGGTCTCTTTATAATTATTTTAATTGAATACAGTTTCTAGATATTGTACATCTATTTGATGGTCTTTTTCTATTGTTTTCAAAGAACTATTATATCTTTTTTTTAACAAGTATGTGTCTGTTTCTTCAAAGGCCTTATTTTTCAATACTTGTTGAATTATAATTTGAATATTATTAATTTTTGTGAATTGGTTATTTTCCAGTTTTTGAATCTCTTTGGAGATGTTCAATCAATCAAGAGAGCAGAGGATATGCATGCCAAATTGTTTTTGCCACACAGAAGCATGTCGGAGTTGAAGAAACGTCACGCCGAGGATTTCTTATCTTCAGACAAAGTTAAAGCGTCAAGAACTTATTCTGCTCAATCACCTGCCCAATCCGTGATTGGTGCGTATCCAAATGCACAAAACCAATGGACTAATTATGGAGTACAACCTCAAACTTGGCCTCCGGTTACACAAGCACAGGGGCAACAGTGGACTGCTGGCTACACCCAGCAGGTATGGTATCCTTTCTTATTTGCTGGCATATTGTGCATGTAGGGTTTATACGTGTGAATCACTAACCCTGGATATTGTTTTGGCTCTTTAGACTGTCAAATCTGTCAAGCAATATAGTGTTTACTACTTTTGTTTGCTATACTTGTTAATCAGATATGATCCTGATTGTGTTTTTAGAAACGAATGTGGACATGTAAGACGTGACAAACGCACTCCACTAAGCTTTCAGCATTATTGAAGTAGAATTTCTGCTTATTAAATTCCTGGAATTTAACTCCATTACTTCAAAGCATCTTTATCAAAGCTAGCACCATTGAGCTTGTGTTTTCACATTTTTCTTATCATACCATCTCATTTTATCGAGTTAAAATTAATATTTATACCAGTTTAATTTTATAATTTTATTTAATTAAAAAATATCTGTTATTATTTTCTATATTTGATGTGTAATTTATAATTTGAATGAAAACAATGTTGGAGAGACAATAGAGATTCATATTTTGCATAAAAGAAGAGAATAATAGTTTTAAGGTTTGAAATATTCAAAATTAAAATATAATTTAGGGTGAAATAAGAAAGTGATGTGTACACAAAAGGGGTATTCCCATTGTATGCTGTTATAGATTATAACTTGTAGATTATAGATGAAATCGTGTCATGAATGCGCATAGTTTTGGTGTGTACTAAAATGATTAGTATTTCTATGACGGAGCTAAGATGTTTTACTCGTGTTCTGTGCAATTTGTGTGTTTGTACACCTATATTCATAAATTAAGCACCTGAGTTGGGTGTAATTTTAATTCATTGTTTAATTGAAACGGTTATATTATTTTGTTATCAATCTGTTGTCATTCTCCGCCAATTGTTTTAGCAAGTTGATAGAGTGATACATGTTCTATACTGATTCATTCTGATTTGGTACAGGCTTCTTACGGGGCTTATGCTGGATATGGCGGCAATTATGCAAATTCTCAATTGCCTGCAACAGTTCCACCGAGTACTGCATACGGGGCCTATCCTCCTTCTTATCCTGCTGCACAGGTACAAAGCAGTATTTCTTTATTTAGTTGATTATTTGGCCCCTAACATGTATTTGGATTAGTGGATACCATGGAACTTTTATTGTGATTTCTTTTTGTATTGAAGAAGGGAAAATGAACGAATAAAGCTAACCATGCTAACGTTGTTTGTTGTTTATATATATTTCGATAGATAGATAGAAAGATTCTGGTAAACATAAGCATGGTTAGTTTTATTAAGGTTGATTCTTTTGTATGAATTTGAATTTCAGCCGGCGGTTCCTCAACAGCCCTATGCGCAACCTGTTGCAGCTCCTGCACAGCAACCTGCTGCAGTTCCTCAAGCCTATTACGGTAGTTATTACTGAGTTCACAAAATGAGATGACAACTGTTTTCGCCTCCTGTATTTTTTTCCTGTATTTTTTTTCTTTTACATTATAGGGTAATTTGTTATTAGGTATGGAGCGCAGTTGTAGTTATACTACTGAAAATAGAAAATTGTTTGACTAATTTGCTATTTTTTTTAGTTTTTTCTGTGTACACTATTGGTAATTTTTCTTTTCACCCGTATACTTTATTTTTAATGCGGACTAGGTAAACATTTAAGGCTGTTGGCAAATTTGGTCACTTAAATTCAGTTAAGTTTGTCTTCAAAATTTTATACAATTTTACTTAGTCTATGTTTATACCTTTTAAACGAATCTGTGCATAAAATAGGTTTTCGTTAAGTTATGTAATTTTTGGTTTTCATTATGAATTTAAACAATTAATTTTGGAGTTGAAAGCGGGGGATATTATAGAATTTTGTTTAAAAGACAACCGTTTAAAGGGAATCAACGCTGTCGGGAACAAAGAAGGACTTGAAATAACATATTAATATAAAGAATTGTAATTAAATAAACAAGCAATTTAATAAAAAAGCTAATTCTTTTGTTATTTTGATTGAATAATTTATTATTTATTATATATCTTTTCAATTGTTTTTCAATTGTCAATTTCTTTTTAAAATTTCTTCTACTTTTTCATTTAACATAAATTTGTCTTGTTCTTTTAACATGTAACATAAACTTACAAGGTTGGGTTTATCAACTTAATGACAAAGACAAATGGTACGAAGGCAAATGATGGAAGGCAAATGCAAGAATGTTAGGATTAATATGAAGAAAAATATACGTCACATTAATGTTTAGATTTATTTGTTTAATGTAACGAAGACCAAAACGTAGACGAAATGGAGGAAGATGTATTGTCATTGGAAGAGTTTTAGCTTTGTCTAAAGTTATGCCAACAATAAGTGAGTGGAGATAAATATCAGTAATATTAAAGTGGATTAGTTTATCTATGATAGAGTTTGAACTAATCATGAATGAAATCCAACATACTGTAATTTATATGTGACAACAAATACATCATTTATTACTGATAACAACACAATCCTTAGGTCAACTTTTTCCTATAATTTATCACAACTAGAATCAAACATTTTTGTTTGAGCAACCGTTTGTCACTTACTTATCTCGTTACTTTTATGTGTTATTATCATTTGAATCAAATATATGTGTGGACTCTTTTAACAAATTTCACAATATTTAATCAAATATAATTTTTTTAATTATATATTATTGTAAATAAGTTATTTAATTTTTTGCCATAACTATTTTATTAAATTGGTATATTGTGTTAGTGATTTATAAACACAACCTTTAACACTTCAATTTAAAAGTAATCCGACAGAGAATTTTACTAGAAAAAAAAAAAATTCAACAATATTAACTAAGTAAAATAAAAATATAGGTTCTAATTTGACATAAAGTAATAAATTTTTGGTACCTGAATTTTTATAAATAAAAAATAATTTATTTACAACACTTACTTTCCTATATATTCGAAATCAGAACCTATGTCCTACAGTTACATTGCTTTTGTATTTGAATTAAAAAAAAAATAGAACAATATTTTTGTGCAAGTATGAAAATAAGCATAATTATTTATTTATAAAGAGATACTATAGTAAAAAGAAAACAAGCTATTTCACAAAAGAGGTGCGTAATTATTCACCACTACAAGATATATGCATTCATATATAACAACTAATATCTTATTCAGGAAAATAATCAAGTGCTCTTTCGTAGAAAAATACACTGTGAAATATATGAATTATTACTTGAATATTTTATCTCTTTACATTTCAACAGTTTGCAAAATTTTTGAAATACTTTTAAACAGTCCCTTTAAAAAATGATAGAGAATAATGAACACACAGTCTATTAAACATTATTTGTAATATTTCATAAACCACGAATTAAAATATAGTCATAATACGGAAGATGAACTTATATAAAAAATATTTTTTACCTTTGCATTTTGTGTATACGATTTTTTAGATGAAATCATCAAACAATATCTATTATTTAGAAAAAAAAAGTTTTTAAATTAACACAATTAAAGGATCTATTTTTGCATCATTTACAGTATTGATTGAATGTTAGTAGAAAAGTTGTGACTTCTTCAGTTCAAGTCTAAATTAAGATATCGTATGCTTCCGTAGATTCTGCCACCATTCCTACATAATCATAACATCAGCCCAATTACTGTTCCTAGTAGTGTGGCGTGTACCCTGAAATCTTAGCCGTCAATCATAATTTTTAAATCAATCTGGGCCGTTTATTATAAGAGATAAGCAATCCCAGGGCTATGGGTTATCGGCGCACCCGTCTTATTGTGAGATTTAAATATTAGAAAATATAAAAGAATCACATCACATTCCACCCACACAGTTGCTCAGTCCTTCAGGCACACCTCTCTCATATTTTAACTGTCTAAGCTGCGCAGCACCATTCTCAAGCTCCGATCTATAACTCCACACTTCCTTCATTTCCACCCTTTCTCTCTCAAACCCAATCTCCTTCTTTCTCTCTCCTCTCCTTGGGCCTCTTCCTTCGTTTTTAAAGCCCAACGCCGCATCATCTCTTTCTGGATTTAGGGTTTTTGCGCGCTCTCATCTCCTCGATCTGCCGAAGACCCGGGAGAAGCTCTGCATGCTCTGAACTTCAACGCTCTTCCAGATGGCGTCGTCTTATCCTGGTTCCGTTAGTGCCACACAGGTATTCTCTTACGGCGCTTTTTTTTGTTTTATTTATCTATGCTTTGATCCGCTTCAAGTCAGAGGCTGAGTCAGTGCTCTGATTTTTTGCTTTCAGGTTGGCTCCTACTTCGTCGGACAGTACTATCAGATTCTCCGCCAACAGCCGAATCTTGTTCACCAGTTTTACTCTGATTCCAGCAGCATGATTCGTGTCGATGGAGATTCCGTTGAAACTGCGCAAGATGTGTTGGTATGCCTTGCTAGCATAAGCGTTTCTTTTTTCAACTTTGTTGTTTATGAGAAGTGGTGTTCGAGATTTCTGAGGTGGCTGTTCTGTTTAGGTTATCAATGTTCTGCGGATTTTTTTTAGTTTGTGCTTGGTTGGAATATTGTTGAGGATTTTTTTTTGCTAAGCATGCTGATAAAATTGTAGTACACGGTGGCTATAGCTAGAGAACACAGAATGGATGCTCGATTTTTTTTAGGTTTTGGATTTTAGATGTATTGGCTGGTGCTAATGCCTACTGGCTGTGTAGGTTTGTTCTAATTCTATTAGTTTTGGTGCTCTCATTTGATGCTTAATTGTCATTTTTGCCACTTTTGATTAGCAATTTTCGTTGTGATTGTTACTTCCTGTTTTTACAGTTTTTTCTCTTTTGTCTGTAAATGCTTTCTGTTTTCATTTTTTTTTTTATGTTTTAAATAATATGTATAGGAAACAGTGTAGACAGAAAATAAAAACTAGAAGTTGATTCCTGTAAAAACTTTTAAATACAGGAATTAAAGTTAAATCAAGCTGACGAAAGTGAGAAAAATGTTCTCTCAAAGTAAATATACCTTTATTTTTCTTTCAGATACATGTATGATAAATGCTTGTGTGGTTTTTTTCTACCGGTTAATAGCTGACCAGGTTAGGGTTCTCATGCAGCAAATTCATTCAATTGTGTCGTTACTGAGTTTCACTTCAATTGAGATCAAGACCATCAATTCTCTCGACTCTTGGGATGGAGGTGTGATTGTCATGGTCTCAGGTTCTGTGAAGCTAAAGGATATCACTGGGAGGCGGAAGTTCGTTCAAACCTTCTTTCTTGCTCCTCAAGAGAAGGGTTACTTTGTTCTGAATGATATTTTTCATTTTGTTGAAGAAGGTGTTACATACCCAAATATGATACCAGTGGCATCTGAAATTGACAATCAACCGCATGTGTCTACATCTCTTGCAGAGCCACCAGGTACATTAGCTGCAGAATTATGTTTTTAGGACAATTTTGCACTAGTTTTACTGTAAATTTGTGCTGCATTCTGTTTAGTTAAGAGGAGATTCACAATCTGTGTAATAGGTTTCCAAAAACACAGTTTTTAATTATCGATAGTAGGTCTCCAAAAGCACTTGCTGGTGTGACAGATTTTTTCAGTCCTTTATCTTGATTTCTCCAAACTAAATATAAATAGTATGTAGATGTATTACACAAATTTTTTTATAGAAAAAAGTACTGTGTTTGATTGAATCCTGTGTTTGTGATTTAGTAGCTTCAGACTACGGTTTGGAGGAAGAAGCTAGGGAATATGTAAACTCAGTTCATATTGACGATGATCCAGTGGACAAGTATAGTCTTCCTGAGCACCAGCAGCAGCTACATGAAGATCTTGAAACCGAAATAATTGTGGAGGAAACTTCTGCACAGGAGGCGTCTCCACCAATTCACAATATTGTGCATACTGTCCAAGAAACCCCTGCAGCTCTTGTAGAAGAGTCTTTTGAAGAGCCTCCTAAGAAAACTTACGCATCTATTGTATGTAATACTTTCAGTTTAATACCTTTTATTTTTGTGTAACTATGCACTGTCCATTAACAACGTATACACACTGTTGGAGTAACAAATCTTTACTTAAACCATTTTTAAGTAGTCTTTTATGTTTCCATTGTCAAGATTTCCTTAAATTGTTTGCAATCTAGAATTTGTGTTTTGTGAAACTATGTACATTTTTTCCTTATTTTTCTGCTTTTGGTGGTTTGACTAGGCAACATTATTTTTTGTGGTATTTTAGATGATGGAGGAAAACAGTAAAAGGAGGGATAAATTTAAGGTTTTCAAGAAATTCAGTTTCCTTACTTGTCAGAAGCTATTTCTTTGGAACTTTCTCTTTCTTTACCTGGCCTCTCTTAAATGAATCATAAGGCATCAAATAGTGGGAAAGTCTTAATTTGTTGTCCTTTTGTATATGTGGTCCTTAAACCTAATTAAAGAGGAACTGATTTTCAGCTTTTGGTGTTTTTTCTTAATTTAATCGTGTCACAATGAACTTGCAGTTACGAGTCGCTAAAGGTCAGCCCGTGTTATCAGCTGCTCCACAGCATGTTCCACAATACACCTTTCAAAGTGCCCCACCTCCTTCGGAGTTGAACCATGTAGCACAGCCCGCAACTCAGCAGTCGAGCCCTGTATCTGTGTATGTCCCTGAGTCAGGGTCTGAGCCTGCAGATGAAGGCTATGGACTAGAAGATGAAGGTTTAGTTTATCATCCTGATATTATGATCAGTTTCATTGCGGTTCTGGTGTCTATATACCTTTTATTACTTGTATCATTTAGGCTGATGGTCTGGGAGCTACTTTTTATTTTCTACCAGGAGTGAAAATTATGCAAGATTTTTCACAATTATACTTGTAGAAAGATTTTTCCGGCCAAAATTATTTTGATCCATAATATTTAGAAAAAGAAATTTGACATTATTTATAATGAAAATGGTTCAGTTCTTGCATTTTGGAAACTGCATTTCTTTACCGTTGTTGTATGACTTACATTGTCTAACATGGTCTTAGAATTTTTAGAATCAAAACATCAAGTTGATTGCTGATCTTAATTGTTCTAGGTGAAGTAACCTCTGTCTATGTGAGAAACTTGCCTGCTAACGTTACTGAAGCAGAGATTGACCAGGAATTTAAGAATTTTGGCAGAATTAAGCCAGATGGAATATTCATTAGGGTTCGAAAGGTAGCTCCTCACTCATGGATTAAATTGAATGTTCTCCTTTCATGAGTAATAGAAAAAAGGCAAAGTAAAAGTTGATGTTTACAGGAAATTGGAGTGTGCTATGCATTTGTGGAATTTGAAGATATCATTGGTGTTCAAAATGCGCTTCAGGTTTGTGGTTATTTTATGTTGTGTTTTCTTGTTAGACCTAATTTTCATTTGATAATCTAATATTAAGTACCTTGATAAGCAGAAAAACACGTAGAACATTTCGACATCTTTTGTTGTTGTTGATTTACTGGACTGTATCTGTTTCAGAAATTATACAACATCAATTTTCCTATTGCTTAAATCTAAGACATCTCTGTTTCCTTATTTGATTTATTGTCATTATCAATTGTTTTCACATGGCTATGTATGAAATTGACTTATTTTGACTTATATTTTTATGTTTCCTGGTTCAATTCCATGGTTTATTATTAGTCTTTAAGAAAAGCATGAGAGTAGTTTCTCTAGTTGAATATGTAGTGAAAAGTGAAATCAGGTATCTACATCTTATGAATTTGAAGTATTTTTGTAGATAAAACAAAATGTCTTGCGCTCATCGTCCCTAGTAGTGCTCAAGTTATGTCACTCTAATTTAAAGTACTCCTCCCCCTTCAAAGATGTAATATGTTACATCTATTCATTTTAATGTAAATGACCCTCTTAGTGGTGGTAACACTAGTAAACCAGTCTTCCAAGGTCACTTTTGTTAAACTTGAACTTTCTCTCTCACTTGCTTTGGATTTCATTTTATCTTCTATTGTTTCAGAGTTGGAGTTTGAAACTAGTTGTTGATTATATTGAAGAAATATCATTCTGTAAAGGGGTGTAATTTTTAAATTTAGGGCAGAGGGAGTGTAGTGTAGTTTTCCCAAAACATAAATAAGTCTTGTTATGCAGGTTGCTTATATTTTTATTCTTATTGTATTGTTAATGCGATAACATGGTTCTTATCTTTGTCCATTCTATACTTCATCGTAGGCTTCTCCAATTCAGTTAGCTGGAAGACAGGTATACATAGAAGAGCGGAGGCCAAACAGTGGCAGTGCAGTTCGAGGAGGAAGTAATGTTTTACTTTTTCATTTATCTCTTGTACTTTCAAATGTTTTTAGCTTCTCAAGTTGTGTGGGTTAAATCCTTGGAAGGTGTTTATTGCTTACTGCAATTGTTAGTGTCGGAGTGCACTCAATAAATACATGCTCAATAGATCTGAGTGATAGCCTTATGGCTGAACATGCTTATGAACTTGTTGAGCAGAAATTGGCATTTATTACTAAAAAATGCATGTATGATTGAAGGAACTTCTCCATCGAATACTTTTTGGGAGAGGAATAAGGAAAAAGAAATATGTGTCTTCATAAGCTAATATTATCTCACAATTTAATTTATAGAAGTTGTTTATTAGCTTCTACAAAATCTGTTTTTTAATGCATAAGCTAATTTTAGCTTATGGAGAAACTAATTCTCTTTTCCTTTCTATTTTTGTCTTGTAATAGTGTTTCTAAAGAAGCTATCAATATTTATAAATAAATTGACTTGGAAGAGGTATAATATATGTCTGTAAAATTTTGATACTCTTCCGTGGTCAGTTCTGAGGTGATTTCTGTTGAAATTAGAAAATGATTTGGTTATATTGACATCCATTTCCTTTTTACTTGGTTGATCAGGAAGGGGAAGAGGCAGAGGCAGTTATCAAGCAGATGCTCCTAGAGGGCGTTTTGGTGCAAGGAACATGGGAAGGGGAAGTAATCTGGATAATTCAGACTACTCCAGACTAAGAGGCGATGGTTATCTTCAACGTAGTTCACGATGAGAGAAAAATGGAAAAAGCATGGACTGAGAAGATGCTATTGAAAGGGCTTATACAATTAGTGAAATCTGTGCTTGGTGTGGGTATTTACTGCAGAAAATTTTCTTATGTGGTTTCATATTTAGTAGTGTTACGTTTTGGGTGCGTCTTTTTCTAGTAAAAGCCATTGAGACTTTAAACAGTTTGTTTCACAAGCATAGATCAGTTGGTTCCCCTTGAATGTTCTTTAACATGCCATTCGCGTGGGAAGTTTTGGTTGTTGTTTGTATTGTTCCATGTTTGGATTGTGGCGGCCTTTTTTATCGGAGGGGTGTTCAAGTTAAGAAAGTGGTTTAGTTTAGACATCAGTAGAGGTTGTGCTTAATTGTCAAATGTTGCGGTGCATTTATGGGTGCATCGGTTCGTTGCCTTTCCTTTGGTAAAACTTGTTGTAGTAAGTACCATGGAAATCTTATAATTTTTCTCTATTAGTTTGGGGACATTGTTGGGACGTACATAATTAAATCTTTTCATTTAATGACTTTACTTTAAAATCTTTTCATTTGATGATTTTACTTTATTTTAAAACAACTCCAACAATGAGAAGGCTTCTCTACATTTATGTACATTTATCTATTATTTGGAAAATTTAATTCAAAACCATTGTTACATACTGGCTCTTCATGGTTTTATAATTTTTATCTTTATGTCCAGTATGGTTATTTTGTATTAGCTTAACTGTATTTTAAAAGCTACACAGAACTTTCAAAGTTAGGATTAATTAAGATTTAAGTTTTTGTTAAAATTGGGGTTACAAATTTTCTTCTACAAAGTGCTTAAAAGTTGTATATTTCAATTGAATGTGCTTAAAGTCTTTTTTTTTATTTGTTTTTAAAGGTGTTTTAACATATTGTTTTTGTAATTAATGAATAATATATATTGTAACACCTTTATCTAAATTTTTCTGTTAAGTGAGATATTACTTAATTGATATAAAACATAAATAATTATATAATTATATAATTATAAAGTATATTTACTGTTTTTCATTTTTCTTGTTACAAACTAATATTTCATCAAATGTTTCAACTTAGTGGTTTGACCAAAACTAACTCAAACAATCCAATTCAATTCACATGACTCTCTTTATAATCCATGACCATATTTATTAGCCAACGACTCAATATATAAACCCGGTTCAATCTAACTGGCATAATCAATAAACAATTTTTACATGATAAAATAACATGATTTCAGACTCAATTTTTGAAAGACTACTGTACTGAATAGACTTATAAGACTTTGTACATATACTTACTTCTACTCTCTAAGAGTCATCAAGTCATTGATATGGTTAATTTCGTCAGTATCATAAGTGAGTGATGATAAAACCTAGTCAAAATCCAATCATAAGAAACATAATCAAACAAATCCAAGAAGAGTCATCGTTGGAAGGTGAAGGTCAAAGTTCTTCTTTTCTTAAGCAATTATAGAGTAGAATAATTTGAGTTTTGTACTATGGGTCTATGTAAAATTTATTTTTTGGTATTTTGGATTAAATAGAAAAAGATTTTTGATCACTTAAGCCTACACAGGGCCAAGGCCCAATGTTGACTCAAATGGATGTTTAATTTTTTTTTTTACCTAAGTGGATATGTGGTGCATCCCACCTTTGTATGATTGACAATGTGTTATGCTCATATTGAAGAAGATTTTTCATAGATAATGACTACATATCCTCTTTCTAATAGAGAGAATTTTTGTCATATGTCCTCTTTCTAAGGGAGAGGATTTTCATCTTGTTCTCAAAGTTAACTAAGTTTGAGTTTTTAGACTTTATTTCTATAAATTGAAAACACTCCTAGCCTATAAATAGAAGTGTTTTTCACTTTTATAATTACTTTTGAATTTAAATAATGTCATCTTAGTTCGTTTAAAGCTAAAGCATATCAAGTAATCTCCTCTGGTCACTTTTCTTAAGAATTGACTTTATCTTTCTTTGAGCATCATCAATTACCACTTCCCTCCATCTTAACTTACCTTGACCAAAAACCTTAATCATTTCTTTATGATATTTCTTCTAATTTTGGCTCAGCCTAACTAGGAGAAGTACTATCGCTAATATGGTTCTTTTTCTCACATAGAGAGATACCAACCGGTGCCAAAGAAAAAAAAATTGAGACATTTATGCCAAAGTTGCGCCCAGTGGTACAGAAGTCTCACCCGACATGACCATATAAGCACAAGCCACTATCAACCATTCAATTATTTTTCCCAAATTCTATTGCCTACCTACCAGATAACATTTTTCAAACTAAAACTTTCTCACTAATTCACAACTTACTTAGTTTTTTGTCAAAACTTATACCAACCAAATATAACAAAAAATGAAACTTAATTATTAAAAAACTTATTTATAACTTATAACTTTTAACAATAAAATAATCGAATATCACTACTACTAATATGATACTTTTTTTGCATATCTTCCAAATATTTTGAATTACTTTTCATTTGTATTTGACTTTTCAATCGTTTTTTATTTAATTTAAAATATAATATTTACATATTTAAACATTATTAATTTATCGAAAATTATAATTATATAAAATAAACACTCATCATTTACATGTTTTATATGGCAGAACATTTTGTTATAATTTTATAGGCTTTTATATGGACTAAAAACCAGTTTATAATGATTGAAAACTAAACAAAGTTTTTTCCTTTTACGTCTAAGTTCGATAATATTCTATAAATAAAATCTATCATCTGGTTTAAACAGGTCTTTGCTATTAAAAACCAGTTTAAAACTCTGTAGTGCTCATTTCCTGTGGGTATCATGATTTGACGAAATAGGAGTGGTTTTCCCATTAGACCCATTAAAGATATTCAGCAACAGCATTCAATTCCTTCTTCTCCTTTCCATATTCAGGCCAAGAAGACCCTTAACAGCATGACTATAATTCTCTATATTCTGCACCTAAAATTTCCTCAGCCAGATTGAGGTCTTCCAGAACCTTTTTCTTCATCATTACTTACAACCTTAATTCCCTCCTGCGTCAATGTTCTGACATTTGTAGTACAATGGCTTAATGTGTTGTTTCCTCAGTTCATGCCCTTTTCTTCATCTAATCTATGTTCTCCTTCTTAAGCTGTGCAGTGCCTTTGATGAAACATACAAGTACTAGTCCCGAATAAAACGTGTTATCAATCAGTAGACGTTGATTAAGTAATTAGTTTGCTGACAAAGGAAAAGAACCAACTGTGCTACAGAAACTCAAAGCTAGAGATCGTAGATTTGTCTTATTAATAGAATGTGCAGCCTTCTGAACAGAACCAACCCTTACAACATTGGCTTCAATACAAGAATTTCAACACATGATGATAAGACACTCGCTTCTGCATTCCAACTCCACCAATTCAAGCACCTGCTGTAGCCATAGCTCCTTGATGAGAATGAGGCGGCAAACACTGTGCTTCATTGTTACCATCTTCCTCTTCCTCTGCGTCCCAAAGGAAACTAGCATATGCTGCATGTACATGGCTGTTATCATAAAAAAAAAAAAAACTTCTTTTGTCAGAATGCAAGAAGAAGTATACTACATGTTCTCCACAGCATACTACATGTTCAAACCATTATAAAGCTCTAAGAAATAACATAGCATACTACATGTTCTCCACAGCATCACATTCACATACCTGTCTTCAGGAGAGGCTTGGACTGCTCTTTCAAAATAGCTTGAGGCACGTTCTTGGTCATGATGTACCTCCCAAACCAGCTTTCCATACTGTGATAGAACATCTCCATCATTTGGGTCTGCCAGTATGGCACGGGAATAGTACTCCTCTGCTCCTTCACGATCCTGTTTGCACTGTAAAAAGACAAAAATCATCACCAAAACACGTACTAACAAGACCAAGTTTTGGTGTTGTTTTTCCTATCACTAGATTTTCACTTCCAAATCCTCTGAAAGAAGTTGCAAAAGTAACTTATTATGACCCAACAAATTGGTTATCATGATGAGTGTTCAAACGCGTGAAAGTCTTAGATAAAGTTGTTTAGATGTGATTTGTATTTAAGCTTTCCCCATTGAAAATTTGATGATTTTGTTTTGAAAACACAGGGAACAGAACTCACCTGATACAAAAAATTAGCATAATTCCTCGGAAACAAAGGATCCCCTGGATTTTCTTTCACCATTTTCTTGTAATACTCCTCCACCTCATGCCTATCTCCATCATTCCCTCCAGAATCCAAAGGATTGTGATCACTACTACCTCCACCACCCCCTATGCAGCCACCTATGCCATCCCCGCAGCACTCTACCCCAAGCCCCTTTGCAAGATACATTTCTTTACCACTACCAACCTCTTCCTGCTCACCAAAACTCACTCTGCAAACTCCATCTTTCGCTTTCCAAGCTTCACTCAATATCACACCATTCACCACACTCAACCCCTCTCCCCCCTTCTCCTCCCCTTCTTCACTCTCACTTTCCATTTCTTCATCTTCCTCTTCTAGACGCAAGCCGTTGCGCTTACCAAGCGAGAAAGAAGGAATGGTCTCCAGCACCAAGCATCTGTTCCTCGTTGGAAACCTCTTGGAAGGGTCTGAAAATTCCAATATGTCTTCGTTGTTGCAGGAGTAGGCTAAGTCTTGCAAGTTCCCATCAGATTGAACTCTTCTAAAGCCTTTGTGTTGCCTTTCAAGTTCACCAATTGAGGGAGAGATTGGGGAAGAACCACATGAGAAGGAAGGGAGAGTGAAGGACCCAGTTTGGGGGACATGAAGTCTGTGATAATGTTGGGGAACGCTGGTTGGTGGAAAGTGCTTAATTGCATGGCTGGTTTCTGAGTGAATACTGTTGTTAGGACTATCTGTGAAGTTGGAAAGGAGGGATCCAAGAACTGGCGTTGAAGAGCTTCTTAGCAGCATGTTTTCTGATTCAAGATAACTTCTGTGTGGCTGTCGCTTGCCTTTTGGGTACAAATCATGGACAAAATACAACAAAACTGCAAATTACTTCTTCAGGAAAACCAAAACAATAAACTAGAGAAGAGAAAGGCATAAAAAGCATATCGGTTTTTCAAACAGAAAACAAATTGACACGGATACAAGGAAATGTGATAACACTAATTGCTCATTCGATAACACAAAAAACTAATGTTTCGGTTGGAAAAGGAAGAGAAAGAGAAGAAAAGAAAAATACCCTTTTGAGAGGCTGTAGAGTCCTTGATGCACTATAATCTATGTAATTTCAGAAGATGATTGGAAGGAAAGATTTATTGTAGAGCAGCACAACATATAAAAAACATTTAAATGTACAAAAGCAGGATCCTTTATATAAAAGGAGAAGACTTTGCCGGTGGGGTGCATGTGAACATGAGTGGTTTAACCTTCTCTGTCAAATATTCTAATAAAAAAAAAGGATTAATTTTTCACCCTAAAAAAGAAAATTCATTTGGGTGGTGAATGTGTGGTAGATGTAGCATTTGGAAAATATCAACTTGTGAAGAGTAGTTGGATGACAGTGCATATGAAATTGAAAAGTAAGTACTCGGAAAAGGGCAGCATTGTTTGCAGTGCAGTAATTAAAATGAAAAACATTTTCATAATTATTATTAGAAAAAGAAGAAAAAGAAAAATGATGCATTATTGAAGAAAGTACTGGCATACCAACCTTTCACATGGAGGGCAGGATCCTCCCATCAGCAGGGATAGTAATTATTGTTTGGCACACCAAAATCTTAATATAACTTTGTTTCACGTTTGTATTGACAGAAACAAACGCTTCTTCTCCGTACACGTGCCTCATTGACGCGCTTATTTGACTGTTCTACAGTTCTTGTACACAACTTGTGAATGATGTTCGAAGATATTCTATTGAGAGATTCTTGCAACGCAATTCAATTGTAGAAACAAAATCAAAACGTGATTCCTCGTTTCTGGAATTGCTATTCCGCTGTACATCCTCTTATGTTAACAAGTTTTCTATTTCTTTTGTCGTTTTTAATGTTTACTCCTCCTCCACTCAACTTATATTTCACATTCCTTTCTTTCTTCCAACTCATGAAAGATAATCAACAAACAAAACCAAACAAAAAAAATGTGAAAATTGAGGATCCACAAAATAAAAAATATGCAAACAATTTTACAATATAAGCTTTTCACATAATATTTAACGAGATATTAGTATGCAAATAAGAAACAATCGATTTATATCTTTTATAAAAATATTATTTTTTAATCTAATTGACTATCACTGATATTTACATTTTACTTGAAAAGTCTCCGAAAAATATAACATTAAGAATGCACATGTGGCAGCTGATGATGGGTTGAACTGTTATTAGTAAAATAATGCAAATTTAACATTTTAGTTTATCCATCAACTGAAGAACCACCACCCTTTTCAACATTTTCTTCTTCTCTGCTCTACTATCTCTCCATCTCAACTCAGATTCTAATCGTTAGCTTGTTGATTTGAAGTTGTCTAGGTGATTAAGGTTTCAAGGACGACATTTTCAACTGATTAAATTCTTCGACTGATAAGTTGAAACCTTTTTTTTCGCTCACTTTAGGGTTGTGATCATGAAACCAATATGGTTGCATGTAGCCCATTTCACGTTCCTTCAACTTCTAGCCTCTACTAGGTTCTAAAATCTATACTCTATCATCAATTGATGATTTGTAGGGCCTTTAAATTTATGTGTTTTGTTTCTGTCTTGTAGAATTTGGGTGCATGAATTAGGTTTTGGTTGAATAGGTGAAAGAACGCATGTGTGATTTATGTGATATATGTTAATGTTATTTGAACTGAAATTGGGTGATTTTGTCTATGAGAACATATGTTGTTAAGTTTCAAACTGTGAATATGTGAATGTGTACTTAAGAACTGATATGAGCAGAATGTATGATGTTGAAATTGAATGTTAGAATGCTGTGAATTATGTTATATAGGTAAATAGATCAAAAGCTAAGTTAGTCATGATGTTTTAGAATAGATTGGGGGAAGTAGGATAATGATTTTGAGTGTTAAGGGTTAGGGGCTGAGTTAGGCTATTGGGATAACTTAGTCAAGTCATTTGTGACTTATTAGGAGTACCAAAATCGCCAGAAACAGTTTCCAAGTGATAATTTAGAATTTGAGTCTCTAAGTTAAATAAATTGAAGTGTTAGAATCTAAAATGATGCATAACTATTAGAAATTGATGTTAGGAATGTTTGTAATAACTTAGGCAAGTCTAATTAAGCATGTAATCGAATTAGAGGTGTTAGAAGTTCGTCAATAGGCCTAAAACAATTTTTGGGTGGTTGAGTTCTGCAATTTTGCAAAATCTGGGTTCTACAGATTTTGCAGACTCGTTGTGCGAGAGGATCCGCACAGCGAGTCGCCCTGGCGAATTGCTTTCTGCCAAGGCATTCACATAGCGCATGGATTGCGCTATGCGAATAACGGATGAGAGTGACAGGCACTTTGCGAATTGGATTCGCGGTGCCACTGGTGCTGGGTCAGAAAATTCACCAAATAATGGGAATATCGCGAAAGATGCGCTCTGCGAGAGTACGAGGCCTGAAGCCTCTGTGAGCTAATTCACAAGGCGAGATTTCTCGCTATGCGAATGAGATGAAGTGGGTTGCCTCTGTTTGAGGACTCGCTATGCGAACCAAATTCGCTGTGCGAATGTTACCAGGTTTCGCATGGCGAGCTTGTGCGCTATGCGACATGACTCATTACAGTTTGACTTTCTCTTCTTCTAACTTACTTGATTGATGATGTATGATATCTATATAAGTTGGTATGATGTTGTAGTTGATTATATAACTAGGGAATGGTATGTTATTGATCCAAAGAGGAATATAACGGAAATACAATGATTAGATTGTACATCAAAGTAAGATCTCTAGGTTAGATCATTTAGTGTTTAGAATGAATATATGAGTCTTCTTCATGGGGGGTTATCCCAACACTCTAATGGTCTTTCATTCTCACTTAGAGAGGATTGACGCATGTGGTGAGAGTAGTGGGAGGTCTTAGTGTAGGCGCTTCTTAGAGGCCTATTGCGCGGTAACGGACTAACCTTGTGTGTGGTATGGTGAAACCCATTGGCAATGGCCTTGCAAGGCAGTAGAGGCCACCACAAGTGCACAACCCGCCCCAGATCGATATTCATTCTAAGTTCGGACGAGTCTAGAGAGTCATAACATGATATGATGCTTTATTTCATTACTTGTATGAATATGAATTATAGATTGTGTTATATGATGACTTGTATGCTTTTGAAACCTAGCTTACCCTTACTCTTGTGTGTGTTGTGTGCCTTTTCTCTTTGCGATAATCATCCACTTGGATTTGAGTAGAGGGGGATGGGGCTTCTCTAGAGTAGACGTTGGAGGAGACCGATGCTGCCGAACAGTCTTAGACAATATAGGAAACTTAAACTAATTTCTAGTATATTCATTTTGAGATACTTATTTCTGTAATTAAAGTTTTAAATTCTAGCCATATTTTGGGATAACTGTATACCTTAATACTATCTCTTATTACTCTAATTGTCTTCTCATATTATAATAGTCGAATCCTATTATATTGTATGTTCTATATAATATTTGGGATATCACATTACTGTTATAATAAAATAAATAATTAAAATAATAAATTATTCTGAAAATACCTTTTAATTACATTAACAAATAATTTTTTATACCATTTATAACTTATTTATTTATTTTCTTAAATAAAAATGACATCGACACTTTTATTTTTGTAAATATATATATTTTAAAAAAATTCCTGTTTTTTTTTTAAAAAATCATACTGTCTATAAAAAAAATCATACTCTTTGGAAGATTTTTATCAGCCGACACCTAACAATGTAAACCCCAAACCTCTTCTAATTAGAATTGAGGTCACAAATTCATCAATTCATTACACATTATTTTCAAATATATATTATAATGATAACAAATCTCCTAAGTTTTTTAAATTACAAATAATAATTTTTTTAGCAATATTGAATGATTGAAAATTAGATAATCTTACTAAAGAAATATGGTTTTAAATATAAAAAAAAAATAAGTATAATCATATATGAGAAGATAAAAAAGTTGCAGTTTCAAATAAAAGGAGAAATGAAAGTGCAGCAGTTAGACTTATGTAAAGATTAACATTTTTGTTTCAATATAAAATTAGAATTTGTTATTGGAAAAAGTTGTGTATTTTTGATAAATGATGGCTTCTAACAAATACTTATAAGTTATAAATAAAGAAATACCAATAAAAATTACTATGCAAAATTAGGTTAGAACACAAAGTCAATACGAGGATGCTTAATAATCAAAATGAGAATGTTAACTACTACTTTTAGAAATTTGACACGACAATTTTCTCTATCTCAAAACCTTCATTTTGTTTTTAATTTATACTATAATTTTTAGTATAATAATGGAAAAGAAAAAAAACAAAAGTAATCTAACTATTATGTGGTTGGAAAATAATATTATGAACAGGGTATAAAGTATTTATTATAATGGCATTCCATATTGAAATATTGACATATCACACAAAAGTTGATGAATCGAATTTTGAATTTAATGTTTTATTTGGACTAGGAGTGAAATAAAGAGGAATAAACTAATAAGAGAGAAAATAATATAAATGATATAAGTAAACAAAGATGTTTTCTATTTTTTTTTTCTAGTTGGATCTAACATGATAGAAAAAATGTTGGAGTGATGAGAAATAAAAGAGAAAGGGTTGACTGAGGAATGTGAGTAAAGATTTGGGGGTTTCTGTCTTTTTTTAGTTTTGAAAATGAAAATTATTCAAAAACCCTTCACTTTAAAACTTAGAATCCATAATATATGAAGATATTTTTCTTTACTAAAATCCGCTACAGATTACTAAAATATACCAACTGAAAAACAGACATACGTGCGTTAACAAACCTCTATATATATATATATAATCAACCTAATTCTTCCATATATTTGATAAAATATTATTTATAAATATTTTTTTTTCTTTTACCATTTCATAATTTATATATTATTGATAACTAATTAAAAGCTTCTCGATATGATGAAAATATCATTAATATTAAAATCTCTAACTCAGGTTATAGTAATTTTATTTTAGAGAATGATAGAATATATATATATATATATATATATATAACCAATTCCATTCAAGATTATAAAACTATTTATATTAAATATGTTTAAGGAAGACATGTTCCAATATTTTACTAATAACCATTCAAAATGCTATTCCAATTCTCAAGGATAACAAAGAATTAAACTAGAAGCTTATTTATAGTTTCAAAAAAAATTCCACAATTTTGCATATATTTATATTTAATATACATATAGTCAAATCATCACACAAAAACGTAAATTAGAATTTTGAAAAGAATTAACTTATCTTATTTTAAGTTTCCTTCATCCTTAAGATGCTTAATAAGATGAGTAAAAGATATTGAAAGATCTTCTAAAATATTTATAAGAAGTCAAACATAAGAAACAAATTATATTTTAAAAGGAAAAGTTTACAAAAAATAAAATAAAATAAAAATCTAAGCTCAAATAAAAAAAAAAGAAGACTTAAAATATGAGGAAAAAATTATATAAACTTCTGGATGATTATATTTAAAATACAAAAAAGAATATAAAGTAAAAAGGTAGACATGTACTATGAAATGCGATACTATATAAAAAGTCTAATTGTCATTTAAGCAGCTATTTTTTAAGATATTTTACTTAGAAAAGTTTTTTTTTTTCAAAATAAATAAATAAACAAGCATGCTTATTATTCTTCTCACACTTATGCAAAATATTTAAGAATTAAGTGAAGACAAAATCACAATTAACAAAAAAATTGAATAAATCAAATGGTAATTTATTTTCAAATTTAAGCTTTGGGATGGAATAGTTCTAAAACTGGATAAAAGGAACAGTGTCTCAATCTTTCTCCAATCTCGTCCTGTAAGTTTAGGGTTTATCATAATTGTGCTTTCTATCCATTTTCATCCCCAAAAGAAAACGTATTTTCTTTTTTTTATCTTCACGTTCATATACTACGCAAAATCGCAATTTCTTGTATTGCGTTTTGATAACTCACGAAATCGCAAGCTACAGGCAACGGTGACACGACATTTGTTGATTGATCATGTTGGTAAAGAGATTAAGCTCATTCCTTAAACTCTCCCCAAAACCTCAGATTTCCTCGTAAGCTCTCTGGTTCTTCTTATATTTCCATCTTATTGCTTTCCTTGTCTTTATTTTTGCCTTGTATTGGATTTAATTATTGTTGAATGGTACTCGTAAATTTTATTGGTGGTTTTAAATTTTCTGAAGTTACGCGTTTCTATTAGAGATCAATTATTAAATTATATGTATGTGACTGGGTTTGCAAGAATTGGGGATTGGGGATTTTGAGTGTACTCAAACACTCATTTATGTCCTCAATTTTTCACGCTTTAAAATTTCAGAAATCGTAGCTCAACAAAGTAATTATATTCTGTAACTCAAATTAGGAATTTTACTGTTTTCATCACGCTAGGTAAAACCCTGGAATTCAGAATATAGCGAGACTAGTCCTCAAGCAAATGAAGTAAAACAATAGGCTGAAAATATAATTTTGGCTCCTCATCTGAGTCTTTGGTTTCAGGTGGGTATGTCAAGTTTAAAAAGTTTTATGTAGGTGTGTTAGGTCGAAATGGTCTCTCTGTCTATTTTATGCACTAACATTGTTAATTTGTTTAAGTGGTAAATGCCCATCTGAAGTTGCATTTCTCCAACTTTGTCAGGCATCTCCAAATTTAGCAGAGTAACGTGTTAAAGTGAAATTTTTTAAAATTACCAGAGCAAATTGAAACAAAATTTCAGATGAGGGATCTAAACTTAATGCTTATTTATTTATTTTTTTTCAGCTGAATTTCTTTTGCAAGCGAAAAACGTGAAGTACTTGTTAACATTTTTATTTAAATGAATATGGGGGATAGATATTCCTACAGATTTCTGCTCTTGCAGATTATCTTACATAACATATTTCTTTTATCTAGTCAAGTATCTGTAGATATACTTTTCTTAGATGATTAAAGAATAGATGCATTGTTTAGGTATTCTTGAAATTGACATCATAATTGAAGGGTAATGTGGTTGTGACTACCAATGTTTAAACTGTTGCAGTGCCACGAAGAGTGTGAATGAAGAGAGCAGCAAATACTTTGGTAGAAAGGCAGTGTCATTTATTTTGATTA
The DNA here is from genome assembly GCA_027742785.1 of Vigna reflexopilosa. Lineage (NCBI taxonomy): Eukaryota > Viridiplantae > Streptophyta > Magnoliopsida > Fabales > Fabaceae > Vigna > Vigna reflexopilosa. The sequence goes on along the minus strand of CM050914.1, from coordinate 8,903,941 downwards.
CTATTACAGGTGGTGTTGCTCTGAGTGCTTTTGATGACCTTGCCATCTATCATGGATGTAGCAGGTATACATTGAGCTTTAATTTGGTATGCTGTGTTAAGAGTTGATGATAGCTGGTTATTTTACCTTAATCACTTGGATTGGGAATGCATTAGCCAGGCTTGAAAAAACTATGAAGAGGTGCATTTGACCATAATGTGTTTTTGTAGACTTTAGAGCCCAAAATAAACCTTTTGATTTGATTTACGTTGTTTATGATATTTCCATCTCCCATCTCCCATCTTCATTGTCTATGGAAAGGGTATGTTCCTCAAGGAGGCCAAAACTTTTCCTTGTTTAACTGAAACCTCACCATTCTTACCCGTCCTACATAGTAATAACTAAAAATGCCATGGCTATATTTAGTGCAATATCGATTTTGTAAGGCATGTTTAGCATCTAAAGTTTGTAGTTATCTTCTTTTTCAATATTGTTTTGCAGGTCTTTTCATTCTCTTATAAAAGAACAGGGAGTTCTAAGGCGGTGCACAAAAGTCAGATCTAGAATACTAAGATATTAATTGTACTCTTAGTTGCTAACTACAGAAGTTTCTCATACAGTAAAGAGGGTTTCTGAGATATTTGTTCTTTTTTTGTCATTTTCCATGCACACTCCAGCTACCCAGCGAGTTGCGATATCTTGCTTCGTAAAAAGATAGTAGCGCTCTAACTTTGATTAAAATAATCGCTACTTTCAAATTCTTTACCATCCTATCTCACCTTATGAATCCTACTCTATTTTTATTTTTATTTTACATATTAGATACTAGATAGTTAGCTTATTGAATACTTTTATGAGACTGCTACTAATACTTATGACTTATCACATAAGTAGTTTCTCGGGTTTTGTTCTTTACATTTCAAAATTGAAAACTTGTCTACCATGGCAGCCCCTAAAGTTATTGGCTGCAAAATTTTCAGCAAGGCCATGGAAAAGGCGATCAAGAACCAAGGACTAATAGATGCTGTCGGAGAACCCATTGTTAAAGGTCCATGGTACAATGCATCTCTTGCAGTAGCTCATAAAAGACATTCTGTTTCATGCTCATTTCCAGTTTCTGGACCGAAAGGCACCGGTGTCTTGCAGCTGAAGGCAGTTCGAAATCGAGGTTAGCAATTTGAATATTTATCTTTATGATTTGAATGAAAACTTTTTACCAAACTGGAAGTTAACCATTTAAGTCTGTATAACCACCATGATCTGCTTGTTTTGCTTTGAAATGTTATATTATTTTTCTTGTGAATTATTTGGAAAGTGGGAACACCGAGCCCAGTTTTTGATAGGTAATGGAAATTATTATTGGTTTGGCTTCTTTGAAACAGATGACACTTGGTCTTCCTTTTTCCTTCATCGTGACTGGGACATTTTAATCATGGATGCTCTCCTCCATGTACCCGGGAATGAGGAGAGGCACCGAACATTTCGGATCAATCTTGCTGACAATCCTCTTTCTTGCACTGCTTGCACCGAGAGCACAGCTCATCCATCGGAAAATTCAAAGGCAAATTTGACTTCTAATCAATAAAAGCTTAATTGGCACTCTTAAATTCATCTAAAAGCATGTTTTGGACCTTTATATGATTTTGAGGCTAGGTGGACGTCAATATTTTGGCTTTGATAGAATAAATTTATTTCCAAATTTTCTTTGGGTAACGTGTTATCATATTAGTCACCGACTTATTTTATGAAAATAAAATTTTCCTTGTGGATTGATGTAAATTTTCTTTATTTTGCATTTTTCTTTTGCCTTTTGATCTTGCTAGCTATCTTTTTTGAGATGGTAAATTTTCTTTACGGAGGTAAGCACTGGTAGATTTTGATTGCTGACTTTGTCCATTGGCACCTGTACTGTCGATCTGGGTGAATAAACATTTTTATATACACTTCAAGAGAAGAAAATAGAAAGAAAAAGTGAATAAAATTTTCAAAATCATTATGGCTCTAATTTTTAATTTACATAAACTAATTTTAAATTCTGAATAATTTTTTCTTTTTTTTTGTCTGAGTTTTTATGGAAATTTTTTATTTAAACATATTTTATATATGCCTTTGGAGTGCTAGTTGTGGTTGTATTGGCGGAATTGATGAAATGAAAGCAAAGTAAGAATAATATTCTTTAATAATATTATAGTTTTACTTTTTATCTTCGAGTTTTGTAGTTTCACAGTTGTCTGAATTAATTTTCTCATGTCAAATTAAATCAGCTACGTTTAAAATTAAAAAAAAAACTTTAACCTGACTTATTTAATAAATAAATCGGAAAGAGGATATTTAGTTCGAAAAGATAATACAATTGAAAAGATAAGATTTTTGAGTTATTTCTTTAGGGCTTAAATTTTGCTGGGGTTTTAATATAAGTTGTGAACTGTTTATATATATTCTCTTTTTTCCAACAATGTTTCCAAAGGACCGTTTTAAAAATTAAAATTTTAAAGCTATATGTAGCGGCAGAAGATATATGTAATAATATAAACATTATACAATTATCCTAATTATTCAATTTTTATTTTAAAAGAGAATTAAATACAAAAGTTATCTATATATTTAATATATAAAAACATGTTTGAAGAACTTTATCTCATATCTTCATTTCGAAATTTATATATATGGACAAGACTTACCTATTCTTACAACTTCAACTTTGGCAAATATTTTGTAGATAATTCAATAGTTTCATTTGTAATTATTGGGGTATTGAAATTGAAAATGATTGAAGAATCAAATAAAAGATGAAGGAAGGGATAATCATACAAGATATCCGAGACAAGGTCAGCATAAGAGTAGAAATCGAAATACATTGAAAAAGGCATTCATAAGAAAAAAAAAATCGAAAAAAAAATTACACAATAATTAAAGGGATGTTGAGTTACGTTGTAAACATGGGTTTAACAGATATAACTTATGTAACGTAAACAATTATTCTAATTATTATGTTATTTTATTTTGGTTCATCCAAATATAAAGTTTGCATTCTAGACTATGCATTCAGGAATGTCTCCTAATTTTGTATTTGGGAGCTCAAAACCTAAAAAGGTAACTTTAGACTTATCAAGTGTCCATAGGTGCAGGAAGAAATTATGGAGGTACAGGAAGAAGTTGGCCTTGCTGCTTTCGTGATGATCCCTAGCCCATCGGAAAAATCTGTATACCTCTATTGGTAATAACTGAAACAAACAAACATGGTTATCTTGTTACTAGAGCTGTCAAAATGGATCACAACCTGTGAGTCAATCTAGCTCCCCAAGGGTTCGGATCGGGTTGGGTTTGAAAAAATTAAATTTTTTTTATACGGGTCAGATTTCAACCCGGCTCATTTAAACCCGACCCACGCGGGTTGAACCCATGGTGGGCCGGGTTGGCGTCTACCTAATTTTATTTTTTTAATTTATTATTTTATTTATGAAACCCTAGAAAATAAAATACTCTCTTCACTCACTCTGTATACCAAAAAAGTAACATCCATTCTCACAAATCACTCTCACAGAACTTGCTCTCATTTACGGTGCTGTCATTCAAGAGAAAATATTGTAGATTTATTTATTCAAGATTCTAATATTGTAAATGGATAAGGAACACAAAAATGATGAATATAAGAAACCTATTTGTATGTTTTTTGTGTTTGATTTTGGATGACATTTGGATTATATTGTACTTTTTATTATTATTTTGAATTGTCTTCAGTTTAACATCATTTTTTGGGAGTGAAATTTGTTTAAATTTGAATATAGAAAGTTTGTAATTTTTTATTTAAAAAAAATTGTAATTAAATGGGTTAGTGAGCCAACCCGTTTACCCACCAACCCGTGGTGGGTCGAGCCGAGTTCAGATTTTTCTGGCTCGCTAATAAATGAGCCGGGTTGGGTTGACTCACTAAGTGACTAGCCCGTGGTAGGCCGGGTTGGGTCGAGCCGGATTACCCGTTTTGACAGCTCTACTTGCTACCCTTGTTTAGACTTGAGAATTGCAATTGATTTGTCCTTGAATTTGCAAACAGGATGTTCCTTAACTCTGTGAGGACACATGAAGCTAATGGACTTGGTAAGTAGATTCATTATTATTCCTAGCATTACTCCTTTTACTCTTTTTTTCTCTTTAACTTAGTTATTCATTTGCAACTCCAAATAAGAATAGATCAAAATGCAAGCTCATATAGATAATGTTTATAGTTTACAACTTTCCATACGCAACTTGTGGCCTAAAGCGTATAACACAAAAAAAATGAACACTTATGGGAGAAAAATCAGCAAGAGGAAGAATTTTAAGCAATACCGTGAGTAATGGATTTTTATATTCACCTTCGACATTTCACCAGACAGTTTGGGTGTTTCCATGAAACTACATGTGTTATTAAGAAATAAATTTTAAATATAATTTAATTCTAAAAACTAGCTTATAAGATGTTGCATCCACTTATATACTCTAAATTGATCTTATTTCTAGTTGATGTAAAACTTTTAACACATACATCTCGTGTATGGGACTAGACATTGATGGAACAATATCTCCAACAAATATCAAATACTATATTTATAATAGAATAAATATGGACTAAGTCTAAAATATAAATAAATAATAATAACAAACTAACTAAAGATAACATAGAGTACTCTATTTCTAAAAAAAGAAACACGAACTCAAAATACAAATAAAGAATAATAACAAACAAACTAAAGATAACATGATGTACTCTATTTATAATAAAAAAAATATGACAGTCCAAAATACAAATACAGAATAATAACAAACTAACTAAAAACAAAAGATAAAGATAAGATAAAAATAATATATCTAACACTCTCTCTCAAGCTGATACATACAAGTCGAATGTACCAAACTTGTTACAAATATAATCAATTCTTGACCCATGTAAAAACTTAGTGAAAAAACTCCAGATAAAATCTTCTCTCAAATGAAATGACAGTCAATGTCAATGTATTTGGTCCTTTCACGAAAGACAAGATTATAACTAATATAAAGAGTAACCTGGTTGTTACATATAAGCGTTATTTGAGTGACATCTTCAAATTTTAACTCTCTAAGCAATTGATTAAGCCAAACAAGCTCACAGGTGGCTAAGGTCATAACTCTATATTCTGCTTCTGCACTAGATCTTGCCACAACACTCTATTTCTTGCTTTTTCAAGAGATCAATTTACTACCAATGGAGATACAATATTCGGATGTAGACCTTCTATCATAAGGAAATCCTGCCCAATCAACATCTGAATAACAAACCATTCTTGCATGGTTATTAGAACCATATAACAACATTTTTCCATAAGATCCTTTAATGTACTTTAATATATGGATAACTACATTCCAATGATCTTCACATGAGGAATTAAGGAATTGACTTACCACATTAACTGCAAAGGAAATGTCAAGACGAGTAACTTTAAGATAATTCAATTTTCTAACTAGTCTTCTATATTTCTCGAGGTCTGACATATGCTCCCCTATTTTGGTAGAAGTTTAGTATTAGGATTCATGGGTATATTAACAAATTTTGAATTCATCAACCTAGTTTCCCCCAAAATATCCAATGCATACTTCCTTTGAGATATAACAATACCATTGTTGGATTGTTCCACCTCAATACACAAGAAATATCTAAGTTTGTCAAGATCTTTGGTCTGAAAATGGTTACAAAGATGTTGTTTAATCTGAGAGATGTCATGACTGTAACTGCCTGTAAGAATGAAGTCATAAACATATACTATCAAGTAGACACAATCAACACTCGAGTGACGGTAAGAGACCAAATGGTCCACCTCACACCAAATCATACCCAATTGTTGAACAACGTTACAAAATTTTCTAAACCAGGCCCTAGGAGAATATTTTAAGCAATATAAGAATTTGCAAAGAAGACATACTAACCCAAAAGACTCCCATTGAGCAAAAAATCCTAGAGGTTGCTCCATATAAATCTCTTCTTGTAAATCTCCATTGAAGAAAGCATTTTTGACATCTAGTTAATAAAGAGGCCATTATTGAAGAACTACCATGACTATAAATAAACGAACGCATGCCATCTTTGCCACTGGAAAAAAAAATGTATCATCATAATCCAACCCAAAATTTTATGTGTAACCTTTGGTCACAAGACGAGCTTTGAGGCGATCAATATTCTAGATGATAATGGGACAAGCTCCCTGTAAGACCCATGAAAAATATCTATTTTAATAAATAGAAGTAAATTTTAGCCTTATTATTAGTAATAATAATAATAATAATAAAAAATAATGATTACAAAAGACAAACAACTTTCACAAGTGGAGATTAAGGGGAGCAACTTTTGGTAATGGAGCATTAAATATTATTTTTATAAAATAATATTTTAATAAAATATTAAAATAATAATAATAATAATAAATAATAATAATAATAATAATAATAATAATAATAATTACAAAAGACAAACAACTTTCACAAGTGGAAATTAAGGGGGAACAACTTTTGGTAATGAAACATTAAATATTATTTTTATAAAATAATATTTAAAAAAAAAAAAAAAACTAAATAGTGCCAAACTTTAGCCTATAAATAGCCATAAGGGGGAAGGCTAAAAATTGCACCAAAAACCCTTAGACTTTTGAGAGAAGAGTGTGAGAAGTAATCCTTGTTGCATAAGGGAGATTCTGGAAGTTTTCAGGAACAAATTCTGAGCAAGAGATTAAGTCTGGGATATAGGTAAGGGGAGCTAACCTTTCTAAGTTTTAAAATTATAAAATATTTTTTTACTATTTATGTCTTGAAATTTTGTGCAATTACTGTTAATGAAACCTATGTGCTTGTTGCAAAAATTATTTGAATTTCTGTGATGATGTTATATGCTGTTGTTTTGAATCTGTGAATAAGAAATTTGTTAATAACAAGTTGAGGAACACTTTGGCTAAGGAAAGACCTGGTACTTAAGTTGTCCATTGTGACACACCTCTCTTTCCTAGAAGTCTACTCGATGTGTTTTTAACTAATTCTTATCAAACAGATTATGTGCAGTTAAATTGTTTGTGATATATTCAATTTGTATGATTTTTGGGGATGGATGTACTTTATGATGTTTGTATGAATTATTGAGTGCATATCCTTTTTCTATTACGTTTATCTGGAAGGATAAGAAGATGTCTAACCGGCTTTGTCAGATTCAACTTCTTGGTTTCCCAAAACGTTTATATTAAAACTATTTTTGGTAGCTTACCCTTACTTTTTGTGTTGAATGTATTATATTATGTTGGATGTGAAATTTATGTATTTGAACATAATAAGAGTTTGGTGGAGAGTGGGAAATCCTTACCGAAGATCCATCTTGAGAAGTTGGACAAAGTAGGAAGGATGTAGCTTCAATGGTTGTATTTATGTCCGAAGATCCACTTTGGGGGATAGAGTAGGATATGATAATTGTGTAGCTTCAGTGGTTGTATTTATATCCAAAGATCCATTTTGGGGACAAAGTAGGATATGATAATTGTGTAGCTTCAGTGGTTGTATTTATATCCGAAGATCCACTTTGGGAGACAGAGTAGGATATGATAATTGTGTAGCTTCAGTGGTTGTATTTATATCCGAAGATCCAGTTTGGGGGACAAAGTAGGATATGATAATTGAGCTAGCAAGTATGTGCATCCATATCCGAAGATCCACTTTGGGGGACAGAGTAGGATATGATGTATCTGAGTAAAGTACCACTGCAAGCGTAGAACCTATTTAGAGTTCGATATTCATATGATTATTTGATTGGGTTGAGTTTATGATGATCATGGTGTGTTTATTGTATTATTAAGAGATTTGACTTATAAGTTAGAAATTATGTTATTAATTTAAATATATCATGTTATTTTGTTACAATAGCTCACCCTTGATTTGTCTGTTGTTTGGTTGTTATTGTGCGTTGTGTGTTAAATCTCGGCGATGATCATCCGGTGGGTGTGAGCAGAAAATGGTGAGACGCTGGTGGAACAGGCGTTAGATGGAGGATCAACTAGTGTTTAGCTCTTATGGACAAGATCCTTGTTTTAATCGTTTTAAGTTTGGATTGTATTAGATTTAAAATTTGAGTGATGGTTTGTATATTGAGGAAAACTTTTATTCCTCGTTTTTATGACTGTTCTATCATATCAAGAATGTAATAACTATATTATAGTTTCATACTATAATTATTGGGATGTTACACTCCCAAGTTCCAATATTTTGAAAAGCACTTAGTTCATCTAGCATGGCTTGATGCCAACTAAGATGGGTTAAGGCATCAATAACAAATTTTGGGATGGTTACAAAAGAAATAGATGAAAGTTAGTTATAAAAAGGTGAAAACAATCTATGATAACTTAAGCAATATAATGTGGAGAGAGATTACGGGTAAAGCATATACCTTTTTAGAGGAGAATTGGAAGGGTAAACTCAGTTGTCGGAGCCGGAGGAAACAAAGTAATTGACACTTGAATTGAGTCACTTGGTGGTTGTTGAAAAACATCGGGTGGACTAGGCACAATCGGAGGAACAACATTGAAAATATTATGACAAACACCGAGTATCCTAACTTGCGAGAGTGATTGCGATCATGACATTGATATGCCAACATAGAGAAAACAAGTGTATCATTGATGGGTTTACTAGGTATATGCAAAATAGTGGAACAAGTAGAAGTCAAAGTGGGAACAACATTTGAACCCAAAGTGTGATCATGAATATGAGAATATTTATCAGTAGGGTCGTGCAACGCCAATAACATGAAGAACTTTGGTCGTTGCTCTATTTCTTGGGCAGGAATAGAGGCAGGAGACAATAATTCATTAAATTCATGAAAAAAAGCATGAATTTTACCCATATAATCAGTTATAGAGTCCTGATGCCGTGGAGCAACAACATTGAAAATATTATGACAAACACCGAGTATCATTGATGTATAATAATTTGGTGTATTCTCAGATTTCAAAACATGTTTCATAGGAACGAAAAATTTATTTTAAAGAAGAGTGAAGGGTTTTGAAAACAATGCATAATTGAGCATCAATTTTCAACCAACAGGTAACCATATTGGAATCAATAGCTGCATATATGGAAGCGAGCATGTCTAGACTCTGATGGTAGCGACTCAACGACATGGTGGTCACTTGGCTGAGACGAGCAAAATCATGGTTGTTGGTTGAAACTGATGCTCTGGTGATGGTGACAACGACAACGACGAACATTTTTTCAAAGAACCTTAGAATTTAGATACCATGTTAAGAGGTGAACTTTAAGTCTAATTCAATCCCATAACTGACTTGTAAAGTGATATTTACACACACTTATATATTCTAAATTGACCTTATCTTCAATCGATGTATAACTTTCAAAACATGTAAACAAAACCCTGTTGATCACAAACAAATCACGCTCAAACCCACTATTAATCATATGGTTGAAAAGGATGGTATCCATAGATTCACTGTCTTTTGTGTTTTACAAAGTTAAAATACGTGTTAAGGGTTGCTATAGGCTCAATATTATCATATTAATGGTGTCTCAAACTATCCGGTACATGTCTTTGTCTAACAACAATGATATAGTAAAAAACATCAAGTCCTCAAGCAATCCAATGAATTTAGAAAGAATAATTGCCTGGATTAATGGTTGGGAATTTTGAATTCATGTCCTTTTTTGTGTTGCTACGGTTTTGATATAGACTTTAATCAATGGACTTGAGAACATTAACTAAGGCAATGTAATACAATTTTGATTTTAATTTATGAAAAAACACAGTACACAGCAGCCAATGAAATCACAGAATAAAAAACCACAGAATGCACAGAAAATGTTGCACCAATGCGAGAACTTTGGAAACAACGTCAATGTTCACACGTGGTGCATGTTGTTGCAACTGTATGTAGATGTTAACGACCAAACCTACCTGGGCGGAAACTTCAATGTTTCTGACGCAGACTCCTTCCAAATCTCACTTTTTGCAATTCTTCACATTTGCATCCATGTTCAAGTTCCCTTCCTCACTACGAGGAATTGGGGACACTCATTCTAATCCTCCCTCCTTGTTCACAACATTTGCTATTTCCTATGGAAATTGCACTTTCTCTTCACAGATCCCAAACCCCACTTATGGGTTCTTCATCTCCTGGGAACCTTTCTTCTTTGGGGCGTTGCTTTGCCTCAAAGGAAAGAGATCGGTGTCACCCGTTTTCCCAGATATGTTGTTCCTCCATGGAACGAAGGCTGAGACCAAAACCAAAGAAAGGGGGCCATGTTGAAAGACAAGTCACAGTTTTGGAGGATACCCCGATCTGGAAACCGTCCTCTTCTGCGATTTGTCGTCAGATGGAGCAGTTGGTTTTGTGTAATAGGTACCGGGAGGCAATGGAGTTGTTTGAAATTTTGGAAGTTGGACATAATGGTTTTGATGTGGGTGGTAGCACCTATGATGCTTTGGTGAGTGCTTGTGTCGGTTTGAGATCGATTAGAGATGTGAAGAGGGTGTATAATTATATGATCAACAGTGAGTTTGAGCCTGATTTGTTTGTGATGAATAGGATATTGTTTATGCATGTGAGATGTGGTCTCATGCTCGATGCACGAAAGCTGTTTGAGGAAATGCCTGAGAGAGACTCGGCTTCGTGGATGACCATGATTGGTGGACTTGTAGACTCTGGGGATTTCTCTGAAGCTTTTAGGTTGTTTCTGTGTATGTGGGAAGAGATTAATGACGGAGGATCTCGCACGTTTGTCACCATGATTCGGGCATCGGCTGGATTGGGTCTTGTTCAAGTTGGGAGGCAAATTCATGCATGTGCTTTGAAAAGAGGGGTCGGTGATGATAATTTTGTGTCTTGTACACTGATTGACATGTACAGTAAGTGTGGTAGCATCGACGATGCTCATTGTGTATTTGATCAAATGCCAGAGAAGACAACTGTAGGATGGAATTCCATTATTGCTAGCTATGCACTTCATGGTTATAGTGAGGAAGCTCTTAGTTTATACTATGGCATGCGAGATAGCGGAGCTACAATAGATCATTTTACTATTTCAATTGTGATAAGAATTTGTGCGAGATTGGCGTCATTGGAACATGCAAAACAAGCTCATGCTGCTTTAGTTCGCCATGGTTATGGCACTGATATAGTGGCAAACACTGCACTTATTGACTTCTATAGCAAATGGGGTAGGATGCAGGATGCCCAGCATGTTTTCAACAGGATGCGCTGCAAGAATGTCATATCTTGGAACGCATTGATTGGCGGATATGGTAACCACGGTCAAGGAGAAGAGGCTGTAAAAATGTTCGAGCGGATGCTTCAAGAAGGGATGATTCCTAACCATATCACTTTCCTTGCTGTCTTATCTGCGTGTAGCTATTCAGGTTTATCAGAAAGAGGTTGGGAGATTTTTTACTCTATGAGCAGAGATCACAAGGTTAAGCCCAGAGCAATGCATTATGCATGTATGATTGAACTATTAGGCCGGGAGGGCTTATTAGACGAGGCTTACGCACTAATAAGAAGTGCTCCTTTCAAGCCAACGACAAACATGTGGGCAGCATTGTTGACAGCTTGTAGAATGAACGAAAATCTACAGCTGGGGAAGTTGGCTGCTGAAAAGCTTTACGGGATGGAGCCGGAGAAGCTGTGTAATTATGTAGTACTTCTGAACCTATACAACAGTTCTGGTGAATTAAAGGAAGCTGCAGGTGTTTTACAGACCTTAAAGAGGAAGGGTTTAAGAATGCTTTCAGCATGTAGCTGGATTGAAGTCAAGAAACAACCTTATGTCTTCCTTTGTGGAGACAAATCTCACTCCCAAACAAAGGAAATTTATGATAAGGTAGACAGCCTGATGGTTGAAATATCTAGGTATGGTTATGCTGTGGAGAATGAAACTTTGCTTCCTGATGTGGATGAAGAGGAGCAGCGTATACTAAAATACCACAGTGAAAAGCTGGCTATAGCTTTTGGACTTATCAACACTCCATACTGGACACCTTTGCAAATCACTCAGGGCCATCGTGTGTGTGGTGATTGTCATAATGCAATTAAACTTATAGCCAATGTTACAGGACGGGAAATTGTGATAAGAGATGCTAGTAGATTTCACCATTTTAGAAACGGTAGTTGTTCATGTGGCGATTATTGGTGATAACAAAATTTTATCATTCACGTCACAGTCCTATACACTGAGTAGCTTGTTGTTAGCTCATCTTAGCCTCACATTTACTTAGGATACAACTATAATACATGTAATTTATTCTGTGATCAGTTAATAAAAGTCCTATCTCTTGTCGCACTTTAGACTTGCTTGTCATGTTTAATTTGTGGTTGTTACTGCCTTGGTTTGCTGAGGACTGACTAGCTGAAGTTTGCCTGATTTCGCTTTTGTTATTGGATAACATCTTTAAACTCATAAAAACTTAAAATAAACTCAATAGTTTGTAGTGTTATATCTGTTGATGCCACAAATTGCATCCTTGCACATATAAAACATTACATTGGGCATTTAATAGACTATTGTAAGTGCTTAATCGATTTTAAGTATTGACAGATTCTATCGGTCGCCACAAAAATTTAATGTCGTCAGTTTAAAGTCATTTAACAATTTAGGAGGATTAACGTAATATTTTTTCTTTTTAGGGACTAAAAATCCGTATTTCTGGAACATAAATAAAATCGAGTGTAGTACTTAAGAGCCCAGAGGAAAAAAAATGAAAGAGTTTAGTGAAAGAAAGATAACAGTCCAAAGCTTGATGTACTATTTTCTTTGCTTATTTTTGTTTTTGTTTGTCAGGATTGAGATTATGGTTAAGGAAATCGTGCGTTGCTCAAGTGCACCGATCCAATGGATCTTTGTGAAAGAAAGTTCCTCACATTTACATGTGTCAAGAAAAAAAAAACTCAGACAAAGTTACTTTTGTTTACTTCATCAGTACGTCTAGAGAGTTATTATTCCTATTAAAAGAACAATAGGTACAATTGCTTTACCTTGGTTTGTGCTGAAATCTATGTCTCTGTACCAAAACCAGGATACAAAAGAAAATTTATTTGCAAAAATCAATACATCTTGATATACCAATTAATTTTTAAACATAAATGCGAATAGCTGATTACAAAATTACAGATCTAAACAGGTTGATGAACAGGATAAACTGATTTCGGCTTCTACATTAGGCCATTAACTGGTGATGTGCTAAAAACTGGTGACTCTTTGTTGTTAGCTGCATCATTGCCACTGCTTTTTCTTCGAGGCTTAGCCTCTCCAAGCATCATAATGACATCCCTCATGGTTGGTCTGTCCTTGGGGAGCTTGGCAGTGCACAGAATTGCTATTCTTAGAACTAAAAGCATCTCTTCTACAACATGCCTGCTATTTCCTACACTGGGGTCTAATGCTTCTTCCAGTGATTTGTTGTCTCTAATCTTCATTCTAATCCACTCTACAATGTCTATTGACTCTCCAAAGTCTGGATCTAAAGGCCTCTTTCCCGTGAGAAGCTCCAACAAAACTACTCCATAACTGTAAACATCAATCTTTTCATCTACCTTCAAGGCATATCCATATTCTGCCAAATAGTAAATCATTGAAATGTCATGAATTTGTACATCTAAGGTGGAGAAAATATGAAAGCAGACAATCTTCACAGATATAAACATTTCAAGACATGCTAATTGAAAGATACTTTCTCTAATGTGTACGCTACATGTCCTGTTTGATCTAAAGTGGCTTGGAAGCTAATGTAGCTATGAACTGATAAAGTAAGATGTATAGAACTAATAACTCACCAGGGGCAATATAACCATAAGATCCCGCAACCATGGAGACTGTTTCATTCTTCTGGATCATCATCTTGGCCAAACCAAAATCTGCTATCCGTGCCTCAAGATTTGCATCAAGCAGTATATTGTTTGACTTGATGTCTCGATGGATAACGGGAGGATGACAGTCATGATGAAGATAAGCAAGTCCTTGAGCAACTCCTAGAGCTATGTTGTACCGTGAAACCCAGTCTACAAGCAATCTTGTTGCTTGTCTACCGTGCAAGGCTTCTCCTAGGTTGCCATTGTGCATGAATTCATAAACTATCATTACATCAATGTCATTATGAAGAAATCCTAATAGTCTAACAATGTTTCTATGCCTTAGTCTCCCCAAAAGATTCACCTCCCCCACAAGGTCATCACTACTTCCAACTTCAATATCAGTTCCTGTTCTCCACAATTTTTTCACTGCCACAACTGTGTTTGATTGCGGTACCTCAGCCTTATAAACAATCCCAGTGGCTCCCATTCCAATCACATTTGTTTCCTTGATGCAAGCTAGAATCTCAGTACTAGTAAAACCAAGCCTCTGAAATGCCATCAATCTCCAGGGCCATCCTTTGCTACCCTTGTAAAATCTTTCTCGGAAGCAAAACCCATCAGTGTACCATCTTATGTACAAAGATCTAGCAACCACAATCGCTATCCCAATAACTAGGATTGATGATATTCCAGTGATCCATGCTGTAATCATATGCTTTGTGCGCAAGCTTCGTTCCCTTGAAGAGTATGCAGAGTTTTGGTCACATGGAGGGAGGACACCACCACATAGGCCAACATTGCCGACAAGGTTATTTGGGTTTATAGTTCTTAGTATTCCGTTCGCTGGGACTGGGCCTTCTAGCTTATTGTATGAGACATTGAGTGCTTCAAGAGCTGGAGAAATTCCAAAGCTTTCAGGTATTTGGCCTGTCAGAGAATTGTTGGAAAGGTCAACCATGGCCAATGAAGGCATCTTAGCTAATGATTTTGGGATTTCACCAGTCAATTGGTTGTTTTGGAGGTTCAAATTTACCAACTTCTGACAAGAAGCAATGCTTGCTGGAATGCTTCCAGATAGATGATTTGATGAGAGATCAAGAACTGCAAGTGACGGACAGTCCTGGAATTGGTCTGGGATTTCTCCTTCCAAGTTATTGTTGGAGACCATGAAAGCTTGCAGGTTTGGAATGGAAAGGACGGTGGAGGGAAGAGAAGAATGGAGTTTGTTTCTTGAGAGATCAATGAAGGAAAGGGATGTGGAAGAAGCAATGTCATCAGGAATTCCACCAGAAAGACTATTGTTAGCCAATTCTAACCTTTGAAGCTTCCCAAGCTTGCCAAGACCCACAGGAATTGTCCCTGAAAGAAAATTGTTGTGAATTCGAACACGTACAAGTGAAAAGCACGTTGATAGGCTTGATGGAATTGGACCAGAGAAAGCATTGTTGAATAGTATAAGCTTGGTGAGATTGCCCTGGCTGCAAAGAGTTTCTGGAATCTCTCCAGAGAATGAATTGGATGACACATCTAACCATTGCAATGGTGAATTCTTGCCAAGGTTACTAGGCAATGGCCCTGACAAGGAATTGTTCCATAGCTCAAGTACCTCCAGCTGTGGCAAATCTCCAAAGCCGGAAGGCACAGGACCAGACAACTGGTTGCCCATCAAGTTCAGAAGTTTTAAATTCTTCAGCTGACTTATTTCAGCTGGAATTTTTCCTGACAACATGTTATCAGAAAGATCCAGCAACTGCAAAGAAGTCATATTGCCAATTGCTGCTGAAATTCTGTCTTCAAAATTGTTGTTGTAAAAGAAAACCGTATTCAATAACTTGAGCTTTCCCAATACACTTGGAATTTCACCACCAAGATTGGCCACTGCTAAATCAAGATACTTAAGGTTGGTGAGGTTTCCAAACTCTTCTGGAATGACACCTTCAAATTCATTATATCCAAGGATCATATACTCCAGTGATGAAAGTTGTCCCAGCTCTCCAGGAATTTTACCAGTGAGATTGTTCCCTGATAGACCAAGGAACTTCAACTTATGCAAGTTACTGAACGATTTTGGAACTGACCCTTCAAAAAAACTGCCTCTGAGATCAAGCATCTCTAAGGAAGAGGCATTTCCAAGATCCTCAGGAAGAGAACCTGAGAATTCATTGCTGGATGCATTTAAGGTCATCAGTCTCCATGCTCTTCCAAGGCCTAATGGAAAGTCACCATTGAAGAAATTTTGGCTCACATCAAGTTTGTTAAGTGTGGTGAGATTGGCTAAGGAGTTTGGCAATGGTGATGAAAAAGCATTGCAACACAAGTTGAGAGAGGTAAGACTTTTAAGTCTCTGTATAACATCGGATACTGTTCCACTGAGATTCTTGTGGGACAGATCAAGCTCCTCTACGGCTCCAGCTGAGTTGCATTTGATGCCAGTCCAGCTACAATGAAATGCATCCTTTACCGGTGCTTTGTCATGCAGTTTCCAATCCCGAAGAGTGTTCAATGGATCAATGAGACCTGCTTTCATGGAAAGCAAAGTCGATACTTCATCATTTACAGCAGCAGAAAAACCATAGGAGGAACAACCAATGTAGCAAAAGAAGATGAAAAGCTGGATTTTCATTTGGTTCTTGATCTTCTTCATGCTGTTTGATTAATGGCTCACTTGTCCATCATTTGCATTCTTGTGAAACGAGGCAGAGAGTAATATGTGCAGTTTGTGAGAAGTGGTTGAAAGAACAGCATATGCATGTGAATCTGTATATTATATGACCAATAAATAAACTAGAACAGTAGTTTCGGTATAAGAACTAGTCAGGTTTATGAAGTGGTATTTCAAAGAAGCTAGCAGTGTGCGACAGTGCATGTAAAGACAGGTGAAGCTTTGGATCTATTAGAAGTTTATCCGACATAAAACATGGGAGAATATGGCTCTTAATGCTGTTTAAGTTTCTACTTCTTCCTCTTTTGCTTATCCTTGTCAATTTCAAGAGGGATAATGCAGTTAATTTTTTTATTTAAAAATGTTTTTCTCTTGTTTGTTTATTAAGAATTCCTTTTACAGTAATCAAATTCTTGCTAACAAGATTGTGAGCGAAGGAATGTGAGAATTTAAAATCTTCTCCACATAATAGATCAGAATACTGAACCACAATGGCCTTAAGATTTTATATTTCTTTTCTGGCAGTTAATGTTAATAAATGTAATCATAATAATTACTGACCCCATCTCAGAGTTACTTTTCAAATTAAACTATCCGAACACTAGATCTCAGCTTCACAAATATAGACATCAGTTCCACAATCTATATTTGAGATCGACCAGATGCGGGAAACGAGAAAAAGTGAGGTAAAAATATACAAGAATATGACAACCACATTAACACAGTACTACAGTGTTAAAGTGTTAAAGGGAACTTTATTTTCAGACAATAAGCATTGTCTAAAGCATCTTTTGTTAAGCCGCTTTAAGTGTGTTTCATACTATGAGTGTGAAAATGCACTTTCAAGTTCGAGCTGATTGAAGGGTAACTTCTAAGTATGACAAAGATTCAGAAATGATGCATTAGTGGGCCAACTAACATATGGTTAATGTAGGATCCACCAAAGAACATTGATGTACTTGTGATTATCTTAACATAAAATTCCAAACCAGTCATGTGATGATGAGAATAGCTTTTAACAGAGAGAAAAATCATGTCCCTGTATATTTTTTTTTAAGTCCACTAGTAAGGGCTAGAAAGAAAAAAAGACACACGGGTGGGAAAGGGAGAAGATGAAAATAAATAAAATAAAATAAAATAAAATATAAAGATCTGAAACACCACCCATCATGCACTTGATGGTTTTAGGCTCATCAATGTTAATTATTCATTATGATTTTGATGAGGGAATCTTTCCATGTTATAAGGTGAAAGGAACTTGAAAATAAGACAAGTTCTACCACCCATTAACTTAAAAAAATTAAAAAGAATGGGCCACAAAAATAGTGCATGGTATTTTTAAACCAGTGCATAGCTTGTACACTCAATTGACCATTGGTGAAATAGTAGAAGGCAGTGCATATGCACCAGAATAAATCCTGAATTGCATCCGGGAATTAATGGTCCTTGTTTTGTCTAGACTTTAGGGTAGGTTTGTTTATTTGATTTTTTATTTTACAAAACAGAAATCAGTCCTTTAGATGAAGAAATGAACAAGTGTTAGATGAAGATATAGGAACATATTCATAATAATGAAGAATAAACAAAAGAGGAGAATTTTCAAACAGAAGAAAATGGGAGAAAAGTGCAACTCTTGATCAATCATGGTCTGAGCCTACCAACTGCCACTTCTGATATAAAATATATATTTCTTCTTTTCCTTTCTCTCTTTCAATATTCACATGCACACATGGTGTGGACTGCTATAACAAGAAATTAATTTAGTGACAATGTTTCTGCTCTTCCTATTGCTTAGATCACATCTGATGCTGAGACAGATGGAAGTCATGTGAAATAGCAGCTTCCTAGTGAAGTACATCGTTCCTTATTATTGGAGAGAGACAGATGAGAACTTCAAACATTTTTAACTAAAAAAAAACTGTTTATGATGGTTGTTCTGTTGAATTGGTCTGATGGTTATTGCATCTAACATTTCTATGGTGGAAAATGGAGAGAGGTTAGAAGTGAAAAACTTTGATTACTTGTGTCCAAATGCCTTGGTGACAAGGAAAACCAGAACCAGATTTCAGCATTTAATAAAAAAATCAAAAGAAAAAGAGAACCATTTTGCAGACAGCGAAGAGATGCCACAATGGGATCATGCTGCTCCAAATTGCACATGCAGCACGTGCATGTGACGTGGCTCAGACTTTAATTGCTTTGGAAAATCATTCCTAGGTTTACTTTGGTTGATCAAAACAATGAATTTGGGTTTCGGGCTTCCATTATACCAAGAACCCTGAATGCAAACCAGCTTCCAATTTCAATTTTCCAGTTATAGAGTTTCAAAGTTTTGATTTTTATTGATCTGATATAAAAATGCTCAATTTTGCAGTATTGTATCAGTGGAAAAAACTTGAGAATCTGGTGTACTCTTGTGATTGGGTAATTCTACTCATTGAATTCAAAATATTTTAAATACTTGTTACAATCTCAAGTATTATCTATGATAACGATACTTTCGGATCGTCTTTTTTACAACATTTTAATACTACGTGATATTCTTTACGTGATTAATTCGTATTAGTGTTTATGATTATGATTATTATTATTATTAATTATAGAATAATTTTGAACGAATCACGTAATAATTAAATGAAATTAAAATGTTGTAAAAAAAATATTATTTAAATATGTTATCGATTTATTTAATATACTATTCAATCAAATATGATATTAAAGCCGATGGAAAAAGGCTAGGATTTGCTGTAACTTCAATTAAAATCTTGGGTTAAATATGTTTTTAGTCCCTATATTTTTGGACGATTTTGATTTTAGTCCATTTTCAAACTAAGGTACAATTTAGTCCTTCAACTTTAGAAAACTCTGGTTTTAGTCCTTTTTATCAAATTTTTTTAACTTTATCTATTTGGTAAAAAAGACTAAAACCAGAGTTTTCTAAAGTTGAAGGACTAAATTGTACCTTAATTTGAAAATGGACTAAAATCAAAATCGCCCAAAAGTATAGGGACTAAAAACATATTTAACCCTTAAAATCTTCATCAACAAAAAAATTAAGGCTTAAATACCTTTTTAGTTCCCAAGTTGAGGACTGAATTTCTGTTTTGTACCCGGTTTTAAAAGTGAAGACATTGGGTCCTAAAGTTATAAAATTTGCATGAATCAAGTCCTCTCCGTTAAGTTTGCACCAACGGCGTTAATTACATGCTGATGTGGCGTGCTTTTTCCTTTTTTATCCTCTGCTGTTCAGCTTCCTCTGTTGTCCATCTTCTCTCTTCTACTATCCAGATTTTTCTCTCTCTTCCATGTTAATAGTTCCCAATTTCTTTTTTTCCTTTTTTTTCTAACAATCAAATCCCTTAATTTTTGGAGCTAATTCTCCACTGTTCCCGCCTGGCATTAACCCTCAAGCCAAATAAGGGTTTATGCAGCTGAGGCATTTTGTTCCCTCCACCGCCAACACTCCCTACAGTGGCTCCACCGGCTACCGTTTCTCCTCCGACACCTCCATTGCCAGTCACACCTCCCTCACAGTGGAAACAAGAAACGGGCCCAGATCCGAATCCGGATTGTCCAAAGAGGAATCTTTTACTACCAACGACTTCTTCACGATTTGGTTCAGCGGTGGGGTCCGCCTCTCACCGCCGTCTGCCTCTGACGCGGTGCGGAGGTAATCCAGGAAGGGCTACATTTGAGGTGGCATGAGGAAAATTGAATGAAGGATTGTCCAGAAATCAAAATTGAAACTTTTATGGGGAATTTGAATGGGCAGTGTTTAGGGATCTTGGGTGGAGATGAAAGGAGGGAAGCTTCATGATTTGTGTTTAGGGATTTGGAAAAGAGAAAGAAAAAATGTTAGGGTTGTTGTGAAAATTGGGAAGTGATAAATAGAGAGAAAAGGAGAAATAGATTAAGGGTGGTAGTGGTGGAAGGTTGCTTGGAAGAGACGCGTGATGATGAGGGAATTGACATACCTTAATTTGAGGACAAGTTTGACTAGGAAGAAAGGGAAGAACAGAGAAATGAAATGAAGTCCATGATTACGAAACAGAGCATTGTTTGAATTGAAACAGAGAGAAGTTTATGTTATTGCAATTGTTTATTTGCAACAATGGTTTCTTTGTGTATTGCTTGATGAATGCAAGTGTACATGGTGGTATTTGTTCATACCAGCGAGATCCAGACAATTCAAACACGTGCGGGGTACATGGCGATCAAGACGACGAGAGGTGTGGTTGACAGCGGCAATGGTGGCGTATAGGGGAAGCCAAGGAAGTGGACCTAGAGGAGAAGCTTACACGTGTGGCATTGGAGTGGATTTGATTGTTAGAGAAAAAAAAATGAAATTGAAATCATTAAGAGAGAAAAAAGGTCTGGACAACTAAGGATAAAAATGGAAAAGGCAAGCCACGTCAGCACACAATTAACGACGTTGGTGCAAACTTAACGGATAGGACCTGATTTATGCAAATTTTATAACTTTAGGACCCAATGTCTTCACTTTTAAAACCGGATATAAAACAGAAATTCAGTCATTATCTTGGGGACTAAAAAGATATTTAAGCCAAAAATTAATTAAGATCTTTGCTTATTACTTAGGGTTTAGTTCTCTCGTGATATTTTCGTCGAATAAAATCTCAGTTTGTAATAAAAACGAAACAATTTAAATAATAAAAAAATGTAAATTTTGATGATAGAGAATTTCATTAAAGGATTCAATTCAAAGTCTCCCTAAAAACATCCTTTCCCCACTTATAATAACAAAAAAAACTATTTATATAATTTATTTAGTTTAAAGGCTATTTAGGAAAAAAAAGGTAATATTTCTAGTCCAAATAAGATATTTATCCGGTTTATATGTGTGTATTAGAGGATTGTTGTTATGGGTGGAAATAATCAAAGGCCGAATGCTTAAACTTTAGGTTAGGTTTATGGATAAAAATGATAATTTAAATTTAGCTCATTTATTTATGAGTCAAAGGTAAAGCTTGAATTTGAGTTGACTAAATTCAATATGAAACTTAGATTTTATTCATTTAACAAATTCATGACCAAATTATATGTTCTCATTTTTTTTTTCCTTTGAATAAATTTTATTTATTAGCTTAGTTAAAAAAAAAAGTTGATAATAAGTCATGAATTTCTTTTAAAAGATTTATTTGTTTCAAAAGAAATCCTACATCAAACTAATTATGTTTATATTCTCCAAAAAATTTGAAGTGTTAAAAAAAATATTAACACATCTTTATCATAGCTAAAGCTCTCTCACGTTTCAATCCTACATTCTTAACAAATTTTTGGTAGTGTTGTTATCAAACACGTATTGAAATAAAACATTTTAAACATAATAAGACATCAAATTTTTATAATCTTAATATTTCCTTTTTATATCCTTGTATCCACTTACTTTACAATTTTAACAAGACATCAAATTTTCATAATCTCGATATTCTTTTATATATTATATATATTATAACATCTCTTTTTAATGACACAAAATTTATTAAAATAAAACATTATGTAATTGACAAACACAAAAGAGAAGTATTAAACATATCATTCATTACCGTCATCTTAAAATAAAAGTAGTACATATGCTAAAATGTATTATAAAGAAATATAAGAAACTTAAGTTTTCAAAAGATATTATAAAATGTAAGAAGTTCTAGTATATGAAAGACAAAACATTAAAAATGGTAAGTCAAATTTGATTCCTTTTGAGATAATTGAACATTGATTTCCTCAAGTAATCATTTAAAAGAAAAAAGACAACACAAAAAACATAAACATAAGAGAGGATAAGTTAAATTACAAAAGGAACATGCATATAACAAGAAAACAGATTTCATAACAAAGCTATACATTTTACATAGTCAATGTGAAATAAAACTTATAAGTAAAGATTCTTATAAACTCAATTATTTGGATAGATGCATTGATATTGAATTCATTAGAAACATTCAATTATAGTGACCTCTACAACTCTATAGAGTCATTATCAATAGGTTTCATCCTATCACACATAAGGTTAATCCCTTTCTTGTCTTAGGTCAAGAAAAAATCTCTAGACTTTGAACTCTTGCTACTCTAACCACATAACACATTCTACTATATAGGAGTTTGAATGTTTATTAGAATATCAATATATCTAATTGTTTGAATCCATACATAAATGCATACACTACACAATAAATGGAAATTCCCCATCATGAAATTCCCTACTTCAAACCAATTAACTTTACTTCATCTTTGTTAACCATTATCACATCCAACTAGGACACCACTAGAGCTCTCATGATTTAATTTGAATTTCTGGTGTCTAACGACCCAAAGTGATGCCTAATGGCACCAAGTAAGTGAGATGGTGTTGCCTGACAAGAAAACTCCTTTTCCAACAACCATTAAATTAGAGAACCCACTAAACTAGGTGGTTTTTAATGTAATGAGTGGCGCTCAACGATGTATCAGTACAAATAATCTCCCTTTTTGAGTTTTAATTGAGTAATTGGGACCCTCTTGAGATAATTCTCACTTCATAAACTTACATTTACTTAAAATTATATAATCTTAACTTAAGTTCATCTAGATTACTTAATTAAGAACTTTGCAAAGGCATTTCAAGCAAAAGACAAAATAAAAAAAATCACATTCTTCAACATTGAACAAAAATTACCAATATAATTGTTATAACAAATTAATTAAACACATAAGCTTCAAAACACCTCAAACTTCACATAATGTTTTATCTACACATAAAAACATTATAAAAACTATCACAACATATCACTGTGATTATTGATTAACACATATTCATACGAATAACTCAAAGAGAACATGCAACTAAAAAAACACCTCACATAAAAAACTAAATACTTTATAATTTAATTTAAAATAAAATGTAATTTTATATAATACTTATATATATATATATATATATATATATATATATATATATATATATATAACTCAATAAAAATAATGAATTATTTGTAACCACCTATACATATATATCTTATTTTATATTCAATTTTTGTCTTTAATTATTTTTTAAAACCTCAAAACTATCATTCTTTTTACAGACAAAGAAAGAAAAAAAAAGTAATGATAAACTATTCATGTACTACAAATTTACTACTCCACAATTTCATTACACTTAAAATTTTTCCTTTATGTAACTATGTAATCTATATTCTTTTTTTAATTTTTTTAATCATAAATTATAAATCAAATATGAAAAATAGTAATACGTCTAATTTTAATTAAATAAATATGTAAAAGTAAAAATGATATGAATACTAATTTTAACTCAGATAAACGCTGTTTTCCGCTAGTTTAATTAAAAAATATAATGATTTGTTTTCTTCATACATACTTTAAGAAATAAAAAAATAAAACGATTTTTTTCATAAATTAAATTAAAATTTAAAACCTGATTGATTTTAGACAAATTAGTTCCCATATAGACTGATTTCAATCTATAATAGAATACATTTATTTTTTTTCTTATTTTTTAAAAGATTTTTTTCAAATATGCGCACACATTCGATGATTTTGTACAGTTTTATAACATATATTGTTTTTAAAACATAACAACAATGATTTATAATTAATTGAAAAGTTTTTCTTTTGTTTTATATTACATTTTTTCTGTTGTCGGAACATAAATTAATTCTTTTACATTATTATAACTGATCTCTCTCTTTGTTTATGATAAGTTGACCAAGATTTTAAAGTTTATTTCAGCTTTAAATTAAAAGTACACTGTAAATGAAATTCCATATAATAAAAATAAAACATTACGTTTTCTTTTATATATATATATATATATAAATATATATATATATATATATATATATATATATATATATATATATTAAGAACTGAATAAAGAAAGTGCAAGTCTTATAACTAGAATTAAAATTACAAAATAATGTGACATAATGAAATCTACAAAATTTAAATTAAATTAAAACATGTTAAAATGAATCTCCTACACACAAAAACACAATCATTTTCCAAAATTCCAAATTTTGTTTCATCAACCGAATGGCTCTCTTTGTTACACATATATACCATACATACTTTGTTCTGTCAATACCCACACAACACAATGCTACTTCTCTCTTCCATTTATAATCACAATTCATCAATGGCAGCTTCTTTCCATTCCCTCGTATTCTATTCCTCACTCTCCAAAACTCTTCACACATCACGTTCATCTTCAGGTACATTTATCTATCTCCACTAACTGCATTCTTTTTTAAAGGATTTTTCATTACCGTTTCATTACATTCATGCCTTTGATAAAATTCACAATTTTGAATGTTTTCGGACTTTTGAAGTAGTATTCTGCTTGCATGGTCTGATGTTGTTCGTGGCTAACATGATAATGTTGTATTTTCAGTCCCATGTATGATTTTTCATCACAGTAGCACACACTCTTCATTCAATGGCCAATCTGTGAACCTGCCACGTTTGAGGTTATCCAAGCTAAAGCAAAATCCTCCTAAACACTTGCCTGCCATGATGATGGCCAAACCAACCATTCAGTTTATTAGGGGAACTGATGAACAGACAATACCAGATGTGAAGCTTACTACATCACGTGATGGAACAAATGGTATGGCCATCTTCAACTTTGATCAACCCTCAGTTTTTGATTCATCTCGTGAAGTTGCTGATATCACTGGTTTATACATGATTGATGAGGAAGGGGTTCTTCAGTCTGTGGATGTGAGTGCTAAGTTTGTCAATGGAAAACCCTCAGGAATTGAAGCCAAGTATGTGATGCGGACTCCAAAGGATTGGGACAGATTCATGAGATTTATGGAACGATATTCTGATGCAAACGGTTTGCAGTTCATTAAAAAATAAGTTAATATGGAATACCTTCTGTATTCTACCCTTTGTTATGTTAATTTTTTACGTTAATTCTGATTCAGAAAACATGTAAAGATGAGAGTTTTGACTAAATCTTGGCACAACCAATTTATTTAGCATTTATAAATGGGCTTACTCTTAAAGATTCCTATCGAGTTTTTTCTACTAAAACTCGTAACACCAACTTCAGTATAAATTCTGCAATCATAAATAAACCTATTGAACCAATAATCATAATGATTACTCCACAAGAGAAACTTAATAATCTGCTATTGTTCTCCATGCTACTTTGACTTCCAAGTCACTGCCACAGGGCTTCTGACCCTGTTGGAACCATTTTGTGAGTGTACCCATGTCAAATTCCCTTCTGCATAGGTCACCAAACCATCACCTTTTTTAACCCTTTTTCTCGATATAAACCATACCCTGTAAGCCAAGCTTTGATTCACTTGCTTAAATACAAGCCGCTTGGGTTTTACTATCACTTTTACTCCCTCAGGTGCCTTAACCTCCACTGAGTAGATGGAGTTTGCATTTCCCACATTTGTTAGTCTCCTGATGAACATCTTTCTCCTCTCCCCAGCCTTAAATATCACTGAGAATGAGGGATAGTTAAGGCTGAAGCCTCTATTCATCTTCAAGACTCCATTGCAACTCACATTTCTGTGTGTGATGCTGAATATTTCTGACTTTGTGTATCCAAGGCTGCAAAGGTGGATGATATAATCATCTGGCCTGATGTCATACACAAGTCCAGGGTTCAATGCTCTCTGTGGATTCACATGTCCAGCTCCCATGTCAAAAACTCCTGCTGGTTGGTTTTCATCAAGAATAGGCCTTCCGGTGTGGTCGGTTACCTCGGCTGTTGTCATGATTGCAGATTTGATGGCTGCAGGGCTCCAACTCGGGTGAGCCGAGCGAATGAGAGCAGCAATTCCACTAACATGAGGGCATGCCATTGAGGTACCAGACATGACAGAGAAGTTAACTCTTCTAGAATCTTCTGGAAGGCCTGTAGGACCAAGATTCTGAGGCCATGCAGCAATGATGTTCACTCCTGGAGCTATAACATCTGGTTTGAGGATTGAAGGGTTTGTATAACTTGGTCCTCTAGCTGAAAATCTTGCCACTGCTGGAGCTCTAGACTTCCCTATCACAGTTCCTCCAAATTCAATCCTTGCAAGAGGCCTTCTTGTGGAGTTTATGTAATCTTTCAAGGTAACTGCTTCATCAAATCCAATCAAAGTTGCAGGCAAGACATGAACATCAACTGAATCCTCTCCCAAGTTTATCTCCGTGTTGGCGAGGATCATAGCAACACCACCAGCCTCCTTCACCACTTGTCCCTTCTCTGCTCTTCCGTTCACGCCTCGATCGCAGACCACCATTTTGCCTTTAACTTTGTCCCTTGGAAGAGACCCTCTGAGGCAAAATTGACTCTCGGTGTCCCCTTCAGACAGATAAACCAGTTCAAGTTCTTTTCCATTGCTCATTGGATGGTTCAGTGGGTACATGGACTCTCCATAGAGCATTTGTCCATTTCCCATGCGAACTGTGGCTGGGAATTTCCTGTCTAGTGTGCTTGCACCGATGGTGGCAATCCAAGGAGCCTCATTGGCAACAGACATTGCCGTAGGACCATTGTTTCCCGCCGCACATATCACCGAAATCCCATGTTCCATTGCTCTAAAGCTTCCAATGGCAATGTTATCATCATATAGAGGCGTAGAGAAACCACCTAGAGACAAGGAGAGAATGTCCACCCCATCTCTGATTGCCACATCCATTGCAGCCATGATGTCTGAGTTATAGCAGCCGTTGAACCAGCACACTTTGTACACCGCAATGTGGGCACCAGGAGCCATTCCTCTTGCCACGCCAGAGGCGTAACCAAACACACTCGCCAAAGGCACAGGCACTCCTCCAGCAGTGGACGAAGTGTGTGTACCATGCCCAGAGGAATCTCTTGGAGAGAGATATTCCGGAATTCTAAAAGGTGACACTGAAGAATGGCCTTTGGTGAAGTACCTTGCACCAATAAGTTTCCTGTTACAATTGGAAGAGTTAAAGGCCTTCCCAGCTTGGCATATACCCTTCCATTTCTTGGGAACCGGGGGCATTCCTTGATCATTGAAGCTGGGACTCTCAGGCCAAACTCCAGTATCAAGCACCCCAATTATGGTTCCACGGCCGAAACCGGATTGGTACCAACCATTTTCTCTAGCAGGGTTCAGTCCCAAGAACTTGTAAGAGTAAGTGGTCTGCAGCGGGAGCATGCTATCAGGCCTAATTGAGATAACATCAGGCAAGTTCTTGAGGTACTCAAGCTCAGACTCGGTTAACTGAGCTGCAAAACCATCCATGGCGGAACGGTAAGAGTAGAGAAGGCGCGAAGAAGGGTCGTCATCGGAGGAAAGGGTTTGCTGGATGAATGAAAGGTGCCATTTGAGCTTGGAGGTGAAAGCAGAGCTGGTGATCCCATGAGGGTGTAGCTGAACTATGTAAGTTCGAAGCGTTTCTGCGTTGATGAGGGGGAGAGTGAAGAGGAAAAGGGTGAGGAAAAAGAGTTGAATTTTGGATTTGGATTCCATTGGGTGTTGTAGTACGAGGTTGTGTTGTTGTTGTTGTTGGTTGGTGATGCATGATAGCGTGGAGGGGTATTTGAAGGTATTGAGAAGAATTCAAAACTGGAGAAGGTAAGCGTTGTTGATAGAAAGCTCGTGAAATATGAGAGCTCTTCATCACGAGGATCCTTTGTTGAGAGAGAACTCCCAAACTAAATTTCACTGAGAATTCGGGAGCCGAAAGCTCGCAGTAAGTGTCACGAGATGTTTTACTTCCCTTTAATAGGAAAAACAAAAACTAAGTAGCCGTTTCTTTCAAATTCTGTCAATTCCATTTTACCAAAATATTACTCTTCTTTATTCATTTACACTTTCTTTCTTTTTTTTTTCCATATAAAGGGAGAAAGAAAACAATGATAAAAACTGTATTCATTTATTAAACTTGTATGCTTTAGATTTGTTATTTGGCTCCTTCTCTTCTGTCTCTCGTGCTGGGTGTATTTCAGTGCATGCTCTTCTTTCTATGACGGTTTAACTTTAACCTTTTTTTCTTTTCTTTTTTAACTTTGCATTTGTTGCCTTGAATAATTACATTTAGCCCACTTTTTGTTGTTCTATCGTGTGTTTGGAAGAATTTAATTAAGTTTTATACAAGTGTTTATCAAGTATTTGGAAAATGTTGTAAATTAATATATATGATATTCTAATAAACTTGTTTTTGTTTACTCGAGAAAAAAAAGAAATTAAAACGAAGGAAATAAAATTGTATAAAAAAAATTGTTAAAATATGTTATCTTCATTCATCCTTTTGTTTAGGAGAAAGATAAAATAATTTGGTAGGTCCACCGCCTCACCTCTTTCATCCAAATGGTGAGAAAAAAAAAGGGAAAGAGTTATTATTTGATATTATTGCTATATTCAGTTTACTTTTCTTTTTTCTCTAACAATTTATAAATTATTTTATTTTATACGTATTTATTATTCTTTTCCAACAAAGGTGGAATAGAAAGAAAAAAAAAAAGAAGGTATAGGATAAATAGTTTCACTCATGAAAGATGTAAAATTGAAGTGAAAAGACTTATATTTTTAAAAGTTTATACGGAAAGACACAACATCAATAACAACACAATCGAGTCAAATCACATAGAAGATAATCGGTTAATGGGTCTTTCATTTTTATAAAATGTTCTATTTTCTCATTTTCATCCAATGTAGGTCCAAACAAAGTCTACATTAGATAAAACAAGAGATTAACATGAATTTATATACACATAAAATACCTTCAAGAGATTTTTTAGAATGATACCAAAAATAAATATGTAAGAATTTGATCCAAATTATAAAACTAAGAGATGTAATTCTATTCTCTTTTCAATTATAAAACAAATTATTTATAACTATTTATATGGTATTCCATAAACAATCATTTTTATTTTACTCAATCGGACACTACTAGTGGTCCATCAATATAAAGTTTATAGATAAAAATATAAAATATTTGAAAAATGAGATATAATAAGTTCTGAATTAATGTACATTCTTCAATGCAGGAAGAAATTGCTGCAGTGCGACTTCCCTATTAGTATCTCTGTCTCCTAACAGCACGTAAATGGTATGATAAATTCTGAAGTTTCACTATCGATATAGATTTATCAAAAAATTAATTAAGTGTTATTGATAAATGCCATATGACTCATTTCCTAGCAGTCCACATTACACTAAGAAGATTGTATCATTTTCAACAACTATATATGCTCTACATTTTTATATGAACATTTGATGCTTGTGATGGAATTAGGTAATTTTTTTTTAAGCTACCTAATGGTTGTTATTCATTGTAATATTATCTTCTTTTCATCCATAATCAACAACCTCAAAACATGTATCTAAAGTTATTCTTTAAGAGTAAGTGGAAAATATATTTCATATTCACTTTAAAAATTGTGAACCTTATAATCAAATAATTCATTAGACTTTATATATTTGATAGCAAACTTAAAGAAAATTTAATATTTTACGTATTTGTCTAGAAAGGCCTTGTGTGTTTAGATAATGAAAAATAACTTCATGTAATTATTATAAGATAAAAGTGACAAAAAATAATCCTTTTATTTGTTTTAAATAGTGAATTCCTTGTATTTATTGTTGGTTCTGTATCTCTTTTTTTCTTCCGGCATTCCTTAAATTAACATATCCTCATTTTAACATGTCACCTTCTTTGAACAATTGTTCCCCAACTCTTTTTTCACCTTTGTTGTCACATAAACATATATACATATGTGTTTTAAAGTAAAACAGTATATGAAGAACTGTAGAGGGTCTGCTGAAGCAGTGTGGACAAAACTGGCTCCCTTCTCTCCTTTCATACTCATAGCAAGGCCTGCACTGGCCAAAAATAAGTAACTATCACCACAAATCTCACGTACTTGTGATGGGTTTATAGAGGAAAAAACTTACTAAGAAAATAGAATACCAATGATATCTAAATCTAATGATATAAAGAGTTATACAATTTTCAATTCAAAATTTCAAGACAATGGATCAATGACTCTTCATTTTTATATATTGTTTTATTTTTTTATTTTTATCCAAAATAAAAATTAGACTCATACTTAAATTTTTAACCATTTAATCATTCGGGTTCTTTAAAGGCTTGTGTTGCACCAAATATTATAATGACATAATAGTACTTATACCGTATATCCATACGGTTAGTCAAAGGCCGTCTGGTCAAAGTAAAGCGAACAGTGTCAAATTCCATACAACCTTAAGTACAATTTCTAATCAGATTTATTAGTAAGTTTTGCTTATTAGATATTGATCATGATTACGATCCTGTTAATCATAATTTCATCTCGAAACTTATAAATACAAGTTTCAAGTAAAAAGGTAAATGATTACATTTATTGTGAACTTAAAATTTTACTATGATCTTCATTTGTTAAATTACTCATTTGAGTGTGAAAGTGCCTTTTAACATATATCCGTCCGTAAACTTGAAGTCTAAGCATCAAAGATATAGAAAAGTAAGACTATGCATACAAGACAACATGAGCGAACCAAGAAAAAAGTGTAAATGAATGTTGAACTGAGATTCTCGAGCCCATACCCAAAAGAGTATTATTAATCAAAGTGTTTTATGAAAACGAACACACACTCACAAAGAAAAAGGCCTTTGACAGCAAATGTTTTTCTTAGTGTATTTCAATGGATGATGTCTAATGCAGGGAGTGGCAGATGGAAGAAAAAGAAAGAGGATGGATGGATGACTGCAAATCTTGAAATTGCAGCAGGGCAATTTGAGGCCTGAACCTGATGAAGATGAAGATGCAGCCATGAATGCTTCCTGCAGTACGATGAACAAAATAATATATAACAATGATGGCCACCCCTTTATTGATATTTTCGCCACTGTGTAAATGTGGATGCTAATTATTGCAGGTTAGATGAAGAAGGCAAACCACCTTCAAGGAAAGTAGTACATGTAGCATCTAGCAAAATCAATACATATAGACTACTCCGGATTGAGACAAACATTCCGGAAGACAATGGCTCAATCATTGTTAGTGTTTGTTCCAGATTGGACATCCAGGAACACAAACATGTTTGATAATCTGGAATATACTTTTAGATCTAGAGACAAAATTTATATTGAATATTCTGAAATACGTGTTTAGATTTTGAATTGAGTTATTTGGAATGTATCACTATACTTGAAAATGTATTCTTATTATCCATCAGCTTTCAAAAATTAGGCTCAGCCTTATTTGAGTTAAATAACCTAAATTATATGTTATTTTTTACTTCTTCGACTCATGGTAATATCGGTATTGTAAAAGCATCAGACAATACCTTGCATTTTGTAAGATCATGCGAAAGGTTTTCCCAACATTTTAAAATAAATTATATTTAAAATAAACATTTTAGAATTTCTAACATCTCTATTAATAAGCAAGAAATAATTTTTTTTTAACCCTTAAAAGACAGTATCTCAAGGAAAGGTTTAAAACATTTAAAAGAGACCTATTAATAACCAAGGAAAAAATATTTCTTTGACACTTAAATACGGTCTCTCAAGGAAAGGCTTAAAACATTTAAAAGATAACGTCTTTAATTTCTGAAAAAAAAAAAACTCTTTAAAATTTATAACCTTTTCCAATTTTTTCTATAATGGAAAGATTGTTTTCTCTGTTAATATAATTTTTTTTATTTACGTTTAATTATATTTTAACTTTTAATAACATTAAAATAAAATACAAACTATTAAAAAGTAAGAGAAACAGTACAATAACTTTAAAATTCTTCTATTATTTATTTTTTAAATCTTTTATATATCAAATAAATTATAAGTTTCAAATATATAACATTTATAAACATTTTTGTCCTATTAATAAAGTAAATCGACAATAATAATTATCGAAAGTCAGAATTCACTTAATATCACAACTAATTATGAATTTTTGTAAAATTCAATGTTTGTTAATTATTCTTAACCAGTGTCCTATCTGAATGCATATTTAATATTTTCTTTTTGTTGTTTATCCATATTGCTAGCCATACTTTTTCAGAATCCCTCCTATATATTTCTGTAAAAGATTTCTGGACGGTATATATTTGGTTATCCGATTTATAGCACTGCCTGATATCCATGGTTGAGGAATCGGTGAATAGAAGCCTCATGATGCAGAGACTAGTTGTGGTTTACCAAACAGGAAAAGCCATCAATAAGCAAAAGCCATCATAATAAAAGACTAAACAGATAGATGGATGATATTAATGCAGGAGTGACCTCGTGCAGTACATTAGCTCTTCAGATGTCGCGTTGCCAAATGCCAAGAGTGTGTGGTACATGCCATGCCATGCCATGCCAGAGCTCCCAACTGAAAAACAGAGTCATGCATGTTTCTTCCATTCAACTCCTTTGTGTATACCTGCATGTGTATCCAGCTGATTGGCTTCCTGGGTCTTGTGGAGACACTGACAAAACAAAAAGCCAGAAACTAGTAAAGCAACAAAAACTTATTCTCCTTGTTTTCAGTGTCAGGTTCCCTGAACAAATCAAATTTTCCATATTTACTACCTACAAGAATCCCCTTTGTAGCAGTGTTTCAGTAAGACTGAATTGTCATCCACTCATTATTTTCAAGTCCTCTTCCTCCTGCTATGGTAGTCTCACTTTTCTTCATGTAGAAAATTTTAACACAATAACAACCTTTATGTTTTGTATAATTTTCAAATTATTTGTGACCTTTGAGAGAATATAAAAGAATAAATAAATGGAATTCAAATTTCATTTATCAAATATTAAAGAGCCAAATCAAACATTTGACATCAAATACATTATTATATTATTGATCATACAAACGAAATAAATTATTGATTGTGATATTTTAGGCAATAAAGTTTTTTTTGCATAGCCTTTTATAATCACTTTCCCCGCACATCGCCTCATTGCACAGTCATACTGAACAGAGAGAAGGACATTCAGACACATACAAGCTAGCAGAGTTTTCACTACAGTATGATATCCCAAGTCCTAGATAATTTCAGTGAGAAATCTACGCCAATTTCCTTTTTTTGTACATTCAAATCCTAGATACCACAACTAAGGAAATCAGAATACTCTCATCTGTCAACTGAATTAAAGAGTACATTTCATATGCGCCCAATTTTTGTTTCTAATTCTGAATAAAACAATAAGGGATCAGAAACAAGAGTTATTCAAATCAGAATCAAAAAGTAACGGTGGTTTTCATTAGATGCATGCTTTATCGGGTGATGCAATTAGCCAATCAAACAGTTGAAGGCCTGAAACAGTATATTAATACCACCCAATATGTTTGCATCATTTAGCTAAAAAAAAGACAAACAACTGGTAAAATATAGCAAGTGAAAACATTTTTTTTCAAGGTTATCAAAATAGAGTAATCTAATAACCACAATCCAAATAAGGCCAGTAACAATGTAGGCAACTCTGATAATGCAGCTGCCAAATGATATTATCATTCATTGAACACTTCCGCTCATTGATAACCATAATTTTGTTTATATTTCCTATATGAATCAAGGGGGGGAAATATAAAGTAACAAAGAAATTATTAATTTAGGAAAATACATCTAGAAATACATAAGACAGATATCAGAAAAAAAAAATTATATAACAAAACTGTAGAAAGCAGCGAATATCTCTCCATGCTAGTGGTTTTCAAAGAGAAAGCCTGCTCAGTAAACTCAGGTACATGCTCTGGAGTAGGATCGTAGCAACAACCCAGCAATTATTTTATAGCTTTAATTCTTCCCTAATTCAGGGAAACCATTTGAGTCAGTAATAAAACACATCTAAGAACCTACAGATGCAATTTTTACCTCCCCTGCCTGAATCAAGAAGTATCCCTTTGCTCATTTTTCCAAGAATTCTTTGCAGCCTCAGAAGACAAATCACTGGAATCCGCATTTCCATCCTTGGGTTTAGAAAAGAAGGGATCCCATTCATGAGGTCCAACCTCGCGCTGTCCCGCATCCAACAACGCATACTTCCAACTATTCTCCTCAATGAAATTATCATCGGTGCGACCTTCCATGATGTCCTTCCTCAAATTGGTAACCTTGTCAATCACAGCCTGTACCGAAACATCAAACGCATCTTTAAGAGTCTCAAGTTTGGATCGAGGATCCGCGTACACCAATCTAGGGATCAAACTAATGACCTCCTCTCTCATGATCCTGACTTCCTCCTCGGGAATCTGTCTAAGCCTCTCTTCTATACTGACATTCCTCTTCCGAATATCGTCCTCCGGAATGAACACCGAGTACTTAGTATAATTCTTGGGAAGGTGCCAAGTGTATTGAGTGTAAGCCGAACCCGGATGAAAAAACACAGGTATACACCCAGCTAGCATTGAATCAAAAGCAGATCGTCGGGTATAGGAATCCCCTTGAGGCTGAAGGCAGAAAAGTGACCCTTGAAACATCTGCATTATGCTGCTCGGGGAATGACACTTACTCTCCCCGAAATCACACTCCAACAACTTACCCAACTTGGATCTCTTACACTGATCAATAATCTGCCCCCGAATCGATTTCGGGTTATCCGGACGCGGAGCCCCGGCGAAAGAAAACAACCACTTCCTCTCCAACCTCCGCATCCTCTCCTGCCAAATGAACACATCATCATCCTTAGCAGGGTGAAAATAGGTGGGATAAGGAATCCCAAAATCATTCGCATTCCAGGGACTCGACTCCACCACAAGCATGGACATGTTCCGCGCCGCAGGTAGAAACAAAAGCTTGTTCCCCCAATCCGATTCGTCCTCAGTGAGTCTTCTAAAATCCCACGTGATCCTCCCCGCCACGAGAAAATGGTCCCTCCCGTTCATGATCTTCCACTCGGGCCTCCTCACAAGCCAATCAACGAGATCAAGCGACGCAGAGTCTCTGACGGATATGTTATAGCCCCAGAGGTAGCGGGCGATGTCGAAGCCGGCGTAGAAGGGGACGAAGAATGCAGCAGCAAGGGAAGGGTCCTGAGTGAGGCAGTCGTACTGTTTCATCCGGTTGCTGAAGATGACGTCAACAACGAACTGATTGGTAGCGTACCAGCCGGTGTCAGAGAAGACGCCCTTAACGTTTTCCAAGGGGGGGCCGAGGCCGGCGTTGGTAGTGAACTTGCACATGTTGGTCCAAAGGGAAAGCGTTCTGCACTTCTTCAACATGTCCTCGTTGAAGCGGGAGGGGAGGTCGTGGACGTAGATGTAGCGGCCTCCACACCTGTCGGATTTGTTGAGGGCGGTCTGGAGGGCACGTGCGAAGGGAAAGGAGGGTGGCGGAGGGGCTTCGATTAGGGTTTGGGAGCCGAGGCTTTTGCGAGGTTGCTGAAAGGTGACGGTGATAGGGGTTAGTTTGGGGGATTGGTTTCCGAGAACGGCGAAGTGGAAGTAGAGGAGGAGGAACCAGAAGAATGCGGAGAGTGTTGCCAGGAAGCATATGCGGGAATTAGGGTTCCTGGCGGAGGGTTTCTCCATCTGGTCAGGGAGAATGGCCGCCACGGGGCGCCGTCTCATTGGACTTCGAATCCGATTCCGATGGAACTCCGGCCACTCATCGAAACCCTACGGAGGATAAGGGATGTGAATGTGGATGAAATCAGAGGATTGAAGAATGCATATTGGACGATATCTATGGCGGATTGAGATGAAAGAAAAAAAAAAGTTCAGAGTTTGAAGAAATGGAGAGTTTGGAGATCAACAACGTGCGCTGGTGGCAACTGTCGCGTGTCGGTGCCTTCGTATGTTCCTCTAACACACACCTCCCGTCGCGTGTCGGTTTCCCCAAAACTATTTACTATCTTTACTAATTTTATTATTTTATTATTACCTATACATATATATAATTAACGAGTGATGATTGATAAAAAAATAAATGGGAAATGAAAAATAAATAGCTGGTTAATTACTTTTAAAATGAATTATTGGGTAGTAGTTGTAATTAC
The DNA here is from genome assembly GCA_027742785.1 of Vigna reflexopilosa. Taxonomy (NCBI): domain Eukaryota; kingdom Viridiplantae; phylum Streptophyta; class Magnoliopsida; order Fabales; family Fabaceae; genus Vigna; species Vigna reflexopilosa. The sequence goes on along the minus strand of CM050914.1, from coordinate 8,867,527 downwards.
TGGTTCAGTTAATAATAATTGTAATTATTGAAATATTAATGAGTTTATATAGTATCTCTTATAGCCATGAGCCACAAACAAAATACGATTCAAGTCATGATTAAAAAGATTTGGACTCATTTAACAATTATTTTAACAATTATATTTTACGACATATTATATATCATTATTTTATTGATTTGTATATACGTATCAATCTTAAATTACATAAATAATTATAAAAAATTTGTAAAAAAAATTATTAAAAATATATTTTCAATTTTGATTGATAAGTAACTTTTGTCTTTTACACTTATATTTTGTTATTATGAGTGGAAGAATTTTTCACCGTGAAAACGTTAGAGCTGGGTTTATAAAAATAGTTAACACTTGATTACATTTGACTCGTAAAGAAATTGTAAAATGTTTCTCCGTCGTCTTGAAAGAGAGGAAATCTAGGAGAAAGAATATAGAACAAGAAAAAGTAGTTCATTTTGTTTTATTCTACCGTTTGGAATGGGATGCTGGAAAAATAATTTAATTTTACTATTCACGGTAAAAATATTAGAAGAGTAGAAGTACAATTTTATAAATGATATTTTATTGTTTTATTTTTGAAAATTACATTATAAATAGGAAAAAAAATAGTTAATAGAATTTCATCTTATAACAGTTATCATTTTTTTTAAAACTATTCTCTTTTATTTCTTTTGATTTTTAACTCTTTTATTCATCTCTTTATAAACCAGACAGATATTATTATAGGAGTACTAATTTATAGCAGAAGAATTTCATGCAATAAAAATTATGATTGGAGTAAGTTCTTTTTTTCTTTTTGAGTTATTTTAATTTCTGTATGTAATATTTTTACGATTATATATGACATAAAAGAGTTCAAGATGAATGTTTGTAAGTGATTATTAAGATATGTTTAAATAATTAATTTAATTTGTTTTAGATAAAGTACTTGTGAGAGTTAAAATTTTAGGAATATAGTAAATCAAACTTAATTCAGGTAAGAAAAAATTGTTAATTTGTAGTAGTGTTTGATTGAATAATCGAATAGTAGAAATGTTGTCATTACAGTTTGTATTGTAAGAAATGTAGCATGTTGATTTGATTAGTGTAACTAAATTGTTATTGGATTTTTTTTTAAGAAATATGATATTTAGAAGTTTATATGATTGCGAGTTATTAGTTTTACTTAGATATATTATTTTGATCAATTGTTTCTATTTAAAGATATTTTTGAACTAAATTATAATGGATAATGATATTTTGATAACAATTTTTTTATAACATTTTAACGTTATTTATGTATTATTCTGTAATTGGTCTATATTGGTGTTTATTATTATTATTATTGATTGTGGATTAATTTTGGACCAATCACAGAATGATACGTAAATGATATTAAAATATTGTCAAAAAAATGTTGTCAAAGTATCATTATCCAATTATAATATTTATAACACGAGAAAGAATTAAAACTATAAAGATTAATCAATTGATGATCTCATATGTCATGATAGTTTTTATAATTATGTAAACTTATTGGATGAACCAATCAATTGTTGGATATGAATGAAAAATTTAGTTTCTAGAAACCTATAAACAACTCACTCGTTAGGCAAGCTTACTGAAAATGGCTCCGGAGAATTTAAGTCGTTAGGCAAGTGATAGTCAAAGTATTTTATGAAAATCCAATGACCTTAGAGTAGTTGGATAATTAATCAAGTTTTTGTCTAGTTAGACAAATTTATGTGATTTTGCTTATAGTGTATGGTAGTTAGGTAAATCAAAATTCCTTAATTGAGCAAAAATAAATTAATAAAAATTTAGTTATTACAAAAAAAATTGGTCATTGAACGAATCAAGACTTGTTAAGTAAGTTAGGGTTCTCGCTAAACAAACCTTAGTTTTTGAGAAATTCACAATTTAATCACATAGAACGAACTTGTATACCAATGGAACGAAAGGGAGAATTTTAAGTATAAAGTAAAATATTGAGTGTGTGTGGAGTTTGGAGTTTTGAAAATCTTCTTTGGATATGTGTGGTCCGATAAGTTTAGGTATTTTGTCAAAATCGATTGTTAGATGTTATTTGATATGCATATATGATTGATGTTAATGTAGTTATTTTTAAGAATAAATACTACACTGAGCGGTTTTTAGGACATGTATTGAATAAGAATTTTAAAGATGGTGTTATTCTTACTCTACTAAGATTGAACTCAGGATAAGTTCCAGGTCTAAGAAGGTAAAACTCTTATTTTAAGTATTCTTAAAAACAATGTCACTAATTTTTTTAATACTAATATATCTTTATTAAATTAATTATAAAATTATATTTTAATTAAATTATTATGAGTGAAAATTAATTTTTATAATAAATTGTTCTATTAATAAAAAAACTTTGTTTTTAAATTTGTTTTAGGTCTCCCAAAATTATAATATATTTTAACATATATAATTTTATTAGTAAATAAAAGGGTTTCATTCACTAATGAAAAAACGTTGTTTAACGTCGGTTATTTTGGACTTTTAACGTCTACTAAACAACCGACGTCATTGCCGGTGACGTCAATGGGACGTCAGACATGAATATAATTGATGTCTATAATGACGTCAGTCAGTGCCATGTCCGACGTCACTAAACGTCGGAACTGGACGTCTAAAGACATTATATAGACGTCGGTCTGAGCAATAACCGACGTCGAAGAGGTACTATAGACGTCGGTGTATACATTAACCGACGTCTAATACAGTAGTTGTGTTTTAGTGCAGTTTTGTTCCCGTCTTTGGATAGCCTAGTAGCACAATCTCCTTTTGCTAGTTTCCCCCGAAAAAAAGCTTGCGTCTTTTGAATTTCTTATGGCATTTCAACCCAAAACCGAACTTGGGTTGTTGCTTAGTTTCATTTTCATCCGCAAGAGAAAAAAATCACGGTGAAACGATAACTAGGCAACGACCCAGGGTCGTTTTTGGGTTGAAATGACCAAAAGAAATTCACAAGACGCCGTTTTTTCTGGGAGGCAGCTAGCAAATGGAGAATGTGTTACTACGTTACCCCAAGAAAGGAACAAAATTGTACTAAAACACAACACAAAGAAAGCAAATTTTAATCAGTTGAACCAGAAGATAATCGATGAAAGAATAAACAAAGTTTAAACGGTAAGCATAAAAAAAAACCACCTGGGATGCAATGCCGGAAGAGAGAAAAAGAAGAGGAGGAAGACGATAAAGATATCAGAAACAATAATGCAATGCCGCAAGAGAGAAACAAGAGAAAAAAGAGAAGAGAGGAAGACGATATCAGAAACTGAATGCCGTGAAGAGTCTGCGGTTTATTTAAAATGAAATTGAGCGTCGGTTGCTTGCGACCAAGTTAACATTTAAACTGACTTTTTGAATGCCCATTAGATGCCGGTTGTGAAGGGGCACCGACGTCTAGAGCGCTGAACCGACGTTTCACTTCCTGTCAGGGACGTAGACGACAGTTGTGAAGGGGCGCTGACATCTATAATAATATAGACGTCGGTTTTCTGCTGTCGGACGTGGAAGTGCCTTGGAGTTTGATGCACATAATTAATTACAGGCACATAGACGTCGCGCACCCAAAAATGCGACGTCTATTTTGCAGAAAATTTTTGTCTTCCCGCCTTTTGGACAAGCCATAGACGTCGGTTTTTTACAACCTGACGTCTAATAGCCTGGGAATCAGGTGACCAGCATTAATTGCACCCAAGTAGACGTCGGCCCCCATCACAACCGACGTCAAATACGCATGAGAAGTCTGTCTTATCGCCTATCTCATTATATTGGACATCGACTTACAGCAGAGCTGACGTGTACTGCTTAATAGACGTCATATTACCTTGAAATCGACATCTAGGTTACCATCTTATTTACGGTAATGCCACCGATCATTATATGATGTCGGTGGAACTCTAACAGACGTCTATGAACTGACGTTGAACAGTGTTTTTCCACTAAGTTTATTTTAGGACTTTCAAACATTTGAATCGTCCCTAAACTCACATAACCAAAGATATTAGACGATGAAAGTTATGATACGGAAACGGTATGAAAAATATCATATTTTATAGATAGGAAAAATTTACCTAATTACATAAAAAGATTTGATTTTTGAAAAATAACTTTGTGAGGAGGGAAGTTATAAATATATATATATATATATATATATATATATATATATATATATATTAAGGGTGTTATAAACTATACTTAATATATATTTCTTAAAACACAAATCATTTTATTATCATTATAATTATTTTATTTTTTATATTAAAATTTTTATAATATAATATTTAATAAAAATTACATCGTTATAATTTGATGTAATATCACTTTAATTATCTTTTTAAACATGTGAGAGAAGAAAAGCAAACATCAATCATTATTAGAATTATCAAACTAAATAATCATGAAGTAAATCTTTTTGGACTAGATTGGTCTAGAAATTAAAAGCTTTAAACTAATAATTATATATATAAAAAATCAACTTATATATAACTTAATACAACTTAAGTTGAACTCGTGATGAACTAATCTACATATTAAGACGTATTATGTTATAAGAAAACTTCATTGACTTGTATTACAAGTTACATACCCATAACAACCCAACTTACGATGTTTTAAACTTTTATGTTACTTATTTAGCATTTGATTAAATATACGAGGCTTCCAAGTTTGAATTTTTATGTTGTTTAAAAATTCTATTTACTTATATTATTAAAGTTTAATTTTGTAAAGTGAAAAACTTTAAATTCCAATACATGATTAATTAGTCTTTTGTTCAATACTTTTTATTTTTATATTGTTTATAGTTGTGTTATGGTGACAAACAAGTTCAAAAATCAGTGGGAAGTAATTTTCTATTTTTGTGAGAATTTTTTCATATAAGAATTGATTTTATGTAAAAGTTTATTTTTAATTTTTTGGTGGTCAAATCTGTTAGGTACAAACAAAGTCTCACATTAGATAAAACAAAAGATAGACATGGGTTTATATACACATAAGATACCTCCATTGATAAGAGGTCTTTTGGAGTGGTACCAAAAGCAAATCTGTGAGGGCTTAGCCCAAAGCGGATAATATCTTACCAGTATGGAGATAGGTGGCCGGTGGCAGATAGTCAGATGTATCATGAGAGGTGGAGAGCAAGAGATGCTCAGTGTGTGACCATGGATCGTGCTGCAGGGGAGGTGGAGAGAACCATAGTCCTTTGTTTTATTTTTATTCCCCGTAATATTGTAAGTGCTACGACTATTTAAAGCCCTTCAATTATCAATGAATAACAGACTCAATTTTAGAAAAATATATAAGTGTGTGTCGTGAGACTTTTCTTAATAGTGGTATCAGAGCTTTATGAGTATTGAGAAAGAGAGAGAGGAGAGAGTCAAACACCATGAGAGAAAAAATGAGTGCTTGATTTTTTTTAGATAGATGGCAAAGGTTGTCAATGGTATGAGTGTGCCACAATTGACGAGAAAAATCAATTATGATAATTGGTGCCTACAGATGAAGGCGTTATTGAGATCCCAAGATGTTTAGGATATGGTGGAAGATGGGTACGTTGAACCCGATGAAGACGAACATCAGACGGTGACACAGATAACCGTGTTGAAGAAATCACGTGCAAAAGATGGGTCAGTTTCTCTACAATGCAGTAGATGAGTCGAGATTCAAAAAATAGCGAATGCCCTGGGAGATATTAAAGATTGCTGATAAAGGTGACAACTGCGTTAGACAAGTCTAAATACAAGCTCTTAGAGGAGAGTTTGAACAATTGAAGATGGAGTCCAAAGCGCATATAACCGAGTACATAACTCGGGTGGAGAAGGTAGCCAACCAACTCGGCAGGAATGGAGAACAAATGTCATCTAGTCGGGTTGTGGAAAAAATTTTGAGATCCCTTACAAAAGATTTCGAAAGTATCGTGTGCGCCATCGAAGAATCGAAGGACTTGTCGGTTCTCACAGTGGATAAACTTGCTAGGTCATTAGAAGCCCACAAACAAAGGATAAGGAGTTGGGATAATCAGGTTGAACCCGACGATCAAGCACTACAGGTACAGTTTGACTCGAATAAAACTCGGATCCGAGGTCCTGACGGTAGAGAGCGAGGAGGCCGAGGACGAGGTAAAGAGAAAACCGATCAGCAAAATTGGCGTGACCGAGAACAAGGGAAAGACTGAGGAGATTGTTCAGGAGTGGAATGTTTTAAGTGTGGCAAGTACGACCACTATGCAAACGAGTGTAGATCAAACAACTGTTACAACTGTGGCAAGGCTAACCATATTGCAAAGTATTGCAAGACCGAGACAAAAGGGGGGACAAATCTCCTTATTGAAGATGCAGAAGAACTGTTGTTGGCAAAGAGCTCGGGTGCAGTGGACATGGAGAGCTCAGTCCCAATAATGGATGAAGTGGGCTTAGTAAATGGTGCGATAAATGTGGAGAAGGCAAACGTGGAGAAGAAACTCAATCAAAAAGATGAAGAGATTCAATGGATAGGGAGGCTTCTGGATGAAGCTAATGAAATTATGAATAAACAAAGGGTTGAGCTTGAGGAGCTGAAGAAGTCGGATGTTGGACCATGCTTGAAATCAAAGACTAATGAGATTTCTACCAACTCGGTATGGTATCTAGATACTAGGACAAGCAATCATATGTGTGGAAACGAGAACTTTTTTCATAAACTCACCTTGGTGGAGACCAAATTTGTGTCTTTCGAAGATGACTCTAAGATGGTCGTGTAAGGACGTAGAACAATTCAACATATGGAGAAAAATGGACGAGTTTGATAGATTAAGCAAACAAAAATAGACTAATCCGTAGGTTTGAAAAGGGAAAAAAAGAAAGAATAATTTTGAAAATTGTAAATTTTTATTATATTATATTATAGTATAGTATAGATATTTGTTATTATATATTTCCTTAACTTTTTCTATTTCTTTATAACTAAATACGAGTTACTTTTACTTATTCTCAGTTATTTTACCTATTTTTCATTTTCTCCATCTGCTGTTTCTTCTTTAAACAGAAAATAATTTTAGCACTTATAATTTTAATTATAGAACATTTATAAGATTAAAAAAAAATAAGCAACAATACAATATTGTAACACAGCAATAAGATATCATCTTCGTTATCGTAGATATGAAGAAGCAAATAATATTTCGCACAGATTAAAGAAAAATTTAATTACACTAAGACTTAATAATCATTTCAAAAAGTTTTCGTGACAAATTCTCAAAAAACGTAACATGGTATTTTAACAGAATAAAAAAGATAAACTCCGTTCTTTTTTTTTCAATATTCTTTAACATATTTAAATTTTTTACATTTATTTAATGTTATTTTTATTATTTTTTATTTATTTATTTTTAAAATATAAAAAAATTATATTTTTATGATTTTTTTATCATTATATTATATATCAAATAAATATAAAAATATATTATGATATTTTTTTTTATAGTTGAAAAGTAGAATGTAACACGTCTAACCATAATAAAAATGATTTTGAAAAAGTGAATTTTTGTAATTATAAAATAAAATAATATCAAATAAATATAAAAAAAATTATATATGTTTAACTATCATTTTGTTATAAATAACAAAATTATAATAAATTAACTCCGTCAATCTATCCTATATGGTCGCACCAGAAAAGAGAATTAGTCACAATCACTTTCCCATAAATTATTAGGTTAAGGTCACTCACTCCACTAATCACTCCCAAAAATCTACACATTATTACAAAGACACATCAAAAGGGACACGTGTCAACTAATAACGCCTTTAATTGCGTCCATAATTATAATTTTATTTCGTAAAAGAGAGAAAACAAAAGTTCATACTAAAAAAAATAAAAAATAAAAAATAAAAAATAAGGAAAATTATGAGTATTTGATTTAGTCCATAAAGTGATTGAATTTTAATTTACTTATTTTTTATTTTGGGGTTCGAGAAAGAAACTTGAAAACCACATTTATTTATGAACACATGTTTATGTCTTGTCGTGTTTACATAGCAGTGGTTGTGAATTACGTGCATTCATCAACCACCAATCTTCATCTTTCAGTGGGCTACCACTAACCAAAAATTTAATGTTTACGTATAAATAAATAGGAATGCATGGATTATTTTTAATAAAAAATATTCATCATACACCATTTTTTTTAGGCTAGAAAAAACAGATGTATATAGTAATAATATATATATATATATATATATATATATATATATATATATATGTTAATTATGATTGAAAGCGACATCCAGAATTTGTTAATTATGATTTCCAACATTCTTAAAGTTGACCTTGACATACATGAAAGGAACAACACAACACAACCATAAGAAGTCAAACATGAACACATGATTAGCAATGTCATATAATGCCCCAGAAAAATCCAACACCTCAAGATGAATTTATAGCATACCTAGTTAGTTAAAACACAATAATGATGAATGTAGTTGAGAATATAAGCACCAAGAGAAACATAAGAACCAACAAGTTTATCATGCAAAGGCAAAATCCAAATCTGTTGCGCCAGAAAAAATTCTTGCTCGATGTGGGAGTTCCTCTGTCAACCTTCAAGTTTTCAAAGTATAAACTAACTCCTGGATCTCTCATCCTTACCTGGCTACCGTGCAACACCGAATTTGAGACACCTTGAACATTGTTGTTCACGTAAATGTTGATGCAACAGAAATCCTTTGCGTCAACCTTTGTGCTTCTATGGTGAATGTGCATCGTGGCACCCACGTTTTTGCCATCCAAGTTGATGTATTCAAAGGAGTCGTTCTTGAACTTTGACTCCATGAGAGAGTCATCAGTTGTTCAAGAGTGTGAGAATGAGGTATCTCTTGCTGCTATGGGGAATATCATTGTTTCTGCTGTCGGATGCCTTTGATTTTTTTCAGATTTGTCAAAGTTTGAGATTGGATCCAAAGGTTTCCTATTGCTGAAGGAACCCAATGTTCGACATCCTGGAATTACTTGAAGCACACTCTAAGTGGAAAATAAGAAGAATCTATACATTCCAGAAAATTTTGTTTTGAAAATGTTATTTCGGAAATTCCAGAAATTCTATTCAGGAGTTAATAATTTGGAAGTCGGTTTTACAAAGATGAAATAATCATTTTAAAATGTTAATAGGGTGCAAAGAAGCAATTTATTAAGTCATATAAGGACCGAATGACTAGAGAGAGACCCCATGTATAAATTACTACTAGTGTTAAATCTCGAATGATTGGCTTTTTTTTATCATGCAGAGTGATAATTAAAAAAATTTATGGAAGTTATTTCTTAATATAATATAATATAATATAAAAAATGTATGTTAGTTTATGGCTAATTAGGTCACGATTGAATCATAGGGAAATTGGTTCCAATCTAGAACATGGCTATTGCTTCCTCCATCTCACAATTCCTAACTGCACCCCCACAATTACAGGAAAAGTTCAACTGTAAAGGAAGAAAAATAAAAAAATGAGAAAAAAAACTTTTCCGAAAAGTTTTTTTCGAAATATATATTTCGGAAAGTTTTTTTTTTTCAAAACATATTTAATGTAAAAATGCCCTGAAAAATCTCATTCTAAAAAACTTATTCTAGAATACGTTCTGAAAATTCTGTTTTGAAAAATATTATTCTAAAAATTTTGTTTCAAAAAGTATTTGTTTGAAACAAGTTACATTCATGGAAGATAAAATGGGCATGTTGAAAATTTGAGGGGGTGCACGAAAAAGTATATGAAAGTACTATATTAGTAACAAAAATTAAGAAAAAGAAGAAAATTAAGAAAAATTTTAGAAAAGAGAAGTACTATAACATTTAGGGAGGAGATGGACACGAGCTTAATTCTAAACTTGACTAAGAAAATTGTGGAATACAGAAAACTAGATTAAACTCTACAGTTCTCTCTAACAGTGCAAGATCCTAGTGCCTCATTCTACAAACTACTTCGTTGCTTTCCTGTAATCACAGATACTCTTATTGTGTGTTACAAAGCATGCTAACCATGCATGAATTTCTCAATTCTAAGGGTAAGAATCAAACAAATTTCTGCCAGTGGGGTGCTTGATTGATGAGGCACAAACCTCTCCTTTTTATTTTGTTTGTTTCCATCTCGTGGCTATGCATGCTCGGAATGTAACAGTGGCATGCAAGGTGGCATCACTTCCTGCTTCAACTTTTGAACTCTATTAAAGACACCACATTAAGAAACCATTAACACATTCCATTTGATCTAAATTTCTGAAATACCACTCGAACGTGATGAATATTCAGTCACCAACTTCAGAAACATAGAAGACTTGTCTTCTAATAGTCTTGTAGGAGTATTATACTCTGCAACTTGACCTGGAAAAGTATCCAAAAGATAACTTCAGAAGCACACACTAAAAAACCATAATGCAGTTTTTATATAAATAGAAAAAAAAAAGAATACACGTCATGCAGAAGAACAAGACATTATGCTTTTATACGCACCATCACTTAGCACAAGAACTTGATCACTGTCGATGACAGTAGGTATACGATGTGCAATGGTGCACACAGTGCAGGCCTTGAATTCACTTCGGATGATCTTCTGAATAAGATTATCTGTGGCGGTATCAACTGATGCTGTTGCTTCATCCAGTACTAGTATTCTTGACTGCTGCAGCAGTGCTCGGCCCAGAGCAACAAGTTGTCGCTGTCCTACACTCCAATTATCTCCATTTTCTAGAACTGCAGATTTCAGAGTATTTGTTAAGTTTGCTACTTGTGACTAAACACTATTTTTTCTTTTTAAGGGGTGAGGAAGGAAGGATACTGTAGCTTTTCATTTGTCTTTTGGGCACCTACCTGGTGTATCAAGCTGTTGTCCTTTGTCACGGATGACCTCTCCAAGCTGAGACTTGTCAAGTGCCTGAGAAAAATTAAAACCCAATGGTCACTGTTAAGTATCCTCATATAGAAACACAAGAAACAAGGGAAACAATACTGTTTTATATATTCAGTAATTCTGAGTTCATACAATTCAGAATAAAGAACCAAAATCAGAGAGAATGTAAGTCTATCTGCCCTCCGAAAGTTCACAGGTCCCCTCACTCCCTTTATTCCTTCTCTCCTCTAATGAAAAGATACCCCCATGATTTCACACCTTCCACATCAGTCATTCTGTTATTTCAGAATCAAGGACGTGTGCATGTGGGCCCCCAAGTGATGGGTTTCCACTTCTTCCTCTCATAAACCTGGTGGATATTCCTCCTCTGCCCTTGCACTCCTTCTCCTTCATTTGTATCAACACCTACCCCTTGAAAATTCACCTTGTCCTCAAGGTGAAGTTCAGGAAACGATTCCATCATCTTGTGCAGAGGTTCCCACGAATTTTCACAAGCTGGAAGACTCTTCCACTTCACTAACACTTCCATGGTCTATTCTGTTTCTCCTCTGACTGCTAAGACTTCTTCTGGTTGGACTTCGAGCTCCAATTCTTCAGTCACAAAAGGGGATAGTTGCTGGACAACCATGTCATCAGCCACCCTTGGTTTCAATAATGACACATGAAACACAGGGTGAACTCTGCTCCCATCCTTTCCATGATCTCATAAGGACTGTAGTACCTTGGGTTGAGCTTTTGATTCACTCTCTTAGCCAATTTCTTCAACTTATAGGGATGTATTTCAAGTATACCATCCCACTTTATACTCCACTTCTCTTCTATTTTTGTTGGCTTCCTGTCTCATCCTATTATGAGCTTGCACCAATTGGTCCTGTAAAAGCGCCAGCATTTCATTTCTCTCCTACAACATTACAGCCACCTCTTCCATAGGGGTTGCTGGTACATCACCTCGAACTACTGGAGGAGGGTCTCTTCCATATAAATCCTTGAATGGTGTCAGCTTAGTGGACTCATGATAGGTTGTATTGTACCAAAATTCAGTCCAACTGAGCCATTTAAGTCACTGTTTGGGTCTCACTCCTGTCATGCACATCGGATATGTTTCAAGACAACGATTCACCACTTCAGCCTGTCTGTTTGTGGATGATAGGCAGAATTGAACTTTAATTTGGTTCCTGCTAGCTTGAATAACTCAGTCCAGAAAGAGCTCATAAAGACTTTGTCCCTATCTGACACAATAGATCGACTCAGGAAACCCGTGAAGCTTTACCACTTCCTTAAGGAACAGCTTAGCAACTTCGTTGGCTGTGTAAGGGTGTGTCAGGAAAAGGAAGTGGGCATATTTAGTGAAATGATCTACTATAACCATCCTTGCCACCGGATTTTGGTAACCCTCCAATAAAATACATTGAGATATCTGCCCAAATCTGCTTTGGAACGGGTAGGGGTTGCAGCAGCCTTGCAGGGCTGAGGGTTTGATACTTGTTTCTTTGACATACCTCACATTTTTTCACACACTTTTGTATGTTCTTTCACATTCCGTCCCAAAAAAAAGCTCGAGATCCTTTTATAAGTTCTAAAGACACCTGAATGCCCTCCTACTGGTGAATCATGAAATTCCCTCAGGATTGAATTGATTTTAAGGGACCCCTTTGGAATAACCAGCCGACCTTGATAGTACAACCTGCCCTGGTTTATGTTGTACCCTGGATGCTCTCCATTCTTCACTGCTAGGTCTTGGATTATCTGCTTCAACCTTTCATCCTGCTTAATTTCTGCCTGAAGATCTTCCCACTCCAAGAATTTGACTGTGTGGATGGCTGCATATTGCATTTTTCTAGAAAGGGCATCAGCTGCTATATTTTTCTTTCCTGGTTTAATTTTGAAGTCATACCCAAGCAACTTGGAGATCCACTTCATAACTTCTCCGATCAGTATGGATTATGAAATGCCTCCCCAGTAGGTAATGTCTCCATTTCAGTACAGCCATGACCACTGCCATCAATTCTTTTTCATAAACTGACTTGTTCAAGTTCCTGTCAGAGCGTTTGGCTCATGTACTAGTTGTCCTCCTTGCAATAAAATTGCACCAAGGCCGTGATGGGGGAGGAACAAAATAAGTGTCATGGTTTTCTTTAGCTGTTCAAAAGCTTTTTGAGCTGGTGCATCTCACTGAAAGCTGTCTTTCTTCAGCTGTTGAGTCAAGGGCCATCTTCTCATACCACTCAACAAACTTTCTATAATATCCTGTGAGGCCGAGGAAACCTTTCAATCCTCTCACATCTTTAGGAATTTGTCAATCTACCATAGCCTTTATCTTGTTAGGATTACCAGCCACTCCTTGGCCTGACACATTATGGCCTAAATACTCAATACTCCTTCCAAAAGAGCATTTCTTTTTGTTCACCACCAGATTGTGTTGCCTTAGAGCATCCATTTCTCAAATAGAGGCGAAGTACATGTTCATGAGAGCTTGGAATGTAGAGGGTGCATTAGTAAGCCCGAATGATATTACTAAGAACTCATAGTGACCCTCATGCGTCTGGAAAGCAGTTTTGGCTGTATTTTCTTCCCTCATTCGTACTTGGTGATACCACAATTTTAGATCCAGCTTAGTAAAGATATGAGCTCCTCCTAGTTCATCCAAAAACTCATCTATGATGGGTAGGGGAACTTGTCTAGTAAGGTGAGCTTGTTTAAGGCCGTCAACACAAAACCACCATCCTCCATCTTTCTTCACTAAAATAATTGGACTACTATAAGGCTGGTGTGGGTCGTATGATTCCTGCTACCAACATTTCTTGCACAAACTTTTCAATCTTAGTCTTTTGATAATAAGGATACTGTTGGAAGTCCCACATCGACTAGAGATAAGGCCAATTCATAGTATATAAGTGGGTGCAAACCTCACTTTAAAAATCGATTTTATGGGGTTGAGTTAGGCTTAAAGTCCACTTCTTAACATGGTATCAGAGCCATCGTTAAAAGCCTACCCTGGCGATATTTGTTGTTTGTTGGGCATATTGTTCCACCCGCTATCGGGCCGCTATCGGACCACCCATTAATGTCTAGTCCCACGCTCGAGATGTATATACCTCGGCGTGAGGAGGGTGTGTTGAAAGTCCCACATCGACTAGAGATAAGGCCAATTCATAGTATATAAGTGGGTGCAAACCCCACCTTAAAAGCCGGTTTTGTAAGGTTGAGTTAGGCTTAAAGTCCACTTCTTAACAGATACCTATACGGCCCGATATTTGGAATAGTGGTGTTGTCCTTAAGATGGATGGCATGGTCGCAATCCCTCTTTGGAGGCAATTCAGTAGGGTCTATAAACAGATCTTCATAAGTTGGTGTTGTCCTTAAGATGGATGGCATGGTCGCAATCCCTCTTTGGAGGCAATTTAGTAGGGTCTCTAAACAGATCTTCATGAGCTGCCGAAACATCTGCCAAGGCCTGGCTGATGGGGTCTGTGTCCCTTGTATCTGTCATCATATTGGTTGGACTAGACAGCACATATCTTTTTCCCTGATTAGTAAGATCCTTCACCATGCCTTCCACGATGCTTGAGATTTGCATAAAGAAGGATCACCTCATATGCTTTTCTTCTCACCTTTATCTCCCCAAGTATTAAGTTTTCAAAATTCGCTTTGACATTCCCTAGGCTAGCCAATCAATCCATCCCTAACACCAAATTTGTCCCTCTTAACTCCATAATAAAAAAATGTTGCACAATAGGAATCTATTGCTTTGCACTCCGCCTCATAGACCTTTGTGTCATTCACTTTTAAGTTGAGCTACTAAACTAATTCCTCGAAATTGAAATTAGCCGAAGCACCACAATCCACCAATATTAGCACCTTTTTGCCCATCACCTTGAAGGATCGACTGGAAGTCAATCCTTCTTTGCTTTTAAGAGAAATATGCAATACTTTGTTGGCCAGAGGTTCTCTCTGATCCTCGTCATTGTCACTAGCTTTCAAATCTTCAATGGGATCCCTCAATTAATACAAATTGAAAGTGTTTCAATTTGCCTATATGATTGTGACCCCAGGTTTTGCCATAGTTAATACAAAGCCCCTTTCGAATTCTCTCTCAAGGAGCCCCTTTTGAATTCTTTCTCTCAATTCAGTTTGAGAAAGTTTTCTTGCAGTAACGGGTTTCTTCTCCCCATGATCTGCATCATGCAACTTGCTACTCGATCCTTCTTTATTTCCTTTCTCTCCCACCTAGTGAACCCACGAACATGTCTTCATGTTGTCTTCTCCAGTGATTTCTTTTGGGACTTTGCGCAAAGCAATATTCTTTTGTTCCAGCAACAAGGCCCTGTCCATGAGCTCCTCAAGAGATCCCGTCATATTTAATTTCAATTCGGCTTGAATCTCTTCCTTCAAACCGTTGAGGAAGATTCCCTTCAGCATTATTCTCTCTTCTTTCTTCAACAATGTAGATTCACGTTGAAACTGCTCCTTGTATTTCATCACAGAGTTGGTCTGATGTAGGCTCAACAACTGCTCGTTGTATTTCATCAGAGTTGGTCTGCTATAGGCTCAACAACGGGCCAAAAGGATTTTGTACCAACCCTAGTTGAAGGTGACGAATTAATGCACCTTTAAACTCCTCCCAACTGGTCGTTTGACTTTACTCTATCCACTATTGATACCAACTTAAAGCCTTACCTTCAAATGCTATCACTACAGGTCCAATTTTTCATCATCTTCTACCCTATTGAGTTTGAAATACCTTTCCACCTGTACTATCCAGCCATAAGCATTATCTCCTTGAAATATAGGAATTTGAAGTTTTCATCCTCCAAAATCGCATGAGGATTCACGGCTACTAATTTGTGTCGTGTGGCTAGCATCATCTTCACTCTCAAGTTCGCTATCAGTGGCATTGGACGTCACCTCCCTTCTGTGCAAACGATGCTTGTGAGGCCACCCCCTTCGTGACCTGCTGTGAGAGATGATAAGATTTTTCAACTCCACCAGTTGTTGCTCAAGTCCGTCTATGTGTTGCTCCATTGCTCGATGAGTTAGTACCCCATTCCCAAAAGCGAGTGATCTAATACCAATTGGTAAGTATCCTCATATAGAAACACAAGAAACAAGGGAGAAAATACTGTTTTCTATATTCAGTAATTCTGAGTTCATACAATTCTCTCTACCGTCTGAAAGTTCCCAGGTCTTCCTCTTTTCTTTCTCCATGTAATTCTCCGCTCACTCCCTTTATTCCATCTCTCCTCTAATGAAAAGATATCCCCATGATCTCACACCTGCCACATCAGCCATTCTGTTATTTCAGAATCAAGGATGTGTTCATGTGGGCCCCCAAGTGATGGGTTTCCAGTTCTTCCTCTCATAAACCTATTGGATTTTCCTACTCTGCCCTTGCACTCCTCCTTCATTCGTATCAGTCACATGACGCACAAAGTGCTACTCAAACAGCCATGATTTTAAAAAATCAAGAATTATTAGTCTATTTTCTTATGCTATAAATTTTGCTTAGGAGTAAAGGTATAAAGTGGTTTATTGGATTTGGAGTATGATATTAATAAGGCTAAACAAAAGATCTTCCAAATTAGGCACAGAAATTACTTGTCAATCAAGGACAAGTAACCAAGTAGCGAAGTTTGATTAGTCCCTATTTCTTTTGATACCACATTCAGCTCGAATGGAGGGCTACTTTTGGCATATGTTGTGAGTTTTCTTCCTTATCCACGGAAGGTACATATGTAGAGGAAGTTTGTTAGGTATGACGATAGTGGACGCTCTGCTTGGTTTGTTTTTTGTGGGGGTTTTTAAAGAAGTTCACTGCATAGATTACTTCTAAACTAAATATTGAAGAGTTTTTCTTTATATTATTGACTTTATGCTCTCATTTTCCCCTTTATCAATATCTATCTTCTGCTTTATCTCTTTGCTTGTATATCCTGAACTCCGTGTTATTCCTTAGTCCTGCCTTATTAACAATATTTTCATTTCTCTTATAATAATTTGACTGTTACTATACATAGATATCCAAAACTGAACACAAGTAAACTTTATAAGCAGTTTTCTGAACAGATAGTACAAGCTGTGCAATAAAAGCATGGAGTTATGAAATAATACCAACCTCCCAAATCTCTTTATCTGAGTGCTCCTCAAGAGGATCAAGATTGCCTCTGATAGTCCCTTCAAATAAAGTTGGATCTTGTGGGATGATACTGAGATGGCTGCGAAGATCATGAAGGCCAATCTCAGAAATATTTATGTTGTCAATAAGGATACTTCCACTCGTTGGTTCAATCAATCGAAATAGTGCCTGAATTAAAGTAGATTTTCCACTGCCAGTTCGTCCAACTATTCCAATCTTCTTTCCACCAGGAAATGTGCATGTTACTCCATGAAGCACCAAAGGAAGGTTCTCCTTGTAACGGACCTTCAAAAGAGACAGTGTAAGGATAAGAGAAGTGGAGATCCAGTACTCGTGATGGGACAAAGCCCATTGCAGCACAAAAATCATAATAAAGATATCAATGTAACATGGCTAACAACTAGGATTAGATACTGTACATAAAGAGACATCATACTATTCATCAAGAAATAAACCATAAATATTTGACTAGAAAAAAAAAAAAAGACAAAAAGCATAAATGTGAAGCTGAGCTTGGAACCTTCAAATCAGTAATTTCGATTGTCCCATTTTCTGGCCATGAGGATGGAGGGCGAGAATCTTTAATTATAGTGGGTGCTTCGCTAGGAATTTGGCTGTACTGATATATTCTCTCAATGGATATAATTTTATTTTCAAGTTTGCAAAAGCTGAGTATCCACCTTGATAAGCGTGCATTTAAATTTAGGCCATATGTCACAGCAAGTCCAGCCATGCCTATAGAGGAAAGGTAACAGCAATGAGAACAGAATAATATTCCATTATCGCATTCAGCATCCTGTATAACCAGCACTTGTGAAAGTAAATCTATTTTCTAAAAGCACTTACTGGGGTCTATACTTCCTCGAGGAAAACTCACAAGCAATACCATGCAGAAAGCAAATACAAAGGTTGACAGTAACTCCATCCGCAGGCAAAGCCACTCAATTGCAGAAAGACTACAAAAGAATGGTCGTGCAAAACAATCAAGAAGATAGAGGTTCCGCTTCATGAACCTTTTTTCTTGTCCAAAACCTCTGATGGTGGATGCTCCAGCAATTGACTCACCAAAAAGATGTATAATTGGAGACTTCTGGATGCTAACAATACGAACCAGTTCCCTGGAGGATGCCATGTAGTATTTCTGCAATGGAATTGGTTGTTGGCTAGACTAAATTAAAACATAGGGTGATATACAAACATTTAAATAATGCAATGAGATTGGAAGATTACTAGAACTTTTTGACAATGTACCCTCTCCTTTACTTGGAATAAATTCTCACTTTTCTCAAAAAGAAAGCAGTTTTTTTTCTTTTATGCAAATATTCCGGAAGAGCATTTAGAAAGATTTTAAGCTGGACAAATTCTAATTACCTGCATCCACAAACAAGCAACAGCCATTGGGACAACTAACAGTAAAACTTGCCATGTAACTTCTGTCATTACCCCAACAATACCAATAAGTTGTATTGTTGTTGAAGCAAACCCGCCAAGTCTAAAAGGAATGTCAAGATCCACAACACTTTGATCAATTGATACCTGGTGGGATAAAGGTGACACATTATAATTATCTACACCATACAGATAGAGATACGATAAAAAAATAATAGAAGATGAGGACAAAAGAGAACTTACCCTATTCAAGATCCTTCCAGCTGGTGTAGAGTCAAAGAAAGACATTGGTGCATGGAAAACACTTCTAAGCATTTTCAAAAATAGCTTCTGTGCAGCTGCAAGGCCAAATGTAGCCACCAGAACAGCCCTTACAAATATAAACCATGAGCTACCAAAAGCAAGGGCCATGTATACAAGAAGAAGAACTGAGGGAGTTACTTTGGGCAGGTCTCCTTCTGTTTGAGGGTTAGCCCAAGCCATCCACCAATTGCTAGCAATCTGAAGGAACTGAAACAATGCTTGTGCAATGATTATGAGAGGAATTAACATGCCTTTATATGCGGCTGCCATGTATGACAAGTAGACCTTCATGCTGACTCTGCCTCTAATCCTCTCTTCTTCCTGAACAAGCTGTTTCTTTCTCGATCGCTTTGCTTTCTTCTTCTCCTTAATTGCTTTTTGATCTGAAGTAGATGCTCCTTCTTGCACTTCCTTTGCCAAACTGTCTATATCATTTGCAGAACATATGGATTTCTTACTGGTCATAACAGATGCTTCCAGAGATAAATTTTCATCGGAATCTTCAGAGGAGTGAGCAGGGATATCCATAGCCTCTATGGCTTCATGGTGGGCTGAAACCAGTGTATTAAAATCTGTTCCTGCTTGTAAAAGATCGTCATACTTTCCTGCCTGTATGATGCAGCCTTCTTTAAGCACCTTCAAGAATAGAAAAATAAATTTAGAAAAAAATCATCTTAACATCATCACATAAGTTCTTTTCGGTACTTAAAACCTTGTTAAGAGAAGAAAAAACAGAAACTTCATATAACATGAAACATTTGAATAGGATTCTTCCTACAAAAAAGCTTCCAAGCGCTAATTGCACTAGTTGCAATGGGGCACTACCATGATTATACTGTAAGAGAAATTACAGCAAAATGTGATGTGTGTAGAAAACAGGAGTCAAGTGCACTTTGTTATGAAGGATTTTATTATAATATATATTAATCTTTCACTTAATTGTAGTCATACTGAAACCATCCTTTCTTGAAATGTCAAAGCTTTTGCTATTGCAAATTTGATTGGGAATATGAACATAACAACTCATGGGATTGGTTATAGGATAGAGATAACATAAGTTGGACAGGTATGGAAACCAATCGGCTCACAATAGAAAACTTGAATCGAGTACTTCAAATAACAAACAAACAAGAGCACCCACAAAAGGGTTTCATTGAAAGGGAAAAGGGGTCCAATATTTCAGAAAAGGAAAAGAAGGTCATCAAATTTTGAAGGACGCGGTAAAAGAATGTCGTGTGAGTCAGATTGTTATTTGTTTTAAGTAAAATAACTTCGGTCATGGGATTTAATTGCATCAGTGGAGGATATTTAATTATTCCTAGTGTCAATGGATTTTACCCTATACATGTTATTTTTTAGAAGAAATTTGTTAGCAAGTTATGACTTGCCTTTCTTTTAAAAACACCAAAACGTGTAACTTGCAAAATATTCCTTCCATAAAGAAGCGAGTAGGTGTACAAACTGACTTCATGTAAATATTAAGAGAGAACTATAATGCAAAACGGGACATCAAGAGGAAAACCTCACTTTGACATACCAGAGGGCATCTTAAAAACTGAATCCTGAATCGTGCATCATGCAGGGAATACACAATTCAAAATTTAAGTGTGAAATAAAGCATTATCATAAACTTGGCCTCTTATTGCATGATGCCCGAATGTGCCCGAAAAAATTGTACAACACAGCCATACCAGTATCAAATCAGCAGCCGGAAGAAATTCAACTTGATGCGTCACATAAATGACTGTTTTATTTGCTAGTGCTGTCAATATATAATCCTGCGGTACCATGTCAAAGGGTAAGCCATATCCACAATTTTAAACAGTACTATCAACTCCGTGCTAAGGAAAACTAACCCTGAACAAGTCAGATCCAGTGTGAGCGTCAACTGCACTGAAGGGATCATCAAGAAGATAAATATCAGCATCTTGGTAGAGTGCTCGTGCAAGCTGAACCCGCTGCTTCTGGCCACCACTCAGGTTTATACCTCTATCACCGATAATTGTCTGATCACCGTGTGAGAAAAGTTCTAGGTCCTTTTTCAGTGAACAAGCTTGAAGAACATTCTTGTACTTTGCTTTGTCCATTGGGCTTCCAAAGAGGATATTTTCTTCTATAGTTCCTGATTGTATCCATGCTGATTGGGAGACATATGCAGAAGATCCACACACTCTGACCTGAAAAATAAATGAATGCATTTTGTAAAAAGTGTGAAAAATTACAAAGATTAAAATGTCAACGGACAGATTAATAGAATAAAGAGGGAATCAAAAGCTCAAGGGCACCAACATACATCCCCAGAAGTCTTAGGAATTTCTCCAAGGATGCAAGACAGAAAGCTTGATTTCCCAGAACCAACCATGCCACAAACAGCCACGCGCATCCCTTTTTCAACTTTCATACTTATCCCTGATAGAGTAGGTCTGGAAGATGAAAGGTCCCAACAGAAGACACCGTCCTTAATTTCTATAGCAATGTTAGTGATGCCTTGTGGCAAGGAAATAGTTGCATCTTCCTGCAATTCTTCCTCCAGAAGGAAGCCAGATAACCGATCAAGAGAAACTTTTGTTTGAGCCATTGTTGACACCAAGTCTGGAAAATTCCTCAAAGGTTCTTGCAGGATCCTGAAAGTAGCCAGAGCAGAAAGTACACCCCCAGCAGTCAGCTGACCACCCAACAATATGGAAGTACCAAAAGTGACTGCTGAAACAAAAATCGGAGAGCTCCAGAATATAAAAGTTATGAAAGCCTGAGAATAGAGGGCTTTCCGAAGCCACTTGAATTCTACTCCACGCATATCCTCCAGTTTCACTCTATATCTGTCTTCCCAAGCTTGAAGTTTGAGAATCCTCATATTCCTCAGGCACTCAGATGTTTTTCTCATCCTCTCATCCTTAGCAGCCATTAATCTGTCTTGATAATCTTCTTGGATCCTGGCCACGGGAACAGTGACGACAATGGAAATTATTGTAGCAATCAGCGTTGCAATAGAGGCAATTCCAACATTCTTATACAAAATTGCCAGGGCAAGAACAATCTGGAGAGGAAGCATCCACATGTCATGGAGATACCAAGAGTAGTCCCCAACCCTCTGAACATCAATAGCCATGTAGTTAACAATTTCCCCACTTGTGTGACTTTGCTTGGCCAAGCTTGATATCCTTAAACCCTTTCGATATACCATTGCAGTTAGAGCCGACCTAACATGCATACCCATGATGTCCACCCCTAGATACCACTGCCTGGTAGTCATGGTCTCCACAAGCTTAGCCGCAAAGAATATCCCTGCAAGAACATACCCCTCATGTGGGAAAATCTCTTTGCCAACTAAGAAATCAACAAAATAACTTATCATGTATGGACCAACGTACGAAACTAGAGTGGTTACACCAGCAAATATGGCATTACAAGCCGCCTCCTTCCAAAATGACTTGAGAAGCGCCCATGCTAACGAAGGCTGCCCGGATGATGAGCTTTCTGCCTTCAATTTCTCCCAATTAGAATTCACAAGCTTATAGTTTGTTTTGGATCGGTCATTAGGTGCAACAAGGGGAATGTCCTTAAGCTCAAGAGGCCTTTTTGCGCCAATGGAAAGAAGGGGATTCAACCAAGACAAAGTGGCCAAGCTAAAAAGTCCAGCATCATTATAGGGAGTAACCTTAAGACAGCCCGGTTCTTCCTCAACAAGCAATGGTTGTTGCTCATCAGAAGTCCTACATATCTTTACACCAGTAACACCCCTGATTGCAACAATACACAAAAAGCCAAGAGCAGGAGTGACCGCAAAATTCGCCACAACATGAGAACGCAGGTGCTTGGAACCTTCCATCCAAACCCCTCTCCCATCAACGTACAAACCACACAAACAAACAACAAATAACACAAACCACCAAACTCTGAGCAAATTTGGAAACCTCTCACGTGCCTTGAACTTGCACTGCAAAGCCGAGAAGCAAAGAGCAACCCAAGCTAAACCCTGCACTAGAGGCACAGAAAGAAGAGCCAAACCCAAATCCCCATCCCTTTCTCTAATCAAGGCAAACCCATCGAACCCAAACACCAAAACTTGCACCAACAAAACATAGAAACAAGACAACACCGACAACTTGAACCACGTTCCAATCCGAACGTCACGTGTTTCTAAATCAACACTATCAAGGCCGCGGCTGGCATTGCCGGTTCCATTGTCCTTACCAAATCTAACTCCACCCCCTAAACACACAACCACCCTCCTCGCCAAAAGAACGAACACAAAAACAATAAACAGTGTCAAGTTGGCACAGATTGCCACCACTTCCACCCAAGGCAATCCAAGGATCGCACTCCAAAGACTATCAAACGATCCCGAAGAAGAAGAATAAGAAAACGACGTCGGAGAAGAGATTCGAATTTCATCGACGGCCATTGCAGTGTGAAGCAAAACGTGGATTCGGAAGAGAGAGTCGGTGATAATTGAGAAGTTTCTAAACTTGTGATGATGTCATCAAAACGTGAGTGATTGAAAAAAGGGCATTTCACCATCTGGTGGCAGATTCTGCAGACACATTGTAGCGCAAACAAAGATAATTTCGTCAGCACGGAACCCGAAGAGAAACAAAGGAATATCACACAAAAACACAAAAAACAACAGGCAGCAGCACCTCTGAGTTCTCAAACATTCCAAATTCAGACAGGGACAACAAAAATGGGAATCGAGAATCTGATAGACGAAGAGAAAGAAAAAAACAACAAAAAGAATGACCTGGGTTGGTCTCAGAAATCGCTTGTGATCTTCGAAAAGCTACAACCTTTGAAGAATATCGCACCTGGGTGAGAAGATAAATAGATGAACTCGCCAATACAGAGAAGGACAACGACAGTGACGGTGAAGATAATGATTAAGATAGAACGAACAGCTACGAAATAAGTACAACAAATGTCTTAGGGAGAGAGAGACAGAGAGAGAAGTGAATCTCTCTCTTCTGCTCTCTTTAATATTCTGTTATTTTCCCTTTTAACTATGCTTCCCTCTCTGTGTGAATGATGCTGGCAATCATAAAAGTGCCGTGCGAGAATGAACAACTTTTGTTTTCTATTTTAGGTTTGAGAAAATGGAAGATTTGGTGTTAGCTGAATCAAAATGGAAATCCTTTTTCGCTTTAATAGGAATCCTGTTATACAGATTTTAGCTCACAGTCACTCAGCCCTGCTTCACTCATTTACCATATTATTTATACCACACATACCTATC
The DNA here is from genome assembly GCA_027742785.1 of Vigna reflexopilosa. Lineage (NCBI taxonomy): Eukaryota > Viridiplantae > Streptophyta > Magnoliopsida > Fabales > Fabaceae > Vigna > Vigna reflexopilosa. The sequence goes on along the minus strand of CM050914.1, from coordinate 8,843,565 downwards.
AACTTATATACTACTCTTTTAATAATCTTCTCTCTGCTTGCATTATTTCAACAACCTAAACTTATATTTTCACCACCCATTTACTACAATTTCATTACATTTTTTTTTATTTTTAACTGATTTACAATCTTTGATAGACCAAATATTTACTATTTATAATGCTTTTAACAACATTTTTTCTGCCTTTTGTAATTAAAAATCAAAATTAGACATAGTATAAATATGCGAGAAAAAGATTCGCCGTCTCTGTGTAGTTTATTGAAAGAGTGCAATGAATAAAAAACAGTATTGGAGCACTTCTTTTTAAAAATACCATTTTTGTTGTTATTTTCTGCATTTAAATTATTTAAAATGATTCTTTTTTATTTCATATATTTAGTTTTGAAAAAAAATCAAATTTATTTATAAAAAATATATTTTGATTCATAACCGAAATTAAAACTTTCTCTTTTTAATCTCTTAGAGATATACTTCGATTAAAAAATGAAATAAAAATTTAAAAATAATCGAAATTGAATCTCATCCTTGTATATATGGTCATGGTAAATATAGTAAATAGAAGAGAAGATGAAGAACTTTTTGTGTTTAGTTTTTTCTACATAAAGACCATTACAAGTTGATGCACGTTTTTTACATGTTAGATTCACATTTTTGGCTTGATGTTTAGGTCATGATAAGGATGTCAGAGTGTCTACCCTTTTCATATAATTACTTCTCATGTTTTTCTATACCTTATATTAATTGTTATTTTTTAAATAATTTTAATTAAATATTTAAAATGGATTATAAAAATTCTCTATTAATTTTATTTGAAGATATATGAAGCCTCCAAATAGAGTTACATGAAAAATGATTGTTTCCTTTTACACCTTGAACTTTGTGAAAAGAATTTGGATTTTTGCTTTGCTTTTTTAGGATTTCAGAGTTGGTAGAACTTTTGAAGAATAATATCCACAAGTAATTATTATCATCATCATATATATAGTTGATGATTTCACATCAAATCATAATAAATGATTTTGGAAAATTTAAAATAATATTTAAATTAGGAAAAAATCTATACAAAATTTTGTTTTTTATTAATAAAGTTAATTTTTTATTAATATAAGAAAAATTAATAAAAATTATATGTATGAAATATTATAAGTTAAAAGTGAACTTTAAATATATTTTACAAAATTGAGATTTAGATTATTTATATATTATGAATTGATTTTATTTTTAAAAAATTTATTAATTAATCAGATCATATATATAAATAAACTATAAGTAAATTTGTGAGATTGAGTAAAATGTAAATTATTAATTAATATAATATTAATAATTTTAAATATATCTTAATTTCATTTTATATGTTATTATGTTACGTGTTACCAAACTTTTATTTAACCACTTATAAACATCAAATATCTAATTCAAAATTCCTTAATATAAAAGATGTTTTAAAGATTTTACACAAACTAAAAATATAAAATATAAAACAGTGGAATGCAATATGTTACTAATCAACTTCTATCTCTTACTGTATATTCGTCCGGAGGAAAAAAAAAGAGAAATTTAAAATAATTTAATTAGTTAAAATTTATTTTGTTTTATGTTATTATCAAATAATTAAAAAATTATTCTATATATTTATACTTACATTTTGTACTGTCCGAGCAATGACAGCTAATTCTGACATGTTATAAATTTTCATTTATATTATATTTATTGGTAAAACAGTAATTGAACAAGCTAATTAAATATAAACTCATATTGAGAATTACTATCTTTTTTTATTAATCTTATTTACATTTTCAAAAAATGATTACTTTTTATATAATATCATTTACAGTTACTCTTTAAAACGAGTGTTAATTCTTTAAAATAAAGGTTCATAATTTGTGTTGATTGATTTTCTTATAAATATCTAAAGCTTTGTTTTGTATGATAAAATCAGTTATTTCTTATAACAATCAATTCCCTTAAAGAGAAAATGATAAATTCAATTACATGAATTACATTATTTCACGATGATTGTTATCATTAATTTTATTTTTCATTTTTGTATTTTGTCAATTTATTCATATTAAACTAAATGATGACCTGTCATAAAGATAAGTTATAGAAAAGGACAAAGCTAAAATCATATTTCAAAATATGAATATGACAATACATCTTTTTAATATTTATTTTACGAGCAACACACTATATTACTTTATTAATAATTAAATAAATTGGTAAAAAGTGTAAATAAAATTGATAATAAAATATATATATATATATATATATAAAAAGGTAAATAGTAAAAATGACTAGGATGAATTTTACATGTAATTAGAAGTTGAATGCATGATTGAAACACATGTTTAGAAAAGATGTTAGGAAGATGCAAGAATGAAAAAACTATACTTAGGTAATTTTTTTTTCCTATAAAACTTGTTGCTGTAAGGATTTCCATTGACTTTAATGAAAACTTTTTCAGCTTATGGACCCATCTTATTACACATGATTGTGAAGTTTATCCAGAAAAGGGAAAAGGACTGTAATAATTAATAATATGAAAAGTTTGCCTCAAAAGTGAAATCTTCTTAATGTGATCACTTCAATTAATAACTATATAATGAATAAAGGAATAAGATATTTGGAATTGAGTGTAAATTTGACTTTTTCATTAATTATATCCTTTTATAGTTTCTTTTAATCTCTTCTTCTATACCTTTTTTATTTTATTTTTCTAAAAAATTATCAATCATAATCTTTCTCTCTCTAGTAGATTTATAAAAAATGTTATTTGAAATGCTTAAATTTTTTATATTTATTTAATATTATTATTATTTACATTTTTTTAAAATATAAAATTTTACACTTTTATAACTATTTTATCTTTATATATATTAAATAAATATAAAAATGTGTTATGCCATTATTTTTAACTTATTAAAGGAGATATTGAGTTTTTATAAAAGGGTTTTACTATAAAAGTATACATGATTTTTTTTTTAAATTCAACCTATCTATTTACCTTTTTTATTTGTCCCATGAGGAAAAATTATTTTAAAATTGATAGTAACAAATATTTTATATTAAGCTAAACCATACTTTCAAAACTACTAAACCTAACCTAAAAATACAAGTCTTTAATCAATAACATAAACAAACTTCCACCTTAAATGTTTAAACAAATCAAGCTAAGTTCTTTTCTTTTTTATGAAACTCATCTACCCCTATCTCAACCAACAGTATAACCTAACAATCATTAAAGCTAAATTTTATAAATAAACAGTCAAAATTATTTATTTTATAATATATTGAATAAGATTGGAGAATGAAAAATGTGATAAATTTCCAGTAATGGTAGGACATGTATTAGGAGTGTATTGGTAGTGTTTCTCCAATGTATGTGTAATGTTAAATCACTGTTTATTCACCAAACACATAGATTTATTTTTGCAGCATTTAGTTTGGGAAATAATTTGAAGTTTGAACTAAACATTCAAAAAGAGAAGTTTGTCACTAATAGAGTTATAGGCAACTCCATTATGATTTTCTCTTGGAAAAATTCCTTTAGTTTACTAAAAAATAAAAATAAATCATCACACGATAGCTCCAACTACATCTTAAAAACAAGAGGACCCACCCAGCATTCTAACCTAACATCTGTTTTCACCCATCTAACCTAACAATTATACAACCTAACATTTTTCATTTTATAAACTATATATTTAATTTTTATTTAGTTTTTTTTTAAAAAAATATATTTCGATATTGTATTTAGTTTTATGTCTAGAATAATACGATATTTTACCCCATGAAAAAATTACAAATTAAATTTAACAGGACTCACAAATACATATATCTAAAATATATCGAACCATAAAACTTTGGAAAAATTCAACAATAACTTGATAAAAATAAATAAATTCTAACTGTTCCTAGGATCGGGATTAAAATTTGGATCACTCTCTACATAATCAGCATACGAACGCCAAAATATTAAATAAAATAAATATATAATGAAATAATAATCTTGTTTATTGTGGTTTACTCACTGGTACATCCTGTCCTATACAAAAAAATATATATCTTATCGGTATAAAAGTATTATAAGTTCAGATTTATGTATTAGTATATACGACTTAAATTATTAATGAAACAAAAGATATCGCTTATATCATAGGTTATATTTATTTGCCAGCATAATAATAAATTATAAATTCAATTAGGATATATATATATATATATATATATATATATATATATAATTATTATCATTTAGATAACTAAATAAGATGACATTAGGATATCTCACTAAATAATGGTAAATATTAAAACCATAAAATAATTAAGTAAAAGAAGGACAAAGACACCTACCAAAATATTATAATTATAAATAACATAACGTAATTTAAAAATATAACGTTAAAAACCATCCCATTAAACAATTATGATTATAAAATAACGTGTAATTGCAATTATAAAATAAATAAGATTAAAAATAATTAATGTGTTCTTTCCTTTATCTTACTCATAACAATGGCATATTAAAATTAAGACTAAAAATTATTTGGGGGAGGGGGGGATTTCTTAGAATATATGGTATTGATTCTTTTGATTTTCACACTACTAAAAAAAATCATTTTAAAATTGATTACAAACATTTTTAACCATAAAAAATAAATAGTGATAAAAATCTCAGTCAAAAAATAATTAGTCACTGATTTCAAAATTGGTGGCTAAACAACTATCAAAATTATAATCAATCACTAAAAATTTGGTCACCTTAAAATATTTGAGACCAATTTAGCAATCAAAATTTCGTTGCTTAATTTGGTCGCTAATAAAAATGAATTTTAATTTAATAAAATGATTTTGGAAAGTCACAAATAGATACATCTTTTAATTTAATTAAAATAGTATTGATAATTAAATTGAAAACTACATCAATGACAAAATCGATGGCTAAATTAGTGACTAAACCGATGACTAAATCAAACTGCTTATATTCAATTTTCTACCTCCTTATAAATGATGCATATTTAATTATACTAAAAATAATAATAAACTCCAATATATAATATTATAGTAAAAAGTAGTGTAATACATGCTCCAATATAAAACAATGAAATTAGTTCTAAATCCATATACAAGTTTTAAAATCATCACACAATTAGAATTAACTAATGTTAATGTGAATTACCATCACTAAAACGATTTATTACATCATCAACGGGTGTAATACATAAGTGCTGGAAAACAAATAAAAGAAAGTAAAAAGATGATTATAGAAACACGAGAAATTAATTTTCTACATAGATTTTAATTCTAACAGGTGAAGTTAATTTAAAATTAAAAACATGAAAAATAAAATAAAATAATTTTTAAATACAATAAGAAATAAAAAAGAAAATCGATTCATATCACTTGAACCTTGAACGATTGAATTGACTTTGGGTAGTTAAGAAATAAGTGAAAGATTTGACGCGTAGGTCCATGATAAGGTCGTGAATATGAATGGAGATCTTGTGATGGGGTACAATAATAAATAATTAGATGGAATGCTTCATATAAAATATTAAATAATAAGTAGAATATTAATATTCTTAAGACTAAATATGTTATATATAAGTAATATGAATTCAAAGATAAGTTCAAAATAATAAAACTAATAATACGAAGTAAAAGTAAAAAAAGTTAGACTCGTAATACTTTAAATTAGAACATTAATATAATTCAAACATTTGATAAATATAAGCTAATTAATATAATATTCAAAGCTAATATCTTAAATATTTAATTATGAAGAAGATTTGGACTTCACGCGAAAACAAATAAAGTCAATTATTTATTAATTATACTAATAAACAAGACATCAAGCAAGCAACTCGATTTGATTGAGATTTATTTTCTCTTTATCGATAATGACATTCCACTGCCAAACATGCCTATTATTTTTGGCACAATCGATAATGAGAAAAAATAGATGTTTATTCATTTACGTTTGTCTCCTTGAAAGTATGAGAATTGAGAAAACAGTCCCTCAATTTTATTTTTGACCTAATTAGCAGTTTTGTAAGATTCTCATTAACATATGAAAAAAATTCTTTGAATGAGTCTTGCAATAAGATTAGAGATAAATAAAAAAATAAATATTTTTATCATGTAAACTCGTGAAAAAAAAAACAATAACAACGTAAGTTGATTTTTTTTTTTTGTATGACCAAAAATAACTTTATATCTCAGTATAAAATATTTATAAAGAAATGAATAATTTAGATATTGTAAAAGCATTCAACAGGTCCCATGGTCTAGTGGTTAGGACATTGGACTCTGAATCCAGTAACCCGAGTTCAAATCTCGGTGGGACCTTAATTTTAAATGTTTTAAAATAATTGTTTTTTTTTTAATATTAAGTTTTTATCTTTCATGAAATAAAGTCCTATAATAAATTCATTAAGGTCAGATTTCATAGAAATATGTACCCATATGATTGAGCACATTAATGGTGAGTTTGAAATTTCTGAGATAACAGGTAGCAGAAAATTACTTTGGTTGGTAGAGACATAAACAGTTCAGTACCACTTATTTAACTTACTAGGTCCCACAAAATTAAATATTTATTATTTTCCTTTTTTTATTATCACAAAATAAGGTTGAACATCCTAGAAGAGTCATTTGAACAAACGACTTCTTTCTAGGATATGGGGATGCTGTTTTATGATGTCCATAGTTTTCCAGAAGCAATAATATCATACTGTTTACTATTTTGGTATAAGAAGAGAGTAACTTCACTCTGGTATATGTATATCATAACATGTTTATGTTGTATGTTCAAATTATAATAATGAGTTATATTATGCATATAATTAAGTGTTTCAATCATTTAAATTAGGACAAATATTGAGAAAGTTTCATAGAAAAAAAATCAATGGTATTTACAAATAAAGCCCCGAGGAATATTGACTTGTGTTGAAAAAAAATATATTGACAACAATAATTACAAACAATCACAATTGATTTAACATGAAAAAATAATTATCTTGACATTGAATTGACAATGTTTAGACTGGACTTATACCGGAGAGAAAATATGAAAATAAAATACACAAATTTAAGAGAGAAAAGATTACTAAAAAAAATTAAATTATTACTTTTAAATAAACATTATAATGATATAAATTTAATAAATTAAATTACTCTTTTAAATTTTATTTTATTTAAAACTTTTATACTAAAACCACGTTTTTTTAAAACAAAAAATTAAATTTTTTATGAAAAAAAATACTATCTTAAAAAAATTTCATCCATACACCTATTTTAAAAACCTAAAAAATAGAATATTGGAATTGATAAGTATTTTAAAATAATAAAATTGAATATTTTAATGTTAAAATAATTCAATAATATAAATAGAATTTCGTCTCATTATCTAAAACATTCTCACAATCTTTATAAAACTTGTTTTCTGAATTCTTTTCTTCCCTCTCTAAGATTTATGACTCTTGACTCATATTTTAACGATCAGGAAATGTTTAAGAGATCTCGACGGTAAATTTTTTATTCTCTACCGATCAGTTTTCCTGATAGAACAAGTAAGTTTTTATTCATTTTTCTTTAATCTCTAATTTCACATGCAACTAGAATTTTTCTACTTTATTTTTCTAGCTCTTTTTGTCGATCAGTGGTCCTAAGGACTTAGTTTGATCATAATTTTGTGGTTTGAAGGCGTTTTTAGAGTTTTCTAAGTTAAGCTAATGATAGCACGCTATATTGAATTGTGATAATTTTCATCCTCAGGTAAGAGAAGCTAGTGATTGTCTTTGATTGTATTATGAAGTACAAATTGATAGTTGTTAGTATGTGAGGTTAATGTATGTTGATTTGTTATGTCTGAAATGATTGTTTTAGTATTAAGTGTGTTTGGATGAATGTGTTTGGTTGAATGATGCTTGTTGACATTGATGATTCTGCTTAGACTTGATTATTATCATGAATGTTAAGTTTAGTGGCATCAAATTTTTTGTAATATTGAGAAGAAATTATTAGGCCGAGTTATAGGTCATTTTTGTCTAAAAAGGAAATTTTGATAGGCGAGTCAGCGGAACCTGAGCGTTAATGCGAGGAATGACGCTCAGTGGCGAGGATGCGTCGCTGAGTACCAGTGTCTTTTGCTTTCACTCTTTGCTATTTCATTCTTTGGCTTTTTTGGTTTCTCTTAAGGGTTGGTTGATACATTATGACATGTTTAGTATGTTTTATGAAATGTTATTAAAGATTATGAATGATGTTAAGGCATGTATCAAGGTGTGATTGAATAAGAGTTTCTAAGGAGAAATTTTAAGTGGATGTTTCAAGTTATGTATGAATTTAGGAGCTTAGTCTAGGGAGTTATTCTAACACTCTAATGGTCATTCATTCTCAATTAGAGATAAGAGATGCATGTGGTGGGAATAACAAGAGATCCCAGTCTAGGTGCTCCATTATGGCATAAGACACGAAACAGACTAACCTTGTGTGTGTAATATGGTGAAAATCATTGGTAATGACTCTACAGAGCACTAGAGACCGCCACAAGTGCATGACTCGTCATAGATCGACATTCATACTATATTTGGATGGTCAGGTCTAGGTTCATGTTATTCTTAGGATGTTTGTTTAATTTGGTATAAAATGTGATGTATGATGAATTTTATTATCTTGAGTTTGTTCTTTTTAACATTAACTTACCCTTTGTATGTTTCTTTCTTTGTTTGTTTATGTATGAATAATTTCTTTTACAATGATCACCTAGTTGGTGTGAGTAGAGGGTGATGACGTCTCGGTGGAATAGGTTTTGGGAGGTGATGGATCAAACGTATAACTGGATTAGAGTATATGATTTTGTACAGATGTATTTTGAGAAACCTATGTAAATGTTTGGGTTCCTTCTCTTTTGGTGTTGTAAATATATAATAAACTTAAAGTTATGTTGGATAACTATATGAATATTTTATATTTTCTTAAATTTAACTATTATTTTGTATTGATTTTGTAATAATTTCATAATAGTATTTATATTATTTAAATGAGATGTTACACATAAAAATATTTATAAACTAAAATTTATTTCTACTTTCTAATTTTTGTATAAACTAAATATTTATTTATTTATAAAAATAAACTCATATATATATATATATATATATATATATATATATATAAAGAACTTTTCTCAGCAAAGGCCAACTCCAACCTAAAAAAACATTATGAAAACAAGCTAACTTCCAAATTGAATTTGGAATAGTCGATAAAAATGTCCTTATGTTTTGTATGCATATGTTATTGTTATTTGTTCAATTGCATTATTTATTAGAAAAAAGAAATAGAAGTATTTAAAAGTTATATAAAAATAAATTGCAAACGAAAAATAATAGTTTAATTATAATATGGTTTTTATATTTTAATTACCTACTGACTTAACCTAATTAATTTAACTGATAGCATTGGTTTGGTTTAGATCTTATGGAAAAAAGGTTACAAATCTCAAACCTCACCTAATCCAATCCAAAACTATCTTAATTGAATAAAATAATGAATTTTCTAAAACACACTCAAATTCTCATAGAACCCATAATAGGACATAGGAAATAGAAAAAGAAAATATCAATATTTAACCGTGTTTTTAAGACCTATATTTAAATAAAAAAACTAAATATATTTTCGTAAATGTAACGCGTCATTCTAAAACATGAAAGACATAACAACAAAGTAGGAGAATTTAGAAAAAAAATTAAAATCTCATAGACTCATAATTAGAGCAGTTAAAATGGATCACAACCCGTGAGCCAACCCGTGAGCCAACCCGATTCACCACGGGTTCGGACCGGATTGAATATGAAAATATTGAATTTTTTTTATACGGGTTAAATTTTAACACGATTCATTTAAATTCGGCTCACGTAGGTTGAACCCATCTACCTAATTTTTTTTAATTTATTATTTTATTTATGAAATCCTAAAAAATAAAATACTCTCTTCACTCACTGTGTGTATCAAATTGTACTTTTTATTATTATTTTGAATTGTCTTCCGTTTAACATCATTCTTTGGGGATGAAATTTGTTTAAATTTGAATATAGAAAGTTTGTAATTTTTTTTATTTAAAAAAATTGTAATTAAATGGGCTAGTGAACCAACCCGTGATGGGTCGTGCCGAGTTCAGATTTTTCTGACTCGCTAATAAATAGGTCGGGTTGAGTTGACTCACTAAGTGACCAACCATGATGGGCCAGACCAGGTCGAACTAAGTTACCCGTATTTACAGCTCTACTCATAATATGTGATATAGATTTACCAGATAAAATAAATTAGATACAAAATGAATCACTCCTTCGCCCATAGTTTTATATGCATTAGAGAATAATAGATACATATTTTTTTTATAATTACTTTATAATATGTGTAAAATGAATCGTTATTCTTTTTTATCTGACATATTAAATGATAAAAATTAATTATCATTTTGATTAGCCTAATATCCTTTTATGTTAAAGAAAAAATCTCACATCTCATCTTATCTATTAATACTATATATAAATAAATAAATTTGATACAACTAAACAATATACTCATACTCAATTAACGAAAATATTACATCATAAATACTCAATTAAAAAGATATAAAACCTTTCAATACTTAATAAATAATTTTTTAATAAAAACTCAATTAAAAATAACTATATATATGTAATTTACTTTTCAAGACTACTCCTTTGAACAAAAGTCACCGCATTTTGCATAACCAAATTTGACTGAACCAATTAGCCAAGTGGTACTTTTTTAATTAATTTTGAATATTATAATTTTTATGATATTTATTAGGACCCACGATAACTTCATTTCGTGTGGCTCTTCTTCGCTCTCTGAATTCTTCTGACAGAGAAATGTATGAACGGCTAGTTAGTTTGTTAGTTCTCTGATTCTGGTTTACTGAAAGTTGTCGGTTACATTATTGCGTGCAGTGTTTGAAATTGTTTGAAGATGGAAGAGAATGCATTGAGGGCCATGGACGCTGAGCAACTGAGAGAGCACGCTCATAAGATGGTCGATTTCATAGCCGATTACTACAAAACCATTCAAAACTTTCCCGTTCTAAGCCAAGTCCAGGTTCTTCATTCTCTTCCTTCTCTTCCAATCAACGCATTTACGTACATGCTGCTTGATTACACTATTTCTCCCATTTCAGCCAGGTTATCTGGGGAAGCTTTTACCAGATTCTGCTCCCGAGTATCCTGAGTCCTTGCAAAATGTTTTGGACGGTGAAACTTCTTACTTTGATTCTGACTTAGCCTTTTTTTTTTTGTTTAGTGCAATGTATTATTATTATTATTATTATTATTATTATTAGGGTCCATTTGGATAAACTTTAAACAAACACTTCTAGACAAGACAGACAATTAAGAATTTAAATTGTACAGCTTCTTCCAATGGGGTTTTAAATTGTGGTTGCAACACAGTTGCAGATTTGCTGTGAACCTTGGCATTGTACAAGATTGCTGGCTAATGCGCCCGCAATTGCAGCAATCAATACTGGTTACGGTTGTAGACGCCATTTTAGAACTATGGTTATAAAAGAGGTTTAATTCACTTAATCTTCTTATTTTCTTTTGTCTAAGTGTTAAGAAATTTGTCCGAGCAAAACCTTTGTAGCAGCAGTAATCGTATTTTCATTATTTTAGTAGATAGTGGAATTGTTTGAGCAATGCTAGCGTGACACTGTTTGTCAAATTGTAGATGTAAAGGAGAAAATACTCCCTGGGGTGACGCATTGGCAAAGTCCGAATTATTTTGCGTATTTTCCTTCCAACAGTAGCATTGCTGGATTTCTTGGAGAGATGCTCAGTGCGGGTCTTAACATTGTGGGTTTCAGCTGGATAACTTCTCCTGCTGCCACTGAACTTGAAAGCATCGTTCTTGACTGGCTGGCTAAGGCGTTCCAGTTGCCTGAAGATTTCTATTCTAGCGGTAAGGTCTTGGGATGCTGTATAGCGTGTGAAGATACAATATGCAATGCTACTAGTCTTTGTTCTTTAAGCTCAAGTGAAAGAACTTGAGTATTTTATTATTTTATTTTCTATATGAAAAAGAAGATATTGTATTTTCAAGGGGTGTTCGTGTCTTAACTGATAATTGTAGATAATTAAAATGTGAACCTAAATTGCATATGAATAATTTATTTGATAGAAAAACTCAAATACTGTATGTAAACTTTGACTGCAGGGAAAGGAGGTGGAGTTATACAGGGAACAGCAAGTGAAGCTGTACTAGTTGTCCTATTAGCTGCACGTGACAAGATCTTAAGAAGGCTTGGAAGGAGTGCCCTTCCTAAGCTTGTGATGTATGCATCTGATCAAACACACTCTGCTTTACGAAAAGCTTGTCAGGTACCTCCAATGACAGATAAACAAAGAAAATGACCTTATCTTATGTACTCAAGTCATGGACATATGGGTTTCCTTCTTGTTCATTTTCACTGTCAATTTTAACTTTTGTTGACCACTGCTCCTAGCTTTCTGACCTATTTTAAACACTGAAAATTTCTTTAAAACTCTTCTGTTGCTATTCCTTGGCATGAGTAGGTGTATCGAAATTCTTATCAACCATAGATATGATCAATGTTAATTATTTTAAAGCTTGAGTATCTCTCTTTATATAAGTCAATTTTGTAAGATTAAATTACACTTTAAGCCAAAATTCGAAGAGAGGCTTTTTAGTTTTTTAATATTCTATTTATTTTGATTAGGATTCGTTGTTTGTTTTATCTAAGGAAAAGAGTTGGTTATCTTTTAAATCTATAATCATAGGTGTCTTGTTAATAGTTAGCAAAATGGGGAAATAACATAGCTTTTTACTCAGTAGAATAAATTGTAATGGATGTTTGTTTCCTTAATTATATGATTATCATGCTCTTTAGCACCAAACATATGAATATGCCAGTGTTACAGTGTCACCTGAAAACATATGACCTTAACTACGATCACAAAGTTCAAACTTATTCAGCTTATTCTATAGTCTATTAGTAGTTAATGTGTTGTTAGATAAAACCTTTTCTTGAGTATTTTAAAAATTTGTTTAGTATTTATCACCCAGTTGATCAAATGATAGTCTGATTCCATTTCTGGTATGGGAGTCTTCCTCTGTGTTTGTTAGATGCATTACTTGAATATAATCAATGACAATTTTTATTGTAATAGTTTTGAAATTTCTTTTGGCAGATAGCAGGGCTTAATCCAGAGCTTTGCAAGTTGCTTAAAGCTGATTCTGCAACAAATTATGCACTCTCTCCTGAAGTACTTTCTGAAGCAATTTCAAATGACATTGCTGGCGGTCTTGTACCCTTTTTCTTATGTGCTACTGTAAGAATTGAACACTTATATGAGTTTGTAAGAAATTCCTGTATAATGAATGACCTTAACTGACCATTATTTACGTGTCTTATCTCCAATATTTTATTATATATGTTCAGAGAATTTCAAATTAGAAATTTCAGCTCATTTGAACATCGGATCAAGGGATAAATGTCCTTCTTCATGTTTCTATCTATGTACTGCCTCTTCATTCTTTGTTGCTGGGAAACAAATGGTTATATACCTACTAATAGGGTCTATGTTATGATTAAAGGGGAGAGAGAGTAAGGAATTGAGATCCCAGTCTGTTTGTAGAAAAATAACTCTGATTGCCAGCAAACTGTAACACTTAGGAGAGAAGATAAAAGGAGATTCAGTGGAGTTACTTACGGGAATTTTTCTTTCATAGTTTGGGGAGAGTTAATGCCTCTCAAATATCTAGAATAGTGGGGTGGTGTGTCTGTTATTCTGCATTACTATTTAGAATCTTACTTTCTCATTTCTGATCTTTTATCCCTTCGATACAGACCCATAGATGCAGGTTCCTGTTTATTATCGTTCTGTTTTCATTCTACATTCTATTCGAGTCCAATTATGGATTTGGTTTGGAGGCTAGTAACCTCAGTTTCATGAAACTTTCCTTTTTTGATTTTAAATTGTACATCCAAGAGAGTTTGTGTTGAATATATGCATGTTGACTCTTTCAAGGATTAAATCTATAGTAGGTACTAAATGAATAATTAACCTGGCGAATGTTTATCACCCAGGAACTTGGAACTAATGTTTTATTGATGAGTGAAAAGTATCTGAATCTTGATGTAACTTGAGGTAATTAAGAGTCCATTATTTGAGGATATTAAGTTTCTAGCATTAATTGCATACATTACGCATTTATACATACAGGTTGGCACCACTTCGTCAACAGCTATTGATCCCCTGCCTGCATTGGGAAAAATTGCCAAGGTAATATATTTTATTGAGTTGTGATGTTAAATAAGCTTGTATAGCCACTGATTCACTGTATTGAGCTTATTAAACCAAACGTTTATTTTTATTTTTTTTTAAATATTACTCTCAAGGAGCAGGAATTCAGTTAGATAAATGGAAACCCATTAATGACTATGCAGTATGTTAGGAACTCAAGGATATAATGATACTTGTGGAGTTGCAAGACGAAAAGTTCGATACATGAGTATTCCAACTGTTTTGGCTCATTGTCCCTGCTTAGGCTTTTAGGATGACTGGTTCATTAACATCCGCTGATCTGCATCAAACTTTGTTTGTCTAGTCTTTTTAATGTATTTTGTAGAGCAATAAAATCTGATAATGCTCTGGTACCTGCCTTTTTTGGCAGACCAACAATCTTTGGTTTCATGTGGACGCTGCTTATGCTGGCAGTGCTTGTATATGTCCAGAGTACCGCCACTGCTTTGAGGGTATTGAAGAAAGTGACTCATTTAACATGAATGCACATAAATGGTTCCTCACCAACTTTGACTGTTCAGTACTTTGGGTTAAGGTATCCATAACGCATTTTTTATCTCCATCTCACTTTTGAATCTTTATTTGTCACATTTCAATGTACTTCAAAACAAGTGGTCAAACTTATTACGAGTTAATGACACAGGACAGAAGTTCTCTGATTCAATCACTGTCTACAAATCCTGAATTTCTGAAAAACAAGGTAAGTTTCTATTGCATGCTCGAGGTTTCTGCTGAAGTTTAACTGCAAGAGGTTTTCAAACTTTTAAATAATCCTTTTTAGTTTTTCTTCTCTTTTCTATGTGTGGATCTTACATTAGGGCTTATTCCATTCAGCCAAGGTGTAGAAATCATCACATTAAATTTACAAGTTGGTTCTCTAGATGAAAATTGAAGAATATGAATTGGTATTTCAAAAGAAATGAGCATTCTGCATTAAATGGACCCAAACGGTAAACAAATTCATGTTAAGGCAAGAGAGAGAGAGAGAGAAACAAAATTGAAGCATCTAAAAAATGTCCTCTTTTTCCTCTCCTCAGGAAGGTGCTTCCAATGTTACGAGTGATAAGTATTGAATACTTATGGGAACACCCAGAAATTAACCGGGGGCATTTTGTTTTTCAATTCTTTTTCTTATGTATCGATGAAGAGTTAATTTCCTCTTCCACTATGAACTAGTTCTATCCTGAGTGAACAGAGTAATGTGTTACTTAAACATGAAGCTTGTCATCTGAAAGGTCGCAGCTATTATTATTTTATTCGTAGTTTTATAGTCTGCTAATGTTTTTGACTTTGCAGGCCTCTCAAGGAAACCTGGTCATAGATTACAAAGATTGGCAAATTCCTCTTGGTCGTCGCTTTAGGTGGTTTCTTAGAAGTTTTCCTTTGGAAGCGTTCTCATTGTTTCTTTCTCTCTGTCTATATATAGATATATTTGTATTTGGTATAGAAATCTGTATTCGCCTCTTGTTGAATTATTTTGTACCCGAGAATGTTCATGCATATCCCTGTCTGGACACATAAATTGGTTTTATTCGTGCATTTGGGCTCTAACTCATTTATGCCTAAATGTATTGATAAGAGGAATGCTAATAATACACTTTACTATAGCTTGAAATTTATTGGAAACTATGAAATCAGGATAGAAAATCCTTACATGATATGTGATGACTATAAAATTTGTATTTTTCGATAAATATCGGTGAATAGTAAAGGGTGCGTTCAAAAGAGTGTTGTTAACATTTCTCGTATTAATTTGTCTGTGATCTTGATTTTAATGTTTTTTTGGATTTTATGTACGTCTGAATTTCTTTTCGATATTCCCCGTTTAAAGAGATTACGGGAACTTCTGATGTCAAAACTTCTATCAAATCATTGGTCTTATCTCTTTCTAATAAATATTTCTGTACACCTTAGAAGTTTGTATTTGCCAGCAAATGTGTGACATTGTCTATTAACTCTACTGGACTCCAGATCATTAAAATTGTGGATGGTGTTGCGACTTTATGGTTTGGAAGGTCTGCGAAGTCACGTAAGAAACCACATTGAGTTAGCTGCTTATTTTGAAGAGCTTGTTAGTCAGGACACAAGATTCAAGGTACTCATCCTTCTATGAAAGCATTGTTCTTAATTTCTTAAGGTTTAATACTACGTTTGGTTTCCATATTTGTTGGAATTATTTGATGTGGTTTTTCAATTTTTTTTGACTCAATATATGCCAAATTTGAATATTTTTTCTTAAGTACTTTATTTACTGCATATGCTTTAAAATTGCAACAAATTCCGTACACAGGTCGTTGCACCTCGTACATTCTCCTTAGTTTGCTTTCGGCTATTACCCCCTCTCAATTCTGAAGATCATGGTAATAAGCTAAATAGCGATCTACTGGACTCAGTAAATTCAACAGGAAATATTTTCATAACACACACGGTAAGCATAAATTATCTTCATAATTTTTCAACTTTTGTTCTTTATTCTTTCTTTATCACTAATTTTCTTTCCCTTGTTAACTAATATTTGCAGGTTCTATCAGGTGAGTACATTCTACGTTTTGCAGTAGGAGCACCATTGACAGAAAGGAGGCATGTCACTACTGCGTGGCAGATTTTTCAAGAGAAAGCCACTGCTCTACTTGAGAGTTTACAGGATTAATATGCTCTCAGCCTCGACTTTACCAATACAACATTAATTTGTGATTTTTTTCCCTTTATTTTCGATTCCTTATTGTTTTATAAAATTATCATTTGCCGAGCTGTAAACTTGGTAAATATTTCATTTTATTTTTTGAAGCAGCAATGTTCTTTTTTTAATAGTCGATAATACTCTCCATTTATTTTTCTTACTTATTTTAATTCTAGGTTCATCTTACAACAAGTTTCTAACAATTTTACGCTGTCAAAAAAAATTATAGCAAAACATGCTTTAATATGATAACATGAAATGTTTATTAAGATTGTTTAACAAAATATTGAGAAGCTAAAAGCGATTTTTCAAAAATAATAAGGGATAAAAGCAAAAATTTACCTAAAAGTTACATGTAGTTGTCATGTCAGATTCGTAATGAACTAATAGAGTACATAACTATTAACATTACCTAGTGGTGATTCCTATCAAGCGACTAAAAACATTAATATATAAAGTTTAAAAACTAAAATCAGTCAGTCAAGCATTTTGAACTATTAGAAACAAAATTCTCTTTATTATTAAAATCATATTTCGCCCCATTTTACTTAAAAATCTGACTTTAATGAAATCAATAGTATACTTTAGTTGTTTGTTTCCTAATATCTCCTAATTATCTCAACATATTTTTATTTTAGTTGGTTAAATAATTAATAAATTAGAATGCTTACTATTAGAAGAAAAGAAGAAATAACTTGCATTTATTTAAAATATAAGGTGTTACATATGTTAATATTATCCAATATGATACACTTTTTTTTTATAGTAGTGGCAGTAAGATTTTATTCTATGATCTGATGGATCTACCTAAATTTTTCCACTAGTTTTGACCTACCCTATGGTGAATTTCCACTGGTAAATAAAAGAATTCAGAAATCTATTTGAACATTTTGTTACAACATGTTACATGGAACATCCTATACTAAATACTACTTGAACGTGTTCTTAACGTCTTTGAAAATTGAACATCTTCACTGATGTAGCAAAGACCAATGCAAAGACCACTGGGAATGCAACAATCACAGCTGCAACCACTCCAAGAAAATCATGCTCAAAACCAAAGTAGCTTCTTACAAACCCTTCTACTGTTGTTCTTCCGTCACTGGATTCCATGCTTTTGTGTATATCTCCATATTGTGAAGCCACCAATCCATACAAACTCCATGCTACTGGATTAACCCAACTGTACCATCTCCACCACACTGGGATTCTCTGTCATTATACATAAAAGAAGAAAAAATTACGATAAAAATACATTATGACATTCTTCTGTGCTTGGAAAGTACAAATCTATAATAGTGCATGAGTTTGAAAGGGAGTCAAAACTTACCGGTCTTGGGACTATGAATCCTGAGAAGAGATTCCACACTGCATAGAATGCAGAGGAAACTATAGAAGAAATGTGTTGGTTTGGGGTCACTGCTACTGACATCATGCCATAGTAGGTGAAGGTTAGGAAGGTGAAGTACATGAAGAATAGGTACCAGAAAACTTTAGTCACAGTCCACTCAAAACCAATCATGCCATAAATTATGATGCCATATACCAAAGCTTGTGCTAGAACATATGGGAGCTCAATTACAACCTGCAAAGCAAGAATATAAATATCAGAAAAAATGCAGAGGTTGCGTTTGAATATAACTTAATGAATATTAGCACTGCTATACTTTATATTGTTCAAAGTCTCATCGACTAGAAATAAGACCAATTTAGAATATATATATATATATATAAGTTTAAACCTCAACTTATAAATTGATGTTGTAAGATTGATTTATGTTTAAAGTTTACTTTTTAACATGAGTTAATGTGCACAATTGCCTAATAGATATGTTGGTTGCAGTCTAGGACAATGTAGGACTTTCCACAAGGATGATTTGTGAGGATATAGCAACACTCAGAAGATAAGTTTTTTATATAAGAAATTGCTTGCCTGAGCAAAAGCATATGGCAAAGCTGAATACATTCCAGCTGCTTTTTCCCTGTAAAAGACAGTTCTTTCAACAGCAACCACTGGCTGCACTGCATTAGCATTCTTAATGCCAATAAGAAGAACAGCAGCATACATGGAGCCCATAGCATTGAAAAGATCTTGTTGTTGGTCACTGAAACGATTGATGTCAAAATTTACTGTTAGATCAAATGCTAGTTACTGGTTGTAATAGTTTGAAGCCATAACATTTCCAAGTTTGTGGTTTGTTCTTACATTTTGGAGCCAAGGTTCCAAAACATGCTACCGATCACAACAGCTACAGTGGTGGAGTAAAGAAATCTAATGGCAGTGTATAGAGGATTGCGCCAGTAAGACCAATGTTGTTTCCATAAGCAAGCCATGCATTGAGTGAAGAACGAAGTTGAGTACTGTGAAGGAAAATAAAGGTCTTTGGAACCAGGAGCTGGTGTACTCAATTCTTTAATAAGTCCTTTATTTCTCCTGAAAAAAAACATGCCAAAGTTTAAATATCAGTAAACATTCTACACTCATAAAAAAAGTCTTGTACTTTTTGCACTATAAGTTCTTTCAGTGAATTATATCTGAGTTCTACAGCTTGATTACACTTCACACAACTGAAAGTACCTGTATAGCTCTGAACTTTTGTACACCTCTGCAAAATCGATCCCCAATTCCATTTCTTTTGCTAATGTTGAAACTTCCAACATCCATGTTGCTGGATTATAGCCATCTTTAATCTTACTGACACCTTGGATTTCCTTCAAGATGAAAGTATTGACATGAGTGAAATGTTTACATGAAGTTAATGATGTGAAACAAAACACGAATTCAGTATTCCTTATTTATCATTGGACATTTTCTACCTCAAAGTAACTAATTAAATGGGAAGAATGATGCCCAAGTGGCCCCACATATATTTCTTGCCCTCCTTGCTTCATTAGCAAAAGCTGCATTCATAGTGACACAAAAAAGATTAGAAACTCAGAAATGGTAGAGAACAAATTGAACGTGCTACTTTTTAAATTCTTCCTATGTTACCTCATCAAAAGATTCAAATATATCTATGCTTGGCTGATGGATGGTACAGACAACTGTTCTTCCAGTGTCTACTGTGTTCCTAACTGCTCTCATGACAATTGCAGCAGCTCTTGCATCTAGCCCAGAAGTTGGCTCATCCATGAATATTATGGAAGGATTTGCTACAAGTTCAACTGCAATAGTCAACCTTTTCCGTTGCTCAGTTGAGAGACCGTTAACACCAGGTAATCCAACTAATGCGTGCCTTAGTGGCTTCAGTTCCACAAGTTCCATAACTTCCTCAATGAACATCTGCAACCATTTAGCACTCTCAAACTTACTATTTTTGGAGCTAATACACTCAACTACCGAGAATATCTACATGCACTCTTATGTATGCATTTGTCACAGCAGCTCAACCCGGAGAAGGAAAATGTTGAATTGGAACATTCATAAAAAATACTCACGAATATTCAAGGTTCAAACCAGTTATCCTCCTATGCAAAACTAAAAAGCTAAACATTAAAGCAAAGAAAATGCATGAGATGTGGATACTAACCTTCCTTGTTTCATCATTGATTTCTGGGGACAACCGAAGCCAAGCTGAATAAAGCAGGGACTCGTATACTGTAACATGAGGAGAGTGGATATCATTTTGCTCACAGTATCCAGAAATCCTTGCAAATGTTTCTTGCTTCTTTGGATAACCAGAGATTGTGATATTTCCGCCAATATAACCCCCAGTTTTTCTACCAGCAAGTACATCCATCAGAGTTGTTTTTCCAGCCCCAGTCACACCCATTAGAGCGGTGAGAACACCTGGTCTGAAAGCTCCACTGACACCCTTCAAAAGAACCAATTTATCCTCAACAAAACCTCTATTCTTCATTTCCTGCAAGCATTTAATAACTTCATGTCACAATAACGCTAGAAAGTTGAACACAAGCCTTTTCAATTTGTTTTTTTGCTTCCACATTACCACTGGCATGTCGACAGAATATGTTACATCATCAAAGGTGATGGAATGAGGTTCAAATGGAAGAACCATTCCTCTTTTCCTGTTATGATTTGTCTCTGCATCAACTGCTTCGTGCCTAGTATATGAAGTATGGGGAGAGTTGCTTCCACTTGTACTTTCACCATTTCTCACTGAAGTAACCCCAATGTTAGCGTACGGTGTAATGTGAATTGAAAATCAAATATTACTTTCCTAGATATAGACATTATTCATTTGCAGTTGGTATTGGCATTAATTACCTTTATTTGAGTACTGAGAAAAGCTATGTTTTGTGTTCTTCATCACATTATTTCCCTTTTTACTACCACCATTCTGGTCATTGCTTTGAGATTCATCTGATATAACAGCCTGATGTTTCCCAAATGCTGCATGATTAATTTTGTGAAATTAGTACATAGACCTACCTTAGGTGGTTTGTAATACATTTAAGGTACTCACGATTTAAGTATTTAAGGGCAAGGATGTAGCCAAGGTTGAAAAGTAATGTATATCCAATCAAAGCTCCAACACCTATCCAGTACCAGTATGATTGAGTGAAGAATCCCCGCGATTTCAAAATTTCAACTCCTAGAGGCGCAGTCGAGTTAGGTAGAACCTATCATGGGAAAATATGTTCGAATCAAATGTCATATTATTTATGTTATAAACCATAGGAAGGCATGCAAGTAAAAATACAGATTAGTTAAAACTTACATGTCTCCATCTTTCTGCAAGAAACTCATTATTTACCATGGCATTCTGCCCATACATCATAGGTGATATCCAGAAGCCCCACAGCCACCATTTTTTTATATTGTCTGGGGGCATAAAGGGAACAAAGATGCATTGTTAGTGTAGAAAATAAAGTGACAAAGCCTAGGAATGTTTAGTTCTGTATCCTTGATACCTTTTGATAGGACAAAACCACTCATAGCAAAAAGGATGGCAAGTGTAAACGACCCAAGGGTTAGAGCTACTGTCATTTCCCTCCCAACTGCTGCAATTAATCTGAACAGTGCCGAAGCCATTTGATTTACTAGTGCAAGAACAAGGTATTGCCTAAACAATCTGCATTAAGTTGACATATAAGTACTCTATTAGTTATTAGTAGGATTCAAAATAGAAAATTAGCCAATAGAGAAACTATTAGTTTACTAGTTTGATGAGTACGTTTGAAAGCATAAGTTTTTTACCTTCCAACATATGGATCAAAACCAATGACGTAGTAGGTAAGGAATACCCAAACACCCACTTCCATAAAAGTCAAAGGGAATTTTAGGATCCATGCAGGAAGAGCATATACCCATGAAGGGAAAAAAAGATAATCCCTTTGTTTGTAGAAAACAGGAAGCCTTGAAACAACCATGGAAAGTTCAGCCAATCCATTGAACATAGTCACAACAACACCATAAAACAAGGCACCCACATATATGCCTCCATGAGTCACTGAATCTCTGTGCATCTCTGTCCGGAAGAAAATGGTCATGGCAATAATTGCCAATGCTGCGAGCTGAAAGGAGAGGAAAGTTATCAGTAAGAATATAACAGCATTAGGTGATAAGAGAAAAAAATGAAGCATTCAATTTCCAAACCTACTTGGAAAAGCTTGAAGGTGTAAACGAATGAATTGCGTTTCATAAGTAAATATTCTCTGGATAAGCAAGCTTTTAACAACTCCCATTTTCCCACTCCATACTTTTTGGTTGTCAAAGCAGCTGGGTGACTCTTGGACTTGTCAAATTCAGTAGCAAGTTCTTCAGCAAGGCTTCTCCCAACATGAAATGATTTATGTGCCTCTGAAAACTCTTTGGCTGTGACAAATCTATAAGGTTGATCTTTGTGTGCCCAGTACTGCTCCTGATCCTTCCTAGATGTTACCTATAACATAATAATTAACGGTGAAGGTTAAATGTATGAAACCCTCTTTTACTAGATCAGACAGATTGAGTTGTTGAGACAAGACACAAGGACATTTACCTCTTGCAAAAAGTCTGCTACCCCTTTCCTCTCAGGACATTTAAAACCCATTAATTCAAAAAATTCAAGCACATGTTCACGGGGACCCTGATACACAATGTGACTATCAGAGAGTAGAATAATGTCGTCAAATAGATTGTAAGTCTCTGGTGCTGGCTGCAGGAGTGAGATGACCGTGGTTCCTTTGAGAATGTGAACATATTGCTTGAGTGAATTCACAATTTGAAAAGTTGTTGAGCTATCCAACCCAGTGGATATTTCATCCATGAAAAGAGCTTTAGCAGGTCCAACCAGCATCTCCCCTGTATTCATAGATACATGATTGTTAACTAATACAATCTTGTAATCAAACTTTCAGGAGATTAAACAAGATACACTTCAAGATTGAAATCAGGCTAACTTTACCTGTTGTAACACGTTTCCTTTGTCCACCAGAGATACCTCTTAACATAGCATTTCCTACAACGGTATCAGCACAAACCTCTAGTCCCAAAATCTGCAAAATGCATATCCAAGAAACAAGAGTCTTTTAAACGAAATATTACATGGATTGAAAGTGATCAGAGATGGATTTTAATGTATAAATTTTACCCTCAGTACGTAGTCTGTTATCATATTTGCCTTCTGGCCTTCAGATGCTACAGCCTGAGCATTATGAGTCAAAAGAACAACCAATTAGTCATCAGTCATTCCTATTTTGTATGGAAAAGAAATAGATGCTCACGTTTTCAAGATAACCAGCTGCTACTGCATATATATATATATATATATATATATATATATATATAACTGAGATTGGAAGTAGCTGCTTTGTGAGCTGCTACAACTTATTTATTACATACGTTTTAATCATTATAAGTTTCTTGAACTGGTAAGAAATTTTGAAATAGATAGCAATTGAATTTCTAAAACCAAACAGCTTTTGATATTAAAAACTTGTTAAGCTGTCATATTTTTCTTTCAGACTTTGGTCTGAAAGGCTACTGAATGCAAGACATATATGAAAAACACGTGCTTGGCAAAAACATTACCTTCATGTAGGCATCAACATCTGGATCAGGCTTGATGCTTGCCTCCTTTTCTCTTCTGGACAATTCCGCAAGCAAGTCTACAGATGTTAGACATATTCAAGAGTTAATTTCCTCAAAAAAGTCAACCTGTGTTTGGAATATTGAATTTAATAATGAGTATAAGCATAAAGAACTCCGATGAACTAACCATAACGAGGTCCAACTCCTTGGACTCTTGCCGAAAAGGCCAAAGTTTCTCTAACTGTCATTTCTCCTATGTGAAGATCATTTTGATTCACATAAGCAGCAGTTCTTTGGGGTACAAACTCATTCATCCCGTGACCATTATAAGTTACCTTTCCAGAGAACTGATAAAGAAGTAGCAGAATATTAGCTAGAGCTTTAAGTTAAGAAAACAACTAAAAGCATGCTAACACTGTTACACAAAATAAATGCACTTCTCTTAAATGATTTTCGTAAGAAAAATCATTACCTTTAGTTTTGGATCAAGTTTTCCAGCCAAGGCTAACAGGAGTGTGGTTTTCCCAGAACTTGGAGGGCCTAAAAGCAATGTCATTCTGGAGAAGAGAAAATGAAAACTCGTGTTATATTAGTTCCAGAGGTCCTATCGCTAATGCCCTTCTCCTTGAAAGAGATATCAATAAACACAATATCAGTACCTGCCAGGCTTTATTTTTCCACTAACATTCTGGAGAATGTTTACATGTTGTTTCATGGTTGGAAGTATATGAAGAGAGTTCATCAGGCCCTTGAAGCAGAAAGTTTAAACAAAATGCCAAGTTAGTTCCATCGCTAATATCATTTAGCAAGTTCTAGCACATAATAAAGTTGGTACCGATATACTCACCTCCACTATATTAACCATGAAGTTAGTGAACGTAGGCAAAGCTCTAGTTCCTACACGAGCTTCTGCTTCGATGTTCAAGTTCTCAAAACGAACCTCTATGGTAGGAAGATCAATTCCAACTCTAATATTATCCAATCCAAGGAACAAAAATAGGGGAAACCATTAGTGCGTTTCGATCAAAGAGACCTCTATTAAAATCAAGAAGAAAGAAACGGGAGTGAGATTCTCACCTATCGATTCTGTCCTTGAGCTTGAGCAAAAACCTCTCATTGTCCTCTTCTGCAGTTCTCACGAGTCTTTCAAGTAAAGCTCTCTTTTCTTGCAACCCAAGTTTCTGTACATCGATCTCATTGGCTTCCCCATCAGGTGAGGTGAGCAAAGCTTTCCTCATACGTGCAACCGTGGGAAGCTTCTGAATAGCAGCCCATTTGAGAGCCTCTTCATCGTTCTCCTGTTCGAATGAGTTTGAGAATATCTCCGCGTCACTGTTCCTCCAAATGGATGAACTTCCAATCCTTAAACTACCCCCACCCTCCATATATCACAAGCAAAGGCTGAACCTTTATGGCACCCCACTTGAACTGCAGACAAACAGTACCCAGAAGAAACTATAAATCTGGAGAAGCAAACAAAATAATTGCTTGAAAGCTACTTTACAAGTTTGTTTCTTTTGGTCTTGTTTTGCAAGACCCAGTAGTTTTTTTCTTTCCCTTTTGGTCTAATGAGATATAACAGAAGATGTTGGGATGTATATATGGGGGGAGAGAGAGAGAGAGATGAAGAAGGAACAGGAGTGAGATGATGCAGGTATGTGATTTATGTCAACGTGTCAAAATTGGCGGGAGTGTGACATAAAATAGCATGAACACAGACATAACATAGCTGGGTTGTTGACGTTGCTTGCAAATAATGGAAACGTCGACCAAGGTGGCCACGACCATGGCATGCATCAACTTGGTTTAGTTTGTTTTCTCTTTTACTTTCTTTTTAGGAAAGGAACCAAATTGGAAATGAGGAAGCTGACATCACTCATTATGTTATGTTATCTTTTATACCTTGAAACTATTACTCAGATTTTCATCACTACAAAACTTTATCTGGCTTTAAATGTCAACTCAAAATTTGATAGAAAAACAAACAAGAGGAATGGTATAGAATAAAACTTTTACGTAATATATATATCGACCTCTTATGTTATTATTATCTAAATTTAATTAATGTTTATCTATATATTGTAATAGTAATATTAAAAAAACAAGAATTAAAATAATAATTATTGCATTAAAATTTTGTCTTTTCTTTTGTTAAAGTTAAAGATAAATTTTTATGTTACTCATATTTTTTATTGATACTTTAAATTTTTTTTTTCCTAAAACACGATTAATCTTAATGTTATAGAAATTTAAGAGCTGATTAACTTTTCTTTTAATTTCTCCTTATTTAGAATAAAATGATAATACTGTATTATTAACATTGCAGTATTAACTTGTTAATATATGGTTTTAAAATTTTGAAATTAGAAAATAAGTTCATTTAGAATATATATATATATATATATATATATATATATATATATATATATATATATATATATATAAATTAATAAGTATATATGTGAGTTGTCATGGAATCATAATAAAAATTTTAATTCTTAAAAATTTCAGTATAAAAATTTAAATTAATACATTAAAAAATATTGTATTACTTTTCTTCTAAATTATTATCCTAATTGTATTATTTGTTTAAAATGTTTTTTAGTAATAAAGATCGTTTTTTTTATTTCTTATGAATATCATTAAGTTAAAAAAATATATTACACATTATTTTATTAATTTTTCACTTAATAAAATTTACAATGATATTTTTTATAAAAAAATAATTATTAAATTACAATAAAAATTAATTTTTAAACATTTTTAATAACTATTTTTTTATTTTAGTCGATAAATATTTCATAGTAAATCACATATCAATTTTAGTGTATATTTATTTTTATTAAACACTAACTAAAAGTATTTTGATCATTCATTATACTACCTACTTATTTAATATAATAAAATTAATTAAATTTACATCAAACTTTTTATTCATTTTGTTTTAATCTCTTTTCTGCTTTAGTGTTCATAAATCAATTTTCTAATTTAAATATATCTTCCAAATCAAACAACTTCTTAAACCTATTAAAATGGGTGGGGACATTGGCAATGGTGAAAAAAGGAAAAGGTGAGTATAGTTGAATGATCAATTTAGCTAGTTATTTTATTGGATTCTTTTGAAGATCAATTTTATTTTATTAAAACATATACACATATTATAATTAATATATCAAATTATTATATCTAAAATTAAAACTAAATTTATTATTATGACTTATATTTTAAAAGTACATGTTTTATTTTAAATCATTTGTAAAATATATATAAAAAAAGTATAACTTAAATTGCGTAAGTATTTTTAGCTGAATTAGTTAAACTCGTGACCTAAATAAGTTTAAATCAAAAGTTTATAAACCGGTCTATATTCTAAAATGGTAACTGTACTTAAAAAAGTTACAAATATCTTTTTATTAAAAAACATATTACATTATAATTTATATATCAAATTATTATATTTAAAATTAACATTAATTTGATTACCGTCACATATTTTAAAAAGGTATATATTTTTTTATTTTTTTATGTAAAATTACTTATTTATCTTTTTTTTTAAGTTGATAAAAATATTTTTTTATTAACTTGCTGACAAAACATAAGACGAGAGAAATAGAAATGTAAAATCCATTTAAAAAATTGTTAAAGAATTGTACCGATTAAGAAGTCAACTCTTCGTCTATTTATTCTCCTAAATCATTTTGGTTTTCTTCTCTATTGCACAAAACAAAACTTATTTTTTTAATCTGCTCATTCATTCACTTTTTTTTAGTATGGATTTAGATTTCGTAGATAAGAAAAATTGAACATTACGTGTAAAACAAATCTATAAAACTATAATTAAACAAGATGTCAATTATATACATGAATTGAATTCATGTTTAATGAGTATTGTGTCTTCTCGATCAAATTTTCTCAAAAGATTTATTAATAGTATTAAAATTAAAGATTGAGTATCATTACAATACACAAACATACATGCATTTTTAAATATTTATAAATTATTTAAATTTTAAAAATAGTAATTAAAAGAGTTTAATTGAAAAAAATAAAAGGTATATATAATTATAGATATAGTTATAGATAAAATAAAATTTAGTTATTGAAATAAAAATATATTAGAAATAATATTGTGTAAACAATTCTTTTATTATGAATATCTATTTAATTAAAAAAAAATTAGTTACTAAAATAATAAAAGCGTAAATAATTTTTTATAATGAAAAATT
This sequence comes from Vigna reflexopilosa, assembly GCA_027742785.1. Lineage (NCBI taxonomy): Eukaryota > Viridiplantae > Streptophyta > Magnoliopsida > Fabales > Fabaceae > Vigna > Vigna reflexopilosa. The sequence goes on along the minus strand of CM050914.1, from coordinate 8,815,335 downwards.
ATTTAAATTTTAAAAAATAATTACTAAAATAATAAAATTGAAAAATAGTTTTATATTCTAAATAATTATTTAAATTAAGAAAATAAAATTAAAAATAAAAAAAGACATCAAAGAGACGTATCTAGATAATATCCTTAATATATGTTCATCATCACTTTTTATCCACCTTTATAAAATACTTATATACTTATAAACTTCTATTTTAATATTTTTTTAGTATGTCCCTTTTTTAACAAACTAATAAAAAAACAATATTATGAAATAAAAAATATTATCAACTTAAATCATTTTGAAAAAGAAAATAATGTAGGGAAAGGTAGTTTACTTTTAAAGCAAAGATAAAATAAAAAATAGACAAGCATACACCTTATAGTCTTTTGACTAGAATTTCCAAACATGTTTATCACGTGATTTTTGAGGCTTTAACCTACTAAGTCATAATAACAAGATGATTCTGTCATTGATAAACGTTACCATGTTTAAATAAACGACAGCTTAATTCATTAAATTTTGTATGTTGATATAATTTAAAATAAACTAATTAAATTCAATAATTTATTCATGTTTAAATTTCATATTTATAAATTTAATGATATAGAATTTTTTAATACGTAATTTTGCTTTTCTTACCATGTTAAGAAAAAGACAGGAAATGTATGAACAAAACATAATTCAATATCAGGAATTTTTCTCTTCTAAAACACCAATTTTGAAAATTATTTTATTATTTTTTATCTATTATAATATTAAAAAAACAAAAAAATCTTTTTATTTATGTTTATTTTACTAATAAGTGTTATAATAGTTAATTCTTTTAGTTATTTGATATTTTTATTTATTTTTTAATTACATGTCTTTCGGAGTAAATTTACGTTTTTATCTATAATTTATATTTAAAGTATTAATTCTTCTTTTTTATAATTATTTTATCATTACTTACTTGATTATTTAATATATTTTGATTTTATTTTATAAAAAAATATTATTTAAATAAGTTAATTTTTTTTATAATACCATTTTTATGATATTTTATTATTTAGCCATTTAATAAAATTAAATTTAAAAAATGTGTTTTAATTTTATTTTGTAAAATACTATAATTTAAAAATAATAATAATAATAATTTTATTTAAAAAAAACTCCTCATTCTTTGAAAAACTCTTGTTAAGTAAACCAATGATATTGTATTCAATATATTTTGATACGTACTTTAGATAAAACTTATGGATAATTATCAATCAAAAGAATAATGATACGTAAACAATATTATTTTGATAATATTTGAACATCATCTATGTATTATTATATGATTAATCTAAAATTATTTCACAATCAATAATAATCATAAATATTATTCTGAACCAATCACAACACGTAAATAATATTTAAATATTATAAAAAAAAATTTGTAAGTATCATTTTCCTTACCAAAATATCTTTCATAAGATGAATAAAAACAATAAATTCAATAGATGAAAGGTTACATTACATTACATAAGCAATGATGATGTTGGAGGCCGATATGTACAGTGATGTTGGTTAGAAGATAAGAAAAATAAGAATTAAAAACGAAAACGACACGTTATGTGATGTGATGTGATGTGATCGACATATTTCATCATCACTTATGTATATGTATGTTCCTAATTATGGTATGGAAATATTGACTTCATTATCATCAATTACAACATCTATACACATAATTGCGACATCATTGTTGACTGATGAGTGTTTATCAGACTCAATTATTATAATTAATAAAAGGAAAATGATACTTTGACACTGCCTGGATGACAAATTTTTGACACCGGTAACGTGTCACAATGTCATTGGTGGACTTTTATGAAAAAAAAAATTGAAAATGACGTGGATAGTGGAGGGGTCTGAGTGAAAGGGGGAAGGAAACATTGAATTCAAAACTCATTTTCAGAGTTTGAGGAAGAAACCCTAGAAAGAGAAACTCTCCCTCCCAACCCCTCCCAACGCTCAAAGCCCCGTCACGACTCCACCGTCATTCGCCGTTGAACGGCCACCGGAGCACCACCTAGAGGCTCTGCCGTCGATCAAGTCGCGTCTCTCCCCAGAAGTCGCGCATCTTCCCAGTCGTCCCGTTTCCACCGTCGACGACCCAGAGGCTTTGTCAGCGCCCTTGCCGATAACGGTCAGGCCACCGTGGCCGTCGTTCCCTCCGTGTTGTCTCCTTCCGCCGGCGTGGCTAGCCAACCGTCTTCTGATTTGTTGTGGTCTTTCTCCAATAGATTTCCTGAGACCAAATTGCAGGGTCCTGGTTTCTCGCTTAACTTGTATGCTTGGAAGAGCCAATAAATATGCATAAATCCATCACATATAGAGTACTAACAGACCTCTCAGTGATATTTGGTTTATCAACCGTGTGATCGAAACATTGTTGAGTAAAAATGAGTGCTTTTGTTTCTCTCATTCCCTTGTCAAATTCATGTCCTGTTTAGTTGAGCCGAGCTATATGAACAGATCAGAAACTTTTTTTTCCCTCTGAAATGGTTGTACATTTGTCTTCAATTGGCAACTTTATGGTTCATATTATTAAGAATACAATCTTTACAGTATGTTTATTCAATTACATCCCTATTATGTTTAAATTAGTAAGTATTATCTACTTTTCCCTGTTTTGGGTCTTCATATGTTTTGACTTTAGTATTTTACTTACAATTGATGATTCATTCCATGAAGCACGCAAAGCTTTTACATTATATTGCTAACACCCAGGTACTAAGAAGGCCATAACATTGAATAACTGGTAAACTTAGCAGAGCTGAGGTTGAAGATGAAGATAGTGCCAAGATCTCTAAAATATCAAAACTCCCTTTAACAACCATCTTAATTTTTAATGTATCTTAGGGAACTGGGATGGTGATGACGTTGTCATCAGCCTGGAGGATTTATAGTTGTTTTATGTGCTGTGATAGGGCATGAATATGAATATATTTTTGCCTTTGTAGGATTGCATACTCTGATGTCTGATAATCATTAGCAAATTTGATATGAGAGTCTGGCCAACTATATTTATGTGCTGGCTAGTGAATCATTATTGCATATTTTAAATCTTTCCATTATTGAACCTCTCTTGCCAACTCATTAAGGCCTTAGATGTTAAATAAATTTATTTTTATGACCATTTAGTCTATTGCATGACCCTTTAATCCCAATTCTGCAGCAGAACTAAACTTGATTACAATAGTTTAACAATGGTAATTTCTATTTAAAACCTTCATTCTGGTATTTCATTTGCAACTCTCAAAAACAAAAGGGTTTTGAACTATGCAAGCTAAACAAACAAACCATGCATAGTCCTTTTTTATATTGTTCTTAATCTTAGCATGTGGATATTTTATTCTGACTACTTTATTCCTTATCAATTTGTTCTTAATAGCTAAGTTCTTGGTAATTGGAATGTAAATTAATTTAGTTATTTCTTTTCTTTAATACTTCATTTGGCATGAAGTGATTTCACAAGCATGTTGCGTAAAGAATGCAGAGCTCTGAAGGATGTATCACATTCACACAATAACATGCATTTAATGTTCATCAGTGTCCAGGAAGTTGCACTTAATTAATAATAGCCTAGGAAAATAGTCTCCACTAAGTTTGTCAGAAGACAGTATATATGGATGATATATACAAAACTTGTACACACTGCATTCTCTTGAATTTTCATTCTCTTGCTTTCTCTCTTTTACTCTAAATTCTCCCCATCTAAATTCAACATGTAAATGTCCCAATTTTGATAAAGTTATAATTTGAGCTTGATACGCACTTACGAAATTATGGTTGGAGTGTTTCTTTGTTGCTACACCAACTTTAATTGTTGATGTGACATCTTTGTCAATCTTCTGTATCTCCTTATAAGAAGGATCCAATTGAAATGTGTACTTAAACTATGCAACTAATTTCACATCCAAAAGATTGCTAACTCCGAAGGAAAGATAATGTTCAACTTGGGAGGATTAAAACTCTTGCTAAAAAGAGAAAAAAGAGAAAGAAATATCAAGCTTAATTAACTAAAATGACGCAATTAAGTATAGTGATGAGTGGGTAGTTTAGGCTAAAAAGAGAAAAAAGAGAAAGAAATATTTTTTTTTTAAAAGTGATGGTGCAGAAACAGAACTGGTAGCAGAGGCAAAATAAGTGGGTAGTTTAGGCTGAGTTTTTGCACGAGGAGGTCATCTATGAATTTGACACTTATTTTGAACTTCCCATTTAATTTTTTACCAATAATGTTAAATAAAAATGATTATCTGTCATTTATTAACACATTTATATCCGAGTTCATCCCCAAGAAAACATTTTTTTTAAAAGTGATGGTGCAGAAACAGAACTGGTAGTAGAGGCAAAATAAGTGGGTAGTTTAGGCTGAGTTTTTGCACGATGAGGTCATCTATGAATTTGACACTTATTTTGAACTTCCCGTTTAATTTTTTACCAATAATGTTAAATAAAAATGATTATCTGTCATTTATTAACACATTTATATCCAAGTCCATCCCCAAGGAAACATTTTTTTAAAAAGTGATGGTGCAGAAACAGAACTGGTAGCAAAGACAAAATATGTGGGTAGTTTAGGCTGAATTTTTATACGAAAAGGTCATCTTTGAATGTGACACTTATTTTAAACTTCCAATTTAATTTTTTACCAATTATGTTAAATACACAGAACTGGTAGCAAAGGCAAAATAAGTGGGTAGTCTAGTCTGAGATTTTGCACGAGGAGGTCATCTTTGAATCTGACACTTGTTTTGAACTTCCCATTTAATTTTTTACCAATTATGTTCAATAAAAATTATTATCTGTCATTTATTAACACATTTATATCCAAGTTCATCCCCAAGAAAACATTTTTTTTTAAAAGTGATGGTGCAGAAACAGAACTGGTAGTAGAGGCAAAATAAGTGGGTAGTTTAGGTTGAGTTTTTGCACGATGAGGTCATCTATGAATTTGACACTTATTTTGAACTTCTCGTTTAATTTTTTACCAATAATGTTAAATAAAAATGATTATCTGTCATTTATTAACACGTTTATATCCAAGTCCATCCCCAAGGAAACATTTTTTTAAAAAGTGATGGTGCAGAAACAGAACTGGTAGCAAAGACAAAATATGTGGGTAGTTTAGGCTGAGTTTTTACACGAAAAGGTCATCTTTGAATGTGACACTTATTTTGAACTTCCAATTTAATTTTTTACCAATTATGTTAAATACACAGAACTGGTAGCAAAGGCAAAATAAGTGGGTAGTTTAGTCTGAGTTTTTGCACGAAGAGGTCATCTTTGAATCTGACACTTGTTTTGAACTTCCCATTTAATTGTTTACCAATTATGTTCAATAAAAATTATTATCTGTCATTTATTATCACATTTATATCCAAGTCCATCCCTAAGAATACATTTTTTTTAAGTGATGGTGCAGAAACAAAATTGGTAGCAAAAGCAAAATAAGTGGGTAGTTTAGTTTGAGTTTTTGCACGAAGTGGTTATCTTTGAATCTGGCACCTTAAACACACATGATGACATACAATTCCTGTAAATAACACCTTAAACACACATGATGACATACAATTCCTGGACATTGTGCAACAAAGGTCATAGACAAATAATGCTCATTGTTGTATTGAACCATGTCATACTGAATACCAAAAATAACACAATCATCATTGGTATGTTCAAATTACATTACTAATAAATTTTAACAAGAAATTTCTTTCATCAATTCTAACAACAAATATATGTAAATTTAGACCTAATAACTGCATCTTGAAACTGTTCTAAAAAATACATATATCACATTCCTATAATCCTTAATGAAAAACATCTACAACAACCCTAAATGTTGCAAGACTTCATTCCGTTGCACATTGTCGCATCCAATGTTCATTCATAAACATACTTTTCCCTAATCTCTTGCAGTTCCTCCTGCAAACAAATAAATGAACACAATATCAATCACATGGCCATGTTCAATAAAAGTTCAAAACAACTTCAAATCTTAACAACTGACACTAGTGTAATTGGGCATTGTACCTGATATAAAAAAGAATATTATTTGAAAAAGAATTACCGATTCCTCGTCAGATTGTACATCATATTCATCATCATTGTCGGCAGCATCTGATTGATACAATTGAATTGAGGTAAGTTAGAAAAAGTGATTCCATATATAACTTCAATGATATGTCTTTCTACCTACCAATATCAGCTTCCTTAGGTTCATTAATAACATCTCCATGCACATCTTTGCGTTAAATACTCATGTGATGTGATGCTCTGCAGAATTATTCTCTCCTGATTTATGAGCATCCACCATATTTTTCGCCAGCATTGCTGAGTACCTGAAAACAATATATACTTAAAAGATAAGAACAATGAAGTCAAGTGGGCTGCCAGGTTCCAAAAAACATAAGTGAAAAAAAATTAAAAAGGAATCAACCTCTATGTTTGCCCTAATAAAAACTCAAACTGTTTGTCAAGTGCCTTTTTCTTCTTTTCATCTAGTTCCATTTGATGTTTGTAAAGAACCTGGTACAATAATAAATGATGAAATTAAGATCACCATATGGAATTTACAAAAAGTATGCTAGTAAACAAATCAACTGAGCAAAAAAATATTACCAGCTTTTCTATTTTTGTCTTGAATTTCTTAACATCATTAGAAATATTTAGTCCAACCTTTCTTAATCGTTGTTCTTCTTCCTGTACAAGATGCATGTTTCATCCCAAAACATAACAGCGGAGAATAAAAGAAGCATGCAATCATTGAATTATGCTTTCTATTTATAATAATACAACCATAACATCAATAACTAATGTAGGTTATCACTACTTTGATTTATAGAAGACAGATCGACACCTTCATCTTCTTTTCACCCCTTGTAACCTGATCTATCATGCCTTTACTGACTCTTAAAGCCACTTTCTTTGCCTAATTTCCATTTCCTCTCTGATTAAAAATCTTGCAAAAACAAAGAACAGGATGTAAAATCATACAAAATAAAATATAGAAACACTGCACGTTACAGATTTTGAAGGTGAAACTAGTGTGTACCTTTGATAACCATGGTTATTTCTTCTAAGACATGGTCCCAATGAGTTTTCGGTCGGCAATGCTCCCTTGGAGCTTCAAGAGCCTAACGCAACAAAAAGTCAAACTTAGACAGAAAATTGTAAAAGAAAAATATCTTCTTTTTTGAAAAATAGGCAACTAAAAACAACTCTCATTGAATGATTTCACATTTAATATTTCGGGTTGTTCTAAGATTTACTGCCGTCTTTTTTTGCAACTCCACTTTCTGAGTGAATTACAGGATTAACATCTAAAAATATAAATATTCTTTCAAGGATTATTAAAATCCCATTTCAGACTAAAAAAGACAGAAAAAGAAAATTCATAACGCATCATAAACACAGTCAAGGTAGCATGCCATTACAATTTTCCATTTAGTATATAACAAAAAATTGAAAATAGACCTATCTCGCCAAAGGCAGGGTAAGACGGCGGAATGAGAAAGCAAGCCACGCCGGCGGAAGGAGACAGCACAGAGGGAACGACGGCCACGGTGGCCTGACCGTTATCGGCAAGGGGGCTGACAGAGCCTCTGGGTCGTCGACGGTGGAAACGGGACGACTGGGAAGATACGAGACTTCTGGGGAGAGACGCGACTTGTGGGAAGAGACGCGACTTGATCGGCGGCGGAGCCTCTGGGTGGTGCTCCGGTGGTCGTTCAACAGCGAACGACGGTGGAGTCGTGACGGGGCTTTGAGCGTTGGGAGGGGTTGGGAGGGAGAGTTTCTCTCTCTAGGGTTTCTTCCTCAAACTCTGAAAATGAGTTTTGAATTCAATGTTTCCTTCCCCCTTTCACTCAGACCCCTCCACTATCCACGTCATTTTCAATTTTTTTTTTCATAAAAGTCCACCAATGATATCGTGACACGTCACCGGTGTCAAAAATTTGTCATCCAGGCAGTGTCAAAGTATCATTTTCCTTAATAAAAATAACTACAAAACATAACATACTTATTATTAACTCAATTAAATTTGGCCTTTGACTTTCTGCTATAAAATTTATTTATTAAGACAGAATCTTTGAATTTAATCCAACAACAACGCCTGCCTAACCATGTGTCAGTTTTCTCTTATTTCCATTTTATTTATTCTATACACAATATTCAAAACTAACATATTTAACAATTTATAAACATCGCCCATATTATTATTTTAGAAATGAAAAATAAAAAAGATATATGATAAAAACCAAAACACGGCAAAAAAGTTGTATTCTTATATGATTATTTTACGCTATAAATAAATTTCTCTTATTATGATAATAATATATATTTACTCGGATGAATAAATAATAAACAGGTATGGAACCGTGGACCGAGAAAAAAAAAATGTCTTGATTTATCCTTTTAAATATTAGAAAGAAATGAAGAGGAAAAATGTCTTATACTTCTTAATTGACATTTGATTGAATAAATAACTTTTTACTTAATCAAACGTGCATTGGTTCATTTAAGTTAGTTGTGATATTAAAATTTTTTGTTTTATGCGTATAATTGATCTAAATTGGGTGATTATGAAGAAATTGAAGATTTGGGTTTTGAACCCTAATTTCAATTAGGTGCATGAATTGAAATTGAGGCAAGAGGTGGCGAAATCAGAATGTTCTTTTAAGTAGCAGGGTATGGGTTAAAGTGCAGAGTTGAATTCCTACACCAAAATTTTGGCCAAATATCATTCTTTACTATAAATTTATATTTTATTTATTTATTTTATATCTAACTTTGATTTAACTTTACTGTTCAATATTTTTTTGAGTTCTTAGTTTCTTTATTTTATTTGTGAATTTGAGTTAAATTATTACTAAATTGTACTTAATATTTATGTTTTAAGAATTGTTTTTAATTTGAGAAGTTGCAGTACAAATTAAACAAACTGTATGAAAATAGTAATGTATAACTTATTTTCATTGAGCTCAAAGGTGAAGGAAAATTAGAAAATAATTATATATGTTATATTTTTTATTATTATTAAAAAAACATTTTTTTTATAAATAAATTCATCACAAAATATAGAAAACTCAACATATAATTTTCAAGATTTTTTTTTTGTGATAAAATATATCATTGTCCTAAGAAGAAACGATGCAAAATTTTCATAAGAAAAAAAAAATATCATTTTGTTAAGTATATCTTTATATTGTTATTTTTTCCAATACAATGTTTGAGAAGTATGTATGTGTCAATCCATCACAAACTGTGATGAAAAATATTCATCCCAAATGGTAACATAGTTTAAGTGAAACAAGGATGGTTTCTGGTGGCTACTTATTAGACAAAAAAATAGGACTTAAAACTTAAAATATGACTAAAGTCATTATAAGAGAAAGAAACAAATTTTAAAAGAATAGACAGAGTTGCATTTTGTTTCATGTATATTTGGATTAGTTAAGTGAGAGTTAAATATTACTTTTGACATATAGTTGTTAATATCTTTTAAAGTATGTATATTTATTTGGGTGATGTTTATATTATGTACACTATAATTAGGGATTTGTAAGGTTCTACATATTGCTTTTGGATTGATGTTGAGATGAGTTCATTCATAAATGTTAGCTCAGTTGTGTGAACTTACATATTAGTTGTTTGACAAATAATTGTCTTCTTGAGTCAAGTTACCTATTGTTTAAAGACAAACAAGGTTTTAAGTGTGGGAAATTTGATAACGTTATTTTCTACCTTTTATTGGTGCTATGTTTTATGAATAAAATCAATTTTTTCATAATTTTACCTTGTTTAATCTTCAAGTGTATCTTGTTTTTGTATTGTTTTGTATTTTAGTTGTTTTATTCTTATTTGCCTCTAATATCTATTTTTTAGTGTGTGAAATAAGTTAATAGAAAGCAATTCTGGTGGAAGAAAATAAGTTAGAACTAAAGAAAGCATAATTGGACAAGAACGGATTATTTTTAGACAAATACCTATGCTAGAGGCACTAGAATTGCACCTAATGCTGCAAACATAAATAAATGTCTCACTTGTAGCGTTATATTGCCATGAACCACCCCAAACGACCAAAAAATCACCATTAGGTGCTAGATTGAGTCGCTGGACGAAAATGATAGCCCAAAATTGTACTATTCGAGTTGTTGAGTGAAAACATGGCTCACGCTAGAGAGTTATAAGTCAGAGAGTATCGGTTTCTAGGCCTTACTAGGCAAGCATAAAATCGTTAGACAAGTATGTCGGTCCTGATACGCAAAAGTGAATATTTAATCGTGTTTTCACGAGTGTTTTAAATCTTCTTCATTTTTACATGAATAGAATCGCCTAGGCTATTTAGGAGAGACTCTTGGAGATAATTTGGAGTGTAGGGAAACTGTCCATCCCTCCTTAGGTTTCCTCTTTCTTCCATAATGGTTTTCCCCTTGTGGGATTCAAGAGGAAGATGAGTTGCATATTGGAGGTGAAAATGTGAAGGAAAAACATAAATGAAGCTTGGAGTAGTTACTATGTGTCTGGGAAAATAACCTTCATCTTCTTTTTTTTGAATTGTGTTGTTAATATATATGTTTTTCCAATTTAAATTAATATTTAATTTTCATGCTTAATGTTTTATGAATTATTTTCATGCTTGTGATTTTGTATAAAAATATTTGTATAATCTAGACTTGAAATTAAATATCTATTAAATGCTTATATTTAAGAACAAAAATTGTTTGATTAGTAATATTAAACTCTTGTATAGGAATTGAAACACTAACTAATAAATTGAAAATATTAATTATAATTTCTAATTAAAGTTGTTTTAATGACACTAATTTCCATTGTTTTGACTTTGTTTTCCTTAATAGATTAAAACAAAAACTTATAATTTTAACACCCAAATCCTTCCTCTTCCCACAAACCGTTCATTTCTTCCTCCATTTTTTTTTTCTGTTTCCCTTTTCCTTTTGTCCTTCCATTTCCATATAAATTTTTGACATCTTTGGTGTATATATGCCAATAGAGAACAAATTGTAGATCTACGGTGTTTGGAGGCTGCCACCAACACAAGTTCTTTCGAGCAAGAACAAAAGCAAGAGAAGAATGAATGAAACGAGAAGGATAAGGTGATCCTGGTTGAATAGAAAAGACACTTGTTATCATCGTTGGTGAGAGATAAAGTGACAGAAAAGAAAAGAAAAATCGATCATAACATAACCTTACAACAATAATAAAATATGAAACTAAATTCATATATAATTAATACCACCTTTAACTTAAAATATTTAAAAAAAAATTTATTATATATTATTTAACTTTTTTATTTTTATTTAGTATAAAACTTAAGTTCACATTATATTTCTATACAAAATACTGGCTGGAATGGTTTCCTAACGCCGCTGGAAATTAAACATCTTCACCGATACAGCAAAGACGAATGCAAAAACTAGTGTGAATGCAATCATCACGGCTGCAACCACTCCAAGAAAATCATGCCTGAAACCAAAGTAACTTCTCACAAAGCCTTCCACTGTTGTTGTCCCAGCAGTGGATTCAATGGTTTGCTTTATATCTCCATATTGTGAAGCCACCAATCCATACAAACTCCAAGAAATTGGATTTGCCCAACTGTACCACCTCCACCATACTGGGATCCTCTGTTAGACCATGCCAAAAATGAACAATATAATAAATTTGCTACCTTCTATGCTTATAAAGTATGAATCTACAGTGCACTAAATATGAAAGGAAGAAGAAACTTACTGGCCGTGGAACTATGAATCCTGAGAAGATATTCCACACTGAATAAAACCCAGCTGAAATTATAGTCGAGATGTGTTGGTTTGGGGTCATTGCCACTGCCATCATTCCATAGTAGGTGAAGTACAGGAAAGAAAAGTACATGAAGAATAGGCACCAGAAAAATTTAGCCACACTCCACTCATAACCAATCATTGCATAGATTATAATGCTATAGACTGCAGCCTGTCCAAGTACATATGGGAGCTCAATCACAACCTGCAACAGAGGTAAATTATTCACACTTAATTAAGCAAATACAAGTAATTTCAAACCCACCCCAGTTACTAAGTAAGTATCTCTTACTACTAAATGAGTTTATATTTAACTTAATTCTATTAAATTAACTTATAAGATAAAATTTATGTTCATTTATATATTATACCATTACTCTGTGTAATGAACATCTAGAGCTTGAGATTAAATATTTAATAGCTCCATTGAACTTGACTAAGATATACTCTAAATGATTTTGATACTTAGGAAATGAGTTTATCTCTAACTCAACGTTTACAAAACAGATTATTATGATTTGACCATGTAGTGTGACGTGGGATCTGCCAACAGTATTAATTACCTTTGGATTTGACTCCTCTAAAGTGGCTGAAGTAGCCAATCCTGGTCGTTGCTGAAAAACTTAGTGATTAAATTTTCAATAGATTCATTCTTTTTCCATATTTTTTGTGCATGTATACATAATACTAACGGTTAAAATTTTCATAAGTGATTGAAATCACTTATTTTTCATTTACTTTCTATATCAAGTGTTGGGAATATTGTGATTTAGGATGATATCTAATACTGAAATAAAAGAGATGTATTTAAAAGGTGGAATTGCTTGCCTGAGCAAAAGCATATGGAAAAGCTGAATACATTCCAGCTGCTCTTTCCCTATAAAAGACTGTCCGCTCAACAGCAACCACTGGTTGCACTGAATTAGAATTTTTAACACCAAGAAGGAGCACAGCAGCATACATTGAGCCCATTGAATTGAAAAGATCTTGTTGCCTTTCACTGCAATAATTGATGGGGAAATTGCATGTTTGATCAAACAGCAACAAAACAAATGAGATTGACATGTTCAAGTTTCTTGTTTGATCTTACATTTTGGAGCCAAGGTTCCAAAACATGCTCCCAAGCAAAACAGCTACAGTAGCTGTGTATAGAAATCTTAAGGCAGTGTATTGAGCATTGCGCCAGTAAGACCAATGTTGTTTCCACAAGCAAGCCATGCATTGGGTGAAGAAGGAAGTTGAATACTGTGAAGGAAAATAAAGGTCTTTCGAACCAGGAGATGGAGTACTCAATTCTTTAACTAGTGCTTTGGTTCTCCTGAGCAAATGCCAAAGACCATATATTAGCAACCATTCTACTTCTGAACTGAAAATAGTTCTAATAATAAACAAAAAGTTATTGAAATTTTAGACCTTAAGTGCTTTCTATCAGATTACTTTCGAGTTTGTAGTTTTATTGAACTATACAACTGGAAATACCTGTATAACTCTGAATTTTTGTACACATCGGCAAAATCAATCCCCAATTCCAATTCTTTTGCAGAACTTGTGACTTCCATCATCCATGTTGCTGGATTATAGCCATCTTTAATCTTACTGATACCTTGGATTTCCTTCAGAATAAAAGCATGACAAGAGTGAAACTTATGCATGAAGATAACGATTTGAAGCAAAACATGAGTTCAGTATCCCTTATTTTCATAGCATCTCTACTTTTACCTCAAAGTAACTAATTAAATTGGAAGAACGATGTCCAAGTGGCCCCGCATATATCTCTTGCCCTCCTTGCTTCATCAGAAAAAGCTGCATTTTGTTGTGACAAAAAGGTTAGGAACATGGTTACGGAAGAGAGCAGAATAAATTTGCTAAACTGGTTCTGTTTTTCACCTCATCAAATGATTCAAATATGTCTATGCTAGGCTGATGGATGGTACAAACAACTGTTCTTCCAGTGTCTACAGTGTTTCTAACCGTTCTCATGACAATAGCTGCTGCTCTTGCATCTAGCCCAGAGGTTGGCTCATCCATGAATATTATGGAAGGATTTGCCACAAGTTCAACCGCAATTGTCAACCTTTTACGTTGCTCTATTGAGAGACCATCAACACCTGGCAATCCGACTATTGCGTGCCTTAGTGGTTTCAATTCCACAAGTTCCATAACTTCCTCAATGAACATCTGCAACCACATTAATCAGTGTCAAACATCGAATTGGTCTTTTTTTTTTTTACACTCATAATCTTGTTTCCTTTGTTATTTATGACTTAATACTTCCAATCATGAATGTTAATTGATTCCAGTTTTGGCACTTACAAATTACTGAGAAAATTTACTTGCAAACTTTAATGTATGGGCTTGTGACAACTCAATCCAGAAAAGGCAATAGTACTAGATTGTTTCAATAAGTCAGATTAGACAAGAATGCTGCATGATTGAAATGGTTAAACTAAAATGAATAAGCCTGAAAGACAGTAAAAGGCATAACATTTAGATACCAACCTTTCTGGTTTGAGCATTGATGTCTGGAGACAATCGGAGCCAAGCTGAATAAACCAAGGATTCATACACAGTGACATGAGGAGAGTGGATGTCGTTTTGCTCGCAGTATCCTGAAATTCTTGCAAATGTTTCTTGCTTCTTCTGATACCCGGAGATTGTGATGTTCCCTCCAACATATCCTCCAGTTTTTCTACCAGCAAGAACATCCATCAGAGTTGTTTTGCCTGCTCCAGTGACACCCATTAGAGCAGTGAGAACACCTGGCCTGAAGGATCCACTGACACCCTTCAAAAGAACCAATTTATTCTCAACAACTCCTTGGTTCCTCATTTCCTGCAAGTGTTTGATAATTTTTAATCACAGTAAATGCAAGAGTTTTCAAATGGTTTGTTTTGTTTCTAAATTACCTGTGGCATGTCCACAGCATATGTTACTTCATCAAAGGTGATAGAATGTGATTCAAAAGGAAGAACCATTCCTCTATTTCCAGTGGGTAAAGTATGAGAAGGTGTATTTCCACCTATACTTTCGCCCTTTCTCGCTGTGATCGAATAGTTCCAGCGTTATCCATTACACGTAATGTGGATCGAAAATGAACTATTACAAATCTAGACTTGACTATGTTATCTATTGTTAAGAGAAGAAGTACCGTTATATTTTATGCATCTCATCACATCAGTTCCTTTATTACTACCACCATTTTGCTCATTGTTTTCAGGTTCTTCGGATATAAAAGCATGTTGCTTCCCAGGTGCTGCAAAATCAATTTTATCACATTAATAGATGGATTTACCTTATATGGGTTTATTGTATATTTAAGTTGAAGATCCTCACTGCTCAAATACGTAAGAGCAAGGATGTAGCCAAAGTTGAAAAGTAATGTATATCCAATCAAAACCGCAACGCCTATCCAAAACCAATATGATTGAACGAAAAATCCCCGTGATTTCAAAACTTCGACTCCAAGAGGCTCCGTAGAGTTTGGTAGAACCTATCATAAGAAATTATGTTCAAATATCATGCTATTTATATAATGAAGAAGACATACAAGTATATATTCTTTAAAAACTTACATGTCCCCATCTCTCTGTAAGGAACTCATTATTTACCAAAGCATTCTGTCCATACATCATAGGTGATATCCAGAAGCCCCATAGCCACCATTTTTTTATGTTGTCTGGGGGCATGAAGAGAACAAAAGTGCATTGTTAGTGTAGAACATAATGGAAAGTATGGCATTGGTCTATTTTGTATCCATGGTACCTTTTGATAAGATAAAACCACTCATAGCAAAAAGGACGGTTAGTGTAAATGACCCAATAGTTAAAGCTACTTTCAATTCCCTCCCAATTCCTGCAATAAATCGGAATAATGCGGAAGCCATCTGGTTCACTAGTAAAAGAACAAGGTATTGTCTAAAAAATCTGCATTATGTAGACATAAAATGCATGTCATTTTTTATTAGCAAGGTTCAAGTAGAAAATGAGACTAGAAAAGATCAACGAACATGCTTGCAGAGTATGTGTAAAAACAAACTTCTTTTTACCTTCCTATATTTGGATCAAATCCAATGACATAGTAGGTTAGGAATAGCCAAACAGCAACTTCCACAAAAGTCATAGGGATTTTTAGGATCCATGCAGGAAGAGCATATGCCCATGAAGGAAAAAACAGATTATCCCTTTGCTTGTAGAAAACAGGAAGCCTTAAAACGGCCATGGAAAGTTCAGCAAGTCCGTTGAACATAACAACAACAAGGCAATAGAACAATGCACCCACATATATCCCGCCATCAGCCACTGAGTCTCTGTGCATCTCAGTCCGGAGGAAGATGGTCATGGTAATAAATGCCATTACAGCAAGCTAAAAGGAGGGGGGAGCTATCAGTAAGATAATAAAAGCTTTCGATGACATGACAATAAAATGAACCATTCTAATTTCAGAACCTACTTGGCTCAGCCTGAAGGTGTAAACAAACGAATTGCGTTTGATAAGTAAATATTCTCTTGATAAGCAAGTTTTTAACAGTTCCCATTTCCCCACTCCAAACTTTTTGGTTGCCAAAGCAGCTGGGTGACTCTTAGACTTGTCAAATTCACTATCAAGTTCTTCACGAAGGCTTCTCCCAACATGAAATGACTTGAGTGCCTCTGAGAACTCTTTGGCTGTGATAAATCTATAAGGTTGATCTTTGTGTGCCCAGTACTGTTCTTGGTCTTTCCTTGATGTTACCTATAGTATAGTAATCAATGGCCAAAATCAAATTTATAAAACTCTCTTGAACTTTTGCAGACAGTTTACATTGTTGAGACAATACACAAGGACACTTACTTCTTGCAAAAAATCTGCCACACCTTTCCTCTCGGGACATTGAAAACCCATTGATTCAAAAAATTCAAGCACATATTCGCGTGGACCCTGGTACACTATATGACTATCAGAGAGTAGAATAATGTCATCAAAAAGATTGTAAGTCTCCGGCGCTGGCTGCAAGAGTGAGATCACTGTGGTTCCTTTGAGAATGTGAACAGATTGCTTGAGTGAGTTCACAATTTGGAAGGTTGTTGAGCTATCCAAACCAGTAGATATTTCATCCATGAATAGAGCTTTAGCTGGTCCAACCAGCATCTCTCCTGCATTTACAAGTTTATAATTATTAAATTTCTCACATAGATTCATTTTCTTGAGTAGTGCAAACTTAGTACACTTCGTTATTGTACCTGTTGTAAGGCGTTTCTTTTGTCCACCAGAGATTCCCCTTAACATTGCATTTCCTACAACAATATCAGCACAGATTTCAAGTCCTAAAATCTGCAAATAGAAATGAGTCACTAAAAGAAAATATCATAATGAATCATGATGATTGGAGAAGCTTTAGAAAGAATATTTATACCCTTAGGATGTAATCTGTTATCAAATTTGCCTTCTGGCCTTCAGTTGCTACAGCCTGAGTATTAAGAGTCAAAAGGACAACCACTTAATATCTGTATGGAAAAAAAGAAACTGATGTTTCAACTATAACTAATCGAGATGGCAACTGTTGGAGTTGGTGCCCCTAATTTTTGG
The DNA here is from genome assembly GCA_027742785.1 of Vigna reflexopilosa. Lineage (NCBI taxonomy): Eukaryota > Viridiplantae > Streptophyta > Magnoliopsida > Fabales > Fabaceae > Vigna > Vigna reflexopilosa. The sequence continues at coordinate 8,797,942 of CM050914.1, read as the reverse complement.
CCTGGCCCAAAAGCTTGGAGGTGCAACTAATTTGGTGATGAAATAGTTGAGTATGCTCATGTGCTAGGACTTTTATATGAAATAATATAATCAATTTTCAATCTAGTGAACTGTTTATCCTCTGCCCGTAATTTACTTTCTGTGAAGAGTTTTCTACGTCAAATCTGTGTTCATTCTTTTCTACTCTCTTTACCTCCACATTATTTCTAATGGTAACTGAAATTATTAGCCACTTCTCTGTTTTGCTTTTCGTACATCTAATTTATCACTTACGTTTTCTTCAAAAGAAAATTCTTCTGGTTGAGAAATTTAGCAATCATTAGCAAGAAGTTGAAGAGGAGAGGAATATCCATAATTGAACAGCTATAATAGTACAATTTCTAAGCTGTAAGCTGTTACACTTTCCTCCCTTTGGTTTGAACGGTTATCAGTAATCAGCAATATAAAAAGGCGAATGGACTCTGTTACCTTCATGTAGACATCAATATCTGGATCAGGCATGATATTTGCCTGTTTTTCTCTTCTGGACAATTCTTCAAGCAAATCTGCATAAAGCCATAGTTTTTACACATAATCAAACCTTAAATTTCACGAACAATGTTAGCATGTGTTTTCAACATTGAATTTAAACAGAAGTCATTATGGGCAGACTAACCATAACGAGTTCCAACTCCTTGAACTCTTGCTGAGAAGGCCAAGGTTTCTCTGACCGTCAACTCTGCAATGTGAAGATCATTTTGATTGACATATGCTGCAGTTCTTTGGGGTACAAACTCATCCATCCCATGACCATTATAAGTCACCTTTCCAGAAAACTGACCAAGAAACCACACTATATTACATAGAGATACAAGATTAAAAATAAAGAGAAAAAACACATGAAAATATCTTTCGAACAAACAAATTCATTTTCTTTGATGCCCCAACCTTTAACTTTGGATCAAGTCTTGCTGCCAAGGCCAACAATAGTGTGGTTTTTCCGGAACTCGGAGGGCCCAAAAGTAATGTCATTCTGAACAGGAGGAAATGGAAAAGTTATATTGGTTCCGAAGGTGCTAGCCAATTATGGTATACGAGTCTAGTCTACCAATAGTTATATAGAACACCACTTTCACTGTTACCTGCCAGGCTTTATTATTCCACTAACATCCTGGAGAATACGTATATGTTGTTTGCTACTTCGTAGAATACAAAGAGAGTTCAACAGACCCTTTTAACGAGAAAAAAGTGAAACCAAATGAACAAGTTAGAACTCCTTCCGTAAGGTCATGCATATATACGAAAGCTGGTACCAATACTCACCTCCACAATATTAACCATGAAGTTAGTGAAGGTAGGCAAAGCTCTATTTCCTACACGAGCTTCTGCTTGGACATTCAAGTTCTCAAACCGAACCTCTATAGAAGGAAGTTCAATTCCAACTCTGATGTCATGAAATCCAAGGAAGAAAAATAGGAGGAGAAGAAGCCATCCATGAGTTCAATTCGATCAAAGACACACCTTCATTAATCAAGAAGAGAAGAGAATGGAAATCTCACCTATCAATACGTTCCCTTAGCTTGAGCAAAAACTTCTCATTATCCTCTTGAGCAGTTCTCACCAGTCTTTCAAGCAAGACTCTCCTTTCTTGCAACCCAAGTTTGTGCACATCAATCTCATTCACTCTCCCTTCGGATGAAGTGAGCAAAGCTTTCCTCATACGAGAAATGGTGGGAAGTTTCTGAATGGCAGCCCATTTGAGAGCCTCTTCATCATCCTCTCTGTGGAATGAGTTTGAGAAGATATCCGCATCACTGTCCCTCCAAATGGATGAACTGCCATTCCTGAAACTACCCCCACTCTCCATTCAACCAGACCAAAAAACAAAACAAAATACAACCTTAAACACTGCAGCCACCACTACAACCTAGTAACTGTTTCCCAGAAACAAAAACATTCTCAGTTTGTTTTTAAGTGGTTTAAAAGATCCAATTCATTTCTCTTAAGGAGACACACGATATTATGTATGGAGATTGAAGAAGGAATTAAAAACATGCATTTTTAACAGGATCAAATATGGTGGGTGGGTTTCGAAGTGGTGACATATGCATATCTGCAAACAAGTTTTGTAAAGTTCATTAGAAGTGAGATATACGTCGAAAATGGTCGCGAGATCACAACCATGTGTAGCCACCTTAACGCGGTGAAGATGCTATACTATTTTATTAAGTCACACGTTGAATAAAAGAAGTATGACCTGTGAAACATTGGGAAGTGCAGTCCCTATATTTTAGCAAGATATATATCAAAATTTAGTTGACCTTACTGGTTAATAAATATATTTATATTTTTAAATTATAACTTAAACATAGCACTTTCAAGAAAGATTATATTTTTATAAGAAAATGTTTTTTAATAATTTTTTTACATTATTAATCCATTTTAAATATATTAAAAAAAAGTTGTTAGAGTATCGTTATTCTTTTCTATATCGAAGGAGATTTTTGTGTGAAAAGTGATGAGACACCAACAGCTTGGCGTGAGTAATAAGCACTTTCGATTTTAAGGATTTGATTCTCACGTCTTGTGATATGAAATAAACATAATTGGAAGGAGATTCCTTAAACTGGATAGAAGAAAACTATTGCAAACGTTTTCATAAAAGCTTGGGATCACACTTCCAAAGGCATAATTATTGTTTGTTTTCATGGGTTACTTTTTTTTGCAAATTACTAAGCACTTTTCTTTCTTTCTAATATTCATTAAAATGGTGTAAATAGGACTGAAAGAGAACTTTGGTTTAATTTTCTACTTTTGTTGTGGTTTTACAAATTTTCAATTTTATTATGGTTCTTTTCTTCCACAAAATGAGTCAATTTTTGGTAGTTTAGTTTGAAACATATTACTTTGATAATTTTGAAAGCTAAACTTTCGTTACCAAAACGGTCATGGTTTGTTTAATTCCTTCGTTTTGGTAACGGAAATCACCAATTTATTTATTATTCTTTTATTAGTACGTGGACTTGGCACAGGTTTTTAAAAAATTATAATATATTTATTGTATTAATTTAAATTTTTAAAAATATAATTATAATCTAATATAAGTATTTTATTTTATAAAATTAAATAATAATATTTTGACTGTTTTTATAATAAGAATGTATTTTAAGTTATTTAAATATCTTTTTAATAAAATATATTGTATATAATTGTTTTAAACAATATGTTATGGTTGAGTTTATCAAAATAAAGAATTCAAATTTTAAATTTTACATAAAATATTGGTTAGTCAGTAAAAAATTATAAAGAGTAAAATTTCTAAAAATAAAAAGGTTAGAAGATGTATGAAATATTAAATAAACTAATCTAATATTACAAATGAATAAGACATTATTTATATTATTTACTGTTCATTTATTATATTTTATCCCTATATAATTAATTACTATTTATTAAAATTTATTACGAATAATTTATTATCATTAATTATATTTATTGTATTATTTATTATTATTATTATTATTATTATATATACATATATTTATTATTATTTATTACATATTAGTCATCAATAATTTGTTATTTAAAACCCTAATTATATTTTAAGCCTCTCATAAATATAAATTTGATAACTTTTAATAGAGTTCCTTATAGTACTTAATAAATTAAATTCTTCAAGGCAAAATTTGTTAAATTTGTTTTGTTAACCAAGTAATGTGAATGTTGAATGGGACTTAAATTTATTATTATTTGTTATGAACTATTAATTAAGTGTTTATTAATATTAATATTAATATTTTCAAATTCAATTAAAAATATTAAAAGAAACACATATAAAATCGTTATGGGATGGTTAATAATTTAAATAAACACTGATTTAAACTATTTAAAGTTTGTTGCAGAAGGTGGTGAACAGCCTCTTCAAGACTCTTCAGAGCAGTTATTATTTAAAAAAAATTAAAATGGTGAAATCCAAAATTATTTAACATTTAAAATTTTAAAAAATTTCCACTATCTAATAATAATAATAATAATAATAATAATATAATGTAATGTAATAATTAAAATAATAATGTAATTCTGTCAATAATAATAACATAATTAAATAATTTAATAATTACGTGATTAATAAACGAAGTAAAAGAGTAGTGTTATACATTACGAATATTAGTAGATCATAAATAATAATTTTATTTATTATTATTATTTCTTTCGAGTCATTGTTATCTATTATATTTATTTATATTATCTATTGTTATTTATATTATTTAAGATTTATTATTATTATTATTTACATATTTATTAGAAATTTTAATTATAGTTTATTACAAATAATTTTACTATTATTTTTTATATGTATTTATATTATTTATTTTTATTTATTGCGGACACCTATTTTTATCTCTCGCATTTTTATGTTACTTATTATTACAATAATAAATTGATATTATAATTCATATAAAAATTATGTGTTCATTACTCCATTGGCCATTATGTATTGTTTCTAATTTTAAATAAGAACACTTTTTTCTTCTAACATGTAATTCTCCTTTTTAACATGTAATTTATAAAAGTTTGAATGCGTGTAATTTTTATACATATAAGTTAACTTCAAAAATAATCATTAAACTAGTTTTAAAATGCAATTTAAAAAAATTAAATATATGTATTTATTATATTTCAATATTCAAAGCACTTGTAAATTATTATGCATAAATTATTTCTCAATACTTCAAATAAAGAAAATAAAAAATATATATACATATATAACATACCACAATAAAACTTTTGAAAGAATGAAAAAACAGTGATATGATTATCACTAATGACAAAAAATCAACATTGAAAACGAAATAAAACATCCATGTGATGATTAATGAGATAGATACAAAGAAAAAATGTTCTAAGGAAAGTGGCAGAACTTAAATAAATTTGAAAAAGAAGGATTACATGTCATTAAGGTATTTAATTAACCAATAAACTCTAATAAATATGCATTGGGGGCGCATGGTCCTTCATTTTAATGCCTTTTATAAACTGTGTTTATTAGAATAATAAATTTATATTAAAATTGATGTAAAAAAATATCTTTTTTTTTCAGAACACCATTAATTCACTATTCTAACTTGTGGTTTACTTAAAAAAAAATCGTTGAACTCTAATTCTCAAGTACAGTTTTTATGAAGTTTTAAATAGGGCTAATTTTTGTACTTTCAAGGTTCAAACTACATCTTGAAAATTCAAGTGTAAATTATTTGGTAATTTGGTAACACTTGAAATGAAAATAAGCATTTAAAATAAAAATAAATATAAATAAAACATACAAACAATACAATTAACTCTTACTGTATATATCTAAAATACAGCACTAGTAAATATAAGCTATGAAGCAATTTGAGTTGAAATGTTTAAAAAAAAAGTCAGAAACAAAGTAAAAAATAAAAATAAAAGTCTTATTTGACTCGAGATTTTTTCCTACCTAGACTCTATGGACATCACAAAATTTCTTACATCCAGTACCAAATTTGCCAAACCATTTATTTTGTATCAGTTTACCTTTGCAAAAATAATTAGCTAAGTCTAAAGGCAAATTCTGCCCAAAATAAAAAAATTAACACAAAAACTAAAATGAATTCATTGAAAATAAATTAAAATTTTAAAATATAATATAATATATTATAATTTTATTATATTTAAATTAATATCTTTATATTATACTTATTATTATGTTATTAAATAAGATATATAATACATAATTTAATATAATTATTGACTATAATCTATTTACTAATTATTAATCTTTTAAAGATGAAAAAGTTTCAAACATAAAAAGAAAACATGAAGTCTAATAAAACGTGTGAATATTAGATTAATTTTAATAAAAAAATTATAATTAATATATATATATATATATATATATATATATATATATATATAACAATTCGAAACCTATCTTTACAACTACAACTAAATAAACTTATTTTGCTTGATATTATTGGTCAAAAGTGTATATATTTCTTCTATGAATCTATTGTTAGTCTTTCAGAGAAGGTAGAAAAAGAGTTTAGAAAAACAGTTATAAAAGTATAATAATTCTTATAATTAATGATATTCGATTAATAAAAAATTCTAAAATAGTGTGATTTTTTATAAATAAAATAATTGAGAACCATCTTTTAATACTACTATATCTTAGCTGTTTTTTTTTTAATTTTTACTAAATAAATTTATTACATTTATAAATTAATATAAATATTAATGTATGAAAAAAAAACGTGAATACCGAAGTGTGACACTAGTAAAGCAAAAGTAGTTGATAGATTTAAAAACATTTGAAGTAGAAATAGAGGGATAAAATAATGCTAGCTTCACCCATGCTTATTCTTATCCAGTTTCCAAATTTCAGCCCAAAAAAATTAAAATTAGTGAAACTATAAATTACGTTGAATATTTACTATTAAATTTTTTTGGAAAGTAATGTTGTAGAAATATTTCAAAACATTTTAAGTAAAAATAGACCTAATGCATCCAACTAAAGTAGGTTTAATTCTTTCAATTATTTTGGTGTCATTAGAATTTAATTCTTTCAATTGGGAAACTAGGGTTCATATTGTTCTAATTACATAATCATATGATTCGTGATCCAATCGATCGAGGTAGGTTGTATGTAAATTTTCCACACCTATGCGTGTTTCTAATTTCACTCACTTGAGGGATTAATATTTATAATTAAGATTAAAAAAGGGTTTAATGTGTAGAAAATTAAAGTTAAACTTAGAGGAATTAAATGTTAATCCCTCACAAATAAGAAGAGATTTAGAAGGAAAATATATTACTTTTCGAGAGACGGACAACCCTCTAGAAAAGTGATACTTAAACAATCCAATTTTTTAAATATAATCATTGTATGACTAATTTTATAATTTTTTATTTAATAATTTAATTAAATATCTCAATTCAATACTTTAATATTAAAAGATAGTTAGTTGGCGTTTAGTTATTTAAAAAGAAGTGGATTGTTAATATATTATTTTCCTTTAATGGTTTACCTCATTAAACAGAAAAACCCAAAATTTTTCAATTCTTACTTTATTATTATTATTCTGATATAAAAAAGGTAATTAACCAATGATACTCTTACAAAGCATAGTTTACTTGTTATGACCTGTGCACATGATTACTTCTTCTAACTAACCCTTGCTTAGTTATTAAAATACCCTATTTTATATTAAAGTCCAATCTGGTCGGGGGTTACAATGTAAATATGCATTTTGTATATGGGTTGTTGATAAATAAAAGAAAAATGTTTTTTATTCCCCTGATTTGATTTATTTAATGTAATTCGTACAAGCTATTTTCTTAAATTTGGGTCAACAATATTTGATACCGGAACATTATATTTAATAAGATTTCAGTTTTTTTGATACATATTTATTATTTGTCAACATATGAAAATATTATTAAAAATAAAAAAAATAAAGATAAACCGAAGAGAAAGATTCTGAGACAAGGGAAGGAAAGTTGAACTAACATGTTTGCCTGGGATGTGTAGAAACTACGTTCTTCTACCTTTCAAGATATGGATCAAAACCAATGACAATGTCGATATGGATCAAATGTGTAGAATACAAATTTTATTATAGATGGAAATTTGTATTTTGAACTTTCTTAGTTTATCATGAAGTTATATAAATTAAAATAAATAAATTAATATATAAATAGTCGCGCAATACATTTCTATTAAATATTAAATGTAATTTTACCATGAAAGAAAATAATATTGGTGTTTGGATGAAATAATTTAGAAACATAATTTGTTTATGTGAAGAATTTAATTTCTTTTGCACTAAAATATTTATTTGGATAAATTAATTAAAAAAATATTAAATTTAATAAATTTTGGAAAGTATTTTAAATAAATAAAATATAAGAATTTCAAATACTCTCAAAAGTAAAAAAAAATTTGAAATTCTACTCCTTTTCAGGCTAAAGGTTTAGTCGAGTCAATTTGAGCTAAAGGTTCAGTTGAGTTGGCTCAGGCTAAAGGGTCAATTAAGTTGACTTTAACCAAAAGTTGAATTGATTTAACTAAAACTTTAGTTTAAGATGAATTGATCTAAGTCTAATATTAGTTGTGTCAGTCCTAACCAAATGTCGGATCAAGTCAATTCGAGCCGAAGGTCGAGCCGAGACAACTTTGACTGAAAGTCGAGCTAAGACAACATGGATCGAAGGTCGACCCAAGGCGAACCGAGTTATAGTCGAGCTGAATCGACTTAGACCAAAAGTCGAGTCAATGTTCTAATTGAGTCGGTTTGGGTTCAAGGTTGAGCTGAGTCGATTCGGGACAAAGTTTAAGTCAACTCAGCATGAGATGATGTTCTAGTATAGTTTACCTTGGCCAATGGTGTAACCAAGTCAGCCTGGATCAAGGTTGAGCCAAGTCGACTTGAGTTAATGTTCCACCCGAGTTGGCCTGGGATGAAGATCAAGCCGAGTTGAACTAGACCGAAGATCAAGTTGAGTGGGCCTAAACCAAAGGTCGAGTTGAGTTGGTCCAGGCCAAAAGTTAAGCCAATTCATTTTTAGGTCAAGTTTAGTCAGCTTATGTTGAAGGTCAAGTTGAAGTTCAAGTCGAGTCGACTCACATTGAAGGTTGAGTCAATTTGGTCTAAACTGAAGATTGAAATCAATTGACCTTAATTGAAGGTTAAGACGAGTTAGTCCAGACTAAAAATCGAGTCTAGGTCGAATCTTGTAAAATCAATCTAAACTAAAAGTTGAAACATATGATCTCGAATCAATGATTAAATTAATTTAATTTGAATTCAAAAATAAATTAAGTTTGCTTTAAAATAAGAATTAAATTCTTTTATAAAAAAAATTAAAATATAAAATATTTTAATTATTTCATCTATATAACTATTTAAAAAATGAGAAAAAAAAAATCAATTGTAAGTCATTCAAATATTATATTTCATAGTTGATATTCCTCTACCAAACACATAATAAGGCAAATTGGAATTTCTTGAAGTCTAGGATTGTTTCTAGTGTCCTTTTGTCATTAATGTTCTACTTTTATTTGTTTAAAACATCAAACTTTATCATCATAACTTACATAAGGTGGTTGGAAATGTCAAATTTAAATTTGTATATCGACAACAGTAACCAACTATATGACGTTTTAGAATAGTTAAAACAAAATTTGATAAATTTATTACACATGATATTAGACTGAAAGTGTAAAATCATTTGTCTTTAAATATATATTAATATTACCATTTTAGTTCATTTTTTTTTTCTGAAATAACATGATTGATAAGTTATTTTTCAAGAAATAACTCGAAACTTTTTATTGATCTTTTAATTTACAGAGGTTCATGCAGTTTAATAGTAACTACTTAATAACTATATTTAAATAATTAATCTGTTTAGACTAATTGATAATAATATTTAAATAACTTAATTGATACAATTTTAATTCCAAGACAAGATAATACAGAAAGCCATGTTTATTTCCTGCACAAATCACTATTATTCTAACCAAAAGATGAAGGCCTCATTCTTAATTAACGTCTTTGGAAATTAAGCAACTTAATGGCAATGGCAAAGATGCATGCAAAAGTTACTGAAAATACTATTAGTACAGCTGAAACCACTCCCAAAAAATCATGCCTAAAACCAAAGTACTTTCTCAAAAAGTCTTCCACTGTTGTACTTTTACCACTAAAGTCAATAGTTCCTTGAATATCTCCGTACTGTGATGCCACCAATCCGTACAAAGACCAAGCTACTGGATTTCCCCAATAGTACCATCTCCACCAGACAGGAATCCTCTGTTCATCCATGCCCCCAAAACAACAAAAATAAAGTTAATCTTACTTAGGAAACTTAGTAACAACTCAAGAGTAGTAAGACAAAGACAAATAAGCATAACATGTTTTTTAAATCACAGGACATGATAAATCACTAGAGACAGTTCATGTTTGTTTATGTTAAGAATTTAAAAACTTACTGGCCGTGGGACTATGAATCCTGCGAAGAGATTCCAGACTTCATAGATTCCAGTAGAAAATATAATCGCAATGGTGGGGTTTGGGGTCAATGCAGCAGACATCATGCCATAATAGGTAAAGTAGAGGAAGGTGAGGTACATGAAGAAAAGGTACCAGAAAAATTTAGCTACAGTCCACTCAAAACCGATCATTGCGTACACTATAAGGCTATAAATCACACTTTGTACAAGAACATGAGGAAGTTCGATTACAACCTGCAAGAAAATATTAAGATCAGAAAAGTTAGACCCTGAAATAAATTTTTACATCATTACATGCAAGGAAGTTAAAAGGTCAAATCTCTAAACAGCAAGTGTTTGCCTGAGCAAAAGCATATGCCAAAGCTGAATACATTCCAGCAGCTTTTTCCCTATAAAAAACAGTTCTTTCAACAGCCACCAACGGTTGTGATGAAAAAGCATTCTTAACACCAAGAAGGAGAACAGCAGAATACATGGATCCCATGGCATTGAAAAGATCTTGTTGCTTTTTTCTGCAATAGACATGGAAATACACCTTTAGAAAGAGCTACAGAAATATCTAACATGAGTTTGAGGCAACAAAATTTCCTATTTTTCAGTTTGATGACTTCATCTTACATTTTGGAGCCAAGGTCCCAATAAATGCTCCCAAACAACAAGGCCAAAGCGATTGTGTAGAGAATTCTTTGGGCAGTGTATTGATTATTGCGCCAGTAAGACAAATGTTGTTTCCATAAGCAAGCCATGCATTGAGTAATGATGGACCTTGAGTACTTTGTAGGAAAATGAAGGTCCTTTGAACCAGTGGATGGAGTACTCAATTCTTTGATCATTTCCTTGTTTTTCCTGAAAATATGCCACATGACAGTTTACCTCATTAACCTCTCTGTACTTTGAACAACTTACAATAATATTATAGCTCTAGTAGCATATTATTTTCATGTTCTAGAGTTTGATTAGACTTCAACGAATTCAATATACCTGTATAACTCTGAATTTTTATACACTTCAGCAAAATCAATCCCCAATTCCATTTCTGCTGCTGAAGTTGTGACTTCCAACATCCACGTTGCTGGATTGTAGCCATCCTCAATCCTATTGACCCCTTTAATTTCCTTCATGAGAAATTTGTTCACAACAGTGAAATTTTTACTAAGACAGGTCTGAAGCAAAACATGCAGTTTAATTTTCTTAACGTTTTACCTCAAAGTAACTGATTAAATGAGAAGAATGATGTCCAAGTGGCCCCACATATATTTCTTGCCCTCCTCTCTTCATAAGAAAAAGCTGCATGTAGTTGACAAAAAAAAGTTAGAAACTTCTTAATAGAATAACGATATGCCAGTCACAGTTTTTTACTCTGCTTATTTTACCTCATCAAAAGATTCAAATATATCAATGCTAGGCTGATGGATTGTGCAGACAACTGTTCTTCCAGTGTCCACTGTGTTTCTAACTGCTCTTATGACAATAGCGGCAGCTCTTGCATCTAGCCCAGAAGTTGGCTCATCCATGAATATGATAGAAGGATTAGCTACTAGCTCAACAGCAATAGTCAATCTTTTGCGTTGCTCGGTTGATAGACCGTTAACACCTGGCAATCCGACAATTGCATGCTTTAGAGAGTTCAGCTCCACAAGTCCAATGACTTCCTCAATGAACATCTGCCACCAACCATTGGTCATTTCAAAACTCAGTAACTGATAAGACATTTAAATGATATTTTTGTAACACTGCAAGAGACACAGTAGTATATGTGAAGTGTGCAAGAAATAGCAGAGAGGGAGACCTTGCATGGAATCAGGTAACTTATACAGGATAACCTCATACCGAAAGTTATGACTATAAATTGGTAACGCAAATGTTCATGTTGTGATAATAAACTACTTGTCCTCGTTAGATGAACTATTAAACTGGGATTAAGGTACTAACCTTCCTGGTTTCTGAATTGATTTCTGCTGATAATCGAAGCCATGCTGAATAGAGCAAAGATTCATATACTGTGACATGGGGAGAGTGGATATCATTTTGTTCACAGTATCCAGAAATTCTTGCAAAGGTTTCTTGCTTCTTTGGATAGCCAGAAATTGTGATGTTCCCACCAATATAACCCCCGGTCTTTCTTCCAGCTAGTACATCCATCAGAGTTGTTTTTCCAGCACCAGTGGAACCCATTAATGCTGTGAGAACTCCTGGTCTGAAAGCGCCACTGACACCCTTCAAAAGCTCCAACCTATCCTCAAGAACACCCTGATTCTTCATTTCCTGCAAATTTAGTTAATAATTCTTAGAAATCTTAATAATGCTCAGAAAGCTTAAAACAAGTTTTTTGTTGTTTTTTTTTTTTTTTCATTTACTCATTTATCTACATTACCTGTGGCATGTCAACAGAATATGTTACATCATCAAAGGTGATGGAATATGATTCAAACGGAAGAACCATTCCTCTTCTCTCAGCTTCTTTTCTTCTGGATGAAGAACTAGTAGAAATGCTTCCACCATTCTGTGGATTGCTTTGAGATTCCTCTGATTTAACAACTTGATGCTGCACTATTGCTGATAACCAATTTGTGATAGTATTAGTACACAAAAATTAAGCTTTCTTTCTGGGTTACAAAACATTTCTAAGGTAAAGAAGCTCACGGTTCAAGTAAGTCAGAGCGAGTATGTAAGCGATATTGAACACTATCGCATATCCAAACACTGCCCCAACACCAATCCAATACCATTTCGGCTCAGTGAAGAACCCGCGAGATTTTAGAACTTCAATTCCTAATGGAGTAGTTGAGTTGGGTAGAACCTTTCATATGAAATATGTCCATACATTAGATTATCTAAACAAGGCAAGCACAAAATGTATACAAAGACTAATGCAGAAAAGCTTACATGTCCCCATCTCTTCCCTAGGAACTCATTATTTACTAGGGCATTTTGTCCATACATCATAGGTGAAGACCAAAAGCCCCATAGCCACCATTTTTTCACATTGTCTATAGAATGAAGCAAACAAAGACAAAAAAAGTAATAGTGTTATTGTAATGAAAAAAAAAAAAGACTTCTTTTTGTATTCATGTTATGATACCTTTTGACAAGACGAAGCCACTCATAGCAATGAGAATGGACAATACATATGATCCAATGGTGAAACCTACTGTCAGATCCCTACCAACTGCTCCTATAAACCGGAATAAGGATGAAGCCATCTGGCTAACAATTAACAGAAGAAGGAACTGCCTGAAGAGTCTGCGTTAAGTAGAGATATATATATACATGTCATTTCTCACTGAATAGTATTTTAACATAAGAGAAGGGGGGAGAGGGAAATAGTACAAAAACACAGCTCTTTTACCTTCCAACATATGGATCAAAACCAATAACATAGTAGGTGAGGAATACCCAGATTCCCACTTGCGCAAAAGTCACGGGGATTTTCAGGATCCATCCAGGAAGAACATATATCCATGGAGGGAAGAAGAGAAAGTCCCTTTGCTTGTAAAAAACCGGAAGCTTAGAAACTGTCACGCTAAGATCAGTAAACCCATCAATCAAAGTTATGAGAAGGATATAGAACAATGCACCCACATATATACCACCATCAGTCACTGAATCATGGTGAATCTCAGTCCGAAAAAGAACAGTCATTGCAATGAAGGCCACTGTAGCAGTCTAAAAGATGTGGTAAAAGGTATTAGTAATGGAAATTATCACATAATGTCCTTCCACACAAAACATTGACATGAAAAGTTGCAAAGATCAAACCTACACGGCAAAGTTCGAAGATGTGAAGAAATGAATTACGCTTCATGAGTAAATATTCCCTTGACAAGCAAGCTTTAAACAGTTCCCACTTTCCTAACCCATACTTTTCGGTTGCCAAAGCTGCAGGGTGGCTTTTCAACTTGTCAAATTGAGTATCAAGTTCATTAGCCAGGCTTCTCGCAACATGAAATGATTGAAATGCCTCTACAAACTCTTTGGTTGTGACGAATCTGTAAGGCTCATCTCTTTGTACCCAATATTGCTCCTGATCTTTCCTTGATGTTACCTTAAAGTAATAAATTTGTATATGTGAGAATGAAATAAAATTGCTATTAGTCTATGACGTTGAACATGTACTTATACTTTTTTACCGCGTAGAAAGAAGTTAAACCACACTTACTTCTTGCAAAAAGTCTGCAACACCTTTCCTCTCAGGACATTTGAAACCCACAGAAGCGAAAAATTCAAGAACATGTTCACGGGGACCCTGATACACAGTTTGTCCATCAGAGAGTAGAATAATGTCATCAAAAAGATTGTAAGTCTCTGGTGCTGGTTGTAAGAGTGAAACAACTGCAGTCCCTTTGAGAGAATGGATATAGTGCTTGAGTGAATTCACAACTTGAAAAGTTGTTGAACTATCCAAACCAGTAGATATTTCATCCATGAATAGAGCCTTTGCTGGTCCAACCAGAATCTCCCCTGTATTTACAGATATATATTTCGTGAAGATATTTGCACCACAAATTGCTTGAGTTAATTAGATATGATGCACTTCAAAATATGAAGTCAAAATAATTTTACCTGTTGTAACACGTTTTCTTTGTCCACCAGATATACCTCTTAACATTTCATTTCCCACAACAGTATCAGCACAGACCTCCAGTCCAAGAATCTGAAAATATAAAGCAAATCAAACTGGAATTTAACTCAAAAGGGCTTTCGAGTTATAAGAGAACGCTTGAGTACAGAAATTTTACCCTTAGAATATAATCTGTAATAAAATTTGCTTTCTGACCTTCGGTTGCTACAGCCTGAGCATTACAATGGCAGAAGTTCAACCACTTAATTATCAATCATTCCATTTAATTTTAAGAAATAGACATAAATAGATGGTTCACTCAAGTTCAACACAAATAAAAAGAAAAGATGGTGTAACAGATTTGTTCATAGTATCTGTATCCCCAAAAGGAAAATCCATTGCTTAATGAGCAGAAAAAGAATTCCAAATTTTTAGTATATATGTTATTACTATTAAAAAGCACACATTTTTCTTCCATTGGTTTGAAAGTTGTCATTCCGTCTGTTAAAAAAGTATGAAAGGAAGTTCAAGGGAATCAAGCCAAATGGGTAAAACATATCTTTGATAGAAAATTATCTCTGTGTTAGCGTTACCTTCATATAGACATCTATATCATGATCAGGTGTAATATTTGCTTCTTTTTCTCTTCTGGACACCTCTGTTAGCAAATCTGCATAGATGGGAAATAATTTTGGTTAAAACTTGATTTTCTTATGAAATTTTTGCATATGATTTCGAAATTGCAGTGTGGGCTAACCATAACGAGGTCCAACTCCTTGGACTCGTGCTGAAAAGGCCATGGTTTCTCGGACTGTCATTTCTCCAATATGAAGATCATTTTGACTGACATAAGCAGCAGTTCGTTGGGGTACAAACTCATTTATCCCATGGCCATTATAAGTCACCTTACCATGGAACTGATCAAGAAGTTATAACTTGTTAGCCAAAAGAACAAATGAAAAATACGAGCATACACATGACACCATCAATTAACAATTAAATATACACTCAACCTTAAGTTTTGAATCAAGTCTTCCAGCCAAGGCCAACAGGAGAGTGGTCTTCCCAGAACTTGGAGGGCCCAACAGCAATGTCATTCTGGAGAAAAACAAACAGTGACATGTTGTTTAAGATTGTTGTGTTGTCTTCCAAATAGTCAGAGAGATTTAGAAATATGATTCGATACATTAGATAGAAAGACATGATATGATTTGATACAAAATATTTTTCATCATTAGATATCAACTTTTGTTTCTTATTATAGTACTTCTTCTTCATTATAAATAGGTTATTTGTGTGTACTATCCTTTTTGACTCGTTTCTGTCAGTAATCGTTTCAACACAAATGAAATATAACATAATACAAGTATTTTCAAAGTTAATTGTTAATTACCTGGCAGGCCTTATTATTCCACTAACATCCTGGATAATATTTATATGCTGTTTTCTACTTGGGAGCAGATGTAGGAAGTTCAGTAGCCCCTTTAAAAGCCAACAGAAGTATGAAAATCTACTTCAAAGAGGTTAATACTGTTCATTAAGATCGGTATTGCTACACTTACCTCCACTTTGTTAACCATGTAGTTAGTGAGAGTTGGCATCGCTCTACTACCAACATGAACTTCTGCTCCAACGTTCATGCCCTCAAATCGGACCTCTATTGTAGGAATGGCAATTCCAACTCTGACACCATCCATTCCAAAAATGAAGTCATCAATAGTGCATTCTAAAAGCATTCAGTTAAACATGTTTTTTATTGTGTAATGATGAAAATGAGATTTGAATCTAAGACCTGATGCAAACAATCCAAACCCCATCATTACAGACTCTAGTGTGTTGCACTGACCTATCAATGCGTTCCCGGAGCTTGAGCATGAACTTCTCATTGTCCTCTTCAGCAACTCTGACAAGTCTTTCAAGCAAACCTCTCCTTTCTTGCAAGCCCAGTTGATGAACATCAATTTCATTGGCAACCCCTTGAGGTGAAGTCAGCAAGCCTGTCCTCAAACGTGCCATGGTAGGAAGTTTCTGAATGGCAGCCCATTTAAGAGCCTCTTCATCATCTTCCTGGTGGAAAGAGGTGCCAAACATTTCCACACCACTGTTCCTCCAAACTGATACACTCCCAATCCTCAAACTACTCCTAGTACTACCTACTCGGAGACTACTTCCTGCTTTCACACTACCCTCTTCCTCCATTTTCAAGAAACAATCCAAAGTTCCAGCCTTCAAGAATCAAAGAACACAGAAAAAAGCCAATGCAGATTTCTCTCAATGTTTAACTCATGGTAACTGGACAAGGTTCTTACTCTGTGTTTAGTTGAATGTAAGACGAGATGATGATGATGATGTGATATTTAAACATGTATATGAAGGATAGTAACAACCACATGGGCGGCTTAGGAGCAACGTTGTCACTGATGACGGGCACAGAGGAATTTCAAGTTCGCCACTATATCATTTGCTTCCTGTAACTCAGCTTTACTACTTCACTGGATTAAACAAAAGAGCACTGGTGATATCATCAATTACGAGTCTTTTTGCAATATTTTAAGTAAATATTTTCTTACACTTATATAACTAAAACATGGAAAGAAAATCAGGATGAGTCCAAGTAAGACGTTGGATTTGGGTGACACATTTAGTAAAAATGAAAAATTTAAGGAACATATAAACCATGTTAACACTTCAATTAAACCATGTTACTATTTTTTTCTTGTTCTTTCCTTTGTTTACCTTCTAACTGGTTCTTTTGAAGATTTCTCTATCATCAATCTCTCGTTGATGTCATAGATGATCTCCAAATTTTAAGATTGTAATCTTGTCTAGCTTCTTCTATATACATCCAATAAGCAAGCATCACCTTTTAAGGTATTACTCCCCTACTTACAACCTCAGTCACTACACTCCATCAATTCTCCATAAACAAATGAGCATGGTGACTTCATTGCTTACCCTCCCACAAAAAAATAAATTAAAATAGATACGCAGCCATAAATTGCTATTCTTTTGTTTGTTACTGCATTTTTTCCATTTTGTGTACACGAAAGGAGAAAAGACCAAAAAGGAGGGTGATGTTATTATCACTAATATCTAATTTGAGTCCATATATAGTATGTTAAATTTTTGGATTTTAATGGAACAAATTGTTTTGATAAAAACTTAATCGAAAATTATCAACTTTATGAGACATTTAAAATTTAATTAAAAATTTAATTTTTTAATGAAAACATACCATGATACTATCCAACTAAAAACAAGTTTTTTTTTTTAAAATATAATATAATCTGTGAAAAAATCACTTTCTTTGGATTCCTCTTCCTCTCCTAGTCTTGATATAAATTAAGTTAATAATAATAATCCTTACACGCCTGGCTTTGGTGTTTTATGGGTTGGTTTAACAACCTTTGTTATTATTATATCTTTTGACTTATATGAGACTAAGAATTCTTAAATTCAACTTTACTAGTTGTTTGTATGGACTAGGTTGCTCGGATTCTAAGTTATTTTTAAGTTAATTGGTTGGTCTCCAATTAGTTGCTTCCAAATTCAAGTGTTATTTGGTATGAAGAGTTTCTTCTGCGTCCAAAATATTTGTATAGTATATACAAAAGATACTCTAATGCTAAAGTCATTAAGTGACCAGCAAAAAAACATTAGTTGTGATTATGTATTTGTTGTGCATGTATCTAAAAGTCATACCATAGACTTTTATTTATAATAGTTGTTATGGACTTTTATCTTTTTATCGATCTAACCACGGCTCAATCATATCTTAATCAACAATAGTAAGTTGAAGTTAATTTGAGGCTGAAGGAGGTCAAATGATTGAGCTCTCAAGACTGAAAAGTTGACAAATGATGTGAGGCTAAGAGTTCGAGGCCGAGTTGTCAAGATTGAAAAATTAATAGAAATTAAAGCTAAGTTGAGGCCAAAGGAATTCGAATGGTTGAGGTTGAATGACCGAGTTGTTAAGACTGAAAAGTCAATTGATAATGTGAGGCCGAGAGGTCAAGGCCAAGTTGTCAAAACTGAAAAATTTGACAAAATTTGAATCTTAGTTGAGGTTGAATATGACCGAGCTGTGAAGACTGAAAAGTCGACAAATGATGTGAGACTGAAAGGTTAAGTTGTCAAGATTGAAAAGTAGTCATAATTTGAAGTTAACTTGAGGCCAACGGAAGTTGAACGGTTAAGGCTGAAAAAGGCCAAACAACCGTTAAATCAAGACTAAAAAGTCGAAAGATGATGTAAGGCCATGAGGTTGAGGCCGAATTGGTAGAACGTTAAAGCCGAAAGAGGTTGTTGAGACCACACAGTTGATACTTAATAGCTGAGGCTAAACAAGCGAGACGTTGAAGCCTCAAAAGGTTGTTGAGAACACATGGTCGAGACTGGACAAGTGGAACGTTGAAGCCTAAAGAGGTTGAGATGTTGAGGTTGCATGGTTGAGGCTGGATGGGAGGAACGTTGAAGCCTAAAAAGGCTGTTGAGACCACACGGTTGAGGTTGGATGGGTGGAACATTAAAGCC
Organism: Vigna reflexopilosa; assembly: GCA_027742785.1. Taxonomy (NCBI): domain Eukaryota; kingdom Viridiplantae; phylum Streptophyta; class Magnoliopsida; order Fabales; family Fabaceae; genus Vigna; species Vigna reflexopilosa. The sequence continues at coordinate 8,778,833 of CM050914.1, read as the reverse complement.
TAAAGAGGTTGTTGAGACCACACGGTTGAGGCTGGACAAGTAGAACGTTGAAGCCTAAGGAGGATGAGATTTTGAGGTCACACAGTCAAAGTTGTTATGACTGCATAATCTAGATTGAATAGGTCATTAAAATCTCATGGATGAGACGGAGCAGGCAGAACGTTGAAGCCTAAAGAGGTTGAAATGTTGAGACTGCACGATCGAGGCCACACGGTTGAAACGTTGAAGCAACTATTAAGATCGCATGGTCGATACCGAACAACTAAGGCCAAACAAAGAAAATAGGTTAAGAATGAAAAAGGTCGTGCAATTGAGGCTTAACAAAGACAAGAGGTTGAGGTCGAAGGAGGCCATGTGGTTGAGATTGAACAAAGCTAAGAGGCTAAGGCCGAATGACTAGACAATTGACTTTTTCCACTATACTACTCATCGGGTCCCTTATGGTTATATTGGGAGTAAGAGAGACACTTGCTCGGCTCCACTGTGGACGCCAAAATGTTTCGGGATGGGTCAGGTATGTCTTCGTCAACTGGTTGAACTCCAAGCATTCTTCACGTCAATTGGCTGGTTTCCAACTGGTCATTTCCAAATCCAAGTGTTGTTTGGTCTGAGAAGGCTTTTTGTGCATTCAAACTTCTCGCATGGTACCTATAGAAGGTACTCTAATACTAAAGTCAGTAGGTGACTAAGCGGAAAAACATTAGCTACAATGATGCATATGTTGTGTTGTATCTGAAAGTCGTACCTTAAACTTTTATTTATACTACTTGTTATGTGTTTTTATCTTTTTGTTGGCTTAATCACAACCCAATTATACTTAATTAGCAATAGTAGGTTGATTTGTCATTAGCATTCGTGTTAATTTGACTTTTATTTGTAATCCGGTCGGTCATGTCGTTCAGTCAGAATGGTCAGCAACAGATGATCTCTCCAAAGTTCGACTAAATGATGGTCAGCCAAGAATAATTGGTCAAAGGATGGTCCGTCAAAGGTAATTAATCTATAATAATTGACCAATGGTGGTTGGCCTAGATAAATCGATCAAGATTGATGAACCTAAATAAATCAAGCAAAATAATCGACTTAAAGTGATTGACCAATTATGATGAGGACATATACAATACACTAGTATTTTAACTTAAATCATAGTAATGATAATAATGCGGTAAAGAGTTATAGACATAATTTTTACTAATTATTTATAATTGTGTTTAAATTTAATTTAAGGAGAGTCATTATTTTGGAATTTAATTTAATCATAATGAAATCCATTATCTTGTTTCTTGAAAATAGAAAATAATAATTCAAACTAAATAAAGAAGTTATAATACTATTTATTTATAATAATTTCTTTTAAAAAAATATTTGTCCAAATGTCAAAAGTATAAGAGAATTTTTCAAAATAAAAAATCAATTAAGTGAAGGGTATTTGAAATATAAGCTCATTAAATAAGGTAAAATTATTTGAATTGCTTATAATAATTAATCTAAAATAAAAATATTAATTTTAAATTTCTTGTTATTAAAATTAAACTTTGTTTTCTTATACAAAATGTTTTGGATTGGATAGGGGCTTGATTCTCTAATAAGAATTGAGCTGACAGAGGTACTGAGCCGACGAAGACAAAATGGGACTTTTTACTTCCTGTACCCCTACAAATTCTTGATGCACGTCCTAATTTTCAAAATAACCCTTGTACCTTTTATAAAAGTGACTTCTAGATGATCCGTTTTGGAAATTGTCTGCAATAAACATTTTGAAAATTTCCAGAATATGATATTTAAAATGAAATTTCTATAATGAAATTTTTAGAATAAGATTTTCTGAACAAATTTTCACAACGTATGAGACCCATTTATTAAAAAAAAATTAGAACAAAATTTCATATCTATAACACATAAAATTAGAGCTCTCAAAATAGGTTACAACCCACGAGCCAATCCGGTTTGTCACGGGTTTGGGCTAGGTTGAATTTGAAAAAATTGTATTTTTTTATGCGGGTCAGATTTCAACCCGTCTCATTTAAACTCGACTCATGCGGGTTGAACCCGTGGTGGGCCGGGTTGGTCCACCAACCCACTTACCTAATTTTATTTTATTAAAATTTAATTTTAATTTTATAAAAAAATATTTATTATTTTTTTTTTGCTTGAAAAATTATTTAAGTTTCATATTTTCAAAATTAATTAAACATCCATGTTGGGAGTAAAATTTAGGAGTGAAAATTGTTTAAATTTGAATTATAAAAAGTTTGTAATTTTGTTTATTTTAAAAAAAATTGTAATTAAGTGGGTTAATGAACCAACTCGTTTACCCACCAACCCGTAGTGGGTCGAGTCGAGTTCAAATTTTTCTGACTCACTAATAAATAAGCCGGGTTAGATTGGCTCACTAAGTGACCAACCCGTGATGAGCCAGATCAGGTCGAGTCAGATTACCCATTTTAACATCTCTACATAAAATATAAAATAGTTGATCTTTCTCTACATAAAATATAAAACTTTTCAAAACTAGTTGATCTTTCTCTCTTCTTCATCCTGTGCTGATGACAGTGGCAACAAGAGTTATATAGTGCAGTAAAAAAAAAGTATTTTAATCTTTTCTTGTTACAGTAGGTGTGCATTTAGTAACGATGCGTTGTAGGAAGCAAAAGCCCAAAATGGATAAAATTTCTCAGGTCCGGTCTGAAGGAAATAGAAGTACCAATAATAAAATATATATAAAGAAAATAGAGAGAATGAAATGTAGCAGTAGTAGAATTTTGTGTTGGTTTTTGTAGTGTGGAGAGAATGGAGGAGGAGGGTGACATATACGACGGTGTTAGAGCTCAGTTTCCTCTGTCATTCGGGAAGCAATCGAAGCCTCAAACGCCTCTGGAAGCCATCCACAATGCGACACGTCGTTCAACTTCCACTTCCAATCCCAATTCCAAAACCACCGACCAACTTCCCTCTCTCTCCTCCTCTTCCAGGGAATGGCTCAATTCCCTCCGTCCTTCCAAAAACCCTATCCCACCGCCGCCTGCCGATCACGACGATGCCCCTCTCGTGGGACCTCCTCCGCCTCCGCCCTCAGCTTCCGACGACGACGACGGGGACGGCGACATGATTGGCCCGCCCCCGCCGCCAACCAACGCGTCGGAGTCCGAAGACGATTCGGATGAAGACGAAGTAGGGACCCGCTTCCGGATTCCTCTTAGTAACGAAATTGTTCTCAAGGGCCATACCAAGGTATTCATTCCTGAAATTAATGAAAAATTATATATATTTTTATTTCTGATTCCCAAACCCTAGGCTTTTGAATGCTAGCTTTGTTAGTCTCTAGAATTTCAATTCCTGGGCGCTAACCTAAATTTTAAGTCTTACGATAATCCATTGACACCCGCAAGGGTTCGCGAATATTGTGAATTACTTTAGCTTAGCTATATAAGTCGTGGGTTGGCTGCAATTAATTGTTTTTTTTTAACGAGTGGGGCATGATGGAAAGTATCAGGGCTGCAGCTACTATAAACTATAAAGAGACTATGAAGAAGGTCGGATTGCTACTAGAAATATTTCATATTTTTTCATTGGCTCCTTACACATTGTAGAACCCTAAATTAAATAGCTAGGTATTTGATAACAACCCTGTCGATGTCATCAACTTCTTTAGGGATTTATAATTAAAATTAAATACATAATATGCTAGGCCCATCCAATTTGATCTTTTAACCATTTAGGTTTATGGGCAGGTTTTCCCCTTCCTAGGCCAATCTTATCAGGTTACAGCAACTATGTACTGAATTAGAACTAAGGTTTTATGTCACGGTTTGCAGCTGTGTCTGACGTATGTGACCAAAGTGGCCTAAATTGTAGTCTTGGAGACTTGAAAAACCTTTAACCTTGATTATGCAACTGAAATTGTAGTCGCGTCATTTTTCACAATTTGACTAGAACCCTAGAAGACAGGCCTCAACTACCTAAATGAGCACCTGCTGCAGGTTCTCCAAATCTGAAAGTGATAGGAAAGGAAACCAGTTGTATATGGGAGTAATTTGTTAATGATAATTCCTGGGAAATATTAACAGGTTGTGTCAGCTCTTGCTGTGGATCATACGGGATCAAGAGTGCTTTCTGGAAGCTATGACTATACAGTACGAATGTATGACTTTCAAGGAATGAATGCTCGATTGGAATCTTTTCGTCAGCTGGAGCCATTTGAAGGTCATCAAGTTCGCAATTTAAGCTGGAGTCCAACTGCTGATCGCTTTTTGTGCGTCACTGGATCAGCTCAAGCAAAGGTAGGGATGGCATCACTTTCTGCTAATTTTTTGTGTTTGTCTGTGATCCTGCATTAATTCTGCCTTTTGTCCTACCACAGATTTATGACCGAGATGGGCTTACTTTGGGAGAGTTTGTGAAGGGAGACATGTATATTCGTGATTTAAAGAATACCAAGGGCCACATATCTGGATTGACATGTGGAGAGTGGCATCCAAAAACTAAAGAGACCATTTTAACATCATCAGAAGATGGCTCACTACGCATATGGGATGTTAATGACTTCAAAAGTCAGAAGCAGGTTTGGGAATTTTACCAGTCTTCTTCCATTGTAAATGTTTTCATTGGAGTAGCTCCATGCACTGTGATTTTGTTTATACTTTTAATCACTTTAGGGGAAAAATATCCTTTCGAACATATATGGGGGGCTACTACTTGTATTTTCTTGAAATAAAACTTTAGCCTTCATACAGAAAAGTCGCCTAAAGCATCTCTCGCTTCTGGCATTACTTGTACCATTATTGACTGCTATTTTGCATGTGGTTATGAGGAAATCATCGGCATTGTCTTAAAATCCTTTCTTCTGCTAGCGGGGTAAAGAGCCTTTCAAACATATATGGGGGGCTACTTGGATTTTCTTGAAATAAAACTTTAGCCTTCATACATAAAGTGGCTGAAGGCATCTTGACTTTACTTGCTTCTCGTATTACTTGTACTATTATTGACTTCTATTTTGCATGTGGTTATAAGGAAATCATTGGCCTTGTCTTAAAAACCTTTCTTCTGCTCTGTTCTTGGTAAAGATGGGAAAAAATTATTGAAATTTTGATAAATTTGTGCTTTTTTTTTTTTACAATTTTCTGATATTATTGAAGTTTTGTTGTTATCATTCAATGGTTAGGTCATTAAACCAAAGCTCGCAAGACCTGGAAGAGTTCCCGTAACCACATGTGCATGGGATCGTGATGGTAAATGCATTGCTGGTGGTATAGGAGATGGTTCGATCCAGGTATCATTTTTTTACTCTGATGTTACCAAGCAAGAAAGTCAATAGAAGCTGATTTTAAGCTTACGCGGAAACAGTGTTAACAGTTAGTTTTCTCCTGAACGGTCATTAATTTTAACAGATTTGGAATATTAAGCCTGGTTGGGGGAGTAGGCCAGACCTACACATTGAAAAAGGACATGAAGATGATATTAGTGGTCTGAAATTTTCTAGTGATGGGAGAATCTTATTGTCAAGGAGTTTTGATGGTTCATTGAAGGTAAATAAAAGATCACATATCTGAAATCTTCTTAAAGGTTGTTGCTATTTTCTTTTAGGCATGCAGTACATTTGAGGATCCTGACTATCTATTGATCAATGAATTATGTCTCAGGTTTGGGATCTACGCAAAATAAAAGAACCATTAAAGGTATTTGAGGATCTGCCAAATCACTATGGACAAACAAATATTGCCTTCAGTCCCGATGAGCAACTCTTTTTGACTGGAACATCTGTGGAAAGGGAGAGCTCGACAGGAGGTTTATTGTGCTTCTTCGATAGATTAAACCTTGAGCTTGTTTCAAGAGTCGGCATATCATCCACTTGCAGTGTTGTTCAGTGTTATTGGCATCCTAAACTGAATCAGGTAACTCAATATCACAGTTGTGTTAACAATTTTCTGTTATCGTCTTGCATTCTCTGAACTATATTTGTTTCTCGTGCTTATTACTTGTATCTGAACTATATCTTGTATAGATACTAGCAACTACAGGTGATAAAAGTCAAGGAGGGACTCACGTACTATATGATCCAACCCTAAGTGAGAGAGGAGCTCTTGTATGTGTTGCACGTGCACCAAGGAAAAAATCAATTGATGACTTTGAGGCAAAACCTGTCATTCACAACCCTCACGCTTTACCACTATTTAGAGATCAGCCAAGCCGAAAGCGACAGCGAGAGAAAGTACTGAAGGATCCATTGAAGTCCCATAAACCTGAATTACCAATTACAGGTCCTGGATTTGGTGGACGAGTTGGTACTAGTCAAGGAAGCTTACTGACCCAGTATCTTCTGAAGGTGTGTTTGTATTTTTGAACACTTTTGTCTAATTTTTTTTGACTTCCGAGTTTTCATGCTTTGGATGAGAAAGTGGAATGTACTTACATTTAATGTAATTATTACAGAAAGGGGGCATGATTAAGGAGACATGGATGGAGGAAGATCCAAGGGAGGCTATCCTGAAATATGCTGATGCTGCAGCGAAGGATCCAAAATTCATTGCTCCAGCATACGCAGAAACCCAACCTGAGCCAGTTTTTGCCAAGTCAGATTCTGAGGATGAAGATAAATGATTAGTTATGTAGTTAGTGTATTACAAGGTTAACACACGACGGTAGGAAGAGTGTAATTCATTTCGTGAGGTGGAGAGCCTACCTTCTCGGACTAATTCATGAAAGCGTCTGGAATGATGCTTTTGAAATAGTTTGCTCTCCAATGCTTTTAGTAATTTTATTGGGGAAAGGGGTTTTCATGTTTGTACATTAGTCATTTGTAAACTTGAATTTTGCAAACTATTAACATGCTACACTTACAAATTATAGATATTGTGATATATTTCTAGTCAACCAGATAACACGAGTTTTATCAGAAACCATTTTGTCAATTTCACAAATGCTGAAAGTGGTTTCTAATGTCTAATTGGGAGGTTTAGATTGGTGTTACTAAATTCATTTATTTTCAGCTTTGTTTTGTGTACACGAAGAGTGGTTGTGTATGCACCTCACCAGTTTCTAGTTGCATCTCTAATTAAATTCATTTATTTTCAGCCTTGTATTGTGTATAAGTTGTCTAAGATTTTGTTGGTTTTTAAAAGTCGGCCGTTTCATCAGCATTCAAAATATGTTTATATATTTTTTTTTTAATTTTTGATTTTTTTAATTTTAAATTTTACAAATTTTGTTTATTTTTTTTTTTACTTTTTATTGTACATTTTGCTGCTTTTTTAAAATTTTCCAATTGTTTTTATTTTTTATTTAATTTTTTTAAATGTATGATTTTTGTTATTTTTTTAATTGCTTATTTTATACTTTGTTGATTTTTTTTTAATTTTGCAATTGTTTTTATTTGTTATTTAATTTTTGGTTTTTTTTCTTATTTGAAATTGTATGATTTTTGTTATTTGTTTTTAATTTTTTATTTTATATATTTTTTTTAATTTTGCAATTGTTTTTATTTTTTATTTAATTTTTGTTTTTATTTGAAGTTTTTCGATTTTTTTTAATTCTTTATTTTATATTTTATTGGGTCTTTTATATTTTGGAACTTTTATTATTTGTTATTTACTTTTTGTTTCTATTTGTTATTTGAAATTTAAATAATTTTGTTAAGTTTTTTTAAATTGTTTATTTTATATTTTGTTGGTTTTTTTAATTTTACAACTGTTTTTATTTTTTTTTATTTATATTTTTTAATTTGAAATTGTACGAATTATGCTAATTTGTTTTAATTTTTTTGTTATATTTTGTTGGTTTCTGATAGTTTTGTAATTGTTTTTATTTGTTTTATAATTTTATTTGTTATTTGAATTTTTTTTGTCTTCTGTTTTAGTTTTTTTTTAATTATTAATGTTATTTTTGTTGTTTTTTTAATTTTATATATTTTGTAATTATTGATGACATTGAGGAATATTTTATTTATGAAAAGCAGTATAAATATATTGTTGAACAGGAGGATGTTGTTCAACAAAAAGACAAGGCAGGTAAATTCTTAAGAGATCCATAAGACACATTGTTACTGACTCATTATATGTAGTATGTTTCATTTGTCTTGTGGCAAGACCATGTTAGTATACAACTTTAATTCATACTTAATTGGTTGTATTTTTTTTATTGTTTTTGTTACGTAGGATCAAGGGGAGATCAAAGTGACCTCCTATAGAAAAAAATTAATAAATTTGACTTATATCATGAGGTAATTAAGTCTTTTGTCATGAATTTTGGTTTAATGTCCCTAGTTAACTTATCATACGACTTAGTCGATAAGGGTTGATATTAGCATTTGTTAAGAGATGACACTTTGAGACTAATACTTTCCATCTTCCGGTGAGTGAGAGGACTGTCATACTAGATAATGTGTTATCGCTACTTCACCTACCTATTATAGGGAAATTTTGTGAGATTAAGTCATTGAAATTTGAAGATGCTCGATCTCTTATTATGGATCTCTTGGGCGTGAATCACACTTGAGCTGGAGGTGAGATGATACAAGCAGGCGGTCCTAAAGTTGGGTTGAGCTGATTGAGGGATGTTTATCAAGAGTGTTGTGAGCAACAACACTAGGAGTGCACAACACGAGCATGCCTGTTGCATCTGGTTGGATGCACTATTTTTATAAATAGGAGTAACACTATCATACGTGTGTCTTACCTAATGTTATTTAGAGACTCTCACACCTACGACGAATATGCTTGGGTGTTGTTGCACTTTCCCATATGCACGAACAGCTTAGGGATGCCAACTTTGTTGAGACGAAACAAATAGCTGGATATTCTACTTTTCTACAGGTACAAATTTACGTTGCATTTTGATTCCATATATTTTTGGAATGTATAACACAATTTAAGTAATGTTTTTGTAGAGTTATATTTTTAAGCACTTCCCTATAATAGGAAGGAGGCATGTGTTATCCACCTACGACAAAAATAATCCTCGAACAATATGGTGTGGGTGATATAGGAAGTCCTTCAAGGCCCTGCTCCCAAGGATTTGGGCTATCTTTCTGGTCCCTTTCACGGATCATTCAAGGTCTAGGGGGTTTTGGAAGTCACACAGAGAAGCAGAGGAGAAAAAAAAGTTGTAGACTTTTTTATCATATTAACATAAAGTTAACGTCGTTTTTATATATTTAACGGAATGGACTTGATTGAAACAAATTATAGCAAATTTAGACGAAATTGAAACTTTTTAAAAAATAAGACCAATTTGACACACTACAATAAAACTAGAGACAAAGAAACCAATTAAACCTTTTTTTTTACTTTCCATCTCCTTTCTCTTTATTTTTAGCATTTTTCACTCCTTCAAATTCACTTTTAAAACGGCCTAAATATGTGGCACAATCTCTCTTCCTTTTTATTAATAATGAAGTGAGTAAAATACATATAAGATGTTGGTTCAGAAAAAACTAAATATGCTTTTTAAAGTATTCTTTTTAACAATATATATTAATTAAATAATGTTCTTTTATATTTAAAAATAACATAATAAAAAGCTAACTTATATCAATAAAAAAATAGAATTATGTATGCATGACATCATAATGAAATTATGTAAAAATTCTTTCATGTCAGAGATATCCTCCCATAAAAAAAATTAAGACCTTAATATCTTAAAATAAGACACCAATGAATAATTTTAGCATTAAAGATGTTGTAACAGAATAATTCAAATAAAATGGTAAAAGTATACGTTAATAATAAACAATTATCTAGAGATTTCATACATGTAACTTTGAAAATTCCAATAAAATTTCAAAGAGTTTGACCTCCTTGAGTCAATCTTAAATGACCATACTTACATTTATTAGTTAGTGAACCTGCGTGATGCATAAATTTTTAATAATGTTGATTGAAAAATTTGTCAAATTAATTATAGTAAACAATAGAAGATGTCATTTTTCTTTCATCGATGTAATGTTTACTTTAATGTGAACTACGGTTACTTGTACGTTGTAAGTTACAATATAATTATAATATGTTCATTAATTTTAAATTAATAATGAAGATATTTTTCTTTATATTTTCTTTTCCCGCAAAACCATCACTATTAAATGCCAAAAAAAAACAACAACTTGGTTTTGTTTCAATTTTTCAAAAAGAATTTGTCTGCTTTTCTACAAGAAGATGTCAGTTTTAGAAAATGAATGAGAAAAAGAGAACGTGCAACTAAGAATATAAGGGTAATTTGAGAAAAAAAAAAGATAAATAAAAAAAAACTTCAGTCATCATCCATTAAAAAATAAAAAAGAAAATTTTATCAATACAAATATATTATCACATGTTATGTTCTTTCACCCCAGATTCTGTCCCTTCATTTATATAACATGCTGTCCCCTTCAATTATTTAGTTAGGCACACATCACTTTAGAGCTTGAGAATCTATCATTATCAAGCCTCCATTGAACTTAGTCTGTAATTACTTTAACATAAATAGGTTAGATAAAACATCACGTCAAATAGGATTAATTTTCATAAGATATGTAACTTTAAGGACCGAATGATTCTAAAAAATAAATAAAATAATTATTGAATAGTTGCATTATTTATTGTGAAATTATTATGAATCTTGAGCCAACAACGCACAAATAAATGTTTTCAGTAAGTTACATTTAGACTATACACAAGTTTTTGAGAAGTTAATATGAGAGAATTTCACAAATTAGTTTATCTAAAAGTTTATTGTTTTTCATTTCATAAAGGAAAATTTTACATGAATTCACTTGACACCTAATAGGAAAATAATATTTTTAATTTTGCAGTAGATTTTTCCTAAATTATTTTATATTTTAAAATAAAAATATGATAATTGGTGTTGGATAAGTGCTCATTAGAATATCGGGTGTGTGTATCACCACCCTTTTTATAAAGTTACAGAAAAAAACCATCTAAACTAAAGATCAATGGAACTGCTATAAGTTGACGAATAAAAGATGATGTTGGACTTTTCTCCACATTTTATAGAAACATGTCACATTATTCAACATAGAGATTTGTCCACGTTGTTGTCTAACATGGTATAATGTTGGATTTTCATGATTTGATCTTATCAAGAATTGCTTTGAGCGTATCAACAGTCAAGGGTTTTGTGTAGTACTCATCTAGTCCTGCTTCCATGAATTGCTGTACATTCTCTGCACCACGTGATGATGATGACACACCCACAATCATGTCACGAATTCCCATTGAACGAAGTTGCTTTGTTGCCTGAATAAGCACACGAGCGACAAAATCTAAGTATAACTTACACATGCATGCATGCACGACCAGATATCCATGTTGTGAAACTAGTTAACTTCGTACCTCAATTCCATTCATGACAGGCATGTCTTTATCCATCAGAATTAGGTCAAAACTTTCACCATTGCAGTAAAGGTCCACTGCTTTTTTCCCATTTTCCACTGAAGCAAGATTTTCCACCCCAACTTTTTTCAACAGCGCTTGATGAGTCATTCGGTTGACTCTGTCATCATCCACAACAAGTGCTTTCAATTGAGAACTTGAGTTCTTAGGTTTCATTATATATATATGTCTTGCCTTTGTTACTTTCTCCCTGAACAAGAAAGAAACATATATAACAGCTCACGATCAGCAGAGAAGAAGATTTACAATACCTATGTATAACCTAGTACTACAAAATACACTATGCAACAGGCATAACCTCAGACTAAACACCAGAAGAATGTAAGAACCGTGTAGCCAAATATAGAACTATATTTCCATCATCCGAAAGAGTAACTATAATATCCTACCTGCTGTATACCAGCGATTTGGTTTCAGATCACTTCACAAGATATAAATATTCCAAGTATCATAGACGAAAACTGTGAAATTGTGCATGAAGATGCATCTGCTAAATACATATTATGAAGATTTCAAGATGATGTGTAGGAGTAAATTGACCTGCACCAGAAATATCTTCTCACGATCTTGAAACTAGAGCAACAATGAGTAGGAGAGGATTAACTTACGAGTAAAAATATTAGTTTCAAGAATGATATGGCAGAGCAAGAATGAGAGCGAAGAAACTATCGATGTGTGAATATAAAGCAAGTTTGTTCGAGTGTTATGCCTATTTATGGCTATCCCATGTAGTTAATATTCACACGTACACAAGATTCGGATTTTGTTCAGATTCTAAAAATCTAAGGATGTTTTTTTTTTTTTTTTTTCTGTTTTAACAAATAAAAGGAGACAATAAGTGAAATACACACGACAAGGCTTAAACAGAAAAAATACAAAGTCAAATTTCTAAATTAAATTGAAACTATGTTTTCTTGCTCAAATATATCAGATTCAACATTAGACTCCCGGTCTATCTGTTATAGAAAAATCAGCAGCCTAAGACCAAGTTCTTTGAAACATGGTTGATTAAGTTGATTAAACACGCATGATTAAAGTAAATTGATACATAATTCACTGTTTTAGTATCAATTCAGAAGGAAGATTTGTTTCACAGTTGGCAATTAGTAAAGACAGATTTATGCAACAGCAATCATGAAAATTGGCTCACCTTTTCAACAGAATAAGATTTGGAAACTCAATTACAAAAACAAGAGTTGTGGAATATTGGACTTTGATGATGAAAAATGGAAGAATAATAATGACATGTTTAGACTGCATCACTGTTACACGTATATGAAGGAGTCAGCTTCATCTTATTCCATGCTCCCAAATAATGTCCAAGGGAAACCCTCTGTAAGACAGAAAAACAAGGTCCATTGCACCGAATATAGAATTTTTCATACCAGAAATACACACTGAATGAGGAATAATCAACATCTTTACGTACGTAATCGACAAAGAGGATATTCTCCAAAGTGTGGCATGACCCATTTTTTCATGGGGGTGCACCTCATGGTTTTTCAGCATATCCTGTCACTTAGCAAGGGAGTAATCTCGATCATGTAACAAAAAGTGGTTTTCTCTTTTTTCGAGGAGCACACATTACCACTTTGATTTTACAGGTTCCACCTAAAGCTATCAAATTCTGACACTGACATCTTTAAACAGCTCGTAAAATAATTGTGTTTGGATTTGGACTGCAACCATGAATAGGATTCTTGGATATCATTTGCTTCTAAAAATAATAATTATAGTTTAAAAAAATTGAAAGTAATATTAGAATGATAGGATAATATACATTTATATTCATTTAACACCTGTTATTATTACATAAAATGACTATAAAAGATTATATTTTGTATCTTTTCATAGAAAATAAAAGTAAAAAGGAAGAAAAGGTACATTTCTCTATAAATAGGTTAGCTTAAAAATACATAATGAATTGGAAACATGGACCATAACATTTAGCATATATATATATATATATATATATATATATATATATATATATATATATATATATATATATATTTGAGAGTTCTACTTACAGCTCACATAGCATGAATCACATTGAGTGAAAAGTCATCATATTTTAACTGGTCATATAGAATATTTAATGTGCTGATATCTTGACCGGGTAAACTACAGTTTACATGTGCAAAGTTGTATAGTTAGGCACATATTGACCCAGTTTGAGAATCTATATCATTATTGAACCTGCATTGAACTTAGACCCTCTATTACAGAATAATTAGATTATACCCTTGAAATCTTATCCATCTAAAAAAGGAGAAAAGAACATATCATATTAATTAATTTTGATACTATATATATTAATGTTTAAGAAACAGCATAGCTATGTGATTATTAAATGATCACTGTATTATTATGCAATTGCTGTGAAACTTGACCTAACAGATCAAACACCCAAAAACTATACAGTTGAAAACACATCAAAATCAGTTACATCTCGATCTAAAAATTAGTTGGAACTTGGAAACAGAAAGCAGAATTGAATAAGGAACCCTTTGCAAGATTGATCAAGAATAACAAGTCATTTTGGAATTTTCTCCTTATTTTTGTACACACAAAACTTCTCTGTGTTCACAGTACTAACTAAAACTGACATTGTTTACTTACACTGCATCCATTACACAAAGTTTGGATTTTTCATGACTTGATCTTCTCAAGAATTTCACCAAGAATTTTAACAGTCAAGGGTTTTGTGTAGAAGTCATCCAGCCCTGCTTCAACAAATTCTTGTACATATATCTGATTAGAGGTTGAAGTCGACACACCAATGATCTTGCAACTAACGCCCATTGAACGAAGTGTCCTTGTCGCCTGTGTCAAAGTTTCATCACACACACATGCACGTGCATCTTACTAAATAAACGTTTCATTACCACACACCAAACATTGAAGAATATAAACAAAACCTAATCAAGATAGTGTTTTGAATTCCCTACCCAGGAACCTGTCATTAAAATAATATTTACGTACCTCAATTCCATTCATGACTGGCATGTCCTTGTCCATGAGAATCAGGTCAAAACTTTGACCATTGTTGTGAAGTTCAACCGCTTCTTTGCCATTTTCCACAGCAACGTGATCTTTTACCCCAACTCTGTCCAACAGCATTTTGTGAGTCAGTCGAACAACCTTATCATCATCTACAATAAGAACTTTTAATTGGGTCCGTGAGTTGTCAGATTTTGTTGCGTGTTTGTCTTTGTCTCTGCGTTCATCTTCCATGGCTTGCACGTCCTTTCACCGCTTGATGTACCCAAAAATATTTCTTTAAAAGGAAAGTGAAAAGACAAGTATTTTAATCTCTCACTCGAACAAGAAAGAATTAATTAAGCAAATTAAACATGTGCACATTTTGAATTCATGATTAAGCATCAGAATATTAAAATATGAATGAAAGATTTGTGATGACGTTGGAGTAATACTGACCTGCACCTGAAATCTTTATCGAGATTTTGAGACTAGAACATTTGGTAGGAGAAGAAAACTGATGAATTACAAGAAATGATATGATACATTTTCAAGATAAACGGGACGCGCGTTATAGCAAAATGGGTTCTAATTAAACTGAATGATGCCTCTGAATAAAATGAAACAAACGTAATTTCATTTTTTTAACACTTAAAAAAAGTAACCAAGTCATAGGACAATATAATAACCATATAATCAGAGAAAAATTATAACCGACACAAACTCAATTTAAAAAATATAAAAAATTTCAAAATTAATTACTTCCAAACATGAGACAATGGTGAGAGAAGACAAAGATGAAAAATATACTCAATTTAAAAGAAAAACATAATGTATTTCTAAATAATTTTTTTCAGATCTTACCACAAAATAAATTTTCCCACATCTACCAAAATTTTTATTTTCTCATATAATGAATCATATGATAATTAAAATTGTTATAATATATAATGGATTAACCTTTTTGTTGAAGTGTGATTAGTTATTACTGACTCTTTATAAACAATAAATGGTCCCTTAAGGATATTAAAAACAAATGAAAAACTTGCATTGTTACAAATTATAAGATTATAATATTATAGAATTAAAAAATATAAATTACATTCGTATTTTAGATAACTGAATTATGAGTATATATACGTTTTGGTTTAACCGAAACTTATATCCCTATACTTAAAATAAAATATTTTAAAACATTTTTTAAATTATTGAAAACCTTTAAACTCTGGTTCTCAGACAATCTAATCTATTTCTGTGTAGGCTTCAGTTTTATATACAATCGAAACCTATATTTTTGTCATTCAGATAAATATTTAAAAATAATAATATATGTTTTAAATTAGTGCAAATATTTTTGTCATTCAGATAAATATTTTAAAAAAATAATATATGTTTTAAATTATTGCAAACTTATAAGTTTTGGTTTTCATATAACCAAAGCGTATTCACTTATAGGTTTTTTCGATTTTCTGAAAAATCAAAACCTATAAGTTTATAGTAATTTCAAAAACAACATTGCGTTTTTACAGATTTCGTTTGTCTGAAACCCAAAACATATTAAACGAAGTCAAAATATCTTTCTGCAATATTGCTGAAACTTCATTTGACACAAACAAACTAAGAGAATTGGATTAGGAGGTTTAATTTTAAAGTTAGACGAATTCCAATTTCACTTTAAAGTTTATAAAATAAAAACATAAACCTTACATAAATTTAAAAATTGTGATAATAAATCTAAATAATTATAAAAGTTAAAAAAATCCAGAGTTATCTAAAATATTATAATACAACCACTGTTATTAGAAGTCGTGAATCAAACCTAGAAATACACCATATCACTTGTATTCATAAAAAATCAATATAAACTCTTCTATAGCACACTTCCAAATGCTACATTGTATAACTTATATATAAGGTATTCTACTCATTTCACTAAACTTATCTTTCAAACTGGCATAGAAAAACAACTAATTTTTTCTATCTCTCCTAAAATTATAAGAGTAATGGACTCCAATTAAATTTGTACTAAAAAAAGGCATAACTGGAAAAATCATGGATGGGCGATGGGCATTAACATTGGATCAAGTGAACTTTTTTTTTTTGTTAACTTGCCATGTTTAATGAATAGCATAGTTGTAACAAAATAAAATACTATCAACAATAATTGTGTATGTAATGTGTTTGATGATGCAAACCTATTGAAGAGAGAAACACAAACATATAAATACCCGAAACTGATTATACATTACTGTCTTGGAAAAGGGTATATCAGTGATTCAGAGAGTAGTTATGTAGCATTGGTGAAGCACTGGTCCATAATAGTTTAGTATTTTACCGTCTGCATAGTGAGGAAGCACATAAGGTGTTTCTATGCAGTGACTTGAGAGAATATTATTGTTTTCTATTTACAAACAGATCAAACAGTTGCTTCAAATACCGGATTCCTTCCATTCTTTTCGTGATACTCATATGCCATTCCTCCATGGCTGGTTAAATCCAACCCCGCCCACTACAAGAAAAATCACAGTTACATACGGTCAAAATCCGTATATAACCTCCAAAATCCGTATATAAAATAATATTACATACGGATTATATACGGACAAAAATCCGTATATAAAAGAAGCGTAGCTAAGTTATATACGGATATATCCGTATATAATTTACATACGGAAAAATCCGTATATAATTATATACGGAAAATCCGTATATAAAATCCGTATATAATTATATACGGAAAATCCGTATATAAAATCTGTATATAATTATATATGGAAAATCCGTACATAAAATCTGTATATAATTATATACGGAAAAATCCGTATATAATTTATGATTTTATAAAAAAAAAATAGGTGATTTTGCATCTGCATTTAATAGTTGAGTTTCAATAGCTGATAAAAGTCAACATAACTAACAAATTGCCAAAAATCATCTAATATAGATAAACATTTACAACTATTTAATAAAAGATATAATTCACTGAAAAATTTCATCATTTATCAAAAATAAGACATAGGTTTCGAAAATAATTGGCAGCAAATAAAATAAACTAAAACTACTCCTAAGCTGGAATAAAAAATTTGAAAGTATTCTAAACAAATGAAAGTGTGCTTCTCTTCTCTCCATGCTGCACCAACTCAGAAATAAAAGAAATATGCATCATGTAAGCGACTTCTCTTTTCTTCACGTAAATCACCAACCACCCTTCCACTTTTGCTTTCTAAAGTGGATGAATTCTTCTCCACATGGCAGCTGCACCAACTCAAGCCGTGACCCCACTTACTTTCAATGACCGTGCTCTCCTCTTTCATCAAAGAAAGAAAATAATTTGACACCTTGTGCAAGTTCTTTCAACTCAAATAAATCAGCTTTTTCTAAAAGAAACCACAAATCACCGTGAGCAACAATCTAATCACCAAATGAAAATGACAAAAGCTACCAACATGCACACTTCTTCACAGTAAAATAACACTAATATAAAAATAAAAATCTGGTTCAAACATAAAGACAAAAACAAGAACAAGACCATGTGTTCTTCAAAATTAAAACTAAAAACCTTCTGCAACGTCACCATCCATCCAAGAAAGGAGAATGAAATGCTTCTCTTCCACTAATCCCACGACAGCTCCCCTTTTTCCTGGTTGAAATGCTTCCAGCTTGCAAAGAGTAAATGCATCACTTCCAATATCCAGAAAAATTGTGTTCTTTCTTTTCATCAATCAACAATATTCATATCCAGAAAAATGTTACTTGGAGTAAGCCATCTAACACAGAGTACACGACTAACAGAGAAAATAATATGCAAGGAGTAAGCCTTATACCAACTAAGGAAACAAAACGTGAGGCTGGAGTTCTTAGTTCAAAATTAAGAGCCTTACTGTGTAGGGAATTTGGATGCACAAAGGCTGGTAGCCTACATCCAGGAGCTCATTTTCCCACATGGAGGCCTTTGAGTGTGCTTCCAAGTACTTCTCAAGCAAATTAAATGAAACCTACAGCAGAAAAATAAGTTGAAAGGATTAATAAGTTATTCTTTAGGGAAACTCTGAATTTTACATCAACAAGCAACAACACCTTCAGAAAATTAAAGGAAACAAGATGCAATAGTAAACTAATATCTGTTACAGGAAAGTTTTGAAACACTCAAGGTAACATTGCATAACATATGATTGGCTATTCATTAACAATTCAGATGAGATGAAGTTATTTGCAGAAGAAGTTGTTGCCTACCTCTAATTGCCCGAGAGTGGATGATACATTCACAATTCTTGGAGAGTCAGATAATTGCAAGAGGGGCATAAGGGATTCTATAGTTATTTTAGCGCCATAGTAATTTATTTGCAAGCATTCTTCTGCTAATTCATATGTTTGAGTCACTGCCCTTGTTGCTTTCCTCATCTGGTATCACCTGAAAACAGTGGCAGCTCAATGACACTTTGAAAATCCTACAATTACACATAACTATTTAAGTCTCTTGCACATTCAAGAAATCTATTGAGTTGTAGTAACAATATGCAGGATAATCTAATCATTAACACTGCAAAATAATCTCTATATTTGTTAATTAGAAATATATAGAGAAAATAACAACAGAGTTATCATTAACAGCACAACGAGATCTGAATGTCATTTGTCAGGAATGAAGCCTAAAGCACTGACCACTAGTTAAAAAAGTTCCTAGCAGTTATAGCCTCAAAGCTCCAACTGATATAGTGAATAGAACATTCTGTACAGCACATTATTATTTGTAGGACAGATAATTTAAATTTTCTAAATAAGAATATACATGAAAGACTAAACTATAACCTTTTTTACAGAGAACCACACATTTTAAAACATAATAACTCCAACTCAATGATCCTCCAAAATCTAACTGTCTATAAATATCACAAATTTAGAGCATAAAACGGATTTGAAGAAGCTATGAATCTAGCTGCCCAAGTATTATTATATTATGATATTCAAATATCATATTATGAAAAAGGAATGCTAACATAAGGACCACCACAACAAATATAGAGAGATTAAATTAGGAGAATGTAAGCATATAGGATGTAGCCTTGATGAAGATTGAAATGGGTAATAAAAAAGAAGCCGGGTTACTAACAAGAGAACTGTAAAATCACCAAGAAAAATTGAGTGGAAGACAACTTACTGAATGTGTGATATTCTCTAGAGAATCAACAATGCAGTGAGCATAGTCATAACTTGGATAAATACACCATTTGTCTCCGGCATGTGGGTGTGGAGTAAACTAAGTGGCGAAAAACATTCACATGACAAGAAATCAGATCATTATCTCCCTATAAATTTGAGCAATTAAAATCATCTAGCCAAGTAGATACCTTAATTCTATAAGCAATACGGTCATACATATTGTAATTATCACTCTGCATGTCTTGCTTCATTCTAAGCGTGGCTTTTCCTTCTTCTACAAGGCCACTTTTCATATCCTCAAAGAGCTTCAGTGACTCTGAAATTGGTCTGTCTCTCCAAGGACTGTTCATTTTCTTCTCCCTATATTCCTTTATCTCATCAGGCGTCTACAACCAGATTAAATACTGTTAATTTTTGTTGTTGTGCTTAATACAAAATTCAACAACACGAGGCAATTATCACATCCACCATAGTTATTCCGAATTAACATTTTCTTCTGGACTAGCAAGTATCCTTTGCAACAATTGAAATAATTTTTTTAAAATATAAAATAAAGGTAAAAGTGTAAATGTGTGATAAGTAGTACTAAGAAATTAATCTCTTTAATCTTTGAATTTTTTTTTCTCACTAAATCTAACCAGTTTGGAAAAAGAAAATTTTGATATTAAAAATTGAAAGTAATTAAAGCTAAGATTTACAGGAAAGAAGAAATTCCAACATTAAAAGAAAAAACATAAATTATCAATAATTTTAAAAGTTTTAAAATATGAAATAAGTGTTAAATAGTGTTTAAGCACGCATAACAATCAGAAAGAGAATACAAAAAGAGATGTCCTCATGCTTAGGCACGAGAACAGAAATTTATAACATAAGGGTTGATAATATAATTCCATGCAATTGAGATTTTCAGAGTAAACTTCCAAAGGGATCAGAATTAGTGTTTCAAATACATCAAGTTAATTACATGCTAGATGTTTTAAATCCAAGGGAAGAACCAATGAAACATTTAGCATAAACGTTAAATATTTGTAGCAATAAGCTGTTCAGATGTTTGAATAACAACCTGATGGTCCACATACGCATGACCCCTTTTTATGAGCTCCACAGCTAATTCATACAATTCTTGGAAGTAATCACTTGTGTAAGTAATCTGCAAATATTACAAAGTTGTTAAACATCTAAATAACCAAGATCGCATGAGCCAATACACGTCATAAACAAACCAACATACCTTGAATGGTTTCCAACCCATCCACTGGACAATTTCTTCAATGTGATCAATATACTCCTTCTTTTCTGCTTCAGGATTTGTATCATCATATCTGGAATTGCAAAAACCCATAAACCCATAATACAAAGATATAACTAAGGCTTATAGAGCTTTTAACAGGAATGCAGTAAACATGAAAAACTTTTAGGAGCAAATCTTTGACATTGTTATAAACACTCAGATTGTTTCCAGCTATAGAAAGTATGTGAGCAAGGAAAGGAAGAGAAAGAGCGAAAAAAGAGGCATATATAATTAAAGACATCAAAAACAAAAAAGAACTTATGTGTTAACCTTTCCGTACAAAAGTGATGAGATTTACTAAGTTGTATATAATCAATTATAAAACACACCCATAGATAATCCCTAAATAATAGATGTCCCAAGAGCAATGTCCATCTCTTTCAGATGAAAGAAGACACACTTATCTGACCTGACAATAAATAAAGGAAAATTTGAAAACACTACACACCTCAGATAACAACCTCCATCCCTGTCTTTAGCCAATCCAAAATCAATAAACATGGCCTGAACAACAATTAAGTTTTTATTACAAACATAATTATATATCACAGGGAAAAAGAAACAAGTTACACAATTATTACAATGTGAAAAACATTACATACTTTTGCATGACCAATATGTAAATATCCATTTGGTTCAGGTGGAAAGCGGGTCAAAACTTTTCCACCTGTTGCTTTCAAGTGTTTGTCAAGAAGCGCCCTTGTATTACAACATCTCAAAATACTTCCATCACTAAAAGGCACCTCAGTATGCACCTGAAATCAACTTATCATCAAGACATGTTGCAGATGCAAGTTAAGGAAAAAAGTTAAACTCATATGTCATGCCATGAGCAAGCAGAGCAATGGAAATTACTCCATTCAAGCTAAAATAGTCAATGATTTGGTACACAGCATGAACAAAAAAGTATTAAAATTCAATTTGATTTTAAATAAGAAAAGAAATACCTTGAAATTTTCCTCTGGGTTAGGAAATATTAAATATGGATTAAGATCTTCTTCAGGTGACTTTTCAGGAGTGACAACAGGTGCCTTATCCTATGTAAGCATGTAAGTTGAATTGTGAACCAACAAGTAAATCAAAAAATAAAAGTAAAGCCTAAATAGACAACTGGAAACACAGGCACCTCTACTTTAGCCGGTTTCTCCTTCTTCTTTCTAGATGGCTTTTCATCATCTGCTGCTGTTCGTTCACCCAGTAGTTCATATAGTTTTGCATCAACAAGTTGCTGCAATATAAAGAACAGAAAAACAATTAAAAAGTAATAAAACATGAAATAAGTAAATCAACTACCATTGATTAAGGTTTGTTCCATAGCTGTCACCTTGGCAACTTTTGCGTCACCCCATGGCAGCCTCTTGCGCACATGGCCAAGCAACTCACCCACTAGAAAAGATAAAGTATAAGTGTTCTCAACACTGAATAGAAAGGCAGTTCAATATAGGAGGGAAACTAAATGCATAAGAACGAATCAACCAATCATCCACAAAATGAACTTCTCTATAAGAATTGAAAGTCGAATTCCAATTTAAAATTTGTAACGTGATTTTAGAGTATATATATTGGAAAGTCAAATCATATCACTTCTTTTAAATTTCTAATTTTAACGTAATGAAATCTGAGAGATTTGAATTACTAAATCCATCACGGGCAAAGACTGAACACCTACCATTTGTTCGATAGCGAAGCCTTTATAAGCTCTACTTCTACCATTTCAATAGTTGACATGGGATGGGATCTAGATTTTCAAATGGTCTAGAAAAGTTGAAGACTTTAGGTCTCTTTTAGACACTACAACTTTCCATGTCTATTAATTAGATTTCAGAACACGCTTATATTCTTACCCCACGATTCACGATGACTGTAGTGATTAAGTCTCTGTCTTCAATTACAACTCCATTGATTCCCGCATTGTTAACCTGCATAGAACAACATTTCATATTGAAACATGCTAAAACAAAAGGTTACCATTTGTAAAGAATTGATTCCCTTCAAGCCATTACAAAAATTTATCCTAATCAAATGATGACTAGATGTAAAAGGAATCTGTCAAATTGATTCAATGAAATCTCTTTTTAACCTCTAGTGCCTCTACTGTCTTAAAAGCATCATTAAAAGTAATGGTTAATGCACACACCAACAGGTTTGAACAATTTTTATACAAACCCAATGAATTCGTTTAACAAATGAGCAAAAAACAGAAGACTTTGGTTGGAGATGAGATTTTCATGAAAAGTTAGAAAGAGAAATAATAAGAAATATTCAAACGTCTTAATGAAACAAACTTGGAAAAATTTGATTTGTTTCCATTTATATATAATAAATTTATTTTATCTCTAATAAATATAAGATCTCAAGCATACTTCTTGATATTAGTGAGTAATATGATAGCAGAAGATAAGAGAGGCACGACAAAACAAGTTTTAGATTATACTGATACCATCTTAAAAACTACAATAAAATAATTTTGTCTTTAAAGTTTTCATTCAGTGAAGCTTAAGCACGGAAGATTTATGAGACAATGGACAAACCTAATTCTTTTATGTACACTATATATTCAATTAAGTATTATGTGAAAATTGTTAGAGACCATGATAAAATGAAAATATACATTCTAGAATATAATCTTTGTATTATTGAATCTATAATTTTTATATTTCAAAATATATATTCTAAAACTTAAAATGAAAAAATAAAGGATAAAATTAGAATTTTTAAGTGTAATGCAGGAAGAAATTATGGAAACGCATGAAGCTCTTGGATATAACATTTGCTTACTGTCAAATATTTCAAGGAAATTAAAACTCTTCAAGATTTACTAATTGTTCACTTTACAATTATATTTATTTACAACGTACAAAAAGTTTATTATAAATTTATAGTTTTTAAAGACTACTTTAATAATGACAACGAAAAGAAACTAGAAAAAGATCATAATCAGAAACAGTAGAGTGAAGCCATAGTTGCATCTGTTTGATAGAATTTTCTTGAATGAGTGAAGCCATAGTTGTTCCCTGCAATTGTTGAGACAATCAGCACTTCTGCAATAAGTTTACAAGTTTATGGATCTTTTAGAAAATCAATTACTCTTGGTTATGCCTCTATCTGCCTTTCAAATAAAATGCACAAATACAAATTCTCCTTTTCCCTCTTTCTTTTCGGATAACCACGCTTGATCCACACACACACGAAAATGTACCATACGAGAGCAAATCATAAAGAAGCACAGCCATAAACCAAAAGCAATGGAATTGAAAGGCAGCGTACCTGATACGCTTCGAAATCGTCAAAATTAAACCGTGACCTGGCCACAGTGTACTCCACATGATTCAGAATATCCTTTTGGAGACTGAAAGGGTCTTTCTTCAGAAACCCATCCATTAAGGTAAACATTCTCTCCGCTTTCGCGCGACGCTCGCCAACGCCATCCACCAGCCCAGACCTCCTTACCACAACCCCCGAGTTCGCCATTGTCGGTCTCGTCACCGAGACCATTCTGTCGCCGTCCCCGCCGATCGCCTCGGCCAACGCTCGCTTAATCCTCTCCAGGCTGTCGGAGTCCTCAATTTTGTTGCCATCGATATAGCTCAAACTCCTCTATTCAAGCATCCTGCTAAATCAAGAACAGAAATAATCACAATTTGGAATAAAACCAAAACATAAACTTTAATTTCTAATTTGGGAAAGAAGGGAAAGGGGTTACCTTCAAAGCCTGAACAAACATCTTCCATTTTATCGGTCGCGCTCACCGGATAGGTGTAGGGTGAGGTCGTTGATACCAGCGTTGCAGTGGACGGAGAGCGTGGTAAGATGGACGAAGCCGTTTGCATCAAAAACGGCGAGGGAGCCAGCGTCGTCGGCAAAGATGAGGTTGCGGGGGAAGTGGAGATTGGGAGGGGCGTAGAAGGAGAGGGGCGTAGAAGGAGAGGGCGGTGACAAAGGTAGAGTGTTGGTGGAGGGAACCGAGGGAGGAGGCGACAGAGAGGTCGTAGAGGTGGATAATGTCGTCTTCGCTGCCGAAAGCGACGATGGAGCCTAAGACGGCGACGATTTTGATAGAGGAGAGGTGGGAAAGGAGAAGAAACCTAGGGTTCGTACTTTGAAAGAACTTAGAATAGTAACTAAGATTATTGATTAATTTTGAATGGAATTTGTAAAATTTTTAGATTTTATAAATTGAGGGAAAAGGGTTACCGTAACACTGGGAAAAAATGTAAAATTTTTAAATTTTGGAAAGTAGCGGGAAAAGGGTGACAGTAAAAGAGGGAAAAGAATTTTTAGATTTTATCTTTAATAATTATTATTTTTAATTACATACAGATTATACACCATTATATACGGATGTTGGTTTTTCACAAATTTTTCCATTCTAACATGCTAAACTTTATATATGAATTTTATATACAGAAAAAATCCGTACATAAAGTCTGTATGTAATTCACTTTCCAAAATCCGTATATAAAATCCGTATGTAATATATATATTATATACGGATTAAAATCCGTATATAAATATCAGTAGATAATTTTTATTTTTCTTGTAGTGGCCCATCTCCTCATCATGTGATATCCTCAGCAGGTCCAGTTTCAACAGCACAAAGAACACTGTTCCCATTGTGACACTCACCCAAGCAATGATGGACAAAATCTGAACAACATGTGCAGCCAACAACCTTGCACCCCCTCCCATGAACAACCCATAAGGTCTACTAGGTAGTCCTGGATAAACCTCATTCACATACTCCTTCTTAGCAAACAAAGCAGTGAAGATAATCCCCCATGTGCCACACCCGCCATGAAGTTGTGCAGCTTCAAGAGGGTCATCATACTTCAACTTCTCAGCAAGCATGTTGAAACCAATTAGCACCCAAGCAGCTACAAACCCACATATGATCGCCGCCCAAGGATCCACCACTGCACACCCTCCAGTAACAGCAGCAAACCCTCCAAGCAAACCATTGCACACATCAGTCACATTCCAATGTCCCGTTTGCATACGTTTCGCAAATAGTGTTGTCAGTGCTGCTGAACATCCAGCAAGAGTTGTGGTCACTGCAGTTCTCCCAACAGCACTCCATTGCCCATAATAAGAACCACTCTCTCCATAAGCCTTCAAAATATTCAGAAACGAACCAGGGTTGAAACCATACCAACCAAACCACAACAAAAAAGTCCCCAAAACAACCAACGTTCCACTGTGTCCTTTCATTGGCACAGCCTTTCCACTATGATCAAACCTCCCAATTCTAGGGCCTTCAATCAAAGCACCCCATAACCCAGCAACAGCACCAACCAAATGAACAACACCAGACCCAGCAAAATCAATAACCCCTGATCCAAACAACAAACCCTCCCCTCTCGCAGCACTACCCCACCCATCAGAACACCAAAACCAATGCGCCACAATAGGGTATACCAAACCAGTCAAAACCGATGAGTAAATCAAATAAGCCCCAAACTGTGTTCTCTCCGCGATGGAACCACTTGTAATCCCCGCGGCAGCAATGGCAAAAGCCCATTGAAAGAGAAAGTACCCGTAGTCAAAACCCGACGACGGAATCTTATCGAGGCCAAAGAAATGTTTCCCAATGAAACCGTTGGAAGGGGTGCCAAAAGCAAAGGCAAAGCCAAACACGTAGAAGAAGATGCCACCGGTGGCGGCATCCAGGACATTCGTCAGCATAATGTTCATGGTGTTCTTGGCACGTACAGAACCAGCACAAAGCATGGCAAAGCCAAGTTGCATGGCGAATACAAGGTAAGCAGAGAAGAGAAGAAAAGTGTTGTCAACAGCATAAGTGGTGTCCACAAACTTGTTTGAAATAGCCTCAAAACGGCCGCAGATGTATTCTGCAGCAGCGGTGGCGTTGGCGCCGCCGCCAAGAAGAGGGTGGAGGTCGGTGGCAGAACAAGTGTAAGCAGCCATGATGGTGCTAACGGCGGTGTTGGAAACACCCTTTAATTAATATAATAACAATAAAACAACAATAGGGTTTGCTGTCAAGGTAGTTGTTTTATGTGGACCGGGTCGTTGGTGGTTTTGTTTTGTTTTGTTGTTTGGACAAGAAACGTTAATTGTGGCCTTAATTTCTCTTGCGCATTAGGGTTACCATTTCACACGTGTAAATTTCAACTGCTCAAGCTTATTTTGAGTTCCCTGCTGATAACATTTGGTCTGGTCTCCTTCTGAATGGTAACAACAATTAGACATTAATTCCTATATAAATCTTCAATACGTTTTTTTTATTGTTTGAAGTTTAACATATTTTCAAAACTATAAATTGTGTTTTCAGTTTGGATTTAGTTTTTGTCTTTGTTTTTAAAGAATGGCTGTGAAACAAAAAATGCATAAATAAAATGAGTTAACCAATATATTTTATCTCACACCTACAACAAACGGACCTACTAACATAAAAATAATTATATGTAATAAAAGATAATTAAACCTGTTAAAAATTAGAACAAATAATATATATTTTTTTAAAATAACATGAATCTTGACAAAAAATAAATAGGAATCATAAAAATTGTAAAACTAATTAGCACAAGTAAGTTTGACAACAATAATAAATTTAAGTAATGATAAAAAAATACCTTTTTGACAATAACAATAAATTTAATTAATGAAAAAATTACACATAGTAAAAGTATTAACAAATATCATATGATTTCGGAACCACGCAAAGGATAAATGCACTTCAAACATTTCACAATATTACAAAAGCTAAAATTTACTACAAAAAAAAAAATATGAAAAGAGATAGTTCTTAATTTAAAATTAATTTTAGAAATCTAAATGCACTTATCAGTATTTAACGCGTTTTGTTTTTCTAAAGGAATCAAAATAATGTTCTAAAAATATATAATACTAAATTGAAAATTTTAAAACTTAATACATTAAAAGTTCTAAATATTAGATTGAGCAACCAAGTTTAGCAAACGAGTGATTACTTTTCTTATGGAAAACATTAATATAGATATATCAAAAGAACTAACTCAACTTTTTTATAACCTATAAAAAAAGACTTTTTCTTTTCAACCACCCTTAAAATTTTCGAGCTGCATGACCTAAAAATTCATTATAGAATTCATAATCAATAAATTATAGATTATGCAATTATTTCATATTTTACTATAAAAAAACATGTGCAAATCTTCAAATATATTACATATTGTGTAATTTAGAAACGTATTCTAGATTATATAGTATGAAATATATTTACAAATTTGGTTATTGCACAACAAAAAGATATATATTATAATAATACTATTGCAGTTTTAGGTTTTAAACTTATGTTATATTTTTCAATTTTATAGCAAACGAGACATATAAGATAGAATGACAATTTTGAAAATTTTGACCAACTTATAGATTCTGATTTGTTGACTTAATTGAAGTCCATGCACCTATATGTTTGAGTTAGTCGACAATCGTCATAGGATTAGATTTCTGGATAATTGAGACCATAAATCCTATATACTTCAGTCCGTTGACAATCGAAGTCTATAAGTTTGTAAAAATTTTAAAAATATCAGTTTTTAGAATTATTTTAACTTCACGCAGAGTCATATAGGATTTGATTTCTGGATAACTGAGACCATAAATCCTATATGCTTAGGTTGGTAACTGAAGTCTAAATGTTGAAAAAAATTACAAAATTAACACTGAGCGCTAAGGTTTAGACTTTGGGTTAGAACCAAAACCTATTAAGTGTTATGTTTCGGTTTTATTAATAACAAAGCCTAAAACCCTACCTAGGGTTAATTTTTGAAACTTTCTCCTACGACAATTTCATTAATGCAACACAAAACCCTCCAGTGTAGTTTCGTCCGCCTCCGTTGTAGCAGGTTCATCCTCCATTTAAGCACCTTCGTTCTTGGCGTCATTGATTGTCAAATTGGTAAGTGGTTTTTTGGGTTTTCTTTTGCGTTTTTTATTGAGTTTTTTGCCTTGTGTTTTTGGTTGAGTGCTCTTTTTTGGTAATGTTTCGATTTTTTTTGCTGCCATTATTGTCCAAGGTATTGTTGCATTGTTGTCTAGTTACATTACATTGTGGTTGGATTCATAGCTTTCCAAAACGTCTAAAATTTCATTACTTGTTGTTTCCTTGAAGGACAACATTTTTGTATGGTTTTGTTTCTTGTAGAAGGCTCTCGTCAATCATCTTAGATAAGTAATAGATTTGTAAAAACATTAATATTATAAATTTTTTTTTGTTATATAAGTGTATCCTAAAATATTTTCTTTTTGATAATTTAATTATTGGACATAACATGTTGTTAAGAAAATCAACTACAAAGACAAAAAAACTTGCATGGTTAACCTTCAAGGTTTGTATTTTGATCCATATATATATTTATAATTGTTTGATTCTTTTTCTTTTTCAATTGTTTTTAGTTGTGTTGATATATTGGTTGTTATGTAATATAATGGATGAGAATTATTCATATTATAAATAATTAGAAACAATAATAATTGCATTTAATAAAATATTTTGTAACTTTATCTTTATCTTTGTGTATATTAATTGAAATTATTGTCTTTTATACATAATAGCAGAATACTTGTGCAAAATATAATATAAATATACGATAGTATTTAGGATTTAAAAAAAAGTACTTACATTAAACTTCAGTTCTAACTAAAATCAAATCAGAAAAGGATATTAGACTTCGATTTTGGTGATAACTAAACTTTAATACCTTTGTAATTTAAATATCATTTAATTTTAAGATATTAAATTTTTGTTTTAGTAATGATTAAAATTTAATATTCTTAAAATTAAACATTTTTTTTAAATTAAAAAATTTAGACTTCCATTATCAAGAATATTAAAAACTAAATTTGTATTTCTTTTTATTATTATTTATTTATGGTTTCATGTTTTAGTTCTCGTAATAGAAATATAATAAAAAATTTTATACGAAATCAAAAAATCATTTTTTTTTACCTATGTTTTGATTTTACAACTAAAACACAATATCCAAAATAACTT
Source organism: Vigna reflexopilosa (assembly GCA_027742785.1). Classification (NCBI taxonomy): domain Eukaryota; kingdom Viridiplantae; phylum Streptophyta; class Magnoliopsida; order Fabales; family Fabaceae; genus Vigna; species Vigna reflexopilosa. The sequence goes on along the minus strand of CM050914.1, from coordinate 8,749,024 downwards.
ATATAATAATAAGATGTTCGTGCCGTGGTTTAACTTGTTTCGTTTCGCTTTAATAAATTGGGTTAAAATAACGGTCCAAGGTATCTCTCATCGACCCAAAGAGTGATAAAGCTTCCAAACAGGAGAAGAAGAATAAAGACATAGCTGGACAATTTTCTTATAAACTTAAAACAATTTAAACTAAAATTAACTTCTTCCTAATTAAAATTATTTTATATATAATTAAGTATATTGAACTCTATCAGTTATATAAATAGGATTAGGAAGATCTAATCTACTCTGTTTTTTTTTTCTATATTATGAGTACATTGACTTAAATATTGAAGTATAATTATTTCACTCCTAAGAATTCTATGGTCAAGTCAAAGTCAAAATTCAATTTCCAAAAACTTCATCTAAATAATTCACTCCCAAGAATTAGTACAAAACAAGCTCTGTTTTCCATTTTAATTATAGTAGTTTTTTAAGAACTATTTTACGTTACTATGTTTATAAGGTCTTCAAAAACAAATTTAAACCCCTCGTCTGTTTCGATTTACCTTTTCATCTTCATTTATGTATTGAGTCTCAATATTTTAAAATAAACTATTAATAGTTAAAAATATCATCGTGGGGAATATAAATTGATTATCAAAATCTATAATATTAATTTTAGCTATAACAGAATGCATATAAATATATTTATTTATTGTGAATTTTAATTATGTAAAGCAACATTTATCCTGAAAAATACTAGTATATAAGAAAGTATAAAGTTTTTAAAAGATTAACAGTTTATTTGAGTAAACCATTATTCAGTCATTGAAAGTGGAACATGCTGTTATATCCGTTTCTAAAATGAAAAAAGAAAATCTTAAAAATGTCAACCTTGTCATTTAGTTCTTTTACCATGTTTATATTATCTCTCACAACACAACATATTTTTTAAAAGTGAAATGTTTGATGGAGACATACTTTTAAAAATTATATCAGCATAATAGAAGGATTTTCCTTTCAGGGATTTATTTAGAAATTTCTTTATTCGTACAGTAGTGTGATCGTAGGCATGACCATGAGCCATTAGAAGCAAATTAAATTAAAACAATTAATAATAATAATAATAATGTTGTTGGTAATTTTTATGAACCTGAGAGGATATATTTGCACAGTCATCACTTCCTAGGCTGCGTTCGTTTAATATTATGTTTTAGAAGGTAAAAAGAAAAAGATCTTTTATTCGAAGCACATGCAATGGCCACAAAACTTGGTCCGATGAATTAAATAAAGTTGGGTTGCGTTCTTGGAATCAAATGGAGCAGTGTAGGATGATGCATCGTTAATGCAAGTTGAGGACCATGTTCGTAAATATATATATATATATATATATATATATATATATATATATATATATATATTCTCCTACGTTGTTGTGTTATATGTTTTTATAACATGACACGAATAGTTTTTGTTTTAGTTTTCCATTCTCTCTTTTTTGTTTGTTCAAACTTCAAACAAAGGTTCATCCTCCACTCACTTAACCTTCTCCTTCCTTTCTCTTCCATTTCTATATTTGGCAACTCTTCTCTCTTCCCCCTCTCTCTCGCTTTGTTCCGTCTTGGACAAGGACCGAGCCTCAGGAGCCACGAAAAACAGGTACATCAGCTGTCTTTGCCACACCAAAACAACAGGCAATGTTTTGAATGTCCCTGCATTTACTCACTGTTGTTTCCGTTACAAGTAATGTATGCATTGAAGGGTTATTCTTTCTGATTTCCCTCTTTCCTTCTCCGCATTCTCTTCCCATTAATGAGAATATTGATAACTCCGTTATTAATGAGAATATTGTTCTTTGGCTTAGAACCAGGTTGGTGCCCATTATTATTCGGGTGGAAAATTTTAAAACTTTGAGATTTTGAAAAGGGAAAAAAGGTGGAATCTACCTGCCCAGAAGAATTATATGATTCTTTGTTCATTAAATCGCGTTGAAAAACGCTTTTGTGGGGAGAAAGGAGGATCCCTGAAATAGTTTTGGTGATAATTTCCATCCGGGGTCTTCTCATCGGAATGAGTATGTGGTAGAATCGTGAAATTCGGTGGAATGATTCAAAAGGGTGGTTGTAGAGCAATGGAGTGGAGGCTGCAATTGATTGGTGAACTGAAAATTGAGAGCATGAGGTAGGTGCCTATCAACATGGACTCAAAAGGAGATGCTGAACCTCAGGAGGAGAGGCCTTCATCACCAATGAGGGTCCTGCAGCATTTTTCTGGGGGCGCATTCAAAGTTGCTGGGGAAGCATTGCATATGTCACCAATGGGGCCTGGTGGGCATAGACGTTGTCAAAGTGAGCTTGGTAGCAGAGGAGTTGAACGTAATAACAGCTTGCAGAAATTAAAATCTCACGTGAACAAGGCTTGGCGCTGGGGTGGCAAATCCCGCGAAGGTGCCCTCGCGAATTTCAACCCTGAGGTCATGGCAAACCAGAAACGGCAGTGGTATCGGCTTCATCCTAAAAGTCTGGTATTCATTTTTTTAGAATCCCTTCATGTGCTACATTTATTTTTGAAAGTATTCCTTGCTTCACTGATCCGAAAATGTTAATGGAGTTTAATATATTTATGCTCTACATTGTACAGTACAGTAGTACATTGCTATCAATGATGATAAATGTCAACAACTCATGGTGATTCATGTTTTGCCTCTGTAGAAAATCATTTTCCACCTTTCAATTACTTGTTCCTTATTGTTTTATCAACAAAATATACTACATTTACATGACTTCTTTGTCATCTATGAAGTTTAACAATCTGTTTTCAAAAATATAATTTTTCTGCATTCAATATTTGAACATCACCGAATGGTAGCAGTTGTTTCAGTATCTTAGTGCAGTCCTGTCGGAAGGAACTTTGAGCACGAGCTTTGAGGGTTTTGATATTTCTTACATATGTATAATTAACCATGCCTATACTGGTATTTGAGTAATTGGTATACTGTTAATTCTAAAAGTTATTTTGAAGGTTCTTCATGTAGACTGGGAACATTAACAATTGTGCATTATTGCACTAAATTTTAGGAGGTGACCTTTGTGTACCACGCACATATTTATCAGAAATGTAAGCTTATCATTTTGTTAAAGTAAGTCAATGTGAATATCACTGTAGGATTGTGTAAATAATAAGGAGCCGACATCGCTCTTTGAACATTTTGTGATTGTGGGGCTGCATCCAGATGCTAATTTGGAAGCCGTGGAGCATTCATTTGCAAGAAGGAAAAAGTGGGAAAAGGATAAGGGGAAACCTGAATTTCGAGATTGCAGAAAGTCTCAGCAGCAAAATGTAACAGAACCAACTTTGGAACCTCAGGTTTGGTAGATATCAATATCTTTTTAATACATTCATTTGATACAGCTTATTAACCTACTAGACGGGATCAACTACATGGGTCACACATTGGCATTAAGCTTGATAAAAAAAACCTACGAATATTATTTATCGTGAGAGCCTTTTAGCAAGTACATTTGACTGAAAATGAAGTTTTATCAGAGGAAAAGAAAGAAAGTACAATTAAGGAGAATAAGTTATCTTCGAAAATAGAGAAAATTTAAGGAAACATAGAATAAAAGAGATAATTGGCTGTCCAGTCTCTGCATATAAGAAACAGAATATTTCAATTGCCATTTCTCTGTTATTCTTCTTTGATAAATTTTTAAAATTAAATTCTTGAGTGTTATATAGGCTAATACACGTTATGAATATCTGGTGTCTCGGTCTCCTAGGAATATAAAAGGAACTTCACAACATTTATGAAAGATGTTTTTGGAATATTATATCTGTATTTTGACGGTGAATGGGAATTATTTGAGTCTACAATGTGCTCCTACCATACAAATTGTTGATCATAAAACTTCGTAGCATGCAAACTTCAACCCCGTTCCTCCTTATTTATATTTACAATTTAGTCTATTGCTATGGATCCATACGTTCTGTGTTGCTCTCATACCTTTTTGCAAACATGCAGTTACTGTTCAAATATCCTCCTGCAAAGAAGCTAACAATGCGTATGAAGGATTTAGCTCCCTTTTGCTTTCCTGAAGGTGTTAAGGTCTGTTTGATGCTATTTTACATGCTCATAGTTGTCAAAGTCTCTGTTCATTTTAACTGCTGCCTTACAAATTGTTCTCTATTTCTTTCTAATGTTTGTATTTGGAGCTTCTGAATTGGTTCTACCATCATTGCATGTTGCTCTTTCCCTTTCCTTGATGTGTAAATTGTTTGATTTCTTAATGAATAAATATTTTTATTTATCTTGGAGTAAGAAATTTCTGTTGTCTTCTTTATCATTGAATTGCAGAATATATGAACATAATTTCTATCACTCTGGCAGATGACACAGTAAGAGCAGCTTTGAATGTAGTTGCTTATCCTATGTTATGATGATATGACAAGAGATAAGAAATTTTTAGATGCAGTTGCCTTTACAAGCAACATTAATTAACAAGTTAAACGTTGAAAAGTGAGGTCAGCAGGAGAGAGAAACTAATAAACAGTATCTGCAATAAAGTTGCTCTAAGTTTATGGAATCTAGAGAAATCTTACTATACGGACTTGCATTTTAGTTTATTCAGATTAACTGATGTTCTTGCCTTTAATTTTTGCGATTTCTTAATTGCAAATAATAAGTTTTCCATCTTTTATTTTTGTAGAATTTCACACTTTTGCTAGGATAAAAGTAACAGTTTTTTTATAAACAATAGGTCCAGTTAAGTAATAAAATCTGCTTTCCCGCAAACTGTTTCATTTATGAAGTGTTGATTTACAGGCATGGTTGTTGGAGAGGACTCCATCTCTTAGTGAACTAAACGAACTTGTCTATGGACAGGTATGAATACCTAATCTTGTAGTTCTTTTTCATGAAAAAACATGTTTTTTCTTTTTGACAAGCTAGTTAACGCAATATGTCAGTGTTGGATAACATAATTCATTCTAAGCATAACTTTATACTTGGTATAGATACTGTGACATGCATGTGTAGCAAAGTATGGTCTTTCATTCATTATCTTTCATTTTTGTTGCAAAGAAACATTGACTAAATCCATTTTTCATTGTATTATTAATCTTCCATTGAGCCCTTATCAGCTTTGCAACCAAAGATAATATAATTTTCTTTTTGCTTTTATTCTCCACAGGAGCATTTAGGAAAAGATGATCTTTCATTCGTCTTTGCAGTCAAGGTAATATTTGTATTATCCCATCTATCAAATTTAATTTGTTAGCTTGAATGGTTAATGATTGTTCTATTTGACTTACCTGTACTCTGGCTGACTTGTGCTAAATTAGATTATGCTGGATTCTATATATGTGTACAGTTTCTGCATATTGTTTTTTTCAATTTCATTTTTGAGAATTGTTGAGTGAGCCACAGGAGGAGGGGGTAAATATCTTACGGTATATATTTTCCCGTGGCTACTCAGTATTTCGTTCTTTAGATAAAACTTCAGATGTGTCTATCAATTAACTCAACTCGACACTTCAGAACATTTGTTGTTAAAGTGATTCCTAATGTTATAGCTCAAAGCTGCAGGTGAGAACAGTAGAACCAAAAATAAATTTTAATTTTTAGCATAGTCCCTTATGAACAAACAAATAGAGCATAAAGCATGGATTATGCATAAACTTACTGCATACCTTGTGCTACAATATAATTATGAGCATAGGGACATTCAATATATCTCTGTGTATGTTTGGATCAATTTTATTTAGTTGCTTTTCATTTATTTCTTACTGTAATGATTGCTGAAAATACATTCTGTGTACCTTGATGTCTTGATCAGGCAGCAGACAATACAACACTTTATGGAGTTTGTTTACATGTGCCTGAAATTGTTCAAAGGCCCCCTGGTATCTTAGGCATATCTTCTCCTTTTTCTCATCCCTCCATGGGATGCAGCCGTTTTCTGGTTTCTGCACCTCGCTGCTATTGTCTTCTGACTAGAGTTCCCTTCTTTGAGTTACACTTTGAGATGTTAAACAGGTTAGCATTATTGTAGCTTATTGGTATATACTAACTTTTCCGGGTAAATATGGTTAATGTGCTTTGATTTTTCCTAGACACTGTAGAATTAATTACGCCTTACTTGGATGCAGTATCATTGCACAGGAGCGCCTGAATCGGATAACAGAGTTTATAAATGAGATGAGTCTCAGTGGCAGCGTTCCATCATCTCCCAAACTAGATGATCAAATGAGGTCAAAGGAGGAAAAATCCCCAGAGAACGAGACATTTAGTGAATGGATGGATTCTGCAATTCCACTTGATGGTGCAGCAGCTATTGCTGCTGCAGCTGCTGGGATTATATCAGATGATGAAAGCCAACAGTTATCACCTAAAATACAGGATTATCGCTGTCAATCTCCTGTAAGTGGGAGTGCCAGCGATTCAGATTCGTCTCAGTTCAGGGATACAGATAAGGAGGACAAGAAGAATCTCCAAGTTCTAGATAATTGTGTGTTTAAGGCACCAGAAACTCTTGGTTCTATAAAAAGAATGCATGAAAATTGCAAAAATGACCAAGCTTCTCCGAAACATGGAACACCTTTGTCTTCTCAGACTCGTGTCTTGGAGCGTCTTGGAAGTTTTGAATCACTTTTCAGGTAATAAATTTATAATTATAATATTTGTTTCAGTTTTACTTTTGGGTAGACTATCATTTTTCCCTTGTATTTACAGTATTACATTTCTAGAAATTATGTTGCATAACTTTTTCAGATTTGAAATAGTTCATCCATCTGTATAATTTTCTTGTGTTTTTGTGTCTATTTTTGACATTTACAGTTTACTTCCAATTCAATTTCAATCCATATTGTTTTCATTGGCAGTCCAGTTAGAAGCAGGGCATCAGAAGACGAGGACGATTTTTTCTCAAACAACGAAAGAGATTATGGGGATGAATTATTAATGGAATGGGCTATGGTCAGTGTACAATGGTTTTCGATTTGTTTTCATTGATTAAACTGAAGTGATGTTTGATTGACATTTTACATACTTTTTTTGTGAATGCATTTGATAGGAGAATAAGAATGATTTGCTACAGATAGTGTGTAGATACCATGCTCAACCTATTCCACCTCGAGGAAGTGATTTTGTCTTCCACCCTCTTGAACATCTACAAGCTATTCAGTACATACGACATTCAGTTGCTGCTCTTGGCTTCGGAGATGATTGTTCAAACTGTTCTGAAACAGCTCTGGTAATTCTTAAATGATTTTTAACAATACTGATCCAAAAAGTATGCATTCTCCTTACACATGTACTTGGTAAAAGGACAATATGAAGCTGGCAGCGGCTGAGGAAGCCCTATCATTATCAGTATGGACAATGGCAACTACATGTCGAGTTCTGTCCCTTGATAGTGTAAGCATATATTCCACTTGACATACAACAATGTTAATGTCTGTCTAACTCAGAAGTTCTATGTAGAAACTATTCTAAGAATCCATTTCTTGTATTGTATGAATAAAATATTTTTTAACTATTCTTTTTCGTCTATTTTCTTTCTTTTACTGATTTGTATGCAGACAAATATTCAGTTTGACTTTTGTCCTCACTCATGTTTCCTGTTCCAGTTACTGCATTTTGCAGTTTAATTATTCTAGTTCTTAATCTAGATAACATTATTTATCAAATTATTATAGTTTAGGGGTGTACTTTGGTTCAACCAAGCCCAAACCGGAAACTATTTTATATCCTCTAACCAAAACGGTTCCAAATATTTTGTGAGAAAAGATTAAAAAAATAAGGTAAGAACAATATATCAAATGGAGCTCCCCTAACATCTTCATTTTCCTATGTTTTTATTCACATAAATAAGAAGAGTCCTTGTGAGTATATAATATCACTAGCATAAACAATTTAGCTTCTCAAAGAAGATGATTTACTATGCCTTCTTTGCATCATGTAGACTGATTTCCATCTCCGCTGCCTCTCCACTACCTATTGAAGATTTGACCCATTCCATTTACTAAATTAAATGCTAATATCTCGCTACTTTCTTCAATGACTAATGAAATTAGTTTTATCCACAATGTTACTGGCAGGTGATGACATTGATTACAGGAGTGTTGTTGGAAAAACAGGTAGTAATAGTGTGCCCAAATCTGGTAAGTCTTTAAAACCAACATGCCAATTGATGGTCTTTGACTTTCCTTAATGTAGAGTGGAATTGTAACCTGTCTTTGATTTTGACAATTTTTGACACAATGTAGGGTGTTCTATCTGCCACAGTGCTTTCTCTTATACCCATGATTCGTCCTTTTCAGTGGCAGAGTTTATTGCTCCCAGTAAGTCAAAGGATTCAACAAGCCCTGGTTTCAGATTTCCATGTGAGATTGTCACATAGATCTAACAATATATTAGTCTTGCTTTTCAGGTTTTACCTGGGACAATGATGGATTTTCTTGATGCCCCAGTTCCATATATTGTGAGTGTCATTTTCTTTGATGTTTATAAAATATGTTGTTTCATATTATATATGTCTTGTTGGCTACTACTTTAGCATTCACTGTTGCTTAGCATTATAGAAGAAGAAATTAGGTTTTTCATAAGTTAAAATTAGATTTTAGGATAAGCTAAATGATTTTACTGTGCACATAAACTAATTTTAATGTATGGTGAAACCTTTTTCATTTTTCTTCTTCTACTAGTATTTATGGAAAAGCACATGGCAGAAGCTTATTTTAATTTTTTTAATATTTGTATCTTTGTTGCCTTTAAGGATATAGACATACTCCCAATTTCATATTGGATTGATAAAGTCTGTGTGTTGCAGAGAATTAGTAAGTTCATGTTAAAATGCTACTCTTTGTTCAATGTATGAAAATGATACCACTTGAAAGGAGTAATCTAAAAGAAAGAAGATTCTTATTTAATGGATTAATTTGAAACAGTACATAGGTCACTATCCAGTTTTTCTTTAATAAAATGTCAATCTTTCTCTATATATTTTTGCCACTAGGGCAAATGTCTCCTCATAATCAACACCATAAGTCTGAGTATATCCTTTAACAACTAACCTTGTGTTGTAACATTCTAATGTCATCAAATTTATACTTCACATTATAAACCCATATGTATCTTACTGCCTTTTTATCCAAAAGCATGTCAACAATTTCCCATGTCTAGTTTTCTAAGGCAGCCATCTCTTTATTCATGGCTTGAACCCAATTCATCCTTCAATACATCTTGAACTCGAGTACGGACTCTAATTGCATTAATGACAAAGAGGAAACTCTGGTATTGAATAGAAAGGTTTTCAGTTGTCACAAAATGAGAAATAGGAGACTTAGTACAAGACAAAATTCCTTTTCTAAAAGCAATGGGCAAGTCATCAAGGTCAGGTTCATAATTATTATTGAAGGATTTTTCCAAAGATTCAAGGGTGTGAGAAGAAGGCGCACTTACCCCTGGCTCTAACTATTAGAGATGTTCTTGGATCAAAGTAGGTTATTTTTGTTTCCTCTGATATTGTGTACAGAAGAAACTCTAAACAACTAATTTATGAAGTTGTACTTGACTTGGGAACAAAGATGCCCTTGTTAGGAGCAGCTTCAAAGACTCATCTAGCTTCAAAGACTGACCTAATTTTTGGACCCTGACTCAAGAATAGAGATGCCCTTGATAGAAGCAGCCTCAGATACATCCATACGAGATGTGTTAGGAGAAGTATTAGGAGTACCAAGAGTAGTATCAATTTGAGACGATTCTTGTATGCAAGGGACAAAATATGACATAAGAGATTAAAAAGACTTATCTTCAAAAGAAACCTCTTCTGAAGACGAGGGTGCATGTAAAAAGATTTAGTTTCATCAAAAGTGACATCTATGGAGGTTGTTAGATATTGTTAGTTACTATATTATGTATATTTGGGCTTAACCAATATTTCTTGTATTACTCTTTATTATAAATATATTACCTTATATGTATTTTCTACACAAGTTCCTATACTTAGTTTTTCATTATTTTCACATGATATCTAAAGCTAGGGTTTTCTAGCAACCTATATATATATATTCATCGACAATGCAACTGTAGTTGTGGGAGTCACCTTTCAGATCGTGACCCCACCAACTAGATTGTCTCTGCCAGTCAACCACCGAAAACGTGATTGGAGCTCTCACGCACCACTCCAATCTCGTTCTACAATAGCTTTTCAATCGTGTTTGTTGAAAATTAATGCTTAATTATGCATTGTTCTCAAGTTCACTATTTATTCATCTTTACAACAACTTTTTCATACCAACTAGATATGTTCAAAAGTTTGGGAACAGGAAAAATTATTATACATCAATTATACTTAACATCTTTTGGTATTTGTCACAATCTTCTCGATGTTGTTGCTCTCCGACGTCATGGCACAATGATTGAATATTTGAGTAAAATTCATTCTCATCTTCATGACTTTAATGAGTTATTACCAAGAGCATCCATTCTTTCTCAAGAACTAGAGCAATGGCCAAAGTTTTTCATGTTATTGGCTTTACATGGACTTTCTTATAACTATTTCTGTGTTTGTGATCAAATTTTGGGATCCTTTATTGTTCCCACTTTTATTTCTACTTGTTCCACCCTTTTGTGTGGGCCAAGTAAACTGGTTGATGATATACTTGCTTCCACTAATGATTCTTCTGCATTGGTATCTCAATGTGGTGAGCGCAATTGCCCTTGCAAATCGGGCAAAGAGCGTCACGAGTGTGAATATTTTCTTATAATTTTCTAATTACATAATTAGGAGATTTAATTACATTTCATAATAAAGAGGATAATTAGGATAATTAATAGGATAATAGCATATTTTATATTTATTGTACAAGATCATTGATCCTGTATTGTAGGAATAGATTATATCCATCACAAATTAGGATTTTCAGTTATTATGTATATCTAATCTATTTAAGAGAAATTGCGCCTCCAGGAATAATATTAGAAACAGTTTTTTATGAGAATTTAATATTTTTTATAAGCATTTGAATTTTAAAGAATTGTCCCATCTCAATTGTTCATCAAAGTATCCATTGTTCTTGCAGGTTGGCATACAACATAAACCAGATTACTTGAATGCGAGAACTACTAATCGTGTTCTTGTTGATATACAGAAGGACAAGGTTTGTAATGACATTTTAAAGATACTCACACGATATTCCACAAGAAATGTTGGGAGTCTGTTGGAAACTTGTTACACTTAATTTACGTTGTCATGTTTCTTGGCTATTTCCAAACTTTGGGCTTGTGTATATATATGTGTGTTTGAGATAATCATTAGCTATTTATGCTGTTCCATGCAGAATTTTTCTCATGTTTCTCTTCCATTTAATATTTCTTGTGTAGGTGACACTGTGTCCATTACCAAAACTTCCACAGCATAGAGAGCTTTTCTCTCAGTTGAGTCCAATTCATGCTAGACTTTCAAATCAACGATCAATTGCTAAAAAGCATCCTGTACATAGGTGCAACGAAGTCCAGGTTTTCTTAGTTCCCATACTAAAAGATCTCTTTCACACACGCTATTTTGGAAAAATAAGTATTACTATTTTTTTTATGTATAAATAATTCATGCTTCACAAACCAGCAACTTTTCAGGTTCTAGCTTCTGAAACCATTAGTAGCAACTGCTAATCTTGAATTGTTTACAGGCCGAAGCTGCAACTCAGTTTTTGAATATATTGTGGCACTATTTGGAGTCTCTTTGTTCAAATCTGAAATCCCACACGATAACTAATGTACAATCTAATAAAGATAGGGTACGATAACTAAGTTAATGTGATGTTTATTTCTGGAAATTCTTAAAGTACTAAGAATGAGTTATCTGCCCTAGCTCACCCTGGATTAATTTTTCAGGTTTCTTTACTTCTTAAAGATAGCTTCATTGATTCCTTTCCTGCTAGGGATCAACCCTTCATTAAGGTAACAAACTCCTATTCAATTTTAGTTAATGAAAGAATCTCAATTCAATTTTTGTTAATCTCTTGCAGACGTTTATGGAAAAAAAAAACTATAAAAGGCCAATCTCTTTACTAATTACTGTTTCAAAGCTGATTTTGAATCCTTGGCTATGCAGCCTTTTGTAGATACACAGCTCTTTACTGTTTTATCAGACTCTCGTTTGACAAGCTTTGAGAGTGGAGAGTCATAGTCCCGTGCCACATTGGTTTTAGATCAAATTGTGCTATAGATCTGTTAGACATGTTTGTTGTCACTTGAAGATATAGCTCTTGATTTATTAGGAGGAACACCTCCAGTTCAGACCAGATGAAACTTTGCTAATCCGAGAATGACACAGAAAGTTGATATGTGGTCAAAAAAAATTGTATAATGTTCATAGTAAATGTCATGTACTAAATCATTGTGCTAACCCAGGGGAAAGAATCACTGTCCCTATTTTTTGTTGTGGGGTGTGTTCTTGGGTTCACCAGTTCATGTTTTGTAATTCAGTATTTGTGACCACTCTCCCTGTAGCATACGTGTCATAATCTTTTTATTGAGCAAACCACAGTTTTGCTTCCTAAAACTGTAATGTATTGTCATATTACAATCATGAAAATTCTAAGTTAATGAAAGTTTTTATTATTTGGTCCAAACCTTTGAACATAACTAGCTGGTATCATTTTGGTATTTAAACATACGATAATATTATCATTGAAGTACATTCATTTGAATTTTGAACTGATAATGATGTAATACATATTCAAAGACCTATTTAATAGTTTTTTAGTTTTGTACTTAAGGAGCTATTTTTTACCTCTCATACTCGTTCTTCCATAGCTAGATGGAACTGTGCTTGCAAAAGACATTTTGATACTCAAGTTAGTCGAGTGTGTCAAATATTAGTTAATGTTTTAAATATGAATGTAAATTATTTACTTTGATGGTTGTACTATTTATAAGATAATTATGTTTGTGGCCTTCACCTATAAGGACCAAGTTTGGGTCCAATGGTCCATTTACCTTATAATTCAGTTCTTTGATCCAGAATATGCTAAGTTAAAGAATAATACATTATTAGATTGTGACAAACCGGTTTATGGCCGAGTAGAAACAGGACGACTTGTGGCCAAGTAGAAAGAGGCTAGCTTGTGGCCAGGTAGAAATAGGTTGGCTTGTGGCCAAGTAGAAATAGGTTGGCTTGTGGCCAAGTAGAAACACGTGGACTTGTGGTTGGATAGAAACAAGTTGGCCTGTGGTCGAGTAGAAACAAGCTAGCTTGTGCCCAGATAGAAATAATTTATGGTTGGGTGAAAACAAGTCGGCTTATGGTCAGAAAAAATAGGTTAACTTGTGATTAGGTAAAACAGGTCAGCTTGTGGTCGAATAGCAACAGGACTTGTGATCGGGTAGCATAGTCCAACTTGCGGCTGGATAACATAGTCCAGCTTGCGACTGGATAACATAGTCCAGTTTGCGATTGGATAGCATAGTTCGACTTGTGACTGAATAAAACAGATTGACTATTGATCGAGTAAAATAGATCAACTTATGGCTCCGTAATAATAGTATGTGTTCAAGCACTAAGTTTGAGAGCATTATACACTTATGGTTGTTGGTTTATTGATTATAATTATTTTCTATATGCTGTCTTGTGCTACCATGTGTCATTTTTTTCATTTTTTGTTTCTTAAAAAAACTTCCCTTCAGAAAACTGATTGATCCACGTCCAATTGTTTCAATAAACACCTGTTTCAGCAACATTCTACCTACGTTTCATTACTGTAGATTTCATAAGAGCATGAACAAACTCATTTTATTCAAAAAAGAAAAAACATATTTTTTTTTCTTTATATGATATTCCTAAGTCCTTTGACAAATTTATAATCAATAGCATCCTTTCCTTTCCATTATCTTAAACAAAGGCTTCTGCTTCCTGCACCCCACCATTACTAAATGCACCTCCATACAAATGAAGAAAGAACAGCCTAAAGAAAGTTGATGGTAATTATTTATCTTGTTGCGGGAGAAAAATAGAAACAAGAGTTGTCAATTTTAATGTTTGGAATTTTGGTAAGAGGTTGTTATTGAAAGGAGGTGAATGGATATGGCAAATTTGTGGCAGATGTGATGATTGGATTGCATTTGTTGGTTTCGATGTGGTCGAATTAAGTACTAACATCATTAAGAATTTTTATTTAATAAAAGAAATAAAAGTATAAATTTTGACACTTTAATAATTACATTTATAAATTTTTAACAAAAGTATTATTATTTAATATATAATTTTTTAAAAATTACAAACCTTTATATAAATTCTTTTACAACTTTTTTAATAAAAATTGCAAATCATTTTGAGCATTTCTTTTATATAGAAACCCTCCAATAATACAATTATCTAACTCTTCTGTGTATTTGAAAGATTCTCAAATAAACTCTTTATTTTTATAGTATTTTTTACTGTTTATTTTTTTCATATTACTTAATTACTGAAAACTAACAAATTAAAAAAAAAAGTAACTCTGCCTAAGTTCTTTCAAGTTTAAGAAGTTTCATTCTAATAATATAATATATTTAATAAAATAAATATTATCATACTAAAATATATTACTTGATTACGGGTCTAGGAAGAAGGAAAGCATTCCAAGAAAAAAAGAAGTTACATATGATGATGGCATTCAATTGAACCTTGGATGAGTTTTTTCTTTTTTTATAGGTACATGTTAATTGTTAATGAGTTTATTTATTTTCTGGTAGTAGAAGAATTCAAACTCACTAACTATCACTTATTTTTCCATATTATATTTCCTTGATTTTACGAAAAGTGTTGAGAATAATTAAGTATATAAAGATTAACACATTTCTTACACATTTAAGATTTTTTTTTTCTGAGTAACATCTTTACCTTTTTTTTATTTTCTTAGATAGCATATTGTTCTCTATATTTACCTGCATGACACAGTTTTTATTTTATGTCAGAATTTGATTGGTTCGTAGTGATTGAAATATTTGTTGTTATCAGAAAACTAAATTCTAAGTTAGTTCTTTTTTTTTAATTTTATTAAAATAAAGGAGAAGGAAAAAAAGAAGTTATATAGTTTTATAGTGAGAAAATATTTATTTATATGGTTGAATTTTGTTAAATTATACTTTTTAAATAATTTTTTATTTTCATTTATTAAATAATAGGAGATGGAAATAAAAATTAAGAAATGAAAAATGTATAAGTATATGAATCAAATAAAAATTCAAATATGAAAGAAATAAAAAATAATATGTTTAAGTATTAGTAATATAATTCAAATATGAAAGAAATAAAAAATAAATGTATAAGTATATTTAATAGAATTCTATGAAAGGAATAAAAATAAACATATAAGTATATTTAATGAATTCAAATATCAAATAACTAAAAAACAGTGAAAATATATAAATTATATAAAAATATCAAAAATTATGAAATTAGAAATTAAGTGTTAAGAAACAAGTAGTGTTTCATTATTAGAAAATAATGATAATAAAATTTTGAATATTAAGTATAAGATTTTGTTGTAAAGTTATTTAGACAAGTGTAAATAAATTGAAGAGTTATATGCCAATAAAAGTTATATTAAAGGAATGAAAATAATACAATACTTTAATATAATTAATAATGTCATGTAAATCCTCTAAAATCAAGATTGTAAGGACAATGATATTTTGTATGTCAAGTGTTTGATAATATGAATATTTTTGTGATTGTTCTGCTTTTGTGATGTCTATCTTAGTCTTAATTCTAAATGATTTCGACTAACCTTTTGTATTTTTTTTTGTGACTAGATGAGATCAAAGTTGTGAACCTTAATATGATGATCAATATTCTTGATGTTTTAGCTTATCAAACATATGGTTGTACACTTTCATGACAATATCTAACTTATAATGGAGATTGATGTATGTGTTAAAGTCGAGATGTGCATGTTTGAAACTGCTAAGACATAGAAACACGATATATATATATAAATTTTTTGAAACTTCTCACAACCAAACAAGCATTCATTCAAATGAGTATACATCACTCACAATCCATATGTTTACCATCTATACTTTAGATCAAACACATCTCCCACAATTACATCTTCCAAAAATCTAAAACTTTGGAGTTATATCGATTCAAAAAAAATAAAAGATTTAAACCATCATTATTGTAATTTTTCAGTTTAATTTCATTTTCAATTATGCCAACTCTATTAGATGCAATTGTTTTTATTCAATAAATAAATTTTCTATTCACTTATACATTTTCAATTTCATTATTATAAATTCTCTAACTTTAAAATATAATTTTTTCAGTAAATTTGTTAAAATGAAAAAAACTATAAAACTTCTTCACAACTAGGTATAAGTAATTCTTTTACCTTTTTTTCTACATATCTATTAACAACTAACATTTTCAATACTTAAATAATCAATTCCAAAATATACATTTATCTTATAAATATACATTCATCAGTTCCAAAATATACATTCGTCTTATTATTAACTTTTAATAATTAAATTTTAATAACTACAAAAACATTACAAAAATTATATTTTACAAAATCCAAACACAAATATAAAATTTATATCATCTTATATACATATAACATTTTTTATCTTCCAAAATTTTACAAAACACTAGGGATATTACTACATTATTTTTTTCCATCTTAAAATATTATGTTACGTTATTTAAAGTGTACTATTTTTGATTAAAACAAAAAAAAAATCCAAATTCTGACTAATATGCCGATCAACACATGATAAAACAAAGGTGAAAATTCGCTACCCTGAAAACTAAATTCTGACCTAAGAAGAGAACAATGTAAGCTAAGGGACCAATAATTAGATCAACCCATAATTATTTGATAAGCACAAAGGTCCTACGATTGGTTAGATCAACCCACGCCAGCTAAGGGACCAATAATTAGATCAATAATTAAATCTACAGTTTAATCGTACATTACTTTGTGGAGAAAAAATAAATAAAGTTTCCTTTATTTATCCAAGTGAATGCCAATATAATACAGAATCAGAGACACTAAGGGACATCTAATCTCAAAAAAGTTTACTGTGACTTATATGGAAATATAAGAATAAAAGTAGAAAGAGATACTGAAAAAAGAAATGTCTAAAAATTGTTTCTATTTATTTAGAAGGACTAAAACGGGTAAAAGTAAATATATAAATATTTTTAAGAAGTTACAATAATAAAATAAATTTAGTTAAAAAATTAAATTATTTACCATATTACGTATAACACTGGGATATGATGGGGGCATGCCCCGACGCATATAAGCTTGATTAGAAGAAATTATATGTAATGATTTGAGTCTTAACAAATATAAACTATTCGATATTATTTTTAATCTAAAATTTTAAGATTACAAATTTATGAATCTTTTATCTTATATATTATTTAATTTTGTCTTTTTTATTTGTTTTTTTTACTCAATGACGATACCTTAACTCACACATGAATTACTCTCATCAATAACACTTTAAGTCACCTCAAACCATCCATTTTGATATCATAAACTTATTATGTTGTAGAAGAAGATATTCCTTCGAAGATTATATATATAGGGTTTAATTGTATAGGATTTAATTGTCTTTTTTCACTAATGTGAAACTTTGACTAATTGTTTATGAAATGTAATAAACCTGTCGTTTAAATAACTTCTTCTCTTTCTTTTTCAAATAAATAGACATTTTTACCCTAATCTCACTTCTCTCAGATTCTTCTTTCTATTTGATTGGAGGAATGGTGTCATTTGATTAGCATTGTCATTTTCAAAATAACTTTATTTGAGACAAATACCTAAAATAAAATCACTCAGCAGAACAGAAAGTTAAAGCATGTGATCCACTTCGATAATTATCCAAGCGAATAACGTTAATGTCTTCCGAAAGTTACCTCTTGGGAACAACAACCAAAATAATAATAATATTTATAATGGTTATCATTAAATTTTAATTAGTCAAAGTCACATTATATGCAAAAGCAATAATTTTGACTCCAATTAAGACGTTTCAAACTTTGCTGAAATTCTTAAAAGGATTTTCGGATGCTAACTTGTAGGTTCAATATGACATGCCAGCTTCACGAGATCTAACCTAAATG
This sequence comes from Vigna reflexopilosa, assembly GCA_027742785.1. Lineage (NCBI taxonomy): Eukaryota > Viridiplantae > Streptophyta > Magnoliopsida > Fabales > Fabaceae > Vigna > Vigna reflexopilosa. Next base: position 8,730,932 of record CM050914.1, on the reverse strand, counting down.
TCAGTGCTTAAGAGATAGATTATTAGTGAAAGTGATAGATTACTAGTTTTCAAAATGAAGTATATTACTTGAAACCCGGTCATATGGCAGATTCATTGAAAAGCTTTTGAACTTCTTAACACCGCACAATAACAGCAAAAGTAAAACAGCTTTGGAGAGAGGTAAATACGATAATACCATAGCCATAACTCAAAAAGGATGATCAAGTGTTCACCGTAAAGCCCTTCTCACCACAAATTTGATCAACATGATCTTACTCACAAGCTATAACCACTCCAGATTTATTTGAAATTTAAACCACAATCACAACACGAAAAGAACTGCAAACCAACACATCCATTCCTCATGAAACTAGTCCTGGATAGCATATATCACCTCATTCTTGTGTTGAAAGCACACAACGAAGGCACCCCCCTTCATGCAAAAGATCAAAAGCCTTGTTGATCTCAGAGAGAGTCAAAGTATGGGTAATGTATTCATCAACCTTGATTTCCTGCAAAACAAGTACTCGTAACAATCCATGCTTTCCAACAATACTGAATTAAAACAAAAACACTATGAAAAACCTTTACCTTCTTCAGGTACTTGTCTACGAGCCAAGGCACCTGTGACCTGCTCTTGAAGCCACCGAAAGCAGTTCCTTTCCAGACACGTCCACTCACCAACTGGAAAGGTCGGGTTGATATTTCCTGACCTGATGCTGCAACACCCACGATAACTGAGGTCCCCCAGCCCTGAGAATTTTCAAAGATTATTTCATGAGTACAACCATCATAGTGTAATGTATGAAAATGGAGTCAATGTGGCAGTAGCAGCATTCACCTTGTGGCAGGCTTCCAAAGCAGCTCTCATCACAGAAACATTTCCAATACACTCAAAGCTATAATCAACTCCACCATCAGTACGATCAATTATGACCTGCTGAATTGGTTTATCATGTTCATTTGGATTTATAAACTCAGTAACTCCAAAGTTCTTCGCTGCAGGTAAAAAGAGCAAAAGAAGACAAATCAATAAATGAAAAAGTAATTATTGTTGTGAAGAATGTCCTCTGTAGTGCACTAACACTACACACTAGCATTACAAAACCAAAACAGAAAATCACAAACAGAAAGTAGCTCATAGTAAGACACTATGCACGTACCTATGTTATACAGAGGTCACAGCACTTGGGACACAAGAAAAACGATGGAGCAAGAAATGAAATATACAAATATATACCAAAAGAACATACATATTAAGATCCCATTAAAACAGTATCATTATTCCGCAAGCATAATTCTTGAAAAGGATGATAATCAATGCTACGAGAAACATTAGTTCTACAACTAAAAAAATGAGAAACAAGGCAATGAATCACTTCACAATATTAAAGACTTCCTGATTGGTGTAGAATAACCCAGTTCATTTTGTACCTGTATCAAACTTCTTGCTGTCAATATCTATGCCAATAATCCGGGATGCACCAGCAGTTTTTGCCCCCTCTGCAACCTGTCAAGTACAAACTGCAAATCATGATGGCAAACCCAAAACAGCAAAAACATAACCGCCTACAATAGTAAATTCACAAACTTACAGCAAGCCCAACAGTCCCAAGGCCAAAAATAGCAACAATAGTCCCTGGTTCAACCTTTGCAGTGTTCCAGACAGCTCCAAGGCCTAAAAAGTAGGGAAAGATAGATTCCACAATTTCATAATAATAAGTGAACTTGTTATGGAAGGACACAAGACCGCACATTTCATTGCATGAAAAAAGAAAGAATGAAGGAAGGAAAAAAAGGATCTTTAAAGAAACATTTTCATTTCTCACAAAAAGCATTTTAATTGTTAAACTATCAAAATAAGAGCTGGAACTTGTAAATCTGATCAGAAACAGAGCCTAATATGATATACATTGGTATGGCAAAGACAGAAAAAATATACATTTCCATAGGCAAATGTAAGTATGTAACATCATTGTTCAACTTCAAACACATATCATGAATCATAAGACCCATACCATACAACTTACAAAAACTCAATATAGTGTTTATAAAGGAGAATGTTTACCAGTTGAAACACCACATCCAAGAAGACAAACTTTGTCCAGAGGAGCTAAGGGGTTAATCTTAGCTACACTAACATCATGGACAACTGTGTACTGACTAAAAGTGGAGGTTCCCATGAAATGATAAATGGGCTTTCCATTAATTGAGAACCGACTCTTGCCATCATTGAGCATAATCCCAACTCCAGTGGCAGAGCGAACCTTGCCGCAAAGGTTGGTCTTCCCTGATTTGCAAGTCTTGCACTCCCCACACTCAGCCTGGTAACAGGGAATGACATGATCCCCAGGCTTAACATCAGTAACACCTTCTCCAACACTCTCCACAATCCTGCAAAAAAAAATGAACAAACCCCTAAAACCCCTATCCATGCCAATAAATGCATATGCTCACATCATACATCACATGCAACAATTACATCTTAAAAAATGTACTTTTTAAAATTCAATCTCATATTAACATTCATATATTATACATGCATACATACCCAGCAGCTTCATGGCCGAGAATACAGGGGAAGAGACCTTCGGGGTCCTGCAACATTAGCAATTTGCTCACTATACAAATCCAAACAACTGAAAACACAAATTAATGGATTCTGAAACAGTTAAACAAAAAGAAAGAGAAATAAAGTAGCTACCTTGCCGCCCCAAGTGTAAGCATCGGTGTGACAGAGAGCAGTGTAAAGGATTTGAACTCGAACCTCGCCGGCCTGAGGCGGAGCCACCTGAACGTCTTCGATTGTCAAGGGCTTATTGGGTTCCCAGGCCACCGCAGCTACATCAAAAGGAGTCCATGTTTAGATTAGTGTGGTTTGTTTAATGTTAATTAGATCTAAAAGGAGAAGAAGAATGAAGAAGATAATGGATACCTTTGCAGGTGATGACTTGACCTTGAGTTGCCATTGAAAGGAAGAGATGAGACTCACACAAACAATACCTGTTTATCTCCCCACTCTGCCTTCTACCTATTTATATTCGAATAAGACATTACTAAAATTCAGGTTAATTACATTATAAAAAATTATATTAATCTCTCTTTTCATTTCCAGTGAAGGTGAATTGCAAGAACAATGATTGGTTCTTATAAGAGGTGCATTTTGGAATTTACAGAAATAACAAAATTATACATTTCAATCCATAATCAAATAAAACTATAGTATCGACTCTTGTATTAAAGTAAAATTTACACTAAAAATTATTTGACACATTAGAATTTAAGCAAAATTAAATTAAGACATTATCTTCCCAGATATCTCTTATTTTATATTTTAATGCTGATATTTTAAAAAAATACTTATATTTGACTTTATTTTTAAAATTAAAAATAACATTAATTATTTTAACTTTTGTACATTTATTTCTCATTTCAAAAATAATAAAATAATAAATCTTATAAACACTTTTTTTGAAGTTTGAAATTGAATTATATATCCATCAATTAAATTTGAAATTAAATATCAGTAAAACAAACAAAAAGAATAAATTGATACCTTTAATTTTGAATTCATATAAACAACTTTTATTATATGTAACAGTAAATTTTTTATTTTGAGAAGATGCTATATCAATTCCAACTTTAAAATTTATTATATTCACTTTTAACTAATGTTATACCCTATTTTTCTATAGCTCTTCTTTTCTTGAAATGATATATATATATATATATATATATATATATATATATTTGAAAATTATATATGTCAATACATACAAAAACAATTAATCTTTTTCGTTTGTTTTTCCTTTTCAATTTCAGTAACAATTTTATTTGTTTTTATTTCATCCTTAGTCGTTACAATAATTTTAAAATAATTTGCACATACATTTTTGGTTTTAAAACTAAAATAAAAAGAATTATATGATTATTTTATTATATTAGAAAATATGTAGTGTATTTATTTGTTCTGGTAAAACATTGCATTAAAAAATTATTTTTATTTAACTATTATCTTTAAAATTTAAGTTAATATCATTTATTTTTCATATATTCACTTATCTTTTACTTAATTTTTAATATATGTATATATAAGTAAAAAATAAAATAGAACATTTTATAAATATTTTATTAAAATTAAAGAAATTCATTTGATTTATTAATTCTAAAAGTTTGAAATATACTTAAAAAAATGGAGAAAATATATTAATTAAACTAAATAAATTAACACAGCTTTAAATCTATAAAAAATACAATGAAGCTTGCATTTTCATTAGTAATAGAAGTAAGAGAAACATTACTTTATTTATTTAATAATGATAATAATAAAATTATTTTTCATATTAAAAAATACAATAAAATTTTTATTTTAATAAAATATTTATAATATATTTATTTTATCATTTTTATTTTTACATCGAAATAAATATATTTAATAAGCTGTACTCAAAAGAAAAGGGATTTTAGTGTGAGCTAAGAAAAGTAATTCCAATAAACACTTTAACGTTTTATTTTTTCAGCATTTTACAGATTCTTCTTTGCTTGGATAAAAGTCTATCTGTTTGGTCTGAAATGCACAATTTGAACTTATATATTAAACTGTACATAAATTAATAGCAGTAGAATTATAAACTCTCTAACTTTAGTAAAAAAAAACTATTATCAGCACTTTTTCCAAAATTTGAGCATGTAAAATACATCAGAATTTTATTTCATATGAGAGAAAATTTACCATTAAGTAAAACAACAGGCTTAGATTAAAATACTTTTTAAATTTTTTTTACAATATTATATCTCTAAATGTTAATAAAAGAGAATATAAAATGTTTTAATTAAAAATTCACATGGAGGACAAAAATCTCTTATAACAAAATAATTACTCAAACATAAAAAAATAAATTACTAAAGTGAATTGTATCTTTAATTAAAAGTTAGTAATTTGTGTATAACAGTGTAACGGGAAAAAACTTAATTACACATTTAACTATCTTTAATTAAATTATTATGGATCAGTTAATACATTCTCCAAATTCTGACAGAAAGTATTAATATTTCCATCAAGATTAACAATGCTAGTTATTATTTAAATAGAATATTAACTACAACATTTAATAATAAGTTGTAATATAAAAAAGAGTTTTAACTCTTAAATTTAAGACTTAAATTTTGTAAAGAAATATATTAAAACACGAGCATGATGATAATCTTAAGTTTAAAACATGGTAACTTGGTATTGATTTCCTGTGTTATGAGAATAAAATAATATATTTAATTATAAAGTTAAATTATTTTTTTCCTATAAAAAATATAAAATGTATTGAGCAAGAAATAGTGTGGCGTGATAACAAAAATTAAAAGTGAAACGGAACGTGGAAAGCCGGAAGATATAAAAGGCGGGAGCGCGGAAGACTAAGGTCACTAGCTTAGCTTACTTCTTCAACAGTGTGTGGTGCCGTTGGATTAGGGTTGTAGCACTTTCAATACACTCTATTCTCCACACCGTCCTCCCATCCTAATCCATCCAAACATACTCTGCAATTTTCCATTTCTTCAACTGTAAGTTCTCTCTCCTTCTTCTTCCACTTCAATCTCTGGTTTCTAGTTACAACAATAATTTTGTCACATTGCATAATTTTTTTTTAATTCCTTTTTTCAAATAGTTGTTACTGATGACATTGTTATCAAGTGTTTTGATTTTCTTTGTTGAATTTGAATGTTGTTTTGGAGAGGATTAGAGGTTGCATGCAGAGTTGTTCTGTGAATGGTAGTTCCTGACTCTGCTAGGATACTTCGTATCATTTGTGAAGTGGTCAATTTTGGTTGCAACGTCAATTAGGTTATCATGCTGTGTCTGGAATTTTGATGAAACTAAGATCACCAGTGTGGCCGCATACTTAAAGCTTGATGGTGGAAAATTGTGGATAAATGTGTTGCTCTGTGGTCATAAACACCTAAAAATTGTTTTGTTCTGGACTATGTTTTAGATCCTTGGTGAATGATTATTTGCATGCCTATTTTATGGATTCGAATTTGGATTTGGAGACGATGTGCATGAAAAGGATGCAATGAACACTTTAAATTTGTATCCATTAGATGTTTTTGTGTTATTGTAGATGCTTTCATCAACTTTTGTTGTATTGATTGGATTGTTGATTGTGTATTTGTTGTGTTATGTGAGCAGGATATATTTGGATTCAAGGCTGAGGTGAAACGGAGTTATGGCGGATTTAGAAAATTTGCTCTTGGAGGCAGCCGGTAGAACCCGACACTCTCGGCCAACTTCAAGAAGAGGACATGGTGATGGTGAGAATATCTCAAGTTCAGATGATGAACATGAATATTCAGGCCCAAATCACTCTGGCTCACGAGTTCCCCTAAAGAAGAGATTTGATCTAAAGGAAAGATACGCTGGCAAGGGAAGCCAGGAAGAAGAGTATGGCCAATCCGATCACAATGGTGACAGCAGCGATGAATATGATTTTGGTGATGATCTTTATAAGAATGAAGATGACAGGCGTAAGCTTTCTGAGATGACTGAACTACAGAGAGAGATGATATTATCAGATAGGGCTACCAAGAAGTATGATAAAGACTTATTGGGGAAGATATCATCAAAGCGGGAGAAGGGAAAGACAACTATACCTGGGACACATACTTCATCTCCTCCACCATCTCGTGTGCGGTCATCAGTCCGATCAGTTGACCGGTCAACTGCCAAGGATGGTGCTTTAAATGAATTGCGTGCGAAAAGATTAAAGCAGCAAGATTCAGAAGCAAACCGCAGACTAAATGAGGCATCTAAAAGTCCAGGACCGGGACGTCTTTCACCAAAGCACAAACCTTTCTCTTCAACAAGTCTCACTAGCTCAAGTGACAGTGAAAGTGAAAATAGATCCCTGAGTGATGATGGAGGGTTGAGTCATGATGACATTATCGTTGACAGTGATGATGACAGGATAATTTTACGATCTGAAGGGCTTTCATTTGAGGATATAAAAGAAATTACTGTTTGCAGATCGAAACTAGCAAAATGGTTTATGGAGCCCTTTTTTGAGGAGTTAATTGCTGGTTGTTTTGTAAGAGTTGGTATTGGTAGATCAAAGTCAGGACCTATCTACAGACTCTGCTTGGTAAAAAATGTTGATGCCACCGATTGTGATCGGCAGTATAAATTAGAAAGTAAAATGACACACAAGTACTTAAATCTTGTCTGGGGAAACGAAACTTCTGCCGCAAGGTGGCAAATGACTATGGTTAGCGACTCTCTTCCACTTGAGGAGGAGTTCATCCAGTGGGTTAAGGAAGTGGAACGAAGAGGCGGTCGGATGCCAACAAAGCAAGAAGTGGAAATTAAAAAGCAAGCTATACAAAATATCAGCTCGTTTGTTTACTCAGCTGCTACGGTGAAACAGATGTTACAAGAGAAAAAATCTGCCAAAATAAGGCCACTGAATATTGCAGCTGAGAAGGATCGGTTAAGAACGCAATTAGAAATAGCACAGAGTAAGCAAAATAATACTGAAGTGAAGAGGATCATGACAAGGTTGCAAGAATTGAAGGAAGTTCAGCAGTCTAAGGAGAAGGATGCCAGAGCTCTGAAGCTTTCTGAGATGAATAAAAAGAACAGGTTTGAGAACTTCAAAAATGCTTCTGAATTGAAGCCAATAAATAAAGATTTGAAAGCAGGGGAGGCAGGTTATGATCCATTTTCAAGGAGATGGACTAGATCAAGAAATTACTATGCCGCAAAGCCAACTGAAGAGGCTGCAGCTGAAGATAATAGTGTCATTGATATGGTGGCTGATGAAGGCAGCTATCAGACGAGAACAGCTGTGACAGGGGTGGCTGGCATGGCTGCTACTGCTGCAGCAATAAAAGCTGCTGCCGGTGCTGGGAAGTTAGTAGATACAAGTGCTCCGGTGGATCAAGGGACAGTGTCAAATGTGCTGCACGATTTTGAGCTGCCAATATCATTATCCGTACTCCACAACTTTGGTGGAGCCCAAGGAGTTCAGGCAGGGTTTATGGCAAAAAAACAGAGAATAGAAGCAACTGTTGGACCTCAAGTTCCGGAAAAGGATGGTAAGAGGCATGCGAAGACATTATCAGTTAGTGAATACAAGCGAAGAATAGGGGTTTTTTTGAATTCTGCATAAATAGCAACTTTCATCAGGTACACACTTTTATACGATGAAGTTGGATTCCAATAGTACTGTTTTGCCCGTTGATAACTATATATCTCAACTTTTCAGGTGATCATGGAGTTCTCATTTTCTTTTACCTTCCCCAAAATTGTTAGATCCAAGTTTTACCTTGTTCGAATGATTCAACATTGGTTCTTGCTGGATGCTTGGAACAGAGCTGAATAGATGCAGAGATAGTCGGGTTTCAGACAAAAATATGTTTGTTTGTTTCAATCTTTACTTTTTTTTAATACACTTCATATGCATTGTCTTAAGGATGATATCAAAGGTGCTCGATGGCTTTAGTGTTTATTTTGTTTTTTCCTAAAAAAGATTATCACCTGAATATGTGTTGCCCCTTTACTAGGTTGTCAATGTCATCATTGTAGGTAACATTAAAGTTTACAACATGTGGGTTAATATTTAGAAATATTGTAATTTTTAGTTCAAATCGTATGCAATTCACTAAAGCGCGCTGCATAATCATACAGAAAATCAAATAGTAGAGTTTGTGTCATTTTGCATGACTGTTGATAAAATTGATTTTGATGTAATATGATTCGAAATACAATATCTTATAAATCTAAAATTTTAGGTTACCTATAGTTATTTATGCTCCTGATCAATTTTAAATATAAAATTTTACAATGTTGAACCAATAATGTAATTTGCTTTTTTGTAAAATCATCTTAATTGTTATTTCAAAGTGATAGGAAGAATCCAATATCAAATCAGATTGCAAGTCAAATTCCATCTCAAATCACGTCTTATTTCTTGTTTTACAAATGCTCACATTTCACAATTTCACACTTTTTGGAATCATTAACACTCCTTACTTTTTTTCTTAACATTTTCAAAATACTCCTTTTTCTTCTCATGTTCACACATACTTTATCTTTCACAAACTAATTTCCATTGCATAATTTGTGTATACACACTTAAATATAGCTTTTGTTAAAAGTATTTTAAAAATAGAAAAGTGGTGCAAAGAAAAAATTAGGGGTATAAATAGCTTGAACCTTTAGAAATTGTCAACTATAGTTTCTGGATTAGGACTGGGTCATCATGCTTGGATTGCCCCAGATCGGGCCCAAATTCGTAACTAAAATTTTAGTTGATTAATTTAACTATGTTCAAATCAATATATGAATTTATAATACTTATTCAATTAAAAGATTAAATTGTAAGTTGAACTTGTTCTTAATGACTAACCCCATGTTTGCTTTCACGTGTCATACGTTAGAAGCAATGAGAATTGCTTTTATATTTTTTACATACACGTTTACAATTCAAATGTATCTAAATACCGAGTATCTACTTGTTTGCATTTCTATTGGAATTTAATTTAATGAATATGTATTTTCAATACAAAAATAACATACTATTTAACAGTCAGAGATTATTATTATTAATATGATTTTGAAAGAAAATATCATAGGTAATCATTTATGTTAAGAAAAATAGTAAATACTAATAAATATAAAAAATAGTAAATTAATAGCATACTGTTAAGAAAAATAAAACTTTATTTTGAATCAAAAATACAATATCACATAATACATAAAATATAACCTCCGTAATAATATAATTGTATGAAATTATAAAAAACAGTAAAAATATATTATTAAAATATATCTACTTTATTGTGCAATAATAGTAATACTTAAAAAAATTACATTTCAGAAATTAAAGTTAAATTAAGATTAAATAAAATAATTATCTAAAGTAGAATAATGATCCTGATAATAAAATAATTATAATATATATTTAAATAATACATTTTTTTTATTAATATTCGTCATACGACAATTTTAATTATATTCAATAGAGTCATTGTCAACATGTTTCACCTTATCACACACAAAATTAGTTTGTTAACATCTTTGGATAAGGTAAAATTCATATACAATGACCTTCTGCTCCTTTTACCACATGCATCACTCTTTTCTACTTAAGATTTAATGGTTATTATAGTATGACAACTCCCAATAAAAAATAAATATATCAACACATACACTATTTTAACCACCATTAATCCTCTTGAATTAGTATCAACCATTCTCAGATTACATTATATCACAACCATCATTTTAACATCACAAAATCCCACACATTAAACATATCATAATAGACATATGAAAATTGGTTTAAACTCTCACACTTTCGCTTAGTCAAAATATCTACTCGTTCAACGAGAATATCTACTCATTCAGCAAATAGTGTTTGAAAGCACAATCGCCGAACAAATAGATAGCTCGCCCAGCGAGAGTATCACTCAAACTTAAAAAATTAATTTCTCACAAAAGTTTTCAAGCAAGGCTCGTGTCGACCATGACTATCAAGTCAGTAAACTCTCTAACTTTGGTCTCACTCAAAGAAAGTATTCTTACCCAACGACTACCAAGTCAGTAGTTTTCTGACTTTGACCTTGTCTAGTGAATATATTCTTGCTCAACGACTGTCAAATCAGTAAACTCTTTGACTTTAGGTTTGCCCAGCGAGTTTATTCTCTTCCAACGACTACCAAGTCAATAATTGTCTGACTTTGCTTCGTCCAACGAGTATATGCTCGCCCAATAAGTCTGCATAATTCTGAATATTTATACCATTCAAGTCCTACAATCCAATCTAACAACAAGCACAAATGCCGTAACATACTAAGCATCATATTATACACAAGTCAATGACTCAATTCAACTCAAATGCAATATCACCATACAACATACAAAATTTCAACCTACAAATCACTAAAGATAATCAAAACCTTAACTCAACTCCATATGTTATATTTCATCAAATAACTCAATTACATAAACCAACTATCGTACAAGCATACCATCACCAATTGCAAGTTATCTATCAGTTAAAAACATGCAATTAATTTTCCTTACTTGAAAGGCCAAACGCTCAAGGAATCCTAAAAATACCTCCATACACACAAGATTTTTATTTGTTTTTATGACATAAACACGATCAGGGCACACCACTAAGACTACTGATCAACAAAGATTCTTATAGAAGACTCAGACAATACATGCGAACCAAGATGATTCACATGCACAAAAGGAACATACCAACCAAGAAAAAGAATGAATAGAAAATCAATTTACTCTATTTGATAAACTGATGAAACAGAAGTGAAAAACTTGTCTCAAGAATCACCTTAGTTTTCTTCAATTTTCTCAAATAGATGCATAGGTGGTGAGAAAATATAAAAAAATAAGCTTTAGAAAAAAAAGGAATTTTAGAAAAATAGTATACTTTAAAAATAATAAAAGAATTTTATTTATACCTTAAGTTTTTATTATTAAAATAATTAAATTTCATCGTTTTAAACAACTTTAAAATACAATTTTAAAAAATAAAATGTTAAAATGTTATAAAATATAAAATTCCTTGTATCCGTGTAGCAGGCACCAGGGCAATAAAGGTATGATATTTCTTTCAAATGAATTGCACAATAAAGAAAAGAAAAGGTAAATGTGATTATATGATGTATTATTTTGAATAAAAAAAAATCAATGTACGTAACTTTGATGTATTTGAAAAGTTTTTTTTTTTTTTTTTTTCAAGTGTGTAAATTTTATGTGATGCGGAATAGAAGGCTTCAATATTATGTATTACAATTAGAGCTGAATTAAATGAAGAAAAATATAGTAAAAGTATACATAGTTTAATCTTTTAATCTCTTAATAAAAATTCATTTGTAGCGGTTAAGATATCAAAATCACACTATCATAAAAAATAAACATTTTTTAATTTTGAATAACAAAAATTGACTTGATTGTGAGTTTTGTCATCATTATTTTATTTGTTATTTTTCAAAAATAATATAATTAAAGATGGAAAGAGTTATAAAGAAAATTTAAAAATGCTATATATAAGATTAGAATCGTGAAATTAGGAAGATAACCTTTGTTAAACAGAAGTTTTTTCATATAACTACCTTTTTAAAGGGTAATATAATCATTAAAAATATGTACTTTTATATTTATAAAGAAAAATAGATAATAAAGTTTTAAATAATATATATAGAATGATGTCAAAAACTGTTAAGTAACACTCACATATGTAACAATATTTGATGTTCAATTTGTGTATTGCATCTAATGACTTTGCCTTTATGTTTCATGAGGCGTGTTTTACTATATACCACCCTTTACATCTTCTCATATAGAAAATCGTTTTCTAAAAATATTCTCTTTTTTTATTGAATATAATTATATTTTTTATATTTTATATCAAGGTTAAATTTAATTTTAATCTCTCAACTTTCTTTCAGTAATTTTTTTTTTAATTTTAACTCAATTTAATGTTTTTAACTTGAAATATGTTGATTTTGTCTTTTTAATAAATTTTATTAAAGTTATTAATGTTTTAAATGTATTTAAAATATTAAATAAATTTAACAGAATTTAATTAAATAACTAAATTCGTTTAAAATTTCAAAATATACTAATTTAAATTTTACAAAAAAACATATTTGACTTTTTAGTATTACACATATTTTTGTGTATTATATCAGTGAAGATATAAACAATTTTCTACGGGTAAGATTGGGTTTGAACAATCATATGATAGTCATATGTAATCTGTATTAGTTTTATATCAACTTTGAAAGATCAAACTTTAAAAATTATTGTTATTAATTACAGATAAAATGCCCCACTTATTTCAATTAAATAACTATTAAACTTCTTTAATAACTTAATTACGCATTCTTGATTTTATTTTTCTGAAAAAGGTTATATTGACCATCGGTTAAATACATAACCATATTGTTTAATAGATGTCAAAATGTTGTTTAATACTAATATATTCGTATACAATTAATATTTTTTAAAAAGAAACTATAAGAAGTATCTATATATTTGACTGTTGACTCGATTTGATAATAGATTAGTTGAAATCAATAATGAGAGATAAGTTAAGTATGTTTTAATTAATATTCGTAATTACCTTTTCTTAAAAACATAATAATAAAAATTGAAATTTTAATATTTGTAATAAAGTTAACACGGAAATAATTATTTTATATATTTATCTTTCGTTAAATTTATTTGTAGAGTCGTTCACAAGTTCAATCTTAATAATGTGATTAATTTATTTTGAACAAAATAAACACATGTTTTCAGCAACTTAGGGAGAGAATTAAAGTAACATATTTTCAAAATTATTTTGAATTGTCACATTCATTCGAGTCAAATTTCTCACACAAATTCAGAACACTTTTTCTTTTGTCATTTTCAAATTACTTTATCCTGAAAAGGATAGTATGTAGTTTTTTTTTTTTTTTAATGTAAAAATTTGAAAAACTACACTTTAAATTTTGAGGATATTTTTTCGAAACAGGTATTTCCAATTCAAATTAATTACTGATTTGAAAAGTTGATTTTATATTAATGGATGTGGATTTATCTCGATAGAAAATTAAAATAAAATATAGTAAGTTAGCATATTCAGTACTGAGAAAATTAGAGTATTACCGTTTTTTCTTTAAGGCAGTGAAGTAATTAGAAACTCCCTTTAATTACTATATATATTACGTCAATTAATTATGTTTGGCTAAGTAATTATTCGTTCTTAGATTTAATGGTAACAATTCTCATGGCACGTGCCAAACGTGTTAGCCTAGTCTGAATAAATTGGAGAATAATTCTATGTGCTGGGTTGAAGTAATTTTTTATAGTTATAAAAACTAAATAAATTGAATGTTTATAATGGTTAATTCTAAAAGGCTTATACCAATTAAAAAATAAATAATTATAATAATAATAATAATAATAATAATAATAATAATAATAATAATAATAATAATAATAATAATAATAATAATACAATGTGATTGATAGCACATAGACACAAATATCACACGAGGTTTACATTTGAAAAACTGTATATTATGAATATACGTGGCGCGATGTGATAGGTGAATATTACTTTTTGAAATTGCAAGTACCAACCATAAATCTTGATAATTATTTTGTGAGAAAGTCTTATATAAATATAAAGTCTTCTTATTATCCTGTTATAAAACACTGCTCATGTTCACTTCTTTTTCATTCTCATTCTCTCCAAAGCCACACAAGAGTGCATGAAACAACTTCAAAAATTAAATTCTCATCCATGGCTGCAGATTCCAACTCAAACCTCAGAATCACCATTGAAAGAAATCCTCCACAGTCACGCCTAGCTGAGTTGAACATCAAGTGCTGGCCCAAGTACATGCCCTTCCTTCTCTGATTCTCTTTTGCTAAGTATTGTGAAAAGGAATAATGAACTTGTATATGTAGATTGCGTAGCTTTGAGTGTTATATTCTTTAACAAGAATTGAGTTTCAGTGTAAAACAATTATTGTGTTGATGATGTTTAAATTTGACAGAAAAATAGTATGAGAGGCAGTTGATATATGGCATGTGTGTTTATGGCTTGTGAAAAAATAGAATGATGGAATGCACTGACACTGTGAAAACTGTAATGAAAGGTGGGGTTGTTCTCCAGGGAAGTACCAGTTGAAATTTGATGCAGAAGAGACATGTTACCTTGTGAAAGGGAAGGTGAAGGCTTACCTAAAAGGGTCATCAGATTTTGTGGAGTTTGGAGCTGGAGACCTTGTCACCATTCCAAAGGGACTCAGTTGCACTTGGGATGTGTCTCTTGCAGTGGATAAGTACTACAAATTTGAATCAAATTCTTCTGCTACATCATCATCATCTTATTAAGTACCCATTTCGACCAATTATTATCATTAATTAGGTTAATTTTAGCTTGTATGATTCATTGAAAAGAAGAAAAAAAGAAGATAGAAAATGGTTGTCTGATTGCTGTTGTTTAAATGTGGGGGGAATTTAATTGAGATGCCATGGCTGACAGAAAGAAAGAGAGAGAGAGATTGAAATGAATGATAATTATTTTAGTCAAAGAAGGAGAAAACATATGGGTCAATGCATGAAGTCCTGTATCTACGTGTAAATATATAAAAGACAGCTTTTATTGTTCCTTTGACTGGTCAACAATTTTGGATGGAATTTTAATTGAATAATGAATGTTGATTTTGCTAAAGAAAAGAAACAATGGGAATGATTTGGACACGTGAATCGATGTGTTCTGCTCTGTCATACTTTCTCATCTGATGACTACGACCAATTCCACTTTCTTCTCCTTTTTTTCTCTTCATTTCATTTCATTTCACTTCCTTCTTTTTATTCCTCCATTTTACATGCATTCACCATTAATCGTTTTAATCTCATCAAGTTATTGCCTTTGTGTTGTCATTTGATTTTTTATTAAAAAAATATTAGTAAGATATATTAAGGGTCCATTTAAGTTACACGTGAAGAATACATAAGTTTTGTTAAACTTATCTTCGTTAACATTTTTTCCCTTTAAATTGTTAAAAATAGTATATCATATAGAATAATTACATGAAATATTTCAACTAAACTAAGAAATAAAAATAAAATGTTTTCAAATCTAATAATGTTTTATTGTTTAATTAAATTATTTAAAATAAATATTTATCATTATTGATGCCTCGTTTTTAACTTCTCTAGTTTGAAAATAACTTGTTAAGATAATTTCCTTTCTTTGAAGTGGAAAGAATATAGGAGGAGTCCACGACATGAGGATAAGTACAGGGTTTTTAGATATTGTATTTAGGGAAAAAGACTTGCACATGGCCCTTTATAATGGCTACATTCTTTTCTTCTTTGGAATTTATCGTGTTCATCCTTTTCCTTCAATTCTTTCTTATTTTTTTAAAGGGAGGGTATCTTTTGTTTCAGAAGTTTAGCAACCATCTATTTGGATTCTTATTCGTTTAGACGTTCAATCTTGTTGTACTCCCCAAAGCAGGGACCAAATTTATAATTGATACGAGTTGAAATTTGAAAAGATGTTACAACTCATGAATAAGAAAATGAAATATAAAAAAAAAAAAAAAAAAACCGACCACATTAAAGAGGCAAAAGCCAATTCAAACTTTTCTCATTTAGGAGGGAAGATCAACGACAACTTCTGCTGTGCCCCACAATTACCACACCATTGCGTGTCCCATGACATGTATCTCTATCCGCTCATTTTCACTTCCTATCATTTCTATTCTATTTTGTTTTTACATTTTTAAAGGACGGTTTTATAAAATCTTAAAATCTGTCCAAACACAACATTTCTTTGACACGCCCCCTTTTCATAATGCAACTTAATATTTATCAAATTTAATAATGGAACATACATTCAGCAAAACTTCGAATGTTCTTGTACGATTACACAAAGAATTTCCCTTCCCCTATTATGTAATTGAAACTCCTTCGAAAACAGGAAGTTTCAAGAACAATCGGTTTCTCTCTAACATCTAAAAAATAAAAAAGAACAATTATTTCTTTAAATAAACAGATTTATATTACAGTCTTAGATTAGTATATGCATACAGCGACATTTGGAATTAGTATACCCAGAATATCAAAATTACCTATGATCTCGATATTATGTTATTTTTGTCTACATACAGAGGTTTGAACAAATTCCATTAGAAAAACTTAAATGAGCTTGTTAACATTGACGGTGTGTATCTACCCAAAGCTTAAATGTAAAAATATCTAGGATCCACAC
Organism: Vigna reflexopilosa; assembly: GCA_027742785.1. Lineage (NCBI taxonomy): Eukaryota > Viridiplantae > Streptophyta > Magnoliopsida > Fabales > Fabaceae > Vigna > Vigna reflexopilosa. Next base: position 8,714,158 of record CM050914.1, on the reverse strand, counting down.
TCGTAGGACAGGACCTACATAACATGGATATATTAAATGTTTGGCGCCGGATGGTGTAATTTAGTGGGTGTTGCTAGAGAATTTCCCGGAGACGAAGGAAAAAGGAAAAAAAAAAACAAACATTTTCTTTCACTACTAACGTTACACAGGTAGAAACGGAGATTCCCACTTATGGGTTGAAGGAGGGAGGGGGTTGGAGAGGAAAATAAGAAATACAAACATGTTAACAAAGGAAAATGTTAGTACATACTCATACATGGATAATACAAAAATATACATTTGGTACTGCAGTGAGTGAAGTTCCACCATCGGTTGCATGGGCTCAGCACTGGATATGGTTATGTTTGGGCAGATCATCAGCAGAGAGAGCTGCATGGGGATAAGAAATACATTTTAAAACCTCAAGCACTTGAAAAGAAGGATAATTTCTATCAGAGTATGTACCTCCCAAGAGTTGAGCTTTAAATGGTTGAATTGTTTTTTCAATAACTTCACTGGTTGAGTTGTTGATTAAAAATCAAGGTGAGAGAATCTCTACTCTGAATATATAGTACATCTTATGGTGAGAAAGCTCAACTCCTTGAGAGGTCCACCTCTCCCTATAATTATCCTGAAACAAAAAATATTTCGTATCCACTACTTGCATAAAAAAGCTTATCTTGTATGGGTTTATATATTTTACATAACCACAAACGCAACCGAAGGACTGGGGCTGGCGTAGAAGGCTTACCGTGTGAGTTGCACTGTAATGTGAATCAAATCTTTGAGTTCCATGTCCAATCATTTATGTAAACCTAAAACAGGCAGTAAATTTGTAAGGATAAATAAACTAAATGTCAATAATTATGATCCAAATGCATATTAACGTAAAGGAATGCCATTGTAAAAACAAAAGCTAACATGTTCCTTAATTCACTCTTCCGAAGAGTTGAATAAGGAGATGTAATTCCTACAAGCGAATACTCAAATAAATTTTCATTCAACTCTTCGGAAACCGTTCTGACATTTACTCCAACCAAGTTCACCCTACTTCAAAGAGCCCACCACTCATCACAGACCCGTCTCTTTTTTACACTTAACGTGGGTCAATCCTCCAATATTCATAGGCAACACGCTTTTCATATGTAGGCAATGAATCACGCAAAATCCAATATGTACTCTTTTAACCACTAAAAACCTTACCAAATGTAAACCAAATATCGTATGGTTGCAGAAAAAGGATTGGCTTGTAGTTATTGGTAAATGCTGATCCAAAAGCACAAGCGAGAGACTCAAACTTTGACAACTACCTAAGTAAAACATATTTTAAAAATCAATTTGGCTTAGATTCTTTAAAATAAAAGTGCAACTGTCATGCTGCATCATCTCACAAAAAAACACGATGTCGCTTTGGCGTGATCATCACATCAGAATTTAGGTGATTGTATCATCAGCATAGTCTACCCTTAATCCTCCTCTGACATTGACTATTTTACTCATCAAAACATAGACAAAAATCAAACCACCCGTAACTTCCTAGTTGTCAAGTAAACTATAAATCCTAAAAGAATCATTATATAACCTTGCTCACTGACTGACTCCAATGATGGTCTCCTCAGGAAAGTAACTTGGTCCGTTTCCATTCACTGCATGAGCACCGTCATACTGGAGGACTCTAAGCTTTCCTTCCTACAACCACAGGCAAAAGATTACCACTTAACTAATATAAGCTAAAGCATACATCATTGGTCACCCCAGCAAAACCATACCTTTGTTCCATAAACTAGTCCTCCCCCAGCAAAAGGATGAAAGCATGCCACATTGACCTCGTCTTCTGCACTAGGAAGCACCCTAACAAGTTCCATATCTGACACCCTGTATACCTGAAAATAAAGCAAATTCATAGACATGAAATTCAGACCAAAACCATTTCAAAACAATAAGAGAACAGACAATATGAATGACAACAATTAGTGCCAGCCCATAGATTAAGCATAACTAATTGAACAGTTGTCTAGACAACAGTTTAAGCATATAGATGTCATGATCCAAAACCAGCAAATGCACTTCATACTAAAGATTATACAGATTACAAAGGGCTTGTACATGTGAGAGCAATTCACATTGGAAAAATTTAAATTGAGAGCTTTTTACCTCTAGCACTGTGTATATAGGTAATGTTGTTTCTCCATCAATGACAATACTTTTAAGAAGAGAACCATGGCGTCGACCATAGGCAAGTAGTATGTGCTCAGATGTAGGAGAGAACTACACACCAAACAGCAGTTGCACAAAAGTTATTATAAGAATAAATTTAAAAACATGTATCATTCAAAAGGGGGCACATATCTCTAATAAGGCAGCGTGGAGAGAGAAGAAACAATTTATAAAACATGAATATCAAAATAGTGGTACAGTTGCGTGCAGAAAAGGAAAGATAGTGTAATAAGAGAATATTGATCACATCTCAGAATATCCTTCAGGATCTGATTTTCATCATCTCAGACTGATTACCATATTTTCTGATATCATTATTTGTTTCCTAGTTATTTATTTGTTAGGAATATGATTAGAGAAAATAAGGGTTAAAGCTCTAGGTTTCATGAACACATCAATACGTTGTAAATATATCACAATTAATTTCAATTTGTGCTTCATTCTCTTCTTTATATCTTCCTCCCTTTACACCTAAACCTCACAATTTCAACAAAGAAAATTATGAATGGGAAAGCACTCTGTTCAGAGTTAATAAAGGGTGGTCCAAAAAAAGTGTCAAGTTGTCAAAAAGATTGCCCTACCAATAGTCAATTTGGAAGAAAAACAAATCCTCAACGGACTAATTTCAATATATGAAAACTGAGAGACCAAAGCAATACAAGTTGTTCAGGGACCAAATTGTGCGTATGTGTGTTAGTTGCATAAAACGTAGGGCACACATACTAACATAAAGATAAAGTAATGAACCTGAATTGATGTCAGACAATGAGCTGCTCTAATTGCCCGTGATGCAAGCACCAACCCAAATCTGTTCAACATAAATAAACAAAAAAAAAACAACTGATTATGTGAATGATTTCAATTGGAAGCAATAGATGAAGTAAACAAGCCTTACGTTGCCTCCTCAAGGGAATATATCCGCAACTCATACATAACTTGGTGTGCTGAGATTGGATGTCGGGTTGGTGATGTTGCAACACCTGGCTCTTGGTGTACTGGAGTTTGTAAGCCTGGATCAGCCTCTATATGAGGAAGCATACATGCAACACAGGCGGCCAAAAATCTACCACATGGTGAAAAATGAGCACCCATTTCGCTGCAAAAGGAAAATATACAACTTTGTGAGTTGAAAATAAAAATATAAGCACAGTTAAATGTAGGATACAATTTGAATTCAATCTGAGGTAAGAATGCCAAATGAACATATTTATGACTAAATTAAGTATAACACCATTACTATTAAGTGACAAATAGTGAGTTCATAATCATTCACCACGAAAAATGAAAAAAGAAGTTATCAATTCACATTATGCACACAAACTAAATTCACATTATGCACCATTTCAACAAGGAGATATAATAACATCATAAGGTACCTGCAAAGGACAGCATGTGGTATGTTTAGACGACATCTGTCGGCATTAAGTGGGACACAAGGATTTTTTATGTCATGTGACCACACTCTTAACTTCACAGTGCAGGGCAACTCTGCCGCTGCTGCAGCAGCCACTGATGTGGCGGCAAGTTCTGATTGAATTCGATTCATGATTGTTTGGATATCGGATCCATCATGTGAATTATTAATAGAAGTAGCAAGATTGCCTGATTCAGATACAGGTTGACGGGATTGAGAAAAATGATTCCGTAAACCTGATCTCGTTGAAGAACCTGGTATGCTGATGCTGCCAGTTATTGCTGAAGATGGCATTGCTGCATCATTATTAGAACTGGAAAGATTAGATGGCATTGTGGAAGAACCAATCTGTTGGGCTAGAATGTCACGGCTAGCACCCATGTGAGGAAGCATTGAAGGAACACCAACTTGGCTTTGACCCATTAACCATCCTTGCAGAAAAGGCAACTCCCATGCACTTGGATCTCTTGAACTAGAAGGAAAAAACTGGTTAAATTGACCCAACTCAGAGGGAACCCCACGGTTGGCAGTTTGCCTAGACAGTCCATGTAGCACACCATTAAAAGAATAGGTATTAGTAGAGTTTCCATGTTGGCTTCCTTCAGCAGGTCTGGTTTCATCAGTCTCCATACCATCCATTGTGAGATTACTGAGGCCAATTCCCATTCCATTAGAGAAAGAAGTATGGGTGGGATATTCTGTACCAGTTTGAGAACTAGTGGGCCTCTCAGAGAATGTATCCATGGGAGACACAGTGGCCTCATATTGCTCTGTTGCACTTGTATCTGCTTGTAACTGTACCATGGCAGAAGACTCAATTTGCATGCTACCTGAGCCCACATCATGACTAGAATGCTGTAGTTCTGTTCTTGACTCGTCAAGAGTATATGAGGGCATGAAAAAGAAAGGTAATGACACATAAGGTAGTTCGGTGGACAAACTAATATGTTCTGTAGGCTGAATATTTGTGACAAAAACAGCAGGCGGAGGATATTGTAAATAGCCAAGAGATGTTGCCTCTGTCATTGAGGAATCTGAAGAGTCAAGATCATTGACCTGCGTATCAATACAAAGTATGTTAACCAAAAGGAAAATCCAAAAAGTAGTATTCTGAATAGCATGGACATACACAACCAAAATCGTTCACCTCCGCAGTTAAAAGATATGGTGCGGCATGTGGGTGAAAATGCACAGCCCGAAGTGAGCGCTTTGTCTTCAACACAAATATAGGAGAGGATGCTTCACCTTTTTTGTTGTGGTGCCATATGTACAACTGAGACAGTGTTTCACAAAGTGGTGTAAAAAAACAGACTCCAAAATGTGAGATCAAAACACAACAGTTCATCTAAGATATAAAAACATGGGAGAAAAAGTAGTACCTTGTGGCCAGATGCAACAGCAATTATTTCACCTTTGGCATGAAAAGCAATAGATGCAATGGGGCGGTCTGTGAGAAAAAAACATTCACTGAATTCATGAGAGAGAAACCAATATACAAAAGAAAGGAACAAAGAACATATTTAGTAACAGTTAAAGAATAATTTAGAAAGGTAAGAGAGATTGTCAATGAGTAAACATACAGAAATGATGAGATATTATGCACTCTGATGTGTTGGCATCCCATAAACGAACTTCTTGATCCAAGCTCCCACTCGCAAGTATATGTGGATGCAATGGATGGAACCTAACCTGTACCATTAACATAAAGTTCAAATTTTGGGTATGATTAGCACATAGTTAAAAACAACTGCGGGTGCAGGGTGCATCATGAAACACAAGAATATTTCCAACAGGAGAGAGGGAGGATTACAATAGTTACACCTGGTTGGGTTACACGAGGTACAATTTTAGACAAAAGGACCTAATGTATTGGAAATGACACTTGCACCATTTATTGGCAAATAAACTGGAGTGGAATCACCAGTCTCGTATTCCTTTTTCTAATTAAAACTTGCAAATTGGAAATGAGATACACATAATTGATTATAGAAATTGTTAAAACCCTAATACCAGTTAATGATATTTTCAACCAACTCTGTGCGGCAAAAGTTCACATATTATTAAGCTTCAAGCAATGGTTATGGGTCTTGGCGAATGGATTCAGGAGGAAAGGAAGGATTTTGTGGCACAAACCAAAGTGGTAAATGGTAAAAAGGGAATAAACGGTACATGTACAACTTCCGCTGTACCCGTTGATTTTGGGAGGCATTTTTGAGACGTGTGTTTATGAAAAGGATAAAGTATTTGAGAAATAAAGACAATTATATACATTGTTGTCTACGGTGTCAACTATTTTATGTTCAAATAATTGAACAATAATAAATACTTTCTTTATGTAGTAGTATCCTACATGCCCTGTTTTGCACAATGTTGATACGACAGAATTTTCTTCCCCGGATGCAACTTCCCTTGTCTCTCAATTAGAACTTACCCACTCAAGTACAAATAACAGTTCATCCTTCCACCCACCCACACCTAAAGACTCGTTGCACACAAATATTTTCGTAACAAATAAATAGCTACATAAATTGAATGGTGGGATATCCACCTAATTGACTACCAACGAGAATTTTATCATTAAATTGTCACTTCAGAGAAAAGTACATTTCATCAAACTTCATGCAAAAAAGATTCCTTCCATAAACCACAATCATTACCAAAAGATACTACAAAAGAAAGATTAAACAAAAACACAGGAAATGAAGGCAAATGGCAAGTAGACATATTTGAAACTTACCACCCAAGGAGTTCTCCTATGGCCAACTAACACCTTTAGGCAACTTCCAGTTTCACAATCAATTATCTTCACTGTATGGTCACCGCTGTGCATGGCACATAACAAGATCAGATTCAAACATAAAAGTTCTTAGACTAAAACTAGTAAAGAGGTGATCAGCCCGTTAAAACTTACTGTGTAGAGGCAAGAACCTTCCCATCGGAACTAAATGCTGCTGCAATAGTAGACCGAGGAGGAGGCAATAAGGGACAATACTTAGCTGACAAATGCCGCAATGACTCAGCCTCAACCCTGATAATCATTGTCAGAGATGTTAGCCCCCAAAATAGACTATTCTTGAAAAAAAAATTCACATTCTCAAGAGGCTTATTTTTTGCCAATACAACTTATGGACTAAAGTAGTGTAAATACCATGAGAGGAGACCGCGTCTTGCATCTCTCACAACCTCATTCTTGGGACGAGAATAAGGACTAGACTTTGACTTAGAAGCTTCAACCCAGTGCCATTTGGCCACATATTTGGTCCGGGGTGAGATTTCTCTCCTTGCGAGCAAATTGAATACATTGCTACCACTGGCCAAATTCAACACATCAGGTAAGCGAAATATTTTACAGTAAAACATGTAACTTCAAATTCAACTTAAAAGAAGGAAAGTGCATTTCTGTAATTCGGCCTCAGTTGACGAACACAAACTTCAAAATCCAAGTATTGACAAACGTATGGATTCTCAGCTTATAGTAGCATGATAGATCATCATGGTAAGCTCACGCACAGTCTAAACATGTCCAATATTCAAGGTCAGAAACTACAAAATTTCGACAAGAAACTCCCATTCTCCATGATCATCCATTAAAATCATGCTCAAACTCTCCAACAAGTACCGAACCACCAGGCATCTATAATCAACAAAAACCCAACCACTATGGCCATATTGATCATAACCTCACAACACCACGATCTCATCTCAAAACCTAGCTGACTCCACACGACTCAAACAGACCTCTAGACAAAACAAAACAAAACTCAACTCTGGACAGTTTCCAAGCCAGCAACCGCGAATTGATGTTAACCAACACCTAAAACCACTCTACAGCAGAACAGGATCCAACCTAAAAACCATGCAGCAGCCCTAGAAATCGAGCCTCGGGAACATCAATCACATGAATAAAGCTCAATTCCAGCTGCCTCCAACATATAACAACACTATTATTTCACTATCCTAATCAGAAAGCAACCCGAACAAGCCGCCACAATAACAGGCCAAAGGAACAAAACCGAATTAGGCGTAATTGAAAACTCCAGCAAAATCAGAAAAAGAAACAATCCGATACTGACTTCCGGTCGCGGATTCGGCGAGAAATTGAAAGAAAGATTGCGAAGGGGCGTAAGATTAAAATGAATTTCCATTAGAAAAAGGAATCGACGGAAAGAAAATGGACCTGCTGTTGGAATTGTGCGAAGAGGAAGAAGCATGATCGCGCGAACGAGAAAATCCCGTCATTTTGGGGGAGGAGGCGAAATTGGGAGAAGAGAAGAGAGGATCGAATCTGAGAGGAGTTATAGGGAAGAGAAGAGATTCATGGTTTCGAACGAAGACAGAGACAGAGACAACCACACACTACCCTCTTCTTCTTTTTTTCTTCTTCTTCTTCTTCTTCTCTCTCTTTCTCTTGAAAGCCTTTATTTCAGAGCCTCCGTCTTTGTTTCATTTCGAAGACAGACCTAACCCAACCAGACCACGCTAAAAGGAATTCCCATCTTTTGGGGCTTCCCCTACAATTTCCAACACTTTTCGGGGAGGAAACTCTGATTAATGGAAGTACGTGGGTTTTGTTTTTTTCTGCCCTTCCATGCCATCAGATCTCCCCACCTACACCGTTGGATCTCAGACCCGTAGGGATTTGTGAAACCAACTTAGGTTTAGGACCAAAATGAAGACTGTGATAGGAAGGACAAAGAAAGAATATGAAATTTATGAAAGATGGATAAACATTATTAATTAAGTCATTAATAATGTATTATCCAATCAACTCTTTTTCAAGTGTCATATTCTTTAGATTGTTTATTTCTATTTCTATTTTCTTCTTTGAAATTTAATATTAAAACAATTAAATTAATATCTAATGCACATTTTATTGAAGTAAGGTATGTTATGAGAATTGTTGATTGACTAGTTAGGATAACACATTCATGTTTGGTCATGTTTTAATTATTTTTCTTACCTTCTAAAGTTTTAGTTTTTTTATTTATTTAATTATTTATTATTGTGAGCTGCTAAAGAATATAGAAATGTGTAGAATAATTTATAACAAAAATAGTTTTAAAAATGAGAATATTTTATTCTAGATTTACAGAAATTGAATATTTCTTAAGCTGTGTTTTTCATAATCTTAAAATATTTCATAACGGGAACTATGGAATTAAGGATAATTTTGGGTACAGTAGTTATAGTTATTGATTAATGTGTGGAGAAAATAGAAAATATAAAAAAAAATGATGATATAGAATATGTAAAAGATAGGTAAATTTTAATTTTTAAGTCGTTGAAAATATCTATTCAATCTTAGCGTAAGTATTTCATACATAAAACTTTGTTTTGATTTAATTAGGCTTCCATAGTAAATGTGGTATATACTTTAAATGGTAATGAGTCAGTATTTTTTATATTTAGACTTATAATTTATTAATTTTTATTTAATTAATTTTAATATTTGTTAAATAAAGTTAATTTGGTTTAATTATTTGAAAGTAACACTTGCGCAAATATAATTTATTTTCTATCCGGAAACTTTTATTTTACTTTTGTTTATTTTTTTTTCTATTTTCCCCTATCTCTTACCATCTTTCATGAGACATATTTAATGACTTTTTTTTCTAAGAAAAGTGATTGTAACTTTAATTAATTTTCAAATGGTTAACTTAAATTTTAGAAAAATAAAATAAAAAAACATTTAAAAATTAAATAAAGTTAACCAAAGTTAAGTTTTTTTTTTTCGAAAAAAAAAAGTCAAAAACGGATTCAATAACTTTTTTTTAGAAAAATAACGAAATTTTAATAAATCTTGTTTAATTTTTAACTGGTTTCTTTTATACATCTTTTTTTTTTTTAAACATTGAAGTTGGTCATTTAACATATAAAGAGTTACTTAAGTTATAGTGATTTTTCTAGAAAATAAAAAAGTCACAAAATCTGTTTTTCACCTCTCACCATCTTTCCCCACCTTCTTCTACTAAATGTAGTTAAGAAAATGAAATTAAAATTCCAAATTATCACCAGCTGTAATTAAAAAAACAAAATTAAAATTCAAAAGTTTGATAATAATAGTTTCAAATAACATTAACATAAATTTAATATAAAAGATATTAATTTTATTTAACAAAATTAAAACTAAATTATATCAAAACTTTTTTCTTTATTTTAAAATTAAACTTGTCACTAATACTTTAACCCCCAAAAATACACTTCTGAACTCATATTTGTGAGCTTCAACTGCAAAATTAGATGATGAACAACATATGTACATAAAAGGATAACCTTTTCTAGACATTTAGTTATTCCATATTTAAAATATTTTATGATGAATCCGTTTTCCATTTTCTTATAAATAATAATTTATTTTCATTTCTTACAAAATTGACTTGTAATTTCTAGAATTTTAAGATAGAGAAGAATTAGATCTTACACATTCAGCTATGACATTGTCTATCCAAATAAAATTTGGTTATTCGTTTATGAACTTTAATAAAATATTATATATTTTGTTCTGAACATATTATTATTTAAGTATATTGTTGTTTAATGTTCAAATATCATGTTAGGATCTAAGGAAAAAGAAAAGATAATATTTTTTAATTAAAAGTAACATAAAAAACATGTTATAAACGAAAAGTAAAAGTTATCAAAGAAATACATTGCTACAAAGTTACTACTAGTGCACGATATTAGAAATGAAACAAATTAAAAATTATTAGTGAAAAGTATAATAAGCTAGGTTATTTTAAAACTGTTTTTAGAAGTGTCAAACTACACGATTAAGAAAAACCACTACTTTAGGTTATACGTTGTTTATAATGTGAGGTCTTTTTTTTTATGGTATGATTCAAATTTTAAGAGTTTTTTTAACAAATTTATTCTTTTTTTTTTCTCCAAAAAACAATATTTTAATAATTGAATGTATCATTAATTGTCAATGTTGATTTTTATCATTAATTTTCATTGTGATCTATTCCATAATATTTCTTTTATTAACCTTAAGACATTTAGTCCTTTATATTTAATGTTTTATCCGTTCCTCTTATAAAAAACACTTCTCAATAATAAAAATAATCAAGTTAACGTTGACTATGAGAATAATGGAGCAATTCTAAGGACATTTCTCTTAATGTACAGAAGCAATAATCAAAGTTTGATCATGATGTAGTTCTTATAGGACTTGCATATCTATCAACTTAATGAAGAATTTGAAATTAAAGAACTAACCAATATTATATGAAATTGTGTTCATCAAAGCTAAATACTATAAAAAGAAAGAAAAGTGTAAAATAAAAAATAATTAAATGTATTTTTAGTCTTTAAATTTTGTTACCAAATTAAAATTTGTTTTTGTTTTAAATTTTAATACAATTTCATCCTTAAACTTTGAAAAAGACAAATATAATTTTCTTAACTCAATTCTTTAAATTTTTTGAATTTATTAAATATTGTTTTAGGCTGACATTTGAATTGTTTACAGGTCTTATATGTTCCAAGTCCAAATATCAACTTGAAACATTGTTTAACACAAAAAAAAACTAATAATATTGGATTAAAATGACTATATTAATTTATTTTTAAAGTTTATAGATCAAAATGAATCAAAGTTTGGAATAAAAACAAATTTTAATTTTGCGTCCAAGTTTAGAAACTACAAAGTTAACCCAATTAAAAAACAATGGACAAAGACTAACTTGTACCTTAAAAAACTAAAAGGATAAGTGAAGGTTGATTGACCGAAACTCTCCAAGATAAAAACATGGGAAAAGAGTATAAAACTCTCAAAAGACACCCATGACAATGTATTATTTTTATGTGTTTTGTAAAAAAGTGAAATCCTTCATTTAAAAAGTCAAGGAAAAGGTTTAAGAAGTTTATATAAAGTAGATTAAAGCAAGTAAAACAAACTTACCTAATGAATAAGGAGAGAAAAATTGCAACTCCCTCATTAACAAAGTGAATCACCTATGTAGTTATGTCTTTAACTACTTCATCCATAATATATAACACCCTGAAAACTACTAAAGCCTTACAGAATATTCTCCAAACATATATAAGGAATTTATACATTTTATTAAAATATTGTGCTTCATAAAGTCTTCCTCAAGTTCATTTAGTCTTTATCCATTTTATCTTCCTTTAGAAACCTTTTTTATTTTGTCCTCCTTTAATTATTGTAGGAAACTTTTTTGCATTATCTTATTTTCTTGAAAAACTTTATTTCCATCCATAACTCAAAGAAATATGCAAAGCTAAGTCATGAAGAAAATAAAGATGTTAGTTAAACCATTTATAAAAAAAGAATTAAAGAGTTAGTGTGGGATTATGATGGATCATAATGTTTAGGTACAAAACGACATAAAGGTTTAAATTTATTTGTGAAATTGTTAAGGAATTATTTGTGAGCTTTATTAAGGACTAGTAGGTGGTAGATTGGTAAAATGCTCATAAAAATCTTTTGAGATGCTTATTCTTTAGAAAAACAACCCTAAAATATGCTATAAATCAATTTCTTTAATAGAGTACACATATAAGTTATTGTGTTGTGAAACAAACAATGCAAGGTAATATTAAAGGTCATGCGAGAGAACCAAACAACTTTCATTAGGTAAACAAATTTTGATGGAATGCTCACAACAAATAAAGTAATTGATGAAGTAAGAAGAAAAGGGAGAAGATTATACATTTTAAAGTTGATTTTGAGAAATAGTATGATTTTAATCAAAGACAACAAATAGTATTTATTTGTTACTTTCTTGTCTCAAAAGATCAACCTCTTTTTTCACCTTGTTCATTTATGTTTCATTACAAGTAGAAAGATAAACTTAGTGTCATTATAGTTTTTAAACTAGAAAGCACTACATTAAAAAAAATTATCAACCTAACTCATAGATTAGCATTTCCTCTTGAAAATAACTAATTTAACAACTCGAACACACTAAATCTTCACGATTACTCATACATTATCAAGCATAACTCAACATAATCATAAACATAATTGGTGGCATATAAAGAAACTATTTAGTAACATATAAACCATTTTTAATAAAAAAGAGTTTTGCAATGTTATAACAATCACATAAACCTACTACTTTCTTAAAAATATAAATACCATGTCACATTCAATACTACATTATTCAATGCATTCTCCCATCTTTACTCTTTACACACTATAAGGATTATCAGCTTAAGCATGTCTTTAATTAACTCATAAATTCTTTAAGAATCATTATACAACATCAAATACATTCCATCTTTCAAAAACCAATAATAATTTCACTATAACATCACCAAGGTCACACTCATTCATCACTTTTCTTATAGGTTAGTTTTTCTTTAATCCTTTCCTACAATGTTAACATTTCTTTCACATTTAATTTCTCTATTTCAAGAGTTTCCCAATGTCATATTTAAATTAAGCACGTTTACTCAAATTTTCATAACCTTCTCTATTCATAAAATATAATACTACTACACTATTCATCAAACTCACTCTTCTCACAAATATTCTCAACTTTACAAAAACAAGCAGTCACACCATTTGTAACACAATTTTTGAATTCAACTATAAAACATTAAAAAATTTAAAAAGTGTAGCTTCTCTTACCTTAACCGGTACACCTAGCATTGTTCTTCTCCAACACAACTCCACAGTTTACGATTATTCTAGGTACACAATAAAAATAGGATCAATGATCAAGACATGATTTTAAAACCATAGCTAGATGAAGTTTCATCTAGAAACATACAAATTACATGCAATATAGAAAAAAAAAGTTGGGTATATAAAGAAAACAGATTTTCACACACACACACACAAATATGTATGTGTGCATTTGATTCATGTGTGTTCTCTTTTATATTCTTAAATTTGGTATGTTGAGAATAGTTGTTGTAATATCATACATCAAATGGGCACATATATGTATGTAGGTATTGTGTGCAATTGAAGTGTGTGCGTTTTCTTTGATATCCTTAAATTTGGGATGTTGAGAATAGTTGTTGTATACAATATGTATCAAATGAGTTTGACAGAAGATAAAATAATAGAAAAAGAAATGTTTATACACTACTAAAGTTTTAATATTGGTAAAGAGAAATCCAGCAAAGGATATTAATATAAAAAGATTATCAAGATTGAGGAATTTTTTTGTTTCTCCTTTTTGTTCTAGATTGAAGTTAAGGGAGTTAGGTCATTCTTCTAAGAAGCACTTAAACGTAACTTATTTAAAGGAGTGGAAGTTGGTTTTCAAAGTGAAGATTCTTTTAGATCCAATATTTACTTTGCTAATGATACTTCAATTAAGGAGGTATGGTTAATGAAAAATCTTACAATCTTAAAATTCATTTTGGTGGGATAGTTTTATTGTATGGTTCCTAACCTCATTTTATTGTGAAGTGTTAATACATGTTATTTTGATGGGCAACACTCTTAGGGATAACAATTTGTAAAATTCATAATTCACATATTCAATATACATTCTTTTAATATTTATTTCTAATCAACTTTTTATAAGACTAACAAAATTAAAAAAGATTTTAAATATATTAGACTTACTTTTGATGACATGCCCTTATTATCTCGTTACGATCATCAATAAAAAAACAAATCATTTTGTTTTAAAGATAGATGATAAAACAAGACTTTAAACATAAGAGTAAATTATATAAAAATGTAAATTAATCTTTTTATCGTTACTAGACTAAAATGCATGGTAATGCTTTAACAATTAAAAAATATCATAATTAAAAGAATCAAACATTTCTTTCATACAAAAGAATAAAAAATTAATAAGACTAAATGAGAAATGTTCAGATATTTTATAATGAAGTCATATTTAATAATTTGTCAATAATTTTATTATTATTGTTTGATCGGTGATTTTTCTTATTTTGTTTGGAACAATAAAAATACAACATACTAAGCAACTTGAAGGAAAAATTAAAACAAAACCAATCAAGACATGCAAGTCCATATCCATCATATTTGAACTTAACTGAAATTAGCAACAAACATAAAAATTTCAAATTAACTATAAAATAAAATCAATTTATAATAAAATTAAATTTAAAGTATATCTCTTAATATATATTGAATTTTCTATAAACAGACATCATGTTTAATTGCATTTATTTATTATTTCATCGTCTTTTAAGAAAATGATTACTTACTATAAAATATATATATTACTGTGCATTCACCTGGTTTGGAGGCCGCAAAGTGCTGAATGCAGATGTGATGATCATAATGTGCTGAGCAGGGACCTACAGCACATGTTTCCCATTCTGCTACTGATTAATATACATATTATTGGGGAAGAAAAAGGAATATGCTGCTACCATTTCAAATCATACAGTTAAAACAGTAATGGTAAATCCTAAGTTTAACCCATCAGTTTCAGCACACAATGTGACAAATTTAAAAGTTTAATAGATGTCTATAGTCTTCTATAAAAGCCAAATATATATTTGGAAGAGATTGGTAGTAAAAACAAATTATCTCTCCTTCAAATTGGTAAATCCTCCAGCCATTCAATGGAGTCTTCTTTTACCAGTAATAGTGTTAGGTTATGGACATCTGGACCAATCCCAAAAGAATTTGCAAATCTTTTAATATTTTCTGTGAAAACACTGCCACCTTACTGTAAGTAAATGTGAGTTTGCTGACACTTTTTTCTCGTTAGTAATGGTAGCTAAAACACAAGTTGACATTTCCCAAGAAGCAATTAATAATGGATGAATGTTATAAAACTAAAATATTACACCAGCTGATACCTTCCATGTGATGGCTCTGCAATCATATGAAGAGGCTAGGTACTCCCCCATTATTTGAAGATTCAATCCAGTCAATCTGCAAGGATTCATTTGAGAAAGATGATTTATGGGAGAGATAATAGATATATTAAGAAGATTTAATAATAAATTGTGTGTGTGTTTTTTAAGGAATTTAAAGATAATCGAAGATGAATTTGAAAATGAAATTGATGAAAGTTTTTGTAAAATTTCACTAGTGATAGCTTAAAAAAGTGTTTTAATAAATAAAAATTAAAGATTATTAAATTGTTTTTAATAATAATACTAATATAGAATAATATTTATAAATAACATATTTTTGATAAAAATAATTTTAAATAATAGACTAAAAAAGTTAAATAATTAATACAATTTTTACTTGCTTAAAGCTAACGTGTTTAGACAAACATTTAGACAATAAAATATATAACCTGAACAAAAAAAATATTTAGCAAAAATAATATTTTTATCACTTAACTTTAACAAAAGCAACAAAATGTTTTAAATTAAAAGATGTAATACAATCATATGCATTATACAAAATAACATAATTTATTAAAGTCATTTTGGCATTGTCTCCAACTTCACTCTCTCGTCACATGCTTTGGTGGGTACATCTATCTTTTCCAATCACTCCATATTAGAAAACCAACAAAGTCATGTTCATTATACTGAGATGATAAATAATGGAATCAGATATAAAAACATTGAAATCGATTACATTATATCATGGAATCAGTTAGGAGTTCCTATAATTGATTACTCTTTCATCTTCAACCTCCTCATCTATAACCTCCAACTTGCGGACCATGAAAAACACCTCTAAACTCCATAAGCCACCAATGTGAATGGATTACAGTTTCATTTTATTTATTGTCATTAGTATTATTAAAATCATGGAATCAATTCCCTTTTTATTCGAATCATTTCTCCTTGAATCCCTTCAAATGTCATCACATCACAGAGGATTGAAAAAACCAACAATATCATCGAATATGAATTCATCTCACAATCCGTTCATGTAAATTCACCTAAATAATAAATTAATTCTAAGTCTTAATGTTTAAGGATACAATATCACATGTTAGAAAAGATTAGTTGTCATGAAAAAACTTTCACCCAACTCAATCTCCTAGAAAATAAATCCATATTAGGAATCAAATGATCAGAAAAACAGTACCTTATATATCATTTTCAAGTAGATTGATGACCCGAATAGCATACGTAATTGATTTGATTATACACATAACAGATCCGGTTCCCAATTTGATTATGTGAATGAACCTATAACAGATCCGGTTCCCAATTTTACCGGTCGGATCAACATTGCTTTCATTTATCTCATGGCCGAAAAGAAAAAACATGTAGAATTCTAAAAGTTAATATTTTAATCAACCAAAGAAATTAAAATTCTTACATTTGTTCTTATATCTATCGCTTGCAGTGGTGTTCTTCCCACTAAGATGATGGAATTTTAGTTTAAAAGTCTTAACTATCAAAATTCTAAAAATCTATTTACTTTATTATAACAAGAAAGAGATGTGTTTGAGTAATATTCTACAATCCTGTTCATAGGCAAACAACATATGATGACATCCCCAAGCATTAACTGTTACAACACTAAAATGACTATAAAATTCAGTTCCTCACAAGTTAATAAGCATTAACTGATCCAATACTAGTCTACCTTTCAAGAGCTAATATATAATAACATCAAATGAAAACATTAGATGGTCATAGAACCAATTTAAAAGGAATTACTGTCAACTATCAGGGAATTCTGTTAGGTCTTCTTCACAAGAAATCTAGAGAACCTAAGAAAGTACCAGATCGATGTAAATATAGCAGAAAATAAAATATTCATGAAATTATTTTGGTCCAGAAGTACAGAAAAAAATCACTTCTTTTTCTTAAGTTGTTTAACATTTTTGGCATTGGCTTGTTCTCTGGGCTTGCGCTTCCTGGTGAGAGCAAACTCTCCAAACTTGTGACCTACTTTTCCCTCAGTGATCTTACAACGGATAGTGGTTTTCCCATTGTAAATCTTGACAGTAGTATCAACAAATTCTGGCAAGATAGTTGATCTTCGTGACCAAATGGTCTTGTTCGACAAAAGACTTGGGTTCTTCTTCATCTTGTACAAGAATGCATCAATGAAGGCCGGTTTGCGTGATACTACAGGAGGTGGGGCTGGCTTCTTAGCGACAGCAGTAGCTGCATCACCAACAATTCCAAGAAACTGCTTGTTCAGAACCCTGAGCATCATCGTGGGCCTCATTCTTCCTGATCAGACGCAAACAATAACGTTAAACTTCAGAAAATCAAACCAATTTGAGGTCATTTACAGATATACTAAAGCAAATGGAATGCAATTTTTGCTTCAATTTGGTTTTATTCATTAAATATAATCATCAATAGGAGAGGATCGAGGTAGTTTGTTTATCCCCGAAACTCTTTCTTTACCACCATAAAGAATAGTAAAGAGTCAAATCCGTCCTTGAATGATGCGATGAAGGTTATATTAATTCATGAATGATAGAAATTATAGTTAAAGGTTATTGAATGTGTATTTCACAGGTTAAGTCAGACTTCATATCACAATCTAACTTGACTAATAGAACATATATTGAGGGATTAAGTGGACAACTAATACTAGCATGTTCTGTTCCCTGCTGGCGCACTCTTCAAAGCAATTAAACATGAAAGCAATTAAGAGTTGCTTCAAAACCAATGTACATTTGAATACTTATAAGTTTGTAACATTAAATCAAGTACGTTAAGTTATGAGTTATTAATGCATATTTGGGGAACATATATGTAAACTTCATCATTCAATATTAAAACTTGACTTTTAACTTTATTGGGATACAAAAAGAAGGCTCCCGAGTCCTGACATAGTAACATTTAGATACTCTTGTACGACATCGACAACTAAGCAAACTGTGTGAAGGATGGTAGAAAGGAGAGATGGAAAGTAGCTAACAAGGGAGACAAATTGTACAATTTAAATCAAACAAAAATTAAAAGATAAATTGTTAAATAGGGATTCTACAAATTTAATAATTAAAATATAACTACATGGAGGGAAAACATGGCACTAGCATTCCAATCTTCGGCAGCTTGAAATATTTAAACTTAATTTAGCAAATAGAATTTGAAAGACAAAGCTAAAATCATAAGCATATCCATGGCAACCTTGATTCCTAAAACTGACCTGGAACAATGCTCATATCAGCATGGAAAGCCCCTGCAACATACTCATGGACTACAATCCCCCATTCTATACATGCCAATTCATATATTGGTACATCAAAATCTATATCAGACCATAATGACAGGGGACTGCAGTGAGTAAGTTGCCCATCTTGGTTAAAAAGATTGACATGGAACAAGCCTCAAGCATAGCCCTACAGCAACTACCCCCCCATCTATATATATAACCAAAATTTACAGCAATAAACAAACCACGGAAACAGAGCACCCAAGATGGAAGCAATAAACAAAGTTAAGACTACAAAACAATCCATTACAAGGACAAACAAATTGGGCTAACAAAGCTCCAAATCTCTATTTGAATTCTCAAACATGTAATCTATGTTGTAATAAGATTAGTGATACGCAAAGAAACACAATGAGATCCCAAATTAGGTCACCAAAGCACATATCTATCAAAAGGGGGTCACAATACAATGAAAGCCGCGTCACAAATTTGTACAAATTGCCTTCAGAATTTAAAAACCACCTCATTAGAGATTGCTTTGGAAACTACTTTAAACTGTTAGTCCTAAGAACACTAAGCAAAATAAATGAAAAGAATTAGGACCTGATTAGAGAAGGAGAAGCGCTAATAAGCAGCGTATGCGGGAGAAGCCGCCGTAAAGGTTGCCGGCGGGAAGAATCACAACCACGGGCCTCTTTAGGGTTCGGAATGACGCACGGTTTTCACTAAGTTATACAAAACAGGGACATAGGAACATAGTAAAGTGAACTGAGTAAGCTAAATCACGTCTTGCTTACAGCATTTAGTTAAAAGATACTATATATCACACGAAAAAAATGTAATTGAAAATTATAGAAATAAAAATTTTAAATATAGTTCAAGTCATTTTTATGTTTATTAGATTTGTTTGAAAAAAATAATGAAATGATGGCAGAAAAATCAGAGACGTTTTCTAAGTGAATATAATATTATTATAAATGAACTGTTATATTTATTATTCCGTTGCATCATATACGTTTTCTTTTCTTCTTTACTCTTACTGGCCAAAGGAAAATTATATCAAACTATAATTTTCATTTACAAAAAATAAATGTTTTACACTTCAATAAAACAAAGAGATACTCATAGATGAAATAACAACACTTCTTACAAAATTATCTTATGAAATTATGATGAAATTAAATATACATTTCAAATATTTAAAACTAATTATAGTCAATTATTATTGTTACATTGACTACAAATGTACTAATATATTTTCCTGCATTATGCAAATGTTTTTTTTGAATATGTTTTATATAATAATTTTTTTTATTTATAAAATTATATGCTATAAATAATTGAAATTCGTTTATTATGAATAAAACATGACAAATGAAAAGTACAAATTAATAATTTTGTATTTTAAGTGAAATTGGTAATTATAATTAGTTTTTCTCATAAGATAAATATTGTTCATATTGAAATGGCTAATATGTAAATATGGAATATATGTATATATAATATTATGTTATGTTTAGTATCTATAGAATTTTTGGCCATTTTTTATTAACTATAAATTCATTTTACGTTAGTATAATACTGCCTGGCATTAGTATTTATTTGTGAATACTTTTGTGTGTAATACTGTATTTATTATTTTTATTAAACAATACTTCTACAATTTATATTTATGTCTGACTTTAACGAATTATTTTACGAGCTTATAGTGATTATAATATTATTTTCTTATTATTAAAACTAAAATTTAAATGATAAAAAAAAGTAAATAGTTAGCTAGAATCTGATTGACAGTTTTAAAAACTTGAATTAATATATAGCAAGGTTTGTAGTATGACATGATAAATTTAATTTAATGTATTTAAACGTTTTATATTTGGAAGTTACGGTACACACAATTTCTATTATTTTATTATAAATATTCATGCTTTGTAGATACTGGATGAAGTTTTTTTCTGTCTTTATTCATTAAAGTTTTATTTCAAAATTCTTGATTTTGAACGAAATCCACTACCATTTTCCTAAGAGTAAATCTTAACTCCCATCAGTTTCAGCACAAGATCTGTCTGACAAATTGTGGGTAAACTAGGACTTTATAAATGGGAAATGTATGCCCAAAATTCCAAAATTCTTGCATGGGTAAACTAGGACTTTACAAACTCATGCTCTGTAACCTGAACAGACTTTGCGTGGGGAAGAAAAGAATATAAAAGCAAAACTAGTATACGAATACGCTACACTAAACTGGAAATTTAAATATCCAACCTGCTCATCTAATCTACTCAACTTGGCCTTCGTTTTTTTGGAAGCTGGGTCCCCATATACGAATCGTATAATCATCACTGGCAGATGCCAGCATTTGTGGTATTTTCGGGTTCCAGCTCACACAGTTCACAGTCATGGAATGTCCGGATAGAACCTCTATAGGCGTCGGATTCCGACGGTTCCAAATGTATACCTGTATTAAACAAAATTTGAAGGTGATTTAACCGAATGTTTACTAACAAAAAACAATAACAATGCCTTGCAAAACAGATTAGTGGTTTATAGGGAATGTCTATATAAACCCACAAGAACAGGGGATTACCTGTGAATTTTCACTACCACTGGCGATAAAAGTGTTGTTTAATCCACCAAAGCATGACCTTATCACATACTTGTGTTGCTCGTGGCCATTAAACCTGGATGGCTTATCCCATTTCCCATCCACATCCCACATATGAATCTCCTGACTGTTTAGATTGACAATGAAGAACTTACTATCTCCTGAGACTGAAAGGGATGTGATTGGGTGCTCCTCTGAAATAACTCGCTCTGCATTTGTTCCCATATGCAGAATACGAATTTCTTTATCCATAAAGACGCTGATAAGATACTCACCGTCTGGAGTAACGGCAAGATCTACAACCTTGGGCATCCTCATTCCTCTCCATGATTTGATCACGTTTCCATCACAATCCCACATGCAGACTCCCTTTTCAGGGTCGGAACTGCCACACGCAAACTGTTTTGAGTTGGGAAACCAGGCGCAAGAGCTGACAACAAAGCCTTGATTGCCAAATGTGCGCTTGCATGTACCTGTTTCAACATCCCACAGCTTCAAAACTTCTGTGTTCCCACATGTTAGTAACTTGGTGTCATCAGGACTCCATGCTACAAAAGATACAGCATGTTGGTGACCATTAAGTGTGTGTTTCAGTGTCAATATCCCATCCTCCAGCACCTGACAGAAGTTTTTAGAACATTTGAAATGTTTGAACGTGTCAGAGTTGTACTTTATTTGTGCTCTCGAGCTAGACACATGTTCCAGTATTGATTAATTTATTGATTAATTGATTTCCAGACAATTAGAGTGCTATCTTAGTTTACAAAAAGTTGACCTCTATCAAGCTTAGTAATCAATAATTGATTATTCTAATTAATCAACATAAATATAATTAATTATATTCTAAGATGAATGTTAATATTCTAAGAAACTTCACAGCTTTAATGCCAATGAATTTGTCCTTGCTAGGCAATCTGTATTCCGTTAAGAGAAATAAACCTAGATTCTTTATAACCATGAAACTATGACCTACTTATTCACGGAGAAAAGAACCACAATAGTGTAACGTACATCCTACAAGTATTGTCCATTGGTCAACTGTAATCATAGTCAAATGTTTAAATGAAGTTGAAACCGGATAATTTTGAGGGCAGTATTACCCCACTTGCATAATTTCACAGTTAACTAACATATATAAACTGATCTTATAGTACGATTCTGGTATTTAAGATGTAGAACAGAGACCTAAAATGAAAATTTTCAGATAGGATAGAAAATGTATATTGGTCAGAGATCTCAAACACAATACGAACAGCTAAATCTCCAAATTCTGATATTTGCCCATTCATCTCTTAAAATAATTGTCATACACCAAAAAATGAGCAATAAGGATGGGCTTCATACCAGTAAAGTAGCCATGTTAGTTAGGGCTTTCTATTAGTCTCACTCCCCTCCTCTTTCCAGCCAACTTGTTAGTATAAATAAGATCTTAACTGGCCTATTCCATTCTCGTTTATATTCTCTATCTGAACAAACCCAATTTAAGTTTCCTTCTCATTAATTTTCCATAATTACAGCTGTAAATGGAAAAGGTCAAACAAATTTATAAAAATCCCCACCATTTAAATGAAGGTTGCAAATATTTTTCCTTGGCGTGGGAAATGACAGCCTTGTTTTTTCAATAGAATAAAAGCTTGACATATGATGAAGAAAGAAATATAAAATTTTGGATTAAGACATCATCCAAGGTAGAGAGAATAAAAAGGCGCGTCTGCACAATAAATCCCTCAAATCCCCGTCTATTTTTATTTATCTTATGAATAACATATCTGAAGATGCAACGTTCTCAGGGATTGATCATTTTGCAGTCTGCATGACTCTATGCTTCTAGCAACAGCATATTAAACTTATATAGAAAATGCTACAGGAAAAAAACAAATTATGTGGTCCTACAATCAAGATTATTTGTTACATTCAACAAGATAATGGTAATGTCACTCTTAGGTTTCCACCCTAATGTTAGTAGTGTAAGGTTAACTCAGAATGGACATTTGGATCAATCCCACTGATGTTCACTTCTCCAAAAAGAATTTGCAAATCTTCTTCCATTAACATTTTCTGACCTACCAGTAACCACCACATCAAGACCACAAACCCTCAAATGTAACAGTGATTTATACACGGACCAAAGATACAGGACATTGCAGCCAATATGGGGATAAAAAGAGCATTGGAAGATTATTAGTGCTTTATTCCTTTTATCTGACATCGTGATATTCCCTTCAAAATCATCCAATTTCTACACATCCATGAGATCCTGAGTTTTACAGACACAAGCACTAGTATGTAGTTGTTTCCTGATTTGCAGTTTTCACAACACTGATGACCATGGCCGGCCTTGTCCAATTGAAGAAAAAAAACACTTAAAATATATATTTCAAAATTTGAAGTTATACCTCTAATCCAGATTGCAAAAATCAACAAAAACACTCTACAATAATTCTATTGATTATTCATTTCTAGCTATCCTATAATAATGACGACTGAGACATTTATGGAGCCTTATAACAAACTTCCAGTAACCAGAACTAAGAAATATATGAGCTGGACAAGAATGTAAAAAAATCCATTTCAGTGGTGACAGCATCCATCTTTTCATCCTTCTAAATTAGATTCTAACAAGGTCCTGACATCCATTTATTTCCTATTCATGTTAGCACCTGTTCTAGCTCAAAGTTGTGAGTACCTTAAGATAGAGCAGCACCAATCAAAAACAAGAAACATATTCTCTCTTCTTTAAATAAACTCCAAAGTCCTGTCATGATGATGAACTCTACGTATCCTTTCCTTCTATAGTCTATCCCTTCCTTTTGTCCTAAGCTCCAAAGCACTAACCTATCAAGCTCAATAGATGAATCACACATATTTCCAACCATTTAAATAATATTATAAATAAATATATTCTTTTCCACTCAATCTAAATGATATTTAGGGAGGGTTTGCCATGAAATGAACCTAAATTACAGTGAATATAAATAGAGGTGAGTTTGCTGACACTTGTTTTCTCGAAGATATTGGGAGCTAAAACAAATTGGCATTTCCAAAGAAGCAATTAATATTCGATGAATCTTATAAAGCTAAAAGAAATACTTCATCAGATTACAACAGCACGATACCTTCCATATGATGGCTGTGCAATCATTGGATGAAGAGGCCAGGTACTCCCCATTATTCGAAAATTGAACAAACCAAACTTCATTTTTGTGTCCAGTCAATATCTGCAGCAATAGAAAGAAAAAATTGTTATTGAATATGTAATGCATGCAATAGCACATGTTAGAAAAGATTAATTTGGAACTTATGTTCATGATTCAAAATCTGATTTATCTTCTTTTGCCATGCAAAAGCTGCTACCCTACTCAATCTCTTGCCATATACCCCCCCCCCCACCCCAAAAAAAAAAAAACTTCAAATTAGGGATCAGATAATCAGGAAAACATAGTCTTATCATACCAGTCCTAGATAAATCAAAAAACCGTTACCAGTATCATGACTGCCTAATATGTATAAAAATCTTAGATGGGGAGAATATAAAATCTGAAAGTGAAATGTATTCTAATTATTTGATATAAGACAGCTGCTATTTTATATACGAGGTGTAATACTCTAGAAGAGTCTGCAGTGAGCTATACGATGTGCCGAGTCAGAACAGTTACAACAGAAATTAAAAAACCTAACTAAATGAGAGAACAGAACAGTGATAGGTGTGGAGACTATATATCTAACAATGTAGATATATAAAAGAAAATGCCATCAAAACTATGGTGCAAGAAAAAGGGTGGCTTCGAGTGAGCATAGTATAAGCATTTTTCCTTCCCTTTTAAAATATATAACTGAAACTCGTAAGGGGAGCTGGCTTGACCAGCTACATAGTATCCATCCTTTCCTTTGTATAATAGTTTTACCTTTTGCATAATTTCTAAAGGGGAAGTCCAAAAGATAATCTAAGCCCAAAACTGACCATAAAGGCAAAAAAAATAAAGATTCTTAAAAGTCCATACCCAACAGATGATGTAAATAGAACACTTGCACACGTCACACACACACATATGTCAATTTCAACAACACGGACTCTTGATTTAGATCAGTAAGCAGCGCAACATACCCTGAAAGGACTTCAAAAGAAGCCCATTACATCATCTTCCAGAATTTTTTTTCTTAAATAGAGGAACTGCTACAAATGACAGTAGACAAGATGAATAACTGAATAGGACATATAAATCAATCTAGACGCCAAACTCAATGCTGTAACAACTCACCTGAGTCGTTCTAGTAGGAATCTGATCCCTGCTGCAGCGATGATCCTCATAAAGCGATATCTGATTCGAAGAACTATGATACATACACGAATCGACCCAGGCCGTAACAGTAGATTCTACCAAGCGCTCCAGCCTTGCTTCAGGCACTGATATGGGAGGAGGCAACAAACTTTCCAAATCTGCTAGCAACTTTCTTCTCAGATCATGTACAACAACATCGTTTTCATCAACAACAGCTAACTCCCTATCCTTAAATGAGAGCATGCACATAGCCAGACTGTGAACTTTGCACCTGTCCACATCCAAGGCAGAAACCTGTTTCCTTAACACCGCCAAAGCTAGCTCATCTTCCCCGCAATTCAAATACTCCCTAACACACTGCCTGGAAACAAGAAACAAGGCAGATTCCCTTGTTTCTCCCAACACATCCTTTATCGAATTAAGATACTCAATGCTATCGTCCCAATTCCCATTCAATATAAATGATTCAAGCAACTTAAGCTCATTGGACTTGTAAGAAATGCCAGATTCTAATTCCAAACACGCCGCAGAGCTACTGTATCCTAATGAATATAGACACTGAATTATGATCCTCACAAATTCATGCCTTCTAATCAACCCTTCGGTACCGAGTACCTCGCAAGGATTCTCCATACACGAATAAGATGCATGAATAAAACCGAACCGAACAAATCCAAACGCAAACAATTTGGTGAAAAAAATTAGAAGAATTGAGAAAGAGAAACCCAAAGAGTAAACCCTAGATGCCAAACGAGTGACACTTGGAAGGAATTAAACAGTTGTAAACTAGAAGCAACGCAAAAGAGTGTGTAACTAGAAGTGTCTACAATATAGCGAAAAGAATTAAGATCCAAGTTAAGAATAGGATCAAAAGTAGTACAACTTCAAACCCAAATTAGAATGAAACAAAGAGATGTGAACGCGTGGTTCTCTCTTATCAGTAAGTGATAAGTGACGTCTGCCAGGGTTTGGATTGGATTCATTACTTTGTATTTTAATTTATTTTTATTAACTTAATAACTCTAATATATTTTGGACTTTGTTCACATACACAATATTATTTATATATTATTTTTTTTGTAAAAAAAATATTTTTATAATATGAATTAAATGAATATAAATAAATATATGTCAGTTCTTATTACTCTTAATCAAATTCTAACACCAAAAGTTCCAATGGGTCATTAAAGAAACTCATTTTACATTACTTTAGCCTTAACTCAAACTGATTATATCTCCATGAATCTAATACTCTTGCAATAAGTGGCATGTGAAAGTGTGGTAAAGGTAACATTTGGTGATTTGACTATGGAAGATTCATAATCTCTTATGATAAAGGTGAATGTTCATCATGTGTGTTCTTAAGGCACAAGGTGTGAAAATAGTAGGATGTCTTAGAAGGTGGCATCATAAAGGATTTTATTATGTCTCAATCACCATATAGATAACAAAGAATAAGACATTGAACAGTGGTTGTAGGATTCAGAAAACAGAAACAAATGAAAAAGATGTGTTTCAATAAAGTGGATATATGATATACAACATATGTGTACCATGTACCACCTAAAGTGATAGTTACACTAGAACCTTAGTCCAAAATTAATACAAAGTATCTCAAACTTAAGTTGAGATTATTATTACAACAGACATGAAGTAAGATTGTTTACATTTTAAATGAATTTATCAACAAATACTTATAAGAGAAAAAAATATAAAATAAAATAATATTCATTTTTGTACAAAACTAATTGATTTTCAAACAATAAATTTTATATATTTATTTATTTTAATAGTATAAAAATCAAAGTATAAGACAATTTAAATATGATTTAAGTTTAAATAGGTTTAAAACATTTAAATATTTATTTTATTTTTTATTTTTAATACACTTCGTTTTAAAATAAACAATATTAACTATATATATATATATATATATATATATATATATATATATATATATATATATATATATACGAGGTCTGAAAACAAAATAATTTTTTTTATTCTTGAAAATATGAAATTTAGATAAACATATGATACATAAACAAAATTATTTAATAAAAAAAATACTTGTACTAAAATCAAACACAAACTAATTGGTCAAAAAGTGTTAGTCTATATATAAGTTGATTTTGTTTTTATTTTGATATAGTTTTACCTATAAAATGTATATTTCCATTTTGATTAAATTTATTTCAATAGTTTTACTTTATTATTCTAAAAATTAAAAATGTAACAAATTTTCTATCAATTAATTTAACCACCTAACTCAAATCAATTAAAATCAATTCCCTAAATTAGGATTTCTCAGAAACAAGAAGAGAAACTTTTATCTAAATGCATTCTGTTGGATTGGGCTTGAAATTCATTTTATCTTTCAATTACTGTAATATCATCAACCAGGTTAATTAACATCAACATAGCATAACATATCAATGTCAGTATTGCCTGTCCACAGTATAGAATGAAAACGAGTCTTAATTTAAAACTTATTTTTACAACAGATATTTTAAAAGAAAATAATATCATTATAAATATAATATCGTGTACTATAAAATGTTATACACTTAATTAAATTGTTTTATTAGTAAAATAAAAATTCTACTATGGTTTAAGAAAATGAAATGCATCAAATATTGGGATAACTAAAAACATAAGTCTAATTTCTCTTCCAAATGCATTAGGTCTGATTAGAATGCACATACATCTTTAAACCAATCTGAATGGAACAGGTCGGATCATTCTCATCCTCACTTTCTTTGTTATATATTTATAAAGCATTCAAACTCTATAGTACAGCACAGGTTATATCAAACTAAGTAATAAGAGTTTATAAATAATTTCATAGCTTTATTTTCTAAAATAACTTATAGGTTAATTTTTTTACCTAATTTTATCAAGTTTTGAAAACTATTTTTAATATGTTTCTTTATTATAAACAAGGGATGGATATAATTATTTGTTACCTCACGTGCTACCTTATTCTTCTCTCCAGTTTTCTGTATTATCCTTATATTGTTTTTATTTTTTTAAATAATGGTCTCAAGACAAAATAAAATAAAATTAAAATTAACCTAGGTACATGAGTGTGCATAATTTTTAATTAGCACATTTCTCAAAAGTAATTTCTTCAAAAAAATCTAAAAGAGCCTGCTTTATGAATCTTGAAGTCCAAATCATGTTATCTTTTATCAATAATTTGTTATTATATAAAATTTTATTAAAATAACTAAATAATTATAAAGTATGAGAAAATCATGAAAAAATTCACAAAAACATAATATATTTATTATAAAAAATATATAAATAATTACATATAGTCAAAGCATTAATTTATCTATTAAAATTGTTTTCTCAAATATATAAAAGTTCACTCTTGATAATAACTTATATAATGCTTGGCATTCAAGGTGTGAGCTTGTCCAATCTAATTCAGATTGTAAGAAAAAATAAATTATACTTTTTCAGTGTGCCCAGCTAAAATATTGATGTTAGAATTTGATTTTCGAATTTGATGACTTACATAATAAAAATATTGATGATTCAATAATTTACTAAAAAGATTATATTTCATAGTATGAAAATGGTTTATACAGGTGCATGTGTATGGGAATGATGTTTAAAATTTCAATCAGAATATTACTTGCAACTTTGATGCACTCAGCATGATTGACAGGACAACAAAATTCATAAGCAATCTGTGAAATACCCATGATTCACTCTAGTTCACGTTTCTAAAAAAATAAAATAAAATAAAAAATCCTTAGATGTAATGAAATAAGTGAAATATGACTTACAAATCACTTTATAGCTTTCTACATTTTACTTAAGTTTAGATTAAAACCATTAACTTTCCAAGAGTTAAAATAAAAATGTTTGGTTAATCAAATATATGAGATGATAACTCATGAAGAATTAAAAGTGTTTTTCTTTTCTTTAAATATTTTTTTTCTATAAATATTCTTAGATAAACACCATTCTTTTTATAATTGTGTATGATTGTTCTGGTAATGTCGATGATACTTTTAATTCCATAATTCTCTTAGTTATAGTATTATGTGGATTGTTGTTAATTAATTTTTATTTTATGTGATAACGTTGACTCCGTTACTAAAAAAGTATTTCAATAATATTTAAGTAAGTATTAGATTTCGATAAATATAATAAGTGTAAATAGTTTAAAAATATTAAATGTTTTATTTATATATCTTATTTATAATACTGTTTGGGTTTTTTTTTTATCTTTTGAAGGTTTAATCATAAATCAATTGTACTCAAACTTATTTTAGTACGGTAATTCATGATCTGTCTTTGTAATTATGGTAACATATTTATCAATATGCATTATCAATCTTTAACAATATTTGTCTTTGAATTAATTGATTTAATAAATAAATTAAAATTTAATATTTGTTTTGGTCCTAATTTTGATAGGTGTACTCAAATTGGTTTAACCTTTTTTTTTAGATGTTTACTGTTGTTTCATATTTTGTAAAAACAGTTTAAGTTGATCATTTTTCTTATGGCATTAAAAACACTATTAGCATACTTGTTCTTGTCAAAAGTGAATGAGTTGTCTAGTTATTAATTGTGTGGCACGCTAAGGTCAATTGACTTGGTAATGTGTGTGGAAATCTTAAAAGTTAAAGTAATTGGGTAAAAGGTAAGGGTTATGGTTCGTGCAAAGCGTCGTCATGACGCCATTAGCACCACCACAAGTTCATCTTCTTGTGCAATCAAACATCCATACCCACCACGCCATCAACCTCCGTGTGTGAACATTGCACCATCTTCGTTCCAAATTGTAGAACCATCATCCATCTTCACTTCAGCAGCCATGGCAACCTGCACAAAATCAGAAATGCATCAAACCCCAAATCACACCTCGCCTCTACTGCAACCACGCTCGTTCAATCGCAACGGTGCCTGCAGAAAAATCTCAAACCAGAATCGCGATTCACCCCTTCAAACCCTAATCGTGACTTCCTTCTCCCCCGATTCAAAACCTGCGTTAGAAATCATAAAAGACCAGAAACCAAATCGCCAAATTTGAACCTTCACGACCAACATTCAAAAGCCCTAACCTAAATCGCACCACAATGGTGAGTTCATCTCCTCCATCACCTTCGCGAACCGCAAGCAATTCTTCTGCATCTTCATTTTCTCCACGAACTCAGAAAACCCAGATCGCGTTCTCGCGAACCACCATGGCCAATAACATCTCCTTCTTTGCATCATCATCTTCTTCATCGTAGAAGAAATGTGACATTAATCTCCAAACATGCAAACAGATAAGGAACCACACCATAAAAATTCCCTTTAATCACGTCACCGCGAGCTCCTTCGTGCAATGGAAGAACCAGCAGCCGTCGTAGACGAGGGTTGAAAATCCTGGTTCGAGAAGTAGAGAAAGCATTTTTCGCACCATAAACACCATTATGCAATTGTGCGAAATCCTAGTTTGGGTGGAAAGGGGATTGCCACGTGACAATCCCTCATTGACTTAGCTTGTCACGAAATCACTAACTAGACAACTTATTCACTTTTGGCTAAGGTGACAATTACACCGTAAGCAAAAATGATCAACTTGAATCATTTTTCAAAATATGGCACACTGTGAACATTTGAAAGTAGGGTATGAACACTTTAAACACACCTACCAAAATTAGGGACCAAAATATCTACTAAACTATAAATTATAATTTTAATAAAATTGTTATTTTTTTTTGTCTTTTTATTGTCACACTTTACTTTATTTTATTATTTGATTGGTTATTTATTTGTGTAACCTAATTGTTTTGGTTCTAAGAATTTACATTTGAATAAATTTGAGCGTAAAAATAACAATAGTAATAGTAATTGTGATTGTGTGACAACAAATTTCAATAAGTATTATGTATAAAATTATTTGAATTAAATGTAATATTAATTTTTAACATTTTGTACATGTTACTTTTAACACACTAAAAAAATAAGCATTTTTAGTAGGGGTTAATTTTAACGTTTGCGGGGTTTTAATCCCCGGAAAATATAATTCATGTGGTTTTAAAAACTCCTGGAAAAAGCTGTGTCGGTATTAGTAAGGGTTTCCAGAAAACTGCCGGGATTAGCAGGGGTTTTACAAAAATCGTCGGGATTAGCAGGGGTTTTTCAAAAACTGTCAAGATTAACAGGAGTTTCTCAAAAACCGTCGGAAATGTATATAATTTTTTTTATTAATTGTGATAAAATTGATTTTAATAACAAAATAGACAATCAAATAATATAAACTAAAATTAAATATTATTATATAAAATAAATTATATTATTCAACATATTAACATGATTCATACAATTGTTCATGCATATTAATCATAAAGCATAAGTCTTGTATTTACAATCAAACTTCTCCATTCATTCTCAAGACAGATTTACAAAACCTAGTTGACTACAATACTCGGCCATTACATAACATCATTACAAGGTAATCATACAATACATATGTAGTTTAGCTCCACTACTTTTTTAAGACTTTCCACGACTTAATGTTTAAAATCCTCCAAAACGCGAAATCAAAGTTGTTCTTGCCCATAATTTCCTCCAAAGTAAAAAATACAACATATTAATAGTTGGAAGAATGAAAAAGTTACAAAATACAAAATTTAAAAGTACCAAAAGAACCAAAGAACTAAAATATACTCAAATTGAAGTCAAATGAAAAAGTATTAGAAGATATGATAATCTATAAAATGGAGAGAGCTTTACTAAAAGGAAGGGAAACTTTTAAAAAAATAAGGATAAAAAGAGGTGGTTGTTGTTCAATATTAATGTTGAAATATTAGAAAAAAAAATGATAAAACGTGAATTATTTAATGTTGAAATAGTCATACAATTCAATAACAAAACATGTATTAAAATAAGTTATCATTCTTGAGAGTAAACGTAAATCCCTAAAGAAGTTATCGTTATAAAAAATGTTACAAGTTAAACATTTAAATCGGATATTTTATAAGAAAAACATTAATTACAAATAATTTTTTTATTGACTATATCAAATTGGTCGATAATCATCGATAAAGCTCAACAATATATATAATTTCAGTTTGTTGAAAATAAAGTGACTTAGTTTCAACATCAAGAATGAGTGAATTAGTGAAGTTCAAAAATCAGAGTCTTTTTAAAATCTTTTTCGTAAAAGAGAGAACTTTCAAAAGTTTCTTGAATCGCAAGGAAAAAGATAATTCAAGTACAGTGGAAAATAATTAACTATGCAAAAAATAAAGTCGACTTGAAATGTAAAAGTGCAGGGATAGAAGATTCAAACACAGTTTTTATATTGGTTTGACCAAACTGCCTACATCTAGTGTCCTTCCTGTACCCTATAATGGTTAAGGATTTTACAACAAGATTTCTATAGAGACCTCCACGTCAAAATATAAAACACCTCTCTAACCCTATAACAAAAATATAGGCATATACACACAAAGAACAACAACAAGATATCCCCTCTCCTGTAGTCTTTAACCACTTTGAACAATCCTTAAAGTCCTAGAACGCAGCACGTCCTCTTCTTGTAATCACAACAGGGTAGCCATAATCTTCACAAGATTGAGAGAAGTAGTCGATCAAATTCCAAACACCTCTATGTGCAGTATGATCAATCTGTCTTTCAACACAAACACTTGCTCTTCAAACAACCACCAAAGAATGATCACCACAGTCTTCTTGATGAATGAGCAAGTCAAGTGATGACTCAAATCAAACCTTTAAAAGATCCATTGTGAATTCCATCAGCTGAAGTCTCCTCAATGAATCAAATAAAACTAAATCAGACTGTTACAACATGAAATATAAAACCACGAATAAGGGGACTGCAGGACACATGAAATAAAACCATGAATCAGCTGAACTCCACTACCATCCAATAAAACCCTTTATATTCTATGACTAGGCTTTTCGAAAACGACACTGTGGTTGCAGCAAGACCATCCACATGATGGCAGTCACATTAGCTAGACTTATCGATGTCATCCTCACCATTAACACACTCTCCCATGGAAGACTGAGATTATCTCAGCAGCAAATACATGATTGTTCATTTTCATGCTATGATTTATGCTCTATTGACAAAATTTAAATGCAACTCAGTTATTAAAAATAAAAAATAAAGGCACTTATATACAAATATTAACTAAAATATCTTAGATGAAATAAACAATTTGTTAGAGAAAAAACATGCAAAGCTATAAGGGCGAAACCAGCACACATTTTGGAACCAGAGAGATAGGGAGAGAAATCTAAATTGAATAATTCATCGATCTATTCTAAAGCACTCCACAACAGTAGTTCACAACTACAATTTTGGCTAAAAGAGATCCAGTAACATAACTATGAAGGCTATCTTCACAGTACCCCAAGTAATAATTATTAAACAAAAATAAAAAAGTTCGGCAGCAAAAATCAAAACTCAAACAGAAATAGAAAACCAATCCTAGAACTGAAAAAGGACTCACAGTTAGTAAAAAATGACCTAGAACCATGTAACAAAAATGCCAGATCTCCAAATTAAAACATTAGACTACGTTTTGCTTCTTAACTA
This sequence comes from Vigna reflexopilosa, assembly GCA_027742785.1. Classification (NCBI taxonomy): domain Eukaryota; kingdom Viridiplantae; phylum Streptophyta; class Magnoliopsida; order Fabales; family Fabaceae; genus Vigna; species Vigna reflexopilosa. Next base: position 8,680,081 of record CM050914.1, on the reverse strand, counting down.
TTTTTTTAGAAAAAAAAGTTATGTAACCCAAGCACACTTTTCAATCAGACAAGACTTCCTCCAACTGAACTGAAACACTACTTTCACCAAATGAAATAACGAAATGCAACATTCTCCCCTATTTTGATAACAGTAGGGAAAAAAAGGGAAAAAGAGTGTGGGAGTAGAAACCGATTGTAAAATAAATTAAAAAGAAGAAAAACCTTTTTCTATGCATACCTTGGTGAGAGACGAAAGGTTTAATCGGGAAAATCCACGGATTGAACACAAAGGTTGAAGTTGAAGACGAACACCTCACTCAGCCCAGGAAGAGGAAGACTAACACGAAGCCAAACGAGCTCAACCAACCATGAAGCTTGTGATGCAGCGAAATGAAGATTGTGGTTAGGGAGAAAATGAAGGCAGCAGAGAAACGAAACTTATGGTTTGAGAGAAATGAATGCAACGAGGAGGGATTAGGGTTTCAGAGAAAAAATTTAACGAATTAGATGCAAAAAGAATGAAGACACAAAAGAAAATAATTAGCAAATTAGTAAAGGATTACGAGAAAATTATTTTAAAAATAAAAAAATTCAAATGTTAAGGGCAAATTTTACTCTAAATCACCGAGAATTTTTAAAAAAATAAAGATAAAATAAAATAACCACGATTTTAGTAAAACATTATTAGAAATTTTCTGGATTTTAAAAACCGTCCAAAATAATCCTTCTTAAAAATTAGTTTTTTTAGTTACATAAAGTTAATTTAGTGTGAATTGATGAAAAAATATTATAAAATTTGAAGTATATTTTTCATACCATATTTAACTTATATTTTTTTATTTTCTTCTTATTATTATATATATAAATTAAAACAATAAAAAAAAATCAAATCAATTATTACAATCTAACATCAAAATCTATTAAAATATTACAATAAAATCAATTTAAAAACCTAACACTCTACTGAATATAGAAATAAATTCAGAACTCAATTAACACTATAGATTAAAAATAAATAAATATTTTACCTACAAATCAGACTCTTTGATGAACTTTTACTTGAATGACAACTTAATAAAAATTATATTATCGTTTAATTTTATTTAATAGGGTAATCTCATAGATAATTACTAAATTTGTTTTTCTCATAATCGATCAATCATGGAACCCTCAAACCAGATAGTATAAAGCTAACCAGATCCATCAGTGTAATTCTCATCTCATTTTTCATATGACATGTAAATTCATCATTCTTAATAGCCACATTGATATAAAATATTACACATTAAAAATATATTTATTATTCACTTAAAAAACTAAATAAGTTGTACTAACTATACTTAAAACTCAATTAAATTCACAATTTTAGTAAAGAGAACCATATAGTTAATTGAAATAATATAACTTAATGTTAAGTTGTTCATTTAATAAGCTTTATAAGAAACCAGGGCTTTCACAAATGAAATCACAGGATAAATCCATTAAAATTTAAACTTATATTTAATGGTATCTTTTTGTCTTAGTAATAATTATATATGAAATTTAATCATATAAGAAATCCTTTACATATCTAAAGTAACTTGGTTTTATTGTAATGCAACTAGTTGTAAAGTGGTTTTATATTCTGACAACATTTTACAAAAACATTTAGAACCTGGATTGAAAATTCAGTGGGTTACATATTAAATTTTTAAAGACTTACACATATTAAATTTATTTTATTGAAATAAAAAAAATTATAACATATTTTTTTATATTTATTTAAAAATATGACCACACAATAGTATTGATTTAATTACAATAAAGTGACTTATAAATGAGTTGCTATTGTAAGTTATAACATATACTGAACTATCCTGAACGGTAGAATATCATTAGATCTAATTTTATACTATAAATAATGAATTCTCATAAAATTTTCAAACTTAAAAAATATTCTCCACTCTTCAGGACTAGCTACGTTATAACGAGTGCCTGCTATCTAATTTGTTTATGACAAATTAAAAAACGAGAAGATCTAAACATAACTATTTGTAAATATTTAATTACAAAATTAATTTTAAATTATATGAAGATATTCACTTATTATATTCTTCTCATCTGTAATTATAAAAAAAGTTCATAATAAATAACCCTAATGTAGTTAATCCGCATCATGAAAATAAAGAAATCCCTCTAAGTATTAGTTTTGGATTTTGAAATAGAAGATTTCCCTTAATTTCCCTCGTGTTTAGAAAGAAGACACGTGTGAACAGTCATAGTCAGGAAAAGAAAAGAAACAGAAGAAAGGTTTCATAGCAAATGAAATCAGAAAAACAAGTAAATTTTTTTTTTTCATCAATTCACAAACATTAGCACGAGTAAGACACTCTTTCTTTTTGTAACATTAAGATTGTCACCACAAAGTTATCAAGACAACATTTTATAAACCCTACCAAATTTTTATTTTAAATTAAATGTAAAATAAATACAAAAGCAAGGTAATATATTATTGTTATTATATGGTATGCGACTAGGAGAGTCCCACCACGAAGAAATGTTCCCCAATGGCGCGTTTTGAGAAGAGGAATGGACATTTGAGTAGGGAATGAAACGAGTCTGGCAATGTCGTTTCGTTAATAAGCCTTTTGCTGAGGCACGCCAAAGAGAGTGTGTGAGTGAATGAATGATGAAGTTAGCACAACTCAAAAACTGAATGCATCATCACTCAGTGTATCACTGTCAACAACACTCCCACCAGCATTAAAAGCTCTCAACTCCCCCACCCCACTCTTCTTCCTCTTCCATTCTCCACTCACTTCCTTCTCTTCCGTTTCCAAATCTTCTCTCGAGATCTCTTCCTCTCTCTGACTTTCCGCATGCACACCGCTTTCCTCGGCTAGATCTTCCACCGCGTTTCATGGATCCGGAAACACACTCTCCTGCATTGCCTTCTCTCTCCTAGGGTTTTGCGTGTCACGTTTTGCGTTTTTTAAGCTATGCGTTCTCTCCCTCGTGGTTCGGCCTCCTGCTGCCGTATCTGTCATGACTGCTGTCGCCGCCCCTGCTGCAATCTCGCCTTTTGCTTCTCACTCTCTCACCTTCCTCTCTCCTCCTGATGATGCTCAACGCCGGTGTCGAATGTGGCTAGAGAGAATGCCGGTGTCGGTCGTCTTCCTGCTTGCTTTTCTTAACTTGCTTTCCTTTTCCCAAGGTACTTTGCTTTCACTTCCTTCCTCTTTCACTCTCTTAATTCATCTTCCTCCTTGCTTTTCTCAACTTGTTTTCCTCTTCCCAAGGTACTTTGCTTTCACTTCCTTCCTCTTTCACTTTCTTAATTTTTTACTGTAAGCCGCACCAGTTAAAATAGAAGTAAGTGTGGAGTGATGGAAGAACGACTTAAGTTAAGGAGTTTGTCTTATTTGGTTCTTTAGCTCTAATTCTGTGCTACTGTTACTTTTTTTTCTTCTTCTTTGCGTGTGCTTTGTTGACTAGATGTTGATGTTTTCTCTGGGCTGACTGGTAGTTAATATGTAGCAGTACCCTACCAGGTTCAATGTCACTAAACTTGAAACTGGATTTATACATTTTTGCTTGTTGTAGTATGGGGGTAACTGAATTCTTGAATGTTATAGTTTTTCTCTGCTGTGTTGTTTGAATTTTAGTTAGTTGTTTTATTGAGCTAAATTAGTTACTAATTTAGGCTTTGTTTCAATGCACTTTTACATAGGAGAAGAAAATAAGAAAATGAAGTAATTGAGCTTCTAACATTTGGAAAAGTGAAATCGGAGAGTTTCTATGAAAGTTAAGTGTATAAGCTAGAATTATTTTTCCTTCATTCTGTACATGTGACATATCATTGTTTCCTCTTAGCATCTCATATGTCGCTACAACCAGGACTTCACTTGTCAAACCTAATTCTTTAATGTAGCATTATGCTGGATTCTTCTTATTGGTCAGTGTATATTATTTTCATTCTTAGGCACATAGTTTAAAGAATGAATCGAGTAATCTAATCTCTTTTTATAACTATTTCTTTGTTACTAATCTCGGTATTATGTGTTCAGTCCCTGTTATTAATTGTTACAAAATGGTCATTTTTATGAATTGGTTCTTTTCTTGTATATTGCGAAGTATACTTGGGTATTGACTGAAGTCTTGAAGGAGAATACTGTAAAAAAATATTTCCCTTTTTGATTGTTAAGCTTCTGTCAGTATGAATCCGATGTGATATTTATGTGTGCTTATGCTCCAGTATATGTTGGATTGGATTGTATTGGTGGTACAAATGGTAAGAGAAAGAAAACTAATACTAATGTAACTGCAACCAGCAAAATCAATGGAAAACAACCTCTCATACCCAGATTCTGCAGGTCTCGTCATTTTGAGCCCCTCATTTAGCTAGAAAATCTTGTTTTCCTAGGAAGCATACTTCAAACTCACGATCTCACTTTCTGCTATTAATGAAAAAATTATCAGTCATAAATCAATTATTAGTGTTATGTATGACGTAATAGGTTCTTTGCATGCAGTGAAGTCGTTTTCTTTGAGTGTGTCATTTGCTTCATCAGAACAAGCTAAAATGTGGTTTGCTAAACCTTCTTTTGGACCTTCTTCTGCACCCATTCCATCTCCAAGTCATCAAGGTATATTATTTTATCAATAGCTTCTTGTTGTAAACATAAATTAGCTGTGTATAAGGGCTAATATTCTTTTATTTTAGGTCCTTACATGACTCCAAGACAGAGACATCATTATCATCACCGACACCATCACAGCATGAGACCTTATGTAGTGGCTCCACCCCCTTCAAAAGACCAAGGTAGCTTTTCAGTCATTCCCCCTTCCCGCTATACTTTAAGGGCAGAAATAGTTATATGGTAATATCCCCACCTCTGCAGTGGTGGCCTTCTCTTTTCCTTAAAAAGAGAAGCTGGTCAATTGCCAAACAGAATTCTGGGGAATCTCTAATTTTAAAGTATATTTTCTTAATAAAGGTTAAAGCAAAAAAGTAGATTGGAGGAGATTTTAAGAAGAGAAAAAAAAGTTTGGCAAAACACTACTACTTTATTTATAATATTTAATCAACTATTGTTCTTTACACTTTTGTAGTTATTATGTATATTTTTTTCTCTTTTCTGAACTCTTTATTTAGTGGAATAAGATGATCAACAGAAGTGATTCTTCATTATGTAGTAATCCAAATTCTATACTTATGTTGCTTTCTCAGTGTTTTTGGTGTATGTAAAGAATGTTAAGACTAGGGGTGACAAAGTCGGTTGAGCTGCCAGTCCTCTAATTTGTCGGGGAAGGTTTACATTTTGAACCTGTCACCCACTTTGACTGGTGGGCCAGAGGCAGGACGGGGTGTGGTAGGCTGTCCTGCCAGCCCCTTTTTGTATAAAAATTTAAATAAAAATAAAGTTTAAAGGATTAAACTTTTTTATATTTGTATTATTTGAAGGATATGAATATGCAATAATATTATAGTTTAAATTATAACTTACAAATGAAGTTCCAATTATTAATTATAATAGTAATTTAATATGTAAAGGATATAATCCTCTTAATTTATTCGATTAGAGACCTTAATTAACCAATTAAAAACATAGAAAATATTACATGATTAAGTGTGTTTTTCAATATATATATATATATATATATATATATATATATATATTTAAAAAATAAAAAAAACCAATTAAAGAAACTAATGGGCTGACCTGTTAGCCTGCCTAGTCATAGTGGGCCATCCTGCCCTGTCCCCTTTTTGAAGGGCTCCATTAGTAGGAGGGACTTAAACAGATTGCGTTGGTCCAGTTTGTCACTTAAAAATGATGTCTAGAACATAATATTTGGAAGGAAATTCTTACTGGATCAGTTCTCTTTCTTAGATAAACACATCTAACTTTCTGAAAATTTTATTTATTTTACAGTGTTTGCCTCTTGATTTTTTTGAAGCTTTCTGGGTGTCTCAAAATTACAGAATGGTTTAATGATTTAATTAATACCATAGGCCTAAATATTCGTTTTCTGTGCAAAGTCAAATTAGTGATTTCTGTTAAAATAAATCCTTTCACTTATTGATTGGATTTCAAAATTAACGTTTATTGTTTTTGGATTTCCCAATTAGTGTCTCATACTATATACTCATTTATACTGAAAACTTTGGCAGCTTGTGACCAAATCTGCACTGAACCACTTACATCAACTCCCTTTGGTTCACCTTGTGGTTGTGTATTTCCCATGAAGGTTCGACTTACACTGGATGTAGCACCTTATGCTGTTTTTCCAGTAATGACTGAGTTAGAGAATGAAATTGCGTTAGGCACGTATCTGGAGCAGAGTCAGGTGAAGATAATGGGTGCCACTGCTGACACTCAAAATCAGGGAAGAACTGTTGTTGATATTAATTTGGTTCCGCTGGGAGAGAAATTTGACAATACAACCGCAGCTTTGACATATGAGAGGTTTTGGCACAAGAAGGTTCCTCTAAATAGGAGCCTTTTTGGTGATTATGCTGTTGTGTACATTACTTATACAGGTAGTTGTGTTTCTCTTCATAACATTTTACTTTACTGGTATCTTGTTTCTGTTTGAGTCTAAAGCTGTTGGTATCAGGAATGCCATCTTCACCTCCATATGGATCTTTAGTTGGGAGTGGTCCCAGTCAAAGTGTTCAGGGCATTCTTCCGGTCAGTGCCAACTTTGTCGGCAGAAACCAGAAAATGAATGTCAGAACCATAATCATCATTGCTTTATCTTCCTTTGTACTCTTGCTGGTTTTAGTGGGAGCGTTTTCAATTATTTTGAAATGGAAGAAGAGTAGGAGACCATCGAATGCTGTTGGCCCAGCGTTCACATCATCTTTGAACAAGAGATCAGGTATACTTCTGAAAATATTTTCACATTTAAATATAATTTTATGATGTTTAAATTGGCAGATCATTTTGTTTGGTCATTAATCGTTTATTGTTTACAGAACTATGCCTTTTGCCTGAATAATTTTTCTCTGATTGATTGTGCCTGCTTTTTTAGTTTCTTTTTCTTATTTTCCATGCTACTCTTGTATGTGTAAACAATTATATTTGTTAAGCTCTATTTTGGGCAAGTAAATTTGTGATGGTTATACAATACTGAGTTTGCAGTGTGATGATCTCTTTTACTTGGAAGATATTTCTACTGTCACTTCTCATTGGTGTTTCATTTGTACTACGCATCAACTAGATTGATTTATGCGTTAACTTCTGTGTGCGTTGTAATTTTTTATATGAAAATTGGACAGCGGTAAATTACGTTTGTTATACCAAATTCATTCTATTATTGTTGTGTACAGAATCAATACTATGGATGAGATGTTCTCTACACTTGGTGGTTACTGATTGATATACATATCTGCTGTATTTACTTGTTCTTGTGTAATTTTTAGTAATTTTATTATTTTATTAGCTATATTTTTTTTTTGTTAGTTGTACCATAAAATTTAAGTATAGATGGGTTGATGCATCATGCACCGCAGGCTTGGGGTCTATGTTGTCAAGCAGCATTACTAGCTCAACATCAGTGTCACTTATGTCCACAATGGCTACTTCCATTCTCTCTGTTAAAACATTTTCACTTTCTGAGCTTGAGAAAGCAACAGATAAGTTTAATTCAAAGCGAATACTGGGCGAAGGAGGATTTGGACGTGTTTATAGTGGAACATTGGAAGATGGGGCTGAAGTTGCAGTTAAGCTTCTAACAAGAGATAATCAGAATGGAGACCGTGAATTTATTGCAGAGGTTGAGATGCTTAGCCGTTTGCATCACCGTAATCTAGTGAAACTGATTGGTATATGCATTGAGGGGCGCAGGCGTTGCTTGGTGTATGAACTTGTTCGCAATGGCAGTGTCGAGTCCCATCTGCATGGTAGAATTTTCATCAGCTCGTAACGCTCAGCCCATGTACTAGTTTTCTGTGTTATCTGTTAAATCATTTAAGTGCTTGTTAATGATCTTATAGGTGATGACAAGATAAAGGGGATGCTAGATTGGGAAGCACGGATGAAAATTGCCCTAGGAGCTGCAAGAGGATTGGCATATCTTCACGAGGATTCCAATCCCCGTGTAATTCATCGAGACTTTAAAGCTAGTAACGTGTTACTAGAAGATGACTTTACTCCCAAAGTTTCTGATTTTGGATTGGCAAGAGAAGCAACTGAAGGAAGTAATCATATTTCAACACGAGTGATGGGAACTTTTGGGTGAGTGTATAAACAGAGTTTGTCTACAGCATTTGATAAAGTACGGTCCTAAACATTTTTTAGTGCCAGATTGTAAAGTTCTTCAATGACTTCCAGTGTAAATATTGTTATAGCTAAGCACTAATTTTCTACGTACTTCATATTAACCATGCAGAGATTTATCTCCCCTTTAAATAATTCTTTCGCCTAATAAAATGGGGTTCAGTGTTTTTTTTTCGCTCATTGCAAATTCCAGACTTTAATTTGATGCCTTTTCTATGTTATGTGTTCATTTTTTTAGGTATGTTGCTCCCGAATATGCAATGACAGGGCACTTACTCGTCAAAAGTGATGTTTATAGTTATGGTGTTGTGCTGCTTGAACTTCTCACAGGCAGAAAGCCAGTGGATATGTCTCAACCTCAGGGACAGGAGAATCTTGTAACTTGGGCACGGCCAATGTTGACCAGTAGAGAAGGTCTAGAACAGCTGGTGGATCCATCTTTGGCTGGAAGTTACAACTTTGATGACATGGCAAAGGTTGCTGCAATCGCTTCAATGTGTGTTCACACAGAGGTTACACAGAGACCTTTTATGGGTGAAGTTGTACAGGCTCTAAAGTTAATATACAATGACACAGATGAGACTTGTGGAGATTGTTGTAGTCAGAAGGATTCCTCTGCTCAGGAGTCCGATTTTAGAGGTGACCTTGCCCCTTCTGATAGCAGTTGGTGGAATGCGGGAGGGTTAACCCCTCGATTAACTTATGGGCAAGCATCTTCCTTCATCACCATGGAATACAGTTCTGGTCCACTTGAAGAAATGGAAAACAGACCGTTTTCAACATCAAGCTTGATTGGAGATGAGATATCGTTATCAATTAGGCATGGGAATAGATCAGGCCCCTTAAGAACAGTCCGAAACAAACTTTCCTTACATAGATTTACAGGAAGTCGGAGTGAGCATGGAGGACCTTCTTCCAAGCGTAATTGGAATGATGGTTACTGGGTTTAAAGAGGCTTGGGGGGTTTTCCACTGTTTTTTAAATGTACAGTTTCTAAAGGGATCAGAACTAATGATTAAGTGACTGATTTAGTTTAGGGATCTCATATTTCTGCAGTTTTCATGTTATGGTTGGAGAGATACAGAGACGTTGACAAATTTTGAAATATTGATTCATTATACAAGGAGGAAGTGTAATTTAAACAGTGTTGTAAATGCCTTGAATTGTATCTCATTGTGTCTTTCCATTTCCGTTTCCATGTCTATCACAATTTCACAAAGGACGTTCCATGTAGTTAAAATGATACCTATTTAATTTTAATTCTTGTGTATCTCCAATGTTAGATGTTAGAGTTTATTTAATTTGAACTGGATTATCTCTAATATAAGATGCTATAATCTAATATAAGTTCTTAATTCTTTTATTTGGGTTCTCGTCTTATTTTCAGCGAGTTTCATTTTTTTATTTGGGTAGGAACTTCATTTTTATTTAACACCCTCCTTTTGATCTCTATCATTGCACATCAAATCATCCCCAATTCTGTTTCTTCCAGATATATAAGTTAATATATTAATCTCACTAATTATAACGTTGAATAAATAAGAAAATCTAAAAATTAATCTGTAAAGAATTTTTTATATGATTTTTAATTTCTAAGAAGGTTAAGTTTATCTTATGGAACAATTTTTTATATTATTTTACTTCTTTTAATAATATTCATGGAGAAACTTGTCTTCTAAATTCTTAGTCTCTTAAAATTTATCGTGCAGTTATCTTGCCTCTTAGTTTTTTTTGTAATTATTTATTGATATAGATTTTTTATGATAATTCTTATAAAATTAAATGAGTTATTATTTTTGAAATCCAAAATACTTATTTTTTTTCTTTTCAATTCTCGTTCTAAACTTAAACTACTCATATAGCAGTTAATTACAAAGTTTTAATTATAGCAGTTAACGTTTTAAAATATTATAACAATATATATACAAATTTAAGTCTATGATAGAAAGTTTAAGTTAACGCTTAAAAATATTATAATAAAATTTTCTTCTTCCTTAAAAATGCTAATATTAACATTTTGATACTGGAATAATTATAATTACGTGATATGTTGAATTACTTAAATCATCATTTGTCTTTTCTCCTTTTTAATTAGACAAATATCCCAGAGACATTAACTAAATAATTAGTAAGAGATTATTTCAATTTTTATTCATTAAAAAAACACAATGGGATATACAATCATATACCAAATACTGTTTTTAACAAAAACTTTTTTATTACGTGAATATAAAAAATTTGAGGCAACAATGACGGCAAATATTTTAAGGCAAAGTGATACTGACTTTGGACTGTAGAAAGTTGTCAATGAATGTGATATTCAGTTGGAGCCAACTAACAGTGCTTCTCAGACAAAAACCATGTCCCGTGCCGGTGAAAATACCGTTGTTGTGCGTCCTCTTTCTTTACGCTGCGCCTACCCTTTTCATTTCTTAAGCTGAAAAATGGAATCTTGGTTTGTAATCCTGCGTGTATGTGTGGGCAGGTGGGGTGTGGAGCGGTGTCGGTGGATTTCTTGGCTATTGTTGCTGCATATCCAAAACCAGATGAAAAAATCAGAACTACTTCCTTCAAGGTCTTTTCGGTTTTCTTTTCATCTCATCTTGTTATGATAATCAATACTCACCTCTTTCTTCTTTGGAGTTGAATATGTGCGTTGTTTTTGTGCAGGTTCAAGGAGGCGGCAATACAGGAAATGCCTTAACCTGTGCCTCTCGCTTAGGACTCAAACCAAGAATAATTTCCAAGGTTTTTACCTACAACACGTACACACAGAAAGTGGGAAATGTCCTTTTTTTTTTTTTTTTTTCATTTTTGTATTATGATGTTTCATTTCCATAAGGTTGCCGATGATACTCAAGGCAGGGAAGTATTACGTGAGCTAGAAGCTGATGGGGTAGATACATCCTTCATGGCTGTAATTTTCTCACACTTTCAATCTTCTCTTTTTCTTTTTTTTGCATTATAGTGGCCTAATATTGTTGGATTCGCTCAGTAATAACAAAAAAAATACAAGAACTAAATTATAGCGGAAAAGTTTCTGGACTAGGAGAACAAATATCAGCACACCACCGTACTCCTCGTAAGAGTATAGCATGTCTTTATATATAAAACTAGCAATAATAAACCCATTAAACAGTATACGGTCAAATTAAACTTAACACTGTTAGATTTTCTCTGAACAATATATCACACTTTCAATCTTTTTTTTTTTCTTTTATAGCATTGCAGTGGTCTAATATGATTGTGTCTTTGACTGTTTGGCTTTCACATGCGATTTTTTTAGTGTAGATAATTGATTGTTGAACATGTGTTAACCTTTTACTTCTTTTAGAGTTTTGACCATACTGTTCACTCAATAGTAAAGAATGTAATGAAAAGAAGGAGTATGTTTTTTGTTTATCGCTTGCTGTTAGATATTGTCTGCGTTGAATTTGCTATCATTGCCATAGCAGCCACTCTGTGATCCGAAAACTTCTTGCAGTTGCTATTTTCATCCATTCACGCAATCGGCATCTCAATCATTGGATGGGAGGTCGGACGACTAATATTTTAGCTCACAAAAAGAACTTAGCTTTTGAAATGTGAGCTGTGCGGTTTTCATCCACTAGTTAATATGGCTGACTGTGTGAATGTATGGAAAAGCTGACTGCACCAAATCTGATTCCTTCTGATCTGCTGCACCAATATAGCCTTTTTTGAAGCTTATTGCACTGAGCTACTATATGGAATTGACTGTGTCTCCGTGATCTTAAATTTTTAAACACTCTGATCAAAGTTTTCTGTTTAGCCCCTTTCTTTTTGTGTTTGTTTTTATATATAATTTTCATGTATATATTGTTGTTCACTTATTGCTGTCATTATTATTTTATCTATTTATAGTGCTTGTTCTTATGCACAGGTTTCTCTGGAGGGCACTTCACCATTTACGTATGTCATTGTGAACAACCAAACGTAATGATCGTTGACTTATCGTTCCTCTTACTTTTATTAACTCCCCCTTCCTAGAAGAAATTCTCATGAAATACAATAAATATGATGTCTATATTTTCATTTATATAAAAGTCACTTGACATGAGGTTCCTGCTCTGGTTGTTTCGTTATAGTTGTTTAGCCCCTTTTAGCTATATTTTCCTTTTCCTTTTCAGTATTGTGGTCGATGAATTTTTCTATAATACAGCTAGTTTTTTACTCTCTCCTGTGGGAAGTTTAATTCATAGTTAGTATCCCATGCATACAGGGTTTCATCATATTCACTGTCTCCATTGAGTAATATAATGAGCCAAATTTCAGAAGTAAAGGGAAATCGGTTAGGTGGAAGAGATTCTGGCAACAATCTCCTGCTTGGTATTGAGCATAAAAATAGTGGATACTGCAGTATAATTTAAACGAAAATGAAATGAGATAAACCTCCTAACCCATACTTCTCTATTTATTTCCCCTTTATTCGTCTGTTTATCAACTTGCATACCGAGACTGTTGTTTTACACAGCAGTCAGTGCATGCATGAGAAGGAAAAATAGGTTATCCTTAGCAAGGATAAAACATAATGGTTCATAATAGTAAGATCTTCAAGCAGTTGCTGATAATGAGAAATTATATTTGTAACTTGACTAATTTCTATTCTATTTTTTCAGTAAGTCCCGTACTTGTATTCATACCCCAGGATATCCACCAATGAAGCCAGTTGATCTTCCCAAGTCAAGTTTGTTAACTGCATTGAATGGGGCAAAAATTGTTTATTTTGATGGAAGATTGCATGAAACGGCTCTAGTTGTTGCACATGAGGTTATTACTTTTATAATTTATTTGATGCGTGTTGTGAAATCTATGTCTAATCATCACCATATTTAGAAGTTGAAGTTTCTAATCCCCCATTCTCTCGAAAATAAATAAAATAAAAGAAAGAAGGTGAAGCATGAAAAACTTTCTGTATTGAATTCAGTGAAAAAATCAACTTTGAACTTTTAATAATATATTATTAAAATGGTACCAATCATTATATCACTAATGGTTGAACATGATATTACAACAGCTTAAATGGTGGAAAAATTTATAAGGGTGAAAACGCTGCAAGGTTGTTTATAAGAAAGAACATGATTTTTGCAAGTCCATCGATTGATATAACATGCTTTGCTGTTTTTCAACTGTGTTGTATGTTGAAATATCCACTTACTGTCTCTTAGTTTGTTTTCTTCCGATAAAGGAGGTTCAGAGTGAAAGAGAGAATCATCTGATAGGAAATAAACAAATTCTCATATTTTCCAGTGCAGGCAGTTAAGAAGAATATACCTATCTTAATGGACGCAGAAAGGCTGAGAGAAGGGTTGGATGATATCCTGAAATTAGCAGATTATGTCGTGTGCGCTGCACAGTTTCCACAGGTATGTGCATTGTTTTCTCTGGAAGTGATATACTGTAAGAATGTGCAATATAGAGGTCTCCCATGAACCTTGTATTTGATGTTCAGAAATGAATTGATGTTAATACGCTGCCTATTCATTTTACTGGTCTATCAATAAATGTGTTTTTAGCTGAGTCAATTCGGTCTAAGCATCCCACGTCTTTGAGTTGTTCTAAAGTAGTTTTGTGTATTTTTTATATGGATATGTTCTTGCATATGCCATGTTTTCCTTAATTGTATTTTTCTTTTTGTGAAGATGAAGGGATATCGCCTTCTGATACCAAGGATAAATGCATGTTCCTTTTCTACTTGCTTTAACTAGTATAGTATTGGATAAATTTCTGTCCCTTACTTTTGCTGAAACCCTGTTTCATTTCCTCTTAAGCATCACTGTACACATCTGATGTACCTTTCTCTTATGACAGGCATGGACAGAGGCATCAACAGTTCCTAAAGCATTAGTTTGTATGCTTTTAAGGTTGTCCAACATCAAATTTGTGATTGTAACTTTGGGAAAAGATGGTTGTATAATGCTTGAGAGAAGTTTTAATGGTACATTCCCATTTCTTCCATTTTTTTTATTTTTTTTTAGTGTTAGGTTTTCGAGTGTGGAGGGTGTTGAAAAGGTTATCTTGAAGAAGCTGGTCTTATGCCAGCATTGGACAGAATTAGAATGTTTACATTGCATATTAAGTGTATGTTGTTTTTTCTTTTAATTTAAACAAGTTCACACTTACTATGATATATATTTTTTTTTTCTGAAAGAGGGTCCTTCCACTGAAGAAATGGATGTTGATCAATTACTGGAATCCCTGGAGATTAGAAAGAACAGAAGCTCGCACATCCCAACCTGCATATCATCAGTATTCACAATGAAACTTTAAACACTTTTTCTCTGCTTTGGTATTTGTATTACTGATTTGAAATCCAGTTTGCAAATAATGCAGCAGATGCTAGAAACCTTGGATTGTAATAAGGTCCTCATGGGTGTCTTAGGCCCTTTAGCACAAACAGACCCCTTTTTTCAATAAACTAATCTTATAATGACCTGTGTAACTCATTATTTGTTTCTTTATGGTACTAAAAAAAGAAAAGTCTATTTTGGTTAAAATATAGACGGTAATGATCTAGCAAAATTGGAAAGGCATTCAAATGATACCAGTAAAACCTTTGCACAAAATGTCGGTCCTTTTATCAGCCCTGCATTCATTTGCTAATATTTGACATGTATTCTGAAATTTTTAACAGCTAAGGTGATCCTCTCAGAAAAATGTACATCATATGCAAGCTTAAGGAAATCCCAGTAAAATTAACATTTATTTTTCCTTCTTATGGTCTTTGTTTTAGTATATCCTATGGAAGGGGTTGTAAGTTGTAACTAAACATCATATGCTTATTTGCACTTGCTAAACTTTTTGTTTATATCTTTCTTTTCCATTTACTTCCAGTCAGTGACAAAATTGCACGCAGAAGGTATAGGAACAGTTTGTGGTAAGTTATACGTTGGAACAGCTGAGAATGTATCTCCATCAGAGCTTATTGATACAACTGGTGCTGGAGATGCATTTATTGGATCTGTTCTCTATGGTAATTTACCAAATTTATTCTATATCTTTTCCTCGTTTCCTCCAAAGGGACACATGCAAATTTTATACTTGCCATTCTTGCTACATCCTTTACATTTCGATAGTAACTTGTCAGTCTTTCATTAATGTGTGGTGTTTTTTATTGGTTTCAGCGATCTGTGCAAACTTCACGGCAGAGAAAATGCTGTGTTTTGCTGCTACTGTGGTAAATACTTACACACTCAAGTAATATATAATTAATAGAAAGGGATAGTGCATTCCTGTTTTGTAACAATGGAATGATGGGTTCAGTTTAGTGCAAGAGGCTTATGCATTCATTTTGATGGTAATTACAGGCAGCTTCCAAGTGCAGAGCTATAGGAGCAAGAACTGGTCTCCCTTACCACACAGATCCACGCCTGGCATCCTTCATGAACTAGCATTCTTTACCACTGAAGTGAACCATATGGTTTAGAATAAAGTGTTTGGTCAGAAGAAGTGATGCAATATTGGACATTTCTGCTGCATTCTTCTCAGTTTCCTCAAATGTCAATTTTGAATGCAAAGCCAACTTTAAAAACACCCTTCTTTGGGGTGCACAAAATTTACTCCAATACTCTTTTCACATAATTAATCCCTGCTTATGCCTATGCACGTTAATTAATTTCTTCACGAAGCTTATGGGTCAGATATATAGAAAAAGGAAGGACCGACCTTTGTTAAACAAGTGAATTTAATAATTTAATAGAAGTTTTTAATGATAAAAGTTGGAAAAAAATAACTACATAAGAAAAAGGAGTTTTAGTTAAATAGAAGAAAAAGTAAAAACATCGCCGTTGCCGGGGATCGAACCCGGGTCACCCGCGTGACAGGCGGGAATACTTACCACTATACTACAACGACATTGATGTTTAGACCTTACTTTTGAATGATTTTAAAGATAGAAAATATGACGAAAGGAAACAAAATCTCCTCACAGTTTTGCACAGCAACCAGTCACCTTCTTACTGAACTCGAACTCTATAGCTTCTCTCTGTTGCGATGATGGCGTGCATGTCGAAGCTGTTCGGCGTAACCAATGGCAGTGTCCTTCACAATCTCGACTCACATCTTCGCTTCCAGCGCCGTTTCAATTTAATCAAAATGTCTTCCGACGCGCTTCCTCCTCTTCCCGAAAATCGCGTCGTCGTGCGTTGTTTCGTCCATCACATAGTATCTCTCTATATAAATACATTGGTTTGTTATGTATATTTGATATACAGGTCGGGTACGGAATGACGGCGGTGGATTTCTTGGCTACGGTTGACCGATTTCCGAACCCCGACGATAAGGTCCGGAGCAGTTCGCTAAAGGTTGAAGGTGGCGGGAATGCCGGTAATGCGCTCACTTGCGCGGCTCGGCTGGGCTTGAAGCCGAAGCTGATCTCCAAGATTGCGGACGATGCGCACGGCTTCGCTATATTGAAGGAGTTGGAAGCCGATGGCGTCGATACTAACTTCATTGTTGTAAGATCACTCTTCTTTACTAGTTTTTCTTTGCTTCTGCCGTTCCAAATTTGAATAGTCATGCGAGCAAGTAATACTGTTTTTCCTGTTTCTACAAGGCGTGCAGTTTGTTATGTCGCTAATGCTTTATCTTCGTATTAATAATAATGATAAAATCCCCTGAGCACGAAGATCAATTAACACATTGCATGGCTTTAGCATAGTTAATGGTTCTGAATTTGAGTCTTGGTGAGTAGCTAGGTCATATACTAGGTGAGAGAGTTTTGTTGTGCATTGTTTTATATGTTGACAAATTCATTTTGATCTATGTATGGAAAATCTCTACATTTTAGAAATTGATCTTAGTGTTCATACTTGACATCGTTTTTCTTTTATTCAGTACCTGAAAACATTTACACTTAATTGTAGTCTGTGTATAAAACAGAAAGAAAAAAAAAAACTTCTATGTTTTAATTCCTACATTTGATGTATAAAAGAACATTCTTTGTTGAATTTTTAATTTAACCGTAATGATTGGACCTTGTTCTGTATTATTGTAAAATTGTCTGTTGAAGAAGAATTGTGACGCTTAACTGTTTGCAATTTTAACCTAAATAGTTCTCGTGTGTTGAATTGAATTATTTTTCCTTTATTTTTCAGGTATCCAAGGGTGGTAGCTCAACGTTTTCTTATGTACTAGTGGACAACCAAACGTAAGAGTTGCTTTTGGATGTTTTTCCCCTGACTTTTTTTGCATGATTAACATTTATTTTGGTATATTTAACAATATGAAGAAACATGCTGCTTTAAAGCATAAAAAGGGTATATGATGATCTCAGGAAAAGATTTTCAGAAAAAATAGTCTCATGACCTGATACGTGGACTCAAGGGTATTTCAGCCACTTTCTCCCCTGTTCATTGTGTTCTGAACATGATATTATGCATAAAGGTTTATTAGTTCGTTAATATTATGACAAAGACTTGCGTTGTTTTAAATTACTTGTGCAAGTGCTGTTTAAGTATTTTTCACTACCGCCCTGTGTGAAATGCATATCAATTTGTTTTTCACATCATGACTATTACTAGTGACTATTGGTTTTAGAACGGCTGCCACAATCCTGGAAGTATATTTTTGCTTGTAGTTTATTTAGGATTTGTTTGTATTTGTGTCAGGCTTGGACGCAAGCACCATCTATCCCGAGTGCACTGGTTGCCATGCTTTTAAGATTTCCAGATATCAACTTTGTAATTGTGACTTTGGGTGAAGATGGTTGTCTAATGTTAGAAAGAAGTGATAATGGTAAAGGCACTACTGGCCTTTCAATTTAACTTCTTGAACGATACCATAATGCTCTTAAGTTATTCCTTTAGATTGCACTTTTTTCCTTTAAGAAGCATATGCAACTTACATGTCTAATACTCTTTTTGGCAGAGGATGCTGACATAGAAGAAATGGATGTAGGAGTTTCTTAGAATTCTTATATAAAGGGAAAGGTGATAGCTTGACTATCCCAACCTGCATACTATTGGTAAAATATTGTTTAGTCTAAACTTCTACAAGTTTTATTTAAGTTGAAGATATATTATACAATTTTGCATTGAGTATACAAATATATATTTATGTTCTTCTGATAAGAAGAAATTTACTGTATTGAAGAGAAAAAAGTTACCAAGAGAAAGGAAAATCATGGGTAGTATAAAAATGGTTTGTGGTATTTGACAACCTAGAGTGTGTAAAGCAAACATCCATGATTTATCGTAGCATATAAAATCATGTAAAAGCAAGCATGAGAATAGAACCATGGACTTATTTATCTGTCTTACGATAAATGCTAGAAATAAAAAATAGTGAGTTCGAAATTTTGAGGGATAAACAATAAGGAAAAATATTTAACAGGTCTAAAATAAAAAAAAATAAAAGTGTCATTTTATAAGGATAAAAACACTTATTACAATTTTACAAGGATGGCAAACAAAGAAAAGTCAGTGTTGTGTTTCCTTTGTCTTTAAAGTCGATCTAAATCTGATAACTACATAGCTAACGATTAATCAACCTCTGAAAATTGGTGGAGTTCCTTCCTATCTGACAGCATGCTTAGGTATTGGTCCCTTGGTGATTGGGATGAATATATAGGTACTGGGATTGCAACGAATTAACAACTTGGTTATGCGAGTCGTAGATTGCAATTACTCAAGTAATGAGGGTAACCTCTTTTCTTTAAATAAGCTTGGAATTATCATATGAAGAACGGACACACCTAGATGCTTCCGTCCAGCGCTATCAGATTAGATTAGAACAGTGATTAAAATCAAAGTTACTCATGCTCCAATGATTAATGGCGTAATTAAGCCTTTTCAATATAACAACGGAAGTCAAGGTTTATCCTTGTAAGCTATGGAGTCTAATTGACATCAATTTTTTTTATACACGGGTAAAAGTGATTAAATGCAACATGTGTTTTTGTTATTAGCTTCATATGAATTATCTAGAAGTTAAATGTGTATTAATTAAAAAATAATGAAATGAAAGAATATTGAAAAATAATAACTGAATTTGCAATAAACATATTTGTGGATTACAATGCTATTCTAATTTGACAGTTAAAATGGAAATATACTAATATGAATTGGGAGACTGTATACATTATACATAGACATAAAATAAGTCCAATTCCATGTCAAATAGATAATGACAAAAATTAAAAATTATAGATATTTCTCCCCTTATCTTTACCGGTTGAATTTCTCAGGCGGTGAAGAAATTCAGAGCAGATGGAATTGGAACAATTTGTGGGAGATTCTATATTGGAACAGCAGAGAATATACCAGATTCTGAGCTGGTTGATTCAACTGGTGCTGGGGATGCATTTATTGGAGCGATTATGTATGGTAGGTGTGGTCAAGGACCTAAAAAGTTGTTTCTTTTTCTGTCTAAGCCTCTTACTTGAGACTTCAACTAGGTTTTCCTATTTTCTTTTGTTCTTGTGTTTGTGTCACCATTTAGGCTAGAAATGTAGAAAGTAACAAAAACATCCCCATCAGGCCACGTAAGTGGTGTACCTACAATGTTTTCTGGGGTCCCAATCACGTCATTTAAACTAGATCCAAGCTTGTCATTTTCCCCATATATCTGCAAGTTTTCTGTCTTAAACTGAGGTCCTTCCCTCATTTTCCTCTCAGAAATCTTAATGGGGCATAGAACCAGTTTTATTAGCAACTTTGCTGCAGTATCTATTCAGTTGACATTATTTTGTTGTCTGAAGTACCATACAAAATCAGATTATGTGACTTTGCTCTTATTTTTTAGGAGGCTATGTGGTTAGCAAACAGACCTAAGCCTGTAATACAGTAATAGAACAATGATATCAATGGTTAGAGACAGACGGGAATTTTTCGTTCAAAAGTAATACACTCCTATCTAATCACTTAAACTTGGATTGGCAGATGTACAGAACCAAGAAATTAATGTTAGTCCCCATAGTGAAAGACGGTGAAGAAGTTAACCTTAACATGATTGTCATTTTCCTGTGTTTGGGTTACTGAAAGTTCTTTTCTTTGTTGCTTTGGATTTAAAACATTTTGGGTAATTGATTATGCTCCCTGACTTATTTTTTAGCTATCTGTGCAAACATGGTACCAGAGAAAATGTTGCTGCCACTTGCTGCTCAAGTGGTAAGTTGCCTCAAGATAAAAGGACGTCATATTCTCAGAGTAGTATCTCAAACTAAAATGGGAAAATTGAATGATTTTTTTCTCCTTTAATACTAATTTCATGGTAATTACTTCAGGCAGCTACAAAGTGTAGAGCTTTGGGGGCTCGAAGTGGCCTTCCACATCGGTTAGATCCTCGATTGGCATCCTTTTTTATGATAGACAGAGACAACTGGTATTCCCATCAAAGAAGCGCAACGCTCTTGTTTTTGAAGTCACGTTTACTGTGTGTGGTTCTGTGTGTCTTGTTCTAAGATGTCATATAGTTTGTACAGGATCATGAGTTGTGTGATTTTACTTCTTTGTTGGTGTTGGAATTGTTCTTTTGCAGAGGGAGGAAACTTTTCTTGTAACCATTTTTCTTTATTACATCTCCTATTGTATCTTGGGTATGAGACTCATCCGGTGGTTACTTTCCGGGTACAAGAACTCTTCTTAAGAAACAATATCACTGGTCAAAAGATAAACTCGAGTTTGGAAAAATGAGTTCATGTAATTTTCATCGTGAGTACTCACTCGCTCAAGTTATTGGAAAATTACCCATCTTATTCTCATTTGACTTTTCCTTTTTCACATTGTAGCTGAAAGCCCGAAAGGCCTTCTGACCAGGCTGTGGAATTTGGTGTATTTCGGAACTACCATGAATCAGTGTTCAATTTCTCACTTTTACAATTTGCAGACAATACCATCATGTAGGGAGAATCTGATTGTGGAAAAATTTGGATGATTAAAGCAATTCTTAAAAGTTTGGGTTTGTTTCAGCCCTAAAGATCAATTTTAGCGTCTTGAAATTTGTTAAAGGAATTTTGGAACCTTGTATAGACAGGTTAATTTTTTTTAACAATGATATCAGAATTTTGTAATGAACCCAACGTCTTGAGTTCGAAACTCCCTGAGGCTCCTACTCCAACGAAGAGGAGTTCCGAATTCACTCAAGTGTCAACCTGTGTCGCTTACTCGGCAACTTATAATTATGAGAAGAAAGATATAACGTTTTGGAAGGGCGAATAATTGTAATTTTTCAGTATGTTGTGGAATTTTTCTTCTCCTCTGGTGTGAAAACTTGTCTTAGGTCGATTACCAACACGAACTTAATTATGCAAAGAGGTAGCATTCCTTATGCAGACGAAAGTTCTTGTGAGTTTTGTTGCTCAAGAAAAGGATCCAAGTCGTTTATATTTTAAGTGACATTTTTCACATCATATCTAGTCTTCAAATTTATGCTTGGTTACGCTTTTTGGATTGTTTTACACTATGGAGCCATATGCTCACTTTTTATAAAAAAAAATAAAATAAATAACTCAAGGGAGGATTATTTTATTTATCCAAACCGTGAACATGATTACAACTCTATCTGTTTGGTTTGTCTTGACAATGGTTTATTTTGTGAGACTCGAATGTTAACGCAATGCTTTTGCATTTGGCAACTTGATAGTTTGAGCGATTGTCTTTTGTAAAAGGGTTGGATATTCGTAATGAAAAAGAAAAACTTATATCTGTTGAAAATTTAAGAAGGTATTTCGTTTAAGAATACATTTCTTGTTTTCATTTTATTTTCACTTTATTTTATATTGTTCGAAGTTGATAATTAAAAATAGAAAATAAAAATATATATATATAATTTGCTAAATTGGCTTTATTCTCTCAAAAAATGTAAAATTTTTATTTATCTGAAATTTAAAAATTCAAATTAATATTTCATTACAAATTAAAAACATCAACCAATTGAAAAGAAGTAATTTTAGAAGAAAAATATGTAGTTTTTAAACATGGTTCATTAGGAGTGGTGGGTGGGTCCCTTTTGGTTTTGCAGGCTAAACAGCTAACACCAAAAAATGAAAAATTATTGTTATTTATGGCTTGATGATTGCCTATACGCAGTGGATACTCGCTTATTAAATATAGAAAAGGTGCAATTCACGTTCTTTAGAAATAACTTGAGAAGAAGAAAACTTAAAGAATAAGAATATGACGATGCATGATAATGATTAA
Organism: Vigna reflexopilosa; assembly: GCA_027742785.1. Classification (NCBI taxonomy): domain Eukaryota; kingdom Viridiplantae; phylum Streptophyta; class Magnoliopsida; order Fabales; family Fabaceae; genus Vigna; species Vigna reflexopilosa. The sequence continues at coordinate 8,657,680 of CM050914.1, read as the reverse complement.
TGAGAACATAATCACTTGTTTCAATGCATGTATGGAACCAAAACTATCCTTTAGATGCCCACACGTCGTCCACTTAGTTAATGATTATGATTTTGCGCCACATTTTCTATAAATAATTTTCTCCGTTCAAATCGTAATCTAACAAATAAGTTAAAATTATTAATTGACTTTAACTTTACAGTGTGATTGGTTTTAGTTTTTAGTACAAAATTCTTTTTAGTTTTCAAATAAACTTTGCCATGGACTTTTACATCTCAAAATCTATAATTATGTATTATAAAAAAATACAAAAAAAAAACATGTGAGACCATACAAAATCTATAATAAAAATTAATTAAATATAAATAAATTAAATCTATGGTAAAAATATTTAAATAAATATATAAAAGTAAAATATTAAATCATTTATAATATACTTTATAAATAAAATCTATTTTATTTTATGTTGTGGTTATATTTTATAAATGCTTAAAAGAACTAACTAAAGAAATTCATTTTTTTTTCTGATGTTCATTTTATGAAAGAAAAAAATAAATCATGAACATGTATAAATTACGAAGTTTTCTTTATTATAGCAATTTATATAGGATCATGATGATATGTTAACCAATTTTTCTAATAATTTTTTAACAATAGATTATATATTATAATTTTATTGGTTCTTACTTTTAAAAAAATAAATCTTAAACTATCAGAATAGACCGTTATAAAAAAAATTGTTAAAATTATTTAGCATATGACAATACAAACATTAAATATTTGTAAGCATTTTTATGAGTTTTTTAAAACACTTCGCCTTTTGGCCACACGTTATCCCAAATATTCCATTTTGGTTCTTTTCTTTTATGGCAACGTTATGGCAGATTTTGTATTATTTTTAATTTATACTGATATGAAAAACAATTAATATTGGGAAGTTTTGAATTAAAGTTTTAGGGTTCAGACATTTATTTCTTTGTACAAGTACAATAAATTCTCTAACGTGAAATCATTACGATTCAACTTGCAATTTACCGAGTAATAATTGAGAAGCATATTATTGTAAAAAAAAACTAAGAAGCATATTATATACTATTAAATTTGAAGGGAGAGAGAATAATAAATACGACAAAAAGAAAATTATACTGCAACGAATTAATTTATGAAGTGAGATACTGCCAATAACTGTTCTCATTCCCCCGAAGACTTGATGACAATATTGAAAAATATTACTGTATTTTTTTATATCAACGTTCACATTAGAGATATAAATATTTAATTTTTGAAATTAAACCATCAAATATTTAAAAAAAGAAAAAATTCTCAGTGAAGAGAAGAACAAAAATAGTTCATTGTCTGTAATAGTGTCAAAAACTCTGAAGAAAGCATATTGACACTAGGAATAACGTTAAGAAAATGTGAAGGAAGTTTTCGTATTATGTATCTATATACAAGACAAAGATAAATATTATTAAAAGTTATAATTAGAATTGTTATTGTGTGGATTTATAATAATGATTATTTGAATAACTCTAATGATAAAGACATGTCACAAGAGTTATATTTATAATCATCATGTCACAAGAATTATATCTTCCCAGTATAATTCACGTAGTTTTATTGAGAATCTATAGTATAATAGTAAATAAAATAAATTTCTTTCAATGTCCACATTCTAGTTTTATATTACCAAAAGTATATTACTAATTGAAATGTATTACTTAATTTGAAGTGGACGTTGATATTTGAGAGCTTCTTTGTGTCCGGACCCTGTCGCACCACGAAGCACTGTCGATGAGTCGGGTTGTTTGGGAATACAGCCCCAATCGGACGGTAAATTCCGTCCAAGATTAAATACTGGCGAGAGACCGATAGCGAACAAGTACCGCGAGGAAAAGATGAAAAGGATTTTGAAAAGAGAGTCAAAGAGTGCTTGAAATTGTCGGGAGGGAAGCGGATGGAGGCCGACGATGTGTGTCGGTCGGATGTGGAACGGTCTTAGCCGGTCTGCCGATCGACTCGAGACATTGATCGACGCGGATTGTGATGGTGGCCTAAGCCCGGACTGTTGAAATGCTCGTGGAGACGTCGTCGTTGCGATTGTGGACGGCAATGCACTCCTTATATGTATGAGAATATATATATATATATATATATATATATATTATTTTGAATATGATTAAGGTTAATTGTTGATGTTTATAATGTATTATTCTTTTTCATATTGCAACTAGATATATAAATTTTACTTCACTTTTACTATTAACTATATATTTCTATACGTAAGTTTAATATTAGTAGAGTCAAGATAATTTTATAATATAATTATCTTTTAATATACCATTTTGTACTCTTATTAAAAGTTTCACATCTATTATTAGAAATAAGATTAATTTATAATATATAAATAAATATATATCTTATTTTATATGTCAGTTGTGTAGAATTAAATTAGACTTAGAGTCTAATTCTTAACAACTTTTTTTTTGAGTCACTCTATTTATACCATTCAAACAATTATACATCACATATCAAATAATAAGTTAGTTATAACAAGACTTAAAATATCTTAAGTTAACTTTATTAAATCATATGTATAAAACTAGCAACCTTTAAAAAGAAATGCGCTCAACAAAATCATGGTACTCAAGTCCATCTTGGCTCACTTCGTGAGTGGATACTGATAAGTTCTCATAATTTTTTCGAATGAGCGAGATCTCATACTCTATGAATTTCAAATACAATATTTTCACTTAGCGATTTTTTTGTTTTTGTTTAATATCTTATTTTGCAAAAGCCAATTTTACCTTTAATCTCATTCAACAGGGGAATGACTTGCTTAAGAAAAGAAATTATAGAACTTTCTTGAAGTAAAATTTTCTATTCCACCCAATAAATATGATGTTTCACCCAATAGGATTGCATAATTAAAAAATTAATATATGTGTATCAAATTAGTCTATCATGTTTATTTTATCCAAAACAAATTTAATTTAGTGCAAAAAAAATTTAAATAGTCTAATTGACAATAAGTATATATCATATTTCAATTTACTCAAATTATGCAATTTAATGTAATAAAGAATGAGAAAAAAAAATCATAGACGAAATGAAAACTTTCTCTATTTGAAATTTTTTATTGGTCCAAAGTGATCCTAATCTCCTAAGATAATCAAGATAAAAGAATAACAATTGACAGCTAAAAAAGCGAAAGAAAAAGAAGATAAATACAAAGGTGCAAATTTATTTTCTCTATTGTATATATTGTTTCTTTTATTTTTAAACACTTTGCACAAATATTATTGTTGACATTTTGTAATTCTTTTACTTTATACAATCATCAATTAATTAATCAACATTTACGTAAATATTTAATTACAATTTTAGTTTTTTTTATGATTATGGTGTAGAGTTAGTCTTTATTAAATATTCACAAATTGGGTATTCTAATCATCTTAACTAGCAGAAATACAAATGTTGTCGCACTTAAATGTCCACATTTTTTAGATATTTGTATTATAAATATACGCACACATCCACACACTCACACAACATCTGTATCCACACCCATATTATCAATTTATAAACGTTAATAACTTTTGTTATGATACAAATTTCGTCCCAAGAGGGATGCAGTTTTTCTATTTGATGATGACCAATAATAATTCTTTCTTCCCTTAATTCAGTCGGCAAACTAAGCTCCAAGTCTTATTGTAAAATATTCCTTAAACATATTCATGCGCAAAGTTAGAGTCGTTACCTCTTTAATTGTCGTTCCCTACTTATTTATAATGAACTAGAATTTCCCCATCTCCTTTATGGCTTGCTGCTTGCGATAAGTGTATTTTTTTTCTTTCAATTTTATTGTAACAATAAATAATATTAATAAAATTATTAATATAAGATACCTTTTTCCGTCAATGCTAATGTAAAATACCCTTTTCCTTTTCCCTATCATTTTCACGTAATTATTGTCACTAATTCCAAACACAACATTTTGTTTTCTACTTTTATACAACACTTCAAAATCAATGGTATTTGGAGTACTTATATTCTTTTAGATGTTACATGAACTAGGATTAAATTTATCCATTATATTTGGCATAATTGAGGTTAAATTCATCAAACTTATTATTTTCGTAAAAACTGACAATTTTCTGGTAAACTATTACTAATATGATATCACATTGAGACTTGCGAGTTTCACATAATCCCTTATTAAATACCTTTCTATATGTAAATGAACCATCTGTTCAGATTGTAGAAATAAATTATGTCGTACATAAACTTCAATTACAAGACTTGGCGGACTTTGGCTTTGAAGAAACAAAATTCCAAACCAGCCAGGCTGACTCCAACAATAACATCTCTTGTTGCCAAGAAGCAAAAGGTCGATGTTATCGCTACACAAAAAACCACAGCATTGTCGGTCCCGGATTCTGCCATCGCTCCTACTCGTGAAGAGCATTCTAAGAAGGGCGCACCTCCACCTGAAGTGGTGGACTTAACTACAGGTGATGTGTCGGAGGAGATTGTTGAGGAGATAGCTGGTGGGAATCATGACGAGGGTCCCTGTGCTGAAAAGAATATTGGAGAGTTGGGGACCTCAAGAGGAGCTTCCCCTGGTGATGCTTCTTCTCCTCCACCTTTGAACCTTGGGATCTTCCTGGATTGTCCTACCATGATTCTCCTCTCAACCCTAATGATTTCGAGTTAGTGAAGAGGGTTGGTCTAGAGAGATGCATGGATTTGACAGAAGTCATGATGGCTCGGTGTATGGCCATCATGCCTTACTACAAGTGCTACATGGATGAGAGGAGGAAGTGGATGGCCAAACTTGTGGAGGCCGAGATGGAGAAGGTGGGGTTCTTGGCTAACCTGGTCGAGAGTGAGAAGAGACTCCAGGAAAAAGGAGAGCAGCTTGCTGCGTTTAAATAAGAGGTGACTCGACTAAAAAGGACCGAGGAAGAGTTAAAATTGATGAATTCCATCAAACTCATGACTTTGTAACTGAGTTGATGAGTTTGGAAAGACGTTTTTTTAAAATCCAAAACAAAATGGGAGAGTGAAGAAAACTCAATGATTAAGGGATTAGGTTACGTTCTTCTACTTCACTGCACTTACCCGTTCCTTCTTTTAAATAGTTCTTCTTGGAGTCACATACCGTCGGTCCTCATCATAGGTTGGAAGTAGAAGTTGAGCAGGTTGGGTAGAGAAAGGGAGACCTTACCTAACTGCTAGGGTGGGTATAATGGTATTGTGCAACAAATTTTAGGAGAGAAGAAGAGAAAACCCTATTATAGAAGGTCAAATAAGAGATTATGGAGTTTTATGTAAGAGCTGTACATTTAATCCTAGGAGGGATGCACTTTTTTTTATGATGGCCAATCATAATTCTTTCTTCCCCTCATAAAGTCGACAGACTAAGCTCTAGGTCTTATTGTAAAATATTTCTTAAATATATTCATGCATGGGGTTAGTGTCGTTACCTCTTTAATTGTCGTTTCATACTTGCTTATAATAAACTATAATTTCTCCCTTTCCTTTATGGCTTGTTGGTTGCGATAAATGTAGTTTTTTTCTTTCGGTTTTGTTGTAACAATAAATAATATTAATAAAATTATTAATATAAATTACCTTTTTCCGTCTATGCTAATATAAAATACCTTTTTCCTTTTTTTTCTATCATTTTCACGTAATTATTGACACTAATTCCAAACACAACATTTTTTTCTACTTTTATACAATACTTAAAAATTGATGGTATTTGAAGTACTTATATTCTTTTAGATGTTACGTGAACTAAGGTTAAATATATCCATTATATTTGGCATAATTGAGGTTAAGGTATTGACATATGAATTTCAGAGATTTATCTCATTTAAGCCAAAAGGATACGGTGAATGGCTTACCTATGGTTAACATACCATAAATAGTGTGCAAGGAGTGCATTTAGTGCAAGCAAACTAGGGGAAGTTTTCAAAAATATTTGTCCCAAAAGACAACACAGAAAATTGGGAGTGATATACTCATATGTTTGTGGTCCAATTCAGACAGAAACACTTGGGGTAACAAGTATTTTCTGTTGTTTATTGATGATTGGACTAGGAAGAGTTGGACATACTTGATTCGGAGAAAATGTGAAGTGTTGTAAGTGTTTCAAAAGTTTAACAATATGGTAGAAAGGCAGTATGGGAAGAGGATTAAGGTGTTTCAGATATATGGAGGAAGGGAGTATATCTCCACTAAATTTAAAGAATTTTGTGAAAAAGGAGAGTATAACATGAGGTTACTCCTCCTTATAACAATGGAATATCATAAAGGAAAAACATATGATGGAATCTGATTTGAGAACTAAATGGAGATCCATGAAGGGAGTGTCAACTTAAGCTAAGGCTAGGAGATTGGAATAAGAAGAAGGACTTTCAAGCTTGTTCTTGCTTTCCCTTAGGCCTTGGAAGACATTCGACCTTTCATAAAAAGCCATGGTCAAAGAAGATGGAAGAAGAAGATAGAGCTTAAAGGATTCTACTCTTGTGGAGGATCACATTTTGGTATTCTTCTTTATCTTAAAACATTTTTTTGTAAATATGTAATATAGCTCATTTTCAGGCCTTGTATTTGGCCAAGACACTTTGTTTAGAAGGTTTGGTGGCTTTAAGAGCTAAAACTGGGTTAAAAATGGGTTTTGGGAGGAGTTAGTTGCAAGGAGCCTTTGCATTAAATGCTTTGACTACGTTAGTTACAAAGCATAAGACTCCTCACATTTAATGTTTAGGCTCCTCATTTAATGTTTAGACTCCTCATTTAATGGTTAGACTCCTCATCAAATGATGGATAGACTCCTAAATACTCCATGTACTCTAGCTTTCTCCTTCACCTATAAAAGGAGAGACATCTTTTTGTAATCCTTAGAACTTGATTGGATGTAAAGTACTTTTGCCAAAATTGTAAGGCTTCCCTTCTTGAGTTCTCACCTTATAAAATGTCTTCTTCTAGACCTATTCATACCTTCTCCTTCATGGTTGGCCTAACCTTCTAGAAGGACATCTACCATGACCATACAACACCAACATCTTCATCTCTATTTGCTTCTGCTACTATCATTGTTCATATGGAGTCCACCCTTTGAAGAAGTTTCATCAACCCACTTGGAAGATCATCTTATGTTGAAGGAGCATCCTCAAAGCAATCTCCATCAACAGAACCATATTGAATATGGTTAGATATATGTTGAAGAGTAAAAGGTTGCCAAATTTTCAGTAAGGAGAGGCTGTGTTGACAACCACTTATATCCTAAACCGATCTCCAACAAAGAGGCTGAAAGGTGTTACACTTGAGGAAGCATGGTATGAGGTAAAACCAAATGTTACCCATTTGAAAATATTTAGTTCCTATGTTATAAACGTGTGCTAGACCAATTAAGGAAAAAGTTAGACGATAAAGGGGTGCCTTTGATTTTGGTTGGATACCATTCTATTGGAGGATATAAGTTACATGATCCTAAATTTGAACAAGTTACTATCAATAGGGATGTAATAGTTGATGAAGCTGAAATTTGGAAATGGGAATCAATAGGGCAGGGAGCATCAACCATTGTTTTGGAATATGAAACTGTAATAGTGCAACCAAATGTTTGTAGTAGTGATGACAATATTAGAAGGTCACCAAGAACAACCCAATTGCCAGCACATCTGAGAGGTGTTTGAACCAATTGGATGTGAAATCTACATTCTTGAGTGGAAAACTAGAAGAAGAGGTGTATGTTGTTCAACCACAGAGGTTTGAGGTCAAAGAGCATCAACACAAGGTGTATAGGCTGAAAAAGGCTCTTTATGGGCTTAAACAAGCTCCAAGGGCCTGGAACAAGAGGATTGATGGCTTCATCAGCAGTATTGGGTTTGAGAAATGTGTTTTAGGACATGGGCTATATGTGTAGTGCTATCAATATAATGGCAAACTATAGAGGCTAATGGTTTGCTTGTATGTTGATGATCTTCTAATTACAGGAAGTAGTGAGGAGCAAATCTTTAATTTCAAAGTCCAACTGCTAAAGGAGTTTGAGATGAATGATTTGGGAAGGTTAAACTACTTTCTTAGGATTGAATTCACTAAGACTGAGTGTAGAACTGTGATGCATTAGTCAAGGTATGCTTTGGACATGTTAAAAAGGTTTGACATGCTCAATAGCAATGCCCCAACAGAAGTGGGGTTGAGACTGGAAAAAGAGCCTGAAGAAGAAGCTGTAAACCCTACTGTCTATAGGAAAATAGTTGGGAGTTTGAGGTATTTCTACAACATTAGACTAGATCTAAGTTACAGTGTTGGAATGATAAGCAAGTACAAGCAAAGCCCATAGACATTACATATAACGAGAAGTTTTTCATCTTACTTGAGATCTATAACTTTTCTCTGCTCCTTCTTCGCTTTCTTTCGTTCTCTCTCTCCATTTATTCGTTTTTTTTTTTTGAAATCCTAGACTCTGATAGTTTGATATTCATTTTATTTTTAATTCAGAGTATTTTATTTTAAAGTATAACCGACAAAAGTATGTGAAAAGATGCTAAACATTGAAAAAACACATTCATACTACATTAAAATAGAAGTAAGATCCAAAGAAAATAGGAAGCAACAGTTGTTGAACGAAGCCACTTATTATTTTCTGAATTTTTCTTCAGATAATTGCAAACTACTTACTACACAGAATTGAGAGAACAACTCCATCTGGTTTGGACCTGTCTTCAGTGTGACTCAACCACCCAAATTTGCTCTTTCTACTCCTTAAATCCCCACATAATGCTGAAAGGTCTTTTTCTTCTGTCAAGAAAAATCTTCAATATAGATAAAATGACAAATGAGTCAAATAATTAGTTTGGTCTTATAACCTTTTCTAATTTTATTAATTTATAAGTTTCAGTTTAACAAAAAATACATATATTATTATCAAGTTGCTAACGCAGTTTAAAACATATCATTAAATTGGTGTCTATCATTAATGATATCATACTGTTTCAACTCCAATATGAATTCTTAGAATTTATAGACTGAACATTCATAATAGATAACATAACAGTATCTATGACTAGTTACATAGAATATATTAAATAATATCCCAAAACCTTGAATGTAGATAATATTAGTATTTCTCTCTTAATCATTACCATGATTAGAACTTTTAAAATAAAAAAATAGTTATCACTTGTACCCATGTGTTGATAAAAAGAAACAATTTTTATGTAACCCTTTTATTCCATCACTTCTTCTGCACCTAATTTAATCTGATATAGTCCATCACAACACAAAAATTTGGAAATTTTACTGCTGAAAGAAAGAAAAAGAAAACAAAATCCATGCAAGTAAGGACAAAAGAAGAGGATTGAGGCCACTAAAGTGGCATCCGAAGATATTGGCGACCGAGATAGGCGCCTCAAATATTTTGATTTTATAATGTAACATTGACACAATAACGTTTGTCAAAGGTACCGTAATTCAAAGCGACATCAGGGGCAATTATGAAATGCCACCCACATTGGAAAACATTTCATTTACCTACGATGCTGTGCTTCTGAATACAAATGTCACCAACGTCATCATCTTCTTTGTTTTTTTTTACCAATAAACTATAAGCTATTTGCCCTTAAAGGCAACAAAAAGAAGAGAATACATATTACAAACAGAGAGTGTAAACAACACAACATAACATAAAACCCATAACCAAAGCAAGGTCTGCCGTTGAACGCAGCAGACCAGGGCTTAATCTCTTCTTCAAAAGTTTTGGTCTTGTTTAAGGGTTTTAAGCTTCTTTCGTGTTTTCTTTTCTTCGCATTGTCTTTCAGTTGACATATATATTAATATATTATTTATATATAGATATATTTTTTCTGCATTTGGAGTTGTAAAGCACGTCTTTTTGTGGAAGTGGTGGTGAAGGGGGAGGGGAAAGATCTTTCATTTTGATAGGTGGAGTAGCCGTTGGCTGTATTGGCAGTAGATCCGGTTGCAAGCTGAGATTTTGATCCGATCTCTCTCAGAAATGGTATTCATTTCTCATTTATTTGCATTTTGTCTGGTGTCTTGGTGGAGTCAATTTCAAGTCCTCCATTCGCTTTCAGTGACGTGAAGCTCACTTTGTTGAAATGAGATTGTTTTCTTTCTTTGGTTAATGAATTTGGGGTTCTTGTTATCTATGTTAGTGGACTGATCTGCTATAGCATAGAAAGTAGGTTTCGGCGATTCTTTTACTTAGAACCGATTACTTTTAGTTTTTATGAATGTGTTGTTTTTACCAGCAGACATTGTAGGAATCCAATTCTATGGCGGATTTTTATTTTATTTTATTTTATTTTTTTTTAATGTTAATATTGTTCTTTGAAGAAACATGACGCCGCAAGGTCTAAATCTGGGAAGATCATAATCTATTTCAATTTTCTGTTATTTTAACTGGACTTGTAGCGAAAAATAAGCTTATTGTGAATGCTATCTTCTGTTATGAACTAAGTACTGCAAAATTGCTATCATTATATTTTTTGCAACGTATCATTGATTGACTTAGATGATTTTGCAATGATTGTTTTGAATTTGGTTCAAAATTATAATAAAACATTACTGTTTTTTGTGTTGAGTAAACTTAATCGAATAGATCTGACCTTATTATGACAATGTAGGTGCTTCACTTCAAAGCAGCGTAGTTAATGCGTTAATATGCATGTCTGCGTGATTGAGGAGGACTAGTTTATTCCCTTTCCTATGCTTGTTACTATTTGTGTGGTGTAGCTATTGCTTATTATCCTCCTTGGTTGATATTTTCAATTAATAAATTTAATTGGGTGAGAGTAGTTTTTGAGTGTTTCCCGAGTTACTAATGTTTCAGTTAATATAAATTGTTTAGTGTTTCCTACCTTAGTATCTGAGAAGTTTGACAAATCCATTATGTTTATCATCTATTTCACTAGCGTTGTTTTATATTTTGATCAATATCGATATTGAGTTCAATAGTAGTTGTGTATGTTTTCTTCTAATTATGTTGCAACATGCCTTTCATATTGCTGTTAGTCAAGCAACTTTGACTGACCTCCTTCATTGAATTTATTATTTTCTATTGCTGAAATTGTAGTTAAAATTTCATAGACGCTATTCCACAATAGGAAGTAATTAAGCGCGTGTTTGATTTCAAGTTTACAATTTGTGCCAATGAAAAAAATTCATTTCAAATCCTTCAATAATGAAAAAGCTACTCTCTTTTGCTTCTCCTTTGACTTGAATCCTTCCTTGTTGTACATGCAACTAGACAAGCTATGATACACAGATGAACTGTGAGGAAGAACTAGAATTTCAGTGGTCTTTTCTAGCACATAATGAAATAGTGCTGAATGTTTCTAAGAATGGGGTGTTAGCTACATTTTCGACCACGTGGATTTCAACTAAACCCATATTGCAACTTCAGTCTAAGGAAAACTATGGAATGGTTACATTACATGCTGGTTGAGTCATTCCTGTTTTGACTTTCTGCAGCAAAGTCAGGGGATGTCTGGTTTGAGAAAATGTTTCTTGTTTTACTTTTAATTATAAAATTATAAAGGGCCAACTTATTATTTTTGTTTCCTTTTTTTTTTGTTTCCAAAGATTTGTATATCAAATATAAAAAAATAACATTTTTATTGTTTACACCATTTTTTTAATGTGAAGTTTTGGAAAAAAGGTTGTTTAAACTTGCTCTTTCCTTTGCAAACTTTGGAAACAGGAAGCAAAGTAAAAACAAGGTGATATTTGTGAATTAAAATTGAAAATAGAAAATGAAGCTAAAAACATATTTTCTCACAACAGCGAACCCTTACATTTTTGTAACAAACTAGCAATTGTGTTGTATTACTTTTTCTAGTTTGCATGTGTAGACTTATATTTCAACTGTTGGGAATTTAAGACTTTAAAAGAGAGAATTTTACTTTTCATTTACCCACTGTTTGAGTCTCACTCTAGTTATTTGATTATGTGTAAACTATTATTTGATAGGTTCTTAATTCTTTGTAGTTAGTACAGTTAAGTTGTGATACTCTTCATTGTAGGCTGCTACTGCCAATCCTATAGTTGGGTCCCAGATTTGGGTGGAGGATCCTGGTGTGGCTTGGATAGATGGTGAGGTCTTGGAGGTTAAAGGAGAAGTAATTAAAGTCCTCTGTTCTTCAGGGAAGACGGTGAGTGTACTTTGTACTATTTGTTAAAAGCTAATCCTTAGTAATGCATTTTCATTTTCTTGGAAACATGTCGTTTTTACTTTGAGTACTTTGATTTCTCAAACATGAATAACTGGTGCAAATCTTTGAAGCATAGTGTAATGAATATATGTGCCTTATTGAACATTTTAAACTGTCTGTTCTTGTCTTGCATTTTTATTCTGTATGATAGATATACATTTTTAATTTAATCCTAAATTTGTAACTCTCAAATGTTTTAAATATCTGAAATTTTAACGCACCTTTATTGTCTTGAAATTTGCAGGTTGTTGTTGAGGCTTCCAGTATTTATCATAAAGATACTGAAGTTCCACCAAGTGGAGTGGATGATATGACAAAGCTTGCATACCTGCATGAACCTGGAGTCCTAGATAATCTGAGATCAAGATATGATATAAATGAAATTTATGTATGCATTACAGTTTCCAACTCTTCAAAGTGTGTGTCTGTTGCATGGGGGGAATAGTTCCCTTCATTTAGCATTTGTTAGTATCTAAATACTTTCGTATTGCATCGATAAGTGCTGACAAATTTTTTGCTTCCAGACTTACACAGGGAATATTTTGATTGCTGTGAACCCTTTCATAAAGCTCCCTCATTTATATGACAGCCATATGATGGCCCAATATAAAGGAGCAGCTTTTGGCGAGCTAAGTCCACATCCCTTTGCTGTTGCAGATGCAGCATATAGGTAGTTTTCATATCTTTCCTGCAGAAGGATTGTGCTAACAGTTTAGGAGTTTGACTACACTAATTACTGTGTATTTATTTAGGCTTATGATAAATGAGGGAATCAGCCAATCAATATTGGTTAGTGGTGAAAGTGGAGCTGGTAAAACAGAAAGTACAAAGCTACTCATGAGGTATCTTGCTTACATGGGTGGGAGAGCTGCTGCTGAAGGTAGAACTATTGAGCAAAAGGTCCTGGAGGTAAGAGAATTTGACATTTACAAAGCTGATTTATTTTGTTAACCTTTTTTTCTGCATCTAAATTTCTTACAATCGTAAATTCTGTTCATTCAACTTTACCCTTATGTTTTCCCTTCATTGATTTGCAGTCCAATCCTGTTTTAGAAGCCTTTGGCAATGCGAAGACTGTTAGGAACAATAATTCAAGGTGGGAAATAATAGTAAGTTATCTGCTTAAGTAGTTATATTGCAATTATCTTGCTATCTTGTCTTATTTTATTTTTTCTCACCTGTGACTTCTGCAGTCGTTTTGGTAAGTTTGTGGAGATTCAATTTGACCAGAGGGGAAGAATATCAGGGGCTGCTATCAGGACTTATCTGCTTGAAAGGTCACGTGTTTGCCAGGTGTCAGATCCAGAGAGGAACTATCATTGTTTCTACATGCTCTGTGCTGCCCCTCCTGAGGTACTGGAGCTATTTTTCTTAAATTAATTTGTTTCCAGATTCAATCATAATTGTAAGTAAATTACCATTAGAAAAAACTGTCTGAAAATTTCCTTATAGAGGAGGGACTTTGATAGAATATAAGAGCCGATTTCCTTGATACTCATAATCATTATGTATGCTCATTTATGGTTTTTTTATTGTAAGATATGTGTTTGCATTGGCAAAATGTTTTCGAAGTTATTTATAGGTAAGTTTGTGCTCAGGTTTTCTTTCTGTTGCTTCTAATTACCTGGTCTTCTCTTTCTGACAGGATGTTAAAAAGTACAAATTAGGAGATCCAAGAATGTTTCATTATCTGAATCAATCAAATTGCTTTGAGTTAGAGGGGATTGATGAATCTAAGGAATATAGGGATACAAGGAGAGCAATGGATATTGTTGGAATAAGTTCTGAGGAGCAGGTACTTTATAGAGATTTTATTTATGTTTGTTTTCAGTTTCCTAAAGCTTCACCTATGATTCCATGCTTCATTTTTCATTTTCCCGCATTGCTCTTTAGGATGCAATTTTTAAAGTTGTCGCAGCAATTTTACATCTTGGGAACATCGAATTTAAGAAAGGGAAGGAGGTAGACTCATCTTTGCCCAGAGATGAAAAATCTTGGTTCCATCTAGAGACTGCTGCTGAGCTTTTCATGTGAGAAAACATTGTGCACTTGCATTGTTTCAAGGTTTTGCATTTCCACCTTTTGACCTTGACTCATAATTTTTATTCAGGTGTGATGTAAAGGCACTTGAAGATTCTCTTTGCAAACGTGTAATTGTTACTAGAGATGAAACAATTACGAAATGGCTCGATCCAGAAGCTGCTGTACTCAGTCGAGATGCCTTGGCTAAGATTGTGTACTCAAGATTGTTTGACTGGTAGGCCTGTAAGAAGATTCCTAAAAATATATATTTTTGAACCTTGTTACAGTTACCATGTTAATCTGTTTCTTTAATTTTCTGTCTTGATTGTGTAGGTTGGTTGATAAAATTAATAATTCTATTGGGCAAGATCCAGAGTCAAAATCCTTAATTGGTGTGCTGGATATTTATGGTTTTGAGAGTTTCAAGACTAACAGGTTTGTAATTGGCGCACCTTTTGTTGTGTAATTAACATCTATGAGTTTTCATGTGAACACTCTCGCCAAGAAACTTAGAGATTGTTTGGGAGTCAATGATGTTCTCCTCCACTAGTTTTCACATTGTAAGATGCTATATTGAATTTGTGATGCCATTGATCCATCCTTAGTTCATTATAAACTTGTTTTGTACTAGCAATGTTTGTGATAAATCCATTTGTTATTTTGGTTTGCTGTTTGAACTACATTTTCAGGAAAGGTCATTCCTTTTTCATTCCTTTCTTATAGACATAAGTTATAGTTCTACCTTTTTTTTTTATTGTAAAGATGCTGATTCTGTATATTATGCCTGGTTGTTATGTGTACGTGCAGTTTTGAGCAATTTTGTATTAATTTGACCAATGAAAAGCTCCAGCAACATTTTAATCAGGTTTGTTGTTGAAAGAGATATCTTTTTCTTATAATTGAGAATACCTTTTGCTTGTATATTTGAAATTGTTGGAAATCTTGTATCAACTAGAGATCTGATCAACTATAGTATATAAGTGAGTGCAAAACTTGTCTTATGAGTTAATTTATGAAATTGAGTTAAACTTAAAGTTAACTTTTTAAGATAATGGTTAAATTTGTTTTTAGTCCCTAAACTTTGATGCAAAATTGAAATTCATTCATATCCAAAATTTTGATACAAATTGGTTCCCAAGCTTTAAAAATGAATAAATATAGTTCTTCTAACCCAACTGCATTAAGTATTTTTGACTTGTCAAATGAAGTTTCAAACTGCTTTGATTACACCGTTTGACACGTTCTAGCTCAAATGCTAGTATGGAGCATTGTTTAACATAAAAAAAAAATCTAATGTCATTGTGTTAAGATGACTATATTGATTCATTTTTAAAATTTGGAGACTAAAATGTATTAAAGTTTGGGACAGAGACGATGTCTAATTTCACATCTAAGTTTAGGGATATGAACATATTTAATCCTTAAGATAATATTAGATCGTGGCACTTGCTATCAAACTATCCACAAATATTTAGTCCTTGGTATGATTGTGTGTGTTGGGGATTTTACATCAACTAAAGATTTCATTAAATTATAGTATATAAATGAGCACAAACTTTATTTTATAAGTCAGTTTTGTAAGATTAAATTAGGTTTAAAGTCTAATTTCTAAAAGAAACAAACAATAATCTCTCTCTCTTTTAATTTACTTTCATGCTCTTGTAATTCCCAAATATATTTTTCTGCAGCATGTTTTCAAAATGGAGCAAGAAGAATACAAAAAAGAGGAAATTGATTGGAGTTACATTGAATTTGTGGACAATCAAGATATTCTGGATCTCATTGAAAAGGTTTCCTTTCTGACTCTGCAATCCTTGGCTTGGTCTCTTGTAGGTTGCTTGGTTAAGTCAAAGATATTCATTCATTTCGGTTAAAAGTTATATATTAATTGTGGTGGTGTACAGACATATAATTGGTAAATTAAATTGGCTTATGGTCAGACGTTGCAGTAGTGTATTTTCATTGGTTGAGGCAAATTGAGCTTGTCTTAAAATTGTCGGTGATGTTTCTGTTGCTATATTGGTTACTACATTCTAAACAGTAGTTAAACTGAATAACATCAAATATCAGTTATGTGAGATGTGAACTAGTACTAGCTTAAGTGAAAATAAAATATCATGACAGCATAGGTTGCTTGAGCTAGTTTTATAAGATATATCATTCAAAGTGATATAAAAATAAAAAGATGTAAACCTCAGGAGTCAATTTGGGTGGATGAAATGATATAGTTGGTATTGCTGATTGAAGTGTCCCTAAATGGTACACTCTGTTTTAGTAAATCTAATTATTATTATACATAATGCTGGAAGTCTTAACTGGCTTGTGTCCAAACTGTTGCAAACCTAATTAATAGGTTTGTGGAGCATAAGCTAAGTGTTGTCATTAAAATATTGCATTGGTGGGTGGACATACGAATCAAGGTTAAAGAGAAAGAAGCACTACATGAGGGGAATCATTTTGAAAATATGTTGATGTAGAAAGAAGCTGTTTGAAAATTTTCCGAAAATTTTCAATGAAAGCAAATGAGACATGAAAGGGAGAATGTATTTTGTTTATGGGGGTTTAAATGAATGAAAACATTGAATGTGATTTTTCTGTCGTTTTAGGGACTAGGTTGAATTTTTAATGAAACAGGAAAGGTAAATCTAATTACCTTGAAATGATAACTGCTAGTTGAGTTCATCCAAATTGACCATTTTTATTGCATCCCCTTACATAGAAAAATATCATATCATGTACTTTATCAATGCATTATTTTTCCATTGTTTCTGTTAGCACACTGATATCATAGTTGTCTTTGTGCAGGTTGCTATTAGTGAATTTATTATTACAAATTTATTTTGAGTCTTGAATTATCTTGTATTCATTTGCAGAAACCTGGTGGCATTATTGCTCTTCTGGATGAAGCTTGGTATATTTTATGCCGATAGCCCACATATTCTATCGGTTATTTTTACCGAGGCTCTGATAGCTGTGTTTTTGTTCTATGCAGTATGTTTCCTAGATCTACACATGAAACTTTTGCCCAAAAGCTGTATCAGACCTTCAAAAACCATAAAAGGTTTAGCAAGCCTAAATTGTCACGTAGTGACTTTACAATTTGCCATTATGCTGGAGATGTAAGTTGGTTATATTGTTATTTTTTCATCCGGATATAATAAGTAAATAAATAAGATACATTTATAATATGAACACATGCTGGAATGCTGTATGTGATTTAATCTGTAATTTGTAGGTCACTTATCAAACTGAATTTTTCCTCGACAAGAACAAAGATTATGTGGTTGCAGAGCACCAGGCACTTCTTTGTGCTTCAAAATGCCCCTTTGTATCGGGTCTGTTTCCTCCTTCACCTGAGGAATCTTCAAAACAATCAAAGTTCTCCTCCATTGGCTCACGATTTAAGGTTGGCTATTTGGAAACCAACTCTTTTGTCTTTCTTGCTTAACCTATGTGTTTGACAAAACACTTCATATGTCTTGCAGCAACAATTGCAAGCTTTACTTGAAACTCTCAGTTCCACTGAGCCACATTACATTCGTTGTGTAAAACCCAATAATCTTCTCAAGCCAGCAATTTTCGAGAATAAAAATGTTTTGCTGCAACTACGTTGTGGGGTAAGATTGCTAGTATTTTATTGTTTTTCTTTTATGATAATATTTGTTGTACTGTAATAGAAGTTAAACTGGTATCGTGCAAGTTTATGCTTATTAGCATAGTTCGTTTGGTTGTAGGGAGTTATGGAGGCAATTAGGATAAGTTGTGCCGGGTATCCTACAAGAAAAACCTTTGATGAATTTGTGGATCGATTTAGTCTTCTTGCACCTGAAGCATTGGATGGAAGGTATCTGAATCGTCATCCTTCTTACTAGTCATTATACTGAAAGTGCTTACCTTTTTATGTATTTTTACTTTTAGTTCTGATGAGGTAACTGCTTGCAAGAGGATTCTAAAGAATGTTGGACTTGAAGGTTGTCAGGTAACTATTACTATGCGAGAGAATCTTTTATCCTTTGGGAGTCTTTTTCTTTCCACTGGAGGAAGTGGTATCATTTCCTTTTCTGCCATCCTTGTGTAATTGACTCCTACCATTATATCGCCAGTAGATTCGGAAGTTGTAGTTTAGGTTTAGAAATGATCACTAAGGCATGTGATTGTCAAGCATATACAAAAATGAATTGCTATTAATGTTCATCTGTACTCACTGTAATGATATCCACCATTGCATTAGATAATTGCATATTGGCGATACAAGGCTTATATTATCTTTTTCTAATTTAGTGGTCTTGGTTATTGCCACAGATTGGTAAGACAAAGGTGTTTCTTCGAGCTGGTCAGATGGCAGAACTAGATACCCGTAGAAGTGAAATCTTAGGAAGGTCAGCAAGCATTATTCAGAGAAAAGTTCGGTCATATTTGCAACGCAGAAGTTTCATATTGCTTCGTCTGTCGGCTTTGAGGATTCAAGCTGCATGCAGAGGTATCTGCTTATTGCTTCTTGAAATATTAGCTCACAGGTTGGATTTGGGAAGA
Source organism: Vigna reflexopilosa (assembly GCA_027742785.1). Lineage (NCBI taxonomy): Eukaryota > Viridiplantae > Streptophyta > Magnoliopsida > Fabales > Fabaceae > Vigna > Vigna reflexopilosa. The sequence continues at coordinate 8,638,895 of CM050914.1, read as the reverse complement.
AATTTTGTACTTTGTGAAGTATGATGACTTTCTTTGTACTGACTGCAGGACAACTTGCTCGGCAAGTGTATGAGGAAATGCGGCAGGAGGCTTCTAGTTTGGTGATTCAGAGGTGCTTCCGCATGCATATTGCTAGGAAGGCATACAATGATTTGTATGCTACTGCTGTCACTGTCCAGACTGGTATGAGGGGAATGGCTGCGCGTAGTGAGTTATACTTTAGAAGGAGGACTAAAGCAGCAATTGTCATTCAGGTATTTTGAGCACTTTTACTATTTCTGGTCATGGATTCTATTGCAAAACATTGTTACTGAGCTTGGCATTTCTACTTTGGGTTCAAATAGAATGTTGTTCCAACACTGATGATTGTCTATTGTAGAGCCACTGCCAGAAATACTTGGCACAACTTCATTTCACCGAACTAAAGAAGGCAGCAATTACAACACAATGTGCATGGAGAGGAAAAGTTGCTCGGCAAGAGTTGCGAAAGCTCAAGATGGTATGTAGTTATGTTTTGCTTCTTAGTCCTTTGAATCCATGTATGAAAATATGTTTGAAAGCTGTGACTTGTGAGCTCATAAATATCATATCACTGATAGGACCTAGGGTAATAGTTATTACGGAAATTGAATTCAGATTTCAGGGAATTCATAGGTCTATTGACAATTGGTTAGCGGCATATCCCCTTTAGAATTTGTAATATAATGTTCTTTAAGTAGAAAGTAACTACTACTAGGTAGTATTTTTACTACTTTTGAGTCATAGTCAAACAAAAACAATGTCGAGTTTTGATATTTAGAATTGAGTTCTACATAAAAGCTTTGTTATGATTCTCTAATCACATTCTAAGCTAACCCATAATCATTTAGTACTGTACAAAACTTCATTAGCCTGCACGAAATTTTCACTTCATGTAGCAACATTGTAAAGCTACATTAATTATACTCCTCCAAGCAGAGGTTTTACCTTTACTGGAAATTTCTCATTTTCACTACTCTATGCCTACAACCAATAATATCCCACTTTGCTTTGATCCATTTTATCTATGATATGGGTAAAGTCTAGTTGACGGCCTCGATTATGAAAAATGTTATCTAGTCTAATATTCGTATCTCAAACTACTCATGCTTGTTTGAATTAAAGCTTCAAAAATACTTTTATTTCAGAAGCAGCAAATCTTTCCTTTTCCATTCATGAATTGAAATTCACAAAAGCATTTTGTAACTTCAAACTAAACATTCACCACCTATAAAACTTTTTCAGAATGCAGTCAAATATCATGCATAGTAGGGATATTGTAAAATGACTCTACCCCAAAGCTTTTCTGGTTCTTGTCTGTGAGTCTGTATGCCTTTTCATTTTGAGTTTTTAGTTAGCAAATAGGAAATTTATAAAATGTTGACGAGGGAGCTAATCTAAGGATGCACTGGGCGTATTTTAGGGCTCTATTAATCCTAAAGGCCAAAAAGGAATGGAAGCTTTACACCAGGAAAAATTTCACAGAAAATGTGGATGACAGTAAAATCTAACATGGGACACCATTGTGCTACTAAAACTCTCAATTCAACTTCAGCTTCAGAAGTAGAATTATTTGAATATTCATCTTAGGCTTGATTACTCAATTTCCCCTTCATACAGTTTTTATTCTCTGCCTTTAATGTCACTTGCACATACTTCGCTTTAAGTAATTGAACAATGTTATCATACTTCAAAGTCCAAAGTAGTTCAACTGCTGACCTTTATTCATCTTTGTCCCAACTCTACTATATGCTTGCATCTAACAAGATTTATAATCAGATTGCATATCTCAGCAAGCAGTATGGCTGCGTATATTGTTTGGGTTTACTTTGTTGTATGAAGAGATAATATGTTAAGATTACAACTATCTGTGATTGTTGAACCTTAAAAGTGCTAGCTCAATTTTAAACACATTTTGCATGCAGAAAAAAAGTGAATACACTTCGTGATTGAGATGTTTAATTTGATGCAGGCTGCAAGAGAAACAGGAGCTCTCCAAGCTGCCAAAAGTAAGCTTGAAAAACAAGTTGAAGACCTTACATTAAGGTTGCAGCTGGAAAAACGTTTGAGGGTAAAATACTATGGATTTTTCATTACTAGCTGCTAACTAAAGCAACTTTAATGTGGTCAACTGGCAATTTTCCGTTGCATGAATTGATCCTGTCCAATTAATAATAGCAAAATATCGTAGTGTGCTTTTTAGCACCGTAGCAATACTTGTTTTAGAAACTTTTCTTAATGGAGTGAAATTGATTTGTGTAATTGATGAGAAGGAGCTTTTTTTCTGCATTTTCTGAGAAAGATGTAAGAAATTGATAAATATTATTTAGTTAGTATCTTGAAAAGCTTCTTAAGCCTGCATTATATTACACATAGGTTGACATGGAAGAAGCAAGAGCTCAAGAAAATCAAAGATTACAATCTGCTTTGCAAGAGATGCAACTTCAGTTTAAAGAAACTAAGTTACTTCTTGAAAAGGAGAAAGAGGCTACAAAAATAGCAGCAGAGAGAGCTCCCGTTATACAGGAGATTCCAGTTGTTGACCATGCTTTGTTGGAGAAGCTCAGTAGTGAGAATGAGAAACTCAAGGTAAAGTGGTTATGACATGGATATCTGTGCTTCATTTCAAGAAAGTATTTGTATATTGATACATTTTGTGGAAGATATATTGTCATATTGTATTATTAAGATAGTACTTCATGAATTCTGTTACAGAACATGGTGAGTTCACTGGAAAAGAAAATTGATGAAACAGAAAAAAAGTTCGAAGAGGCTAGCAAAATTGGTGAAGAAAGGTTAAAGCAAGCTTTGGATGCGGAATCAAAAGTAATCCAGTTGAAGACAGCTATGCAAAGGTTGTATTTGTTGATTTAAGATAAATATCTTATTGACATCATTTGATGTTTTAAACCCTTTTTTTGTCTCCTGAGTTGTAAAGGTTATCGTTCATGCTCTATCTGTAACGGATTTCTATCATCATGGCCATTTTCTTACTTTAATTATTATTTATAGGCTTGAAGAGAAATTCATAGACATGGAATCTGCAAACCATATTCTTCAGAAACAATCACTACTAAACTCATCTGTGAAAACTATAGCAGAACACCTGTCTTCCCCAGTGGACGAGGTAATTTATTGTAGCTAAGGAATACAAGTTCTCATGCTCTCAATGTAAATATACATATATTGAAATAATGACATTTTTTTATGCAGAAATTAGGAAATGGTCACCATGTGGCAGAAGAGCTGAAAGCTGTTGTAAGTATTCTTTATAATTGTTTTTGTGTGCCTTCTGTAACACTTGACTGTTTTCAATGGACTATAAATTGAGTGACCTTTGCAGGATACATATGTTACGCCTGTGAAACAATTTGGTACAGAATCTGACTTCAAACTGAGGAGATCTTACATTGAACGACAACACGTATGTACTTAAAATTAGGAACTTAATTCTGTTTATTGTCGTGGTATTTCATGCAAAAATATCATTCTCAACGTAAACTCTTGTTTACTGTAGGAGAGTGTTGATTCACTTGTTAACTGTGTTATGAAAAATATTGGCTTCAGTCATGGAAAACCCATTGCTGCCTTCACCATTTACAAATGTCTTCTCCACTGGAAATCTTTTGAAGCTGAAAGAACCAGTGTATTTGATCGCCTGATTCAAATGATTGGTTCTGAAATTGAGGTAGTGTAATTCCATTATTCTAAATTATATTTTATGGCACATGATAAGATAATATGTGCTGTAGATTATGCATTACCACAAAATGGAGGATTCTTTCTTTCTTCCATAACCAATAAAACTAACTAGTTGATAAGAAACTCTTGGAAAATAAACTTTAAACTTAACTCATTTTTATAAAATAAGATTTGCATCCACTTGTATTCTATAATTTTAACATTTCAAGCATGAGAATAGAGGGGAGCCTAATACGAGTAACATGATAGGTCCAACAAAATTCGTTGAGATAAATTGATATCATCTTAGTGTATTTTAAGTTTAATTCATCTTTTAAAATCAACTTATAAGGTAAAGTTTGAACCTATTAATATAATTTTTGTCATATCTTAAATTGATTTAAGATTTCAAACAGAAACTGGTCACTTTCAGTGGTCATTTTAATACTATATGTTTTATTAAAGCTTTAAACTAGAGTGGGTTTTGTTAGAAATGTTGGTTTGAAGATCTAGAACTTCTAAAGATGTTAAAACTGCAGGGAGACTGACCACTAAAATTAAGTTGTCAACAAAATGAAGTAATAACTCAATGTTTCTGGGTACAAAGAAGCTTCAGCTAGATAATCCAAAAATTGAAAACTTGAGTCCAGGAAAAGCAAGTGCATTCTAGTGAGAAAGATCATACTTATATCTTAAAGATTTTGTTTTGTCATCAACTCATCCTTATGAGGGTGTTTCATGGATTAATGCAGCCTAGGGAAAACTTAAATCCCATGATTAGTCTCTTTTAGATTCTCACTGCACATCATAAATACGCCGATAATTCTAATGGTGGTCTATTAGAAAAATTATTGAAGATGCAGTCTAGTGGAGTGTAATGTTCATTATCAGTTAACAACTATTGTATTGGAGGAGGGAGTGTCTCGGATTTTAGTTTAATTCTCGTTCCAGGATATTGTTTCTGTGAAATTACTGCCAGTTTAATAGTTATTGTTGTAGTTATCCTTCCCTCCATTTCTTTGTAGACTTTATGTCTTTATGAATCTGTTTGTATTGTTCATGGAGCAATAAATTATTTTGTGGGTACTGTAATGTTAAATGGTGTGAATCTAGTTTTTGTGATATTCAATATTAATTGTGTTTTTGTTAACAAAAGTGTTAGAGCATTCTTCAAAAGTAAATTTTTGGCTTTCTTCTTCCTTACTCTCTCTTACGATACAGAATCAAGATGGCAATGATCATATGGCCTACTGGCTGTCGAATACATCTGCGTTACTGTTTTTACTTGAACAAAGTCTTAAATCTGGGAGTTCAACAAATGCTACCCCAGTTAGAAAACCACCTAATCCAACATCTCTCTTTGGAAGAATGACTATGGTAATGGATATTTCACAAACTGTACTCAAACTGGTTTTCATCTAATACTTGAATATTATAATGATTAATTCAAAGGGTAAATTGCAGAGTTTTCTTTCATCCCCTTCTTCTGCCAACCTTGCTGCCCCTCCATCCGATGTTGTGCGCAAGGTAGAAGCTAAGTACCCTGCCTTGCTTTTCAAGCAGCAGTTGACAGCGTATTTGGAGAAAATATATGGCATCATTCGGGATAATTTGAAGAAGGATTTAACTGCGGTCCTTGCATTATGCATCCAGGTGTGTTGAAATCTATTTATCAATTGTTCTAATTCAAGTTTCCTGGACAACCTATATATCTCGCTCATGTAGTTATAATTGTTTACCAGATATATTTTCTAGAAATTCCCAATGATTATGAGCCTAATATTATCTTTGTTGTATATTTTTCATTCTTCATGTTCCTTATGCAAATCTCATGTTGATTTGTAGGCACCAAGAACATCAAAGGGAGGGTTACGTTCTGGCCGATCCTTAGCTAAAGATTCCCCAATGGTTCACTGGCAGAGTACTATTGAATCCCTAAATACCCTCCTCTGTACATTGAAAGAGAACTTTGTACGAAGATAAATCTCTATTTATCGACTTCTAATTACTGAGCAATTACCTCTGTTAGCCACCTCCATTTTATTTCTGAAAATTGCTAAAATGTGGTATATTCCTTTTCTGTTTCAGGTGCCATCAGTTCTTATTCAAAAGATCTTCAGTCAGACATTTTCATATATTAATGTGCAACTTTTCAATAGGTAAGTAGTTTTTGCATACATCTATTTGAACATTTTCTTTTTGCATCATAATTGTTTTATTTTTCCTTGAAATGTGGAAAGGCTAACACCTCTTTTTCTCAAATGATTACAGTCTTCTTCTTCGACGTGATTGTTGCACATTCAGCAATGGGGAATATGTGAAAGCTGGATTAGCTGAATTAGAGCTGTGGTGCTGCCAAGCAAAGGAAGAGGTAAACTGTTTTTTCTTTAACCGTAATGTGTTTCTCTCAAGTTATTGTTTCTACGTCCTCTTGAGCTGTACACATTTTAGTAAAAGCTCCAACTAATTGCCTTGAGCACAAACTTGCAGTATGCAGGGTCATCATGGGATGAACTAAAGCACATAAGACAGGCTGTTGGATTCTTGGTAAGGGTTTACCATTTGATAGTTTAGAACCTTTTCACGGTTTTAATGTGCTCACATTTTGCCGATGGTTCATTATTTTGATGGTAAATGATGGTTCTCTGTTGCAGTTCTTTGGTTTTTACCTTATAAAAAAAATCTGGAAGTTTCATGAAATGATTAGTTATAGTAACAGGATAAATCTAGCAAAAATAAAGGACAGAAGACATCTGCTTTTATTTTTAGATCAAGATTATCTCTAAATGCTTTTCCATGTTTGAAGTAACTTCTATATTGGTAAAAAATGCTTCTTATATTGGTTATAGAAAGAAAATCATCCCCCAATAAATCCCTTTGGAGACATAATCAGATAGATTTAAATTTAACCATAGGCAAACAGGATGAAGGATGAGCATGAGACAGGTTTTGGAAATACATGGATTATTCATCAAATCCGTAGGGATCTATGCAATATGCTCTATTTCATGAGAACAGCACTGTATTATATGCAAGACCAAGAGAATCAATCCTGTGGATTTAGGAATTAGAATCATTTTAGCGACAGAAATAATGGAAAGATGATAGAAAGGAGAATAAGAAGAGACATGGAAAATGTAAAAATTAAGTTAGTTGTTTTGCAGCTGTTGGGGTAGTGGGCAAAGGCTTTCTAAAGCAAAGCCTTTTATTCCGTTATGGAGAAGGTTTGGGAGTTAGGAAGAAAGATAGTTTTGAACAAGGTAAGCCTTGTGGTAGAGGAGGTGTTCTCTCCTATGTATGCTGGTGTTTGAGACATTTGTGGGAAACTCCATTTCTGATTTCTATCGTGTTTTGCTTATTCTTGTGAAGGGATCTAACAAAAAAGAGCAGACCTTTTCTAATTAAAAAATGGAAATTATTTCCCTAATATACCATATATCTCAACAGTATTTCTCACAATATCTTGCAACCTAACGAGCTAAATTTTACTAAGATCTAAGCTTGCTACAATTAAAGCTATTTTTTTTAATAGAAAGCAAGCAAGCTCTAAACATTGAGGTTGGGGCAAGAACAATTTAGAAACTGAACACAACCACCAAACAACGAAGGGACAACAAACCCACTAAATAAGGAGAGAAGCATAGCAAATTAAGCACGATAGCCAAAGAAGAAGATCGGTTTAACAGCCCAAGCGTAGTTGCAAAACAAGTAGAAGGGTGCAGCAAATCAAGTGCAGTCGCCAAACTAGTCACCAAGCTAGAAGAAGGGCAGAACAAACCAAGTGCAGCTGCCAAAAACAGCAAAGCAAAATCCAATGGCATGGCCAAAAATCCATTGGATGTAGCGGATGTTGTTGAGCAGAATAGATTTGAAAACGTGATACACCCAAATAAAAAATATTTCCATGACCATACCAAATATATTAACAATATTTCCTTAAATATCTTCACGGTAACCATTGGAAACTATAAGAGATAAACATTAGACCTTCTTGTAACATGCTTGGAATAAATACGTTGAATAAGACAAGAATATTTATTGTATTTTGTTTTCTTCATGAATATGTCTTTTATATGAAGTGATTGTTTAATTGTTCCCATCTTGTTTGATTGTTGTCTATGTTTATATATAGGTTATTCATCAGAAGTACAGGATTTCCTACGATGAAATCATCAACGATTTATGTCCCGTAAGTCTTTATCCATCTCAGACTTTCGTGTGAGTGAATGATGCAATTGTCTATGGAGTTTTCTTTACAACTTTGGAGATGCAAGCACCTGGGTAGCTGAGTGGTGATAGTGGAAATCGCACTTGGCTTGTCTATGGATTCACTTGTCTGTTTCTTCTAGTAGCTGTTGACATGGTTGCCCAGGTTGTTAGTTTGTGCAGACCTGGGGAGAGAATGAGGTTACTTGTAGGACTGAAATTCAGATGCTTTAGTTGGTGTAAGGGGTGGATAAAGGAGACTAGGGATATTGATATGTGCATCATGCATGGTCTCAAAAGCATGTTTTGTTTTTGTTTTTTTGCTGATTAACTGTCAATGTCTTTTATAGTGTGTATGTTTCTTTTTGATGTCTTTTCCTTTACATTTTTCTCCCCCTTATCTTCTGCTTTTCCAGATCTTGAGTGTTCAACAGCTATACAGAATATGTACACTTTACTGGGATGGTAACTACAATACTCGAAGTGTATCTCCAGATGTAAGTTTCTGTGTATATTTTTCAAAAACAGCAAAAGTCATTGCTGAAGTTGTACATGCTTGACTAATGCGCTCAAATCTTCCTCCAGGTGCTTTCAAGCATGAGGATGCTAATGGCTGAGGACTCCAATAATGCTCAGAGTGATTCTTTCTTGTTGGATGACAGTTCTAGGTGAGAGCTCTCTTAATAACATGTACTTTTGCCATTAGAATACCAACTATGTAGTGCGGAAATATGATCTTTTGATTATATTGGATAATCAAATAAGAAGATCAAGCAAGTTAATAAACTTTTATTCCCAAGAAATATGTTACATGTTCAACAAGCGGTTTTTGCTTCTTTACAGCATCCCCTTCTCAGTGGATGATCTTTCTACATCACTGCAAGAGAAGGACTTCTCAGACATGAAACCAGCGGATGAGCTTCTTGAAAATCCAGCCTTCCAATTTTTAAATGAGTAGGCGGACAAAACTTAGTATACTTCCTTCTAAATTTGTCTTCTCAAGCCTGACAACAAAATCAGTTGTTGGTCATTGCCATTGTTGGTTGTAAATGCCATTCAATTATTCTCTCTACACCAGAAAGAAAAAAAGAAAAACTTCACACCCTTTTGGTCATATCCCTGCATTCTGTAAAGTTATTTTTTCATTCTTTTGCTAAGCATTCAATTGTAAAATGTTAGTTGATAATAGGGCAAGGGATATTTTTAGCATCAGTTAGCTTGCCTTGTATTTTCCTTTCTTGCCTCTTTTCTTATCCTTCTGATCAATTGAAGCATTTCACTCTTTTGTTCTGTGGGACCAAGCTCACTAATTTTTGACTTTGTTATATAGCAACACTTGCATGTTAGTATATCCTATAATCTGAACTCTAGCGTCAAAGTGTCACGTTGCTAGTAACTTCTGGAGGTGACATTTACTACGTCATCCTTAGCAGAGATATCATAAATTTCATGTAAAAAGAGGTTAGTCACCATGCATCATTAAATGTACTAAATAGCCTCTTTTTTGTACTTTCTGTTGAAAAGTTGCCTAACTGTACTATAGCTGTTATTGAAGAGTACTTCAAACTGTACTGTGCTTTATTCAAGTGATTTATTTTTAAAGCTTTTTTTTTTGTGTTTTGTTATTTACATATCTATATGGATATTTTTGTCCATCTCGCGTTAAAATCAACTATTTGAGATTGTCCTTCTATTATTTTATTTGTCTTTTACCCAGTGTTTCAATAGTATTTCAAAGACTTCATTTTTTATATACTGTTAACGTAAAATATGTAAAACTTCTCTTCACCTAAAATATGTAAAACCATGCAAACAAAATAATGTAAAAGTTGAGAATGGAGTTTGAATTTTTCCCATAAAAACGTGGTCCAGTTTGCATAGTTGAAACGAAATGGTGGAGTGTGTTGATTTGTTTACGTGTTGTTTATTTGTAAGGAAAGTGCAAGGCCACGTTTTTCCCCTGTTAGGGAGTCAACAGAAAATTAATGAAAGGAACCCATTTGATGACGTAAAACATGTTTGCTACAATAATCTGCACATTTAATTTTTGAAAAAAAATAATTATGAAAAAGTCTTTGGATAGAAACTTTTTTCGGCCAACCCATTTGGAATTCACATGGCTCTGGCCCAAAATTTTCCCCCTATTGTGCTGGCACAAGGGTTGCAACCCTAATAGCAATGGTTTGGGACCATTCTTCAATTGGACCACCCTATGGCTAAATTTCATTAACTTTTCTAATTGTATAAACTGATGGTCACAATGATGGGCATTAAGATCCCACATTGGATTTTTTTGATTTGGATAAGCTTTGTTGTCAATGAACAAATGAAAATAGTTGGTTTGTTCTAGGTTAAGATTTTGGTCCACCATTGTTGTTTCCACGAGGTTCCCCTCAAATGCTACCAACATTTTCGTCCATTCCCATTGCCTTCAAGGTCCTCCCCCTATTCTACCTATAACTCTATATCTCTCACTATCCTACCACCTTTACTTCTTCAATCTCCTTCCATATTATCATCATTTTTTATTCACAATATTATAGGTTAATCTCATGTAAAGATATTAAGTGATACACTAATTGTTCTAACCAAAAGTATTTCGGTATGATTTCTTTCTAGGGTTTCTTGTTATAACCTTCAAAATTGAGTAAGTTTGTTCATGGTGAAAAGTGTATTTTATAAGTCTTAATTAATTGTTTACTTATCCTTGGATCTTAACTAATATTATGTATTTCTTAAACTTTGTATTTTCCTCGAATTATTTCAAATACTATGAGTTAATATTTTCACGTTTTCACCTCAAATTCTTAATGGTTTGATTGATTATCTATTAGATAAATTACATTCCCTTATAACAAAATATCATACTATCGACCGATATACATTACTTAGAAGTTATTAATAATTCGTTTATGGGATGACTTAACAACTCTAATGAAGATTTCGAATACAAAGATTAAATTATGAGGACTGAATTTTAATCTTATTAACTGATACAATTTATATGGTCAATGATGACATTATGATGTAGTTAAATTTGTTGACTTATATATTTTTAAAATTATGATAACATGAACAATTTTTTAAAGATGTTATTGAAAGAGAATGTTCCTATTAAAATTTAGACAGAAAATGATTATGGGAAACAAATGTCGACAAGTCTTAAATACTATCCATTGATCCGATGAAGTTCAGCCAACCATAATTGTCTGTAATAATTTCTTGTCATCGAATTAGAGAAATGCGAAAATTACATGAGCCAATGGAAAAAGATTAGACATTACATCTATCAAAAAAGTTTTCATATTGGTCGACACGCTATCGACAATTTATCATTCATAAACGATGAAATTTCTCGAGTTGGACCATCATAGATGATGTTCAAGCTTAATTTCACGAGGATAAAGAGTTTTGTAAGCATCAAGAAAATCGCAGAAATTAATGATAAGGAAAAACAAATTAGGTAGTTCACATCGATTTTAAGATTATATATGTTTTACTAATTAGTTCACATCTACATAAATTAACATTTTATTTTTGTGAGAAGAAATTGTTAAGAAAAAAATTAGGTAGTGGATTAAAAAAAAAGAGTAGAGAGTAGGTGTCTAAAATTGTGGTATGATGAAAGTGGAAAAATATGATTGAAGTAGGGTTTTGTGAAAATGATGGGAGCATAATCTATAATGAACTAGGTAGAGAGAAAAGGCAATCAGTGTCATGAAATTCCTTGTCAGAATAATAAGAGATGCAATCGTTTCGATCACTTAGCTTTTGTCTTATGTGTGATATTAATTAATATGGTGATGGGAAAGTCCAAGTTGGTCATTTTCAATATTCAGAAGCCACGACTTTCCACAATACATTTATGAAAGATATATCTCTCTATCTATATATAAAAGCACACACATTCACAAAATTTGTGGCTTAGCGTCCAAAACAAATTCAGAAAGTGAATATATATGTTCCCATTTTTTGACTTGAAATGCATGCATGAAGAGTTCTCCATCTTCGGGGGGCCATCCACCTTTCATCAACTCGTAAGGTAACCTTTTCATCACACACAGTGATCAATCACTTTTTATAATATTCAGTTAATTGACAAAGAAACATCGTCAAATTTGCATAACATCTTATCAAATATTCGTAACTTTTTTAATATAATATAAGTTCAAGTAAGGTATAAGAAGAATGACTAATAGAATAATTTAAGAAATTAAATGTTTTATAATCTAGTATATATCAATGTTTTGATTTCAATTTCATCAATTACTATACATTTAAAGTATTATTAGTTTTGATGCATAAAACTCTCTCATAATTTTATATTTAAAAAACATATGGAATAGAAGAAAAATGACATATTTAAACTTAATTTTTAAACGTGAGAGTATATTAAGTGTGATAAGAACAATAATATATGAGTTAAAACAAACCTCATTACCATTACATCAATCATCATGTATTCAAAATATTATTGGTTTTGATGCAAAGAACTCTCTCACAATTTTATCTTTAAAAAACATATAGAATGAAAAGAAAAAAAAATATTTAAATTGAACTCCTAAACATAAAATTGTATTGAGTATGATAAGAACAATAATATGTATCAAAACAAACTTCATCTTATAAGAATATTTTGGAAAATTAAATTAAAAATAAATTTCATAATAAAATATAAGTCATTTTAAGTTTATAACAATATTTTTTATTTATTAAATTTATTACGTTATATATTATTATATTGTTATTAGATCATCTACAAATATTCAATTGCATATTAAATATATAAATATCTTATTACGAGAAGTATGCTAAACATTTTATATTTCTACAATCGAGATATAAATACGATAAAAGATCTCAAAAATCTTATACAAACTAGAAATAAAATTCGTATTTAACCCTATTTAAACTTAATATGATGCTAAGTAAGCCTTATGATTAGATGAAATTGAATTGTTTTAACTAAGATTATCCAAAAGTTCACACACAAGAGGTATTTTTAAAACTGTTTAGGTAAGTAAAAATTGTGAATAGGAAATTGCGGAGTATATAAACAATCATATATAAGATAATCAAGTTGAAAACTCCTCGTAGATCGGATCGGATTTGAATTTTTTTAACTCGTTAATAAGATAATCAAGTTGAATTAACTTTCTAAGTGACCAACTGTGGTGGGTCAAACCGAATGGCTTTTTTTTTTACAACACTAGTTGCACGAATCTTAAAGATGTTTATCTAGAAATTTTGAAATGAAAAATCTTAGTGACGCCTCCCTGTATTAGGAATTCAAATACATCAAGATCGATCTCGAGGTGTTCGAGGATTATAACAGAGGAATTATATCAATAAGGTGCTTAAAATATTTGGCATGCAGGATTGTAAGAAAGGGATACTCCAGTTCCTAAGGGAGACAAGTTCAATCTTAATCAATGCCCAAAAAGAAATTAGGAAATTCAGGAAATGTAGAAGATTCCTTATATATCAGTTCTAGGCAATTTGATGTATGTTCAAATATGTACACATTTGGATATAACATACATAGTTGGGGTTTTAGACAAACATTTAAACATTCCAGAACTGGATCATTGAAAAGCAACAAAAATAGTTATGAGGTATTTATAAAGAACAAAAAGTTATATGCTCACATATAGAACATCAAACCAATTAGAGATGACCGGGTGTTCTGATTCAGACTTTACAGGATGCCAAGACAGTTTGAGATCCACTTAAGGTTACACTTCCATGCTAGCTAATGATGCGATTTCTTAGCGTAGTTCTAAGCAAACTCTTACGGTTTCATTCATTATGGTTGTAAAAATTGTAGCATGCTATGAGACATCAAATCAAGGAATATGGTTGAGGAACTAAGTCACAATTATACTATGACATCAAATCATTTGTATTGTATTTATAAAATAACAGGAACTCGAGCAAGTAAAAGCACATTGACATAAGTTTTAGGTTGTTAAAGAAATGGTACAGAGTGAACATATTTCTATAAAACACTTAGGGACAAACACCATGATTCTTGCTTAGAGACTTACACCCAAGGTATTTCATGAGCATGTTGCCATATGAGTGTTTTACTTTTTGAGAAATATTTGGTTTAGTGGGAGTTAGTCACTTTTGTGTGTTTTGTGCTCTATGTTTAATTTCATATATGAATATTTTAGACATATTTAGTTTAATAAATATATCGTTCATTATTCATGGTTACTCTATGTATATTGAGGTTATTATATTGATTTCATTGAGATAAAGTAAGGACTAGCTAAAAATAGACGTGTACAGGTCACGTTGACGTAATTTTCATGTTACACATTTCAATATGAATCCATGTCATTTATTCTATTATAGCATTTGTGATCATTGTCAGGTTTGATCGCGATTAATGCAATAAAAGTTGTTTTAGTTCTACATGCAGAAATAATCAATGGATATGATCTTTTGAATATACTTAAGGTATATAATAACAATTTTGAGTTCATAAAGTCTAACACATTTATAAGAATAGGAATATATATATATATATATATATATATATATATTTGTGATCAATGAGAAATTATTAACAAATCATTAAATGTGTTAAAAGCCATTAGTTAATTTGTTAAAGTGATCTAATTAATTAAACTAGGATTAAAGGCATATAAGTCTTGTATAGATATCGTAAACAATATTTTAATTTGTTAAGAAATCAAATTAAAATACTAAAACTTAAAAATAAAAAATAACTGACAAATATTATATAAATGTGTTATAGTTTTCCATATGTAAGCACTCTTTTTCTCCATCTTATAAAAAGAGCACCACAAGAGATAATCTTAAGATACTCTCCACTTAAAAAACCATAGCTGTTAATCTATATTGTTTCCAATTAGCAGGTACATCTCCGGTTACTATTCTAAAGAATTTAGAAACTACTCTATTCATGAACAGCGTATTGCTTATTTATTATTAGTCTATATAATCTAAGAATTAGGTCAGAAAAAGCATAATATTTTATGAGATTAGTGGAACTACTGAGTCCACATGTAGTTTCTTGATTAGTTTAAAATGAATGGTTTATAATAAGCTTAAATATTCCAAATTGTAATTTAATTAAGCAGCTCTTCCATGTGATCTCGTGTTTCTCCGGAGAGTCATCAAATCTCCTCATATGTCTATATGGTCAAACACCTTTCATAATTAACATGCATTTAATATTTAATATATAATTAATTAGTTCAGAACCATCTAATCTAATCCTTCACCCATGTTCTTTCTTTTCTTTTGGTAAACGCCTGGTCATGTTCTAACCATTTTCAATTCATTCCTTCTTAACTAGTTCAGACACGGATCATTAAATACTACACAACTCATGTTCATGCTTCTTTTTATTTTTCTATAAATGTCTTTGCCGTTATGGTGGTTATTTTCTGATTAGTAAAGACTGTTCTATGATTAGTAATATATTTATCATATTGTTCCCGGGATAACCCCTTCTATTTCAATTAATTAATACAAGTAAATCAACTTCAAATTTCAATTTATATATGCATTTGGTCAAATTCTCCAACAAATTCAACTGGACGTATTCATTTTCCTCTTTGTATCCTTGTTGCATGAATATATAAAATTTAATGGCTTTACATAAAGCAAATTATCATTATATATATTTACTTAGCTTAGTGTGGAATGAGAAGAGAAAATAAATAAAAATTGAAATTAGTGTATAAAAGAAATAAAGAATAAAGTCAAAAGGAATATGAAATCTGAATGTTATTATTATATAAACTGTCGGTCTATACATTTATATTTGCATACCAATAATGAAAAGGAAAATTATGAGTCTAAGTTTGACCGTTGAACTAGATATCATACACAGTTTTATGAATTTGAGCATATCTCCCAAATTTAAGGGGCTTTTTTTTACCAATTGATTCAAAGATGTTTAAGAGATTTGAAAATAAATTAAAAAAAGAATGATTTTCAGCTTTATTATACTGTTTAACTTTCTTTGGTTATTTCTTTCTCTAGATCAAAAGTTGCTTTCTTAAATTATGTATTAAAAGCGCGTTAGGAGTGTTAAAGCAAAGAAATTGATGGAATAAAACAAGAAAAAAAATATGATTAATTTGATTAGAGTGTTAAAACATATGACGGAAAGACGCGTGGAGTAGGATTTATGGGTTGGGAATGCAAGTGCGAGTCTAAGTTTCACATTGGATAAAAATGAGAAAATAAAGCACTATATAAAGATGAAAGACCCGTTAACATATTGCATTTGTGTTTGTATCTCCCCAGTGAACCTCCTCCTTGATAGACCCAACAGTGGTATCGGAGCCGATGGTTAATCTTGGTCCCGTTAAAATGAACGGCGGTATGAAGAGCTACTCGTGGTTGTGATTAGATGCTTGGGAGTGTACCAAATGTGTGCCTTAAGGTTTTAGGTAAAGAGTGATGTCAATCCTTATTGTTGGACTTATATCTCATTGGTGTTTGTATCTCTCAGGTGAACCTCCTCTTTGATAGACCCATCACTATGATACCATAGTTAGTGATGTGTTAACACTTATATTATAATTAAAATTTTATTTTAAAAGAAGCTTTTTATTTATACACATTGAATATTTATTTGTCCACATTCTTCGTTCTTTTTTTGACAATGACTCAATATGAGAAGTTTCAACGATTGGATTCATTCACAGTACTTTCTATCTCAAAGAAGTTTTTTGTTTTTTTAATAATTGAAATTTTCAATTTTAATGAAATATTACGTATTAATCTTTCATGAAAAAGTAATTTATAACGAGTTTTACATATTTGAAGACACAACTTAATACATCTTCCGTTTCCACGATGAGTGTTGTACGTGATTTCAATATTTTTAAAATATACTTTTTTTTCATATATTTATATATATAATTAATATTAATAAAATCGAATTAATGTTAATAAAAATATTATAATAATTACATAATATATGATCCATTATTAAAAAAAATACAATATCGTGATTATGATGTTAAAAAAAAAAACTCAAATACACAGCTTTTTTAATATGTTGAAATATATATCATGAGATACACAATTTGATAAATTATCTATGGAATAATTGTATCTTTCAATAAATAAAAAGTGATTTATTTATTTAACGAAATAAGTAACAAAACACTTTCTCTTTTAAAATAATTATATAATTATTTTTAAAATAACCATAATGTAATTTTGTAAATATTATTTTTATAAAATTATATAGTTTATGAACTCATATTATTTTAATATTTTAAATGTTATTATTAAAAAAAATTAAATTATATTATTTAATGTAATAAAAATGTGAATACACTTTTTTAAAAATTTAATTTGAAATTGAAATTTAATTTTAAAAGTAGAAATTCAACTCTTCCATCTTGTTTTAAAGAGTGGCACATTCATGATTGTTGTTATGATGATACTTGCAGTGTTTAGTTATATCCTCATTTGGCAGATTCTAGGACTTCCTGGATGGAGGGACGAGGTCTGCATGAAGTGTTTCCTCCAACACTCGTGACATGAGTATGTTAATAGTATAATCACGAGAACTTTGTTGTATTGGATTCTATTGGCTTGGAATCGTTCTTTCACTTCAAAACCTTATGAAATTACCAGCAAAATTTTATCGACAAAAATAAATCTATCAGAAAATTTGATTTACCGATAGATTTTACTAACGGATTTTTAAAATTTCAATTAGCGACAGGTATGTTCATCGATAATGCATATTTTATTTACTCACAGAAAAATCTTTCGGTAATACATATTATATTTACACACAAATATTTGTCGATAAATCTATCGGTAAGAAAAGCAAAAAAAATGTTGCCCACTCTTTCTTTCTTTTCGTGAACCACACATATTTTTTCTCTCTTTCTCTTTCCTTCCAAGCGTATTTCTCTTGTCGTTTCACATCCTAAAACTCTATTTTTCCTCTATTTTCAAAACATTTTTCATCTTCTTTTCTCTCCTTTGAGGGCAACCCTCATCTTTCTCATTTTCTTCATCTCAGCTTAGATCACAGTGGCTACACACCCCTTTGATGTGCCTCTATCTCCGTTAACCCAAGCTGCCATCTTGGTCACCATCTACGTTGTTGAGCTTAAGGTCTTCCACTTCATCTTCTTCTTCTGTAACACGTGTAAGAGAGGGATAATGTCTTTATTCTTACTCTTTCATGCAAGGACGCCTCCAAGCCAGATGCACTATCGACGTGCCACACACGGCCACCGTCCTACACACTGCCACCATCACGCATCGTTGTTAGATAATGATGGATTTAAAGCCAAACAAATCCCCTTATTCTCTTTTCTTTGTTTTCTCTCATTTTGATTTGTGTTTATGGTGAAGTAATTTGTTATGTTGGCTATAAATTTTTGTAGGTTATAAAATTGTGTGAATTTGTATAAAATTATTGTAATGGTGAAACAAAACAAAGTGAGATAATGAATAAAAGTGGGATGATGAAATTTTGTTCATGAAATTGTATGAATCTTTATGACATTCGTTTGTAATGTGTTAATTTTTGTGGATCAGAAAAAATAAGGGAAGAAGGAAGAAAGGGAGAGAGAGAGAACCAGATCGCAGTATCCATCAGTAATTACCGATAAAATTTTATTTTATTTACAAACGAATTTTTTCAATAATAATTACTGACCGATTTTTATGTATTTATCGAAAAAAATATCCATCAGTAAATATTACCGACTACATTATTATTGACAGATTTTGGCCTGTTGGTAATCTGTGAAAAACAGCATTACCAATAGACTTTGACGTTTCCGACGAATTTTGGTCGTCAGTAATACCTGTTTTTCTTATAGTTCCTAATGGCATCTTCGTCGTTGCCCCATTTTTTAGCAAACTTCATGACATTTCGTATGTTTTATGCCCTCACCTTTATGTAGTACTCCTCAATCTCCTATAGGCACATGAATTTTGCAGCTTGCAGCCTCATCTCCTACATGTTCATTGGAGGTTTCATGCTTAGATCATTAATGAATGGTCCCGACCTCAGCACCATGATCATGTAATGAAGCATGACCTCTAGATTCAGATTCCTTACTCGGTTCCATGGTAGGCACTAATTGTACTTATAGAGCCGAAGGCACCCTACAAAGAGTCTTTTTCCACTTCATGAACTTCTTGTACTCGATACTCGTCCTCTATAGAATGAGCATGTGGGGTGCATGCAAAAGATTTTTCAACACTCAAGTCAGTACTCTGACTCTGAGATTTTGGTTAAATATTATTAATGCAAAATGTGAAGTTAAAACTCGATTAAAATTATATATATAGAAATATTTTACTAACTATGGATCCTTATTTAGATGGACCTTGATTATGGATTCATTGGAGCATTGACCCATTGATCATTTTACCTGTGACGATTTATGATCAATTTTTGTTAGGTTACGTGATATGTTGATGTCTTTGGCAGATAGAGATATATATCGGTAGGCAATACTCAGATTTAATGAAGAGCGCATTCATCAACAAATGACACCTAATCTTTTGGTTGGAGAAACACAATACTCAATGTCCAACCAAGTATTCGTTATGTAACATATTAAGCTTATTTCTTTAAAGTGCAATCCTTAATCTTCTGTAAACAACTTATCATTTACAGAATATTCAATAACCAATATGCGACCTCTATTGAATATAAGGTATTTGATATCAAGTATTTGACATCAAAAATCTTTATTCAAAAATTATACTTTATGAAATATACTAATTATCCACTCACTCGTACAAAGCTCTCATTAGGATAATTTTATTAGACAAAAAAAAAACAGTAATATTAAAGTAGCTTGTAAAAGAAACGATGTTAATGAGGATAATAATTGAGTTAAGCATACAAGTATAAAATTGAATTTGTATTTGGGAAGTGTGAAAATGAATGGTTTTGGCAAAAGGAAATGGATCACATGCATATCAAAGGGAAACTGAAAGGACGGTTAAGATTGTTCCTCGGATAATGCCCTTCCATGTGCTTCCAAAAATTACGCCTCCTTCTTCTAAATTATATGCAAATGTTGACATTAAATCACAAAATTAAACCCTCTAACCAAAATTTCAATAAAAGATGCAAGTCTATTCTAATCCAAATAAAATTAATTCTTACGTTTGAGAAAAATATAAAAATTAAAATTTTAAAAAATTTAGTTAAAATTAATTGGTTTTTATTGTTTGATGTGTATATATATATATATATATATATATATATATATATATATATATTATCCTAAAGTAAAAAAATTATTATATCTTATAATTAACCGTTATAAAAAAATTTATTGAATTCGAAAAACGAAATTGTTCATCGTTAAATATTTCAAATAATAATTAAATATTTTTAAAAAAATAAAAATCACAAAAAAGAGAAAATATAGTATAATTAATTTACCAAAATATAAAAATTATAAATATTTTCTTTTTCTTATATCAAATAATAAATAAAGATAAAATAATTAACATGTATCCTAATTTGGGAGGTTCGTGTTTCGTGAATACCTTTTGTTTTTCTATTTTCTTTATCTTTCTAACTTTTATCTATACTATTATATAAAGAGTATAATCCTTTTAGTATCACATTTTTTTTTCAATTTTACTTATCTAGTGACTTTTAAAAAAAGTTAAACTGACTTTTTATTTAATCAATTTCTTATTAAATTAAATAAACAAAGATCATCTACAAAATAAATAAAAACTATATAGTAAACACATGTATGTAATATATGCGTTTTCACTAATTTTAAATTAAATTACTAATTTCATTATTTTATTCTTTTGAATAACTATTTATTTAAATTCGGTTATTTTTTAAAATTAAATTAATTTATTATAGTAAAAAAAATACACTAGACGTAACACATGTATTTCCATTAGAATCACTAAAATAAATATATACATACTTGAATCCATCTCATTTAAATACTATCTATACTCATGTCCATATTTAATTAATATAAATTCCTTTTATTAAAATCAATTTTTTTTTAAAACATTCCATATCCATTTATTATTATTATTATTAAAATTAAATATATGTTTAGTCTCCAAAATTTAGACATTATTAATATTTTATTAAACTTTGATATAATTTTATCTCAAAAAATTTAAAAATAAAGAAATATTTTAAACTGTATTTTTTTCACTCACTTGTTAAATTATATTTTAAATAGAAATTTAAATTGAAATATATCAAAAGAGTAACGTCGAAAATAATAGTTTCACAGCAATTGGATTAAAATAATGGTATGTGCTTGTTTTCAAAATTTAATAATAAAAATTTAAAAGAAAAAATATTCTAATTCTACATAAAACTAAAAATATATTTAACTAGTAATATTATTGTCTTCCACACTTTATAGAAGATACAACAACTATAATGGTAACGTCACCACCCCTGGAGGTCAACTCCTTTGGTGTGTAATATTAGTCAAACGTATGTATGTTGTTCTCATCCATATACATTATTATTTTATCTTAATCTCAATTGACTCCGATATTAAATTCCTAATAACTGCCATTACCCCACTTAGTGTGCTCCCTCCAAATCAAAATTCAACAATCAAAAAATACTCTCTTTTTTTTAATTATAACCTACAAAAACTCCTCATTAAGACTATATATAATTATTTTCTTTATTTGAATTTAGTTATTAACTAATGAAATCCTCTTATTTGGTGTACATGTTGTGTAATTGGAAAAAATATGGTTTTAATAAAGCACCGAACAAAATAATGATAATGGTGATAATAAAAATTAAATCAAGTGCATGAAAGTGGGTAGGAATACGTGGAACGTGCATGAATCTGCTGGCACTGATAACAGCCACGTAGACATCATCAACTTCCAAACTTTCATTTTCTCGAAACACAGCCTAGAGATTCTACCACTCTTTCACTCTCTTCGTTCTGACACACAGAATTTTCTAGGGAAACTCCATTTTTTTCTTCAATGACTTGGTAATGGTGATAAGCTATGCATCGGTCTTATGACTCTGCACATGTTATACACAAATTAACCTAACGTCTACCAAAAACATACACTAAAAAACACACACTAACCTAACCTGTTAAGTTCTACTCCCGATATGTGGGAACATTAATCAATAATACACAGACTCAAATATTATATCTTTAAAACGTGAACTTTAAATCTAATTCAATCTTATAAAATCAGTTTATAAAATAATATATTATATATTGATCTTATTTTTAGTTGATGTAAGACTTTCAACACATTCTCTTACGTTAAGGTATAAACATCATTTTAAGTATGAGATTAAACAAGTAAAACAACATGTTCAATAAACAATAAATTTCACTAAAATATATTCTAACCATAACTCTAATACCATATTAATAAATAGACTTTAAATTTAACTCAATCTTACAAAACTGACTTAAAATTCACTCCTTAATAACATCAAAAGCTAAATTTAAATATCTAAATCAATTTTAAAAAATAAGATTAATATAAGAAACTTAAGATGATGCATTATCCTAGAGGTCTTTTTAATATTAAAAAATATTAATAGATTTAAAAAAGTAAAGATTAAACACGGAAGTTTGAGCATAGATTAATACGAGAAAGTGGATGATTTGAAATGTGTGAGCATAGAACGTGAGGATTTTGCTACAACCATGGAAGAGGGTCTACGAGGGCGGCACCTAGGATACAGTGACGGAAGATTTAGATAAAACAAAATTAAAAAATAAATAAATGAACATTTTATGGAATATATTAAAATAATGGCAATGGCTGCCACATGCAGAGCCATGGTTGTGCCAGGTGCAATGCCCCTAACGTGCTAATGCTTATCACTAACTGCAACAACACTTCAAACTTACTTCAAAACATTAACATTAATTACCATATGTCACCAAACTCCATATGTATATATAAATTATTATAATTATCAAGGAATATTCATTTTAAATTATCACTCTCACTTTTACATTTCTTTTCACCAACTTTCTCCTGCTTATGTCATTTCCACTCATTTCATCGTCAAAAAATTCCCGACTCATGCTACATTTCATAATAATTTTCCCTACATTTAATATTACAAACGAAATGTATATAATTTTTTTGAAAAATATGAAATATATAATTAATGTGTTACGTATTGCTCTAACTGTGAGAGCATTAATTAATTCGCTTTTAAAATGATTAAACTTCATAAATTCTTTTTTTATCTTATTTTATTTATTTATTGGTATCAATTATTTTTTTCCCACCGCTTATCTTCTTTCTTACTTCAAATTGCATAATTCCTTCAAATCTATTTGGTTGAATAAAATGATATGCTCCTTTTGACTTTTACAGACATAATCAATGTCAATATTGGGCATATGATTGCACAACCGAACTATGTAGACAACTCTAATTAAAAAGGGGAAAGTTTTGAACCAAAGAGACTTTTACCACTATCTGTTGGAATTAAATATATACCAAGCAATGAACCCTAAATTGTTTTCATGATGACAAATACTTCAAATCTAACCAACACTAATAAGCTATATATATTATATATATTTTTTCATTTTATTTTTAATATTTGCGTCATTTATTGAAAAATAGGTTTTACTCTTATTCAATACATTTGAAGTGAAAAAGAAAACCAAATTATTAGAAAATAGTACAAAAATAACTCGAAAGAGGGAAAATGTGAAAATGTATAGCACGCGTGTTAGTAAAAAGAAAAATCTTTTTGGTATAATTAATTATCTTTACGTGAAATTTTCTCTCATGCAATTTATCTTTTTGTTATAGAAAAGAAACTTTCTCTCATGATTATTTTTTCAAGTTTTTTACACCGCACTAACGTGAAAATATAAAGTTTCCATATTCCATTACTATTTCTTAGAACTGTCAAAATGGATAACCGGACTCGACCCGACCTGATCCACCACGGGTTGATCATTTAGTGAGTCAATTCAACTCGGTTCATTTATTAGCGAGTTAGAAAAATTTGAACTCGGTTCGACCACCACGGGTTGGTGGGTAAACGGGTTGGCTCACTAGCCCATTTAATTACAATTTTTTTTTAAATAAAAAAATTATAAACCTTTTATATTCAAATTTAAACAAATTTCACTCTCAAAAAATATGTTAAACTGAAGATAATTCAAAATAATAATAAAAAGTACAATATAATCCAAATGTCATCCAAAAACAAACACAAAAAACATACAAATAAGTTTCTTATATTCATCATTTTTGTGTTCCTTATCCATTTACAATATTAGAATCTTGAATAGATAAATCTACAATATTAGAGTATTTTATTTTTTAGGGTTTCATAAATAAAATAATAAATTAAAAAAATAAAATTAGGTAGACGGGTTGGCGGGCCAACCCGGTTCACCACGGATTCAACCCGCGTGAACCGGGTTAAAATCTGACCGGCATAAAAAAAATTTAATTTTTTCAAACTCAACCCGACCCGAACCTGTGATGAACCGAGTTGACTCGCGGATTGTGACCTATTTTGACGGTTCTACTATTTCTTATTATAAAAGTTGTAATTAAATGCTTATATTATTATTAGGATTAATTCTAATTTGATTTGGCCAGCAGTAATAAAATTTAGTGATGGTAACGGGTTGGATACAACTTATCCGTTATTTGTCCGGTTTAAAAAATCTATTTATGTTATTCGTTTTGTTATTTCTAAAATTTTTTTATATTTGTGATAATCATAAATATTTTTATATTTTACTTTTTATAATTTTAAATAAAATTATTTAAAAATAATTTTTTAAAAATATATAATTAATTAAAAAATAAATTTAAAATAAAATTCAAATTAAATTATTCACTAAAATATTAATATAATTCAAATTTGAACGAGTTTCAGAAAAATATAAATTTAAAGTTAATCATTTTAGAAATAACTTCAATTATATAAGTCTAAATAAGAAATAAAATATATATAAAATAAAATTTTAATAATTTTTTAATAATTAATATTTCTCTCATGAACTTTAATTTAATTACTTGATTGTTAAAAAGTATTAAATAAAATTCACTAATAATTATTGTCCAAGAAAAAAAAATAATTAAGAAGAACTAGTCGGTATTAATAAATTGAATATTGTGATATTCATACTCGTTCCATCAATAAACGTACTCATTATTTTCAAATATCTATTAAAAATATTCATTTAATATATATCATAAATTTTATCTCACAAGTTTGAATATATTTTTTTTATTTTTAATAAAATTACTTAAAACATTGTATATAAATTTGATCAATAAATTATTTTTATAAAAAATAAATTTAAAATAAAATGTTAAATGAGACTCAAAAATACCTGTAGAAATTAAGAAAAGTGTATAAATTGAAAGTTTCTTTTTACAATGATGCTTAACTTAGAAGTTTATTTTTATATAGACATTCTTTAACACGGTATTTAAGTAATTAAAAGATAATTTCAATTTTTAACACTATATTGTGTATAAAATGACTTATTAAGTTGAAAAAGAAAATGTGTAAATTGAAAAGGCATGTAGCGAATCTTCCATATGCCTTGATTACTGTTGTAGGTAAGGAAAAAGTAGGGGGAGAAAATCGTATATGGTCATGATAACAAATAAAAGATAAAGATATTAAAATAATTAGGGTTTGAATTAGTTTGACGACGTGGTCTGATTAATGGGTAAGCATTACATTAATCTGATTGATAATGGTTTCCATGACAAAAATCCCAAGCAATCATATTTACTAAGATTTTGTTCTCTCATCTCACATATCCAAACACATGCCACAAAATATTCCGTTCCAGAAAAAGTCGGTATAATTTCTCACTACAACAAACATTGTAAGTTTTTGCTTTGTCACGAGATAAAACAACAACACATCATATTTTCACAAAATCTTTTTAAGGTTCTTATTATGACTTCATAGATTTCTTAAGATCTTCTTCCTATTTCTTCGCTTCCTTTTTATGTCACTTCTCATTACGATCATATGGTCTTCTTCCATGTGAGACTCTATTGCTTCCCATAATAATATTTTTTTTTTAGTGTTTGTTCTCACCACCATGAAACTAGGACGTGAGATTCTCTCTTGTTGCCACCATTTTTTGATAAATAAATAAATAAATATATATTAGTTAAATGTGGTTTTAATTTTAGACCAATTTTAAAGAAGTTTTGATTTTGAAATAAAAAGGTTATTGCATTAGCATGTGTTGGGACCCTTTGTTAATGATGAATTGAACCTAACCAAAGTCTTTTATAGTATGTTCTGATTGAACTCTAACGTTTAAAATATTATACGTCATGTCTGTTTTCCTAACTATCATGCCTAAAAAAATAGCCAAAATGGGATATTTATATTCCCTAGTTGACCTTGAACAAATGTGTGGGTATATCATCACACTACCTAACAAAATGTCACAAAAATAACGCTATATTTTATAAACCAAAGAAAAAGACAGATATCCAATTCTCTCAAAATTCACACCTACTACTTACTGTTACATTCTTCCAACAACGTCACTGTTCACTATTTTTTATGTCTATTTCTTTTTTACTTTTTCTTTTTCATTTAATTCTCATTGCTCTCTATTTTTATTCACTAATTAATACTAGTTAGTTTAATTTCTTATATTATTGCTTCTCCAACCAATATATTTAAATTTGTAAAGTTCGCATAAGATTCTTCTAACTTTCACATGCGTAAATTTTATATTTTACCATTTAATAATAAATTCTTATTTCATTATTGTTTTATATTATTATTCATTCACTTTAATCTCTTATCACCTTATTTAGTCTTATATTAGAGTGAATAGACTTGTCACTGCCATATTTATTGTGGATAATTTCTTTTTAAACTTTAAATGGAATAAATTACTGATGTAAAACAAGTCTCTTCAACTATTTTTATTACGTATTTATACAAAGTAGACATAGAGTGACATTTTGTATTTAATATATATACATAATGTAATATAAGTTAACATAATATAGTAATTTTTTATTTAAGAAAGAGTTAATTAATATATTTGAGTAGATTTAAGAATAAGATGTCTATTTTTTTTTAGAGATTTGGAGGTGACTATGAATTTTTTTAAAATAAAATTTCTAAAACTTTGTAAAATGATTGATATGATAAATAAAAAAGGTTTTAATAGATTAAAATATAAAATTATTATATTTTTTATAATGAAAATTAATATATTATTATTATCATTTATTATTATAAAAAAGTAAAAGTAAAAGAAAATAAAAACTATTGAATTGTGTTATTGGAAACATTGAAGTGGTGGGTCACTTCTCAATTGTCAATTCTAATAAGTTTTTAATCATTTTTTTTATCAACACTAGTTCAATATCAGGAATTTTTTATTTCAAAAATCATAATCATACCATTCAGAAATATTTTTTTTTTTAATAATTATAATTATGTCACGCAAAAATAATAAATCACCACAAATCTTCACTCCTCACCCTAATTTACTTTCAAATCCATATATATATATATATATATATATATATATATATATGATCGTCGGTGCAAGAGGCATGGACAAGGAGCGACGGCTCCTGACAGGCTTCGAGTGAAAGGAGTACATGGACGAATCGAACATACACCGGAATGAGAGGGATCTGGAGACTGTATAGGTATGAGACTATACAATTGAAGGATAACTAACTTAAAGAAATTTATTTGGAATTTTTTATTTCAAAAACCATAGTCATACCATTCAGAAATATTCTTTATTTTAATAATTATAGTTATTCAACAAATGCATTTGCTTGGTAGCTCAAATCATAAGAACTCCATGGTTAAGCGTGTTTAGCCTGGAGCATTAAATCATTTTGTTCCTCCAAAATTTGTTGAAATTTTTAAAATTTATATATTTGGATTTTTTTTTTCAAATTATATGTAGTATATATTAAGAATCGGTGAAAATTAAATTAGATATCTTTTATTTCTTTTATAAAGTACATATAATGTTAATAAATAATCAAATATAAAATTGAATATAGTAAAAAAAATATTTGTTAAGATATTTTTTTTATTTTCTTTTCCATTATTTTTCTTAGTTTTTCACATATTATGCTTATCTTCCACTTTCACCTAATTTCTTTTTTCTTTCTAAAAAAAATAAGTTTGACAAAAAGTTACTATTTTTTTCTCATTTTTCATATGTTCTCTCCCCTTCTTAAAAGAAAATAAAAACTATCTTTTGTATCACTTAATATTGAATTATTAGTTTAATAATTATCATTTTTTTTATCTCATGAACGTTTGTATATTACTTTTTATGAATATAAAAGAAAAAGTAATGTATTATATATTTTTTCATGACCGGTTCTTTTATTGTAACTTATTTATGATAGAGTTTTTTTAGAAATTACTTATTTGAGTTTTTTATTAGATTATGATAAAGTATTTTTAATTTAAACTTAAAAAAGTAAGAATATTGAAGAAGAATAAAATAATATATTTTTTAATAGTGAATAAAAGAAAATTACCTACGAAAATAAGACAAATTCAATTTCTTTACATATTTCAAAATATGATACTAACTATTCAATTGTTCAACAAATAATGAGCATTTTCTTAAAGAATTATACATGAAAAGTTTGACCATAATTATTTGGAACTTGACTGAGAAAACCTTATTCAAATATGAAAATATCTAATAAGTACGAAGATAAAATTAGAATAATTTAATTAAAATTGAATCCTCTTCAAATACAATTACAAAACTATAAATTTTGATTATATTATTTTGACTCCTCTAAAATTATTAATTAATATAAGTACTAATTGAGAATTTACAACATCAATAAGACCTAAATTTAATTTATATAAAAGATTGCATTATTATAATATAAAATTTGAAAATAATAAGTTTATGATTCTTCTTTCTTATAAGATAAGATGTTTAACTTTCTCATTATGAAATTTAGACCTACACTTAAATTTTTAATGATCTCATTTATAAGGTTGAACTCCTTCCACTTTCATCTTTTGTTGAAAACATTTTCAACTATAAATGTTTCATATGACTCTTTGATATCATAAAGAAGAAATACTCTTTCAAAATGAAAACATTTTCAATTATGAATATTTTGTATGATAATCTCTTACAATGAAATAAGTTTGCTTAAAACTCTTGTGAAAAATACTTTTGATACAAGAAATTTGATTTAATCCATAGTGTACTAGTTCAAATTAATTATGAAGATGAATCATCAACTTTATATCATATTATATTTTATAAAATAATGATATTTAAACGGAATAAAATACATTTTACATAAACGTAATTGTATCACTTAATTAAGAGCAAGGTTTTTTATTCTCAGCAAAGCCATGCATGTGTGAGCCACATAAATAGTTGATTGATAAAAATGTTGATGACATCAAATCTGGTATGCTAAAGTTAAAATTGAAAGGAATGGCCTCCGATTTTTTATTTTATTTTCTCCACAACTATCATTATATCTTCCGAGTACATGGCTATTCTTTTTTCAAATGCCGTCTTGTTTCGGCCACATGCATTTTGCTTATATTTTAAAAACGTTTGATTGAGGTTTACCAAATTCACAATTTACATCTTTTTAGTATGTGACACATACTATTTTTTAATAAAAATTAAAATTATTTAGCAATTGTTACAAATTTAATTTATAACTATTTAAATAAAGAATATATTTAAATACATAAATATTTAGAGATTAAATATCTTTTTAGTTTTTAAATTTTGACATAAAATTAAAATTTTTCATTTTTTAAAACTTTGATATGGTCTTCAAATTTTAAAACAGCTGTGTTAAATTCTTTTGATATATCAACCATGATATTTAAGTTGTTTATATAATATTTTAATAAAAAAAATTTAAATGTTAGTTTAAAATACCTATTAATAAAGAAAAACAAAAGTTAATATCATTAGCTTAAATGAATATATTCATTCAACTTTAAAGGTTAAAAATCAAAACATATAAAAAATTAAAATATAAACAAATTTTAATTTCATACATAAGATTATAAACTAAAAAGATACCTAATCCATGTTTAAATGTCTTATTCTATTATTTTTCACTTATAACATGAAATCTACCTAATAGTATTATATTACACAAATTTCCATAGTAACATCATAAGAAGGTATTATTTCCAAAGTTACATCATTATAACTAAACTTAGACATGCACATCCTTTGAAGCAAAGCAACCTTTGGCTATGACTAAGAACAAACATCGACCTTGTACACTTTTTGCAAGAAACACAGTGTGCAACCCACAAAGCTTTGGGTGTGACACCTTCTTCTCATCCTTCTCCAACTTCAACATCGATCCACTCACTCACTCAGAAATTTCATGGCAGCACTTGGGAACTCAAAAATTCATAAACAAATACTATCATGCACCGCCATAGCCATATTCCAAAGCAAATTCTTTAACTTTATGAAGTTGGCAATTCCGATTTCAGTATAATCAAAAGTGACCAGACCTTAAACTTCGAAGAAGCCAGCTACATACATATATCATTTCGCCATTCTTGACCTTTTCTTTAATTCCGCGTGGCTCATATCACTCATTATGGTCTACTTTTCATGCAACTATACTTTTATATTACATACCCAGTGGCCTCTAGCTATCACTCACACACATCAAATAAAGCTTACATACATATTCCAAAAACAAAAACAAAACCGCGTTTATTCTCTTATTAAGTTGTTAAGGAGATGGCCCTCGCCGACTACATAAAGTTTCAATATGAACTTATTAATTAGAAAAAAAAAAAAAAAAACCCTAGAAAGCAATGAAAATGGTTTAAATTAAAGAGAAAAAGGGAGAAACAATAATTGGAGGATCTCACATAGTAACAGAAGAAAAGGGTTTGTGAAATATGGGGGGCTCTCCCAAAGGGTGGTGTTAGGGATAAGAAATATAAAAACACATATCCCTATCATATCATGCATGAGATATGGGTGGCTGGCTAAAAGGAACATATATATATTTGGTGTGTAGCCATTTGGAGGATTGCTTGTTGGAGCATTATATTTGATATATATAGGATCATATATTTATATAGTATATAGTTGTGATGAATAAATGAAGGAAAGGAAATTTAATAATATAGAGAAGAGCTTTTGAGAAACGCCAAGGTCGTAGCTTACAATCTTTTCATGAAAAGGAGAGACTCGTATGATGTTGAAGGGGTGATGCACATGCATCCCTCTCTCCCATATCAAACTTTAACCACTTCTCAAATCATTTTCCCAAATAAATCTCTTCATATATGCAGCCACAAACTTGTACTTTCTTCTCTCTCGCCCTAATCAATTAAGCTAACTAAACCTATAGTTAGGCATTTATTACTTTATATTAACACCTTTCTTATTAACTTAATCAGATATATACTGCTACTTTTATCATTACCGGGGACGTTGAATTATACCATATATATGTATAATGATTTTACAAGACACCGAAAGTGACATTCTTCAATGATTTCTAAAGTTTCCTTGTAGATGAATATATATATATATATATATGCATATGAGAAGCACATTAAGTAAGAGATTCATGTGTCCTTTCATGGCAAGTACATGAGGGAGAAACTATACGTGCAACTAGCCCATAGGATAACTGCATTATGTCGTAAAAAGCTAATAGTCCAAAATCCAAACTGAAGAACTATCTAATCTACACTGTTCCACTACTGGGTCTAGTGCTTGTTTCTTTTTGAACATTTTCTTCGTTTTCCCACCATCAAATAATGTATATTTTCTCAATCTTTCTAACTATTACTCTCTCTATAAATATATAAGATATTTAATGCTTTATATATCCAATCATTAAGGATTTTATCAGATGCTTTAGTCATAAATAATTTCTAAATATATAACAACGATGCTTTGTACTTCTTTTTTCTGTAAGATATGACCAACAATATCAAATGTTAAACTAAACTTTGATATAGACTTACGTTCATCTGTTTTGTTTTATTTAAAAGCTAATATCAACTTCATCTGTTAAATTAGAATGAAAGACTGACATTAAAGTAGTTAATCAAGATTGCTATAACTTACAATAACCACTGATATTATCGAAACATTATTGATAGATAAATTCTGATATTATATTAGAGAATAAATTCAAATCTAATTCATTCTTATTAAATTACCAACTTAAAATAAGAATTAGTTTTATTTATGTATTTTAAATTAATATTATTTTTAATTAATATGATATTTTATTGTTAATCTTTAAGTAAAGAAATTTGTAGCAAATTCATATTGAAAATAAAAATTAGAATTGTGAGTGTTGTAAAAGATTGAAGAAAGGCAATGGTTGAATGCATGCTGGTCCAGCCTATTAACTCTCATTTGCCTCTCATTTCTCCACCTGGTTCCATCTCATCATAATCTCTAATCATCAACATTTTTCTATAACAATGCATTTATATATGTTACCTTCCCCTTTTATAATTTATGTTTTTATTAAATAAATGTTTAATCCTTGGAAATTTTCCAATTTTCCAATGAGTTTCAATATTATTTTTCTATACATTTTTTATGGTTTTTAATTTTTTTTTTTTCATTTTAGTCATCCATAATTTTGTTTGCCTTTTATCTTTGCCATTTATTGACATTTTTAAGTGGCTAATAAGTTACCCACGCGTACTTTTTGAACTTATTTTATTTAAAGAAAAAATTAATTAATATCAACGAAAATAATATAGTTTCTACTTAGTTAGGATTTGCATTACTTATTTCTTTTGGTCATAGTTATTTAATGGATTGACAGATATAGTTTTTTTTTCCCCAAATTCTTCATATGTTTTTTTTTTCACTGCAAAATAAAAAATGTTAAAAGAAATAAAAGATGATGACATTTACTTAAGGAAGTAGTATTTTTTTTGCACATCACATTAATTGTTTTTATTTAAACAAAATATTTGGAAAAGTATTGAAACAAAAAATAAAATATTAAAATTTATGAAAGAAAAAAAAGTAAATTCATATTTTTTTCTTAATTTTTTATTAGTGCTATGAAGAAGATTATTGATCATTGAACAATATTAAATCATAGACTTAATTATGTTTTAATTTTTCAATAATAAATTTAGATATTTTTAGTTGAGTTTTTATTAATTTTTTCAATGTTATTGATTACTTAATTTACTTTTTATATTTTTTAATTAAGTTTATTTTAACTAAGTTAAGTGATTGCATCTTGCTTACTATTTTTATGTTGTGTTAAAAAAAATACGAAATTTTATTATTAATATGAAATGATGTTGATAAAATGATAAATAATTTGTACTGTTTAAACACGTTGAATAATGACATATATTTCTTAATTTTTACATTATCATGTACCTAATCAAAAGAATATTTCATTGGCACCATTGATAAGGATATTAGTTATTATTATCCAACACATTTTAATAAAAAATATTTGTTATTTTATATTAATTATAATATAAATTTATATTAATAAAATATTATATTTTTTAATATATAAAACAAAATAAATAAAATAAAAGCTACATCATATAATCAGTAAAATAATTTAATTAAAACTATAGAAATATAAGTATTTAACATATACAAAAATTTAATAAAACCTTAATTAAAAACAGCTAAATTTATCATATAACATAAAACTTAATTATACCTAGATAATATCTACATAGAATTCAAGGATCGGTACAGAAATATTTACGCGTTATTTGCTGTATGACAACTTTTTTAATTTTTTTAATTTTGGTGATTCATTGAGCTTTCTTTCACTGTTGTGGACCCCAAGAATCAGATGGGGATGACATGTCATCATCATTGCCTCCTAATTCTCCTTCCATTATGTTTGAACATTTCGTTATTACCAAACACCCCTTCCCTTTCGAAAATCAATTTTCTAAATCGACCACTTATATTTTCCAATTTTACCCATTCACCCCTGCCAATCAATAAACACCATCATCAGTTCCTACCAAACTTAATTTTCATACATCCAAAACACTTTTATTTTTTATAAAAAGGAAAAGAAAAGGAAGCCCTTGCGAGTGTGATGATGGAAGAATAAATTGCACATAATTATTTCCCAATCCTTGCTCAATTTTTTTAACAAAAAGGTCACATACTAGGATCTAATAAAATAATGGCACAGAATATAATGGTATAAAATATATAAAGTATTGACATACCCAAAACAAAAAAAGGCTCTAAAATGCCCAAAAACAACTGCCTTATCATGATTTGACAATCAAAAACGATATTTGCAAATTAAAAAGTTTAACACTTGAATCATATTAAAAAAAAAAAAGTAGTCTAAACTAAAATATGCCTTTTTTTATTATTTAAAAATTACGTAATAATATTTTATGTAGAAGAGAGAAGAAAGAGCATTAACTCCCTCAGTCCATCACATGCACCTATCATGGCCAATCCCCTATTTAAGCTCTTCAATCTCTTCTCATTATCCATTCATTCCAAAACTCACATTCTCATTTCTAAATCCAACTTCAACTCAACTCTCTCTGTCTCAACCTTCTTCGTAGAAGCAAAACCAAACCACTTTCAAAACACAACACAACAGAAACAATCCAAACAGCAGAAAAATGGAGAACTTTTTTCGCCTAGTGGACCACGAAGATTTCTTCTCTCGTCGTTGCATTTGGGTGAACGGCCCTATAATCGTAGGGGCAGGTCCCTCAGGGCTTGCCACAGCAGCATGCCTTAGAGAACAAGGGGTGCCCTTCATGGTTCTGGAACGTGCAGATTGCATAGCTTCTCTGTGGCAGAAACGAACCTATGACAGACTCAAACTTCACCTCCCTAAGCAATTCTGCCAGCTCCCCAAGCTCCCTTTCCCTGAAGACTTCCCCGAATACCCCACAAAGAAACAGTTCATAGAGTACCTAGAGTCCTACGCCACCCACTTCCAGATCAACCCTCAGTTCAACGAGTGTGTTCAGTCCGCAAGGTACGACGAGACAAGCGGATTGTGGCGGGTGAAGAGCGTTTCCTCCACTGGCGCCACACGCAACGAGGTGGAGTACATTTGCAGGTGGCTCGTGGTGGCCACTGGGGAGAATGCCGAGTGTGTGATACCGGATATTGAAGGGTTGAGTGACTTCAAAGGTGAGGTCATCCATGCTTGTGATTACAAGTCAGGGGAAAGCTTCAGGGGAAAAAAGGTCCTTGTTGTTGGCTGTGGCAATTCCGGCATGGAGCTATCTCTTGATCTTTGCAACCACCATGCTTCTCCTTCCATGGTTGTTCGCAGCTCGGTAAGTTTAATTTTCATGCTAGCTGTCAGTATATAAAAGATTTACACTGTCATTCAATCACAAATTGTACACCGGATGATATCTCCTACAGCTGGTACTATAAAAGTAAAGAAAATATCAACAGATGTGGATGATATATGTTTGAATGACAGTTGTTTTTGTCTGTGATGAAAAAGAACTTGTTTTGGGGATGGAATCTAACAGGGGTGTTCTGTTTTTTGGATATAGGTTCACGTGTTGCCCAGAGAAGTATTTGGGAAATCAACGTTTGAATTTGCGGTTATGATGCTGCAATGGCTGCCCCTTTGGCTTGTTGACAAGATTATCTTGATGTTGGCATGGTTTGTTTTTGGGAACGTGGAGAAGTTGGGGCTGAAAAGGCCTTCGACAGGTCCTTTGGAGCTGAAGAACACAAAGGGAAAGACCCCGGTTTTGGATCTTGGTGCCTTGGCGAAGATTAGATCCGGTGATATAAAAGTGGTGCCAGGAGTCAAGAGGTTCAATAATGGAGAAGCTGAGCTTGTCAATGGTGAAAAGCTCGATGTCGATGCAGTGGTGCTGGCAACCGGTTACCGCAGTAACGTGCCTTATTGGCTTCAGGTGAGAATATGTTCTAGATCTTTTTTAAAAAAATGTTTTTTTTTTTTCATCACAGAAGATTGTCAGATCAGAAAGGCTTTTGGGGGCAGCTTGGTTTTGTCCTTTTTTAAACTTTCTTTTGGGGCTGTTTTAGAAGCTTCTTTTTTCAGAAATTTAATAGTAGATGTTTTTATACATGTTGAGGAGTGAATTAACGTTGTTTGGGATTTATTACGTGCAGGAAGGTGAATTTTTCTCAAAGAATGGATTCCCGAAGATGCCATTCCCTCACGGTTGGAAGGGAAATGCTGGACTTTATGCTGTGGGGTTCACGAAGAGAGGGCTCTCTGGTGCTTCTTCTGATGCTGTGAAAATCGCTCAAGATATTGGCAAAGTTTGGAAAGACGAGACTAAGCAAAAGAAACAGCGCACTACTGCATGTCATAGAAGATGCATTTCTCAGTTCTAAATGCCTAAAATAAAAGCACATGACATCATGACATGACCACTAGCTAGTGCTGCTTTCTTTCTTTTTTAGTCTTTCAGGAAATTTGTTCTTGTATAAACAAAATTACAGTATCTTGTAAAAAAAACACACACCAGAAGAAAAGAAAAAAAAAATAGCACAGAGACACAGAGACAGAGCCCTCTCCGATGACCAAGTTTTTTATATGGTTGGTCGTTTTGTTTTTAAAACTAAGGATGATGAGGCTTTTACCTTGTTTTTATTTCATCTCATTTTTCCTCTAATGTTCAAGTCCTTATGATATAAATAAAGATGTAACAACACAAGTACATCAAGTACTAGAATGCTGAATTTCAATGCTAGAGTTTCAACTTTTGAAGTTCAGTTCCAATCTCTCTTCCCCTTTTGTGACAGTAGATTTTCCATTTTTAGGCAGAGAAGTTAATGTGATCGATTATTGAGTAGCGAAAGTTTTTCACTTTGATTGTCATGTATAGTATAGCCAACATGAGGATCGAATATACTGTTGGATACTACGTGAGCCTGCATTGGAGTTTAACAAGAAATAGTTTTTCTTATGCAAAAAGTAATTCCAAGATTTGATGAAAAGAGAGTTTGAAAGGTCATTAACTGCTTCCTACTTTGAGGCCTTATCTTAGATTATGAAATCGTTTTGTTTCTATATTTGCACTCGATTCCAACCCAAGCAGTGATCTTGAATAAGCAAGGAAAGTGGTGAATAACTGGTGCAAATTTTCCTTTGTGTGTTGGATGAGTATTGCATTAAATGGTTCATGTGATGTAAGGTTTTACTATCCTGTTCATCTGACACAATAGCAAATATAGATGTTGTAACTTTCATTGTCTTTTCTGAAAATAGCAGAGTTGCTATATCCTGCAATGGCCCACAGATTGAATGCTTGCGATTGACAACTCCTTCATCAAAACTCTTTTTCTTTTATTTTCTGTGTCTCTGAGCCCAAAGTTGGTTGCACTGCGTTACATAAAATATTCCTTTTAAAATTTCTATATTGGGTTAATGGGTTCCATCATCGACTTATAGAGAGAAATGGTGTTTCTGATATCATACAAATACTGCTACACTACACATGCTTCAAGGCCAGAGCCACAAGCATGTCATAAATTACAGTGAAATCATTGTTCTACACCATAATTCCACACTGTTATACAGTTCACATCCCTTCCAAACTAATTAATTATTTTTTGAGAATATTGTCTAAGTAAGGAAAGAGTAATATAATAGGAAAAATACATGTGTAGCAAATAATAATGATAATAATTGTTAAAAGAAATAGTTATAGATTCCTTTTTGAGAATTTGAGTGTTGTTTGACAAATAAGTTAATAATGGGCTAATAACCAGAGTCCATCAACCTTCCAACCGCAAATAGACAACAACGGACACCAACAAGAGCATCATCGTCATCAATTATTTGTTACAGATAACAATTATTTTAACATTTTATGATCAAGACATTTTCCATACTACCCTCTCTCTCTGCTCAATCATACTGCTGAAACAGCATATTAAATATAAGTTGTTTTTATTTTAAATTAGTTAAATAATATTATTAGGGTCATTCATATCTAAGATATTGTTTATTTTGGAGTGTGTTAAAAATAACAAATTAAATAATATCAGTATGTTGAGTGATATTATTAAGATTAATAATCATGCATCTAAAATCTTATTTGTTTTGGAGCATGAAACATCGTCACAGTTTTGTCAATTTTTATTGTAATATGAAACTTTATCACGATTTTATCATATTTTTTTAACCATGAAACTTCACCATAATTTTTATTCTTAAAAATCACTTTGGAATGAAAAAGAAAAAAAAATAAACTAGCTTAAGCCTAATGTGAGTTTATTATAGAAACATAAATAAATCTTAATCATTCTTTTAATTTTAATCATTCATTTATATCCTATATATGCACTAATTTACAGCTAAAAAACCTAAACTAACACAAATTTAAAAATATGAATTAATTTAAATTTCGTATTTTTTTTTGTCTGAATATTGACCATTGACAAGAGTTGGTCTTTGATGCTAAAAGCTAAAAGTGTGACGGATTGCTCTATAGCTAGGCAATGAACATGAAGTTATGGTAATGAAACCTCATTTTACCTGTTATTAAGTTGTTATGAATGAGTCAAAAGACTGAATCAAAGTCAAATAAACAGTAAATAATTTAAACAGGGAAGAACATGAAAATGGAGCGAATACACTGCATTTATGTATATATATGTGTGTGACATGCAACCCTAAAGAATTACAGCAGCCCTACAAGTTTATAGGGTATATGACTAAGTTCTTAAGACTCCAATTCATATAGAGTTACGAGTTTGCACGTAAAAAAACAATTCTTATTGCATAACTCATAATCAATTAAATCAAATCACCCACCTTTCAACTTCATTCCTATATCTTTCACTTCGTCAATGCCAATTCTAACATTTCCTTTTATCCACTTATTTTTTTAGGGAAAATAACATAAAACTATTAATGTTTATTATTATTATTATTATTATTATTATTATTATTATTATTATTATAGAAAAATAATCGATAATTAACCTACTAATAATATTTGGTGACATATACTCTCTTTTTTCTCGTCAATTTGAATATTGACAAAACCTACTTAAACTACCATATAAAAGAATAAGTGAAATTATTAAAATATTTAAAGTGATTTGATCTTTGATTTCTATAAATCCTATATATCTCGGAATGTCTGTTTTGCGAAGTTTGAAACTACAATAATGAGTGTCAAATTTAATTTTTGGAGTATTATTAGATTCGGATCGAGACCACTTATCAAATTATTGATTTTATGTCCTTAACCTACAAATTTGAAAAAAAAACAAAACAAAACAATTATTAAAAATGTATATTTTCATGATTGAGTATCAAAGTAGTAGATATACTAACCTTGTTAATAATCATTTGTTATAATAAGAGATAAAAAATCAATCTTGATCTAATTTTTTTTTCTTACCAAAAATACAATATTTTTGTATTTTATTTATGAAGCGTGAATTATGCAATGAGTTGAAGAATTTGTTTTCTTGTAGTTGATTGATAATAGTGTCGTACACCCCTCAGAATTTGAATTGTACAGTTATTAGAACATATTTAGCAACCACGTAAGTACGTAAAACCTAAAAACTCAGATACATATAAATTTAGAGCTGAATGAATGGCATAGTAGATACAAAGTTCTTTTAAAGTTTATGTATCTCACCATACAACCACCTACACTGCTATAGATTAATCTTTGACTACATATATATCTACAATTCATAGACCATACAATATCATCATATTCACAACACTTCATAAAATATAATATATTTTAATTCAAGTTTCATGTCCTCTATTTATATATATATATATAATGTTTCATTAAATATTATCACAAACTTAATCAAAGAACAACAATATGTATAATATTCTATCTAAATTTTCTC
Organism: Vigna reflexopilosa; assembly: GCA_027742785.1. Classification (NCBI taxonomy): domain Eukaryota; kingdom Viridiplantae; phylum Streptophyta; class Magnoliopsida; order Fabales; family Fabaceae; genus Vigna; species Vigna reflexopilosa. Next base: position 8,599,137 of record CM050914.1, on the reverse strand, counting down.
TCTTTATAGATATAAGGATGAATTTTACAATGTTATGTGAGAAACAAAATATGCAGAATGAGTTAATTAGAAATTTTGGGACAAAATTTAGAAGTTGATTGTTGGTATATATATCCTTGTTAACCTTGGAACAAACAGAATGTAGCATGCAAAAGCAGCCCATATGAGTGGCCATACTGAGTTATTAAAAGAGTAGAAAAAAAAAAGGTTAAACCGAATACAACATCCTTAATTTAGAATCCCAAGTACATGTCCTGTTTTTATTTTGAAACTTGACAACCTAATTTGTCTTCTTTCCCTTTGCCTCCATTAGATATTTGAAACCTTTTACTCTGTTATAAAAAAACATTAAAAATAAATACATAGGGTGGCCAGGATTATTCTCCTCCACAAGGACCCGTCGTTCTTCTGCTTCCTCATACTATGGCTGCTACTTCTTCTCTTCACATGCCAATGTCCACAATCCACTTCTGCACTTGGGCCTACACTTTCAAAAACATACTTCTATGGCCTAAATGCACTTTCTTTAAATATAATATTTATTATACATACCAACAACACCATATATATATATATATATATATATATATATATATATATATATATATATATCCTTCGGGATGGACTTCGATATAAATGTGTTCTTAAATGATAATTAATGAATTTTATTCAATAAAATTGGTTAAAAATAAACTGTGGAGTTCAAAACAAGTGGCAGATTCAAAGATGTCCTCCTCGTGCTAAAAGTTAGCATAAACTACCCACTTATTTGTACATTGATCCCAAGTCTGTTACTACACATTGAATCCATTCTGTCATTTTATTTTTTAAAACACATGGACTATCCAGAATGTGACACGTGACGGTGTCAAAAAATTTTCATATTTTGGATGTAAAAATATCATTACCCTATATATATATATATATATATATATATATATATATATATATATATATATATATATATATATATATATATATATATATATATATATATATATATATATATATATATATATATATATATATATATACATCTCAAATTGTTCAAATTTGTGACTTAAGTAAATTCACCATGAGTTTGGTTGGATTGAAAATATTTAACTTTTTTAGATTTATTTGAACTAATTTTGAATGGGTTTGAGCGTACAAATAGCAATGTTTTCTTCTTCTTTACAACTTTTCAATAATTTTTTTGTTATAATTATCTATTATTTCTAATTATTTAAGTTTGCAGTTTGATATTTTTATAAAGATTACGATTTTGTTTTGTAATATTTAAATAATTTAAATGTTTAATTTATTTATTTATAAAAATATATAAATTGATATTTAATTTTTAACTACGATTTTGTAGTGATATTTGATAAAATATGTTTCATTATTCCATTATAAAAGAAAATGAATCGAATGAATTTGTTTTTGATTATAATATAATAAATATATAAAATAAATTAAAAAACTAAAATATCTTGAATTAATATATCTAACTTGCGAACCTATAATAAGTTGAACTATGTTACAAAATTTGAAATCAAATAAATTGTGTTCAACCAACATTTATCAGTGAAATTGACTCACTTTCACGTTCTTATCCTAAATATCATGTTTGTGTCATATATAATATTGTATTAATGGAGTGTTATTTTTGTATTATTATTATTTAAGGAGCAGTTAATGTCTTAAACTTTATTCTTCATTAATTATACCAAAATTATATAATTAATGCAGCAACACACTTTTCATTGTTACTATTTGAGATTCATACAAGACAAGGCTCTAATATTATTATTTAGTTGGACATGACAAAAAAATTATACAATACAAACTCTACTTAGTGCTACTCTATTGTTCTACGTTTTCCCCCTTCTTATCAACTCTACATATATTTTAAAACTTACTGCCAAGATAATAAGATTCTAAATTCTTCAATATAATTTAAGAAATTATAAAATAAATGCGTTTGAATTTCAGCTTTGTATTCGATCTATATTTTTAATTCAATCCAATACGTAGCTCATCCTTAATCTCATTCCTCTACAATCAAACATGTTTCTGGCCAATTAAAATTTTCAAACTTCAAATTACTCCTTACCAAAATTATAATAAAAAGATCAAATTTATAATAAAAAATTAGTTACAGGAATAGTTTTTATCTTTTTATTATAACTTTCATAAGGGTTTATGAATTTTATGGTGATGCAGAACGAAAAAAAAAATAGCAAAGCGCAGTAAGAAAAAGCCCATGTTTCTTAGTCTTATTGGGCCAAGCCCAACCAGCGTCATCTAATAATACACGTGTCATTTTTCAGATATAACATTTGTTAATACTTATTTTAGAAATAAATAAGCTGATAATAAAATCACACCTTGATAACAACCATATCTTTTTATGAAGTCTCTATTAATTATTTTCAATAAATAATCTTAGTTGGAAATTTTTATTAACTAAATCCATTATATACAATATTTAAAAAAAAAAACAGTTTTCAATTGAAGGTAATCAGTTATTTGGTATAAGAGCGTTCAAGAAAAAAAAAAAAAAACAAGCAGTTGGTAAAACAAGTAACAGAAGGATTTTAGTTCCTGCAGCACACAATTATTAATTACAGCCTACAATATTATTTCATAAATCTTGTTCCAAAAATATTATTTCAAAAATTATGAGAAGCTACGTAATCTAGAAGTCATTTTTTCGAGTAGAAAAATAGTCATTTTGAAAGTTTGATGGGTGCATGAGAAAATTATGGGGAGCAAGCAAAAGCCCTAACCAATTTAGTTGAACTTAAAGCTCAATTTCTGAAACTAACTTTTTTCATGTATCTCTAGAAGTTTCTTCGTGCACTCCATATAATAAAATTTCCATTTTGAAAATGTGCAATCGAAAAAAAAAATCCAGAATTATTCAATTTGAAATTTTTTCGGATTATAAAATTTATAAACTTTCTGAATGGTGCAAAATATGGAAGTAAAAAAAATACTTTTAAAATTCACAATTCGGAAGTAAAATTTTTTTTATGAAAAAATACTTGCGAATTTCACAATTTTTGAAAGTTAAAAAAATTATGGATGGTACATTAAAATTAACCTCAAAATTATGCAATACATCATTTGTTTCTCAAAAGAATTGTTTACATATAACATAATCCGAAAATCATTTGAATTTTGGATGAAAGTTATTTAGCTTGCGGAATATCTGAAAGTCTTTTTTCAAGGGAAAAAATTACTTTCAAATCACTCGATTTAAAAGTTAAATTTAGCTTCTAGATTGTATAACATAAAATTTAAAAAATAACTTTCGAATTGTACATAAAAGACCGAATGAGATTTTTTTTTTTATATATATGGAAGTGCAAGACTAAAACTTATGAGGTGCTGTACGAAACTGCCAACAGATAAACGGAAACGTACTTCCAACACCATATTTTCGAGTGTTGCTCCTTGTTCTCTCCATCTTCCTATTTTTGTTTTACTAATTTTTTGATCTTTTTATTCGTGTTTTACCTTTCAGTATATTTTTATTTTTAGGATTAATATTTCTTAACCTTTTTTTCATTTCAATCTTTTATATGAATGCGAAAGTCTGATTTATACTTAACCAACAAACATTTGTTATTGACAGTTATACTGTTTTTTTCTCTCTTCGATCTCATCATCCAAACAACACAACTATTTTAATGGTGGACCCATGTTTCTATGTTTCATTTTCTTCTGTCTCTCTATTTTTTTATGTTTCTTTCTATTATTGTATCTTTTGAACTTGTTTATCTTACACACACCAACGTACAAAGAGTTAAACAATCTCACATAAAAAAATGTTGATACATAAAGAAGAAATATATGTCACAATGTATCAGAAAAAAATTGTGGAGGATAGTTAATTTTATAAAAAGATTGAAACATTTTATATAATTATTTAAATAAAAAAATTAAAATATTGAAATTTTAAAACTTTAATAGAGGAATTTGATCATTTAAATTTAGAAAATTTTATATTATAATTAAATAGTAAGAATTTTAAACTTTTGAAATTTTTTTAATTAATTCATGTATACATTTATCATTATTGTGGTTATTTTTCTGATTAATTTTGCAATCATTTTATTTTATCATTTAAATTTAGAAAATTTTAAATTATAATTAAATAGTAAGAATTTTGAACTTTTGAAATTTTTTTAATTAATTCATGTATACATTTTTTAGTTTTTCATAAAATATTCATTATCGTTTGTAACCGCTGCATCGCCGAATTACCACTACAAACACCCCATATCGCCGCACCACAAAAAGTCACACCACCGCACTACGAAACCAAACGGATATGGAAACAAAAATATGGAGAAGAACCAAACGAATATGGAGAGATGAAAAGAAACGAATCTGATGAGAGTTAGAGGGGGTGAGAAACTGAAAAGAGAGAAAATGAGACTTGAGAGAGTTGGGGGGACTGTGAATGAAAATGGATGAGTAAAAATAGGTAGAAATTTAGAGTTTCAGAATACAGTAAATAAACACGATTAAAAGTAAAAAAAATTACTTTTGTAATTAAAAAAAATTGTAGAAAATTGAGGAGGTAGATGGAGAAGGGGTGGTGATGGAGGGAGCAACACCCTATTTTCAAGGGCCTAGTTCAAATTACTAAATGGGCCTTGACCCAAAATTTCGTAAGGCCTCTATCATAAAAAAAATGATAAATTATAATATTTATCTCTATGCGATTCAAATATAAATTTACGTTATTGTTTTAGACAGTAAAAGTGTTACCATTTTCGCTTCAGCTCATCAATTGCTAATTTACTGCATCAAACGTGTACATGAGTGAAATAAAGAATGAAAATGGATAAAAGAATTTAAATTTTTTATATAATGAAAATGAATAATAAAACTTAATTTTTTTTTATCTTTAATGAAAATAATAATAGCCACAATTTAACTTGAACTTTAAAACAAATTAAATTACTTTTCATATTAATAACGAGATGACTAAAATGTGTCTTTTTCACGACCTTCCCTCGAATTTGAAATTGTTCTTTAATATTAAGAATAGTAGCTCGTGATCTTCCAAAAGAGACAAGTGATTATTACCGTTAATACATTATTGATTTCGTTTGTCACCATTAAACTTTTTTCCATAAGAAGACACGATCCTTGTTTCAAAGTCTAAAATCATAACATTTATTTTAATATTTAAAAAACAAAAATAACTTTTTTTCCTTTTGCCTGAGGCTACTGTTATTTTCCCCTCAATTATTACTAAAATTTAATAATGAACAAACGCTATTGAAGAACAACTATCATGGATACTCATTGCATTGCTAATGATTTACTTCTATTATAACCGTTACTTAAAGAGTCAATAAATAAAAAATTATTAAAAAACATAAAAGTATTGAAAATCACTAAAACACTTTTTCACAGATCCCTGTTGAAAGTGTTTCCGATGATTAGGTAGCATAAAATTCAATGATTAAATATACCTTTCTATTAAATATCTTAATAAATAGTTTCTAGATAGCGACCCAATAAACAAAAATTCTAAATGTAAAAGATATACAGGGTTTAATCATAATATATATATATATATATATATATATATATATATATATATATATATATATATATATATAATATGTCCAAAGCATCTTCAAAAATAATTTATTGTATTGGATGTATCAATTATAAAATATTAATAATCTGTTAAAAAATAAATTCAATTGTATAATGTTTCGATAACATTGTTATAGTAAATTATTGCATGCAAAATATTATTGATTTTAGAGTTTCTAGAATTCTTAAAAAGTGCTTTTAAAATTTAAACAAAAAATTGTTATTCTTAACATCAACTCTTTTATAATAATGAAATAAGGGTTGGTCTAAATATATATAACGGTTGTTTTATTGTTCTTAGTAAACTAATAGAAAGTGAAGCAAAAATGATTAGACTAACAATAATGATAATTGACACATTAAAATTGTTTATATTTATTTGATATTATTTTTTATTCTTTTTCAAAAAATATATAAAAAATTATTTTGTTAAAGAAATATAAAAATGTATGACAAAGTTTGCATAGGAGTGAAACACGAAAGACGAAAAGGCAGAGATTTTGGCGTAAATGAGTGGTTTTGTTTTGGAATTAAGGCAGGAATGATGCGTAGATTATTAGCATATTATAATTAAAGTGACATTTAGATAGTATTGAATTATTAATATTATTATTGGAATTTAGAGGGTGATTATGAGTGCATGCATGTGACACTCTTTGACAAAGACGTGTACAATATCGTGGCCCATTCAAGATTTTCTCTCCGGATTAAGGGTTGTTAATGTTTCGGCGCATTACGAAAGGTAACATCAAACAATAATCATTAAAAAGTCAAACTATCAAAAATTAACAAACTTTTTTATTGTTTTTTTCCTTTCTCCTTATCTTCTTCGTATCCATATGCTCTGTGGAAAATAAAATGCCTTCATTACATAACGCTAACCATCAGCTAATCATTTATGTATTTATGTTGTGAGAATGATTTTGATCCAAGCATGTTGTTTTCAAGCTCCAACATATACCAATACTCACTCTCTTTTTTATGTGGTTGGGATTATGCATACAACTAATGGTGAAGATAACAATGCTTTTATTATAGTTGTAGTCAATCATAAATGTCTGGGTTTCCCCTTCCTCATATTTATAACATTCTTAGATTCTCAACTTTTATAACATTCATGGATTTTTGTTTTTTTTAAGGGAATTAATTATTAAAAGATTATATATATATATATACACATATAATTTCAGTTTAATTCATACAAGGTATTGCGTCATTTCTTAAAAGTTTTTTGTATATGATATATTTTCCCTTTAAGTATATGGTGATATTTACCTAAATTGATAAGTTTTAGTTACTTTTTTTTAAGAAAGTTTATTAGAAATATTATATAATTTTAGTTTAATCCAAGATTATCATCTCTTCTAATTGAAAATCTCAAAACATTTAATTTATTGATTTTTTTATATAATATAATATAAAACTTAAATTTATATTTAAATTATTTTCGATAAATATTTATTTATTTTTTCTGATGTTATTACAATATGTTTCTACTTTTTATATTTATTAAAATAATGTAGTCCTTAAATGATGGTATTTATTGGTTTCGATCAATGTTAGAGGTTGAGTTAATCTTTCATTTGGACAATGATGTTTTGTTAGACATTTACGTTTGAAAATAAAAAGACAAATTGGTCGTTTTATTTTAAACTTTGATAAAGTAGTATTGATAGAATAATTTTTGTCTGTTCGTTTAGATATATAATTTTTAAGGTGGAGAATAATTGATTTTGTTAGAGTGGTGGTTTATAATTTCTTTTAAGATTGTAAATTTAACGCTCTATATTAACATAAATAAATTAGAAGGATTTTTATGTTCTTCTATCAAACATTCTCCATAATATCTCACTTCTCCTATAAATGTATATTATATATGAAACTACTAAAATAGAACTCTCAAATTAGCTTTTTATTTTTATTTTTATTCGTATATACAATATTTAATTGTTATCCTTTTTATTCGATAGCCTCTTTTCTTTTCTTTTTTTTTCAATCTTTAAATTTAATTTCAGTTTTTCCTTGAATTTTTTTTTCAATTTTAATTATTTTTTTTAAATTCAAATACAACTCCTATAATTAAAGATATTTATTTATCGAACGTTTTAGCTATAAAATATTAAAATAAAAAATGTTAATAAATTCTATATGCTTTTGCAATAAAAAATTAAATTCATTATTGAAATGAATAAATTAATGAAGTGGTCCTTGAAATTTTAAATCATCCATTCATTTGTTCATTGAAATTGTAATAATAAAACAAATGGAACCCTAATTATAAAGAGTTCGTGATTTTTTCCTCCTAAATGTTTGATTAGTGAAATAGAAAAGATTAAGTGCAATTAAACTCTTAAGCATCAATCTATGTTACTATCATAATTGATATTAGTGATAGTTTAATTGTAACGAGGATTTATTTATTTGATATTGTCTCGATCATAATTTTAATGACTAAATTGAGTGGTGATGGCCAATTTCAGGTCTAATATACTAATTTATTAAATTCAAAGATTAATTTCAAAACGTATTACACTCCTAACTTAATAATTTACTACTATAATGACAAAAATAAGGCTTTATTGTATTCAAGATGTAGGAATAAACTTTTTAAGACAATACACCATTGTTCTATCTTCATATTCCTCAATCAAACAATTTAATAATTAAGCCGTAAGAAATAGATTGTAATATAATTAAGATAATTTAAGAAAGAATTTAGAACTAATTACTAAGTATTGAGATCAAATATTATATGGTTGGATTTTTTTATATTAAAAAGTAAATTTTAAGTCTAATAAGTTAATATTACTAATCAACTAGTTTATAATATGACATTATATAGGTAAATTGATTTAAGATATACATATACCCTTCCAGCTAAGAATTAAACATTTCAAATGTAAAACTTGTATAGGTGGGTAAATAATAAGTAACCTTATAACTATTATTTAGATAAATTTTGACATTATATTAAGAAATGAAGCTTAATTATAACTTAGTATTACAAAATGACTTAAAATAAATGTACAGACTGACATACAAAATTTTATCCGTAACTGAAAGTTACTTTAAACTGTATCATCCAAAACATTACATAATTTTATACGATCAGAGATTTTATAGGTTGGCTTACATATACTTAGTCTTTTATAAAACATTGATTAGTTGATTAGTTGGAAGTTTTATATCGACTAGAGATAATACTATTTTATAATATATAAGTAAAGTGCAAACCTCACCTTATAAACTGGTTTTATGAGATTGAATTAGACTTAAAATTCACTACTAATATTATGATGATCAAGTTTGGGAATGGAAAGTTGTTAGGCAGAAACATTTGTTGTATTATTAAAATTGTCGACTGGAATTAATACATTGTTGCTTTGTTTTTTGTTTTTTTTTTCCTTTGTGTTAAGGTTTTACAGTTATAGAAGAGTGCAGAGAAAGACGATGACCTCATTACATAGATGAAAAGGTGAAAGAAGTTGGTGGTAGGTGGCTACCATGCTAACTCGTATACTATGCTTATTCACATTGTATCTACCTGCAGATTCTTTCAAAAAAAATATTACCAACTCGTCCTATTTCAACTTCATGCTATGGTTGGACGGTCCCACAACTAGAAAGGGGCGGTCGGTCACGTATGTTTGAACCCACGAATTCAGACAAGGTAAAACGAAGCTCGTTCAGTCAATTATGGTTAGAAGTCGAACAAACAGTCTCAACGGTAAAGTATTCCTTAAGAGACATTATAAATTAAGGTTAAAAATAAGTATCAATTAATGTGTAATGAGAGACTTACACTGATCTTATGCTCATTTCAAAAATTACAAATAAAGGTCAAATGTATAAAATAAATGATCATATTTATTATGAATATAAGACTTTGCTCTCACCTGTTCAAAAGACGAATAAAGTTACCCAAATAACTAAGAAGTAAATGGAATTACTCAATTATGAAATAGTACGTGCTTACCATATATATATTTATTTATTTGAAGGAAAACATTATGTTGGTAATTTTCACAAAATTACTCTTATTCAGATAGGACATATAGGACATGATCAAACAAAAAAATAGGGATTAAAATATAATTTACTAAAGTAAAATTAGTTAAAAAGAATAGTTTGGTCTATTTCTTTTTTTTATCAAATTATATCACTTGTCAAATTTATTCTTCTTTTTTCTTTTATCTTATTGATTGTCAAGTAGGGTTTTCTAAGACGTTGCTCAGTCTTTTTTTATAATAAATATTAATGATGAAATTGAATATAAGAAATAAAGTTACGAATTTTCACAAAAAAATTAGTGTAAATGAATATAATAGCTGTTTTTATATAATATATATTGTAATAAAATTCTTCGAAGATCTTTTCATGACTGGAGTCCACACGTCCTCGTAACGAGGTAGCAAACTTCGCCGTTAGGTGTGATTTGTGTAGTACAATCATCAATGACCGACTATAATACTAAAAATATATTACTAATATTATTTATCAACAATAACTAAAACACATGGCCTATTCTATCTATTATTAATAATATCTTATTTAAATAAGTTAACATTTAATGTTACTTTTTTAAAATAATTAATTACCTTTTAGAAATATTTCTTCTTTACTTTTTCTCTCTCTCTCTCAACAAGTACAATAATACCACGGTGATTTTGAAAATAAACGATATGCATCAAATAAGGATAATCCGCTTAATATTTTTGGTATAAAAACAGTTATATTTATAATTTTTATTTTATTTTATTGAGTTAAAGTTAATTATTGACATGTTTTTTATTATTTATATATTAATGCGTATATCATTATTAAAATTTGGTAATACAAATTTATTTATTTTACGTGTATTGTTTAAATCTAGAATATTTAAATGCAAGATTAAATAAATTTGAAATTATCAACTAAAAGAGGTAGAGAATAGAGCGAGACCAATGACAACTTGAATGTGAAGAATTCAGCAATTACCCGAAATAAATAAGGCTAGAAAGTTAAAAAAAAAATAGTATTATGTAGATTAAGAGAATTATTGAAAAATTAAAACTTGTTAAAAAAATATATATAGTTGTAAATTTAATGTGTATTGTAGATTATTATTATTATATACTCAAATTGTCAAAATATTCATTTTTTGTTTGATCCGAACCAAAACATTCCCTGGTCCACGTAAGCTCCAGCTATTTATTGCATATAAATTATCTTCATTTTTCTATTCCATTAAATAATAAAAAACCAGACATTAAATAATCATAATTGGACTGAATAATGCTGTAGATTCTGATTATACTTTTTTATTTAATTTTATTTATTTATTATTCTATCTTGAACAAATTTATTTGTGTATAGTGTTTGGCATGACTGTATAGTATCTGTATTTGGAGTATATTAATCCCAAATGCTGTGATTGAGATGAGATGACTGAATATTTATTTTATTGTGAGGTGGCAACTATATTTTTGTTTTGAGGCAGTTTGTTCCTTGTTTATTATCACACTATCGAAAAGTTTGACATCATATATTTTATATTTGATATTATTATTAAAACCTTTTAAACAATATATTAATGAGCATTATTGTGTCATAACTTTAAAGTAATATTCAAAGTTGTCCTAATAAATTACTACTCAAATTGTTGGTTCACTAGAAAAATGTTTTAGTACGGTTAAAGTAATCTTTCTATTACAATTTTTGAATTATCGTTAATTCAGCTATAATTAAAAGTTTAAAGTTTGTTTGAAACAACGACAGTTAAACAGTTGTTATATCCTAAATGTTTATAAAGTTAATTACGAAATAAAAATTTGCAAAAGATATATAACAACAGTTATCACACAACGACGGGTGTGACACCAACAGCGTTAAAAAATTCAACCGGACAAATAGTTTTACTAGAATCGTCACTAAAATATGTTTTTTTTTTAAATGTAGAATTAACAATTATGTTCTATCACAATCCTATTATAAATTTGCAAAAACAAATAAATTTCCAAACCATTTAAATGATATAGACATATAAAGATTTTAACAATAACTATCTAATCTTTCAACAAATTTGTAAAAATATATATAACAGAACTGTAAACTAACTTTAACTTTCAACTACTTTCAATTTTTATATTTAACAAGAAAATATTTTATATGTGTTTTTTTTAGTATAATGTTTTTGAATTCAATGACTATTGTTAACAAAATTATGCAATGTAAATTCAAGTTAAATTTACGATATAGAAAAATTGGTTATTTTATATGCTTAGTAGTGAGATATATCATATTACTTCATTTCAACCACTTTCATAATAGTTGTCATCCATTGCATGACACAATAGTCACACTCATATTTACTAATTTGTTTATTGCATTACACCATAGTAAAACTATTTAGATAAATTAAATGATAATACAAAATGTAAATGAGTGATATGTATTATAAATAACTCGAGGAACTCTGTGACATGTTGAGTTGTGATACTTTCTCTACCACTTAATATACTTTGTCTAGTAAAAGAACTAATATAATAACATTTAACATTATAAAGCATGACATTAATATTCAAGGTCAATGGAGTAGTAGATTTTTCAAAATAGACTTACATATCTACTATATTTTTCAAGTGATTAGAAGACTTTTTATTGAAGGAGCAAAACCATGCAGCAGTACGATTTGGTATTGATATAACCAACTATTGTCAATGACGACGAAAATTGGTTAAAACATATTTAAAATGCAAAAAGTACAACTTATTAAATAAGGATAAACTTACTTAGCTCTATATGGAGCAATGTAAATTTGTTTAGTTCCATCCAGTATGACATTGTCGATGTACATTCGTCTTTTTGTAGCATTATTACTAACTCATGTTTCATCCTTTTTCCACTTTCAAGCACAAATAATGCAAGTACCAAAATTTTATACATTAATAACACACATGTAATAAGGTAACAAATAAAAATGATTAAGTTAACTTACATCATCCACAATTGTACAACATTTATGTTTAACTCCTAATTGCTAGTTAAAATCTACATCAAATCAAAATTATATATGTATAATGGAAGCTCATTTTGTCTGCAAAAAAAATAGTGGCATCCCATGGAATCTTTGTTAGGTCTATCCTTATGGATGCATCAACCTCCCTTAATGTGGCCAGTGGATCTTCTAAGAGACAATATTTTATTCTTATTCATTTATAATTGTGTTTCATGTTGTTATGCACAACAAAAAATGACATTAGTCAAGACACTAAATACTACATATGTAATGTATATTAGTGTAAATACAAACCAAAATGTTTGGTGTTATCCTTACAAAATGTTTGGGTAAGGCAATGAAGGTTTGCAATGATATCCCATATAATTCCAACCTCCAATGTTGGTATAAATTTGCAACATCACCATAATGTATTATCTCTGTCATAACCTTTGTCAAATGAGAGGGTAGAGACTGATTATGTAACACGGTTGAACTTTCAAAGCTCTTCCCGTGGGCCACCAATTGGGGGAGATACATAATCCACTAATGTGTACAACTCACATTGACAACTGAAGCTAATGTCACCCTCGTTTCAATTGCAACTGAACAACTCCCTTTAGTGCTAACTTTGAGAACGGGAAAAAGGTTAACATTTACTGTAGTGGGGAGCTTTTATGAAAGTAGTGTTGATAAGGGGAGCTTTAACATCTTTATATCTTTGTTTTTGGTGATGAACAATAAAACGATTTAATGGGTTCTTGCACAACAAATAACATAACAAATGTTTTTTATCTTGAACATGTTTGTGCTAAATGTGTGAATCCATTATTGTTGAATGAATCATGGTTAAAATAGATTGATAATCTCATTTCTGGTTGAAATAATCGATTAAACAAGGTATGTAATTTGTTAGATTTAATCAGATTACTTAGAAAACTTAACAGAGGCAAACTTAAACAAGGTATGTATAATTTGTTAAATTATACAGGGTATATAATCGATTAAAACAGAGAGCAAGCCAAAATCTTTTACATAAGTAAGATAATCGGTTAAGAATGGTAATTAGATAGACAATATGGTTAAGTGCTGGAATAATCGATTACATAAGTTTCCTAATCGAGTAAAACAGGAACATAGTCTAATCCATTACATAAATAGTCTAATATATTAAAACTGTCAAATGAATCAATAATAGGCTTAAGTGTTTAGATAATCGATTATACACTCAGGATAATCCATTAAAACCGAGAGCAAAGCATAACAAATTACATAATTAACATGATCGATTATAATGCGACAGGATTTGAAAATCCTATATATATGTGACTTGAAGCCTATTTCAATAATGTTATCATTTTCAAATACTAACATTCTCATTTAACTTTGATTACAGGTGGGTACAAGAAACGTTCTTAGAGGATCTACACTACATTGGTTGATTACCATCAAGATTCAACACTTTGTGCTTCATTGGTTATGGTTGGTTCTACACTTGCAGAGTGTGTCTTATATATCAAGTTATTCATAACAATCTGTGTATTGTGTACCTGTGTGGGTTTGCCAAGGATTAAGGGTTGTGATTGCTTTTGGTTGTTGTAGGAGATTGATGTTGTTCATCTCTTGTATTGCTATGTTGATTTTGAGTGGTGAGAGGAGTGCATTGAGAGGGTTGTTTCTGTATTTTTGTATACTCAATCAATTATAGTGAATTTTCTTTAACTAAAGTTGTTGAAAGAGGACTGAATGTAAGTTTGTGATAGTCAAACCAGTATAAATTGTTTGTGTTGATCTTTCTCTATTCATTTTTTACTCGTTGATTCATTACAATCTGTTTATTAATTTCAAGAAATCTAAGAAAGTTTGAGAAGATCATTACAATTATTAAGGAAACATATGAGAATTTTACTGTCATTATATAATCCACATTTAAAAAGTGACAAAGGTTATTATTTTATCATTATATTTTCTATATTTGAATGTTTACATTTATAAGTCGTTATAGATTTTGAAAAAATTACACTTCTGTCATTAATTTTTTTTTATACGACGATGTTTTGTTCATCGTTATTTAGTGGCATTATATAACTGAAAATGAATTTTTCATTAAGTAAATAAGGCAACTTTTTTACATGGATTAAACTTATTTTAACATGACATATTTCTCTACTTATGTTCATATTTTTATTACATTAAAATAATTTAATTTTAAAATATATAATTTTCTAAAATTTATTTAATATATGTGTATTTATGAATATTTTTAAATAAAAATCGTGCAGTTACATATTTTATTAAATAATAACTATTATTTTAACTTAAATGTAATTAAAAAATTATAGATAAATGTTTCTAACATAAACATTTATAACCAGAAAATTGTGAAAGCCTCAGAAATAAAAATGTATTCTTTAAGAACTTAAAGAATAGCTTAGGTGAAATTATCTATACACATTCTTAAAGAAAAAATAAAATCAATAGTTAAAAGTAATCATATGTTATAGTTTAAACTGTTTTTATTATTTAAAATAATATTTATGACTGAAATATATGAATTTGTAATAAATTTGGATTTATATTTTTCTGTTAGAAACTTTAATTATAATATAGGCTAAAATATTAAAAAAATCTTTATAATAGTTTGATTAGAAAAATGAATTATCACGAGTGTAAAAAAAAAAATACAAATATCAATTAATTAACATTATTTAAATTTCCTTTGTTTTTATTTTCCATCATTCTTTATTTTCATTTTTTCTTTTATTTTTTTTTTCATGTCACTTTCTTTCCTTTACCGGCGTTTTAGGTAAACTTTGGTTAGGGTAGTTGTTGCCTCATCCATAAGTCTGATATTTAGTGCATATCTTTACTATTTTCTTATTGCCCATAAATAAAAAAGGTAAATATTAATTAGAACATTGTTAAGTAAATATTTTTAAAATTTAGAAAAATTATAGAAAACCATTTTTTCACATGCTTTGATGTGACCATTACTAAGAATACTAGTCACCAAGGCCTAATTAATAAATAGGAATAATAATAATAAAAAAAACTACTATTGAAACTCTCCAGTGAGTTGTTGTAGCTACAACAATTCCTTTGCAGATTTGAAATTGTTGGTATTGAATTAATCCAAATTGAAGTGAACAACTACTGGAACATTAACATATATTGTCCTTCATGAGACAACATTTGAATTTGGTGTTTCTGAGTCTGCTTTACTTACCTACCTCAACAATAATTACAAGACATTTTCACAAATGCTCAACTGCAACATTCAGTTTTCCTTTATTGTCTTAGAGTTAGTTCAACTCTTATGTTACAATTGAACTTAGTTCACATATTTTCTACATTTTCTTATATTCTTACATGATCAATTTCCAATATTCTCATAAGTTATTTTGATGAATTTATTCAAATAAGTTAAAATTAACACAAGTATATGAAGCTCCTTTTCATGAATTTTCTTAAGCACCAACCTTAGTCTAAAAAGAAAGATGCATTTATTTCTACGAATTTATCATAACTTTAATAAAAAAGTTTAATACAATCATGTTAATCACAACTAATAAGATCAGCTTACGCTAATTAAGTATAACATTTTTGTTAATTAAGTATAACATTTTTGTGTAAGGATTAAGATCAATTTACGTTAATTAAGTATAACATTTTTGTGTAAGGACTTGTGGGGTGATTTGCTGGTCAAAACTACTTATGGTATTGGGTGGGACGAAGATGGATACTTTTCCTTCTCTTTTTAAAAGATTTATATATTAGGCCGAATATTAAGTTAATTATAAGAAAATAAGTCTTAATTAATTGAATTTTTTTCTAGTTTATTTGCTTAACTTTCTGATAGAACAAATTTAGAAAATAATATGAAAAGAAATCTAATGATATATATATATATATATATATATATATAATATAACGAAATATTCCACAATAAATGATTTTAATGATTTTTGTTATACATGAGACATACTCTTTTTGTCTTCCAAATTAACTACTAATTATGGAATTTTTTATTTATTTATAGAATTGAATTTTCTCATTGTTTGTTTTAAGAACTTAAGCAACTACATTTTTTTTTATCAGCCCTTAGCAAGCTCATGATATTTGTGTTTTCAATGGATCTCCAAACAATTACAATACAATCCAATTTTTTTAACTTTTTTTTTGGGTAAGGAATCCTTCCGTAAGTTTTAAGAATTTAATAATTAACTTTATCTTTAAATAATATAGTTATTTAAGATCTTAAAATATGTCTGGAAATTGAGATGTTAATTATTAAAAAATAAATTGTTCTCTATTCAGGTAGTTATTTTTAAGACTCTGTAAGATCAGTGACTGGCCTTTATTTTTGGACAATGCATCAGTTTGTAGGGTAAATGTTTTAGTTAAGCTGTGGATGATAAAATGGCACAATCATGCAACAACAAAAATGAAACCTAATCATATACACAACAACCAAATATGAACCTAATGGAGGAAATCCTACCAGAACAACCATGTATGTCACAGTCCAGAGTAACCTAATCAAAATCAAAAAATATAAACAAATTTGCATAATAAAAAATTCATAATACACCTCACAATATATAAATATATATATATATATATATATATATATATAAATACAAAATTTACCCTATCGAATTAGATATCAGTTAGATTTAAAATTCAATTTCTTACACTAATATTATAATATTTCAATATATGCTGTTTGTTATCAACTTTTCTTATTTTTACACTTGATACCCCTAATGTATAATTAATTATTTAAAATTATTTAAAAATATAACTAAATAATAATACATAATTAAATATAATCAACTAGTTTTTTAAATTAAAATAGATTTACAATTCGAAACAATAATTCAAATATAATATACCTAGATACATATACAAGGATGAATAGAAGTTTCATTTTACTAACCTGATTTTATGGGATTCAAAATCTGTTGAAACTTGATATTAAAACATAGTATATAAAGTTTTGAAAAATCTTAAATAAGGTATATATATCATTTCGAAATTGAACACATAATAGTAAAAAACCATAATTTAAAATAGAAAAATAACTATATTTGTAAACCTATGAACATTGTGAACTCTCTGGAACATATAATTTACCCAACTTTATAATTTGGTCATTAAAAAGTTTTTAAGAAAACTATCTAAATTTACTTAAAAACCGAAACATCTAAAATGTGTTTTTTCAGAACTAAAAATAATTTAGGCTCAAACTTGAGTAATTTTTGAAATTACATAAATATTTTTTTTTAAGTAAAAAGAAAAGTCTTGTCATGGATAAAGGATCTAACAAGATGGATACTAGAAAGAAATGTGGATAAAATTAAAATATTAAATGTAGAATGAGTAATTTAAGAAACAGACTAGTTAGTTAAGCTGAGTTTCCCTGAAAAATACTTTTGTAAGAATGAATCTTCCTTTGTACTCCAGAAAATGAATTAAAAAATAATAAGGAGAATGGATTATTTTGTTATTAATAATTAATGTTAATTAATTATGTTTAGGAGGAAGAGGAAGGTGATTATTATTCTGCATGTTACTCGTAATCCAAAAATGATATATTAGGAGTCTTATTTCAGAAGAAAGGCTTTGAAGTCCGACAAAGAGAGTCGGTGAACAACGCGCATACCTAAACTTACTCCACTCATCAGAACCACTTCTCTCATTTACTTTCTCTCGTGGCTTCCACCACTGTCTCTGCCGGGAATGCCACTGTCGCCGGCTGCCTCTCGCCAGGTTCGTTCTCTTCTTTTTCTGCGCTATCCAGCCACCTTCTTTCCTTTTCAAGTTGCCTCGATCTCGCCATTCTCGATTGCTCTGCGTTTCTCTTTCCAGATTTGCTTTTCTGGCAGCTTTTCAATTACCCCGACCGAGATTCCGCTTTCATCATTTCTCTCTTTTTTGGTTGTTCGGGATTCGGGAAGAGGAACTACCTCCTCTCTCGCGTTTTTGGGTTTTTGGGAGCAATTACTGTTAATATAGACCTATCATGGCTGTGCGGAGTGTGTGTTCTGTTTTAACAATTTTTTGTTTTATTCTACTGCTGAGGCATGAGGTGATTTAATTTTTCATGTGAATCCGCCATGGTGTTTGAACAATACTGGCTATTGTGTTTTGGGAAAGTCTTGTCTGTGTTCTCTACTCACCTTCTCTTTGGCGCACTTTCTATTTAGGGATATTTATTGAAAATCACTTGAAGTTCACACTCATCACTTCTGTAGCACTTGTTCTTGTTGTTGTACCGGTTCCGAAAATCTTCGCATTAATGTTTGGATCTTTAATTTCATGTTGATTGCATCTTATTCTACTTTGATGCATTTGTTATGTGTGTGTTTACTCTTTATGGGATGTTGTGTTTCAGTGTTCTTCAGCTTACAGATCCATGTGATTTGTATGTGTAGCTGTTGAAATGAATGGGGCGCAGAACAGAAAGGTTCACAATGTTGAAAAACCTTTTCCAGGATGCTTGGGAAGAATGGTGAACCTCTTTGATTTGACTGGGGGCGTCAATGGAAACAAGCTACTCACGGACAGGCCTCACCGCGATGGTGATCCCTCTCTTTCTCTATCTGTGTTAACTCTTTTTGTTTTTTCACTTTGCCCTGGGTTGTTTTCTTTTTTAACCCCTAAAATCCCCCGCCTTGCTTGGTCGAGGATTTTCTGTATGATCTGCTATTTTGTCACAATGACTCTCTGTTTGGAATTGTCTCTAATGGTTATCTTAACCTTGCTTTTTGTCAATTTCTTGTTGTTAGTTTTGGGGTTTGGTAGAGTGCAGGGTTGACTATAATTCCCTGTGTGCCTGGTAGTTTTTATTTGGAGCTTGTTGCCCCTCGGTTTTTGTTGACCGAATTTCAGATAGATATCTCTCTTCGTGATCTGTCCGGTTTTATATATTCTTGGACATAATGAAACCCAGCTAGAACATTTTATATATTCTTGGACATAATGAAACCCAGCTGGAACTTTCTCTAAATTTTCGAGTGTTTTTCTTTATTGCCAATCTGATTGGAATGATTTTACTTACAATTTCTAGTGTTGAAAATTTTCTATGCCATTTTATTATCAAATCTGAGTCTCACTAAATTATACTTAAATTGCAGCATCATCACTTTCAAGAAGTCAATCAGATGTTGCAAGGATCGCAAGTCCTACTTTGGGTGATCAGATAGAGGATAAGCTGGTAATTTTTGAGGCATGGATTTTTTTATTGTCATTCAAGCTAACTGAAATCCAAATTAATTGCAATGCAATATGGAATGTTCTTCACCTTTTCAATTTATGATGTGCTTTCTGTACTTGTTTTTATTTATCTATTTTATATTCCATTTTCACGGACTTTGCAGATTGTTTCTGACTCAATGAGAGCTTTGTCAAATAAGAAAATAAATGGAACACCCATCAAGATGCTCATGGACCAAGAAATGTCCAAAGAAGTTGTTTCAAAGCACAACCCACCACCAAATGTAGTTGCAAAATTGATGGGGCTTGAAGCCCTCCCACGGGGAGATCCTAATTTATCCGTGGAGAAAAGCCATAGAGGAGATTATTCTCAACATATGTGTGATCATTCAGGGACACCATTTAAACACTGGCAGATGCATGATAGATTTATGGACAAGGAAATGCTTCATGAAGTTCATCTGAACACAGAACAGATTGCTTACAAGGATATTTATGACATATGGCTGCAATCACAAAGAACAGGCAATGTAAGAGACAAGACACCCGAGAGAGAAAAGTGGACTGAAGATGTTAATGGGAAGAAAATGGCTCTCATTCGTCAAAAATTTATGGAAGCTAAACGTCTGTCCACAGATGAGAAACTACGTCAGTCCAAGGAGTTTGATGATGCCTTGGAAGTTTTGAGTTCAAATAATGATCTGTTAATCAGGTTATTGGATTCTCAAAATCTTTATGAACTTCAGTCCACTCCAGTAGCAGAGACAAAGCGCATTACTGTTCTTAAGCCTTCGAAGATGGTTGATAATGAAAAATCTGTTGGTAAGGGGAAGAAAAATGATAAGCAGATTAGGAAACCGGCAAATGTTGGTACTGCATGGGAGCGATACAGTCCTGGATACACTCCTCCAAATCAGAAAGTGGACGAGTTTCCAGTACAACCTACTCGTATAGTGGTATTGAAGCCAAGCCCGGGGAAGGCACATGAGATTAAGGCAGTGGTTTCTCCAACAATGTTGTCACCTCGGAATTTGCCAAGTGGAAATTTCTACCAGGAACCTGAAGATGATGATGTACATGAATCAAGAAAAGTAGATAGTGAGATTACACAGCAATTGCATGAAGATATGAGGAGCCATCAAAGAGATGAAACATTCTATTCTTCAGTATTTTCAAATGGCTATACTGGTGATGAGAGTTCATTCAACAAATCGGATCATGAGTGTAATGCAGGGAACTTTAGTGATTTGGAAGTTATGTCACCATCTCCAAGGCATTCTTGGGATTACATCAATCGCTGTGGCAGTCCTTTTTCTTCATCATCCTTCAGCCGTGCATCCTGTTCTCCTGAGTCGTCGGTATGTAGAGAGGCCAAGAAAAGACTTTCTGAAAGATGGGCCATGATGGCATCAAGTAAAGGCCTTCAAGAACAAAGGCACATGCGCAGAAGCTCTACCTTAGGGGAGATGCTTGCCCTCTCGGATACAAAGAAATCTGAAATATCCGAGCTTGAGGGTATTAATAAAGAACAGGAACCAAATGAATCTGTTTCTTGTAGTCGAAATTTTAATGCTGAAACATGTGTGGATGGTTCTCCTAGAAACCTCTCTAGGTCAAAATCTGTTCCAACATCTTCCACTGTCTTTGATAATGGTCTCAGTGTTGAAGTTTGTGATAATGATGCTGGCAAAATACATGTGTCTGGGGAGCTGACAAAGTCAAAGAGTATGAAATCATCATTTAAAGGGAAAGTTACCAGTTTCTTCTTCTCGAGGAGCAAGAAACCAACCAGAGAAAAATCTTGTCCATCTCAATCTAAAATTGAATCCCAATCTACACTCACTGGAGCATCAGATTCTCCAGTAAGTTCATCTGGTGTCCTTAGGGAGGATGTGTCTCAAAGCTTCAATAGTGGATCCATTGGAGAGTGTTCTCTTACAGCACCGTATGAATCATCAGGCAAAATGTTCTCAGATTCTATCTCTAATGCACAAGGCGCTATACCTCTGGAGGTAATAGCTTCTATTTTTTCGTTTATTATGATCTACTTCTTTTACCGTGCATTTATACACATTTTCTTTCTGTCTATACTGGCTTAAGGTATCTCATCAATGCTTTATAAATTTTCCACCAATTCTCAGTCCCTTACTTGTCTCCCCCTTTGCAAAGGAAAGAATGGAAAAACAACAAAAAAGAGAAAAACAGTTTTGAATATATATCGATTCTTATTGTGAAGCATGTGGTTGGGTTGTACTGCTGTTTTCCATTGTTTTTTTTTTCTTTTCTATACCAATATCTTGCTAAAGAAATAAAAATCGTCTTTTAATTCCAGCTTTTGCCTTGTCTACCTAACTAATGAAATTAGTCACTTGAAACTTATGTATGAGTCGGAGGCTGCTTGGTGTAGTGGAACAAATGAAATCTTCACCTGCCTTTTAACGTCATTGAGTCCTAATAGCTATTTGATAAATAATAGAACTAGCTTTTTTCAGCCAGCATACGTAGTACACACAAAACCTCTATGATTTCTTGTTATTGCAGATTATGGAATTGTAAACTGAATTCCTCACATGTTTGTTTACAGTCTGGATTGACACTGTCAAAGCCCGCAGTGCCGGGGATTTCAAGTGAAAACCAGGGTCAGCCGAGTCCGATATCAGTTTTAGAGCCTCCATTTGAAGATGATAATGGTGCTAACGAGGCCTTGGGCTATGGGAAGGGTGGTCACCTGGGTACTGCCTGGTCCTTTCTCTCTATACTGTCACTATTTCAAGAAGTTCATATTGGATTGTCTTTACTGTTTTATTATCTGACTTTGAATATCTTTTTAGGATCACGGGGCCCTCTGAAGTCTAATTTAATTGACAAATCACCACCTATAGAATCAATAGCACGGACCCTCTCATGGGATGATTCTTGTGTAGAGGCGGCAAGTCCATACCCATTAAAGCCCTCGTTGGGATCCTTAGACACCAAGGTAGAGGATCAAGACTGGCTTGTGTTTGTCGAGAAACTACTATCAGCTGCTGGAATTGATGATCAAGTGCAGTCTGACTCGTTTTACTCTAGATGGCATTCCCTCGAAAGCCCATTGGATCCATCATTGAGGGACAATTATGCCAATCTGAATGACAAGGAGCCTCAGCAACTCCATGAGGCGAAGCGAAGGCAGAGGAGATCCAATCAGAAGCTTGTATTCGATTGTGTTAATTTTTCACTGATAGAAATTACTGGTTATGGATCAGAGACTTACTTGATGGGTAGGTTATGGAGTGGGAGCCACAGCAGATTCCAAGTCCCAGAGGGTGAAGCTCACCCTTTGGTAGACCTTGTTGTGGCCCAGATGAAGGAGTTAATATCTGGTGCTATGAGGTCTGTTTGGGGAGATTGTGGGGACAGTAACAGCCTGGGGGTAGAAAGTGTTGTCAGAAAAGAGGTTGTGGGGAAAGGGTGGGTTGAGCTTATGGCGTTAGAGATGGATATTTTGGTGAAGGAAGTAGAGGGGAAGTTGCTACAAGAACTTGTGGAGGATGCGGTAGTTGATTTGACTGGCAGGGCCTGAATCGTTGAAACCCTGACATGGCGTTTTCGCTTTGGCTTCGCTTTTTTTAATATTGTAACTCTATTATTGTTGTATTCGATTATCAACACACGGCCCTACTTACCTAATTTTATTAAATGCTACTGAAAAATTATTTCAACTTGCCGCTACTTCACATCACTGAAACTGTAATAAATTAATCACTTATTCGGCTGCTCCAAGAAAGAATATAAGGAATCGCACATCTCATAAAAGATCGTGCAATTTGGTTCAAGTTTAAGACGTTTCACAAGATTGTTCTATAATTGAACAATAGATGTCTTTTCTCCATCCTAGAAAAATAGGATTTTGTTCTACGAAATTTGGTTAGTTCAGAAGAAGTCTATTAGTGTGGCGTCTAGAGTTGCCACAGTCCAAAACTTTAACCCAGAAAAGGAAATTCAGATTCTGCAAATGGCTACCCTGAAAAGGCTGCAGGAGGAAAGAAGCATCAAAAGTAGATTGATACACTGTAGCAATTCACATTGCAATAAGTGAGTCTGACAGTAGAATAAATTAGTAATACGCACTCGGTTTTGAGTACTGAATGATGAAGAGTGTATATGGAGTTACGTAATTTTGTCACAGTCTGTTTCAGCGAGTACAAGCATAGGCATATATGTGGGCCTATGGTGTACAACCAGTATGGGGAACAAGGACCCACCATAACCCCAAACAGATCAATCCTCTATTTCCTTGCCTCCCCCTTCCAATTATCTGCTGGCTCCCATTAAATCACAATTCGCGATGAATGATGGAATGGCATTCACGAGTCACAACATAACTCTTGGACATGCTAACAATAATGGTTTTTCCTTCACCTAAACCTAATCTCTTCTCAATTATAATTTCCAAAAATCACAAAACACAGCCAAACTCAGACCATGACCAATTTGCCTGTTCTAAAAGAATTGATACCCACCTTTTTGTGATGACTGATGCCTATAATAGCAGTAAGTTACAAAAAAACAATATACAGTACTCACACTGTCTCATCAACATTCCCTTTTGGCCTAATAGTTGTCTACAATCTTGTCATTAATGACAACCCAATTCAATCACACCCTTCTGTATTATATTTTGTGTTCAAACTATAATATAACAGATTCTGTCTATGCAAATTTCGAGGGAAGATACGTTCTTTACGCACACCTTTTCAAAATACGTGAAATGCTTGTGCAATACAATAAAATAAAATACAAGACAATTGTTAATTGTTTTATTCAGTGTTCCAATATATATTTTCTTTTAGCTACATCTTAACAAGATTCTCCTATAGCCCTACAACAACTCATGCAGTTTACTAAGAAAAGAAAAGTACATGGTCCATGAAACAGGTCATAAATTGAAGTAACTATTTCCTCTATCTCTTTCATTGATTTAATCTCTTTGTCATATTATAGAAAAGGTGGGTTATTCAGGATCAAACAGGAGTTTTGCCAAATAAACAAAACTGATATTTCATTTCATATGATAAAATGTGCACCAATCAAAGTCAACAATTGAAACACAAATTCAAAAAATCACATATTGGTGTCAAATTCAACATGGCAAATTGCAAAACATTCTTTCAAAAATAATGATAGTGTTGCAGAGGTGGTCAACTTGCATTATTTTTCACTAGGGGAAGGCAAAGAAAGAGAAACAGAGAAAAAAAAAATTCCAAGGTGCGTGCATATGATAAGAGCCAGGTAATAGTCACACAGCAGCTGAGTCTAAAACACGAATCACAAAAAGACAAATAATTTGAAAATGTAAAAGGGTAACAGCAAGAAGCATTTGTCAACACGGAAGAAAAGTGAAAAAAAGGAAGAGAATATTCGGTGATAGCAGCCAATGGCAGGTGTTGTGTTGTTAATATGCAAATTCTAATGAGACTAGATGCCAAAAATGTGTCATCTTCTGCTTCAAAATTGAAGCTTGCACAACCCAGAAAACCCGTGACAGCTTTATCTATTACACTGTGTTCAATACATACACAAGATAAGCTTTTAATATGATCAGCATACATATGTAGAATAATCAACTTGTGGCCATTCTTGAGATCCAAAAACTACGGAAAAACCCACAGAGTAAGCATGATTCTTGAAAGGGACTAAGATTTCTTTCTTGCTGGTCATTTCACTGTCAAATTGAAAAAGAAAAAAAGACACAAAGATGCCTCTGAGTCACACTGATATAAAAAGCTTTTGCTTTTGTTCATTTTAAGGACTTATAGCTTCAGTGTCTTGCATGAACTTTGTCTTCGTGGAATCTAAGCCATCACAAGATGTTAAGCACAAACACCCCTTTGTTTCCCCAACCATTTTCACATGCAAGTTACTTCAAATACTTCACAAAAAATAAAGCTTTTGCTATATGTTTAATCACTCCTATAACATGAGTTAATCACAGTTCAAACTTTCATTCAATCACCAATCATCCTCAAGACTTTTTTCAAAGCAGTTCTAATAAAGACAACAAACTTATTATAAATGTCAAATTCAGTTGGATTTTTTCTGTCTAAGTGTTTTGCTGTTGTTGTTTTTCGTTTTCAATTAAATTGTAGAATTCAATTTTAATAGTTATGAAATATATTATGAGTTTTACTATTAAAAATAAGTTTTATAGAAACTTCTATAGAATAGTGATTAAAGACAAGATGAACTTTGAGTGTTTAGTTATCACGACAATTGTTTCATCTAATCAATCATTTTCTCATGCTAATCTTATTTTAGTTAAGTTATAAATATTTGATTTTTAAGTATCTTTCTTATTTTTATGGTTATCATTGTAATTTCCAAATTAAGACATTCACACAACTTTACACGATTTTGATTTGTTCTTATTTTATTTATTTATTTGGACTCTTATAGTATCAACTTATTTTCTTCTATTAATTTGTAAATAAAATGTAGCTCAAATCCGTTATACATTTCTAGAACTATTTTTTTAATATATTTGGAAATATGTTTTTAAAGTTTAAAATATAGAGATGTGAAGATAATTTTAGTTTTTATTATAATTTTAATGAAAGATAATTTCAGATATGAAGAAAGAAAAGAGAGAGGCAGGAATAACCGGCCCAATACAGCCCAACACAAATCATAGAAAAAGGAAAGTGGGCTCGGCTAGTACACAATAGATAGGGTAGATGAATAATAATAGAAGATAGGAAAATATTATTTATATATCTTATTTATTATTCATATAAATTCTACTCTATTTTATTTTAAAAATATTTTTCAAAATATATTAAATAATTAACACGTGTGGAAAATATTTCCGAAAAAAAGATATTTTTTTTTCAGAAATATAAATAAGAATATTTTTAACATAAAAATATATCTATACAATTTAAACTAGATATTTGTTAAATCAAAATTAAACCAATTTAATAACTACAATTTTCTTTAAAATTGATAAATAAAACAACTGAAAATAATGTTTTTTTCAGTTAAGGAATAATTTTATAAAATAAAACCTTTTTGTGTGAAATAAATATGATAATACCACGAATATTATATATATATATATATATATATATATATATATATATATATATATATATATATATATATATATATATATATATATATTCTCTTAGATGATTATCATCTATGTAGAAGCTTCGTCACAAAAAGGAGGTCTCCAATTTTAATCATATTCTTAATTACTAAAAAAAATACAACTCGGTGTGAAATATGATACATATATTCATTTACAATTTAATTTTCTTAAACAAGAATATTGGAAGTCTTAAAAATAACAATTCAAACATATCCCATTTTGTATGATATGCTACAAGAATTTCATTTACAATACATTAAGAGAAATAATTGTAGCTAGAGATAGGTTAATGATATTAATTAAAATTTTTAAGTAAAATGTTTAGTATGTTTTATTTTATATATTGACAGATTTTATATCGGTTAAAAAAAAATTATAATATATAAATAAGTTTAAATTTTATGTTATAAATTGTAATATTGAGTTACTTAAAGTTAAACTTTTAAAATAATATTTAAATAATTTAATAATGTACCTATATATGCAATCTGTTTAACAATAAATTTTTCTTAAAATATGCTTTAATTTCACCAATAAAATAAGTTTTTACAACACGATATGTGATGATGTTCAAGGCCTCACAATTGGCCATACCAACTTCCAAAATTAAATTTCAGAAAGTAATTTTTAACATCATTTTGAAACTTAACTTATGAAATGAGAGAATTACACTTATTGCTAAAATAAGGAAATTGAAGGGTGCAATTAGAAGAGAGAGAAGTGCTAAAAGCTGTCAGAAAAGTTCAACTTATTTATGTGATATATTTTCATATTATATAATTTGGAATTGATAATTATATATTCTATATCATGTGTTTTAGAAATGACTCGTGAATTTTCCAATCCTATAAATTAAAATTACAATTTCAGATTACATAATTAAGAAATTCCAAATAGTATGTTCCTTTCAAACTATGCAATTCGAGTAAATCCATTCAGAATTATACAATTCAAAACGTTTCAATTTCTAAATTATATGATTTGTAACTTCACTTACTATAAAAATATTGTTTTCATGGATGATTTACAGATTGCACAGTTCAAAAGTAACTTGAAAATCGATATTATCTCCATTGTTGTTAAATTCAATGTTAAAAGAACCAGGTCAAACCAATAAGGACAACAATGCATGTTTGGAAGGTTGAATAAATTATAAAACAAAAAGGGAAAATAGACATTTTCTAAAATTTGGAGGTGCAAAGAGGAAAATATAGGGTGAGGATTCGAAAATGCCATAACCAAGCCTCTTTGAGAGCCCATTTCTTCTTGCCCCTCCATATTTTCTAAAAATAAAAAGTGATAGTTTACAAAATTTGAGAGTAATCGGGATTACAAAATTTGAAATTCAATTATAATTTTTCCATATTTTGAATTGTATCATATGGAAAGTAAATTTAAATTTTAGATTTATAGTTCGTAATATAAATTTATATTCTAAATTATAAATTTGTAATGTGAATTTGAAAAATAATTAAAAAGATAAAATATCTTTTACATTATATAATTTATAATGTAAATTTATATTTTAGATGGTGTAATATGCAAGTTTGAAATATATTTTAGAATGTAAATTATAGTTCGGATTGTAGAATTAATGATATAAATTTTATTTTAGATTGTAAGAAATTTGGAAATCGATGCAACTTTGAATAAGGGATGACTAAGTACTTTCAGTAAAACTATGGGTGCAGGAAGAAATCAGCTCTTTCCATTGCCTTTGTCTAGTGTGAAATAGAATTGTTGCTGTGTGGTTGGGCAGTGAGAGCAGAATGGTGGAGGAGGCTCCATCTCTGATTAGCCTCTGCATGGACGCTCTGACGCAACAACTTCTCCGTCCATTCGACGATCTTCTTCTTCCTTCCATCTACCACCTTCCTTCTCACTTACTCAACACCTTCATCGCGCGCTTGCCCCCTTTCGCTCTCCGCATATTCCAACACTACCTGTACCTTCCCTCACTCTATCATTCTTCCTTCAAACCTCTTTCTCTTTCCATTCTAACTAACCGTTTTCCATGTTCTGTTGTTGCCGGAACAGGCCGTTCGACGAGGATAGCTTTTCGCTTGACCACTCAACCAACAAGAGGAAACGCGCGGGGTTCGTAGGATAAATTGCGTTCTGTAAGTGAATTGCGTTCTGGTTGTTGGTGATGGAGAATCTTGTTTCGTTTCAGGGATTGGAATCTGAATTCAGCTTGGGAGAGGTTGTTTCACCGGCGCTGGCCTCAGCGCGTTCAGCCGATTCAACCAACGGATTGGCAGCAAATCTACTGGGAAATGCATTTGCAAGAGTATGTTAAATGTCATGTATAAATTAAGTGTTATGAAATGGGTTTGTTCAGATGAACATCTCTAGAAGAAAAAAAAAACGAGGAAGAACAAATGAAATGTGTTTTTCTGCAAGTTAAGATTAAATGGAGCATGTGTTAATTTGTAAAAGTTATTTCGTATTAGTTTCTTCAGTAACAAATTTTTTACTTGAATACGAGCCAGTTTTAGTTTGAAGAGAAATTTATGCTACTTTATTCTCTTTATTTTCATCTTCTAGAAGTGTCTGAAGTTTACCTAAGTAGGCCCTATGTTGGTTTCGTTCCAAATTTAATCTACTTGAAATAACAGTTGTTTAGATGAAGCGGCGGAGGTAGCACTACTCCCATCGTTTAATGGGTATATTGGTGACATACAGATTTCAGGTACTATCATTATGGATTTTTATTTACGTTATTGAAAATTTAAGTCTGAATTTGCCTTCCACTTCCAGCTTAGGCACAAGTATTTTATCTTTTAAAAGTTGTTATGGAATGATTTAAGTTTGCTCGTTCTTTGATACTGTTGCCTTTCCTGTTATCCACGAAGAAGAAATGTGATTGTGAGTATGTGGGACATTTGAGGATGAAATGTTATTGTTGTAGTAAGTTTTAGGCATACAGTTAATCTGTGTCACTTTGACGTATTGAATGTGGTCAGGATGTTGTTGACTGATGATAAAGAATGATTGAGTGATTTGGATGATTGAAAGTTTCTTAATTGCCTGATCATCCTTTTTTGCATCAACCTTTAATTGTTTAAATAATTTCTAATACATCTCCTGCGTTTTGGGAGAAACTAAGCATTTGCTTTTCATCAATCCATTACAGTTTCTTTAAGGTGTCCTCAACTTTGTTCGTAAATAATCTTATTATCAGGCTGCCCAACCAACCCACTTCATTCTCTCTTTCTATCCTTAGTTTTTTTTTTTTTTTTTTTGACAATTTACTGGATTTTATTTACTTTGGCCCTCTTTTTTCCAGACAATACTCTGAAACATATTGGCTTTGTGGGGGACACAAGCCCTTCAACATGTGGCCATTCAAAATTGTCTTACCATTGCCGACAGTTTGGTAGCTATGCGAGGTTAGATGTAATTTTACACTGTCATAATTTATTTGGAAATGATTGGTTAGGGTTTCCTTTAATAAAGGGGAGAACCATGGATTTAACTTTTTGTTCTTTGATACAGTGAAATACTTTAAAAGTTTATGTTTTGAATAGTTAGTTCCATCATTCCTTACTTATCTGTTTCAGATTCATCTCACTGGCTAAGCTGAGTTTTCAGTTAGTGTTGTCACTCGGTGATAAGTGGGATATGATGGATAACCCCCAAACTACATTGATCACTTTGATGAGGTGAACCACTGTAGTTTGGTTGTATCATTGTAGTGATTTGTATTTCTACACATAAAAAAATCTAAAATCACTCATAAGATTATTCATAACTCACTTATAATTTAAATGCAAATTAAGTCAAAACAATTCTTTAAAAGCATAATCTAGTCCAAATTGACTAAAGCTATAACTGTTGAAGAACCTACATCAACTAGAGATAAGGTCAAATTATAGTATATAAGTAGGTGTAGACATCACCTTACAACTAGTTTTGTAAGGATGAGTTAAACCTCACTTTCTTAAGATGGTATCAAATTCATTGAGAGCCTATCCTAGTCAAGTTTCTTGGATCTCATGTCACATTAGGTTCCCCAGTCACACGTTTGAGATATCCAGTTTTAGACATGAGAGAGTGTGTTGAAGAGGTCACATTGATTAGAGATAAGACCAAATTATAGTATATAAGTGAGTGTAAAACTCATTTTACAAGCTGATTTTGTAAAGATGAGTTAGGCTTAAAGTCTACTTTCTTAAAATGGTATTAAAGTCATTCAAAGTCTATTCCGATCAAATTTGTTGTGCCTCACACACTATCAAGTTCCCCTTGTCACACGCTTGAGATATCCAGTTCTCAGCGTGAATGAGTGTATTGAAGAGTTCATATTAACTAGAAACAATGCCAAATTATAAGTGTATGCAAACCTTACCTTAGGAGTTGGTTTTATATGGATGAGTTAGACTTAAAGTCTGTTTTCTTAAAATAACAATGAAAAGGCACACCTAGATCCAACCAAATGCAAGTCAAGAGGCCAAACAAGTTTCAAAGGCAAATTTTAAAGAATAAATGGAGATGTTGCAGACCAACTCTCCCAAAACATTAATTGACAAGTGAATGGTTTTAATCTAGCACCCACTCACACAGGATTCCTTTTGGGATACCAAAGTCCACCCTGCCTTTGGCAATGATGATCAACTTCCTCAGACTTTAATACTTTCACGGATCAACTCTCCTAAAAGCACTAGATATTCAACGAGGATCATGAATGATTTTATGTCTAACATCTAACTGGAGCAAAAGGAGAAAATCAGTAGTTTCAGTCCACAACAGGGCTATGAATAAATATCATTGAAATTAGAGGATAAAATGGGAGCTTTGAATTCTGGACTGTTGGGTCACACACAATATAAATTCAGATCCTGTTTTTAGGGCTTTTTCTTTGATTGATAGGAGGTATAAAGTTTAGATGGTATTAGTAGACCAGAGTACCCCTTTATATTAGATACCATTGGCTACATAGTATTTTAGACGAGTAAAGTGACAAGATATCTGAAATAGTAGGATTTGGTCTGGTCCCATTAGGCATATCATCAAAGTGGTTTCCCTCAGTCTGCCTGAGGCACTGGCTGTTTTCTGCCCTGCCTAGATGATGAGATGAACCACTTACAACACTGTTTTCGTCATTAGTTCAAAGTTTAATGCCGTCCTTTGTCTGTAGTAACAATGTATGATTATAGCCACGTTAGTAACTATGTTATATGTTTCTGAATTTTATATTGGCCAATTATTCTGCACCTTATATTACTTCGTCTTAATGCAGTTGTCTGAGGCTGCAAAATGTTCTATGTACTGCAGAAGCTAGTGTAAGTTGTATTTTATAGAATATTACATAGTTCATTTGGCTTTTATCTATTTGGAGTTATGGTTATTATATTTTCATAAGGTCAACACATGTGTAGCTTTTCCAAGCTTAAAACAAATGATAACATTTATTTTTGTCAATGTAAAAAATTAACATCATCAATTAATTAGAAATCGGCACTTTAATAACTTTAAGAGTAGTTATTTAAATGTTTACAGCTTAGCATACGTGATAGTTTAGACAATAAAAAAAACCTTTAAGTTGATACACTAGTTACTCTTTATATTATAAAATTCATATTCTTTTGTAGTTTATTCATTTAGGATATGTTACTGTGGTAGTAAAATAGTGTGTTGTCTTATGCTGACTTGTAGGTTTTGTTGCAAGAGTGTAAGCTGCAGAGTCTGATATTAAGATGTATCAGATCCAAGGAACAAGTAGGCTTCCTTCCTCCTATAGAGCTATAAAATCCATATTAAAGAATTTGTAATTTTGTATTTGCCTATACATGATATATCGATCAAAATCTTTAATTGATTGTATTTTTTTCAAGATTTTCTCTTCCTTTGAAAAACCCTAAACCCTCAAGCAGGATGTTCTTAGAGCATCTTTTGGAAGTAAATCTCAACAAAGATCTTAAAGATAATATCTCTTATTTACAAGATCTTGGGTTAGAAGGAGATATAAGATTTCCTGAATGGAGAATTAGTTCTTCCACAAGAACCCTAAAGATCTCCAAAATAATAAAAGAAATCATACTTTAAATTCTCTCGTACTACAAAATATTTCATAGGGGGACCTACAAGAACTTACGATCTTAAAGTGAGATCTATCATTAATGTAAAATTTGAATGAGATTTTTAGAAATATTATATTCTATGTGGCATAACGGACCTACCAAAAAGTAATGCAAGATCCCAAAATAAGAACTTGCACTAAAGATTTTCATGATACTATTATCTTGGGTGTAAGGATTTTGGGCTTTGTGTGAATGGTTAGATTGTCTATGTTCAAGTTACTTGAATTATTGGGTTGTCATATATTATATGCCGATTGAAGTAAAGGTGACATACCATGACCCTTTTATGAATAGTTTCTATTGATGGTTACGATTAAGTAGAAAGACATATATGCTGATAAAAAAAACAAAAAAAATAGAAAGACATATATGTTTCTCTCTCTCAATGGGACCAGATGATGATTTATATATTGAAATTCAACACCGTTTGCACAAAGAGGGGAATGTTCAAGTTTCATACTTGATGCAGCACCTTCCAGATCCGGTGTTAAAATATATCTCACTTTGTAAATATGATTGATTATATCAATATTTTTTCAAAGTGTATAAAGTGCATCTTTATGACCTTATCAATTGTTTTCACAGATTGATGGATTATGCAAACTTCTTGCGCAACATTCTAGAACGTTAACATCTCTGGTATTTGTTCACTGCACATTCTCCACAGACTTTATCAATGCAATATTTGGTTCTTTCGTCATAGAGGGTGTACAAAAACATGGGATCCAACATTTGTCAATCATCTCTTCAAGTTTTCTTGAACCGTGTGCAGTTTCTTTACCTAGTGGACTTGTGTCATTTTTGTCTTCAGGAAGGTAGATGGGTGTAAATTCACTTTTTTATTATTGGCAACTTTATTACACTTTGTAGTTTTCTTGATGGTTAATGTATTCCCTGAGTATTAATAACTACTTCAAAGACTTAATTTGATTTTAATGTAACTTGTTCGGAGCTTTTGCTAA
The DNA here is from genome assembly GCA_027742785.1 of Vigna reflexopilosa. Taxonomy (NCBI): domain Eukaryota; kingdom Viridiplantae; phylum Streptophyta; class Magnoliopsida; order Fabales; family Fabaceae; genus Vigna; species Vigna reflexopilosa. The sequence continues at coordinate 8,565,162 of CM050914.1, read as the reverse complement.
GAATAAAGGGTTTTAGGATATATCCAGGCTTGGTCCATATGTTTGTATATACTTAATCTAATCATATAATGAGAGAGATATTCACATTGTAGTGTATCCAATTACATTTTAATCATATACCTCTATTTTTTTCTCTCACTTTCCATAATCTGCATAACTAAACATCTGCTGATACATCTATTTCTCAAGGAATTCTGTGTCTAGTTGTTTCTTCATCTTTAATGTTTCAGTTTTTAAATTTTGACTTAATCAATAAGTAGTGGTTGCTACACTTATACAGCAAATACACACACACATACACAATGTGTTGAGTGCAATTTACTCCATCAATTTTAAAAGAAAAACATCGAAAAAGGGAGTGAAGGAGGAGAAAGGACAAAGTGGGAAGTTCAGTGAGGTGTATGAAAGGAAGTGGAAACCTATTTTGTGGGGTACACCTACACACACCCAATGATTAGGATCGTAATAGAAAGAATTCTTTCTTTGTTTTCAGTGAGAGAAAGGGAGAATATAGAGGGGAAGGGTGAGCACGTATTGAGGGGCCTGGCATTTGGGGTAATTGGGAATGAGGTTAGGATATCTCATGTGGTGAGCGTTTCTTTTCCTCTGTTTTGTTTAGGCAGAGTGAGCAATAATACAAGAATTTTGTTAAATATGATGAAAAACTATATTTAGGATCAATCTCCCTTGTGTGTCTTTGCATACACATAGGGTAATGTATTTATAATAATAAGAATGTGGGCTAAGCCCAAATACAAATGAATATGTAAAAATAAAAATAATAAGCATAGGGACTATATTTCCTTAATAAACATATAGGTACTGTGTTTCCCTAATTAACATAAACACACAATATCTAACAAATTTCATTTATCCTTTCTCCTTCTCTGTGTCCATTGTTATTAATTGGTATTTAGAGCATGGTTTTGAGAGTGCATGGTCTTCACCCGCAACTCTATGGAGAAATGCATGGATGGGCTCGAACAACAACAAGAGGAGCTGAAAAACTTGATTATCTCCTGTGACTGGAAAGGTTGAAAAGTAAGGAGGGTTTAACCTCTAATTAATCCTTCAAGGTTCTGGGAAAAATAAGAGGATTGGATGTGCTAGTGTTGGTGGATTGCTAGGTTCCGCTAATTTTATTTCAAAATAAATTAGTCACTCTCTTGGAGTAGGAAGTGGAGATGGGAACATGTTAAAAAGTAAAGAATAAAGGAATGTGTAAGCACCTAAATTTAGAAGTGCAAGGGGTGTTAATTTAGCAACAAAAAAAAATTATAATGGAGTTGGGAGGAATGGATGTGGTGTTGGGAATGAATTGGTTATCAAGTTTGGGAGAAGTGAAGGCCAACTTCAGAAATTTGGAGCTGTCTTGGGGTCCTCAGAGGGAGAAGAGGGTGCTAAGAGGTGACCCTTCCCTATGCGAGTCTCAAGTATCATAGAAAGCACTGAAAAAAGCCCTTCACAATGAAGGTGAAGGATAAGTACTCTCATGCCAAGCTAATGGGTTGACTGAAAGAGAAGGAGGAAATTTGGAAAATCCAATAGTAATTGCTATTTTGGAAGAATCTACAGATTTATTTTGAGAATCTGCAGGGCTACCTCCTAGAAGAGCTTGCGACCATGCCATCATTCTTAAAGAGGGAGCACATGTCCTTAACATAAGACGTTACAGGTACCCCTATTATCAAAAGAATGAGATAGAGAAGTTTGTGAAGGAGATGCTGATTGGAGATGCTGATTGCTAGAATTATACTTGAAAAAGAGAGTGACTTTATTATTTTCATTCATATCAATTACATTCTCCTTACCTCTATTTGTAGCAATCTAATCTTCTAAAAAAGGGAAATAAGGAAACAATATATTGAAAAATAATCTAAAAGATCCTACAAATATTTTCTCTAATTAGGAAGATTCTATAGATATTTTCTCTAATTAAGAAAATTCTATAGATATTTCCTCTAATTACAGCACTCCCCATCAAGTTGGTAAATGAATATCAATCATTCCTAACTTGCCTACAAGATCTTGAAATCTACTCGGAGGGAGCCCTTTTGTAAAAATATTTGCTATTTGAAGTTTTGTAGGAACATGAGTTGTAATTACAAAGCCTCTGTTTAGATTATCTTTGATGAAATGTTTGTCAATCTCAATGTGTTTGATCTTGTCATGTTGTACTGGATTATAGGCAATGCTCATGGCAGACTTATTGTCACAGTGTAGTTGCACAAGGTTGTCCACCTCGACTTTAAGGTCATCCAAAATGATTTTCATCCAAAGTCTTTCACACGTTCCTTGAGCAAGAGTTCAAAATTAAACTTCTACACTAGAACGAGATACTCTATCTTGCTTTTTACTCCTCCATGTTACCAGACTATCTCCAAGAAACACACAATACTTAGAAGTAAATTTTTTGTTAGTAATAGAACTTGCATAGTCAGCATCAATATATATTTTCATAGTCAATGTGTCTTCCCTTTTAAATAATAGCCCCTTTCCTGGACTTCACTTCAAGTATTGAAGAATTTTGTTAATTGCTTGCATGTGTTTCTCTCTTGGATCATGCATAAATTGGTTCACTACACTAACTGCATAAGCAATGTCTAGTCTTATGTGTGATAGATAAATCAATTTTCCTACCAATCTCTGATATTTGGCCTTCTCTATAGGAGCACTTTCTTCACTTCCAATTTTGTGATTTTTTTCTATAAGAACTGTTGGGGTTCTACATCCCAACTTTCCTGTTTCTTTAAGGAGATTAAGTATATATTTTCTTTGGGAGATGAAAATTCCGTTCTTGGAGTAAGCAACCTCTATTCCAAGAAAATAATTGAGTTTTCCTAGGTCTTTCATTTCAAATTGGGCTACCAATTTTTCTTTTAACACCAATTTTTTTGTTTCATCATCTCCTACAATAATCATATCATCCACATAGACAAACAATAGAGTGATTTTACCAGTAGAAGAGTGCTTTATGAATAGAGTATGATCTCCTTGTCTTTGTCTGTATTCCATGGAAACCATTGCTTTTGTAAATCTTCCAAACCATGCTCTAGGAGATTTCTTAAGACCGTACAATGCTTTCTTTAGGAGGCATACCTTGTTTTTTTCATTTTTCACTTCAAAACCTGGGGGAATCTCCATGTACACTTCTTCTAGATTTCCATGAAGAAAGGCATTCTTCACATCCAACTGGTGTAAGTCCCATCCAAAATGAGCAGCCAAAGCGAGAACAACTCGAACTATATTCATCTTTGCCACTGGGGCAAACATTTCCTCATAGTCAATCCCATAAGTTTGGGTATATCCTTTTGCCACCGATCCAGCTTTATATCTTTCTATTGCCCCATCTACCTTATGTTTCACTATGAATATCCATCTATACCCTACTGCCTTCTTGTCTCTTGGCTTATCAATAATTTCCCAAGTTGAATTTCTTTCTAATGCATTCATCTCTTCTTTCATGGCTTGATTCCAATGTTCAAGTTTCATGGCCTCTTGGATTAAGGTAGGAATTTATGTGGAATCAATGACAACAGTAAAGCTTTTATACTTATGAGAGAGATTGTTAATGCAAACATATTGAGAAATAAGATATTTAGCACATGATTTTCTTTCCTTTCTCAATGCAATGGGTAAATCCCCAGTAATACTTACCTCCTCATTGTTATCTTCAGGGATCCTCACCTCCGGATTAGACAATTTTTCTTGCTTAAGAGTCAAAGTGGGTTGTTTTCTTCTTTCATATTACTTGCCAAAAAATTTGTCTTCCTCTTCTTCCTTACTGTGGACTATGGTAGCTTCATTACTCAGATCTTGGGCATCTTGCAAAGGCAAACATGGTAATGACAAGAAAGAGAGTTCATCCACTTCAAGTATAAGGTGTAAAAGGGTAAGTTATATTACCAAGGTAGATTGGTCGTTCCTAAATAATCTCCAAAAATTAACTCTATCTTGAAGGAATTCCATGATAATTCCATAGGTGGCCACTCGGGATTTTTCAGGACCTTTAAGACAATAGCTAACCTATTCTATTGGGGAGGAATGAGGAAGATGATCCAAGCTTATGTAAGAGGATGAGAGATCTGCCAGAGAAATAAATATCAAACACTGAGTCTGGTAGGGCTGCAACAACCTCTTCTAATCCCCAAACAAATTTGGACTAATATATCCATGGATTTTGTGGGAGGATTGCCTAAGTCAGTAGGTATGGATGCAATTTTAGTGGTGGTGAACTGGTTCACAAAATATGCACATTTCTTAGCTTCAGCACACCCTTATAGTGCTAAAGAAGTGGCTGAATTGTTCTTAAAGGAAGCGGTAAAACTTCATGGATTTCCAAGTTAATTGTTTCAGACAAAGACAACATCTTCACAAGTTCTTTTTGGACAAAGTTGTTCAAATTGGTCGGGACTAAATTGAAATTTAGCTCAACTTACCATCCTCAAACGAATGGTCAAACTGAGGTGATGAATAAGTGCTTGGAGACCTATCTCAGATGCAAGACAGGGACAAAATCTCGGCATTGGCATAGATGGTTGAGTTGGGATGAGTTTTGGTAGAATACCAATTACCATGAAGCTACAAAAATGACTCCTTTTAGGGCCCTTTATGGGTGAGATTCCCCTCCTGTGATGCGAGGAGATGTGCCAACTACTCCCATGGAAGAAGTGTCCTCCATGATGCAAGAGAGGAATGAGATGTTGACTGAACTCAAAGACCACTTATTGTAAGCTCAAAACTACATGAAGTAGCAAGCAGACAAGCATAGAAGAAAGGTGGAATTCAAGATTGGAGATTGGGTTTACTTGAAGATCCAACCGTATAAACTTAAAAAATTAGCCAAGAGAATTAATCTATGGGCCCTATGAAATTAGTGACAGAGTGGGAGAGGTAGCTTATAAATTGAAGTTTCCAAAAGGTAGCAAGGTCCATCTAGTTTTTCATGTTTCCTTATTAAAGCCAATGGTGTCAACAAAAGTAATAGTGCAACCACTTCCTTTGTGTATAACTGAGAATTGGGAGGTGGAAATGCAATCAGAAGAGATTCTAGCTTTTTGGGAAGGAGAAGGAGATGTCGTGGAGGTGTTAGTGAGATGGAAGGGTGTTGGAAGTCCCACATCGACTAGAGATAAAACCAATTTATAATATATAAGTGAGGTGCAAACCTCACCTTAAAAGTCGGTTTTGTGAGGTTGAGTTAGGCTTAAAACCCACTTTCTAATATGGTATCAGAGTCATGGTTAAAGCTTATCCTAGCGAGTTCTAAGTGGGCATTCTATTCTTCTATTCCACCTGCTATCGGGCTGTTATCGGACCACCCAATTTCTACTATCAAACACGAGATGTCTATACTTCGGCGTGAAGGGGGTGTGTTGAAAGTCCCACATCGACTAGAGATAAGGCCAATTTATAATATATAAGTGAGGTGCAAATCTCACCTTAAAAGCCGGTTTTGGAAGGGAAACCATGTAAGGAATAGCAATTCTCTTGAGTGTGACCCATCCTTTTACAGTATGTGCATTGAGGACGTCCCCGGCCTCCTCGTCCTCCTCCTCTAGTGCCACGTCCTCCTCTTCCTCGTGTGGCAACCATGACAGATGGTTAGTTCATGCGCTTCCTGAGTTTGAGGTACCGAGACACGTAAAAGGCGAGTGGTCAATATTTCCATGGAGGGGACCTCATGATTAGTCAGAAGTTGATCTCTGAGATGATCAAAATCGGGATGTAGGGCAGGAAGGATCAATACCATGTAATATTTGTCTAGTTTCTTTTTGATATCCTTTAATGGGTCGCTTCCAAAAACATCCTGAGTTCTTCAACGTCAGATTGGGCTTCAGCCATGAAGGACACCATATCATGGTCTGCCATTTTAAGAGATGCAAGCTTGTTCGCAGGTCATAGAGACGTTGGATATCGTTGGCATAAATGCTTTGAGCTTTCTTCCAAAAGGAGTGACAAGTTTTAAAAGCCCTCAGAGATATAAGAAGTTTGGGTTCCATTGATTGCCATAATAGGGCACACAACTGGAAATCTACTTGTTTCCACTGACCTGCTTTTTCAATAGGCACATGGCTTCCATCTCGCTCAAGGTGGTTATAAAGCCCTTGGCCAAGGAACCACATTTCAACGGCAGCAGATTATGATAGATAATTTTTTCCATTTAGCTTCTTGGAGGTAATTGATGGACTTCCGGAGAAGGAAAGAGTACTACCAGACACCATCTCTGAAGATGACAAATCGTACCAGTGAGAAACAAGAAAACCCTAAGGGTTTAGACAGACGGAACTGTGACGGTGGCTGGTGGCAGACGGCGACGGCGGGCGGTGGCAGGCGTTGAACTATGGCGCCGGACAGATGCTATGAGACAGAAACCAGAGCGGGATCGACCCGCTCTGATACCATATTAGAAAGTGGGTTTTAAGCCTAACTCAACCTCGCAAACCGGCTTGTAAGGTGAGATTTGCACCCACTTATATACTATGAATTGGCTTTATCTCTAGTCGATGTGGGACTTCCAATAAAGGATATGCCATCATGTGAAAATTTGTGGGAATCTTTACAAAAGATGGGGAATTACTTCCCAGAACTTCACCTTGAGGAAAAATAGCAAAGTGGGAAGTTGATATAAATAGTTTTAAAGGAAAAATAGCAGAGTGGGAAGTTCAGTAAGGTGTATGGAAGGAAGAAATGGAAACCTATTTCGTGGGGTTCATCTGCACACACCCAATGATTAGGATCGTAACAGAAAAAATTCTTTATCTGTTTTGAGAAAGAGAAAGCGAGAATATAGAGGGGAGGAATGAGCACATGTTGAGGGGGCTGGCATTTGGGATAATTGGGAATGAGGTTAGGCTATCTCGTGTTTGTGAGCGTGTTTTTTACTCTGTTTTCTTTAGGCAGACTGAGCAATAATAGAAGAATTTCTCTGTGTTCATTGTTATCAAATTGATTTTCTGAACACCACTCCAACACACACTGTTTATTAATCTCTTCAAAAGTATTATTTTAAACATTCGCAACTGTTTGCATAATATTTTTTATGTCGTTTGCTGTATTTCACTTGGACATGTAACTGGATAATAGTTTTTCTGTCTATTGAGTATTTGTATCCATTCATGTTACATTCTTGCTAATGCTGTTAATAGGTCCTTATGCTCATTAAAATTATCTGACAACCACCATGGACGGACTTTTGCCAAAGATCTTTTAGTGACGCTTCTCAATTTTTCCTCTAGCCTATCTGTCCTCGACCTTTCTGATAATAAAGTAAGGATTTCATCAGCAAAGGCATTCTATATTTTGTCGTTGTTACTGTTGGCTGACAGAAAGTTCCGTGCACATGCTTCAAGATAGCTGGATGGCTTTCTGACTTTAACAGGAGATTCTTGAGTGATTCACATCTGTGTTTTGGAAGTGGAAAGTCGTTGAAAATGCTGCGAGTACTCACTCTGAGGTAGCCCCGTACTAAATAATATAGTTGTATTTTTTTGTGTAATGTTAGAACTATAAAATCATCTTTTATTGGCTGTGATGAATAATAGAACGTGTATTAAAAATTAATGAAGTGGTTTTTCTGTAAGCTTGTTTCGTATATATTTTCATGGCCGTCAGTATATGAAGAAAAAGATTTCTTAATCCGTTTATAGCGTTGTAGGGAAAACAATTTAGGAAAAGATGATGCAGAAAGTCTTAGGTATGCTCTTGAGCATTTGCCTAACTTGGAGGAGCTGGATATAAGTGACAATTCAATTGAAGATGAAGGAATCAGGTCAATTGAATTTCTATTTCTAGTTATTGTTTGAAGTTATGAAATTAGACTATAGTCTCTAATTTTGTATCATCTAACAGGAATTTAATTCCCTATCTTGTTGGAGCATCTGAAACGTGTCATCCCATTAAGTGTTTGAAGTTAGATAACTGTGATTTGTCCTGCTTTGGAGTGAATCATCTTCTACATGTCCTTTCTTCTTTCAAAGGGCCATTGAAGTCTCTTTCTATTGCTGACAATTACCTTGGCAGGTTTGTGTACAGCACTAAAATTTCATTTTATCACCGAATTCATCCATACATTTATATTTTGACTTTTCTTACATAGTCAAGTAACCGAAGCATTGGGAAAATTTTTTAGTACCCCAATCGAAGTACTTGACATTGCAGGCATTGGCTTGGGTTCTGAGGGTTTTCAAGAGCTTCAAAATCTAACAAAAGAGGAGCTTAAACTGGTGAAAATTAATATAAGGTAAAGATTTATATGTAATGTTCTGCCAATTGCTTTTAACGTTGCGCATACAATCACGTGACATGTTTGCTTATTTGTTCAGCAAAAACCGTGGTGGGATTGAAACTGCCAAATTTTTGTCCAAACTTTTCTCACTGGCTCCACAACTGGTTGAAGTGAATGCAGCCTGTAATCTTATGCCAATAGAATCACTGGCCATCGTCTGCTCTGCATTAAAGTTTGCAAAAGGTATGTTAGTGTCAGTTCTTCTGGGTGACCACTTGGCTCATTTATCCTTGCCGGTGGTTGTAACTTTGTGTTTATAGTTTGATAAGCTGCTTAAGTTTACCCACTAAACTCCCATTTCTGCCTACGTGGCCGCCATCTACTGGTATATATTATGGTCAAAAGAAGCTACTAACTTCGGATAAAACATCACTCCTAGTTCAACCTAGGCTTTTACTAGAAGAGAGTACTTGATGTATGTGTTTCTTCTCGGACAGTGAAGCCATTTTAAATCTAGATAACCTAAGTATGCTTTGAAGTCAATAATTTATGTTTTCTTCTTATTAACTCTTTTAGTTATCTTGCTTTAGGTAATGTTCAGCACGTGGATTTGACAGGACATATATGGGACTATAAGCCAGAGCACATTTCCCTATGCACTGAATTTGTACATAATGAATTACCTATATTGATTCTTCCATCATCATCAATCTCTGCTGCACCTCACGACCATGATCCTTAGTATTAGAATTTTGTTCGAGTTCAATTTATGTTGCTGGGTGCAATCAATAATCGTTTTTATTTTTATCTTTATAACTTTGTATGTTAGCCCAGTTTTATGCATAATGCTTTCAAATATTCTATTGGCTGTTCCATGCCTTGATGGTTCACTTCACTGTACAAATAAGTTAGGGAAGGGAAGTTTAACTTCTGTACATATTGATTGAGCCCTTGTGTTTTGTAATTTCTAATGTATTGTAGTTCATTGAAAGCTCTGTAACATAACATGCACAATCTGATGTATCAACTCACAAGATGCAACAAAAGCACTTGATTCGGGGTTATTTTTATATGAACAGTTGTCGTGGTGGTTAGGAAATCTACAGCTCGTTTCTATTTGAACAATTACTCTTGTTGCATAGGTTGTTTCAAAGCCTGTGACTGCTTTCCTATCTCCCGAAATTGCAATGTATCCCTTCCTGGATAGCAAATCAATCCGTAAACTGATTTAGAGGAAGTTGTCATGATGTCAAATCACAGGCTCAGATCCATTTGCGTTGGAATGTAAGTGTCAATGTTACATGCTTTCTAATACATGTGAATGTGGCCCTGCTGGTTTGTTATTTTGTGCGGTTTGTTGAAGTATTTTCCCTCCCTCCCCCCACACTTGTATTTGGAAATACTCACGTATCCTTGTCTGTGATCTCAACGCATATTTGGAAAGTTTTGGAAAATCATGTGGAATTTTCACAGCGGTTTTGGCTTGAGATTAATTTGTAATGACATATCTTGCACCAACCAGACCACCACCACCCATGCAATAATTGAATTGCTGCACATTGATAGTGACAGTTTAGATATTTCGGAATCTTAATTAGCAACAAATTAGATCTTTAACAAGTAATGCTGTGATTAACCTCTTAAAAATTCTGATATGACAAGGGTTCAATTTGACAAGGATAAATTTGTTTTTTTTTAATGTTTTCTGTACAGTGATAATGTCGGAATCTAGGTATTTCCCCGGGTAAAGGGGGGTTTCTTAAATGTGAGTTTTAACTTTAACATTCGTGCGGGTCCCTCAAAGTTATTGGTTTCATAATAGACCTCACCTCATTATCCTTCATTGTCGGATCTGGACCTGCATCATCACAGTAGCAGAAGAAAGTAACTATCTTAGTCATTGTGATATGAAAGATGAAAAAGACACCCTACCCATGAATGGGTGGACAGTGGAATCCTGAAGAACAGTACGAGGAAGCAGGTGCACTGTGACATTAATTGTGCTCTTACACTTTAGTCCTCTCATTATACCAATGTAAACATTCCTTCGTTAAACTTAATTAGACTGACTCAACTATACATATGTGGGTGGGTCATAATCGAATGGAGAGTAACAATTGTTCAAGTACCTAACTTTATGTATCGTCACTTTCTTTTTATTGTATAATTCTTTTGCCCCTCAAACCAAGTGAATTGCATGAAGGCTATGAAGTAGGTGTATGAAAGGTAAATAAGGTCACTTTTGTCCCTTGCAATATCATCAATGTGCAGTTTCAATCTCTACTTTTGTATATAACAAACAAATTTCTCCCCATTCACATGTCTACTGTCTAATTCAGCTTGGTGGGTAAATTATATACTTCTGACAAACGTGGAATGACTTTTTAAATAGGTTAAATCAAGTCCTCTATTATCATGCTATGCAGGAAAATCATTGACCACATTTATGAAGTCTGTTAGTAATTGAACACTGGAGTAATAGAGGAAAGTAATATTTCAGATATAAAAAATTAGAAAATATGATTCCTGTAAAAATAAAAATTACTGGAGAATAAAAATGACCAAATGGGATTTGTCAAGTAATATGATTATTTCATAAAGTCCAGATTTCACGTATAAAGGTTTTGGATCACAACTTACCAACTATACAGTGTTTGAACATAGTAGACAACAAATGTCTCATTCCAATTTTACGAGATGCCACAAAAGACTGTAACATGGTGTCCCTACACCTTAAAATACACAACACTCCCAAGCACTCGCTTCAGCCACCCTGTAAAGATGACAACTTTATTTATTTATTCGCTTTATTTTGGGTTTAATTTAATTGAACTCAAACATTGCTACTATATAAAAGCTAACGACTAACGTGATCAAGCAAAAGCAAAAGTGTACAACTCTTTTTACAAATAATAATAATAATAATAATAATAAATCGAATATTCTTTTAATTTTATAAAATCTTGAAGTATGTCCAAAACGGGTTGTTAACTAGGCTCTGTCACGAAGCTATCCCACCTTTTTTTTTTCTTGGCTGTTTTCATCATCCAATGTCAATACTCATTCCTTGTGAAAAATTCCATTCAACATTTAACAAACTTTATATAATAATGCCATTGAGAGACCCGTGAACAAACATTTTTATGTTTTTTCTTTCTTTTCTCTTTTGTTTATCTGGTGGAACTTCTTATCTGTTTTAATTGGAGTGCTAACCATCATTACGTTGTGAAAATAAGAAGATAATGCAATGAATAAAGGAACCATCTCAATGTCTAGTTTACACGCTGCCATTACACGACAAGAACAAGTGAGACTAATTTTCCATGTTTGCATGTTTGAATAAATTTCATGAAATGATCACCTACTACAAACAAATCACACACACTTTTCCCTTCACAAATTGGAAACAGAAGTTGCACCACAGTTCAAGAGATGTGAAATCTAACATCTCCAACAACGAGTAATGTTCAAAGGTAAAAATTGAGTGAGTAAAATGATAATAAGCTGGATTGACATGTGAGTGAGTAGGTGAGGCTCCATAGTCAGATGTTGTTGATAAATTTATGTCAACTATTGTCATCACTACTCTTACTTCTCATCAGCATAACAATTATTGTGATTGTGTAATAATTTTAAAAGTCTTCTGAAAGCAATTTCAAGACTGAACTCTGTTTTCTGTCTGTAACACTTTTGGAATTGCTGCTTCTTATAGGAAATTCTTCATCTGAAAAGAAAATGTTATATCAACCGACACAGTCTCTGCAGTGTCAGATTTGGTTAAAGGTACAACTGTGAACAAACATCTTATCTGGAATCAGATATGTTAAAATGGAGATAATTAATTTTATTAGGTGAAATATCATTTTTCATTCCATAAAAAACCACAAAAATATGTTACAAGCTTGTCTTTTGAATTTCAAATTATTGAATGGTTGAGTGCTTCGTAATTCTTTTCAAGATGGATGCATGTTAAAGAGTATCCCATTTCACTGTATGTTTTTTTGTTGTTTAATTTTCAGCTAACCAGAGGGATAAATAACATCAGTAGATTATTGTATGGAAAAATAAAATGAACTTTTACAACTTTCGTGGAATGAAGGCTTATGATTTATTCAGTTAATAAACTTTCTTCTTCCTTTGATTGTTTTATAATAATTTTCAAACGAAATTTTAGTTCTCACTTAATAAAGAGTGAATTAAGAAAAAAAATATATAATAGAAACACATTCAAAATGCTTATAAATATATACTAATCAGGTAAAATATGGTAAATTTAAGTTACATCAAATGTTAAATTTAACTACAATTATGAAATACAAACTTAAATTTCATGTTAATGAAATAATAAATGGTATAATCTATAATGAGATAGCGATGCTTTTCAATGGTTTCAATGTCAATTACAACAAAGATAATGATATATTAATATAGATTTTTTTTAATAACATTTTAATACAGTACAGTGTAATTTTTTATTAAATTTATAATATCTCATCATAATAACAAATGAATAATAAATCAATAAAAAAAATAACGTATATAATGTGTCAAAATATTATAAAAGAATCTATTAAAAAAAATTCTTACCTCAATCAAATAATTAAATTTGTTATTATTATTGATAAGACAATTTTTAAAATAAACAATAAAAATTACTTGTTATTTATATGAACTCCAATATCATTATTATAACGATTGAATAAAATAGCAGTCACATCTCCTACTAAAAACTTAATTAAAAAATATTTGAAAAATTTTAATAAAAACAGTTAAAAGTAATTAATCAGTAATTTTACTCGTTCCTTTTCTTTTACTTTCCCTCCTCTTCTAAAGGAAAACATTTATACGTTTTCTTAGTCAATTTTCTTCCTTAAAGTCTCATCTAATTTTTTTTTCTTACGTATTAATAGTATCAAATACTTTTATCTTAGATTTTAAATCTCTTAAGTTATATATCAATTTTTTTTTAAATAAATATCATATGAAAAATAAATAAATCTATATTAAAATATGCCAAAGATAATATATATATATAGACACACACATACATTGTCTACACATTCAACTATGAAAATACATCGATTAGTTGTATTTACCTCGATTAAAATTAATCTTAGTTACTCTAATTAAACAAGTCTTCATTCACCACAACTTTAATTGCCAAATTTATTGTTGAGTTATCAAACTAAAATAATACATTAACATCGATTATCCTAATTAATTCAGAGTAATACTACTTATTTTAATTAAAACACATGTCAGTTGTGACATCCCCAAATATATAATAATACTAATTAGATGTCACCATTCAAATAAAGAGAACAGTCATAATAGAATAGTATTGCAATAGTTGATATTACAGTCATCCATAAAAGAGGACAGAATTTGAAACTTAAACAAATTAGAGTATTCCAAATTACACCAAATTAAATATAGAAATCCCATGAAGAACTAAGCAGCAGCATCAGCGTCCTCTAGCACTTGCTCTAAGGGGACCTCCTCAACCACATCTGCTTTCATCCAAAAGGATGATCATTGCAAGAGAAAGCATACACAAGCAACACACAACAAGAAAGCAAGGGTGAGCTATATAAACAGACAACATACATATAGTACAGTCAATCAATATCATCATGCTTAATTACAAATAAAAAAAGAACAAGCAGGACATACCATCCAAAACATGCATCAAATACTCAACGCGACTCATCCGGATTTTGTATAACTGTCTAGCTATTGGTCGTCTTTGCACTTACATAGTTCAGCTGGCCCATCCCCAACACTATGCAAGGTAAGTCCTCCAATCTGTCTATGTCTAAACTCCAAGACTATAGACGAGGACCTCCCTCTACTCTCACCACTCACACTGTTCTTCTCTATTTGAGTATGAACAATGCTTTGAGTGTAGGGATAGACATACCATTTCAAAGCTCCCAACATTATACAGACAACAACAACATCTCTATAATCACAATCCACTCATCTCACCCTGAGATGTTCAATTCATACTCAATTTCATCATTCTAGTTCACAGTCATATTCTTTCAAGCCACATAATTCCAATATATAACATACATAACACTCTTCAATCAAACAACATAACACCAAACCGAAAATCATCTCAAATAGACAATACTGTCATGTTATCTCAATCACACCACAAAACTCTACAATTTCTTGTAAAATAATACATCCCCACAAATAAAATTAATTTAATTAAGTACACAATATCATCATAAATCTAAACCATCATTTAATTAACACTAAATAATTTTTCCAGCATTAAAACTATTTACTTTATTTATTTTATACTTTTATAGTTTATTCAGTTTCTAAATAGATTCTCCAAAGCAAACTTCTTATTATATTATCCTAATTTCTCTTAACTTTCTATAATATAATATTTAGTTATATTCTAAAATATATATATATATATATATATATATATATATATATATTAAAATGGATATTGCACTTAGCTAAAATCCTTATATTAAATATATTATACGTCATCTATCTAAAATATAACAACACCATTGCAACTCCATAAACTAATAACATAAAATAATATAATAAGAATATCAATCAAATAACAATTATGATAACTTTATATAATATATTGTTATATAGCATACAAAATTACAAAACTGAACTAAAACCAAAAGAATTCCTACAACATACGTAACACTCCAACCTTTTCCATATTCAATGTATAAATCATATCATCAATTTACTTCTCTAACATCAATCTTGTAATTATTTTTCAGCAAGGATAACAAGGCTTTATACCAATATCATAATAGCAACCAACAAGCATTTTATGCAATTTTTACATTCATTACAGCAAGTACATTATGCCATATTTACAATAATTACAACAAATATTTTATATTATTTTTTTTTCATAGCAATTACAGCAAATATATTCTGCAGATTTTTAACCCAAAAACAACAAAACTTTAAAATTCCAAACAGCATTTTCGTTCAATCAGCTAACAACAAGTTTTTGATACAATATTTTCATTCAAACAACAACATTTTCTGGTGTAGAAACTTTAAAAACAACAACATTTTTTCTGACAGAAACAAAGTAAAACAGCAACCATTTTTCTGCAGAATTTTATTTTAACACAACAAGGAATTTGCAGAATTTATAACAGCTAGCAACAAGCATTTTTTTCAGCAACCAGAAAATGATTTAGGTGCAATACAACATCTAGAACAACACCAAACAACAAGGTTTTCTTGTGCAGAAACAATAATTCAAATAGTGTGAAAAAAATAATTAAACATAGGCATTCTTTCACAATTTCCACAAAACCCATCTCATGCATACAAGGATTTCACAGGACATAAATAAAAAGAAAACCCAACTCCCCTTACCTGGAAAACTTTACAGTAGAACAGTTACTTGACAGGAATGCTCTAAATAGTGCTCCTCACAGCAATTTCCAACGACACCCTATAAATCACCCACGGGTGATAGAGTAGCCTTTTTAGAGCTAGAAATTAACACAAAACAGAAATGGAACGTTTCTAGGGACATGTATTCAGTAAAATAGCAATGCCCTAGGTTCTAGAAACGATGGAGAAAAGGGGAAAGATGACTTACCGGTAGAAACAAGAAATTGTTCGGTCCGTTACGAAGCTCTCGACGCGGTGAACGTTTGAGCACCACCTATTCAAAGATTGAACGGTTAAATTTGCTAGGAATTTAGAAAGAAGGCAGAGAAAATGTTTTAGGACAAAAAGAGTTTTCTGTTTTCTAGAGAGAGAAAGGGGAAAGTTGGCAAAATGGAAAACTGACTTTTTGAGAAAGACCCCTGCAAAGGTCATGTGCCCTTAGTTTGATGGGTCTGGCTGCCTTCAACTAGGGCCTAATAACCCTTTTTTCCTTAATTAATTTTTTTTCCACTTACTTTTTAATGTAAAATATAACTATTTTATTTGGGTCTTCACATCAGTTATAATTATACAATTACTTAAAATCAGAATACATCAATTAAATTATCTTACTTTTTTATAAATTGAAAAGATGAATTTCCGTAAAAAATCATTTTTTTCTCATTATCTTTTTAACATTTGAATCAAATGATTTTATTAAATACATTATATAATAAATAAAACCGACTTTAAAAGAATTACAGCACATATAATTTGTTTTAATTTATTTTAAAAATATTTCCTTTTACTATTTTCTTCATAAATTATTTTGAAATTAATACACTTAACGTTTCCTATGTTTGGATTTAGGAATAACGAAATTGAGCAACTACATGAATGGAGAATGAAAGCAAGCTCGGTTTGACAAAAACATCAATTTAGTTTTTGCGAAACAGTAATTAAAAGACATTAATTGCATATAGTTATGAGATAGATATATGCATTAAAATATGTTACAAGCAATGACAAAAATCCTTTCATATTTCTGTCAAATCTTAAAATTAAAAGGAAATGAAATCTTATTTTCTCTTAACTTTTCCTTATATTATATATATAGCAAGGTGGTGATTTAAATGAATTGACTATAATATTCATTTAAGTCCTTTTATGAAGGATTTTATTTTGTTTTCTCGTGGAGTGTTTTGTAGATGAGAGATGTTATTGGACGGTGATTTAATGCTTGAAACTTCTAATTAATGTATTGGATTTTTAATACTATATTAAGAAAGTTGTAGAGTACACAATTCTTTGAGTTAATTGTTATATATATATATACATGTGTGTGTGAGAGAGAGAAACATGTATACTTGAAAATTTGTACATATTATATGTGATCATAAGAAATTCAAATAAACGAATTTTGGGACATGTATAATTTAAAAGTCTTGAATGAAATTGTATGTTTTATGACTCAAGTATTATTATATTATTTTAGTTTTAGAAATTTTAATCTAAGTTTTCTAATTTTAAAAATATGTCAATTTAAAATTTTTTAAATAAATATTTAAATTTTAAAAATATGAGCGACAAAGTGTCTTTGTAGGTACTTCCTCCCCCTAGGTCAAGATTGAAGTCTACCGAACGACAATATTGAAGGCAATCGAGTGGTCAGATTGAGGCAATCGAGTGGTCCAGATTGAAAAAGCAAGTGGAGCACATGATTCAGGCATCAGAAAGGTTAATGTCTCAGTCCTACAAAATATCTACCAAAACAATTTTATTACGTGAAAATAAGATTTAAATTATAAGTTTCTTAAATTAGGATTTAATTTGTACAAATTTAAAGTTTCAAAAGAAATATCAAAAGTAATCAAGACAACATCCTTCATGGGTGATTCCCAAGTAATGGAAGAGGGCAATGTAGCATCACACCAAAGACCATCTTCATCACCAGTCACACCCAGAAGTCTTCGAAATTTCAAGGCTTTTCCAACAACATTGAACAACTTTGCACGGAGAATCATCATCAACCCACAAATCACGAACACGAGATAACCCTAAACCACACCAGCCTTCGAAATTGAAAAATTTGCCACCGTCAGCACCTTTCAAGCTTCTCGTCGCGACCTTGCCATCTTCATCTTCGTCCAACTCTGTGCCACCACGAAGACTGTCGCGAAGTCTCCTCGCGTGTTCATCTTCCACCTCTAGTATATTGAACTCATCTTCATCATGCCATCAACCGCGACAAAACCCAGAGTGACAATCTCGCGACCTCCATACGCGAACAATGCGAAATCCCAGCGCATTACGAGTTGTTCCCTCGTCCTCCACCATTTTTGCTCCCTAATCAAATTTGCAACAAAACCAAAAAAAAAAAAACTACAATCTCCATTGGACCTAAAAACCCTAACTCGCATAATCTTCCATGGAAACTTAAGCTAATCCAGAGAACGCGAATTGCAAGTCTTCATCCTCGCGCAACCATAGTGAATCCATCAACCTGCAAACAAATAATCAAACTCAATTACAACTATGAAAAAAAAACCCAATTTCAAGGACTGCCGAACAACATTGAACAAATCTAAAAACCTAAGAAAAATGGTTTCATATGTGATTTGTAATTATCAAAGTTGTTTGTTTCTCTTTCCTTTTAGTTTTTCTTTTCTTTTCTTTTACTTTACTAAATTTCACGTCATAATTTAAATTTTATTTTCACGTAATAAAATGATCCACCTTAATACATTTTTTTGCATCACATCATTAATATTTGATATTGTTTCTAATCACTTAACAAAAAAACTTAATTGTTACGAATTTACAAAATTTAAAATCCGATTAAAACCATTTTAAACCATACGAACAATTTGAAATTCCTTTATTTTAAGAACCGTGTAAACAATAAAAAATATATCAATACTAAAACAAATTTTGAAGTTTTTTTTTCTTAAACAAAACTTTCTAATTAATTTAATAAAATATACCAGTGCTGAAAACATTTTTTTAGGCTTTTATTTGTCTTAAACAAAATTTTATAATTAATTTAATAAAAAAATATTAGTATTAATTTTTTTTGAGATATTTTCTTAAAATCTAATATAAGAACTTTGCCTTCTTAACCTTTAAACCGATCCTAAATATCCTTAACTTTTATTTTTGTCGAACGTAGAATGAAATTGTAAAATACCTACAAGACCCGTATTTTTTTCTCTCTTTCATCAGTTTTTGAAACACTAAAACATACCGAATCTTAAAAAACCACATCACTTACTTTTTCTTTTATTTATTTTTTCTGTTGACTCCTAGCCTTTGAAACAAAACATATACCGCAATTTTTGTTTACCCGTATTAAGAAAACTTAACACCAATCTTACATAACAATAAAGAAATCGCGCTGTTGAAAGTCTTATTTAATTACGTTTACACTTTTTCCTTCAGTACCATACATCTCATTAAATGTATCATTATTAAATAGAACTTTAAATATCATCAGAGAACCACATTTACAGCACTTAAAATTTTCCACAAATAAATACCCATTGCCTTCAAAAAATATATAATTTATCAATTTATTTTCAAAGATGAATTACTCATTTTCTTTTAAGGTTGTTACATAATAACTTATGCCAAATTTCAACAAGAGTTTAAAAAATGACACTTTTCAGTGTTTTATTTACTTTTGTATTTTAGTTTCATATTTTTCCTAGTCACTAACTCTACTATGTAATATTTTATAATGCTCTAAACTTTATTACCTGATCATACGCACACCAATAATGCAGTGTGGTTCCGTTGTATCAAAATCTTGTAATCAATCATTATCATTACAAAAATCATTTAACTTTATACTGTCTTTTATATAAGTGGTTCCTTTCAGGGTGCCTCGAGCAAACAGCGTTTAAAAACAACAACAGCAGCAGCTGCTGCTCTGATACTTTTTTTCTATTTTATTTTTTACGGTAATTCATTCTCTAGTTCAATTAAAATAGCTTTTAAAATGAGCAAACGCAAAAGGGTAATTTATATATGGTTTAGCAGCCCTAAAGGACAACCAAATGAAAAAAATTCAAACAATTTTTTAATTTTCAAATAAATCTTTAATAAACAGTAATGGTTTAGAAATTAGGTCACGGAGAAAAAGGATAATTTAAAATATGTTTGGATTTTGTTTATTATTAATGTCGGATTATTTATTTATTTATTTTTCTAAAAGAACGGAAATGTAAACAAAAGGATGGTTAAAATTTCAACCACCTCGCCCACAACCACATAAGCAAGTTTTCATTTCATTTCGTTTCATTTCAATTTCAACTTCATCCTTCGTCTTCTTCTTCTCCGTCAATCCAGTCTCTCTCTTTCTTTCTCTATCTCTCTCTCTCTCTCTCTCTCTCTCTCTCTCTCTCTCAGAAATTATACGGTCCCGCCGAGTCATCTCATCCGATTCTTCATCTTCATTGGTGTGGAAGTCTCACCCGTTCGCTCACTCACTCACTCATTCACTCACTGAGTGACTCACTAACTCACTCGCTCTTCAGATCTGATTGGTTGCGGATCGAAATGGAGGAGGCGCTGGAACTGTCACGCGCTAAGGACACGAAGGAGAGGATGGCGGGCGTGGAGCGCCTCCACCAACTTCTGGAAGCTTCCAGAAAGAGCCTCTCGTCTTCCGAGGTGACTTCGCTCGTCGACACTTGTATGGATCTCTTGAAGGACAATAACTTCCGCGTCTCGCAGGGCGCGCTGCAGGCGCTCGCCTCCGCCGCCGTCCTCTCCGGTGACCACTTCAAGCTTCACTTCAACGCACTCCTCCCCGCCGTCGTCGACCGTCTCGGCGACGCCAAACAGCCTGTTCGAGACGCCGCCAGGCGCCTCTTGCTCACTCTCATGGAGGTATTATACATGGTTACTCGATGCTGACTAGACTAGACAATGATCGAGTGTGGTGGTAACTAACTGGTAACGGTAGGGTGCTGATTAGGAATTATTAGTATAATAATGAGCGACTTTGATGTATCGAGCGGAAACTGTGCGGCAGTGAAATCTGAATTGTAACTGTTTCGCTTTTGCATGATCGCCGTTATGATTCTGGAGAATAAAAAACTGAGTTATATAGCTAGATCTTTAGTCTTAGTTAATGGCTTAGCCGTAGGATCTCTTGCTGGTGTGATGGGATCCTCGTGTATGTTATTAGGATAGATGAACTCCTGAACCTAAAGCCTTTTAGATGCCGTGTTTTAAATTGTGGTGTCTTCAAGTCCAATGAATTAATATGGCGTCGTTTGGTTTTTTTAATTAACCTAGATTCCGGAGGGTCGTCAAAAAACATGTGGCAGAGTGTCTACTACTAGTTTCTGCTGAAGAACAGGCTCTGGAATTTTTTTTTTCTGATAGTCTCAATGTCCCTGAAAATATATAGTTTTCCTGGTTGTCTCATTTGAGAGTCAAATAAGATTTATCTCTGCTAGCAGTTAATTGTAACTGACTTATGCAATCTGTTAAGTTGATAATTGTGTAGTCATAGGCTTTGTAGGTGCATCGTCCTTTCTAAATGGCCCGTGGATGGATGTGATCCATGAACAGTTTAAGATGGAAACTATTTTAGCTCTCAGCCGATTAGATTATTTCTAAGCGATATTGATTGTATTTGGTTTATTTCATAACGTAAACGTTGGCACAAGCTTGTGATTTAATACTACATATGAGTGGAGTTTCACAATGCTAATCTGTGATTGGATTTATTTATCTATATGACCTTATTATAGGTGTAGTATTTCTCTTACACTTTCGTTCTGTATCTTTACCCAATGCTATATTTGGACTTGTGGAAACGGGTGGAATAACATGCATGATGCTAGACTCCAGTTTTCAATTTGTTTGGGAATGGAATGGAACCTGATGAAATGTATTTCATTCCATTGTATCCAATACTACTCTTTTCTGTCCCTCAAAGTTGCGGAATATAATATGTGATAGAACTAGTTTATTTATTTTTTGTTTCAT
Organism: Vigna reflexopilosa; assembly: GCA_027742785.1. Classification (NCBI taxonomy): domain Eukaryota; kingdom Viridiplantae; phylum Streptophyta; class Magnoliopsida; order Fabales; family Fabaceae; genus Vigna; species Vigna reflexopilosa. Next base: position 8,543,552 of record CM050914.1, on the reverse strand, counting down.
CATGAAATGTATATAAACAACGGAAGATGCTAACTGCATTCCAGGCCAGTTAATTCCATCCAAACATACTCTGATTGGATAATGTTTACACATGTATTTTGGTGTTTATGTTATATGTGCCTAAAAGGGAAGTAAATATGTATCATTGAAACTTTCAAAGTGATATTATTTGAGTACCCTACATTTTGAATTTATTTTGGATTACCATTTGCAGGTTTCTTCTCCAACTATAATTGTCGAAAGGGCAGGGTCCTTTGCTTGGGCACATAAAAGCTGGAGAGTTAGAGAGGAGTTTACGAGAACTGTCACAGCTGCAATTAATTTATTTGCGTCTACAGAGCTCCCACTTCAACGGGCTATCCTTCCCCCTGTATATACTTTTACAAATAAGCAGTACATATCATTTTTACATTTAAATATATTTGGGATGAAATGCTGATTCCTTCCAAAACATGCATGGTTGACAGGTTTTGCATTTGCTTAACGATCCAAATCCTGCTGTTAGGGAAGCAGCTATTTTGTGCATTGAAGTAAGTATGCTTTATCTTACAATCATTTAGTATTGTATAATGTATATTGGCTAAAGGACTCGAATTACATTACTAAGTTAGTTACTACAAAAGGGGTTTATGCCATATCAACACCTAATTTCAATTCCTAAATTTCTGAACCAAACATAAACAATTGCTAATATTGTATGCTGTTTTAGCTTAAGGAACAAAGAATGAAAAATATTGACGAATATGAAAATGGAAGTAGGTCTATTGTCTAAAGAGGACATGATTTGATGTTGTATTCAAATGCGGGAGGCTTGTGAATTTCATGGCTCTAATTTTGAGATAACTGGGTTAAGTTAATCATAATGGTTTATTGAACCGTTTCATTAATTAATATCTTGATGTCATTAACAAAGGTGATTTATCAATGTATTCGTAAGTCATACCAGGGGATATTGATTATGGATTTAAGATAATATGAATGTTGTTGTTAGTAGATTTCTTTGACATTATCCTTTTGCAGGAAATGTATACACAAGCTGGGCCTCAATTTCGTGATGAACTTCACCGTCACAATCTTCCTTCATCTTTGGTAATTATAAGCAGAAATCACTTTCCTAATTCATTGTTATTTAATGTGTGGTTTTGTGTTTATGTATGTATAACACTTTTAAGCTAATGAATTTGCACTCATAATGTTGATTTCAGGTGAAAGATATTAATGCCAAGCTTGAAGGAATTCAGCCAAAAGTTCGCTCTTCAGATGGTATTCCAGGGGGATATATTACTGGGGAAATTAAGCATTTGAGTGTTAATCCCAAGAAAAGTAGTCCAAAGGCTAAAAGTTCATCCAGGGAGACCTCTCTTTTCGGAGGTTAGTACCTTTGTAATTCTTCAGTCATAAATGTTTCTATTTTTGTTTAGCATTGATGCAATTGTATACATGGAGTTGTGCTTTATATCTTATCTTATATTTCTTTCTCATACTGGCACTATAATTGTCTATTTTTTCTTATAATTTTCTAATTTAAGATGCATACTTTTGGCTGTGTTGAAACATGCTTTGAATTGTTAAGTAGTGTGGAGTCATGGATACCATGGAGTATGTATGGGCGTGTTTATCTTTGACACCACCTTTTTTAGTCTGAGTTTATATTTGTTAACCAAGCTTTTGTATCAGTGTCAGGACTTCTAGCTTTTAATTATAAGAAATACTATCAGTTACCACTAATTGTGATGATGCTTTTTTTTTTTGTATGTCAATCTTATATTCAGATTTTTGGACATTGTAGCTAATGTGTATCCTTGGGTAATTCCAGAGTTAAACCTACTTGGTATTCGGGATTCTAACTTAAATTACATTTTGGTCCTTGGATATGCTTTTCATTGTCATTTGGGGGATATTTTCTTCTGCATTTCGTCAATGATAAAATTTACCTGAGATGGAAGTGCAAATTGTGGAAAAACTGATTGATTTTGATGGGGGAGGCAAAATGGTTGAAGGAAGATAAAATAATTTGATTCAAAGAGACAAGTAGCATTGCATGTTTTAAAATTGTAATTTTTTTGTAGTATTCTGTATAACATATTGGTAACACACTGTATAGTTTGATGATAATATTGATTATTTAAATATATGTTTTGTTTGTTGAAACATGAGCAGGGGAAGGTGACATCACTGAGAAACCCATAGACCCTGTGAAGGTATATTCAGATAAGGAGTTAACCAGGGAAATTGAGAAGATTGCATCTACTCTTGTGCCTGAAAAAGACTGGTCAATTCGAATTGCTGCTATGCAGAGAGTTGAAGGTCTTGTTATAGGAGGTAGGTGGTTCCAAATTCCCGTTCAGAAATATTTGTGCTTATAGTGCGATATTAAGAGCTTCTTTGCTATTTTAAGTCTAAAATGGGAAATAACATTTGATGTTGTAGACTATCATGAAGGAAGTTTGTGGCAATCTTTTATGAATATGTTATTGGATTTTATATGTTGATTTTTATTCAACACAAAAGTCATAGTTAGCTGAGGTAAGACATTATAGGATAAACAACGGCTGTATCTTTATCAAACAATAAAAAGTAAAGTTAATACTGATAGGACTATTAGCTGCAGCTGTTGAGAGATGCCAGTCAACCATGTATAGTGTTTAGAATCTTAGTTCCGCAAAATTGTGGGAATGGGGTGAATTAAGGTCTGTTTGGATGAACTTCTATCCATAAACATTTTTAGGGGAAGAAACTAGAAAAGAAAAGATGGAATGAATTTCTCCATAAGCCAAAACCAGTATTTGGACAAGGTAATTTGTAAAACCTCTCTTATCAAAATTAGATTTTAAATATATGTATAAACCAGTTTATCTTATGGGTGAATTTATTTCACCTTTTTCTTCTTAATAAGCATAAAGTAAATGATCTGGACCAACATTTTTACTGTGGTGTATTATTTATTTGGAGAGTAAATTACTCCAACCTTTTCTTCCTCTACATACTTAGTTAATTACTTCTATTTCTAAAACTTGCACAAAATCCCTTCTATTTTATGAATTTATAAATGTTACAGCAAAAACAATTATTTTGGGTGTAATTTATATATATATATATATATATATATGTATGTATGTATATATATGTATGTATATATATGTATGTATGCATGTATATGTATGTATATATATGTATGTATGCATGCATGTATGTATATGTGTGTGCGTGTGTGTTTATGTATATACTACATTTACATATTTGACTCATTTCCATTTCTTAAAGCATTACAGAAACCTATTCTGCTTAATGATTACATTTTCACTAAATCTTTGTATGATAGTAAAGGTTTGAAATTATTAATTACTTAGATGATAAATTTTATGATGATACTTTCACTGTGCAAAAGAATAAATAATAAAAATTATAATTTCAAATATTAAATAACAATAATTTTTTTTAAACATGTTGAGGTAATGACTGTATCAAAAGCCTACTGGCATGAATCAGTAATAAGATAGAATAAAACAATTTTTAAATCATTTTCTAAAAATAATAATTTGTAAAACCTCTCTTATCTAGCTTATCCAAAATTAGATTTTAAATATATGTATAAACCAGTTTATCTTATGGGTAAATTTATTTCACCTTTTTCTTCTTAATAAGCATAAGTAAATGATCTGGACCAACATTTTTACTGTGGTGTATTATTTATTTGGAGAGTAAATTACTCCAACCTTTTCTTCCTCTACATACTTAGTTAATTACTTCTATTTCTAAAACTTGCACAAAATCCCTTCTATTTTATGAATTTATATATGTTACAGCAAAAGCAATTTTTTTGGGTGTAATTTATATATATATATATATATATGTGTGTGTGTGTGTGTGTATGTGTATGTATATATCTATGTATGTATGTATGTATGTAGGCATGCATGTATGTATGTATATGTGTGCGCGTGTGTGTTTATGTATATACTACATTTACATATTTGACTCATTTCCATTTCTTAAAGCATTACATAAACCTATTCTGCTTAATGATTACATTTTCACTAAATCTTTGTATGATAGTAAAAGTTTGAAATTATTAATTACTTAGATGATAAATTTTATGATGATATTTTCACTGTGCAGAAGAATAAATAATAAAATTTATAATTTCAAATATTAAATAACAATAATTTTTTTTAAACATGTTGAGGTAATGACTGTATCAAAAGCCTACTAGCGTGAATCAGTAATAAGATAGAATAAAACTATTTTTAAACCATTTTCTAAAAATAATAATAAAAAATCCTTTTTTTTTGTTTTATCTATGAATAATTCATTTGACTAAATTTTTATGATAACAGTTTGAAAATAATTCTTGTTACTATACTAGAGAGATTCAACTGTAGTATATTTTTAAAATTAAAGACAATATTTGTAATGTTCCAAAATCTTTGACATGAATCTTCTCTTGTCAATTTTACACCAAATTAAAGGCTTTAGAGTTAGGTGTGGTGTATTTATATAATGAGAAGAGTTTGTGTAGATTTTAGAGATAAAAAGGGACTTTGTATGAAAGGCCGCATACCTTATTTGAATTATCTGTGTTGCTTTTCTTATTGTAATACTTTCTTTTGCCTATTGTTTAAGGATAAATTGTTTTTATGTTTGGTTAATTGTAACTTTCATTTGGCTATTAAATTAAATGTAATACAATTTCCTTTCCTGTGGCTCGACTGTTGAATACATTCTGAATGCTTTCTTCATCAGGTGCTACTGATTATCCATGTTTTCGAGGGCTCTTGAAGCAACTTGTTGGACCTTTAAACACACAATTGTCAGACCGAAGATCTAGCATCGTGAAGCAGGTACTCTAACATTTATATTCTTGTATATTCTCCTTTATTAATATGTAAAACAAAAAAATTGTCTCAAGGGGCTGTTTTTGGAAGTTAAGAGATTGGATCTCTCTTGAAGCAATCCTTTATTTTTGATGAATTCCTTCCCTTACATGTTTGTTGTTTTTGTCTCATTATAGTTACATTCAAAGACCTTGACCATAACTTAGGTTCTTATATCCTCCAGTTTTTGGTTTGTTGTTTGATTTCTTCTAGGCGTGCCATCTATTGTGCTTTTTGTCAAAGGATCTCTTGGGTGATTTTGAAGCATGTGCCGAAATGTTTATACCAGTAAGTTGGCCTAGTTATGTTAGATTTATCACAATTTTGATGATTTTGAAATTATTAATTCTTGATCTGATAACTCAGGTCCTTTTCAAGCTGGTTGTGATTACTGTGCTTGTAATTGCAGAGTCTGCAGATAACTGCATAAAAACGGTAATATAATATGCTCATTTAATTGTCTGCATCTTCTCTCTGTCATTTTCACCTTTATCCTCTATTTTGCAGATGTTGCGCAACTGCAAAGTTTCTCGGGTTCTTCCCCGTATAGCTGATTGTGCAAAAAATGATCGAAATGCTGTACTTCGTGCAAGGTATATATTCTCAACTACTTAAAAGACAGCCAAGGGTTTTGTTCTTTCATTAATGCCATCTGAGATATGTGCTTGTAGGTGTTGTGAATATGCTCTTTTGGTCCTGGAACATTGGCCAGATGCACCAGAAATACATCGATCCGCTGATTTATACGAGGATATGATAAAGTGTTGTGTTTCAGATGCAATGAGTGAGGTAGCTTTTCAATTTTGATGTGTTAAATATACTGTCAAATTTGTAAACTTTAAATAGCTTTCCCATCAGGCATCTCTTCTTTCTGAGCCGGCAGGAAATTTTATCACCTTGATAGTTGTGTTGGAGTTGTGGAGAGTTCTCGTTTGGTGAAAGTTCCGTTTTAAATGCATAAGATAAATTAGTAGTCATAATTACAAAGTGGAAATCCACAATCCTTTTTATTTATTGGTTGACTTTATGTCTCAATGTGTTTTTGTATGGTAAAGAATTATTAAGATTCTCAAACCTTGTGTATCAGAATTTATGCGGAATATGCTCATTTACTTCTTTTTTTTCTAGCAAACGTTTTTATTTATCATTTTTGACTGATTTAGGACAAACTTATGGTCATTGATTCTTGAAGCTCTATGAACTTGAAAATGTTTTCATATGAAAATTGATAGGTTCGATCTACTGCAAGGATGTGCTACAGAATGTTTGCGAAAACTTGGCCAGAGCGATCTCGTCGTCTATTTGCATCCTTTGACCCTGCCATTCAAAGGGTACACTTGTGATCTTGTGAATGTTATTTATTTTTGTTGTTCAAGTCATCTTTTAACGTGAATGTAAACTGCAGTTAATAAATGAAGAGGATGGAGGAATACATCGGCGACACGCTTCACCTTCCATTCGAGATAGAGGGGCACTGACGTCATTGGCTAGTCAGACCTCGGCTCCCTCTAATCTACCTGGTTATGGAACTTCTGCTATTGTTGCGATGGATAGAAGTTCAAGTATATCATCAGGGACATCTATCTCCTCTGGTATACTTCTATCACAAGCTAAGTCACTTGGTAAGGGTACAGAACGTAGTTTGGAGAGCATGTTACATGCAAGCAAGCAGAAGGTTTCTGCTATTGAAAGCATGCTTAGAGGCTTGGATTTGTCTGATAAGCATAATTCATCTTTCCGGTCATCGAGTTTGGATCTAGGTACCACATAACTTTTCCTGTCAAATGCTTTTATTTACCTCAATTTACAGGACGAGATGTCATTCAATGGTTGATGTTTTAAACTATCTGAGCGGTAAATTTTTCTTTTATTGCCCCTAGTGCAGGAGTTGACCCTCCATCATCTCGTGATCCACCTTTCCCTGCCGCTGTCTCTGCAACTAATCATCTGACAAGCTCTTTAACAACAGAATCAACCACTTCTGGCATCAATAAAGGTAGTAACCGAAATGGTGGTCTTGGTTTGTCTGACATAATCACCCAGATTCAAGCTTCAAAGGATTCTGCCAAGTTTTCCTATCATAGCAATGTTGGTATTGAACCTTTATCATCAATATCATCATATTCGAGTAAAAGGGCCTCTGACAGATTACAAGAAAGAAGTTCACTTGATGATAACAGTGATATTAGGGAGACTAGGAGATTTGTAAAACCCAACCACGATAAGCAGTATTTGGATGCCCCTTATAGAGATGGGAACTTTAGGGAATCACATAATAGTTATGTGCCTAATTTCCAGAGACCGCTTTTGAGAAAGAATGTGGCTGGACGCATGTCTGCTGGCAGGAGGAGGAGTTTTGATGATAATCAGCTATCTCTTGGAGAGATGCCAAATTATGCAGAAGGACCCTCATCTCTTCACGAAGCTTTGAGTGAAGGACTTAGTTCAGGTTCTGATTGGTCTGCTAGGGTTGCTGCCTTTAATTATCTTCATTCTTTGTTGCAGCAAGGGCCAAAGGGAGTTATTGAAGTTGTTCAGAATTTTGAGAAGGTAATGAAGTTGTTTTTCCAGCACTTGGATGATCCCCATCATAAAGTTGCACAAGCTGCTCTTTCAACACTTGCAGATATTGTTCCAGCATGCCGAAAGCCTTTTGAAGGTTACATGGAGAGAATATTACCCCATGTGTTTTCTCGGTTAATTGATCCTAAAGAACTTGTCAGGCAGCCATGTTCAACAACTTTGGAAGTTGTGAGCAAAACTTACAGTATAGATTCTCTTTTACCGGCATTATTACGCTCTCTAGATGAACAGAGGTCCCCAAAGGCTAAATTGGCTGTTATTGAATTTGCAATCAATTCCTTTAACAAACATGCTATGAATCCAGAAGGTGCTGCTAATATTGGCATCCTAAAATTATGGCTTGCTAAGTTAACCCCTTTGGTTCATGACAAAAATACAAAGCTTAAAGAAGCAGCCATTACATGCATTATATCAGTGTATTCACACTTTGATGCGATTGCTGTTCTTAATTTCATTCTGAGTTTGTCAGTTGAAGAACAAAATTCTTTGAGACGAGCTTTAAAACAATATACCCCTCGCATTGAAGTAGACCTAATAAACTATCTGCAGAACAAGAAAGAAAGACAACGTTCTAAGTCTTCCTATGATTCATCTGATGTGGTGGGAACATCCTCTGAAGATGGATATGTTGGTTACTCTAGGAAGGCTCATTACCTTGGAAGGTATTCTGCTGGATCCCTTGATGGTGATGGTGGCAGGAAATGGAGTTCCCAGGATTCAACACTAGTGAAAGCTAGTCTTGGTCAAGCATCATCTGGTGAAACTCAGGAACATCTGTATCAAAATTTTGAAACTGATACTAATAGTGGCAGTCTTGCTTCAAAAACTAAAGATCTTGCGTATGCAGTCAATCCAATGGGTCAAAACTTTACCTCTCAATCTAGCCAACATAGAAATGTGGACAGTAGCATAAACTTGGAGGGTCTTTCAACTCCTCGTCTAGATGTAAATGGTTTGATGTTATCTGAGCATTTAAATGTTGCGGAAGGCTATGTAAATGACAAAGAACATTCTTCTGAATTGGCACTTAATCATCACACAGCCGAAGATGTAAAGATTAACTCCATAACAGAAACAGGACCAAGCATTCCTCAAATTCTTCATATGGTGAGTGATGCAACTAGTACGGATAATTTGGTTGTGTAAGTTTCTTGCTTGAAAAAGAATGGGATTTGTTAGAAAGAGAAGAGGATAGTGGGGAAAAAAATAGGTGATAAAGCATACTCCTAGAACAAAAATAATGCACCAGAAAACTATAGGAATAATGACTATTCTAGACAATCGGTGATGAGCTTATTGTGAATTTCCTGTTATATTACATTTTAAAGACAAATGAGTGACATCTTTACTTGGTTCATTTCCTTCTAGGGGATCATGGTATTTAGGTTTATCTAATAGAAGTATATCTTTAGAATATATCACTTTATACGTATAAATGTTGTTTTTGTAGGTATGCAGTGGGGGTGATGGAAGCCCTGTTTCAAGTAAACGAACTGCACTTCAACAATTAGTTGATGCTTCTATATCAAATGATCATTCTATTTGGACCAAGGTATGCTTGATTTGATTAAGTTTTTTTTTCTGTTCCCAAGTTATATGGGTGTCAGCCATATAAAGTGAGATAAACAGGGGAAACATAGATAAAATATCGAAAAAGAAGTACTTATGATTTGTTTTAACACTAACATGATTCCACTAACAAGCTCTGAATTAATCACTAGTTCAGTATGATATTGCCAGGCCGACGGTCTGTTTTTACCAAGTAGTTACTTTCTGTTACAGTTATTGATATCAAGCAAAACGCATAAGCTTACATAAACAATGGAAGCTTATTTTCTACACTAATAACTCTTAAATTAATCTTAAAAACTTCAATAAATAAAAGAAACCCTTAAGCCTGAATCTAAACCCTATATATATATATATATATATATATATATATATATGTATGTATGTATGTATGTATGTATGTATAGCCCCTTCATCTAGTGAGGAAATATTTTTGCTTGATCATTTTGGTAGTTTTCATTGGGGTTGATGCTCAATAATTATTATGTAAATTCTGTTTGGTAGATAATTATAATTTATCCAATTTTGTTAAATAACAATGCGTGTTACTTGTTGTAGAGGTTTTTGTCTCCCCTCTCTCTATGTAATGACCTTTTCATGGTGTACTTGCAGTACTTCAATCAGATTTTGACAGTTGTGCTTGAGGTACTGGATGATTCAGATTCCTCGGTCAAAGAGCTTGCTCTTTCACTGATAGTTGAAATGCTTAAAAACCAGGTTCCTACTCCTTTTATCTCGTTTTAATTTGGGGATTATGCTATTGATCTCGTCTATCATCTCAATTCTGTATATATAGGCGGGGCATTATTGAGACTTAAATTTAATAAAACATGATTTTTCTGATTTTAAAATTTAACTTGTACTATTGTTCAGAAAGGCGACATGGAGAATTCTGTTGAGATTGTAATTGAGAAGCTGCTTCACGTTACTAAAGATATCATTCCTAAGGTAGCAAAAGTTGGTCAATTTTACTGTCTTTTCTGCCTTTGCTTTCTTTCCCTAGTCTCAGCTTCTTCCCATTCATTATTTAGGTCTCCAATGAAGCAGAGCACTGCCTGACCATTGTTTTATCTCAGTATGATCCATTCAGATGTTTAAGTGTATGTATTTCTTGATTTTCTACTTTGTGCCCCCTTTACTCGTAAAATGTTTGAGAAAGGGAATGAGGTTTGACTTATTTTAGAAGCTAATGCTCTGAATTTAAACCATTTCAGGTCATTGTTCCTCTACTGGTTACTGAGGATGAGAAAACACTTGTCATTTGCATAAATTGCTTAACAAAGGTAAGTGTGTCTTTTGAATAAACTTTTTTTCTTATCTTGAAAGAAGTACGAATCGATGATATTTTAAAATGGAAGGAGTATTTTAGTGTCCGTATTGTCTTATTTGGTTCTTGTACCTTTAAAATATAATGTAAATGCTAACTAGTGTACTTATAGGACACTTGTTAAGGTAGCAAAACTATGTATTTATTAAAAAGACAAAGTAGTTATTAAATTAAAAATAAAAATACCAAAGCCATTTAAGCATTTACTTTTTTTTCGTAAGAGAATTTAATAGGGGGTTATTAAATTCTCCTCAACTAGTGTGTTTAGGGCACTTAACGAGACCCTAAAACATATCCCTGAGATTATCCTGTATCTCTTGGTTACTCTTTTTCCCATTGACTGCTACTTCATTAGGACTATACGTTATTGCATTCTTCACATTGGAACATCTCTATTTGTATCATATCCCTTGTTTTTATGAATTTCACTGTATCCTTGTGTTTATGACTATCGTACCTGCACCATATCATACCATTGGTTCATAGGAAGTGGTTCATTTTTATGCATAAACTGTTAATGCTTTATAAATATTTATCTTGTTTAACAATTAACATCGTACTATTCCTTTTTTTCAGCTTGTAGGGCGGCTTTCTCAGGAGGAACTAATGGCTCAGTTACCCTCGTTTCTACCCGCTCTTTTTGAAGCCTTTGGTAATCAGAGTGCAGATGTTCGTAAGGTACTTGAGGTCTTTTATCTGGAGTAATTATGTTCGATAACTTCTTACATCTTCAAAATTTTCATATGGTAAAAAACTTGTAAGTTAAAAGACGCTGTAAAGCGGCACACGTAGGTTAATTAGTTGTCTGTTCTCTTAATTCTTTATAAGGTTTAAATATTAATTTTATGTGATTAACTAAGAACACATTATAAAAGAGTGCCAAGTTGACTTGGTTCAAAGAAAGTTTGACTGGTTCTATGATCTATAAAATATTTTATTTGAATTTGAGGGTTGGGGTATCATATACCATTAATAATTGTATTTTTTGTCTGTATTTGTTCCTTTATATATTATTTGGTTTCATTATTCTCATTTTATGTAAATGGCAAATGATTGCATTGCAGACCGTTGTTTTCTGCCTTGTGGATATTTATATCATGCTTGGGAAAGCATTCTTGCCGTATTTGCAAGGGCTTAACAGCACGCAGTTGAAGTTGGTCACGATTTATGCAAATCGAATCTCACAAGCCAGGACAGGCAAAACAATTGATGCCGTTCAAGATTAGCAGGTTCATTGGGAAGAAAACAATTTGTGGATTATGGGTGTTGTCAAGTCATTGTTGCGTATTTTGTATATCCGCGTGCATGAATTTAGATGTGGGTTTTATCGTCTTTCCTTCTCATTGGTTCTCTTTAAATATATAGGTTTTTTGGTCTTTCCTTTTTCCCTGCCAAGGTTGGAATTTGGAGAGTGCTGGTGTTGAAATACGCGCAAATTGTAATCTACATTGAGTAAACATTATTGATTTTAGTAAATGGTTTTTGAAAAAAAGTCTAATTGATTCAGTTTAATATTTTGGATTTTGGTTAAATTTTAGCAAAGCTTGTTTTCACGCTTTCTTATTACTGCAAAAAATATATTTCCTTTCCTTTACTCAATGAAACCTGAGCAATTAATTATATTTGGGCATGCTAAACGCCGTTGGCTATTTATCAGAGAATATATTGTGCTAGAAGATCATGTTTACACAATCATGAATCCTAAGAATCTAGATTCGTAGAAATGATTAAATTGTTTGGTTGGTAAGTATGTTTGCTGAAAACATTATGTAGATTTTTAGGAAGTTAAGTAATCTGTTGTTTCAATTAAAATTATATTGCTAGTACATTGTTTAATAAAATGATCTAATAGTGTTGCCGTTTATTTTTCAATAATTTTTTTTAATTGTGGAGAAAAGTAGATTTGTACGTTTTATATATAATATTGTTGTGAAAAGTTTAGTCAAGTATTTTCTGAAAATGTCATGTTTAAAAAAAAAGCGAACTAAATAATAAAAGTACACTTTTCAACTTTAAAATTTAATATAATCAATTTTTTTCTTTTTCTCAAATATTTTTAGTTATTTAGACTCTACAAAGAAAAACGAATTAAGACGGGCCTTCTGGTTCTGCTGGTTTAAACAATCATTTTACGTGAATTTCTTCCTGCATTCCATGTTTTCTTCCTGCACCCAAAGTTTCTAAAATTCTAACTATAACTGTTGAAATGTTACATTATGGATTATAAAATCTAAAATAAAAATTTACATTAAGAATTTATATAATACATTGTGAATTAGAAAATTGAGAATATAAAATTTGACATTCCAGATTCCGGATTGACATCCATCTGGACATGCAGTGGATTGGAGTTGAATGAATGGAGATCGAGAGTAGAAGCGGATCCACCATTGACCTTGCTAGGACTGCTATTTCGAACGGACTGACTATGATGAGGAAGAGGGTGGACAAGGGTGGATTGGTGTCTTTGCCGACTGGACAGTTGAAAGTTTAGTGTGTTTGCAATATGTGTTCATAAAAAAAAGGGATTTTTTTTATCTCAATTCGTTTTGCATTCTTTTCTAAGGGTAAAAAAAAAGTCTAAATTATTTATAGATCGGTAATATTTTTAATTCTATAACTAAAAAAATTATTTGTAATCACATAAATTAGAAATATATTGTATATTTATAATCTAAATGTATTTTAAATTTGTGTAATACAAAAGTTAGAAATGCATTTTACACATTATTAAAATATATTTAAAATGACAATTTAAAATATAATGTGAGATTCATAAATATATCATCTGTAAGACCATGAGATGGTGGATACCTTGGGGATTAACCATCACATTTTCCCAGACCTCATGCAGAAACCATGGTTTGGTGGTGGATTGTCTTTCTAGAAATTCATGCATAAAATGAGGAAAATTGGGACCATGAAAATAATGTACAAATGAAATTCTGCTTATAAATGGAGAGGCAACAACGTAAGTTTTGGGAGAAGGAGATAACATGAGTTTTGGAGAAGAATCTTCTTAGATAAACTATACTTGGTGCAAGAAAGGAAAAGAACAAGGAAAGAAGGAAGCTTGGAAATTGAAGGAAAGTATTGGAAAAGAGGTAGGGAACTAACTATTTTCTTTGTGCATGATAATTGTATGTTTTATAATGAAGAATATGAATATATATGAGATATGAGTATGTTACATTTTAGTAAGGAGAGTTATCCTATCCACTTATGGATTTTGATTTTCTTGTCTATGTTTTTCTTTTTTTTTTCTTCGAGTTATTTTGGTTAAACCTCAATTTCAATCTGATTTACTGTTAGATTAAATTAAAATTTTGATATATTGTTTTAAAGCATATTAATTAATTTTGAATGCTCGGATTATTACTTGGATGTCTGTGTTTAGAGAAATTAATTTTTCACTTTTGATGGAGTTGATTACCACTTTAGTTCTGTTTCTAAGTTGTCTTGGTAAAACTTTAATTCTCACATCGTTAATTGTTAGATTAACATGAAATTTTGATATATAGTTCTTAAGATATACCGATTCACTTTGACTGCTCGAATTATTAATTGGATGTCTGTGTTTAGAAAAACTAGTTTCACATTTTTGTGGAAGTCGATCATCACCTTAGTTATGTTTTTGAGTAATCTCAGTAAACTCGATATTCCCGCTTCATTAATTATCGTCATATCAAGCTGAAATATTTACAATGAGTTCTAGATATATCATTATTTACTTTGACTAGTTAGATTTGTAATAAGATGTTTGTAGTTAGAATAGTATTTCACGTAATATTTCAGTAGTTTAGGTTGTTGATAACTTTGACCTTTGTTGTTTGTTTGGTGCATTATGTTTTTCACAATTATCCAATTAAGTTGATTCTTTTTGCTATGTGTTACTCATTCAATTAAATTTAATTTGATTGCAATAACATACATTTTTTAGTTTTGTGGAAGCTGCAATTGTTTTTATAAAGTCCCAAATTGTTCATACATATGTTGTTAAATTGTTGTGCAATATACTTAAAAAGGTTGTATGAGAATCTATGATGAAGGCATTTTACTATATAAGTTTGGTCAGGGATCTCATGAAGAGATTTTGTGGTGGTAATTCATTAGTGTACGTGTTGATGTGGGAGTCTTGATGATAAGGGTTATCCTGATACTAAAATAACCATCCAGTTTTAAGTAGAGAAGGAAGAAATATATGGTGAGAAGAGCATGAGATCTTAGTTTATGGGTCTTACTTTGGTTATAGATGTTAACGGGCTAACCTTGTGGATGACATGTTATATTGCATTGACAATGACTCTGTAAAAGGAGTGGATGCCATTATAAGTGCATGACCTCCCGAGATTTCACATCAATGTTTTATCCGAATGTCGAGTCTAGTATAACTATGATATGATTATTATTTAAAATGGTCATGTATAGTAATAACTTTATGCATGCTTTATAAATTACCTTTTGTATCTTAGCTCATCCTTATTTTTATATTTATTCTTTGATCTATGTATTTATTTATTTGTAATGATTAACTTAACTATGTGAAGAGACGAGGATGTCACAATTAATTTAATGCATGTACTCCTTTAAAAATATAGAACCTTTAGTTTTATATTTTTTGTTTCTAAGTATTGATTATGTAATATTTTACGTGAAAAAAAATAAAATGTTGTTATTTATAATATACTTTTAAAATATATTTTAAATTATATAATTTAAACATATATTGGCATTTAAAAATATATTTTGGTTTGTAAAATTAGAAATATGTTTTTGAATTATATAATTTGAAAATATATTATAATATCTTATAAGTTTTATAGAATACATTGTCTGAGTTTAGAATCAAACAACAATTTAATTTAGGAATTGATATCATGAGCTATTTGTGTCTTTCCATTTTTTTTTATATTCAAACAAAAATTTATTAATATAAAATGTTTTTTATTAAAACTAAATATAAATATAATTTATTATTTTTTATTATTAAATAGTTTTTTATTTTAAATAACTATTTAAATTAGAAAAATCATTATAAAAAATAAAATGGTAACATAATTATTTAAACTTATAAAATAATTAAATCTAGATAGTAGTAACAGAAATATAATTATTTTAATTTAAAATAAAGGTTAGTTAAAAATTAATTATTATTTTTTACTTTAAGCTTGCACTGTAGCGATACTAGTTCGACCATATGGTATGATAACTAAAAAAGTCACTTTATTTTCAGGTTTTACATGTTAATATCACAGGTAACTTGATGAAAGATAAAATCTTATATCATATTTATCAGCAATTTATATATTAAAGAGATTCTTATTTTCTGTTTTCATATATTTATTTTCCAATTTTACCTTTTAAATAGGTTTTAAAATTAAAATAATTATTTTATTAGTATTATCTTTTAAGTGATATTTAATTAAATTTATTTGTTTTATTTCATTTGATTGTTTTTTAAACAATATTTTTTAATTAAAAATGACCTACACATTAAATAAAACTACTTTATACAATTATAAAAATTATTTATACTTAATTTTATAATTATAATAATAACAACAATAATAATTTTATTATGTTTTATTATCATTAAAAAGAAGTGAACATACGTGCATCACTAGTTTACTTAATGAAGATACAATAATTATTAGTTTATGTTATGGGATTTATTATGTATTACTTATGGTTGAATTTTAGTAATTACATTAGATAGTATACATAGTGATAACTTAATAAATTTAGGAACTCTATATATATATATAGAGAGAGAGTTCTTGTTTCAAAAACTTTGTAAGTTTGAATATTTGAGTGAAAACATGCTATATAATAAAAAAATATTGTAGTAATTATTTATAAGTTTAGATTTAATCAGTCTACATTAAAAATATATAGATAATGATTGTAAGATTTAATTTTAATAAAATATTTCTATTCAAACAAAAACATCAAATTTTAATAATTCAAGCAGATAAATTAAATACTAAGAATTCCTATTACAATTATCTAAAAGGTATAAATATAATATCAATTTAGAAATTAGAATACAATTAAATCTTACAAGAGTTTCTAAAAAGAGATAACTAAAGGGAAAATAAGAATTAAAAAAAATGTCTCATCACTTATTTCCTCATATACTTTTCAAACATATTATATATGTGTGTGTATTATTTTTGACAATGAATAATATATACTGATATGATGATTTAAGATATATAATATTGACATGGTAAATTATATTTGAAGATGAAAGAATATTAAAATTGTTGAGCATATCTGACTTATTTGTTTTTCTCCTGATGCGGTTCCTTATGTATTTTTAGGTTGATTAACGGACTAATCATGAACAACATATATATATATATACTTGAAAGAAATGGATATGTATAATTGAAAATTTGAGATATATAGTAGGTAGAGAAGTAAAGGAAGATGTACATAAGAATCTAATTCTATTTTTAAGGAGGACAAACTAGGTAGAATAAAAGTTGTAGAGAGCACGTAATGAGTTATTCTGAAGCTTCATGCCTCAATTACAATGTAGTTTTAACTTACAAGTTTGGCATACTTTCTAGTTTTTCATGCCACTCAATTCCCCAAAAATATACTTCAAAATATGATTGTCTTCTTGTCTACCTAAATATGGCAAAAACATGCCCTACGAATTTATTCAAGATAGGAATCATCTCCATTTTTAGAAATAATATCACTATCCCCAAGATTTTTAGATTTTAAACCAAATCCTAATAACATTTCTACATTTTTTACTCTTTCAATTTTTCTCAATTATCCACATCCAATCCAAGGATACTTCAGTCTTTCTATATCTTCATTTATCTCTATATATACCACCCCATGAGTTAGCTTCATCATATACATCATCCATCTTTATTAACTCATAATACCACTCACTTTTGTCTCTGAGTTTTCGATAAAGATCATTCTCATTCAGGTCAGTGCTATTGCAATGCTGCATTATATATTTCAATATTATTTTTTTATATACTTTGACATATCAGATACACTCACTTTCAAAATATACTTAAATTTAAACTTTTTTTTTTATATATTTATATAAAATCTTTGCTAAGAGAATTTTTGTTTTTTTTTTTTAAACTAGTGGAAAGAATAAAAGTGAATATATATATATATATATATATATATATATATGGCACGTAGAAACTTTGGGAGTCAGATAACAGCACTTGTTGTAGATGACAATGTACTGAACAGAAGGATTCATGAAAAGCTGTTGGAGAGTGCTGGAGTGAGAAATCATGAGGGAGTGGAAAATGGGAAAGTAGCTGTGGATATTCATTGCCATGGACGAAGATTCGACCTCATTCTCATGGACATGGACATGCCAATAATGAATGGCATTCAGGTCCTCACGTTAATTACATCCCATGCAACTTTACCATTATTATTATTTCTATTTTTTTCTAAATTTTTATTCTTATATTTTTTTTAGGCAACAAAGGAACTTCGTTCCATGGGCATTGGGAGCATGATCGTTGGTGTCTCATCACGTTGTACGGAAACAGAAATACGAAAATTTATGGAATCAGGCTTGAATGACTACCATGAAAAACCATTGAACACTGCAAAGCTTAATTCAATTCTTGATAAGATGAACCCTAATTTTACTAATAAATGACTGAAGATCCAACCAGGCAATGCATCAATGAATAAAAACCTTAACCTTACCACTTCCTTGTTATTTCCATGTTGTCATGTTTTTTTTGTTCTCTCTTTTGGTTATTCTGTTGTAGTTTCTCTTACTATGATCAAATATGTAACTATGTGATCACTGTATCAATGTTACAGAAAATAAAGAAATGAGTTGAGAAATAACTCTTGTTCAATCCATGATCAATGAGCTGTATTTACATTATTACTTCAAGTCTTATTTCTCACGTCATGGTCGTCCTTGTTATAGAAGATGCATGTTGCTACACACTTCTGCTCATGCATTTAAACTCACCCAAAAGAAAAGTACTCATAAAATGATTTATAAGATGGAAACTAACGTCATGTTCAACTTGATCGAGATCAACAATTATTTCAATTGTATTCAAGATTATTTAATAAGAATAAAACTAATAACACGAGTACTACTTTTTTTACTATCACTAATAATAATATAATTAGGCCATATATATATATATATATATATAAGTTTTTATCTAAACAGTGGGTGGGTGTTAAATCGAAATAAATATTTTTTAAATGTAAAGATTTTTAATTTGAATTATGTAACCTC
The DNA here is from genome assembly GCA_027742785.1 of Vigna reflexopilosa. Lineage (NCBI taxonomy): Eukaryota > Viridiplantae > Streptophyta > Magnoliopsida > Fabales > Fabaceae > Vigna > Vigna reflexopilosa. Next base: position 8,524,936 of record CM050914.1, on the reverse strand, counting down.
TTTCTTCGTTTTAATATTTAAAAATTAAAAATTTTGATTTCTTTTTTCTTTGACGAAGAAGAAGAACTAAATTAAAATATTTTTTTTAGGAATTAAAATTTTTATATTTTTCTTTCAATAATATACAAATATTTTATCTAATATTTTTTTATTAGTTTAAACTTAAAAACATCGTATACACATTTATATACTATCTAATATACATGCCATTAAGATTGATGATATAAAATATAAAGGAACTTGGTGTAATTGTGGGTCATGAAAAATTATAATTAATTATAAAATAGTATATTTGGTAACGCATTTTCTTTTCACAGGCATGTTTAATACAGAATGATTTGTTAAATTTGTTAGTCTAAATTATTATCCATAACATTATTATAAAAAAAAAAACATAATTTTATGGTCTATTTTTAATTTTTGTGACATAAAACCTCTTGGTTGAAGGTAGAAAAAACATTATACATGCAGAGAATAAAAGAGAAAGAAAGGAGGTTGCCGGGTAGAAACTAGCAAGAAAGCACCTTCCTCTTACATCTATAAATTCTGTCTAGTTGAAATTCAATCCAGCAAGATTTGCCATCAAAAGAATGCTAATATTTTTGGAACCTTTAAAACTTTAAAACTATCTAATTTTATGCTACGTTTCACACTATTTTCCTTCAAATCTCAAGGAATATACTCTTATTATCCTTCTTCTTTTCATGCATAATCGAGTTTACCATTTCTACTATAATTAATTAATTACCAAATACCAATTATTTTTCTCCTCTTTAGTCACTATTTCAGCCCAAGATTCCAATTCTCAAACCTTATTCTTGTCCTCCCATATTAAGAACACTCTGTAGGAAAGGAATCTTTCAAAGGGGAGCTTTTGAACCAAACATATCTTCGAAAAGATATTATTTTGTTTCCACTTTTTTCTTTTTTTCGGGCTAAAATATTTAAACATCTTATTTTATTTTCCTATATTCACATTTTGCTCCAAAATCTCAGACTGAATATCCATGCATTGGAGATTTGTTTTCCCATACTTGAATTTGGAACCTCTATAAATAGCCTCCATCTTCATTTTTATAAAGGCTACTTAAATCATTTGAGAATTTTTTATTTTATTTTCTGATTTGCATTTTCCACTTAACCTAAAAGGACTTTTTCTTTTATTTTCACTTCCTTTCGCTTATGAATATTGTTCGGTTTGAACTTTCAACTATGTATGATGGGAGAAATCAATTTTACACAATTAATCTATTTTAGATTGTTTTTCTTCTTTAAATTAGAAAACTTATTATTTTTATGTATTGAGTAGCTGCAAATGCTTATTTATCCATTTGACATAACACTTGTTGAATTTTTATCACATCTTAGTAAAACTTGATTAATTAATATACCTTGCTCAATTTTTTATTTTTTATTTTTTACATAATAAAAGTATTTCTATATTAAAAATATACGTGTCTCCTCTTGTTAACGTGGTTCTATTTTTAAGTCGTTCTATAAATTCTTCCAAGATTGGAGAATTATTTGCGATGATACTTTTGAAAGCGTTGAATTTTAATTAATAATTGTATTAAATAAAATTCCACTAATTACCCTTAGTTTGATAATTTTATGCCTGAAAGCTTCCAACGGCTGTGAGAAGATTGTTTGGATGGATATTAGTGGGTGTAAAGTGTTTGATGAAATTGAAATAAAGGAAGGGCACCAATTTTGTAGATTAGAAAAGGTGAAACTGATTAATATAAATTATTGAATTGTTTGTGTTGGTTTTTGTGAAAGTTTATTTTAGTTAAGATTGATTAGGAACTCCTGAGAATCGATTTTGTGGTCCAGAGAACCTCGAAGTTAAAGAAGAAAGATTTTTGTCTCAACTTTTTCCTAACTTTACACCTTTTTAAGCTTTCCAATATTTGTTGCCCTACCAATTAACCAACCCTCCAAAGTTAAAGAACAAATTCATTCTTATCAACCTCAATCTATTTTCAGTTAGATTTATATTTACCAGAACTCAAGATTGTCTAAAACTACACAAAATCTAATCCAAGATTTCTGTTATCCTAAATTGTCCCATCATCCATTCCAGATACTTTTCCCATCATTTACTTTTATTTTTAATTAAACAAACTCTAAGTTTTCAAGCAAAAAGGTTAATATAAATTATGTGTATGCATATGTCAATTATAACGCTTTAAACACATATAGGAAGTAACACTAGTAAAATCTTACTTATAAATAAAAATAAAGAATAATGCACCAGTTTAAATATCTCTTAAAAAGAAGAACAGTACTCTTAAAATTGTATAAACAAGTGATAAGTGATAATAAAATTGTATAAATGTGGAGTTTTCATTATATATATATATATATATATATTTTTTTTTTCTTTTTTCTTTTTGCAGCATAATATTTTTTTTTTCTACAATCAGATACATATTTTTTTTTTCTTTCACTGTCTTTTTCATAAAACTATGAAATCTCATGAATAAAAAGAAATTCATACCATGAATTGCACTATCATAGTAAACACAAAATAAAAAGAAATTTTGTTATTCTCTTTAACTAGTGTATATTTACAAACTCTAAATAGGTAAGTAAAACTTATGAAATACACAAATATTATAATAAGGAGAATTAAATTATTTTGTATCATTTTTATATTGTAAATTCTGCGGGTACTACTTATTATTATTTCAAATATTTTGATTATTTTTAAATTAATTTTTTCACAACTTCCAAAACTTTCAATGATTTTAAAAAAAATAGAAAATCAAATCAAATTTATATAGATAAAACATTTATTTGTTAAATTAAAATAACAGATAAAATATTTGAGACGATGATTTTTTAAACAACTTTTATATTTAATTAATAATTTGATTTTCATATTTAGATTTATGATTATTTTTTAAATAGTATTAAGTGAGAGTAAACATTTTTTGAATATGAAATAATGTTGTCCTTTTTTTTTTCAACGACATAACCCACCTCTTCAAAAGTTAAATTAGGACCACTCTAGGAAGACAAAACCAGCCAAAAACCTGCAACCGAAAAGTTCAGGTTTCCGAGCAGGTTCGTAATCTCGCGCTTCCACCATATATATATATATATATATATATATATATATATATATATATATATATATATATATATATATATATATATATATATATATATATATATATATGACATCAGAAATGAGGAAATAAGGTGACATACATATTAGGCAAAATATACAAAATTTATTTTTTATTTTCTGCCTATTTTGTTCTGCTGAAAAAGAAATTCAGTTCTCCAAATATTCAAAACTGTATAAGAATAAATTCACACTTTCTAGTTTGATCAAGATAGTAAAAACTTATATATAGAACCTAAATAGTCAAAGTTCGTACCTCAAATAAAAAAAATAATTTTTTTCAAAAAGTAATCTTTTTTAAATGAAGAGCAGGCGTATAAAAAAATTAGTTTTCTAAAAACCATTTTGGATTCTGTATTTATAAAGTTTTAAATGCAAAATTATGTCAAAAAAATAAAGTTTTAAATATAAAATAATCCTATATATTGCATAACTTTCAATTGCCATTAATGTAGTCATAACATGAAAGAAAAAAAAAATTATAACAAATAATTTAACTTGTAAAAGATATATATGCCAAGGTGTTCTAGTAAGTTTTTGATTGGGTTTGTTTGTAGTTGTCACATATAAGTGGGTATTGTTATAGATTCAGTAAGTTATGGGTTGTTAGCTCTTCAGTTTATAGAGTTGTTCAAAATTTTCATGAATGGTATTTATTAAAAGTATTTCAATATTAAAGTCAACATTTGGCTAGTAATCAATAGATATCATGGGCATGTTATATTAAAGTTATTTATTAGATCTTTATATATAATATTTATTATGGATTTTTATTTTTTTTATCGTCTAATCATGACTCTATAATACTTTAATTTATACTAGTATGATTTTTTATTATATATGTTTATACTGTAACTGTTTGGTCATGCTATTTAATCTAACCATATTATTATAACTGATCGATTCATAATAGGTGGTCAAAGAAGCTCTATCCAAGAATGATTAATTTTGAAACTTGATCTAGAAAAGTTTAATCTTAAAACTAGTCTAAAGAAACATAGTCTTAAAATTTAATATGAAAGAGTTTGACTTGAAAAAACTGATATTGAAATTCAATTAGAAAAACTCAATCGAAAGAGGTTGATATGAATGAACTTAAGTAGACAAAAATAAAATAATTTTAACAAAAAGTGGATACTCACTAACTAAAAGTAAGAATCTAAGACTGGTTTAACATAACACAGATTTAACATAAAATATAATATTTTAGAGTAAAAAATGAAATAAATATAACTGATTTGATTTCTTTTTGAATTATTGTACTATATGGATAGAGTTGATTCGATGGCCTAGGAAGAAAAATAAAGTTTAGAAAAAATGTTAGGCTTAGTTGTTACTTGTACTAATGACAAGAAAAGGAATTGAAAGGAGTGACTACCCACCTTCTCATTCTCAATGGAAAAAAAAAATTGAAATTATTTTGTCTTGCTGTCTTGTTCAAAATGGGAAAGATGTTTCAAAAGTTTAATAAAGATAAGAATCGAGCCATTTTAGGAAAAAGATTAGAGTACTAGAGATTTTGAGATTTTGTTGATGCTTAAAACCACATGTTTTTTCTTTCTTTTTTTCAAACCACGTGGAATGAGTACATATAAATACCTCAACTTGGGTGTCACTTACCTATCTTTTCACTCCTCCATTGTGGCTTTTGGATAAATATCACTTTTCCATTGTAATGATCATATAAACACTTCCTTAATGTATTAAGGGAGAAAGAACTAAACATATGCCTATCACATCATATTTTATGTTTATTGCTCTTTTCAATATCACCACTAGTCACTATGTGTGGATATGTATCATTTTTAATTCTTTCAAAAATTTATGCTATCGATCAAATCAACATTTACGTGATGTTATCTTTCCACAATATATATTGCATTTCTTGTGTTATAGGAAATGTTAAAGGAAAAGATTGGTGAACAACCATTTCATGGAATGAAATTAAGAACACTTATGGTTGAGGATGACATAATCGAAAGATGCTGAAGAGTGTTGAAGATAAAACTGAAGTGACAATCCAAATTCAGCTGTAAAAAATATAATTTATGACAAAATTATAACAATATTATTTTTAACCTCATAAATTTGTAATTTTTTCTTCTATTCATTATTACAATATGCATTGTGCTTATTGTTTATAAGAAATAAGAGATATGAATAAAAAACTAATAAATAAAATGTTGATGGAATTGATTATAATGACGTGATTGACTTTAGATGTTTGTGTAGGGCCACAAAGACACTCCCATGAATGAAGATTCATTAACTTGTAGATAAATTTTGTAATTATGATGACTTTTGTAATTCTGAATTAATTTCATATCAATTTTACGGTTAAAATGTGATCTCAATTATTTGATTTTATGAATGAATAATGGTATTGTAATACACTTTATATTTATTTGATAAAAAATAAAATGATTATAAAAGTGAAAAATTTTATATTTATTTTTAAAAATAAAAGAGTAAAATATAAGAAAGAATAATGTTAAATGAATGTAAAATAATTAGGTATGAAATAATTTTTTTTTTCTTTGTGAATAAAAAGGTGAATAGGTATTGGTTGAGTTTTCATCCGAAAATTTGTACACTTTAGTTTGTTAAAGCATTGGATGTCGTGACACACGGGACAAAATAAAAATATTAAATAAAGTTATTCATTATTGTATATAATCGTATTTATTTTTAATAAACAAATATTTATCACGCAGCTCCTTTTATGGTTACGACTACGAGGATACTTACTATTACTATGTCAAGTATTTATTATTCGAGTGGCGATTGTTTTAATATTAGCTATTTTATCTGTGAATGTTTATTATTGTAAAAAACTAAAATTAAAATTTAATTTATATTTTACTAAATTAAATTAAATTGAAATTAAAATTAAAATTTAATTTATTTTTAATTTAATTTATATTATATTTTATATTCTTTTATAATTTTATTTTAAAAAAAATTACAAAATATTTTTAAAAAAAATATTCATGCATATTTTTAAATTTTTAAATTTTTAAATATCTACAAATATTTTTTAAACAAATATTTAAACATAATAGAATAAATAATAAATAAAATTTTTTGTTTTAAATTAGATAGCAAATATGCACTATTTATGTCGACTCCAACTTTGTCTTCCTAGTCATGAAATGAAGCGTAAGACCTTAAAAAAAATGAGAAAATGTCAAAAAGCAATCATTAGTATATAAAATGAGGCCCAATTCCAAGAGTGAACCTTTCGCATGCAACCCAAAAAAAAAAAAAACCAACGACAAGCTCACTTCTAATGTTAACTTCTAATATATTCCAAAGTATAAATTTTACGATTATCTGCATGTTTAGCAGTTTGTTAAAATCTAGCATATTAAAAAAAAAAAAAAACCTTACCATTAATTATTATAGAATACTAATTAAACCAGATTCGCTTGACTAAATCTTTTTTGGTGGGGGATATAAAATATGGTTTTATTTTTTCAAATTGCGTTTAAATTAGATACATATAATCAAGGAAATGGATGCTAGCCTAGTAAAGCAGGTTGCTAGTGTTTGTGTAAATGCTTGAAAATTTGATTTTGTAAAATTGACTAAAAGTAGTTTTAAAGTTCAGTGAATTTTATCATTGAATATTTTTTTCTCATCTAATTAACACAAGCTATTTAAACTTGTTCTTACTCTAACTCAAATCTAATTGAACTAATCAGTTTTACAATATAACAAATATTATTTTTTAATGGCATATCTTCTTCTGTATATATTTTAATGTACTGAACTGAAAGATGCTCTAAATGCCTCCAAGGCTGCTGTACGTAGAAGGAATGGTAGCATTCTTTTGTACTAGTATTAGTTGGAGCATAGTTCAGTACACAAGTTTGAGGTTTTGGACTAACATCAATCAATATCTGTTAAAATTCTGTCCTTCTTTCACTGCAAGTTGCACTGATTTATGTTCTGGAAAAGTCATATACATATCTCAAACTTCAACCAAAAGATTCGCATGCAGATAATTCAGAATGTTCTCCAGTTTCGTGGAATTTCTATTATAGTCTTTTCCAAATCTGCGGTGTAAATTTCAAGTGGTCACAATCAGTAAGTCATGATTCCAGATGTCAATGACGATATAATGTTAAGGAAGAAGAGTTATTTAGAAAGTATTGATGAAAATGAGGTTTAATTAAGTTAGTTGACTATGTTTCCTATAATATGTCTGTTAGGTCCAAAGTGTCCTTCAGAGATCATCACTCTATTTTCTCCTCTTCCTCTCGACTGTTATGTGGCTCGGTTCTTCTACCTTTATGCTTCCAATCAACAAGGTAACTTCTCTTAACTTTTGATTTTGTGATGTTATTTGTTCTTGGATAGAGGTTATTCTGAGTTCTACCAGACTATTTCTCCATTAATATCTATCTGGTTTGTAAAAGGGATATGTCAGATAAGGAGATTTTTCTGTCACCTCTGCAATTATGCTTTGTAGGAGAGTTTCTTAGCGGAGATATTTCGTCTTCCAAAAGGTATTGAAACTCCCACTCATATTTTATATGTTGATGATATCTTCCAACAAGCTTTTGGTCAAAACGGGTTCTATAATCACGTTGAATCAGTCCCTTTGGACAAAGATTTAGAGTCCTGATTCTTAACTTTGTTCAAATCTCTGCTTCCTGTCTTAAATTTACTTGGAAGGCAAATTTTCAAAATTGGAGTAGTTTATTCCACAATTTACAAAATGGGATAGTTGACATTTTTTCTTTTTCAATTGAAGTGCTTATGAGTCCTCACGACTTTTTTATAAAATTTCGAAAAAATGAACTCGTCATGAGTGACTTATTTGTAACAAAAATTCTTTTAACAATTTTTAATTTGAACTAAAATTATGACTTATGATAACTTGAGTAATTAAAAATACCAGAAGTCATAATGATTTTGGTTCACTATACCAATACTTTAGTTTAAATAAAAAATAGTCATGAATCCGGATAATTTTAATTAAACGAATTTAGAAAGAGAAATCATCATGAGTTATAACGATCTCACTTTTTCAAATTTTTTTAAAGAAATCATCTTAACTCATTATAACTTTTCAATTGAAAAATAGTAATATCTCATAATTCATTATGATTACTTTCCAATTGAAAAGTGATAAAATCTCATAATAACTTATTTTAAATCTGTAAAAAATAATTAAGTATCTTATTTGTGGGAATTATGGGGCCCCATTTATTAAAATATAAGCATGCATTCAACTTGTATGTAAGTTTTTTCATGATAAGGATCCTTATCATGTGAATATTATAGTTTTTATTATCGGAATACTCAGATGTTGGTAACTTAACATGTGAAATATGATATGTAATAAAAGATGCATTTATTTTGTGGAAGTATGAATAATTGAAAGCGGGGGAGTGAGTGTGAATGGAAGTTGAAAAGAAAGCAAACATAGAAAGAGGAATAAAGTAGAGCCATCATCACATGCGCAGTTGCACAAAGAAGCCGCGCATCTGCTTCCTGATATGATAGGGTAGTTTTCTTTCTTACATTTTCTTTATGACCAGCCGACTTAAAGTATAATTATTTTATTCTATACAACTCTAATATTTATTCTGCAGTTTTTATATAGAATCTTGTTTTTGCAGTGAATTCTGCATTGATGACGACAACTGAAGACGGGTTTGGAAGGACAAATGAAAGGAAAACAATGGTATGCATGGAAGAATTGGATGAAGAGTATTTTATTTTTAATCAGACTCTTACTCTTTTATTTATTTATTTATCCTGTTTTCCTTATAGACAGACCACGTACAAAGGTATATGAAGATGATACAAGAAGGTCAACAAAAACATGTTGGGAAATCAATGGCAAAGATTCTTTTTCCATTATTTTTATGATTGTTAGTAATTATAAGCCATCCTTTTTTTTGTCCCACAACGATAACCTTAATTGATATGGTCTTTCTGTCGGCGAGCCCATCCCCTCATGCCCCCACACTCCTTTCAGGCTCATGTTGTTTCAAAAAAAAAAGTTTAGAGTAACATTGCTAGACCCAAAATAATCATAGAGACAAATATATATTTTTCTTATTCGATGGAAAAAAATATAAAATAATTATTTTCTATTAGATCGTGAAAACATCTGTTATGCATATGTGTTTCCTTTTTTATAATAATAAAAAATAATTATATAAATATTTTTTTATAATTTTATTATAAACATTTTTAATTAAATGATCGCTTATAAATAAAATTAATTAAAAATTAATTATTTTAATTTTAAAATTCAAAAATTTAAAAGATAACAACTAATTATTTTATATAAACCATGTATAAGTTATACTCAATCATATAAGTATTAGAATGAAATGACTCATTAACACTACTACTATTGTTCTCATACATTGTTCAAATAAAGTAAATTAATACTTTTTTTTCTTAAAAACTTGAGCAAATAAAGAGCAAAAGTAATTATTTTATATAAACATGTATAAGTTATGTGAATTATACTGACATATAATATAATAAGATTCGACTATTATAATATGGAAAATCAATTAAGAGTTATCAGATGATAGTATCAAATATACAGTCGTCCAAAGTAAGCAAAGTTAAAATTTTACAAGCTTAAGAGTAACTCAAAATACAGGATATCATTAAGAAGAAACCTAAGAACTAAGGGCAACTGCATCTGTGCGAGTGAGGACAAAACACATTGGAAAGCCTCGTGTTGATGTGTGGGGGCAGTCAATATTCCCTGTAAGTTGTCGGGACGTTACAAATGGTATCAGAGTCTAACCTCTCCTAGTACGGTGTGGTTCAAGGACGAACCAAGCGGAAGTTGGTGGGCATGTGACACCTGGGCACTGACGAGGACGGGGAGTGATTGCCGGTGCAAGAGGCATGGACAAGGAACGGCTCTTGGCAGACTTCCAGTGGAAGGGGCACATGGACGAATCGAACATACACCGGAGTGAGAAGGATCTAGAGACTGTATAGGTATGAGACTATACGGTTGAAGGATATCTTAAAAGAATTAATTTGGCTACTCATATCAACAAATGCATTTGCTTTTCGGTAGCCTAACCCATAAGAACTCCATAGTTAAGCGTGCTTAGCCTGGAGTAATTTAGGGATATGTGACCTTCTGGAAAGTTTTGCAGTCAATATTCCCTGTAAATTGCCGGGACGTTACAAGTTATGCTCAATCATAAAAGTATAAGAAGGAAATGACTCATTAACATGATAAAGTCTTCATAAGATTGACTATTGACGTACGATTGTATGTGATGATTTAAATATTAAATACATAATTCTTTGTCTATAGGGATAATTGTTGTTAATTTAATTTTGCACTTTCAAACTTTTTATTTAAATTTATGAAATTAAAGCTATTAAAAAAAATATTTTGCAATTCTATTTATTTATACTAATATTTTACTATCAAATTTTCATTTGGGTTTATATTTTAAAAGTTTTTTTTACATAAACTTTTTAAAACTAAAAAAAAATAATCATTCACGTTATTTATGAATGTGTTTCCAAAGGTGATGGGATAGTTTTTTAGACAAGGCAAATAGTGTGTGGATCTATCCGTAAATTTTGTAGACAAGATAAATAAGTTTTCTTTTTCTTTTGTAATAATGACTTTTTGAATTTATATTTACGTTCATTCTTGATTATGAGTGTTTTAATATATATTAGATAACTGTATCTATACATTAAATAAATAAATACAATAAAAATTATACATATCATTTTATACATTAATTAAACAATTCCAAAAATATATACTAAATGACTTTGTTCGTAATAAAAGAGTCTAACAACATTTTTTATTTAACATTCTAGCATGTGACATTTCTATTTTTAGATCTTTTACTCTTTATATTTTGTTATCGTTTAAATTTTATATTTTTAGATCATTTATTTCTTACATTTCTCCATATTATCTAACATTTCTATTATTAAAAATATTTATTGTTAATTTTTTTAACCTTTAAATCTGTCACATCCCATTTATATAACACATATAAATATAATAAAGACCTCATCATAAATAATATTGAAAAGCAGTTAAGACAAGAAATTAGAGTATTGGGATTACAATCATCCAAAATAATTCCAGAATTTAAGACTTTAAATAAAAGAGGTATAAATTTAAAACATAAACATAAAGAGTGTTTCAAAAGACATCGGGTAAAAGAAAGAAGTCCTAGAGAAGATTTAAGCTGCAGCATCATCATCTCCTCCCAACACTTGCTCCAAGGGAACCTCCTCAACATCTGCTCACATCCAAGTGGATGATCATCTCAAAAGAAGACATACACAAGCAACACAAACAAGCAAGGATGAGCTAGGTATAAAAAGCATGTTATACAATCACACAAAACATGCAAAGTTCACTCAAAACATATTAAATGACACTACAAGACTTGTTGCATTAAAAACCGACTCGTCCGGACTAGAATGATTGTCGAGCTATGGCGGGTCATGTACTCGTGATGGCATCTACTGCTTTGCAAAGTCATTGCCAATGGGTTTCACCCTACCACACTCACGAGGTTAGTTTGTACCGCGCCTTGGAGCATATTGGAAGCCTCCAAGACTAAGACCTCCTGCTACTACTCACCACATGGTTCAATCCTCTCTAATTGAGAATGATTGACCATTGTAGTTTCAGGATAACCCCTAATACCAAGCTTCCATGCAAATCATTCTACACACTACTAGGGCACCACCATGGATACTCTCCTTGAGGATCACGGAATTACGTCCATGAAACACACTTTGTTACATCCAACCACCAAACATGTCTCATACTTTCAATTTAATAACATTACTAGACAATAACAGTACCAGAAGAACCACTAAACAACACAAGACCCCATAAACTCATACTTAGACAAAGAAAATGACTTTGAAACTATCACCAACAGTTTCAGAAAGGTCCAAAACCCCCAAAACAACCTAAAGAACGTCCAAAAATGATACCTGGAACCCCGAAAACCACCAAAAATTGTCCTGGATGATTTTCTGACGACAATAATCGATTATCATACGTAATAATTGATTATTTACGAGAGCTTAGAAGAAAATACGACTTTCTGACTAGAATAATCGATTATCAAGTGAGATAATCGATTATTCTTATCAGTTTTTTACAGCAACCTGATTTTTCTGGTTTTGGTGCATCTGAAACATATCCAAATGATCAATTTAAAATCTGGAACACTAATATTGATATGAAACATGTTTATAGATGAAAGTAAAATATTGCATTGGTCATTGGATAGGAATTAGATGTACTAAACCAACTCATTCTACTCCAAAACATCAAACTCAATAACTAGAGGACCTCAAACCCAATTCTAACACTTTGTACCTATTTTGACCAATTTGGTGACTCAAACAAGTCACAATCCACTTGCTAAGACTCCCCCAATAACCCAATTATACCCAGAACCCTTAACTCTCAAATTCACTACCTAAGTTCCTCTCATTTGGCCCAAAACACTAATTATATACTATACCTTCTGTTTAACCAAGTTACAACAGTTTTATCACCACCAACACCCCTAGCATACATAAATCCAGAGATCAAACACACCAAAGACAGTTCATCAACAACACATTACAGATTCACTAGTTCCACAGTTCAGAACATGCAATTTAAACCATCAAAAACACAATTCATGTCCAAGTAACATACCAATCCATAACGTAGCACACATATGCATTGTTTCATAACTCAAAACAGAAACCTAGTTCATGCACAATCTAAATCACTGAACAGAAATCAAAAACCCAACTCCCCTTACCTTTTTGGTCTCACAGTACAGCTTGCTGGAAAATGCCCTAATAGAGTCTCACCCAAACAGTACCCGGAAGGAAATGGAGAAATTAATTGGTTCAAAGTGAAGCCATCGACGTCGCGAACGCTTAGGCGGTGCCTAATAAAAAATCGAACGGTTCAGTGAATGAGAATGTTAGAGAGAAGGTAGAGGAAATTTAGGGAAAAAGAGTTCTATAGAGAGAGGGGGTTTATGCTTAATGAATAAGACTTTTGAGAAATTCTTCCTAAGACTATGTTGTCCTTAATTTTATGGGCCTGACTACCTCAACATAAGACCCAATAGCCCTATATTTTTCAGGCCCTTACAAAATCTCTTCTAATATAATATTTATTTATTACCTAAAATACACATAAACAAATATTGGATCATGCATACGCATGATTTTTAATCTAGACATAAATAATATTTCTACGTTTAGGCTTTTATTCTATTAGATTGTCTAAGTTTTTGTATTTTTAGCTCTTCTGTTCCTTACATTGCCAAACACTTTTATTACTAAACATATTTATTATTTTTTCCCTCAACCTCTAAATCCCTTTTAATATAATATGTTTGCTACCACTAGTGCAAAAACGCTGTTTAACGTCACCTCTTAGACGTCGGTTAAGAGTAAGCACGACATATATTGATGACCGGTGGCATTTTCGTAAATAAGTTGGTCATATAGACGTCAGTTAGAAGGTGTCCCGACGTCTATATGGTGGAAATTAATGGCTATTCACCTACCTGTCAGACATATAGACGTCAGTTGGGAGAGCTCCGATGTCTAAAATATTATAGACGTCTGTTATTGGGGGAACCGACGTCTAAACCTTAAACCCAAAAATTTAAAAAGTCACTTTTTAACTCTATTTAGACGTCTGATCCCGCCATTCCGACTTCTAAAACCTTTAGACATCTATTATTTGGGCAACCGACGTCTAAACCCTAAACCCATAAATTTAAAAAGTCACTTTTTGACTTCATTTAGACGTCTGTTATGGCGGGAACCGACTTCTAAAGCCCTTTAGACGTCTGTTATAGGGGAACCGACTTCTAAAAGTCGGCATTAAAATACCGTGATCGCGAGACAGCCGTTACGCGCACTCATTGTTCATCATCTTAGTCGCGTTTTCTCTCTACGGGTTACGCTTTTTAGGTTCGTTTTCTCACTTTTGCACTGTTTTAAATTAGTTTTACTCTGATTACATAACTCTTTGATGCATCATCTTTCATTTGAACCGATTAAAATGCGTTTTCGTTGGGTTTTGGTGCAGTTATTCTCGTGTCCTTGGGCGGCGTTCTTTGGCGGCGATTTCTTGTGTTTTGCACTCTCTAATTCCCTCTACTACGTTTTTAAAACCATCCAATAAAAAATATACAATACATTCTCTTCAACTAAAATATAAAGTTGTAAACTCGAATCACCATCAGTCAGAAGCAACCTTAGAGACGTCTGACCTGTATGGATCGGACGTCTATATAGATGTCTGACCTATATAGGTACGACGTCTATAAAGACGTCTGACCTAAAGCCGACGTCTCATTAACGTCACCCGTATAGACGTCGGACAGAAATCAGACGTTAAAAGTCCAATATAACTGACGTTAAACAGCGTTTTTCCACTAGTATACCTAGAAAAACATACAAACAAACATGGGCTCTCAAACGATAAAAAAACAAGGTTAAGAAGACATTACAAAAGTTAAATTATTCTTGAAGTTGTTTTGTGATCTGTAAATAAGTAATTTTTGTTTTGTAACAATACTTTTAATGTATTTATTGTATCAAAATTTTTTTAGGTCTTATAATGATTACTTGAGTTGTAAATTTCGTTTTATTCATTTTTTTATTCTATTTTGATTACATAAAGTTATTTACAAGAGTTATATTACATAACAAATTATAACTTGATGTTTTAAATAAATATGTAAAGATGGTTATATTAACTAAAATTAAGTCTAAATTGAGTTTCAGAACTATATATTTAATTTAATTTACATCATAATAATAAAAAATTACTAATATTAATAACAATGATAAATTTATAGAATAATAATAATACGTAATGTAATAACCTATAAATTAAAATTTAAAACTTTTAAGAATATAAAAAGAATGATAAAATTAAGTTTTAGAAAAATTAAAACGTATATAAGCTTTTTGAGACATTTACAGAACATGCCATCTTCACTTTGCTTCAGACAACTTCTCTCTAATAGCTTGTTCTCCCAACTTTTCCCTCATTCTCTCTAACTTTCTTCCCCATTGAGCCACTGGAATTCCATTCTGAAAGTGCCTAGACGAACTTGGCATCAAGGGCTCCGAGTTGCACTGATCAATTTCTAGGTTCCTCCGTGGGTAAGCTGTTTTTCACTTTTCCATGCAATTTGGGGCTGTGAAGCATGCAACATTTTTGCTGCATGTAATTCATCTTATTCTTTTTCCAAAAATTTCTAGTTTCCATTGGATTCTAAGAACCTTTTTCTACCTACAATTTGTCTATCCATAGGTGACTCTAGCTTTTAGTTGAGGCTTAAGAAAAAAGGGCAAATTCCTTCTGTATTGTGCTACCAGTTGAAGGTAAGGGAAACTGGTTTCTTTTCTGTTATTTTGAGTTTTAGTTGTGTGAGATGAACTGATGTTTGTGAACTGTTAGGATTGCATGAGTCAGATTTTATAGATATTGGGTTATAATGCATGTGAACATGTTGTGTTGGCTTTTGCTTTTACTAAACCTAAAACCTTGTGCTTCTTGCATATTTGGATATGTACTGTTGATTGAATCTGTAATTGTGTGAATTGGATGCTTATGATGTGGCATGGAAGCAATGTTGTAATGATAAGGAGTGGTTAGAGGGGATGAATCTTGTCAACCCTTTTAATAGGAAAGAGTCATGTGAAGTATTAGGGTTTTTAGATCCTGTGAAGGGAACCTAGGTAGTCAAAATTTGAATTAGGCATTTCAGGTGGTTCTGACCAAGTTAGCTAACTTAAATAAGTAAATTGTGACCATTTAGGAGGGCTAGGAGTATTAAAAATAGTTTCAAATGGAAGATTTAGAATTTTGGTCTCTAAGTTAAAGAAGTTGAATTATAGAACCTGAATTTAGGTATAATCACTAAAGATTGAGGTTAGGAACATTCATAATTAATTAGGCAAGTGAAATTCATCATGTAGATGGAATTAGAGGTGTTAGAAATTCACCCAGAGGCCTAGAATGGGTTGGAAATGGGTTGGAGGGGCGTGAACTGCGAAATTATGCAGCATCGCGTGTATCAGAGTTTGCAGATTCGCACAGCGCACCAAGAGGGTGCGCTGAGCGAAATTTTCTGGGCCTCCCTCGCTGCTTAATTCGCACAGCGCACCAAGAAGGGTGCGCTGAGCGAATTTTGTGCCGCAGATTGAGTGTTTTTTATGTTTTTGACGTTTTGGAAGTTTCGGACGTCCGTTTTGGACGTTCTTTAGGTCGTTCTGGGAGGTTTTTACCCTTTCGGAGCCATTGGTGAGGGTCTTCAAGCTGTTTGAATTACTTAAGTATTGGTAATTAAAGGTTATAAAGAAACTTGTGTTAACAAGTGATGTTTCGGTGAAAGTATGTAATGTCTGAGTATGTATGAGTTGTTTTTATGACTTGACTAAGAGGTGTCTTGTATGTGTACATGTATATAGCTTGTGTGGTTGGGAAAGAATACGATTGTGAATTGTGGTTCAAATGTATGTGAATTGGGAAAGGAATAAAACATGATTTTCTAATGTGTTGATGATGGTAATTACAGAATCTCTTGGTGAGATTCTTAGTGTTTAGAATGAATGTAAGAGGGTTCCATATGGGGGTTATCCCAACACTCTAATGCTCTTTCATTCTCACTTAGAGAGGATTGATGTATGTGGTGAAAGTAGTGGGAGGTCCTAGTGTAGGCGCTTCTTGGAAGGCCTATTGCGCGGTAACAGACTAACCTTGTGTGTGGTCGGGTGAAACCCCTCGGTAATGGCTTTGCAAAGCAGTAGAGGCCACCACAAGTGCACAATCCGCCCCATATTGACATTCATTCTAAGTCCGGACGAGTCTAGAGATCCTAACATGATAGGATGCTTGATTTAATTATATGTGCATATTTGTTTTTACTATTTGACTGCTACATCAAGAATTGTATTTTTGGAAACCTAGCTTACCCTTGCATTGTGTGTATTGTATGTGCTTGCCTTCCCCCTTGCGATGATCATCCAATCCTTTGGATGTGAGCAGTAGCTGATGATGTGCCCTTAGAGCAAGCACTGGAGAATGAAGAAGGTGCAACCGCCTAATGCTTAGGATCATTCTTAGTTGACTTAAATATTTTGAAATATATCCTTTGTAAGTAAAGTTTTAAATTTATGGTCAATTCGGATGACTGCAAACTTATAACTTTATTTTTATTCTTAAACTGTTCTATCATATTATAATTTTAATCATTCGAAAATTATTATAATATAATTTTTTCTCTCATCTGCATGCCATCTAAGGTTTTTAGCATCTTTGGGATTCACAAACAAACGCTTAAGTCTGGGCACTATTGGAAGGTACCAAACTACTTTCAAAGCAGATCATTTTTTTCTATCTGACCATTATCTTCACTATTGTTTTTTGACTTGTATCATGATAAGCCACATTTTGGACACTTAGTCGAAAATTCAAACTCTTTCCTATATAAAATGCAGTCATTGGGACATGCATGTATCCTTTTATACTCCATACCCATTGGACAAAGAATTTTCTTCGCATCATAATTACGAGTGGGTAGTGTATTTCCATCTGGCAATATTTCATTCAACAACGTCAACAATTCTGTAAAACTCTTATCAATCCATCCATTGTTCGCCTTCAAATTCATGAGCCTTAACACCGCTGACAAATGTGTGAACTTAGTTGAACCGACATACAAAGGTGTTTCCGCATCAGTCGACATCGTCTCATACACATGAGCTTTGGCAAAATTTTCTACGCCAACATCGCGGATCATGTCCTCTAATTTGTCTTCATTCGGTCGATCTTCTTCCATGATGAAATCAATAACATTTTCAGTTTGGGAGTCAGTCGGAAAGTGCATTTCTTCACCGTGCCATATCCATGTTGTATAGCATCTTAAGAAACCATCACATATAAGATGTTCTCTAATTTGGGTTGCGTTCAACTTTCTCCCATTCAAACAATTCACACAAGGACATCTAAACTTCACTTCATCATAACTTGTACCCTTATTACGTTGTGCAAATTGTATAAATTCCTCTACCCCTCTCTCGTACTCAGCACTAATACGTGGTAAATTAATCCAATTTCGATCCATTCCTAAATATTACATAAAAAGATAAGGTGCACTGAAAATCAAACTTGCAATTTCATACATATCATTCAAACAATAATTTCACATACCGATTCTCAAATATTTTTTTGAGAATTTTTTGTTGAGAGTAACTAAGAAAATCATACATTCTAAACAATTAATTTTACTTATATTTCATGTGATTTCCAATATTTCGTGATCATTTGACAAATCAATCCACATATTATTTCAATGTCAAATTTGAGAATCAATCCTAAGTTCAAACCAATATATCACAATATACAATGAAACATTGTTTTTACCCATAAAAAAGTATTTTTCAAAGACTAATTTTTACTGAAAATCAAAGGCAATACCTGGAATGGGCGCAGCGAGGAGGAATGGGCGCGGCATAGATGATTGGGACGGCGGAGAGGAATGGCAGGCTGAAACTTAACGATTTCCAAGTGGAAGTTTGACGATTCTGATCGGTCAAAACTCTTCCCCAACGTTGAAAATGGCAAATGAACCGAACAAATTTGAGTTTAAACGGTGCAAAATGATTGAAAATGGAAGCAATGCGGCGACGTCGATGGTGGAAAGCAATGCAGTGTTTCTGAAATTGTTTCTCGCGAAGAAGACGATATTGTTGCAGCGTTTTTTATTTTTTTAACCTAAAAGGGGAATATGCCGCGGTTAAAAACTTAACCGCGGTAATAAAGGGGTATAGGTCGCGGTTCCCCCACTTAACCGCAGCCTATTCTCCTGAAAAAAATAATTGAAAATGACATTTTTGAAATTTTTTTCAAACTATATGTCGCGGTTCAGCGCCAAACCGCGGTCTATTCCTTAAATATTTAAAATTTATTCAGATCAGGGAATAGGCAGCGGTTGTTCTAAGAACCGCGGCCTATTCCCTGACGTTCTGAATCCCCCAACTGTCTTCCCAACTGCCTTTTGGGGAATGTCAAAAGATTGCAGGGGGAATAGGCCGCGGTTGCTCACAGAACCGCGGCCTATTCCCCTGCAACCTTCTGCCATTCCTCACGTTGTCATCCCCTGCAATAAATTGACAGGGAATAGGCCGCGGTTGCTCACAGAACCACGGTCTATTCCCCTGCTAATTTATTGTTTTTCTGACGTGACGTCAAAGGCATAAAGTTGACGAGGGTATAGGTCGCGGTTCAGCGGCCTATAAGTTTGATTTATTTTCAAAATTGCCACCGCACACTATTATAGTGCGATTTCTGGTGAACCGTAACATAATGTGCGTTGTAAAAAGCCAATTTTTTACTAGTGTATTTAATCATTCAAAAATTATTATAATATAATTTTTGGGATGTTACATGTAACGTCTTAATCATACACCAATTTTATTATTATTATACATTTTAATATTAAAATATCTACATATAAAAATATTATAATATATGTTATGAAATAATTATATAACTATTTAATTAATTCTTCAGATCATTAAATTTTTTATTTCGGTATTACATCCTTTATAACTACAATAATTAAAAAGCATTTACTTAAATATAATATTTATTTTATTATTTCCGTAACAGTTTCAACTTATTATCATTACTATTTGTACATTATCTCAACCCTTGTGATCCTTAATTATGACTTGCAAATAATTTCAATGAACACTGAAAAGACTCTCATGCTGTTTTTTTGTCATTCAATGTGACGTTAACAAACAAAGAACACTAAAAAATGTAAAATTATTAAAAATAAAGAACACTAATTATATTTTTTTTATTATATCCATTTGAATAAAAGGAATATTTATGAATAACGTGCTTTAAAAGAGCATAATCTATGACAATATATTCCATGTTGGGATTAAGAAGTGGGAAGAAACAAGTGAAATGGAAAATGGGGAACCCCAAAATGTTGGTCAATTGGCCAACATCCCATGCTTACACCTCTTACTATAATATATAGAGTAATGCTATTATGATTGAGATTCATTTCACACGTTATAGGAATAAAATAATTATAAAAAATTTAATTTTTATTTTTATAAAATAAAAAAAATTAATAAAAAATAATGTATAAAAAATTTGGGTATGTAAAATTATTGTTATTCATATATTAATCATAGCACTCTCGTATGCACCACTCCTTGTGATCCAATGCCAAAATTTTTCTAAAATCTTAAAATTTTATGAATTTGTATTACAATTGCTCAGTTTTTTTTCCTTAATTGGAAGTAGTGAGAAAGCAGAAAGAAAAATATAAAAAATATTAGTTGTTTTAGTTAAATGAAGAAAAAAAAGAAAATGGTACAAAGTTATATAATTGTAAATACACAAAAAAAGAAAAACAAGTTAGATATATTTTAAGTGTTAATAATAAATTTTAATATTTTAATTAATTTTTTTTATCGAACACTTAAAACTTTTATATTTTCCACTTAAATTTTCATTTAATTTTTCTTTAACGGGATAATGTGACTATTATTTTATATTATCATTTTGCTTACTTATTTCATATTTTAAGATTTTTTAATTAATACAAATGATATTTTGATTAATATAAAATAATAAGTGATTTTTATTGTTTTCATGTAATATAACAGAAACAGTCTGACCTTGGTGTAGGTGATAAATAAGAAAGAACCAATCAATAATATGACAGTCTCATTATTCAACACATTTTTATAACAACAATAAAATAACTTATTATTTTAACAATAATATGATTTTATATTAACTACAAAACTTCACATCTTTTAACACATGAATGCACTTTTTAACACCCGGATATAAGTAAAATGACGAATAAGATAACAATCACATAGTTTAGTTCATGAAAAAAATTTAATAAAAACTAATTAAAAATATAAAAATTTGGAATACTCAATACAGAAAAAAATTAACAATCCTTCAATTAAAAATACCAAAATTGATTAAGAACAAGTTAATTGATATTCTAAATTATATATATTTTCAACTTGGTAATGAATATATTAATAAATAAATATATCTGAAATTAATTAATTTGATAACACTTCCAACTCAAGTTCTTAGATGTATTAAGTTAAGTACGTAATAATCCTGCTTTCATCGAAGTAAAATGATGTTACATTCTATTACTTGAGTGAGATCTTTAAATAAGTACTACCGTTTTCACTCACAAAATCTAATATAATATAACTTAAGTTAAATATTCACTTAACAAATTAATTTTGGAGAATTTTCCTTTGGAACTTAATAATATGAAAAAAAAATACAGATTCCACATTGCATGTTATGAGAAATGCAAAAGGATAAAATAGTTGAAAAAAGTGATTTCATATATTTTTGTCGTATTTAGAAAATATTTCTTATTTAGGATCCTTTGCTCCATTTCTTTTCTTATCCATAGAACAAAATCATTCACTTTTAAATCCTCCAGAACTACAACCATAAATCATAGATATTTTTATTCCATGACGTGTTAATATAGTACTGAGAAGAAGATACCTTTTTTTTTTGCTTACAATGAACCACAAGAAATTGGTATCCAAAAATAATGGCTGAATTGGCTTGGCATATTCTTCATCCAATAGGTAAAATCACAGCCTGTGTTTGAAGTAAAAGGTTATGGCTAATTAATAAGACTCATCATCACAAAAAAGAAAATGACACAAAAAGTATACCAAAGATCAATTAACCATCAAGCCTTTTTACTCTCTAGTATGATTGAAGTCGACACAAAAATATGAGATGATTTCCTTAGACATCACACCCACAAAATAAAAATGGAAAGGATAAGTTTTCGTAACTGTTTACATTTAAAATAGTAATATATTTTTAATATTAATTCTTTAATAAATATTGTACCCTATGGTAGCGGTTGATCTCGTATTATTAAACTCCAAATTCATAAATAAATATGATTATGTCTGATCTTCGACCTCTATTTATAGTTTTTAAAATGAGTATAAAATTAGTGGAATCCTAATCACGATTCAATTTAAGTTCATTATACTAATTGATATTTACCCTTAACCTTGATTCTTAATGTCTCTAAAATATTTTGTTACTAAGACCGCCTGTTCGATCTTTATGTATGTCTAGTCATATAGTTTTACTCTTTATCTTGTTTTGAATTTAGAAATCTAACTATGCAAGACTCCTTTGTGATACGACCATCCGACTATACAATACAAATATATTAATTTAATTTTAATGTAATTATATTAGTTTTTAATGGAGACTCAAGGTAAAATATGTATTAAATTATTAAAGATACAAATGATAATAATTTTGGATATAGCAATTTCATATATATATATATATATATATATATATATATAACTTTAAGGAAGTTGTTTATAGCATATTTTATGAGGTTGATTTATTATTAAAATTTAGTAAATTAGCATTAAAATGTGCCTCAACATTAAATATAAATACAAGTGTATCAACAAACTAAGTTCAAGATTAAAAAAAATAATTAAAAAAATAAAATTCGTATATCATAATTGTTATCTTTATGAAAAAAAAAAAAACAACATCAATAGGTTGTTTTCTCCAATTTAGATTTGAAAGAACATCATCCTAATATTTTTAGATTGATTCGTACACCCTTTACATTATATGTGCTGCATTCTTAAAATGTTAAAGAGAATATATAATTTTGGTTGTATATTATCCATGTACAGAAATTTAATTATTAGTAAACTAAAATTTGTTTTTAATGTAACTTTAATATAATATAAAATAAATAAACATATTAAATATAAAATTTTATAGTTAACAATAATATAAAATAATAAATTGTTATCATACTATATCACATTACACTAACCAATTACACTAACAAATAGAATGTAATTGTTATTATAAGTCTGAAATGTGAAGATCCTTCAATTTTTTTTAATAAAGACTAATTATTCTTCAAATTGAAATATTTTAGAACTTTGATATAGTCTCTCGTACTAAAAGAGAACGTCCTTCCAACTTTACGTCTTTAATTTGAAATATTTTAAAATTGAAATATTTTAGTACTTTGATATAATCTCTCATAATAAAAGAGAGTGTGCTTCCAACTTTATGTCAGATGTTATACATCTATGTTTCTTCAAAAAGGGGTGTATTTGTATAAAACATTTTGATGCTAAGTTAGCCCAAGTGTGATAATAATAAATGTTATAATAATAAGTATATAATCAATTACGTTGTGAATAATGTTATTATAATTTATCTAGTTGAATTTGGATTTGCGAATAATTACTCTAATTAATCTCTATTAGTAATTTGTGTAATCCTTTTTAACTTTACTCATTTCTCTAATTAATCAAAATTATTCGAGTCATCTTAGGTTGAGAACATCTAGACCATTATAGGCTAAAATGTTTTAGGTTATCATAGGTCGAAATGTATCTTACCATCATATGTCAGGATGTTCCAAGCCATCATAGGCTGAAATGTTTCGGACCATCATAGGCTGAGATGTATCTGAGCATCATAACCTGAAATGTATCAGGCCAATATAGACTAAAATATACCAGACCAACATAGGTTGAGATGTATCAGACCAACATAGATTGAGATGTTTTATACTAACATAGACTGAGATATATAAAGTCTCTCTGAACCATGATGTATCAAGCTAATGTAAATTGAATATATAAGTCAATATAAACCAAAATGTACAGACTAAAATAGTTTCAAATAAATAAATACAGTACAATAATAATAATATAAAGCGATAATATTATTAAATTAAAAGATGTACTAAATATATAAACAAAACATAAAAGTTTAGAAACTCGTAAAAGTAAATAAAAATTAAGTTAACTTAAATTTTAACAAATCTAAATTTCAACCTAATAAAATAAATATAGATTAACATTTAACTTTTTCAAGTTATGGTTTCGATCTAAACTATAAATTATAAACATATAAAATGCTATTTATTTGGTAATGAAAATAAATTCTTGTACATCTTATTTACATTTTATATATAGGTTTTAACCGTGTTTTTATTTATTAGTATTTAGTTCATATACTACGTTTTGATGGTAGACTAAATAATGCAAGAGCGTATAGAAACTAATGTGGATATATTTTGGAATAACAAAGAGTTAGATTAGACATGAATAATATAACTACTCATTACATTACTTGATCCGATAAAAAGACTAATTTATTATTTATCGAATATTTATTTAAAAAATAACAATAAATTCAAGTAATATGAATACTTATATTCAATTTATTTATAAATAAATATTAAAATATTTATTATTTATAGATATCTATTATTTGGTAATATTAACTATTCGTTTCAAATTTTATCAGTAAGTCACATACTTTTACCATCTTTAAATTTATTACAATATATTGAATCAAGGTATGCTTTGTTTATATGTGTTTATTAGTTATTTGTAAAATCTTATCAATTTGATACGATTTTTCAAATTAGAAATTTCTTTTAAAACTTGCATAATTCTTATAATTAATTTCATAATAAAATGACAGCGGAATATAAGAAAGCCAGCAATTGCATGTTGGATTTGGGTTGCTTTCTTTCCAGCATAGTCATCAATGGAAAGAGATTATTATCATTATTATGAATAATGTTTAATGAGGACAAATTATCTTGAATAAGCAGAGAAAGCAGTACACTAAACTGGCCAAGAGTC
This sequence comes from Vigna reflexopilosa, assembly GCA_027742785.1. Classification (NCBI taxonomy): domain Eukaryota; kingdom Viridiplantae; phylum Streptophyta; class Magnoliopsida; order Fabales; family Fabaceae; genus Vigna; species Vigna reflexopilosa. The sequence goes on along the minus strand of CM050914.1, from coordinate 8,500,032 downwards.
GTTCTCTCCGTGTCCCTTCCAATTAATATAAAATTTATGACTTACTTAAAAATACAGACATTTACTACACTCTAATTCCACACTCACCTTCATCATTAATTAGCACACATTACAAAAAAATTAAAAATAAAGAAGCCAAAGGATCTAACTTAGTATAAAAAATTAATGAAAAAGAAATTGGTGAGAATATATAAAAATAGTTGTTTGTCTGTGATGATAAAAAGAAAAAGCAGAAGTGAATAACAGTGAAAAATCCCTTTCGTCCTTTAGCTTCGCATCTTATCTCTGGTGTGGGTATGTATGTATTTGTGAAGTGTTGCTAAAGCCATAGAGAAGAGCAGGTAGGAGGCAGCCAACCCACCACACCATGTTCTTCTGCAACCAACCCTAAATAACTAAAATATCACAACCATTCACCATGTTCACTTCCAACTAAGCTACAACTGTAAGTTCTTTCTCCTCTTTCACCTTCACCGACTTCCTTTCATTCTTTATATTTTCACTCATCCTCACCGCTTTTCACTTTCAATATCACCAAGCACAATCACTCTGTTCCAGATTTCGATATTCAAATGGACAACAACAACCAATACCCCATTCTCACGCCTTCTGGATTACCTCGCCATAACAAACCCTCTATGTATCTAACTTATCTCTTCGCTCTTCACAATTTTTTTTTTCCATTTTTCTTTAATTAATTAATTCACCTAGAGTCATGAAAATTGAAACAGTGCAGAGGACGACGTCATGGAGCTGCTATGGCATAACGGCCAGGTTGTGATGCAGAGTCAGAACCACCGTTCTCTCAGAAAACCGATGCCGCCGCCCAGAAACTCCCACGATGCCTCCGCCGCCGGTCCTTCCGAGGCCAGGGAGATTCGACCGCAGCTCGACAATTTCAATCAACATCTCTTCATGCAAGAAGGCGAAATGGCTTCCTGGCTACACTATCCAATCGACGACGACGACGACGTACCTCCGTTGGATCAGGCTTTCTGCGCCGATTTCCTCTACTCACCGCCCACCGTTAACAACAGCACCGCCATGCAAACTCTCGCCATGTCTCAGCTTACAGACCACCGCCCCATGTCCGCACCGCCTCGACCTCCAATTCCGCTGCCGGGACGGCTGGAACCGAAGACGCCGAACTTCGCGTACTTCTCGAGGCACAACACGAGAGCCGCCGAGGAGAGCATGAAGGCAGCCGCGAAGGAATCCACAGTGGTGGATTCTTGCGAGACGCCGGCCGCAACGGCAGCGGCGGTTTCGAGAGTTTCGGAAACTGTGAGGAACGCGGCGGAACCGAGGGAAGGAGGCGCCGGCGGTCCGGTGCCTTCGACGAGTGCCGGTAACGGAAGGAGCACGATGATGTGCGACGTGACTATGGCGTCGTCGCCGGGCAGTTCGAGTAGTAGCGGCGAGCCAGTTCAGGTGGCGCCGGCGGAAGAGCGGAAGCGGAAGGGTCGGGAGGCGGAGGAATGGGATTCTCAGAGCGAGGTGAGTGAATTGAATTGACTCAGTTGTTTCTTTGGCTCTCACATCATATCATAGTTACAGTTTACAAATTTCGTATACGTTGGCATTTGCTATCGTCCGCCGGGTGGTGACGTGGGTTTACGTGAGCACTCCCCTTCCTGCTGCATTCATTTCGGTGCTGTGGCCATGCGCTCTTCTGATACCGTCACTTTCACCGTCGCGGCTGCGCATGTCCACGACACGTGTCTGGATGATGAATGTCTTACTTTCGGGTTCATGGAAATGATTGAAGATATTTTAAAATTGGATTTAATTTAAATAGATTCGCAATACTAATCTTATTAACATTAATATCTAATCATAAATTATTTTATTTTAATATTTATTTTAAAATTTATATTTAAAATAATATATTTATTAATGTAATAGTCTATACTAATAATGCATACAAATAAATCTCTTTATAATAATTATAAATACATCATATTCTATGATTAATTAAAATACCTTAATCAATTTTTTATACTTTTGATATATTTTAACTAAATTCTTTAAGTTTAATTTTGACACGTAATTCTTTTATACCGACAACCAGTAAAGTATTTAAGTATGAATTTTAAGGAATTACAAAAAGAATCGGCGATTTTTTTAACAATTTATGATTGATATGGTTAAAAAACAGTTAAGTTTAATTAAAATATATAATTTTTCAGTATAAAAAATACTGCTGATAATTTTGTCATAGATGGTAATAATTTTGTCACAGAGGGTAATGACGGGAGAAATGATATAACGAGGCATGATTTCATACAGTTTATTCATGGCTTGTGCTGGAGAGACATTTTCTCACCCTTTCTCTCTGATTTCGTAGATGTTAGTAGTTCAACCAATCAGAAATTACCAGACCTATGAATGGATGATCTTGTGATCGTAAAATATAAGTTTGATTTGAGTAATCCAAGTATAACAGATGCAGCTATAACTATTAGCTAAGCTTATATGCGTATGCTATTATCAATTTTAAGTTTCCTGACCTGGTGGTTTGAGATGATTTCGTTTATTACCCATGACATGTGTAAAGACTCTGGAAAACCATGAAATTGTTAACCTTTCCCTCTTCAATTTTATTGTTTTCTTAAACAAAAACTAAGTTCTGATATCCCTAAAAAGATAGTCTGTTTCAACCAATTGGGTATGAGACAGGTCAATAGCTCACTAGCAGTTTCTTCTTCTATATTCTTATTTCATTTTGTCCTGCTGAAAAAAAAAGGATGTTGATTTTGATTCGGAAGCAAAGAAACAAGCTCGAGGATCAACATCTACAAAGAAATCACGTGCAGCGGAGGTCCATAATCTCTCTGGGAGGGTATGTACTTTCATTTCTTTTTTGAGTTCACATCTTTTATACGCTTTTCTTTCTCAGAACTAAAAGCTTTCACTTGGCATTTGCACACAGAGGCGTCGTGATCGGATTAATGAAAAGATGAGAGCTCTGCAAGAACTTATACCTCGATGTAATAAGGTAAAATTTCTAACTTCTCAAGAATGGGCAGAATTTAGATTTTATTTCCTTCATAATTTCTTTCTAATTCTGGTCCATATTTTGAATTCATAGTCGGACAAAGCTTCAATGTTGGATGAAGCAATTTCGTACTTGAAATCATTGCAGTTACAAGTGCAGGTAGACTCTTCGTTTTTTGTAGACGGAGTTTGTTTTAATTCATTTCCATGGATACTGTATTCTGTGTGACAATAATTTTCTTAGACTTAGTCTATGCTCAGTTCATGTATTGCTTTTATGCAACATGTTTTGCTTCGAATGCACCATCTTCTAGTGCTAGGTCACATACGATTTATTGAAGTGCACACTATAGTATTAGAATGTTCATATTCTATACATAGTGTATCAAGTTATTCCTTCCATGTTATGTACTTTCATGTCTTACACAGATGATGTCCATGGGATGTGGCATGGTACCTATGATGTTTCCTGGAATCCAGCAGTACATGCCAGAAATGGGAATGGGGGTTGGAATGGTTATGGGAATGGAAATGGGAATGAACAGACCTGTGATGCCGTTTCCCAATATGTTACCTGGTTCTGGTTTGCCAGCAGCAACAGCAGCGGCACATTTGGGACCAAGGTTTCCAATGCCTCCTTTCCACATGCCACGTGTTCCTGCTCCCGATTCATCCAGAATGCAAGCAGAAAATCAGTCAGATAAAAATATGGTTGCAGCTGGTCTACCTGATCCAAACCAGTCACGTCTCCCAAACTTCACGGATCCTTATCAACAATATCTTGGTCCCCACCAGATGCAGTTTCAAGTAATTCAGGTATTTTGTCCTCTAATACTATTTCTGCTTGGATTTTTTTCTTAAACTATGTGTGAAGTAATTTGTTGCACGTGAGATCCATTAGATTTCCTGCCACCATGACAAACTATTTTACTTTGGTGCATCTTGTAGTACCCATCTTAGATATCACTGCGAATGATGTTCTGATTGTGTGTTAAAAAGTATGTCTTATGTTCCTGATAACTCATACATCAGATATTGATTTCTGATTTTACTTATAGCTCCCTCTTAATTGGAAGAAAAAGTCTGTCAAAGAACTAAAGAGAACTCGAGTTTAGCAAAGTTGCTTATTTTTTATTGTTTAATCGAGCAGAGTATGAATGTTTATGAATTGAGGTGTATTTGCATGTGCAGAATCAGGCAATGAACCAACCAAATGTTGGCAAGCCCAGTACCAGTAGGGATAATCCAGAAAACCGTTAGTCAGGTGAGAATTTATTCTATAAGTCTTAATTAACACACTTTGAAAAAGTATAGTTTGCCATGCAATCTGGTTCTTAAATTTTAATTTTTGCTTACTGTGTTCTTGCGTCATAAGCTTCCGGAGCATGATAATTTCCGGCAGCTTCTAAATATTTCAATGTTTTTATGACATTCATCAGGGAAAAAATTATTGTTATAGTTACAATGAAGGGTCTGACTATTCAAATGGTGCGGCATATAGTTGTATAGCTTTTTCCACTAGCAGTCACAATGGTAGTGTGAATTGAAAGTCCTGAATATATTGCACAAAACAGGGACAATCATAATTAACAATCGACGGTGTGCATTGCAGGTTAGATTTTCCGACACCTAAATTACAGGTGCAAAAGTTTTGTAGTTTCAAGAGAACGAACTTTTTAGCTGTTCTCAGTAGCAAGCTAATCTATTTTATACACAGCTAACATGTAAATTATTGCAACGAAGTTTTCCCTGTCTTCAATTTTCATTTTTCGAGAGTTTTTTATATGAGACGAGGGAGGAACTGGACAGATGGCAGAACAGATGAAGGTGCATTTTAGCCCACATGATGCCTTCGTACTTTTAGTCTTATTTCGGTTTCAGATTCATTATGTAGTACCATTTTCTCTTGTTAGGCGTTACAGGAGCATGTGAGCTTCGTCACTATTATTTATGAAAGTGAAATTCAATCACTTACTTATCTACATAACCCAGATAAGGATTCTGTCACCATGCACAGTTATATGATTTAAAACCATCCTAGAATTTGAGTTGAACTCTCAAATTAACACTTAAAAGTTATGACATTTGTATGTAAAAATTTAAAAAATAAAAATTAATAGAGATTTTAGGTTTATTCTAATAATATAATGTTAATCACTAATATTTGTCTATAAAAAATGTATCTTCTATTTTCTCTCTTAAATTAGTGAAATTTTAATTATATGTAAAAATTAATACAATTTGAAGGAAAAAATTTTATAAGATATTTCTTTTTGTGGAAAATTTAAAATATTTTATAACAAAATATATTATTTAGATAAGAAATATAAAAGTAAATTGAAATTAAAATTTTATAGACTAGTTTCATTTCTTAATATCCCAAAACATCAAATTTTAATTGGAAAATAAATTTTTTAAAAACTTTATATTCTTATATTTAAGTATTTTCTTTTCACACTCTTCTGTTTTTGTGTCAGATTTGGCTTACATTAGCTCATTCAGACGAAAATATCATTATTTAAACAAAAAAATATTGAGTCATTAATTAGTTCAATAACTTTTTAATTAATTGTAGTTGTTTTTCATTAGACATATTGTGGATGTAAGTGTTAAATGATAGTCAAAGTACTTTTAATTAATAGAAGATTCGATTATGTTAAATATATTATTTTTGGTTGATATAATTTGGGATTTTTTGAGTATATGTCAATAGGGTTTTTTTACCAACATAAATTCAAATTAGGTTATTTTTTAATCAATGTTAATCACAATTTTCTTAATCAATGTTTGTAGAGTTATTTTTGGATTCATTTTAACTAAATTTTTTATTGACATTAATCAATGTTACATTTTATGGACCTTGTTTAGGATTTTTTTTTTAATCGAAGTAGGTTATGACTATTTATTAGATAAAATTAATTGAGATTTTCTTAAATAGTTACGTCAATGGATATTCACAATTGTTATTTTTCATAATTATAATTATTTTTAATAAATACTTGAAAGAATTGTTAAAAAATGGTTAGAATTTTTTTTATAATGTCATTTTGAAATTTTTTAATCAATATTGATTTATATTGTTTTTTTAGTCAAACTTAGTCAAATAGTTTATTTTGAAAAAGAAGATAAACTAAACGAATCAATATCATGTAAAGAAATTAACTATAAGCCATATCGATATAAATAATCGTTAAAAAAATAATATTTTTCGAACATGGTGGATCTCCTTCTAGCTAGCCCGGTACGTAGATTTACTTGTTTCTTTGACAATTTTTTTAACAGACAAATTTCAACAAACATTAATAACAATATACCAAACAAATAAACTTAGAAAGAAAAAAAAAAGAACACAACAAATAACTAAAATTAAAAAAGCAGGACACATTAAATAAAAAAAAAAAAAAAAATTTCAAAATCCTATATAAATATTCTCAACTGGACTTCAAATTCTGATACATAACATTTCAAAATTTAGCACATATCCTAAATCAGATTTCAAAATTAGATACATATCTTTTACCGAATTTTGAAATTTGATACATATCCTCAATTGGATTTTAAAATCTAATACATGAATCAAATTTTCAAAATCAAGTATATATTCTAAATCGGATTTCAAATATCGATTCATACATTTAAAATTAAATGCACATATTCAACAGGATTTTAAAATTTGATGTATCAATTCTATGACTTAATCGGATTTTAAGTATACCTTTAGTCCCAACTAGATTTCACTCTCGAGACACTCTTCTTTCAAAAAAACCCTGCCCTAACCCAAAACTTCAATCAAGTACACAAATGACTATAAATATCACAAACAAAGACAAAGAAGGATGTGCAGCAATGAGAATGCAAAAAATGTACAAGAAGTGAGAGTGTAGTGTTATAAAGATTATTGAAAGTGAGAATGAAAGAAAGCTGCAAAAGAATGAGAGAAGAGTAGGTGTGAACAATTTAGAGGTGGAGGAGATGAAAGTTATGAAAGAGGGAAATGTTTTACCTAACCTTTTTACTGTAGTCAAAGTCGTATAGTGACCTTTTCAAAAGGTAAGGGTGCAGAAAGAAAAATATGGGGTGCAGAAAGAAACCTCCATAAATATTTGGTCAAAATCCGCATGAAACCACGAGACTTAACACAACTCATCCTTGAATTATTTGTCTCAACTCAACACAAATTTCAAATAATCAAAATGAAATTCCCAATCACTCATTTCATTTTCTAGTCCCTAATTCGATAAAAGAAATATGTTACTACCAATAATATCTTTCATTCTAGTTTTTTAGTCTTAATTTTGTTCAGACATCATTTTTCCATTTCAAGAAGTAAAAGAAAAAGACCGGACTATGCATTACGTTACTAAATAATATGAAAAGAATCTATTCAAGCGAAGCTACATTAATAAATAAGAGTAGAAATTTGTTAATTCTTTTCATGTAATTTTTTATTGACAAAATTACAAACCCCTCTACTATAATTTTTTATTGAATAAAATTACAAATTCTTTTCATATAATTTTTTGTGAATAAAATTACAAATCTTTCCTACAATTTTTTACTGTAAAAATTACAAAAATGCTAATAACACATAACTCTCCAACTTACACCTACATTACATTGATACACTATATTGAATTATGATAATCTCTCTAAAATCAAGTCTTGATTTTTATAATAATATTTTTTCTTAAAAATAGTAGTTTAACACACTTGCACTTATTTAACATATTTTTTTAATAGAAAAGTAAAAAATAATGTATTAAATGAGTATAAAAATGTCTCAAGGTAAATTTTGTCCCTTTTTTCTCCCTTACTCATTTTACAATTTGTGAGAAAATTCAAACACGTAGCACCACAAAATAAAATAATCACCATGCCGGCTGGAATTAAAAGAATCACCGTGCCCGTTGGAAATATATATTATTAATTAAAATATATGTTGAATCATTCAATCATTCTAGCATTGTACAGGCTCTTCATACAATGCTCAAAGCATAATTTTCTTGTTTTTTTTCTTTCATGAGGTCATTCATTAGAAAAAAATTAAGTACACCAAAGGAACACCTAGTAAGAAAAAATACTTTTAATTTTGTAGTTGATTAAATTATTTTATATTTTAAAATAAAAATATTATATTATTGGAGTTGGATGGATGAAGACTAAAAGATGAGGTGTTTTTCTATCATCGTTCCATTCATCAATATTTGTTGGATATACCAAGAACATTGACTTCCAACAACAGTCTTCAATGGATATTTTGGAAGACAAAAGAGTAGAGGATGATGATGCAATGAGAAAACTCTATGATGCATCGATGAAAGGATGTGTGAGTACCTTAAACAAACTGGTCCAGAAAGACCCTCTTATTCTGAGCAGAGTTTCACTCTGCCCCTTCACTGAAACCCCATTACACATAGCCTCTTTGCTTGGATATTTGGAGTTCTGTCAGGTTCTGCTTCGGAATAGTCCCAGTTTAGCCACTGAATTGGACTCAGAAGGACGTTGCCCTCTTCATTTGGCTTCAGCCAAAGGGCACGCTGAGGTTGTGAAAGAGCTGTTGAATACAAACCCAGAAATGTGTTTGGTTCGTGACAAAGATGACATGCTTCCTCTCCACTTTGCTGCAATGAGAGGGCGCGTGGAAGCAATGAAAGAGTTGATCAAAGCCAAGCCAGATTCCATTCAGATGGTGGAGAGTGGTGATCAAGATGGCTCTGTTCTGCAATTGTGCGTTCGCTATAACCATTTTGAGGCCTTGAAATTGCTAGTGGAATCACTGAGAGGTGACCGTCGGTTCCTATCAGTCAAAGACAAAGAAGATAACAGTCTTCTGTGCTTAGCAGTCAAACACAGACAAATCAAGGTACTTTTTATTCACACACAAAAAAAGACAAAAGTTATTGCTTGGATCAGTCCCCATTAGTTTCGGTTTCGGGACCCTCTTTATGTAGCCAACTGAGATTACAATCTGAGTGTGCCTTTATTACTCAAATATAAACCTCAACATTGTTTTAAGAAAGGGTGATTTTCGCAGTTTTCTAGTGTTTCGGGAAGGAAAATCGAACAAATAGAATCAGTGTGATTACAATTTTAGTTGCACTGAGGTGACAAACATTTGGTAAATGTTAACATTGCAGTCAAAAACAAGACTTTTAGACCGTTTTTTAAAGACTCCATTTGCATGTTTTTATATTATTTGGTATTGTTGTATGTCTGGGTTCAACTACAGCAATAAGATTTTAATGTGATATTCTTAGAAATATCAATGTCATATTACTGAAGTACTTAAAATAGAAAAGTTGTACAACATTGTATTTGAGTAATAAGAACAAATACACAAGTAAAACACTATGAAACTACGTCAAGAAAAAGCCACAAAAAAAAGTTGAGTGAATTTCTAAAGGAATTCAATATAAACAAAATTCTAAGAGAATGAAAATGTAACTCGAGAGTAGGGATGCAGGTCGGATCAGGCATGGATAGTGCCTACCCGTAATCCGACCCGATAAAAAAAAATTCATTCGCTACTTGACCTGCTATTGGCACTAATATCTGTTTAAAAAATATCTGTGGCAGACAAGTCCATTGATTAACCATTAGTGCAATATATTTTTAGGCGATGAAATCCAATAATCAATAATTAATACCCTATATTTTGTAAAGAGTAAGACAATCTCACCTGTTAATTAGTACAATGTATTTTATATTTTTAGACAATCAAACTCAATAATCAATAATCAATACAATATATTTTGTAAAGAATAAGACAATCTGATCTATTAATACATGTTAATTGTCCATAAATGACAATTAATTCCGATATCTACATTTCATATATTACAATTTTAATTAAATTTAACCTTGTAAAATATAAATTAATGTTAATTTTAATTAAATTTAACTTAATAAAATAAAAATTAAATTTTTATTTTTATTTTTTGCGAGTAACGGATATCCGCGAGTACGGATAGTATAATACCCGCACTCGACCCGTTTATAAGCGGGTATTAAAATATCCGCTATCCGCAAATTTCGAATAATAAATATCTACGAGTATCAACTATCCGTCACAGATTTTATTCGCAAATATCCACGGATACGGATTTTTTTGTCATACCTACGTGAGAGATAGATTGAGAAAAGATATTTAACATTTGTGAATGTGTGACTTATGCAGATAATTAAATACCTGCTTTCGGTATCCGAAATGAGTCCAGAAATAAGAAATTTGAACAGGGAGAGTTTAATACCTATGGAGACAAGGGAGCAGTATCCAAGAGATTTAATGACGCAACAAGACGTCTTAAGTGAAGGAATTGAAGAGCCTGCACATGAAGTTTCCTCAGAAAACCAAAGAACTCTGTCAATATCTAGACAGGAAGAAGCATCCTCACAAAGCATAGGTGTTGTGATTGTGCAAGAAGATCCTCCCCAAGCATCATCATCATCATCCTCACTAACCAACAATGATACTCCAGAAACATCAGCAGCACCCTCACTAGGCAGCAACGATCCTCCAGAAGCATCATCGGCCCCAGTGCCATTACCAAACATGAACATGAGTAGCGAACAAGGAGAGGACAGGTGGAGCAGATTGGAGAGGTTCTGTAGAACATACCTGCTAGACGAAGGGAATTGGATGGAGAAAAAGACGAGGGAGCAATTGATGGTGGCAGCAACTGTGATTGCAACGATGACGTTTCAGTCAGTGATAAGCCCACCGGGTGGTGTATGGCAAGGGGATACAACCGAAGATGGGTTTACATGTCCTGATTACGGTTTCTGTGAAGCAGGCACGGCGGTTGTGGGTTATGCATGGTCACCAGATTTTATGAAGTTCATTTTCTTCAACTCTTCTTCTTTCTTTTCGTCACTCTGTGTGATGCTGCTTCTCATGAGTGGCTTTCCGCTCGAAAACAGGGTGGTCATGTGGATCTTGGCCATTTTGATGATCTCTGCAGCTTCCTGCATGCTCCTCACCTACATGTGGGCATTGGGCTTGGTTAGTCCGAATCATATTTACTATAGAATTCGTAAACTGGGCTATCTATTAGTTGGTACCTGGTCTCTATTACTCGCACTCGTTGCTTCCGTTCAATTAAGCCGAATAGCGTTCTGGGTTAAGTCGCGCCGCAAGAAATCAACAAATGCTCCATTCTAACAATGGGAATTTGTTGCTTTGTGTACTTCTCTTGATGCTCATCGTATTAATGCTCTTGAAATTGTATTGATTTTTGTTATTTGTTTGTAATTGTTTAATTTAATTTTAGTTCATTTTCTTAGATATTACAATTGTATTTTGCTATCATTTTTTATTTGAAATTTTGTTAATTATTTTTTTTCTGTTTTGTTTGTTTTACTTTGATTTGTATTTTGAAGCACGTTTTAAAAGCTGGTCGACTTTCTATTAAGAAAAAAACATAATCAATTTTTAAAAATTTGAACTTTTAACCAACAATTAAGGAATAAAAGGAGTTCATGTTTAATGGAAAGTCTAGTATGATCTCGCATAGACAGTGCAAGTATTGATGGTCTTATTTATCCACTCTGATCAGTAGTTACATAACGGAAAGTGAAATTAAATAAAATGAAATTGGATTGAAGAAAAATAAAGAAATCGTGATTAGATATATAAGAATGAATAAGAATAGATAAGGTAGTACATTCAACATTGGTAACTTAGTTTAGATAGTATGAAAAGAAAAATAAGAAAGGTTGAGTTCATGACCCACTTAAAAAAGATAATGATATTCAGACAATATTTTTTTTAACAATATTTAAACATTATTTACGTGTCAGATCTAAAATTATTCCACATTCAATAATAATAATCATAAAAATCACTGCAGACCAATCACAAAATGATATAATGACATGTTGATAATATTCAAATATTATCAAAAAAAATATATTGTCTAGTATCATTATCCCTTAAAAAATACTAACATTTGCCAATAAAGAAGATACAGTAAATTCTTTAATTTTTTAAAAAAATATTTTGTTTTTTCTTTATCTCCTAGCGTGATGGGGATTGCTCTGTAGCTGGGAAGACAATTGGAACGCAATGTTAAAGTTAAGTGAATAATATGATGATTGGATTTGTTCATCGGATTGAGTAACTCTTACATAAGGTAGCAGCATATAATTGACAGAAAAGCATACATTAACGAGGAAGAAATGGCGGGAAATTTCCCCATTTGTTTTAAATAAAAGAAAACTATACGTGACTATAGTTCGGTGAGATTAAATCCCATGATAACTTCGACCCATAGTCGACCGTAATTCAAACAAAAAAAAAAATCGTTCACAGCACAAAAGGACCATAATAAAGAAGGCCGGGGTATATGATAAAGATGCTTCACATATAGAGCCCTTCTGGCACCCCTTCTTTCTTCTTAAACATAACTTTATCCTTAGCCTTCTTGAAGTCGGCATGCGTCACCTGAAGATAAAAAATTGGTCATGTGGGTAAACAAAAACAAAACATAGAAAATTTAATATAAATAAGCAGAAGACCTCAACCTGTAAAATAGGAAACACTTCAAAATATAATACAATTAGGTCCAGAATTACAGTGATCTCCCCTCCCTCCACATAGGCTTGGGATGAGAATAAGCAACCTCTCTAAATTACAAGGAATATATTTAAGGAAGATTGTTTTCCAGTTCCAATTTCTTAATATTCCCACCTCAACTCCCTCCAACTTTTCTTGCAAATTTCTTCAATGGTATGTCTAAACTTAAAATATGCAACCAACCAATGCAATATATTTTCTTATGTTAATATATGAATTTGAGCCATCAAATGAGCTTATCCATACTAATAACTTTGTAATTCCTAACAGCAACAGAGTGTCATAATATATTTCGACAGGGTCACATTGTTTTGGCCCTAATTATACAAATATAAAGATAATTCTAACCTTCATTCGGCGTTCCCGTAATGCAAGTAAGCCAGCTTCAGTACATATAGCTTTTATATCAGCTCCAGAGAACTCATCCTTAGTCATAACAAATTCTTCTAAGTTGACATCATCAGCTAATGTCATCCTTGATGTGTGAATCTAAATTTCACAGGTAAAAGAACTGTTAGTCATTAAAGTAAAATATGCATATTAAGATATAACAGTGAAACCTGAAAGTACGTTTTCACAATACTAGTCACACCTACCTGGAAAATGCGTCTTCTGGTTTTGATATCAGGGAGAGGAAACTCAATCTTCCTGTCTATTCGACCAGGCCGCAGCAGGGCTGGATCAAGGCTTTCAATTCTGTTGGTTGCAAGAATCACTTTCACATCTCCTCTTGAATCAAAACCATCTAACTGGTTCAGCAACTCCAACATAGTCCTCTGAATCTCACGTTCTCCACCTGAGTGGGCATCATACCTACAAAGCATACAAGAGACATACTAAGAATTGTCCAAGATATCACTCTTCTACCTGTCCCACACCCTACGCCCCCTCCCCAAAGAAAAAATAAAAGAAAAAAACTCAAGAGAATAGAGGATAGATAATGTATCAGTAGTGATTCCTGAAGCTAATGTTCAATAACTTACCTCTTCGTACCAACAGCATCAATTTCATCAATGAAAACAATGGATGGGGAAAGATCATCAGCAACCCGGAAAAGTTCCCTTACAAGTTTTGGACCATCTCCCAAGTATTTTTGTATTAATTCACTACCAACAACACGTAAGAAGGTTGCTGATGTTGAGTTTGCCACGGCCTGAAAGTAAAAAGGCTTTGTTAGACCAAACTGAATAACAACATCAAAGTTGACACTGATACAAGGATCAACAAATGTATCATAATTGCATACTGATAAAACTATAATTACAGTAAACATTATGCAAAACATCAAATATTTAAGAGATCAAATTTACTCCAAGTTTTGTTAGTTGCTTTTTCCATATGCGAACAGCAAGCTGCTACTTATTAACCAACTTTTGATTTAATTAAATGATGTTTGACGCAACAAAGAATAAACAATTTGACATAGGACTATTAAATTCTAACACAATATCAATTTAACTTTAGCCTAATAAAAAAACATTTAAAAAGTGACTATTTTTTTAATGAAGAAAACTTTGAAAAAACGCACTATATATCTTTTAGGATTAGTTTACATATTTCCTTGTTTACCTAGGATTATGATCTAGACAAAAACATGGCAGTGGTTCATATCTTATATAACATAATACAACAAAATGCTTGGAAAATACTATTCAGTTTCTATTCTCTCAATTTCCTCCCTTAATTCCTACAACTTAAATTGTATCAAGTTCATCAATCACGGATTAATAATTAAACATTAAAAAAAAGACAATTCTTCTGCAAAATGATTATGAAAAGCTGAAGAGTCTAAAACAAGACATTTACACGATATCCTCCATTATCTGTAAAACCGCTGACTAATAAAGAACAAATAACAGAACTTAAGAAAACAGAAAAATAATGGATAAATAAATTTTGCGGACAGATAATCAATAATCAACCATATAAACCAGATAATCAATAAAACCTCATTTTCAGAAAGTAGATATGAACAGAATTTCAAACCCGGTAATTAAACAGATAAAATGAGAAGTTGAAAAGATGTTTAGATATCACCCTATAAGACAAAAAAAAAATGAACACCTTTGCAAGTAATGTCTTCCCAGTTCCAGGTTCTCCATATAAAATGACTCCCTTAGGAGGCTTGATACCAATGTCTTCATACAGTTCAGGATGTGTCAGTGGAAGCTCAACTGCTTCTTTAATTTCCTGAATCTGGGCATCTAAACCACCAATGTCAGCATATGATTCCAAAGGTGCCTTCTCAACCTTCATGACAGATACCATAGGATCAACTTCATCTTGAAGAAGCCCAACGACAGAGAGAACCTGGTAAAGAACCATACATGATAAGATCAGAAGAAGCATTACAATTCTTGAATCCAATCAAATATCAAATGTGTAAGAAAAGATAACTGATTGAAACATAAAAAAAAGTCATGACAACCTCCCATGTCCATTTCTTCCTAAAAGACAGACAATCGAACCAAAATACCTTTTCACAACTTTTCTCACCTCTTTCTAGTTTCCGGTGTCATGGATTGCAACTTGCCATGACTAGATTATAACAGGCACCAGCAACACATAATAACTCCTCAAAATGTTGTCCACAAGAACAGAAAAACCTTCAACAGCTCTTAATAGGATAGCATGCCCATTAACTACTTCAACAATCACTATCTATGAAACTTTCACTGCTTCCGAATACTATTCGTGTTCCAAGTACTCAAAACATGATTAATTTAAATGTATTAACTGACCTAGTGTATTCCTTGATTAACTAAATATATTTTTAAAACAGCTTATAAACCAGAATAGAAACCCCATTGAAAGGGGGTTTTCGCCAAAAACATAATCAAATTCAAACATACACCTAAACAAGTTTTCAGCCAGAGATAAAATGTAACAGTTCTCTCCCAATTAAAGACGCAATTATATGTTCAGAATTCCGAACATCCCCAAGCTTGTGTACGGAATAAGGACAGAGATTCTTTGAAAGAAGACTGTTCTGCCATGAAGAGCAGTTCAAAGATCTTAACCTTTATTCAACACCAGATTCTTCTATTCACCTACAACACACCATTTCCACGCAACAAACCCCCACTTCGCCTACCAGAAACACACAATCTAACCACTAAACCCTATCCCTCAAATCCATCACATACGAAAGAACATTCAATCAAAAGGCCATAAAAATTTAACCAATCAGGAGCAAACAAACAAAACCCTATCACACCCTAACCCTACCTTGTTATGCATCAGAATGGCGCATCCAGGCTCGAGCTGATCCTTATCAACGAAAGACAAGATACCAACGTAGTACTCAGGACCCACCGAGGACGAAACAATGGCGTGATTCTCGTCGATGAGTTCCTCGAGGTTGCCAACACTCATAGGGGAACCCCTGAGATCATCGACCTTGGATCTGTCTTCCTCGGCCTTCTCCTCCTGCGGCTTCAGCCTCTCCTGGTTAGCCACGAACTCCTCCTCCATCAAAAGGTAGTCCTTTATGCGCTCCAGCTTTAGCAGCCGCAGCTTGCACTTGGAAAGCGGCGTCACCGTCGGCAACCGCGCCGCCGCCTCCGGCCCCTTCTGCTTTCGCTGCTTCCGCCCTACTCGAGCCGGCGGCGCCGCTGGCTCAAACTTCTTCTCCTTCTTGTCACCGCCGTCCGGCTTCCGGTCCCCCGGAAGACCTTGCCTGTTCAAACCTCCTGGTGTTCCCTGACCCATGTCTTTACAATTTCTCAATACGAGAAAGCAAGAGAAAAAGTTAGAATGAAATATATACGTATACTCGCTCCTTGCCTTTGTGAACAAGTTAAACCAGTAATTGGACCAAAAGGCCCATTAGTTCGTGAAACAAATAATCCGGAATATTTTCCTGCACCCCCATTGTTTCTTCCCCTACCTCCTAAAACACTGTATATTCCAATTTTACTCATAAATTTATATAAAATATGATAAGGTAATTTTGTCTCCTTCCTGTCGTCCCCAGAACTATCTTTCTTTACCCTTTTGTGGGGTGTATGGTTTGAGAGCTTTAAGTAGGTTATGAATGGTATAATTCGAAATACATTACTGGATTTGAAAATATATTACGAATTAAGTATTCTGGAACATCTTTAAGGCATTCATTTTGGATTGAGGAATATGGAAAAGAGGTGAGCAAAAATTTTCAACCAGTCCGAATCCATAAAACCCAAAATAGAAAAAACAAATTCGAATAGTTGTTTTTTTTTTTTAGATTAAATGGATCAACTTATATGGATAAACACAATTATAAACGATTGGAAATGGATAGGGATGACAACGGGTTGAATCAGATACGGATAGTGTGATACTTGAATCCGATCCACATATAAGAAACTGTACATGTACCCGTCTCGCTACCTGCTGGATATCCGCATAAAAAAAAATCCGCATATTTTTTCCAACTCATGAATATCCGTTTCAACTCGCAAATTTTTTTAAAACAATAATATTTTATGATTTTTTAAAAATGTTTAAATTAAATTGAAAAAAAAACATATAATTTTCTGAAACAAAATTAGGCCAATGTTCGAATCATTTATTTTATGAAAACGGGCCAAAAGTTCAAATCACCTTTTTTATTATTAATTTTTTTCTTGAAAATGGACCAAGTCCAAACCCTTCTTTAGGGTTTCTTCCTCAAGTTTAGAGTAGTGGTCCTTTTCCTCCCCATTTGGTGCGGTACGAAAGTAGGGGAAGTCCCTGAGACGAGAAATACCTGACTTTCTTCCACTTCATCCTTCATGTGTTGTTTTTCCACTCACACTTCTTGTTAGAGAGTAGTTGGTAAGTTAAATCATACATGCAACGACTTCAACCAAAAACTCCTTTGGAAGTCTCTTGCTTTTAAGCATGCTTCTTGCCATCTTTAGGATCGTTCTACTCTTCCTTTCTGCCACTCCCTTTTGTTGAGGGGATCTTGGTATTGCTAACTCTCATCTAATTCTATTGTCCTCACAATACTTCTAAAACTCTTTTAATGTGAACTCTCATCTACAGTCGAATCTTAAATCTTTGATCATAAGGTTACTTTTCTTATCAACACGGGCTTTGAACTTCTTGAAGTTCTCGAATACCTCTAACTTTTCTTTTAAGAAATATACCCATGTTTTTCTTGGAAAATCATCAATGAAGAGAAGGAAATAACTACTCTTACGAAGTGATCTTGGCTTAATAGTGCTACATACATCTATGTGTATGATTTCTAGTGGCTTTTGAGATCTTGAGTTTGACTCATTTGGAAAACTCTATCAGAATTGTTTTCCAAGTAAACATCCATTACAAACTTAATTAGGGTGGGTAATACAAGGCAATCCTCTTACTATTGCCTTTTTGGAGAGTAACTATAATCCTTATAAATTAAGATTTCCATATCAAAGATGACAGCTATGATTAATCTTTATAATACATCTTGAGGCATTGTGGGCCATCACTTTGAATATTGGGCACAAACATTCTATTTCTTGTCATTGGCACCTCTGAAATGGATTTATTTGCATGATCTCTTATAGAAAGGTTATTATTAAGTTGAATATGATAAACTTTCTTTAAGAGTTTTCTAAGCTCAAGATGTTGCTCTACATGCTTGGCACATAATATACGTTAGAAATAAATTGATGTTCTTCATTCTTTAGTCGGATTAGGACATTACCTTTACCTTTCACTACCACCTTTGATTCATCTGCAAAAGTCACGTTTCCTTCACTAATTCACCAAGCTCCACGAACATGCTTACTTTTCCACACATATGATTACTTGTTCCACTATCAAGGTACCATTGATTATCCTCGCCTCTATCTTGACCTTTATAAGCCAGTAGCAAGGTACCATCGTCTTGACACCTTTCTTCAGCATAGTTGGCTTTCTCTTAGACTTTATTTATTCTAGGGTTTATACGTTCAGAAGCATGATATCCAAATTTATCACAATTGTAACACTTGACGAGTGACTTGTCATACCTTAAATTTAGATTTCCTCTCCCACGACCTCTTATAGAGCTTTCTCCTTTTTGGTTATTGTTGTTAAGCCCTCGTCCTTGTCCACTTCCATATCCATGCCCTCATCCTTGTTCTTGACTATAAGTTTGTCTTGATTGTTGCTTGCATTTTCTTCTTTTCTTGAACTTGTGCCCTGAGGACTTGATCCACAATCTCTTCCTTCTTCTTATTCTTTTCCTCGTAAGTTTGCAATGAACCAAGAAGTTGCTCTATTGACATGACCTCCAAGTCTTTGGTTTCTTTGATAATGATGACAATATGTTCGAACTTTAGATCTAATGATCTAAGAATTTTCTCCATAATTATTACATCATTTAACTTCTCACCATTTCTTTTTAGTTGATTGGTAACTGTTAAAACTCTTAAAAAATAATCAGAGACAAGTTCACCATCCTTCATATCCAAAGCTTCAAACTCTCTTTTTAAAGTTTGAAAATGTACATTTTTTACTTGATCAACTCCTTTGTAAGAGATCTTAAGCTTCTCCTTGACTTCATAAATCTTCTCAAAAGCATCTTCGTCTAATCCTTGATAGATTAGACAAAGAGCTTTATTTTTTCTCTTCCTCGAGTCTCTCAAACTCTGCTTTTGAGCTTAAGAAAGACTATCTACATTCTCTGGCTCGGTGTGGCCCATCTCGATCACCTCCCACACATCATGTGCACTAAGATATCATCCTTAAAGCTCCAATTATTATAGTTATTCTTGGTGAGCATCAGGACTTGAAAAGGAACTCTAATATTTGCCATTTCTATGATGATCTCATGGTTCTTGATACCACTTTGTTGGGAGGAAACTTTAAAGACTTGAAGGAAGTGTTTAAAAATTAGGAGAGGTTAGAATATTTTGAGAAAGGAAAAGACTTATTGTAATATTAAGTGCTTCTAATTTTTGGATTGATTACAAATAATCCAATTACTACTATTTATATATGACACCTCCTCAACCAATAGTTAAGATCTTGTTACCACAACATTAATCTAAGGACTATAATTCATTCTTTAAAGGTTTCTAAAATATTTCAATGATTCTAGACATTATATAAACTTATTTAAAAGCTTTTTATATATAAACACCCTCTAGATATTTTTATATTTCATTATAGAATATTTCTGGATAAAATTTGTCTAAAATTCTATTAGGACATTTTCTAATCTTATACGCTTAAAATTCAGTAATCAATTTATCATTCAAACATCCTATTAATCCTATTAAATAGAGTTTGAAAGAATAATTTATTCTTGTCAGTGAATAGAAACAAACGGAAGTTCTCAAAAGAGTAATTTGGAATAGGATAATAATACTTAGACAACATTTTTTTGACAACATTTTAACATCGTCTATGTGTCATTTTGTGATTGGTTCATGGTATTATTTATGATTATTATTATTGATTGTAAAGTAATTTTGAACCAATCACAAAATGACACGTAAATAATGTTCAAATGTTGTTAAAAAAATTATTGTCTAAGTATCATTATCCTTTGGAATATACTTCCAATTCGAAGTTACATCTCGAATGTATATTCCAAAACATATATTTACGTTATCGAATCTAATCCATACTTTATCACATAAGTGTATTCCAATTTTTTTTTACTTTTTGCGTACAAAAAAGCGTTTCAAAATGTTTAATTTAGAATATGTTTCTTAATCTAATAATACATCTTGCATTAGTAATATGTCACCTACTTAAAACCCTGATATGACTAACTTTTCATATTTTATTATAAATTTATAAGTGTAAAACTAGGATATATGATTCTAAAGGATGAAGAAGAAAAAGGAGGTACAGGAAGAAAAGTCCCAAATAATTCCATATAAAAATGGCATGGGCCTAAATGGAATCAAGCATTTTCTTTTCTTTTCATAACTTAAGGAGAGGGCCAAAAAAGCGTAGCATTATAGGCAACTCTTCATTTTTTTTATTGTTGAAAGGATGAAATCTTAATAAACAAACAGAACAACTTCTAAAACCAATCTGTTAGTAATTTCATAGTTTAACTTTTAATTGATTTTTTATCCAAAAATTTCAATTTATTTTTTTAATTTAATAAACCAACTAACATTAGTTAACTTTCTTAATTGTATTACATTTTCGTTTTTTATAATTCTATTTTTATATTATTAATTAATTGTATGAACTGGCAGAACAAAGTGCATTAACATACATATATTCAATACAAATTGTACCATATAAATTATAAATATCATTGTGCAAAATATAAATTAAGCAATTGAAGGTGTGTTTCCTTATATTTAATTTATAAGGAACAAATGTGATCCATTTTCTCATCAACATTAACAACTTAATAATGATTTACACAAAAAAAAAAATCAAAAGTTAAAATAGACATGTTATCCAATTACACGTATCTTATTTTGTAGATAAATGTATGACTTAATTACTCCTTTGTCACCATTTTAGTTGAAAAGTTACAACTAGATTCTACTTTTATTTTTATTAATTTCAATCAAGTCTTAATTTTTTAAAAGTTGACTTAATAGATTCTTTTTGTTAGTTCTTATCAACAAAGACATATTAAGTATTAGTTAGTAGTTTTTTATTTTCTTTTTTAATTTTTAAATTATTTTTAAAAAAATTAATTTAGTTGTCCAGGTCTTGTGTGGCACTGTCAAACAGTAGTACAGTTAATTTTTTTTATTCCATTCAATCTTTCTATATATCTGTTTTATTTAATTTAGTTCCGTTTTTTCAATGGAACAATTGAAACTAAATTTTTTATTTACATAAATATTATAATAATATTTTTATCAAAATAAAATAAAATATAAAATAAATATTTGTATTAACATTATTTTAATTTAGTATATTAAAAATTCAATTTTAATATAAATATTAGTACAAAATTTATATAAATAATAAATTTGGTCAAATTATATAATTTTTAATAGAAAAAAATTAAGATTGAATTGTGTGACTGGGAATAGCACAAAATATAATATTGACAAAGGGGCTACTAATTCAAGTGGAGGGAAGTGACTACAGTGGGAAAAAAGAATAACACAAATGACAAAAGAGAGCAAACTCAATGCACAATAATCAACTATCCTTAAAAAGCAACAAAAGAAAAATATGAGAAAATAAAAACATCTACTGAATTAAAAGACATGCAATGCAACCACCATTTTAGTAAACTACTATCATTATTTAATGTTTTTAACCACAATTTTCCTTTAGGTATATAACTACTGTATATATTATTAAACATAGAAATTTTTCCTTCCATTAAAATCTCATTGAACCGTGTTGTGTGTATGAAAAACCATGAACACACTTGTCACTTTCTGTTTTCTTCATCTCACTTGTTATTACAATATTATGCACATGTCTCCCCATGTTTTAATCGTATATTGAGTATGTACATGCATGAGTGAAGAACCACAGTAATGCAGACATGGTTTTGTTAGAGATCGCAAATTGTAATAGAGAAGGTAGGTGATGGATATTTACTAGGGTTGACTAGGCAACAGGTTTTGAATTCGATCATTCAATTGACATGCAACTATTACCAGCTGCAAGCTACCATTTCTGGAACTGGTTTGAACATGTAACATGGAGCTGCTGCCATCTGCACACCTTTTAACTGGACCTGCCCAACTTCTTCTATTTCATTCAAAACTTCACCAAACTCTGACATTACTATTTAATATTTAAAGCAGTGGTACGTATGTAGTAATAACAATACAACCTCTAACATCTTTCTCTCCTAAAATTTTCTCGATCCTTGTAGTATTCTGTTATAGGAGGGATAAGCGTGAGGAGGATCATCAAAATCTGGAATAGTTCCTCACTGTGATTTTAATGGAGATTGCAGTGGACCACTAGTCTTAACTTTCTTCAGTTCTTTGTTACATAATTGATTAGATATTAACTGTAATTGATTACACATCTTATGACAAGTGAGTGAAGTAAAGGAATTCAGATAATGATGGACATTTTTATTACAAAATTATATGAATATGATGTGTATGGTCAAGGAAAAATGTATCAACTAATGCAAGAGATTCAATAAGAAAGAACATATGTTTAATAATTCAGAAAAGCGTATACATTATTGTTATTTAATTTTAGAAAGATAGATTAATATTTCCTATTTTTTTTAAACTTATCTTAGAAGTTGTTTCATCGAACACATTTCTCATATCTAAGTTTGTTATTATATTATGTCTCCTACTATTATGTTATAATTATAATAAGATTGTCTTTTATTTAGTTATCATATATTATTATATATATACTTTCACTTATTATATGAAACTTTCTCTTTCTATATGAGTAAATATATAACCAAGCTTTTTTCATGATGTAATTAGCTTCAATAAGAACTTTGTCAATATAAATTATTTATTAGAAACAACTTCAAAGTAAGAGAAATCGTGTAACCCTTATCAGAAATTGTTTAAAATTGTCTCCAGCATGTGGAAGATCAGCATAACAATTTTGAATTTAATAATAATTTACAACCATTATTAATTTGAAATTAAAATCACAGACAGAAAATAGAAAACGTGATTGCAATCCCGTTATTTAGTGGGTTTTTAAGGTCCATTAGGCAAAAATCTAATACCAAAAATTATATTATCAAACTTTTCTTTTACTTTATGTAGGTTTTATTATGCTACATTTCTTCTAAAAAAATTGTAATTTTTGTTTAAAGAATTTTGTAAATCCACAATATAATAAAATTATATTTATATTTTAAAATAAATTTATATCAGGGTGTTATTAAAATTTAATATCTTAGATAAAGCATTTTATAAATCCAAAAATCGTCTGAATACGATTTCTTTTAGATAACTTCTTAAGAAGAAAAAGGTAAAAAATAGTTAAACTTTTCATAAAGTTGATAAAATGTTTTGAATTTATATACTATGGGTAGGTACTGGAAAATCTCCAAATTAATGTTCTTACACACTGATCCTATATGTCTTTGTTTACTCTCTTTGTGGCTTAATTAAGAACTCAGACAACACCAACCTATTCAAAAGAGATATCATCACTTGTTGGCAATGGATTGAATCACGTTGGACCACCCTATTATATATATATTGCTAGAATCTCCATGGAGGAAGAAAGACGAGTGCAGAACATTCCCTCATTCAAATCCACAAATAGTGATAATTAATCAGTATTTTTAACCACGCTTGCCTATAATAGTAAGCAAGTAATGTGTAACTCGTTTTGTTTATATATTTTAGGAACCTTCAAATGTTTTACCTATAAGTACTTTTGGTCCAAACTATTGCTGCTATGGCCTTTACCATAGATCCATAAATAATGGTAAATCCCAAATGACCCCCTATTAATTCTTGCAGAAAAAATTGCAGTACTGTATTCAATAGTCAACACCATTATCGGTTATCTTTTAAGAACTGAAGGACACACCCACAAAAACCAGATTTTTTTTACTCTGATATGTCTCTATGTAATACGTGTATATGTACAAGAAAAACATGTGGCTCTAAAGCTAATGCATGGCCCCCTATTAACTGAGACCTTTCCGTACGAAAGGAAAGGGAAGTTTCATAAGTGTATATAAATATAAATATATATATATATATATATATATATATATAGACTGTCTCTTAAATCAAGTGGCTAAGAATTTAAATTTTGATGTATCACTTTGGACATGAATACATGTCAAAGTCTCTAACAATATTATCCATTGCTTCCTATAATAGTTAATGCACCCAGGAAAAACTAGCAAGCACATTATAAAATATAAAATATTATATATTTGAAAATAAAATAAAATACATATACACTCACCGGGTAGTACATACGCAAAAAAATTGTGAAATTATATATAAAAATAATTGATACTGTATAATATTGTTAAGATTTCTCCTGTGACTTAATTTATGTATAGTAAGTATAAGAGACTATAGGAGGAATAAATACAACTAGTATGAGATGAAGATGAGATATGAAAGTTAAACATAATAAACTAAATCTATTTTTTTACAATGATATATATATATATATATATATATATATATATATATATATTTTAAAACATGTACATATTAAAATGAAGTTCATTGCGGAGATAAAATGTTAGCTTTAAAAGAAAATTAAATTAAACACACGGTTAATTTGTGTTTGTTGTGTGTAGAATTTTATGAATTTCACCCACTTGATGCTAATTTCAGCCATGTGATAAGTAATTAGAAATTATCATTATAATGTTAGTACATATTAATTTCTATTTTCTTCAGTTGTTCTATATTGATATCAATAATTTGAAAGTAAAAATAATTCGTAAAATTGAATTATTAGAAGAAAAAACATCTTATTTTTAAATGAGAGCAATAATAATAATAATAATATATATATATATATATATATATATATATATATATGGTAATAAAGCTAGCATGCTTGCACGATTAATTAACAACACAAACATAAATCACAAACACTACTCGAGGAAAACCAAAGACTAGGGTAATCCAAAAAAACAGGAAGAAGCCATATGCATGTAAGCATGCATGTGTTCAACTCAAGGATGAGCACCACCGCTGCCATCACCGACGCTGCAACCGGCGCCACCGCCGCCAACTCCATTACCCGTGCTTCCGAGTCCACCTATTACAGTACCAACTCCTCCAAAAGGTAGTCCAATGCTCCCAATTCCCGAGTAACCACAATCCCACCATACGTGATGAAGTTCTTCTGATCCTTGAGAGCAGCATGGCTGGGTACATTTCTGGCACTTGTGGACATAACCAGAGCAAGAACCAACACCAAGACACAGCACTTAGCCATGTCTCTCTCTTTGTCTCACTCCCACACACTAGGAAATGTATTCTAGGTAATTGAACTCTCCTTCGGTTACTCGCAGTGACTGTCGTGTGTGGAAATTTGGAGAATGTGTTTTTTATGGGGAACAATGAACTAACCAGCGAGGGGCAGTTGAGAATGGTAAATGAAAATTTAATGTCATCTACACCTTCCTGTGCTGTGGATTGGATCAAGATCTTCTACAGCTCATTTTTTGGAATCTCAACCATTATATATAGAGAGATATAAAGAAATAAGAATCTATGGTGGAAGATTGAACTCCACGCTACTGGGAACTTTATGCTGGTTTGACTGGTTATTATTTTTAAGAAAACAAATTTGTAATAAAATCATAATTTTTAATATTTTTGCTTGAATGTTAGAGAAAAATGGTGTGATATCATTACTTTTAATAGGATTATCTGATTTACATCATCTATAAAAGTGGACTGAAAAATTAAATTTTTTGCATAAAAGTTTTCTTACACACCTAACACATAAAAAGATAATAATTTTACTTTTGAAGTTGAGTCTTCTCGAATAATTTTATATTTTAAAATAGAAATATGATATATATATATATATATATATATATATATATATATATATATAAAAGTGGTCTCTTAATGAGTTTTACCATTATAAAATCCAATATATTCTTAGTTTTTTTAATTGTTAGTTATTTTATGAAAATAAAATAGTATGACACTCGTAATTTAGAAATGTAACAACTATAGTCCAATAACATGCATTCTTGTAATGATTTTGTGGGTTGGGATAATAATTTTAGTGGAGTAGATGTGAAACAATTTTTTTATTTAATTACTTTTTTACATCTTGATTTCACATTGTTTTTATCGATTTATTGAACGTAAACATTCAGATAAATGACAAAATTTAAGTGGTTTGAAAAATCTTATTTACTTGTAAAATTTAAAACATGAAAGAAGATTCACTTATAAAAAAATTATTGCTGAAATTAATAAAAGAGTTTGAATAATTTAAGTAAGAAATAATAAATATAATAGTGAATAAGTGTTTTTTAAAAAATAACAAAGATATATTTATAAATTTTGATCCTTAGAATCCCTGATATAAAATTAGTAATATAATATTAAATAATATCAATAAATTAGACTTATTCCAAATAAATAATAATAATAATAAAAAAAAAGTGCTATTATACCATAAATAATAATACAATTCAACTCATAAGATTTTTCACTAATATGTGATTATTTACTTCAATATACATGTTTTGGAATATTGTATAACTATTTTTATTACTTTATTTTAAAATTTTATTTATATTTATTATTATTTAAATATAATATTTTATTATTAAAATGATTTTTTAAGTGTCTGCTGAAAAAAAAAAATAGTCGCAATCATTTATCGGAAAAAATTAGAATGTGATCCGTATGGAATGATACTTCAAACTAACAAGAAAAAAAATAAATAATTTTAAGTATATATATATATATATATATATATATATATATATTCTCTTTTTTCTTGTATTAGACATTTCTATATTCGTAAGCCATTTGCACATATTTGGAATATAATAGTCACGTCACTCCAATAATATTTCTTTATATAATCTAATAATTAACATAGATAATTATTAAGAAAATAAAGCGTGGAGATAAGGAGTTTAGTCATATTTTTAAAAATGATTTAGCGCATACTATGTTGAACATTTGAAAGTTGAAGAAGGAAGTGGAGGTATAGAGAGAGCGTAGAAAAAGCAAATAGAAAGTTGAACTCATTACTTGGAAGCTAAAATGAAATGTTGCAACTATGAAAGAACCACGTATATATATGAGTGCTATGGTTGACACAAAACCTAAACAAATGAAAGATGGAATGACACGTTAAAAGATACACTACTCCTTTTCACTTTCCCAACACGTGAAACACTAAACTGCTGGCTGATGAACACGCACATAAACAACATTATTTCCTGAACGAAAACAAAGACTAGAGTAATCCAGAAGAACCCTTGCATGCATGCATGCATGCATGCACTTTCAACGATCTCAAGGGAAAGGAACAACACCCCCACCAACGCCGCTTCCAATGCCGCTTCCAACGCCACCACCAACACCGCCACCAATTCCACCACCGGTACCGCCGAGTCCTCCGATTCCACCGATGCCGGTAGTGCCGCCGAGGCCACCACCAAGACCACCGCCGGCTCCAAAACCACCTCCTATTCCAGCACCAGCTCCTCCAAAAGGTAGTCCATTGCTCCCAATTCCGGAATAGCCACCGACTCCACCATAGGTGATGAAGTTCTTCTGGTCCTTGAGACCAGCATCAGTGGGTGCGTTTCTTGCACTTGTGGCCACAGCCAAAGCAAGAACCAAGACCAAGATACACAACTTAGCCATGTCTCTCTCTCTCTGTTTCACTCCCACACACTAGGAATACACAATGAGTAGTTGCAGTCTCCTTTGGTTACTCTGAGTCTGTGAGGCAAAGAATCTGGAAAGGTTGTTTTTTTATAGGGGAGAAAGTTAACTAACGGGTGAGGGGCAGTTGAGCATTGTAAATGAAACTTTAATGTCTTCACAGAGCTTTGCTGTCATCAGACACGTTGTCCCAAATAATATTTAAGACCATTTTCCTACCCTGCCACATTCGTGCATGAATCAATTTTTCCTATGGGACACGCTATCCTCACTCTGTCAAATCATTTTTATACCATTTTTAAATTTAAATTTCGATTTAATTCAGTTCTATAAAATTTATGTGTAAGAAAAAATTTGATTTTTTCATCCCGAGAAAGTAAAAGGGGCTGATGATGAATGGGAAGCACCAGCAATGGTGCACGCAAGGAAGCAGGGACATATAAGCGATGTATTACAACATCTATGTTTGGAACAATTAATTAGATCAATCATATCCATATATGATTAATGGAACTAATTTAACAGAGTTTTAATTTTAGTATGGATTATGGATTTCTTTTAGACTTAATTCAACTTGAATGAATGCATTTGTATTCGCTTTTTCTTCTGTCGGAAGTGGCAAATATATTTATGGGAATTTTACTTGTAAGTTTTTCAAATTTTATAAACCTTTCTAGTATCTAATAAAAAGTGAATATTTTATTTTTTATTTCAAATTATTTTAAAATAAATATTGAAAGTTTCGTATCGATTAGAAATAAGGTTAATTTATAATATATAAATAAAGTGCAAACTTCATTTTATAACAAATTTTTCCTGAAAATAAATTAAGCTTAAATATATATATATATATATATATATATATATATATATTTAAAATGGAATGTTTATTAGCCAGAAACTTGAAAATTTGAGCTGGCTGAAGTTTTATGGATTCATGCTGCATAAAGTGACGTGTATACGCGTCAAAAAATTTCATTTTACTTTCTTTTATTCTTTATCACTTCATTTCTTATTTATTATTTTTTCTTTCCTCTTTTGTTTTTTCTTTTCATCCTTAACTTCTTTTAACTCGTTTGCAGAACAAAAACTAAGATGTATATCTTCCCCACATCGAATAAGAAAAAATATAAGAAAAATCTAAATTTACACCCAAAATAGGTGTACAATTAGATAATAGACAAAAACTATATATAAACATTATAAATATAAATGATATATTAGGAATGAAAAAAAAGTCGAGTTCCCTTTTCGTATATAAATAGTTATAACATTCATGTTAATATTTTTTGTGTACTCGTAAAGAGTATTTTGAAAGAGATATTAATAATTATATATATATATATATATATATATATTGATAGGTAAGGTTATTGTAGAATTTTAATTTATTGAATCATAAAAATAAGGTTTTGGCCTTAATAGTCATTTTCAAGTGATTCCCCTGGTACAATTAAAATTTTAAATACTACAATTGTACATATGTGATAGGTTGAGGACTCGTGTGCAATTTAAACAGGAGGGACTAAAATTATACAAACAAAATATTAGAAATACCGAAAGTGAAATTAAGCTTACAAAATAAATTACTTTTGAGTGTTCCTCCCTGCATCTCAATGATCTCTTCTTGCACCTCCTACTTCTACTTTAATTCCGACTGTATCCCTATAAGACTATTCTGTGACCCTATTCATTGGGTTTATAAAAAGTTAAATGTGTCTGCCGCAAGTCAGATCAAAAAAACCTTACACCCCTTATTTTCATTCTTCCCTTGATCAGTCTTTCTGTCCTCCCCTCCAACCTGTGCAGCTGCTATCCTCCCCTCCAACCTCTATAGGTGCTATCTTTCTATTGACGTTCGCGTGGGCTGTTAGCGTAGCTGGGTAACAGTTCTTCGTGTTTGAAGTTCTTTTTCTAGGCGTCCAAGTTAGTATTTCTCCTCTCCTCTCGTAGATCTTGTTTTTGTGATGCATTT
This sequence comes from Vigna reflexopilosa, assembly GCA_027742785.1. Classification (NCBI taxonomy): domain Eukaryota; kingdom Viridiplantae; phylum Streptophyta; class Magnoliopsida; order Fabales; family Fabaceae; genus Vigna; species Vigna reflexopilosa. The sequence goes on along the minus strand of CM050914.1, from coordinate 8,470,250 downwards.
TTTACTCTGTATATGAAGTTGAAGATAATGGATTTCCAGGAGGTCCACATGACACCTCCTTGCTTACATACTTCATATACAGAGTAAAAAATACATCACAAAAACAAGATCTACGAGAGGAGAGAAGAAATACTAACCTGAACGCCCAGAAAAAAACTTCAAACACGAAGAACTGCTACCCAGCTACGCTAACAGCCCACGCGAACGTCAACAGAAAGATAGCACCTGCACAGGTTGGAGGGAAGGATAACAACTGCACAGGTTGGAGGGGAGGACAGGAAGACTGGTCAAGGGAAGAATGAAAATAAGGGGTGTAGGGTTTTTTTGGTCTAACTTGAGGCAGATACATTTAACTTTTTATAAACCCAATGAATAGGGTCACAAAATAATCTTATAGGGGTACAGTCGAAATTAAAGTAGAAGTAGGACGTGCAGGACGAGATCATGGAGGTGCAAGGTGGAACACTCCAACTCAAAATAATAAAACAATGAAGTGAAGAAGGAAAAGCTACTGTGAGTAATGGTAACCAGGAAAGGGGGTGCATGCTAGGGTTTATACCCTCATACAAGGTTGTTGGGAGTTAGGAAACTTGTTAGGGGTTAATAAATCATTAACTATTCATTAATTGTTTGACTTTTATTAAATGAAAGAGAAATACATAAATTTGAAAGTACAGGAAGAAAGAGGTGAGGTACAAGAAGCATTGCTCGTTACTTTCCCAACAAATACGACAAAATAAATGGAATTTCACTGGTTTATATTATCTTACTTTATTGGGAATATCACATTTGCAAGAATACTGAACTGTTTCATTTTTTTAAACCAGCTTATGAACTTTTATGCAATGTATTTTTAACAAGAGAATTATATTTATACTTTAATCTTTAATCTTTATTTTACATTTTAGTATAAAGATATTTCTTAAATATAACATATATTGCATAGTAGAATAATATACAGCGAAAATAAGTTCCCATGAGTGACAAAGACTGTGAACTAATAATAATAAACAATGAAAAACGTAGATAGACAGACAATCAAAACGTATTTATATTGTACGGATCCTTTTTGTCAAAATACATAATATTAATGCGTTGGAGTTTAAATAAAAATAAGGGGTGCAACTAACAATATTTTCTTTTGACAAATTAGCTAATAAAATACCAAAATGATGGCCCAGGGTTTCAAAATCCACAATTCTTTTTGTGCCTTCTTATTTTCATTTTGCATCTCAATAAATATTAAAATCTCCATTTTACCCTTCTGGTTTATGAAATTAGACACCACCCTAACTGTGCAGAGTGCCAAGTCTTCGATTTTAGCCCAACAACTATATTCGTCCACTTTCAACAACAAATTGCAGGGTGTTTCTTTCAGCATCATCAAATTTCTTCATCACCCCACCAACCGGATTTTGCTTTCCGGAACAAACTAGACCAATTCTGAAAATATCTTTTCAAAAGTCATTCATTCCACTCCTATTTCGGATCAAAATTTCTGAAAACATAAGGAGTGGAGGAAGAAATTTGATGTGGTGCATGAAAAACTTCACTAGATTGTAACCTAGACTTGCAAACAAAACTAAGAAATGTCATGGTTAAAACCTTCTCATTGGACTTCATATTTGTACAAGAATCTCAATTTATTATCTTATTTTAAATTGTCTCAATTAAGTCATCATTTTCTAAAAATTGATACAATTTGTACCTTTCTTTTAATACAAAATTCACAACTTTAACTCAATGTCACCTGTCAATCTATAGTTTTATTTATTTATTTTTTTGAACTTTTTAATTTAAAAAAAAACTTTGCCACATGTCAAATAAGACCCTGTCACGTGGAAGAAACAGTGTGACATAAAAATGACAATGACCAAATTAAAATTTTTATATAAATATAAGGATCATCTGAAAGTTTTAACCTATTATTATTAATTTCTATTCGAAATTTCAATACTTAAATTTATGAAAGAATAAATTAAAAGTAACTATTAATTTCAAAACAAATTTGAGTTTCAAAGGATATAATGTGAATATTAACCTTGAAATTGGAAGAGGGGTATTCCAAGAAATTGAAATACAATATATTTGGATTATTTTTAATCAATTTTTTTTTTCATTTTTAAACTATTGTTTTTATTAGAGTAATTAATTTTTTTATTTGTATAAAATAATTGAATTTCTTGTGTACGATCAATTTTCATTTTAAAAATATATGTTTTAAAATTAAAACAAATGAAAAATATTAGTTAAATTTAAATGTTAAAATAATATTTGAATAATTTATTTTTCTTCAATATATATGTGTATAATGTGTATATAGAGTAGATTTGTTAATTTGACCCTTTTCATAAAGTACGTGTTTGATTCACTTATATGGATTGAAATCCAAAATACTCACAAAGACAAAAAGTCTATAATAAAAAACTCACAAGGCAAAAAGAGTAATTGGGTCAAAGGCTGAATTGAGTCGGTTTAGATTGAATAAAGAGTTGAGATTGTTCTATGCAAATGTTGAGCCAAGTTGGTCGAGTTGAAGAATCAAGTTGAGCCAAATCAAGCCAAAAGTTAAGTCGGCCAGGATGAAACTTTAGCCAAGTTGGTCAAGAGAATCAAGATGAACCGAAGGTCGAGTCGAGTTAGGTGTGCTAAAGGTCAAACCGAGTAGGATTAGGTGAAGGTCAAGTTGAGTCAATTCGAACCGAAAGTAGAGTTGAGCCTGTCGAGCTGAAAGGGTTGAAGGTGGAGTCAAGTTTATTTGATTTGAAGGCTGAGTAGAGTTGGTCTAGCCAAAACTGAAGTCGAGTATGTTTGGCCAAAGATTAAGTCGAGCCAGCTAAGCTGATGGTCAATCCAAGTTGATCGGGTTGAAGAATTGAGTTGAGTTGGCTTAGGATGAAGGCTGAGCTAAGTCGATTGGGGTCAATGGTTGTAAAAAAGTTGACTAAAACAAAGAATGACTTGAGTTAGGTTGAGTCAAAGGTCAAAATGAGTCATCTTGAATTAAAGATCAAACTGAATTTATATCTATGTCGAAGGTTAAACCAAGTCAATCAAATTGATTAAGACCGAGTGAAAGGTCAAACTGATCAGCCTAAATCAAAAGTTAAGTCAAACCAATCTAGCCAAAGAATTGACCCTGATTTCCAAAATTGAGAAGAAGAAAAAAAATGAAAAAAACTTTTAAAGTTAAAAGTGAAAACAAAATTACATAGGTTAAAAGCCAATTTTACCCATTTCCAAAATTGGTGTCCATGTCAAATGAATTTCAACTTCTGTTTTATTAAAAATTCCTTAAGTGAAATTCAGAATTCAATTGCCAGAAGACCAAATTCTGAACATAATAAAAATCGTGCTATATATAAATATAAGGCACAATGTGTCATATGAGAAATTAAAAACGCTTTCTGTGTCATTAATAAAAATCGGAGAAAGTAAATTCTCATTATTAAATCAGTAGGGTATAATAGACATTAAAAAAAGTAGGGAGGTGAAAAAGAAATGAATGGGATACAAGAAATAACAGTTCAAAGTTCACTGAAGTTTATAACCTTATTTAAAAAATAGTTTATAAAACATATAAGACGTAATTGAATTATATATATATATATATATATATATATATATATACACACTTAATTAGATTTTTTTTCCTTTCTAATATTTGCTTATTAATGATTAATCTATTAAATAAACATCAAAACATAGCATTTTTTTATCTATCTACTTTTTTTTTGTTTTTATCAAAATTAAAATAACGTGGGTTTATTTAAAATTAACATATTAAAGACCGAGATTGAAGATGAACATTAAGTTACTAAAGTAAAGCTAGTTTTAGATTAGATACGATAAAAAAAAAATCTCATATTATTATATGCAATAAAGGAAGATCCTTGAGATAATGTATAATGATACGACACAGTTGGAAAACAAAATAGAAGACACAAGAATATAAACTTGCAGACTATAAAAGTTGACTTTGAAACAAGTCTTTAGCATTGCCGACTCACAACCACTATTGTATATGGTTTTAAACAGATGATGTCTCCTTTATAAAGTCAATTCAAGAATAATAAAAGAAAATAAGAAGGGGCTTTATACTAGGTCTTGTTCTTCATCCTATTCTTGTTAGGCTGAATGGATATGTTTTGGATGTGTGATATTTTGGGCCAAAACTCTTCAATATGGGGCTCATATTTTACACATAAGTCAGCACAACCTTGAATCCTTAAATTTTCAAGTGCAGAGAGGTGATGTATATTATCTGGGAGAGATACCAACTTTCGACAATCTCTTATAGCAAGTGTTTTCAGATTAGTCACCAATCAGGAAGTGTTTCAATATTGTGACACATTCAAATAAACAAGCTTTGTAAGGAGTTGGGAATTTCACCCCTCCAAAGATGGACTCCACATTATGGCATGATTCAACATTCAACGTTTCAAGCGATCCCATGTTGGCGATCTCATTCATGGGCAAAACAGTTTGCTTTGTGCAAAACTCAAAATAATAGAGATTGGTCAGTTTTCTTAATCCTTTGGGCAATCCTTCCAGCTCCATGCATCTTGCAACGATCAACACTTGAAAACTTTGCAGCTTGCAAATAGAGTCGGGGAATCTCTTAATGTTGGGATTTTGGCTAATGTCCAGATATCTCAGATGTTTCAACTTGGCAATGTTACGAGGCAAAGTCTCAAATGTTGCACATCTTAAATCCAAAACTCGCAAGCATTTGAACTTTGCCAAACACGTCTTTAGTATATCTTCACAGTTGGCACCTGCTATACCAATTGGAAACATTACGGTCCTCACAGTTGCTGATTTTTTGGTGACTAAATTGCTAAACAAAATACTTTCGGCAAAAGACAGATGTCGAACATTATCAGAAATATTTTGCATGTTGGAACTCACATATAGACACTCATCCCTCGCAAAAAATATGGCGAGATCATGCACCAAATCATGTATTCTGAAAGTACACAGAGATCCAAAGTTTTCAAAAACTTGAAAAAAGGATCTTGACATAAGTTCATGCAAATATTGATTGGCCACGTCTTCACGTATTCTATTCGTTTTTGGCATGAGTCCAAGTGTCCCCCAAAGCCAAATTATTTCATCACTACTATATTCATGATCCTTTGGGTAAAGGGAAAACAATGCAAAACATTGCCAAAGGAACCCCTCCGCATTTTTTCACAATTTCTCTCCCAATATTTACTAAGTGAGGATATTTTTCCTTTTCTCCTACTTTAAATGCCCATTTGACTAACAGAGACAATGAATCCTCCTCAGAAAGACCTTCTAAAATAATTGTGCTCATGGAAGCAATTGAATGACTCCGTGTAGTCACAAGGATTTTACTTCCTGCTGTACCTACTTGGATTAAATTCCGTAACTCAACCCATTTAAGATGGTCTTCGTTCCATACATCGTCCAATACGAGTAAGAACTTTTGACCGGAAAGTTTGTTTTTCAGTTCATTTTGCAGTTGTTCCGGATCCAACATGTTCCAATTCATTTGGTGAGAAGGAGCATGTGCTGAATCATTGGCGGAATTGGTGATTTTGATAATCAATTGTGTAATGTCAAAGTCATCAGAAACATACACCCACATCTTCAATGGGAAGCACTCTTGGATCTTCTTGTCACCTCACCCGGCTTTTCTAAAATACCATAATGGTTGTTGTAACAATTTATTTTTTTTGACTAATGCTTATGATGACAACATACCCAAACAAGTGGCTCGTATTAGAGAAAATGGTGTAGCAAGGAACCTAAGTAGAAACACCAAAGGTATCTTCTTCTCCATTTTCTTATTCATGCTTCTAGACTCTATAACAGTGTTTAATGTTAGATCATAGATATTTTTTAGTCTTTTGCAAGTGATGTATAGTTCAGTCAGTTAAAATTCATTAATTGATATTATAGTCTGGTGTTCAAATATTAAGAGTATGAGTCTAGTATTCTATTCTTAGATTACCATACTATATACAGGTATTTTATTAAGTTTTTATACACATCAAATACATTATATAATTTATACAGTGCAATTAACTGTTGTTTTTGGCCATTAAAGACCGTAGCCTATCCTTCTTTTCTCCTGAAACGTGTTATCTTTATTTTTCAACACATTTGCATTATTTCCTCCGTTTCCCCACACACAGTATGTTGTCTTCTTCCACCGTAACACCCTTTGACGTTTTTGCTTCATATCAGAAATTTCTTCTGTGAAAACAAAATGAAATAAAACATACACAGGATCTTGAAATGAAAGCTACGGAGACAATGAACGAAGAAGATTGAGGAAGATAGGTTTCTTTGTTTTAGGAAACGTCCAACTCTTTTTGAATCTGTCTTTTGTCCTCTGATTTCCGGATGTATTGGGATGTGAGGAGACTATTCAATAAAACCATGTTTTTGTTAGACCATTCTCCATTTGTCTAATTAATCTGGACATTGTCCTAATGCTTATCCGATTATTTTCTAAAATGATTTCACTCTAATGTGAAGATGTTAGTCCTTAAAGATGTAAAGCATGGAATAAATAGATTTAGAATTCCACATGTACATGTTTGGATTGACCGTGAAGCATAATAAATGTTTTTCCTAAAGTCTGCAGAATTATGGTCCAGACTTTTCAGAATGATGTGCAGACTTTTCAGTCTTTTTACTATTTTACATGGATGGATACATTTAACCCATCTTTCAAGTTTCTGATTCCATTGTGCGAGTTAGTTTTGAAATGGCTCTTTCACTTAGTCGTTCAACATGAACCATAAGAGACAAGATATGTATCTACTTGAAGACTTTTAAGTTTTTTTTTTCTATTAAATTCCATCTCAAGACTGTTGAGTTGATTTGTATCTCACATAAAAAATTATTAATAAATTTATTGTAAATTTAATCCTAAAATAGTGTAGCCGGTATAAATAATGCATTTAATAATAGAATAATTAAGAATAATAAAGCATTAAGTACACCTTGGGCATATAAAAAACGAATTTGTTATATCTTTAAAAAAATAATTAAATGTACAACAAATGAAAAACTTCCATAAAATACTTTTCAACCATCCCTATTTCAGCTGCACACTAACGTGTGACATCATTTCACAGATAATAATAGTATTAATAATAAAATTATCAGCGTAATAGTTATCACCTAATTAAATATTGTTTTAAACGTAATTAATAGGTAATTACTATAAAAACCAAAATGATTTTCAAAGATCTGATTTCCATTATAATATTATTAATTTGATTTCACCTCGAGTTATGAAAGTAGTTCAAGACTTGACATTCTGTTCTTTTGAATTTCAAATGTTGATTAAAAACTTAGAAAATAAGGATTTTACAAAATAAAAAGATAACTTCTATTAACTATATCAACTTTGTAAGCGACTTAATGAACAATTTAGAATTATCATCATAACTAATAAACTATATAGAAAACTTTCAAATTCTTAGCCAAAACATATAGTGCAAAACATGATTAAATAAACATAAAAAAGTTCTGAGAACTTCAAATAACACAAATGTTGACTAAAGATAACAGAATAATCTATGTATCTAGATAATTGAGTATCCTCAATCTAACCATCTAAAAACATAAACATAACAACATAATGCTTCAAGCAAGGTATGTCCAGACGGGAAAAAGAATTAGTATCCGCTGCAAGAAGAATAGTGCAGTTAAATCCAACAAAAAAGCATCAAAATAAGTTCTGAGAAAAAAACAATTTGAGTGATGGAAAGCAAATATAATTTAGTCGACTTCCTCAATCTTGGGGCCAGCGCCACTTCCCCCAGAAGGAGTATATTCATCCTCTGCTGGAGGAGCACCGCCCATGTCTGGACCGGCACCACCCTGGTACATTTTGGCAATGATAGGATTGCAGACGCTTTCCAATTCCTTCATTTTATCCTCAAACTCATCTGCCTCTGCAAGCTGGTTGCTGTCCAACCATTGGATAGCTTGCTCAATTGCATCCTCAATCTTTTTCTTGTCAGCAGGATCCAGTTTGCCACCAATCTTGTCATCCTTCACAGTGTTCCTCATATTGTAAGCGTAATTTTCCAAGGCGTTCTTGGCCTCGACCTTCTTCTTATGCTCTTCATCCTCGGATTTGTATTTCTCAGCCTCTTGAACCATCTTCTCAATATCTTCCTTCGACAACCTACCCTTGTCATTGGTGATAGTGATCTTGTTTTTCTGGCCAGTGGTTTTATCTTCAGCAGAGACGTTCAAGATACCATTGGCATCAATGTCAAAGCACACTGTAATTTGTGGAACACCCCTGGGAGCAGGAGGAATGCCAGAGAGTTCAAATTTGCCCAACAAATTGTTATCTCTGGTCCTTGCTCTCTCACCTTCAAAGACCTGGATCAACACACCAGGCTGGTTATCAGAGTAAGTTGAGAAAACCTGTTCTTTCTTTGTTGGAATTGTAGTGTTCCTAGGGATCAGGACAGTCATCACACCACCGGCGGTCTCCAACCCAAGAGATAGAGGAGTAACATCGAGAAGGAGAAGATCTTGAACCTTCTCATTGCCTTCACCACTTAGGATCGCAGCCTGGACAGCCGCACCATAAGCAACAGCCTCATCAGGGTTGATGCTCTTGCACAGCTCCTTTCCATTAAAGAAGTCCTGGAGTAGTTGCTGAACCTTGGGAATTCTGGTAGAACCACCAACAAGAACAACATCGTCCACGCTTCTTTTGTCCATCTTAGCATCCCTCAAACACTTCTCCACTGGTTCCATACATTTTCTGAAGAGGTCCATATTGAGCTCCTCAAATCTGGCACGAGTAATGGTGGAGTAGAAATCGATTCCCTCATATAGAGAATCAATTTCAATGGTAGTCTGAGCAGTAGATGACAAGGTTCTCTTCGCCCTCTCACAAGCAGTCCTCAACCTTCTAAGTGCTCTGGGGTTTCCACTTATGTCCTTCTTGTTCTTCCTCTTAAACTCTTGCACAAAGTGGTTCACCATCCTGTTATCAAAATCCTCTCCTCCAAGATGGGTGTCACCAGCTGTGGCTTTCACCTCAAAGATGCCCTCCTCGATAGTAAGTAAAGAAACATCGAATGTCCCACCACCAAGATCAAAGATCAAAACGTTCTTCTCACCCACACTTGATGCTTTCTTATCAAGACCATATGCAATTGCAGCTGCAGTAGGCTCATTGATAATACGCATGACATTGAGACCAGCAATAACGCCAGCATCCTTGGTAGCTTGACGCTGAGAATCATTGAAGTAAGCAGGGACGGTAACAACAGCATTCTTCACTGTAGAACCCAGGTAAGCCTCAGCAATTTCACGCATCTTCATGAGCACCATGGAAGAGATTTCCTCAGCAGCAAATTGTTTCTCCTCGCCCTTGTAGTTAACTACAATAGTTGGCTTATCTGCAGGACCGGGAATAACCTTAAAAGGCCACAATTTGATATCACTCTGAACAGGGGCATCGCTGAATCTACGACCAATCAACCTCTTTGCATCTGTGATACAAAAAAAAAAGCTTACAAATTAGACATCAAGTACCTCACTAAATGCAAAAAATTCACATACTTCAGGCAAACAGAAGCCTAAACTTAAACGTATCTAAATTAATTCATTAAAATTTCCAAGTTAAACTATCATTTAATCTGTATCATTGTCTCCGTTCTAATTTTTAGTTCCTATAGATGGCCTTCTTTTATATTTAAATCTCCGTACTTATTATTTATTCAAATTTCAGTTCCTCTAGTTGTTCAGATTTTAAGTATTACTTTCTACACAAGAAAACTAATCCGATACAGAGCAATTTTATTCAACTAAGTGTTCTTCTTAGGTAAGAGCGACAAAAGACAAATTTTACGACACGTGTACAGACAACAAACCTCTGATATCTCTCATATGGAAACTAAAATTAGAAACAAATAGATAAAAAAAAAGTGAATAAAGTAACCAAATTTCTACAGCGCCGTAGATCTAAAAAATCAGGACTTCTTGTGTGCACATCATTATCAGATATAATAAATAAATAAATAAAAGAGAAGCACAGGTCTATTCATTTGCACAGTAAAAATGTAGAATAAAAAATGTGTGCTTAAGAGATGTTACCGAAGACGGTGTTGATGGGGTTCATGGCGACTTGGTTCTTGGCGGCGTCACCGATGAGACGCTCGGTGTCGGTGAATCCAACGTAAGACGGCGTCGTTCTGTTGCCTTGGTCGTTGGCAATGATTTCAACGCGGTCATGTTGCCAGACCCCGACACAAGAGTACGTGGTTCCGAGATCGATTCCGATAGCAGGACCCTCACCTTTTCCTGCCATTGTTTTTCAGCGTGTATCTGAGACAAACAAGAGATCTAAAAGGAAGGAAGAAAATGAAAAACCACAGCGAGAAAAGCACTGTGATTCAAGGGAGACATAAGGAGAAGGTGATAATTAGCTTATATAGTTAGGGTTTGAAGTCCTTCCAGAATCTTCTTTCAGTCCCAGAAGTCGTTGCCAGTTGGCTACACATAATTTTCACGTTTTCAGATCTGATTTTTTCTAAACAGTGGGCCCTTAACGGGCTCGACTGTCTTTCAGCCGACCCAACAAGTCCACTAACAACTTTTGGACTTATTCTTGTACCTCACAATTTTTCATTTATTCTCATTTTCCTCCATGTTTATTATATATTAAATAAACGAATATATCGGGTTTTGTAATTTAGGGTACAGTTTGGATCTAACCAGCTTGTATATTCTGGTGTTTGGATTAAAAAATTTAGGCATTTTAAAAAATTGATGGTGCAAAAAAAAACAATGAGGTGTAAAAAGAAACAAGCTGCCAACTTTGTTTTTGTCTACATGACCGGGCCGATTTCCTGTTGTAATATCAAAATTTGACGAGTGTTTCATCCTACACCTCCTTCATCCTAAACTTCTAAAAATTTCACTTTTGATTTTTTGTCATCTCATCTTACACTTTCAACTTTTTCAAAATTTTATTTTTATTTTTAATAAATATCTTTTCATTTTCTTCTCTTTCTTATTAAAAACATACCACCTTAATAATAATTTAATTTAATTTAAAATTTAAATATTATTTAATATAATTTTATATTTTAATAATTATTAAAATATGATTTATATTATAATAATAGTTATATTAAAAAATTAAAATAAAATAATTAAAAAATAATAATAATAATCAATATGATTTAATATATTTAAAATAAATTAAATTATATTAAAATATTAAATTAAATTAAATAATTATTAAATTAAAAAAAAAAATTTAAAACAATTATTTATCAGATATCCATATCCGAATAATAGGTTATCGGATTTCTATATCCGATTAACAAATATTTTTCAAATTTTGTCTCTTTTTTAAATTTTAATAATTATTTAATTTAATTTAATATTTTAATATAATTTAATATATTCAAATACATTAAATGTGATTTTAAATATTATTTTTATTTTCATTATTATGACTCTTATTTTAGTTATTATTATTTTATTTTTTTAATAAAAATATTATAAAAACATAAATCATATTTTAATAATTATTAAAATATAAAAATATAATAAATAGTATTATAATTTTAATTTAAACTAAATATTTATTAAATTTTGAATAAAAAACAAAACTGTTAACATATTTTATGAATTTTGATATTCGATAAACAAGTTTTTTAGAATTTTAGTTTTACTTAAAATTTAATAATTATTTAGTTTATTTTAATATTTTAATATAATTTAATATATTTTGAATATATTAAATCAAATTGATTATTATTATTTTATTTTTTATTTTTATTATTTTTATTTTAATTTTAATTATTCTATTTTAATTTTTAATATATATATTATTTTAATATAAATCATATTTTAATAATTATTAAAATATAAAATTATATTAAATAATATTTGAATTTTAAATTAAATTAGATTATTATTAAAGTGGTGCATGTGTTTTTAATGAGAAAGAAAAAAATGAAAAATTATTTATTAAAGTTAAAAATGAAAGTTTTGAAAAAGTTGGAAAGAATAAGATGTTAAAAGGTAAAAGTGAGATTTTTAGAGATACATGATGAAATGTTGGAGGTGTAGGGTGAAACACCCAAATGTGATTGTCCCACGTCACCTCGTTTTGGTTTATATTTTTACTAATATAATACGACATCTTACCACATTTTTTTCCTTGTGTTATTCAATCATTAATATAAATATTTTTATAGTAACTTGGTCGCTTTCAAGTTCAAGAAATTCTATTGAAGTCTTGAAGGAAATGTTTAATTGAAAAGTGTATGATAAAATAATGGTTAAACTCATTCGGAGGTCTCTGTTTTTGTAGAGTTGTCCCAATTACATTCCCGTATTTTCAATTTTGTCAATTTAGTTCTTTTTTAAAAAAAAATTAGCTCAATTAAGCCTCTGTCGTTAAATCAACTTAACTATGTTAAGTTTTTGTTTACCTGTGAGGCTGAGGTGGATAACTTTGGAGACGTGCACAGACATTTATACGTGGCTTTTTATTAATGAAACTTGTACATGACATTTTCTAAATTAAACATTTAAAAAAATTAGGGTTTTTTTGAAAGATTTTAAAATTAAAGTTAATTGAAATTTGAATTGAGAAGAAAAAATCCGAAGCTTCAAATTGCCAAGACGTCAATCATGGAAGCATCTCCGTTCTGCGTTCATCATTAAGCCTAGATTCACCTGCAAACAGAAACCAACCCAGAATTGCGCCTCCGCAACAACAACCAAAAATCACCATCTTCGTCATGAACCAAAAGACGTGAAGCTCCTCGCATGACCGTCATCTTTTTCACACAACCTGCATCGGAAATCGGGACCAGAGAAAAGAAAATTCGCGCAACATCCCAAGAACCCCAAATCAAACTCTACAAAGAACCCTAAGCACAAATTTCATCTACCCCTCTTCTCCATCTCGCGCCACTCAAACCTTCATCTGACAACCATGGCAACCAATCAAACTAGAATCGCATCACCCAGGAAACCATGAACACTAGCGAGCAGCCGCCGCAGAAGCAAGAGAGCGTTTTCCCCTTGCCAATTCTCTTCCCAATTTTGAAGACTCATTTTGAAGACTCGTTTTTGAAGACTCGTTCTTCGCAATTCCACAATTTAATGCACAACAAGAACCTAATCTCTAAGGGCACCAAAGTTCCAACATATTTCTGAATAAATCCAAACACTTGAACCAATTGCTTGCCTGCCTACCACATCGTTTGAACCAGCAACAAAAATGCACACAAAATGACGCAAGAAATCTGAAATCAAAGCCCAGAATTTTTCAGATGAAACTATGCAATCTCAAAAGGGTACTTATGAATGCAATCTTCCTAGGGACTTTTGGGTGAGGGATTCACGTGTCTGAGAGCTTCTCACACCGCACTGTTACACTTGAATCCACTCCCAGACACAATCTGCCACACTTTGTTCCCCTTGCGTCGTTTCACCATCACCGTCGAACCTCACGTTCTTCTCTCCGGAAGCCCTAATCTCTGCTGCGCTGATAGCAGCTGCGTCGTTTTGGTCCACCGCTTTATTCCAGCCGCTATGGCCGCCACTTCCAAAGCGTCTCCGATGGTTATGGGGTCGCCATCTATGGCGACAAAACCGCTATGCCCAATTTTAAACCCAACTAAAATTTCAATCAACCCTAATTTTAAAATCTTTTAAGAAAATCCCCAATTTTTAAAATGTTTAATTTAGAAAATGCCACGTGATTAATAAAAGGCACGTATAAAGTTCTCTACAAGCCACGTTTGAAATAATATCTACTTCACTGTCACATGTCATCAAAAATTTAACGGGGTTAACTTGATTTAATGACAGTAGCTCAATTGAGCAATTTTTCAATAAAAATGATCAAATTAATAAAAATGAAAAGACAAAAATATAACTGGGACAACCTCACAAAAATAAAAAACTCCAAATAAGTTTAACCTAAAATAATAATGTGAAAACATTCTATCAAGTTCACAAGGATTTACTCAATAAAATATCAAAACTTCAACCAATAAAATAAATATATGATTTTTCTTTTCTCAACCGGCATTAGTTTTTTATTTCCTAAAATAGTATGCTGTACACAAAAATTACACATATAGCATAGGTCAAAATTTCGTCTTCAAGAACTGCTGACCTTAGTTTTTTCTTCCTTGCACCAAAATACGAGCTAGAATTCGACCCGTGGGATTAAATTCTCCGCTAGTTGTTTTTTGGAATAAGTAGATGAAAATATTAAGAATTAAAATAAAATTAAGATGAGAAAAATTATTATAATAATATTTTAAAAGTGTTGTAATTTTTTGAAAAAATAAAAAGGGGAAGTATATCTTTATTTGGTTGAAATGAAATAATTCATCAAATAATAATTTTGGTATAGAAAGTTGGAAAATTAAAAATAAATAATAACATGATTGTAGTTGAAATGAGGTGATTTTTTTTAAGTTATGGATGATTTAAATTAAAGTTAATAATTATGAAAAAAAGAATATTTAGTTATAAGTTGTTTGTAGTTGTTATAATTTATAAGTTAGGTTATGCTTTATAACAATTGATTAAAGGTGTAGTTGTGCTGAATTGAAATTATTTTTGAGTTGTCATATCTATAGTAAGATCGAAATCGATTGGACTTTTCATAGTAGTTGTCTTTTGGATAAGTTCTTTAAAGTATATTATTGTTTCTATAAAAGGATTGGAGTTTGGATTTCTGAAAGATGTTCCACTGGGTTTAAAAGACTATACATTTGTTCGTTTGTCCTTATAAACTTAGCATACAACTTAATGATTGTATTAATAAGAAATTGATAATTACAATTTATCATTTCTGCAACATCAAAATGTATTGATATTTGAACAACATCATACTATATCACATGTACTACAAGAATATATTTTAGAGGAGGTTTCTTTTCGGCGGCTATAACAACCCCCTTCTCCGTCTTTAGCAGTGCATCTTCTCGCAACCTTTAGACTACTCTTGGATCTCTGTGGCTTCCATTCACGTGTTCTTCGTTTCTCTTTGCGTCTCATTCACAACTCTCACTTGAATTTACGTTTCACAGTCTTTCCTCTTCTTCAATATTTTCCCCAACCCTAATTCCCCAACTTTGTTTCTCTTGGTGGCACAACTAGTTGAGAATCGTTTTATGCTTTCATTACGTTAGTAGGTTTTTGTTGGAGAGAAAATAATGTTTGCAGCTGAGCGTCCTCCGAGAAACGACCACGAGCAACTCGCAGAAGGAGTTGGTATGTGGAATTTTCTTCTAAATCATCTTTGTTTTGGATTTTCGTAATTGCTTCCTCCATTTTAATCTGAATTTCATTGACTCATTTCTATGCCCTATGTAACATTTATTTTCTTGCTACCCAGAATCAGATTCTTCGATGAGAGACGAGGACGAAGACGAGGACGAGTACGTTAAACTAATTTTTTTTTTCTGGTTTTGGATGGTTGATTGAATTCTTGTCGAATCCTTCTAAAACAGATGATTAGCTTTGGTAATTTTAGCACAAGTTCATTTTTATGCTCAATGTTGGATCCATAAACATAACATACCTTCAATGAAGACCAAGAGACAATATTTCCAGCAGTATTATGTGGAATATTGGGCAGCTTAGGAGAAGGCTTTCGTGAATAGCACAATATCAAACGCATTTAAGGTTGATATTTGAATTCAGAGAGTGAATTCTAGAATTTCTTTTGTACAAGTTTATGCATTGCCTAAACTGCTCTGCCTGAATCATTGTCCCTAACACAAACTGCAGTCATCTATATACATGAAGTGACCTCGGTTTAATTGACCAAAAAGAGTGGGTTTTTGCCTCATTAAAACCTTCTGTACTATATTGCAGTAAGAGAAGTTAGGAGTGTATGTTGTTGTATCTGGATAGGCAAATTTGTTTTCAGTCACATTATCTGATTCTTAATTGATCAAAGTATGCCTAATATGTTTTTAACATCATGGTTTCAGAATTGAAATTATTTGCCTGTGTAGAAAAATAACTTTTTCACAAAATAAGGGAACCCTTTTATCAAAGTCTGCTGTGAGTAAATTTCATTAATCAATTTTTCAAAATGTTTTTTAAGAAAGATTTCAGTGTTTATCAACTCTGTTTACCTCTAATAAGTCCATCTAAAGTGTATATGTGCAATGATTCAAGCTGTAATGGGATAATTAAGTGAACTTTTTGGCCATGCATACTGACTTATTTTGTGATCTCCATGAAATAGTCCTAAAACTCGCATAGAAACTCCATTGCTCTTTCATGAATATTTTCAACTATTTTTGGCAGCTTCTATCGTTTGCAACTCTTACTGGTGGCGCATGTTGTTTTGGTGCCTTCTTATTTAGAAGCGAGTATGGCTTCTTTGCTCTTTTTGCTGTTGGTGAACTACTTGTTTTTGCCACTCAGGTACTTCCTTTCTCTTTGAGAATTTCTTCGTGTTTTTGCCACTCAGCAGGCACTTGTTTCCAGGGTAACCATTTTTCTCTTTTCTGTATTGGATACATTTCCTGTTTCTTTAGCATGATGCCTTAAAAGATTATTTTTTTAATGGAAATGTAATAGAGTTTGTACATTACGTCTAGCATGATAGTTTTCTGTTACATTATTTTATGTATAAGCTATAGTTTGTGATCATTAGAACTCATGGTCCAATAGCTTCACGCTTCTTTTTTTTATAAAGTTTGCCTCATGTTTTTGTTTTAGGCTTCGGTGAACTATGTGTGTCTCCATTGTGTTAAACCAAGTTTGAGGCCGCTGTCTATGGCTTTGTCTACTGTTGCTATTCATATCTTTGGAGATGTACCTTCCTCACCTCTTGTTGGAAAAGACCAGGTTAGTCTTTTTTAAGTTGTATTCATTACAAATTTTTAAGGGAAAATAGTTACCTTTACTTTTACACAAAATGACAAATCAGTTGACGCCTTTGTGGCCTTACTTTTTGTAAAATTTTAACTGTACATTATTTACCAGAGGGGTGGATATTGGCTAACCAAATAGGCAGAAAAACCAATGTATGATATCATGATCATTGTACAATACTAAATGGTTGATTCATACACATTGATAATGCAAGACAAAATCCATAAGTGGAGGACGACTGCTTTAATTCTTACAAGTATATTTTTTCCAGCAGCTGCAATATGGTTTATAGGTTAGTCATTATGCAACATCTATTTTCTTGAGCATGTTGTGCAACCACATAATACTGCCGGGAGATTTAAACTACAAAATTTCTCTACCAGGAGAAACAACACGTTTATCAGGGAGGTTTCAAATTTCTTGAGAATGCCAAGGACTTGACAACAATTAGTAAGTATAGAGACCAAAGTGAATTTGCTAGTTTAACCTCTGTTAGTTCTTTAAAACTATAAATCTTTGTTCTATAATAATGGTCTTTTCAAATCAATTATTCATTTGAATGCTAACCCAAAACCAGTTGCAGATAAGGAGATAAACATTAATATGCCTTTGAAGTACAATTTGGGAGAGCTTGTATCTGCAGGAAGCAACTGAAGTGTTTGACTTCTTTCTAAAAACCAGACCCAAAACACTTTGAAAGAACAGGGTCTGTTGTGGCTCATACACTCACAGACGGGGGTGCAGGATGGGTTGAGGTGGAGAAGCGGTTTGAGAAGCTCACTGCTAACTCTAATGACTATCTTCCTCGTGCTCGCTTTCCACAATGCGTAGGTTTAAGAACCACCATAAGTAGCACTTCTAATAAGCATTTAGATTACCAGAACTGATATTGAAATGCCTATAACATCAACTAGAACTAAAGCCTTTCTTTTTTCCATTAGTTCTATGAACTTTATAATGTCTTTTTCTTGTCAAATTTTTCTTCAACTCACATACACACATGTATAATGTATTATTTTAACGTGATTAATTGTAGCCTTCATGTAATATTTCAGGTGAAAGAGATATACAATTATACACAGGATGATTTAATTACTGAAGATGTTTTGTTGCTTGATTGTAAAAAAGAGAGATTTATGTTTGGGTTGGCTTGCATTTGGCTGTGAAATCAAAACAAGAAGCTCTTAATCTTGGCCAGGTACCTACTTGCTATGCTTTTACAGTATTTGTCAAGCATGCAATTAAATCAATTTTTCATTTTACTTATATATGGTCTTCACATAGCCACTCACATTTTGAATTCCCACCATTAACATTTATGTTATTACTTTGTACTTTGTTCTTCCCCCTTCTTTTCCTGCACAAGTGGACCTCTGTCATAGTTACTATATAACTTTTTGCCAAATGAATCCAAGTTCTTAATAAAAAAGACCTCTATATACTATACAAGGAAATTATTGTTTATGCATCTATCTTATAAAGAGCCAAGTTTGGTATTTATGCTGGAACTGCTTTGGTGGTGTTTCTTTGGTGGTGTTTATTAATTTTCAGAATCGGTTTGGGGGCCATATTTACGGTAAATCACAAAAGATATTGAGGAAAGTGAACTATAGATAGATAGGTTGTAATTGTGTGGTGGATCAAGAATGGAGTGCAAGTGATCAAAATCATGATGTTTTACACACTTTATTATTTAATATTTAAGCATATAATCAAAATCAATCAATAAGGTGGATTGGACTTTCATCTATAGAAAATATTATGTTTTTTTAACTTTCATAACTAGTGGACATTTTAAAAGTTACTGTTGTTTTTATTCTAAAGAAAATTTAATCATTAAAAAGTAAACCTAGTTTTAAGAAGCAAAATGAAAATAATAAGAAAATGTAAAATAAGAAGTACAAAAATATATTAATTATGACAATAAACTATCATGATATTATGTGTATATATCTCTCAATTCGATATGTTTTAACTTTACATCTTTATATTTCTTTTTATGACAACTGAATTCATTACAGAAAGATGGATTTTGAAGAAATTTGTGCAGTTACATTAAGTATTCATCAATTTGAAGCTCTTGATCGTGGGGAATAAGATGCTGGTTGTGCCTATGAATTTTATGCATAAAAATTAACAAACATCTTTCTTAGTTATATTTTGTGTTTTTTAATTTAGTATTGAACGTCTTTTTTTTTTTTCTATATATGAACAATTAGATGTATAAAGCATATTAATATGTTGAATAATGTAGTTTATTTTATATATAATATTTTGTATTGGTTCATATTATTTCATTGCTTGTGTGGTTAATAAAATTAATTTCATAATACCATTTTATCAAAATCAAAAAGTAAAAAAAAAAATAATATGCACACGTTTTCGGTGGTTTTAACACAATTCCAGCAAATACCGGCGGTTTTTCAAAAACTCGTCAGTAATTATTTAACGACGTAACTTTTTTCAGTGATTTTAAATTGTGGGTAAAATACTTTCTGGATGTTAAAACTGTCAAAAATGGCAAAGTAACTTCCGGTAAAAATATAATTTTTTTTAGTTGGTGGAAAGTTTCAAATTTGTGTAAACTTTATCTTGAAGAGTATAAAGGTGTGATTTAAATTAAAAATATAAAATTAAATTGAAAACATAAAAATATATAAGCTAAATTAAAATTAACATAATATATTTAAGCTGATTATCACAAATGATGATCACAATCATAGACATATGCAAATGTCAACTAACTTATTATAAGTATAATGGGCAGCATTTTGTGGATTGAATAAATATGATGAAATGGAATGTGTATTATTATAAGTATAATGTATAGGTGTTGTGATGGTGAGGTGAGAAGTGTTTGTGTCAGCAAAGTGAAAGTTTTAAGAAGAGTAATGGAATGTTACACTTTTTTTGTACTTTGACGTAAAATTCGAGGAGAAGCAAGGAAAGAAAACTTTGTCCAGAGACTCTAATGAAGTATGAAGGAATAGTTGATTTAACTTTAGAGATGAGATGGTTTTGATGGTAGGCTATGTGCGGGATTATATTTATATTAATGATTGAATTTCTTAGACCGAAATTATATGTAGATTGTTATTGTTGGATGAGACAACAATGATTGATGGTATGATATTGAATGAATTGATGAAAAGACTTAGGTGGAATGTGGTGTGATATTTTTATTATTTATAAATTATGTTAATTATAATGTTTTGTTAAGTTAGCTGACATTTGCATATGTTTATGATTGTGATTATCATTTGTGATAATCAGTTTAAATATATTATCTTAATTTTAATTTAGTTTATATATTTTTATGTTTTCAATTTAATTTTATATTTTTTAAAATGAAACAATTTTGTTTTTATGAAATTTAATTTTTATATAAATGTGATATAAATATGATATTAAAATTGATATTTTTATTAAACATTTTTAACAAGAAATAATTATTTATATTAATATTTTATATTGAAATTTATTTAAATTTTTTTATCTAATTTTAAATTTATTTATTTTAAATTGTTATAAAATTGTTTTTTTTTTTAAAATTTTACATTTAAATTTGTAAAATTGTTATTTTTAAACCAACATTGAAATTACTAAATTTTTCACATTTTAAAAATATACAACTATTTAAAAGAATTGAAAAGATTGATAGATTTATTTTATTTTATGAAATATAATTAATAAACAAGTTTAATAAATACAATCCAATACTTTTCCTTTCATACTATAAGAAAATATGAGCGATTAACCTTTATTATGGAGTTTTTCTTGTAATTTTTTTAATATTTATAAAACTTAAAATCGGGACTTTATTTGTGTAGAATGAGCATAGTACAACTTTTATGAACAATTTATTGATATTGATATTTTGTTAGTATCTCTGTTTCTAGAGAGCAATAATTACAACTTTAGTTTTAATTTTATTTTCAGTAAAATACTTAGATCGTGTTTATTTTCATAGATTTATTGTATGAACGGATGGGTGAGCAAGGAAGTAAATATTGTGTTTACTTATGATTTGAATAAATTTCAGGATGAATGTGCGAAATCTTACCATTCGTTCTACTGAGGAAATTTGAAAGTGTTGGTAAATTACCTTCCATAATTCTATTTATTTATTTGCGTATTAGTATAATTAAGGTTTGTAGTTTATCATCTAATAACGTTTATTTTTATCTTTTTTTTTTTCTATTGTCATGATGAATAAATCAATTCTTTTCTATCTTAAATGTTATTTTCTTTTCAAGTTTAGTGTGTTTTTTTTTATTATTTTGTAATTTAGTTGTTTTATGTTTGTCTTATCTCTAATATCTTTATTTAAATGTGTGAAATAAATGAATAAGAAATAATTTTAGTAAAGAAAAACAAACAAAAACTTAAGAAAACATGTTTTGGACAAGAAAAAATAAACTTGAATAAATACTCACGTTGGGCACCATTGGGATCACACTTAATACTTCATTTATAGAGTGTTGTCAAATTGCTTGGGGTTGAACGTCATGTTTATAGGGCTGAGCGCTAGCAACCCCTACACAGGTAGCATTGAACGCTGAAAAGTGGTGTTAAGCGCCAATTAATGTGACAGACAGAACTTGCGGTGAGCAATAAAAAATAAATAACGCTCAATGGTGGTTTGACAAAAAGCTCCTTTTGCATTTTAACTAATGACATTGAGAAGTGATGTCACTGACGTGTTAAAATTGAGTATTTAAACATGTTTTTCGCTAGCTTTAAGGGCATTTTCTCCTCTCACTCTTCATTCTTCACCTAAAGCAACTGGGAGAGGTCCTTAGAGGTTGTTTGGGGTCTTGGGAAGCTCTCCCTTCTCCTCCTTAGGCATCAATCTTCGTTAATGGTGATTTTCCCTTTTTAGATTGAGAAGGAAGATAGGTCACGAATTGGTGATGAAAATGCGAAAAGGAAGCACGATTGAAGCATGGAGTAGATGCAAAGAACCTTGGGAAGGGCATGCATCTCTCTTTGGTTTTAATTTCTTTCCCATCTCTCTAATTTGTAAACCATAGGTAATCTACCATTGAGAACTAACTTTATTTGTTGATATTAGATGTAATAAACTAAATCTTGTATATTTTGTGATGTTAATACATATGTTTTTCCATTTCAAAGTTAGTATTTGATTTATATACTTAATGCTTGTTGTGGTTTGTTCATCCATGGCATGACTTTATATTCTTGAGGTAATTGAAAATATTTTTTGAACCTAGAACAGAAATTAAATATCTAATAGAGCTTGTATCTAGGGATAGTATATGATTTATTAGTAATCTTAAGACTCTTGAACTTAATACATGGTTGTTTATTAAGGATTCAAGGAATTGAAGCTTGATAAGTTATCATAGGTTCAAAGTCATTAGGAATAGGATTTGAGTAATCTTGTGAGTTGACTTTAACATGAATTTAGAATTAAGATGATTATGTATGAATGAAGTTGATGAAATCTAGTTTTGACATTTGTAAAAACTTTATGTTAAATTTTTTGTTGATAAAAATACAAAAAAGGAGTTTCTTTGTGTTTTTGTGAGATTTATTCTCTAATTGAGTTATGAATTGCGGGAACTTTTATGTGTTATACAAATTCCTTTGGAAAGAAAGATTTTATTATTTACTATGTACGATCGAAACACTTCCTATTTTTCACTAACAAGTTTTTGGTACCGTTGCTGGGGACTTGTATTCAAACACAAGACAACATTATGACTCTTTTAGACTTTGATATGTGTTTTATTTTCTTGTGCTTTCTTTTATGCAGTTTGGCTATAGAGTTTATGTTTTCCATTGGTTTGGTTTGTGCTTAATACTTGTTTCGAGGTACGCCTTAGAACATGATCTAATTGTTAGAAGGTCATAAGAATGACATTTTAGCAGCCGAACTAGCTAAATCAACCCAAATATTGTAAGTAGTCGGGGATGACACTGTATGTTTGGCCTCCACTATTATGGTTCTTAATGCAAGTCTTTATGCATGCTTAGGCTAGGGGATTTGGTAAGGTGTGTTAGGCTTAGATGGGACAACAAGAGGAATTTGAGTGTTTTTACCTTAGAGAACAAGGAAAGTAGTATTAATCACCTTATGAAAGTATTGAGTGATCTTGCAATAAGAGGGATCTGAATGAGGTTATCTAGGAAATCTTTTTTAATCATTCTGCATATTATATTTTTTGTTTGGTTGGTGTGCCTTTGTTTCTGTTATGAATTTTGTTCATTTCTCTTTGTTTTTGTTTTTGTTTTTCAAATTTCTTCTTTGTTTTTATGTTTATGTTTTCAATTCTCAAATCTTTGTCTATATCAAAATTGGGCTAACTTGTTTATTTGAGTATCTTTTGTGTTCTTATGAGCGTAAGGTATTGATGAAAATGAAAAAAAAAAAGGCAGGGAAAGCACAGAGCATTGGTTCAACATGCAACCCATCAAAAAATAGTTTGTGTTTCTTTCTTTTTCTGATTTTAACTTCTTGTTTTCTTTGATAGTAAGAGTGTGACTTGGCTTATGTGACATGTATGATGCAATTGGTTTGATGACTTTGAGTTAGTGTTGCATGACAATAAGGAGAACCATTTACGTTTGTTAATGAGTTGATTTTGGATTACATTAAGAGTATAATGATGTGATTTTGTGAAAACTTATACTTGTGATTGTACTTTTGTTTGTATGCTAAGAATGTTGTTATTTTTTTTTATTTAATGATTGTGGCATGGTGTATGATAACCTTAGGAAACCAAAGAACTTAATTAAATGATATTTTATGTCTTAGAGTTATATTTATTGAATGCTATTACTTTTGACTTACAATTAACTTTGCGTGAGTTTCATAGTTAGTTATTTTTCATTTGTATGCTTACATATAAACAAGGCATTTTTTCTTTTCTTCTTTGCATCATTTTTTTGAACCAAAAAGCCAACCTTGTTTTCAAGACTTAAACCTTTGTGCAACCTTTTGAGCTAAAAAAAAATATCCTTCATCTTTAAATCCTTAAGCCTTATTGCAATCATTTGACCATCGCACCTTAAGTTGAGAGAGCAAACTTTTCATGATCATGAGTGTGATTCAAGTGTGGAGAATGTTAACAACAGAGAGGGTACACAAGGAACATATTAAAAATGGTTGATTAATTTGGTGCATTTTTGTAAATATGTCATATAAAAGAAAAAGAAGAAAAAATGAATAAAATGACTATAAGGTGGTGTTCTAGTTTTCAAATATAAGAGAGTAAAATGTTTACATTGTGAAATTGTTTAAATTGCTCTTTACTTGTTCATACTATTTAGATAACACCCTTTTTTCCTTCTAGCCTTGTCACAATGCCTAATAAAATCCTTATTGATTACATACTTGTGATAATTTTTGACTCTTAAAATAAAAAATAAAGTTAAATTGTGTAACTAGTGATAGATGAGAGAATGACATATTCTTATGAAACTTGAGTGAAAATGTTCTAATTTCAACTTTATGGAAATAAAAAAAAATGCTGAAATCTACCTAGTATTGTTTTTCCTCCACTTTTAGTTGTATAATAATGCTATTAGTGTTGATAAAATTACTCAGTTGTTGAGTGGTCCTAGTAAAATTTTAAACATTCTTGGCAATAGCTACTATTATCTTTATTTCATATATTTTTTTTAGAAATTTTATCTAGAATTATATGTTTCTAAAGATATAATAATGATATTTCGCACAACTATTTTTATTGAACAGTTTTTGTTACTATCAATAGTACTAAATTTTGCCATTATTAAGGATGTCTAAAATCAAACTGGTCCAAAAGAAAATGTATACTAATGAAGAAAACGTAATTAGGCCTAAAAGTTTAAAATTGATAAAAACAGTTTTTTCTTTGAATTTTTAATTAACGGTTACCTAACTACTATTACGCATATATAATGTGTCTTAAATATTATTAAAGGCTAATTAGGTATTAATTTAGAAATTAATAATATAAGTAGGTAAAATTAATGTTAGAAAATAATTAAACTTTCATTAAAAAATAATTTATAAATTTTTATTAATAATAGAGACTATTGTACATACCATTTTTTTTTAAAAAAATAATGTCTAAATAATTAACATGATGAATAATTATTTTTGTTTTTAAATCAGTTGTTATTTAATGATTTCTTTTATAGTAATTTAATGAAAAATCAAACCATAATAAACCATGAACAATTTAATTTTATGTTTTATAAATTCTTAAAATATTAATATTCATATATTTTGGTTATCTTAAAAGTTGTCAAAATCCAACTCAATATACATATAAAAATAATTAAGTATACTCATCAAAGTGAATTATGATCATTTAAATTTATTTTATCTGTTTATAATTTTTAAAAAATAAGTAATCGTGTGTTCAATCTTCTTTTTGAATAAATATTAATAATATTAATATTTAGAAATTAAATAAAATTTGCATATAAATTTATAAACTACTTTTGTCAAATATAAAATTATTTTCGAAATTATATATATATATATATATATATATATATATATGGGATTTGCTAACCTATGTAAGCTCTTTTTCCGTTGATACATATTAGAAAAGTGTATCTGTGACGCTCGGGCACTGACGAGGGCGGGGAATGCAGGGATCTGGAGATTGTATAGGTATGAGACTATACAGTTGAAGGATAACTTAAAGGAATTGATTTGGCTACTCATATCAACAAATGCATTTGCTTTTCGGTAGCCTAACCAATAAGAACTCCATGGTTAAGCGTGTTTAGCCTAGAGTAATTTAGGGATGGGTGACCTTCTGGGAAGTTTTCTCGAAAAGTGTGCAAGTGAGGACAAAGCACCCTGGAAATCATCGTTCACCCACACATTGTTAAAGTGACAACAGTCCAAGACATCTAGATCATGATTATGGAAATAAAAGTTATGGGTCAAGTTCTCATTACAATAAAACTCCAACAATCAGCAAAAAAAGTTTTCGAGTGGTTCTTTATTACCTGGTAATTTTCTCTTTCCCAAAAAGGTTGTCAGTGACTGGAGACAGGTTGTTTGCAGCTTCATGATTACTAATAATTTCTGAAAATTTTGTATATACTGAAGGCTTGGTTTTATTGATCTGAGATCGAAAGAATTGTGATATTTTATTTTTCACATTATTGTTACTTTACTACTGTTGCATATTTGGTCTCCAATCATCAACAATTATTGTGTGTTATTAAAGTGACAAACAAATTAAAGAATAGAGTAAGAGTAAAAAATTGTGGTGTCGCGGATTGTTGTGTGAAACAAATTGAATAAGTGAGGAATGTAGGTTAGAGTTAGGTGTTCTGATTTTTATTTTTTTTATTTTAAATTAAAAATAAAAATTATTAAAATACCCATGTGTTTAAAATAGGTCTTTTTTTTATGAATGAAATATTTTTTTGTCTACTAAAACTTGATACTTTGCTTATTTATATATATATATATATATATATATATATATATATATGTGTGTGTGTGTGTGTAAGTTAATATTCACATAAACTTTGGTTGCGGAAAAGTTCATCACATTTGTTTTTACATAAATTTATTTTTGTAAGTTTCTTTCAATTTTTTTATTTATTTGAATTAGGAATTTCATAATTTATAACATTCAAATATATTTAATTTGATTGATTTCGTTTTAAATTGTTTGACAATTTATAACACATTCAAGTATATTAATTTGAATTGAAGTCATTTCAAATGGTTTCATTTTTCAAATATTTTAGGTGGATAAGATAATTCAAATTAGTGAATTTTAATTTTTCATGTTTCTATAAAGTATTTTAATTACTATTAAATTCAAAAAATCATTTAAATATCAAATAATTGTTAAAAATTAAAATACATCAATATTGATAATTTTTGGTAATTGATTTTATTTTTTTTTTCAAAATTCTTTGAGATTTTTTTATACTATATTTGCAAAAAAAAAAATTCTCAAGTTAAACGAGATTATTTTTAAGTTATGAAATTTTAGATTGGATTCGATCCAAGTAAGATATCAATGGATTGGGTTCAAGCAAGGTTAGACCAAATCAGCCTAAGTCAGAGTCAAGCTAAGTCAACTCAAACACAGGTCGAGTTAAATCTTTCTAGGCTCAACTTAAGGAAAAAAAGGCTTAAGCCTTAGGCGAGCCAAGATGGTTCATGTCCAAATCAAGCTAAGTTGGTCTAGGTCCAAGTCAAAATAAGTTAGACCAAGCTTAGGTCAAGTCAAGTTGGCCTAAATATAGATTGAGTCGGCCCAAACTCAAGTTGTCCTAAGTTTGTCTAGGTCCAAGTTGGGTTGAGTTAGGGCAAGCTCATGTCCAATCAAGTTGAGATGGGTCCACGTTCATTTGATTTAAAGTTGACTCACGTTAGTCGAGTGAGGCTAGGCCTAGGTAGGTCATAGTCTAATCAGGATCAGGTCAGATCAAGTTAGCCTAGACTTAGGTCAAGTTGAGTTAGCTTAGACCCAAGTTGAGTCATGTTTGTTGAGATTGTCGATAAGGGAAGCACTGGTTTAGCTATACCTTAATCTCATAGTGCTCTATTCACTCTGGTTTTTTATGATGACAACACATTATTAATAACACATGTATTGTTGATGTGTTACATGTTATGTTGCTTATTGATTGATATCTTATTGAACATGTTTTGCGTTGATCTTGATATATGAATGTATATTCACTATTCTGATATATGTTACATCTGTTGTGATTGCATTGCATATGTTTTGGAAAAGGAAAACCACAAACACTTTGATGAACTTATATTGTGTGGCAAATCTGCAAGTCCTAAGTCGACTTCATCATTAATTGAATCGACTAAGACTAAAGACTTTGCACGGGAAATTTTCAAATACAGTGATATGTGAGATTTTACATTGAAAAGAATTTCAATATGTGCAGATGTGTCAAAGTCAACTATATGCGTTTTGCATTCGACTTTGTTAATTGTTTGATTTGAAATTCTATTGTGCTTGTGAATAGTAACGGCTATATTTTTAAGAGTTAGTTAAGCATTGAATGAAGGTCAAATGTATTGAATGTGGAATTAATTTGTTTGACTTGACTGCTACTAGTTTGACTTAATTGTTATAACTATCAGGGGACAGTCGACTTCATCAGTAGCTTAGTCGACTACAAGAGCGTCTGATTTATGAAAATCTATAAATAGACGAGACCTGAGTTATTCAGAGAACTTTTGGAAGAACTGACATTTTCATATTCTGTTTCAGATTGTTTCTCTGTGATTTAGTGCTCCAAGAACTCGTCAAGAAGACTGTGGAGATCATTCTTTGAAGAGGTTCTGAAGGAGAATTCTGTTGTGCTCACTGCTTGATCATTATCTGCATAATTATGGTGTTCTTTGGTTGATCAAGGCTCGTGTTACCATTCATTGGTTGTTGTTGTACCTGTTGTGATTACAGGGGGTAGACTCGTGGAGTCTAGACACTTTAAGGATTGTTTAAAGTGGGTTGAAGATTGCAGGAGAGGGGATTCTTGTTGTAGATCTTTGTTGTTTGTATTGCTTATATTTTGGTTAGAGGGTTAGAGAGGTGTTTTATATTTTTGACGTGGAGGTCTCTATAAAAGTCTTGTTGTAAAAACCTTGACCATTATAGTGTATTTGCTTCTTGGGATTGGAAGGACACTGGATGTAGGCATTGAGGTCGAACCAGTATAAAAAATTATATTTGAATTCTCTATCCTTACACTTTTACATTCAGTCGACTTTACTGTTTTCGTAGTCTACTTAGTAATTTTGCTGCACTTAAATTTTTCATTACTTGCGATTCAAGAAATTGTGCAAAGGTTTCTACTTCGTGAAAAAGATTTTAAAAAGACTCTGATTTTGAAACCTCACCAATTCACCCCCCTCTTGGTGTTGAAACTGAGTCAACCTGTTTTCCAACAATGTCGCCCTGAACTTGATAGAGTCGAGTTGGTTTGTGCTAGTTGAGTTGGGTTAATTTGGGCACAAGTTAACCTAAGTTCAAGTCAAGTTGAGTTGGGACAAAATCACATTCAAGCAAGTTAGGCTATACTCGTGTCAAGTTAAGTTTGGTGAGGTCCAACTTAACTTAAGCCCAAGTCAGATCGACACAAATTACATTAGATTGAGTCGAGTCAAATCTCACGTCATGTTAAACTAATTTGGATTGATTCCACATTAGGTAGAGTTGAATCTATTCAAATCAATGTTAAATTGAATTTTCTCGAACTCAAATCGACTCAATCTACAAATATCAAAATATGAATTTGAGAAAGTAAAAAATTTAAAAACTTCTTACATTTTAAGTGAAACATGAAGTTATTTAATTTTAATTAATCTAATAAAATCCTATAATTACAAGTTCTTTCAAAATTAATTACCTAAATAATGTCATTTTTTTCACTAAGCATTTCATATTCTTTAAAAAGATAAATTACCTTCTTAAAATACTATGTCCATACACACTAAAAATTTCAAATCTCTTAGAACAAATTATTAAAAAAAAATTACCTATGAATTCAAATCTACAAATTTCTCAAAATTTTATGCACAATTTTTATAATTTATTTAATGGAATATGGAAATTTATAGTAGTAATAATTAATTATTTTTAGTTTCGGTGACATATTTAAGTTAAAGAACTAAAAAAATCAATTATTTTCAATGGATAATTGATTGTTTTAAATATGTCGTATGGATAAAGGAACACTTAATTAATTTTTTCTACAAATAATTAAATAAATATACCAATAAGTTTTATGTTTTTTTTTCCAAAATAAATTATTGGACATAATAAATGGTGTCAAATTGATTGAGACTATGCCTAATGAACTGAGAATAAATTTCATATATCCTTATTGATTTCACTTAGCAATGTTTGATGCATTAAGTGATAGTGTTGGCAATCCAAGTGTGAATCTAAGTCTCATATTAGATAAAAATGAGAAAGTAGAGCATTATATAAAGATGAAAGACCCATTAACCCATTGCCTTAAGGTTTTGGATAAAGAGTTGTGTCAATCATTTATATAGTTGGGCTCATATGTTATTGGTGTTTGTGTAACCCACATGTAACCTCCTCCTTGATAGACCCAATAGTGGTATCAAAGCGATGG
Source organism: Vigna reflexopilosa (assembly GCA_027742785.1). Lineage (NCBI taxonomy): Eukaryota > Viridiplantae > Streptophyta > Magnoliopsida > Fabales > Fabaceae > Vigna > Vigna reflexopilosa. Next base: position 8,440,256 of record CM050914.1, on the reverse strand, counting down.
TTTGTCTTGGTGACCAACTCAGACAAGTACAATGATCCTTATACCGAAAGTCTTCCTGGCAAAGGGTATTCAGGTAAGAGAGTTCCGTTAAGATACGACGGTTGGAAAGGGCTACTTGTGGTTGTGGTTGGTTGTGAATGCTTTCGTTGGAGGGGGAGTGTACCAATGTGGAAGGGACTCACCCTTGAGGGGGAGATTGTTGGGAATCCAAGTGTGAGTCTAAGTCCCACATTAGATAGAAATGAGAAAGTAGAGCACTATATAAAGATGAAAGACCCATTAACCCATTGCCTTAAGGTTTTGGGTAGAGAGTGGTGTCAGTCCTTTATATAGTTGGGATCAGATGTTATTAGTGTTTGTCTAACCCACAAGTAACCTCCTCCTCGATAGACCCAACAATAAGTGATGTTATATCAAGGTATCAATCACTTTTTTTCTTTCATGTATCTACACACCTTAATGTCTATTAAGCATGGATTGTGAATAGAGTGGAAAAGTAAATTCCACTATTAAAAATTATATTGAACTAAAAACTAGTTTGTTTGAATTGAATTAAATTAAAAATTAGTTCAAACGAACTAAATTGAACTATTTTTTAATTCTATCAAATTGCACTGCATTAAATTCCATGGAAATTTGTTTTCTACTTTGAAACACAATACAACTCAGTAGAGTCGATCTCGACTGAAATTTGGTTGAATTTGACTGAGATGATCATGGCCAAGTCAAACTTCATCAAAAGTCAATTGAATTCAGCCACGTCGAGCACGACCAAAAATTGACCAAATTTGGTTGTGACAACCACGATCGAAACTCAATCGAGTAAGTCATGACTGAAATTTGGCCAAGTCGACCTTGTTAAAAATCGACTGAATTCAACAGGGACATCCACTATTGAAACTCAATTGAGTCGATCCCAATCAAAATTCGGCCAAATTTGGCCTAGTAGGTCCTGACAAAAAATTGGCCTAATTTGACTGTGTTGGCTACAATTGAAACTTAGTTGTGTTTTCCTGACTAAAATTAATTTAACTGTACTAAACCATTAAAAACTGCACTAAACCAAAAAATAGTTTGCTTGAACTTAAATGAACTTAAAATTAGTTCAGACAAATTGAACTAAACTACTTTTTATTTTAACAAAAAGAATTGAATTGAAATATTATTTAAAAACCTTGAAAAAAATGGACTATGTAGATATGAAAGAATTGTAGAGTAAATTGGGACTGAAATTCGGTTGAATTTGACCAGGACAGGCACAATCGAAAGTTGGTCAAGTTAGTCTCAATCTAAAATTGATTGAATTAGGCTAGGAAGCTATAGACGAAACTTAAGGATCGAAATTTGGCAAAGTCGATCTTGAACAAAAATTGACATAATTCGGTTAAATCAGGCATGACCAAAACTCGATCGATTCAATTGCAACCAAAATTTAATTGACTTGATCCTTATCGAAAATTATTTAAATTTGCAAGTCAACTCTAACAAAAAAAATCGACATAATCGATCCTGATCCAGTATGGTCATGTCGACAATAACAAATTGGACTATAACTTTAAAAATTCTCAAATAACTAAAGTTATAAAAGAAATTAGTTTTAAATTAACTGAATTGTAACTTTAAAAAGTCACTTTTCTAAAATTTGAACTTTAAAATGTACAGCTCAATTTGTATTGTAATCAGTACAACTTTTTTTTTCAATATAATATAACTAATTGACAGTTGAGTGCAGTTAATTTTCTCACCCAATGAAAGTTTTTGTTTTTTTTTTTCAATCAAGGATCAAAGTGTGAAGCCACACCTAGCCATAAAAGGATTATGAAAATGATTCTGTATAAGTGTTTCGAACTTGTATTGTTGTACTGGAGTGAGACTACTAAGACACGAGTGCATGCAACGAGAGAAGTACCTACTTATTTTTTTTTTGTGTAAATGGTTGAAAATTATTTTAAAATAAAAAATATTCTAAAGAAAACTTAATTGCGTTGCAAAAAGATCAACTATGCAATAGAGAAAAAAAAGAGTGGTAGAGTACGAGATTTAACTTCAATTTTAGAATAGTATTCTTTTTTTAATCTATACTTCTGTAACTACATATAAAAAGAGAATATCTCTTTATTTTAACATAATTTTTATTCACATTTTACTTTTTATAATATAATTATTAGTAATTAATTTTTTAAAATATATTTATTAATTGGTTTTTTTAGAAGTAACTGATATTTTATATAAAATTGTAACATTTTTTTTATTTCTTTATTATGTTTATAATTTTTACTGTTAACATTCTACACTTTTTACATTTTGATTATTTTTATCTTATATATTAATTTAATTAATTTACATATATTATTAACTTATAATACAATATAAATATTTAAAAATTTGCTGTTAATGCTATCCCCTTATGTTTACGTTTGCCATATTAATGTCCCTTACTTTGTAGCGTATTTTGATGAATTCTTGTATATTATATCATGTTTTCACACACCTTTTTTCGCAAGTTGAGAGGATTGTCCCTATTTAAAATAATCATGAGTTATCTTCAACTATTAGTCATGGTTAGCGAACATCTTATTTGAATAAACATTCAATGTTCACAGTACATTAGTTGACTTGAAAATTGTAAAATAAGATTATTTGCAAATAAATGTTTCATTTACATGATATCAACATGAATACCGATATATGGCCTAAAATTAAGCAATGACGAAATAAAAATAAGTGGAGTTATCCTCCTTTTTATGATAGTTGAATAATTTTGCTTTTTTTTTAATTTAAAAAATATTGATATTGAATAATGCTCATTTTTTTATAATGATAATGTATATTGCTCACACTATATTTTTAATATTAAGTACAATGTTATAAAAATCATTCTCAACTTTATTTTTATAAAAGAAATGTTCAAAATATATAGAATATATTCGTCCATGACATGATACTCAGCACCAAGTTATTCATAAATATATTAATATTGTTGTGAATCTGGTTTAAAAACTCTAAAGGTTAATAATAATCATTATTTTATCCCTCACACGAGATTAAAAACATTATACTTTAATCGAAAAATAGAAAATTTTTAAATTTAGTTATGTAATTTTTTAACACACTGTTTTCTTGTCTTTATTATTTTTTGTACTAGGTAAAATAAGGGAGTTTTCTCCTGTTTCTATATATATATATATATATATATATATATATATATATATATATATGTACATCTCTTATCTACACAAAGTTGGCAAGAAAATATATACAAAGGACATAATTTTGGTTAAAACTAAGCCATTAATATTATTTCCTCCTCTATTCCTAAGATCCTAACGAACAAGATCAGGATTATATGCCACATATTAAAAAAAAAATCCTATTAATATCGTATATTCACTTAATGCATTTTATATCTATAGAAGAAGGAGTAGATCCCAAAAGTACCAAGTTGGAAAGACTTTTTTGAGGTGACCATCAATGAATTTTGCAATACATACACCATTAAAAGCAAAGTTATACTAAATGCATTTTAAACATTTCTACAAAGAGGAAGAAAAATGTGAATAAAATTTTAAAAATCACCAAAACATTTAAATATATATTTAAAGTTCACAATACTTATATATACTAATAATATTAATAAGTTCACGTAATAAACTTTAAGTAAGAAATGAAGATATAAATTTTTAAAGTTAAGATTCCGTTGATAGTTATTCATTTTAATTTTGTTATTTTTAATACATATATTAATTTAATATTGAAAATGGTATCTTCATTATATCTAGAAGATCAAATTTACACAATTGGATAGTTCAAGAAAAAAATTTCACAGTACATATGATACATAGAATGTAATGATACTATGAAAATATATTTTATAGAATATATTATACGAACATCATTAATTATATTAAATCTTTAAAAGCTTAACTTTACTTCAGGTCTTTGTTAGTTTATGTAAAATTAATAGATTTCGATCCCGGTTCTAAGCATCTTTAAATTTTTTTATAAAATTTAAAATAATTTTCTAATTTCTATAAAATAGTGATTTTATTTTTATTTTTAAAATTTTGGTATTCCTTTTTTAAATAAATAATTGTAATTCATAATATTGATATTAACAATAATACTTTCTCACAGATAGTATAAGAGTTGTTTTGAATCGATTATATTATTTACCATACTAGTATGTATCCCTTGGAACGATTGTTTATTTTTTTTAAAGAAATATATAATTAGTTAATTTCTATCTTATAATACTAAGAATAACCTGATTATGTTTTTTAGCTTATATAAAATTAATATATTTTTATTCTGGTTTCTTCTTCTTCTTTTTTTACATTTTCATAAAATATAAATGTTTTTTAATATTTTATACAGTATATGATTATATTATTTACTATATTAGTATGTATCACTTGGAACGTATTTTTTTTTTATTATTAAAAAATAAGTTGATAATTACTAGCATATAATACTATGAATAAAAAAAATAAAACAAAATATACAATAAATTTACTTACGTTAAAATCAAAATTCACTCGTTTTGCACATACTACAAATGTATTTAACTCATTAATATTATAACGAAATTTTAGGTAGCTTACGTTTACAAAATAAAGTCAACTGCATTTAATGTTTTAATTAATAACTAAATTACTTTACGTTTAAATCAAGTTGTATAATCTAATTATTTCAAGACAGGCAAATGTACTTGTTAAAATTTATTGTTTTGAAAATTAGATAATGTTAACTTCCATATTTTACAGAAAAAATAAATCAAAGCGTTTGCATCAATTATAATAAATATGAACTATAAATATAAACCTACTTTTAAGTGTACTTATTTTGATAATTCTCATATATAGTGTATTTGGACATGGAATTTTATTACGATAGTTCAATATTTTTAGAAAATGTTAAATGTTTTTTAACTTCACCAAAAGAAATTGAAATTTTATAATTTTATTAAGGTGATTGTATTGCTTTAAATTATAAAATTTCAAATTTCATTTACAAAAGTGAAATTTGAAAACTCTTTATATTTTAAGTTAACATTTTGCTTTTCGTATTTTTTTCTCAATTCAATTTTGATTTTGAATGTTATTAATTTGACCAATGATGACTTTCTGGTTGATGTGACCTCATGCCTTTTTATTGATGTTAATAGAAGTTATTTTTGTGATTTAAGTCGTTTGAATATTTTTTTAATCGTTTTTATTTCTTGATCGATGTAAACTAGAGTTGTTTTGGTCCAATGTTGGAGATACTATTTTCTTACATATCTGAAATTTTTTTTTCGATGTTCGTGGTGATTTTTTTTATGCCTATATTAATTTTTTAGGGCTAATTACGTTATTTGTTTTAATTATAATGTGATTTTGATTTTTATCACTTTCAAATTTTGGTTTTGTTAAGTTTTTATACTTAAAAAAATCCATCGATGCAGTTATTTTCATCCAACAATGTTAATTGAGTTTTTTTTATGACAAACAACAAATCATTTTGAATGTAGTCCATAACTTTTCATTCTCTCAACATCTTAAAAGATTAATGTAATTTGTCATTTATCATAAAAAGAAAATAATTAACATATGAGACGAAGACGACTGTACTGATGCATTTTTTAAGTATGATGGCTTAATATAAACAAAGTTTGAGACAGAAACAAAAATAGAAATCGCATATTTTATGAATTAAAAACATAGTTAATATTTCATCAATAAATGCTATTTTTTTTGTTGATAGTTGAGTAACATATTTTTTCTAATGTTAACTTTAAAACTTTTGCAATAGTTAATTAGATATTTTTCTTGTCAATGTCAATTGGATAAATTTTTGAATAGACATGGATAATAATTCTTAAGGAAAAATACCAATAGTAAACATTGTACAAATAGCTTTGACTAAAGTTAGCCTAAAGGGAAATGATAGTTTGACACCGTATGAGTGACAAATTTTTGACACCCATGACGTGTCAATTTTTCGTTGGTTGAGCAATTTAAAAAAAAAAAAAATTTTTACTGACGTGGAAATTGGAAGCAAGGAAAAGGAAATGGTTTTCCATTTGAATTTCATTTTCAGAAACGTAGAGAGAGAAGGAGAACGAAAGCTCCGAACGAGCGAAGCCCACTTCCCGACTCCACCGTGTTTCCCCGTTCGACGGCCACCGGAGGTCCACCGCCGATCCTCTTCCGCTCGCCGCTCGCGTGTCTTCCCACCGATCAACTTCGCTGGCACCGTGACCGTCGCTTTCTCTTCCCGCCGTCCCAGTCGTCCCGTTTCCACCGTTCTCTCGCCGTTGAACGGCGACGGGAAGACCACCGTCAGTCGCCGTTGAACCGCAACCCGAGGACCACCGGAACACTGCCGTTACTGAATGACACTCTGTGAATTTTAATCATTATATTTCGATTACAAGGAAGTTAGGATTTCAAAACAAATGAAAGATTGGTAGTTGCCCTCTTCGTGCAGAAACTTATGTTAAACTACCCACTTATAACGCCCTTGCTACCACTTTATTTCCAGCAAAATAATCTGTCAAAAAAACGTTGCCTCTGCATACAATTGGAAAGTTTGGATTTCAAAACAAATGAAAGATTGGTAGTTGCCCTCTTCGTGCAGAAACTTATGTTAAACTACCCACTTATAACGCCCTTGCTACCACTTTATTTCCAGCAATGTAATTTTTCAAAAAAACGTTGTCTGTGCATACAATTGGATATAAATGTGTTATTCAATGATACTTTGAGATTTTTAATCATTATATTTCGTTTACAAGGAAGTTTGGATTTCAAAACAAATGAAAGATTGGTAGTTGCCCTCTTCGTGCAGAAACTTATGTTAAACTACCCACTTATAACGCCCTTGCTACCACTTTATTTCCAGCAATGTCATTTTTCAAAAAAACGTTGCCTGTGCATACAATTGGATATAAATGTGTTATTCAATGATACTTTGAGATTTTTAATCATTATATTTCGTTTACAAGGAAGTTTGGATTTCAAAACAAATGAAAGATTGGTAGTTGCCCTCTTCGTGCAGAAACTTATGTTAAACTACCCACTTATAACGCCCTTGCTACCACTTTCGTTCCAGCAAAATAATATTTCAAAAAAACGTTGCATGTGCATACAATTGGATATAAATTTGTTATTCAATGATACTTTGTGATTTTTAATCATTATATTTCGTTTACAAGGAAGTTTGGATTTCAAAACAAATGAAAGATTGGTAGTTGCCCTCTTCGTGCAGAACGGTGGAAACAGGACGACTGGGACGGCGGGAAGAGAAAGCGACGGTCACGGTGCCAGCGAAGTTGATCGGTGGGAAGACACGCGAGCGGCAAGCGGAAGATGATCGGCGGTGGACCTCCGGTGGCCGTCGAACGGGGAAACACGGTGGAGTCGGGAAGTGGGCTTCGCTCGTTCGGAGCTTTCGTTCTCCTTCTCTCTCTACGTTTCTGAAAATGAAATTCAAATGGAAAACCCTTTCCTTCTCCTTGCTTCCCATTTCCACGTCAGTAAATTTTTTTTTTTTAAATTGCTCAACCAACGAAAAACTGACACGTCATTGGTGTCAAAAATTTGTCACTCATACGGTGTCAAACTATCATTTCCCTAGCCTAAATAATTGTGTTCGGCATCAATTGAAAACAATATTTGTTAATGTCAATCAAGATTTTTATTTTAAATAGTAGTTAAAAAATATTGATGAACTTTATTTGAAAAATAACATCAACTAATACTGTAAGAAAATACCATATCAACAAATCTTAGACTTTTAATTATTAATAAAAATGTCTATCAATAATAGATTCGTTGATACATTTCTCAGTAAAATAAATGTCAAAATTTATGTTTTAGCTTTAACCATGTCGTAATTCATCGATATATACATTATTAGTAATGATTTATTTTTTAAATTGATACAATTTTGATAATTGATTTTTTTTAAATTGATTGGTAATTCCAGGATAGACAACAACAAAAGAGGAAAATAATGAATAGGAAAAGGATAAGGAAAAATAAGAGAAGGAGAATGAGAAGGAGGAAACAAAGGCACTAGATGCAACAATGATGATGATAACAAACTCATCGACAATTGCAAGAGGAGGAGAAATAATAGAAAGAAGAAGAGAAAAAAAAAGGAAAACAAAAAAGAAGGAGGATGAGGAAGAAAAAAATAAATCATGATATTTACTAACAAATTTTATTGATTAAAAAATTTCGTCAATTGTTACTAATGAATATTTATTGATGAATAATTATCGACTGATTTCTGATCATCGCTTTCTATTTGTCAGTAAAATTTATTGACATGCATTTTGTAGGTAAATTTTTTGTCATAAGTAAGCATCAATAATTTTGCATTACCCACGAATTCTTGTAATTATCGGTGTATTTTAATTTATGGTAATACCTGATTTTCTTGTTATGCAATATTAATTATAAAATATAATCAATTTTGATATTTTTAAGAATTATATTATATTTAAATATATTTTTTTCTATATTTTGTGGTAATTGAAATAGTTACTCAAAACAATAAAATTAAAATCATTAAATTTGAATTTCCTTATAAAAAATAATTTGAAATTATATCATATCAAATGTCTTTTTGAATAAATAATTTTAAAAGACTATTACTTTTATATTTAATTAAGTTTCAAGTCCCACCTAATCATAAATGTGTATTTTCAATTAAGTTTTATTAAAAACTTTATGTCTATTGGAAACTAAATCTTTTTATACTTCTTATTTAAGTTTATGTCGTTTAACTTTTTCTAGTAATGACAATATGATTATTATTCTATTTGGTTATCTTGTTTATTGTTTTTACGTATTAAAAAAATATAAGATTTTGTTGTTAATATAAAAATATTAAAATAATGAAATTCACTTATCATCTTACATTAACAATAATATTTTTTTTTATCAACAACAAAATCTCACATTTCTTAACGTAAAGATAATAAAACAAAATAACGTGACAAGATAACACTCACGTCACACAATTAAAAATAGTATTAATTGACAAAGACTCAATTAAAAAATATAAAAATAACTAAATTTATAGAAAATCGTTGACATCTCAATTAAATTAACATCTCAAATTACATCAATAATTTGTCATGGCATGAAAAGTTGACCAAAAAATATAAAAACAAAAAATACTAACATGGAATGACCACACCTATAATAAAAGTAATACAAAAGCAAAAAAAAGTTTACTATTTATGACGCATAGCCAAATGATACCTAATATGAAAAAAATATCAAATTAATAATCATAGTGATATTGCGCTCTATTCTCCACACCCGAATTCGACGATTTATATCTACAATGATTTTTTTTTTCACAAAAAAATATATGAAACTTGAAAGATGTTGCAAATATATGCAAAATATACGTTGTCTTCCCGTAAGAGACAATACACTATCCTCCATAAAGAAAACTTCACAAACTAAAAATAAGTCACATTTCATACCAAACCTCCTAGAGTTAAAACTAAAATAAGCTTTATTTTTATAAAAAAATTAAAATATTTGATGAAAAAATGTTTGAATAAATAATTTTAAAAAATTATAAATTTAGAAAAGCCATCTGATTATTTAAAATTGGATAATTCCAAGATTCATTTAAAATTAACAATTTAAATTTAATAGTATTTTTTAACTTTGTCTTATTTTTTATATTTTCTTTTCGGGTTAATTTTAAGTCTTGGTTCTATTTCAGATTGTTGACTAGGTTAGTTACCAAGATTTAAGATTTTATTTTTTCATCAACGTGTTATGAAATTTATGTACAGTGAGAATTAAGGTGGTGAAAAATATTCTTTTAGATGTTGAATAAGGCTAACATTTATAACAAGAAGGTATGCATCGATTTACTAAAAAGTGATGTTTTTAGAATGGATACTGTGTTTTAAACGATGAGATTAAATTATTTTAATATTAAAAGTTTAACATATAAATATAATTTTTATTAACAAAGTTTTATTATTTAAAAACACATTATTTTTTTAAGTCTTATTTTTTAAGAGTTCTTTATCATTTTTTTAAGTTTTTTAATTTTTTATTCATCTGTTTGCAAATCAAATCTTTGAGGTGAGATTTTCTACTTTATTTGATTAGTTTCTACAAAAGAGTAAGTTGATTTACGTTCTTTTCTTTAGTTTTTGCGTTTCTCCATGCATGTGAGGAGTTCTCACTTGCATGTGAAATTTAAGTCTTCTATAAGACTTTTTATTGATCAATGATCCTAATGGGATGCCTTGATCATGTTTTTGTGGTTTGTAGAAGAAAATAGATTTCATTGATCAGGTAAGGGAAGCTAACTACTGAATTTTCAAATTGTTGATGCTATGAGAATTTGTGCTTGCATTTTGGTTTGTTTAAGATTGATGGAACTACTGATATTGTTGGGTGAATTGTTGAGAAATCTATTTGTGTAATATGGTTGTGTGATGCTTAATTTTGTCTGATTTGGTGTTAAGTTAGGGGACTGAAGATCTGGCCATTTGAGCAAATTGGTATTCAATATAATATCAAAACCTGTTTTGGAACTAAACATTAAGTTAGGAATACCAATTTGATTATCATAAAAGGTCATTGGTTCCCCAAATCACAGATTTGAAGTTGTTGGTTTGTAATATGGCATTGAGTGGTGCTAGTGTAACGTTGAGTGCACTTGGTTATGCAAGTCTGGAAACAATTTTGCTTCAGGCCGTTAAGCGACCATTTTTGTGAATAGTATGGCGTTGAGCGCTGATAGGGTACCTTTGAAAGCCCTTTCCACTATAGGTCTATGACCATTTTAATACTTATTCATTAAGCGACAGGTTGGTCTTACTGAGCGAGAAGTTTTGCAAGAGGTCTAGCATTGAGCGCTTCCTTTTGCGAGGGTTTTACGTTGAGCGTCAGTCTGAACGTGCCAGTATGGCTTTTTGTAATTTTTTTATCCTTTATTTATTAGAAGTGATTTATTATGGATTTTATGTATGTTTATGATGGATTTGTGATGCCTCATGAATTATAAAATAGTTATGAGTATGAATGATGTATGTTGTGAAAAACTGTTCATCATCAGCATCCATCCGTAAAAGGCACCTCAGGGCATTGAAGAATATTCATCATGTGGACAAAAGGAAAAAATCAATGCTAGAATTCACCTTCTCAGATGAGGATTTCCGCGCTCCAGATCCTGATCAGGACGACCTGATGGTCATAACAGTGGAGATAGCTCGTTATAGTGTGAGTAAGGCGTTGATTGACCAAGGAAGCTCCGTTAACATCCTTTATTAATAAATCTTTCAGAAGATGGACCTGTCGGAAGATCTGATCGTTCCTTATAACGAGCAAATTGTCAGGTTTGCAGGGGAGCGCGTAGATACAACAAGGGGGTATGTAGACCTGAGGACGCGCTTAGGTACCGACCAAGATGTGAAGGAGATGAGAGTGAGATACCTTTTGGTAGAAGCAAAGACTTTATATAACATTATGATGGGCAGGCTGTGTTTGAATGCATTTGGGGTGATCGTTTAAACACTTTACTTAACAATGAAATTTCCCTCTAACAAGGGGGTCATTTATACCGTTCGGGTTGATCAAAAGACTGCCCATGAATGCTATGTAGGAAGGTTAAAAGTTGAACCCTTCATCCCCAATTAAAGAGTCGAACGTTTGGAGGTTGCCATGACCGACCTAGATCCCCAAACTAATATCGAAGACCAGATGGAGCCCTTAGAAGAGGTGAGACCATTCAGCCTAGGACAAAAGGAGGAACAAGTGATGTCTATTTGCAATAGCCTTACAGGAACCAAGAAAAGTGCCATGGGCACAATACTCAAATCTAATGTTGATTTGCTTATGTGGACCGTTGCGGACACGCCCCGCATACATCCCGACATAATGTCTCACAAACTGACTTTGTTTAAAGAAGCACGTCCGACAGCACATAAGAAGAAAGTGTTAGGCGATGAAAAGAGACAAACGATGGATGTCGAGGTCAAGAAGCTCTTAGAAGCGGGCTTCATTCATAAAGTCATATATACTACTTGGTTGGCTAATGTAGTAATGGTTAAGAAGGTGAACGATCAGTGGAGGATGTGCACAAATTTCACTGACCTCAACAAGGCATGCCCTAAAGATGCCTACCCTCTCCCAAGTATTGATGGTTTAGTTGATGGAGTGTTTGACTACCAGGTGCTAAGTTTCTTAGATGCTTGTTCCGGATACAGTCAGATTCTGATGTTTCGTCCTGATAGTGAGAAAATAACCTTCATAACCGAATGGGCAAACGCCTACTACGATGTGAAAGTAGCATTGCCGACCCCTGCCACCAGGTCCACTCGGTCCTTAAACTCATCCAAAGACAAATCAGTACTAAATGGGGAATATAAAGCCCTACTTCATGAGGAGCCCAATTATAACCTGACACGGATGAAGGTGGAGCCATCGTACCATCCCATTCCCCAACCATGTCTATTTCTATGACAGCCTCCAACTCCTATTCAGTCGGATCTGCACCCTTACAATCAAAGCAACTTCGTTATTTATATGCATGGACACTCCATTGTCCACCAAATCCTCTTCCTGCTCGATCGACCCTAGAATGAAAGACCCAACTAACGATGACGACTCTACCGCATCATTAACATACCCTTGGCCTTCCCTCCCTACTGACTCCTCAGATGACAAGAGTTCTTCGGATGACATTATTACCTTTGAAATAAAAGAAAGATTCCAACACTCAGTTGTAGAAGAGAGAAAAAGTGTAGGCGTGAAAATGACAACGACCCCACCTTCTATTCATAACTGAAAAAGCAGTTTTCACAAGTGAATCTCGGTCGTTGATGCTATCCTAATCCAAAGATCCAGAATATGCGACCTTTCGTTTCACCGGCTGTAGGAATCCCGAAAATCCACATGTCCCACTCACATTGGTTCCACTTCTTTGTAGCTGCCATCATCGACAACTCTCATGAATGCTCGGCACAAAGAAAATCATCCCACCACAACACGAACGACCTTTCCATATTCATGATAACCCATGCGCACCTCTCTAAGTGAAGAGGTTACTTGGGCTTGGGGGAGTAGTTGTGTATTTTATGACCGCCCGACTGGTCAACAGACCGGACAGTCAGCCAACAACCTAATAACCTATCGGTAGGGACAATAATTAAGGTAATTAATAAATAATTAATATAGCAGTAAAAACCATTGATAAGTGATTAATAAGAATAATAAAGATCATTAATGGACAACTAATGGCATGATTTAATTAGAAGCTCATTAGGTGGTTTATAAATATAAGTTGAGATTGAGGTAAAAAATACATTTTCATAACCCAATCTTATTATAAAATTATTGAAAAAAACTACTTATTTGAACGTCCGAGTGTTTTCTACATTAACTCTCATATAGACTATCGAGTAGCTCAAAAGTATTTATACTATTTGGCACATAATGTTTAGAAATACAAAACATTTTACCGATTAGACAAATCCTCGACTCTTTAAACCGAAACAATAATATTTTTTATTCCTTTAAATCAAAGAAGAGATAAAGTCTCACATTTTTTAAATATTTTTTTATTCACAAATCCTTATATAAAAGAAACATATAATTTCCTTTTATTTTATAAAAACAGTAAGTAAATACCTGACAGGAACATGCCTTAATGCAAATTTGATGATGAATAACATTTATAGCAATATGAAACTATATTTAGGCATGCCTGTCCTCACAAATCACCATTCCCAGTCACTGGTCAACAAAATTTGAGAGTGTGTGGTGTTGGTTAGCCATGTCAAAAACATCTTCAATCACTGACACAAGGTCAGAGGTTTGGAGAACACGTGTAGGGTCTGCACTAAGAACCACCTTGGCATGCACCATAGCAGGTTGCACTTACCTTTATGGGCCTGCACCACTCCGACGCTACCTCACATACCCAGCTTTCACATACTCAACCGTGCTCCTCATAGTGTCAGATGCTGCACTAGGTGACACGCTAAGAGGTTGCTGGCACGTGCTTTGCGCCAGCATCCAGGTTATGATACTCTCCCTGCTCGCTCTGCAGTTGATTGGGCCACAAAACTTCACCAATCTAGTGGCTGCACTGACCATGGCACTTTCTGGTTTTCTCGTTGCGTTGCCTGTTGAATCCACCCACTTGGTCACGAAGCAGATAGCGTTTGGACAGCTAGTGAACGTTTACGTTAGGACTGCCATAGATGGTGATGAAGATAGAGTGGCCATGCACACAATTCATGTGGTGTGCTCCACAGCCCTTGGAGCTGTCGCTTCTGTTCTCGCCATGTTGCTTCCTTGCCCTTCCCCTCGCTTCGCCTACTCTCAGGTATTAATAATTTTATCTTACTTTCTATACATTCTGAAATCCAACGCTATTCGCAAGGTGATGCACACAGTCTTATGAGATCAACTCTTTCAATAACATTAAGAGTCTCTCTTAATTAGGTCAACAGTTTTGAACTTATCATACCCTTTGTTTTTCATTCTCACCCTTAAAGTTCTCATTCTAGTTGCATTAGAAGCTTCACATTAAGAACAAATTACAATAGATGCTATCCTTAGCTTAACGAATCAGATTGATGAGATTAAAAATTTGGTTGTTTTCCACCAAAATGTTAACATTTTCACCAAGTTTTCTACTTTTCTGATTCCAAAAAGTTACAAGTACAGGTCGTAATTGCTTATTTTCAAGGAGTAATGTGCTTCGTTAGTAGAGGGACCAAGATAACTGTATATATAATTCTTAACATTAACTATATATAATTTTTAGTATCTTTTATAGTTTAACAAACTAATTAATTTGGGGTTGAAAATCTTGAAAGAAGGACTTAATGTTCCCTATCTACTAGGTGGCCCTCTTTAAGCATTTATAGATACTTTTATTAGCATATATAACACAAGTTAGCAAAGTTATAGATGACAATTCACAGGATGAAATAGGTTACTTATCTCATATTCATTTTTCTTTTAAATTGTATTTTTTATATACTCATACTTAATGGTATAGCATTGTTTCATCATCATTCTAACCGAGTAGCAGATATATTTTATTTGATATTTGTTTTCTTAATATTTTAATATATTAATTGATTTTTATAAAAAATAAAAAATCATAAAAAAATATGATACTATCACATATTCAATATAAAAAGATTTATTCTTATTTTTTTATAAATATTTATTCAATATCAAATATTTATAAAGAAATTATGATTGTATACATTTTAAATTAGAATATAAAATAAAATTTAATGAGAACCAAAATATTTATTAATTTTACAAACACAAATAAAGTTGACAAATTTTAAAAAATTATAAAAAAAAATCCAAATTTAAAAATATTTTAATTATCTCTTCCTTCCTTTATCTAAATTCTAATATATATGAAATATTTTTGATACGCTAATAAAAATTATAATACATTAGTTGAACAAAATCGTAAAAAGAAATAGGGATTAAGCTAACAATAATTGAAAATTAGCATATATCTTTAACTTATATTGATAATGATAAATCACACTCATGATAATGACATTAAATTATTATATTATAATAAATAAAATGTGTTTTTATATAATTTATTGTGATGATAAAATTACACTTATCATAAGAAATTAAAAAATAATATATATATATATATATATATATATATATATTAAAAATCATAAAAATAATATATATTTTATATGATAAAAATAAACAAAAAATAAAAATATTAAAAACAAGTAAAATTGATAAAATGGGTGTTTTAGAAAATATTAGATACAAATTGTATAAAGAAAAACAAAAGTATAATTAATGACATAATAATATGAAGAGGGCCTTGAATATCTAAAAAAAAATTAATATGGACTAGTCAAATTATTAAGAGATGATAAATTTTTTTAGAAAAGATAAAAGTTTTTCAAATGAAATAAAAATTAAAGATTAAAGAGAATAAAATTACGAAGTTTTTTTTTATTGCCTACTAAATGAAAGATTATTCAATTAAAATTTGAAATTGAGAGACAAACATCTTTATATTCAAAAAATAAATAATATATAAAACTATTAAAGAAAGAAAAAATATTTAAATGTGAAATATAAAAAATATTTGAATCAGGGTAATTTCATTTGAAAAAGCTTACGAATAGAGAAAAAATATTTTGGAAATGAATTTCATGAATATAAAATAAGTTGAATATATAGAAAAAGAAAAAAAAAGTTATAAAATTAAAGACTAATAAATAAATAAATATATATATATATATATATATATATATATATATAATATTTATGTTTGTTGATTTAGAGATTTTTTAGTTTGTATATTTTAACAAAATGTACCAAATTTTAGGTTAAAAAAAAAATCTCTGTTAAAAAATACTTAACTTTAAATTAAAGATATTTTAATAATTTAAAAAAATTCTTATATAAATAACAAACTCCATATATATATATATATATATATATATATATATATATATATAATTAAAAAATTAAATATTATCTATAATTATATTCGTAATTAGTTAATTTGAAATTTTAAAAAGACGAGTAACAAATTTAGAACAGGTATATTAACTCCTACTCAGTTAATATGAAATTTCAAAAGAAAAAACATAAACAAAGGGAAAAAAATTGTATAATATATAATTTGAAATATTACCCTGATTTAATCTTTGAATAACTTCTTTTAAGAATGTGAACATAGATAATAGATTTTCCTAGTTGATTGATCAGAATGAGTATTAAGAGTTGGATTAGCACCCCCAAAAGTCAAACTCCGTAATAAATTAATGAAATCCCTGGACCAAGCAAATCTTAAAAATGAGAATTCTCCAAAAATCTGGCATGGTAAGACTGAGAAATTACCCAACTTGAAAGTAAAGAGTGAAGTGAAAGAACAGTGGACCCAACACTTCCCTCACTAATTAATTTTAAAGAAATAGATTATACACACTTTTATATCTATTTGACATATGATATAAGATAAAGCGATATAAAAATATAAATTTTTATATTTAAAAAAAAAATTAAGTAAAAATAATGTCGAATGTAAAAAATTTAAATGTGTTAAATAATTATTTTTCTTAATAATTTTTATTGACATTCCCACAACACAGGAGCAATTGGCTGTGTGTGCATGTTTCTGACATTTATGATTGGAAGAGAGTAATGCATAATCTTCAATGAATAAACCCTCCATATATGACAAGTTCATCCACAATATATACAACTAAACCAACAAAAAATAAGTCAACTTTTGTTTTGCATAACCTCCTTTTCCCATTTTCATTTCTCTGTTACATATATATTACACATTTCTTTAGAACAATCTTATATACCACCCTCAACTTTTATGATTGTTTTGTAAATAATTATTATCTTCTTTATTTTTTTAACTTCTCCTCAAGATTGTCTTGAGATAATTTATAAGCACAAATTTTGGAAAGGCCGTAGGATAATCGAACAAAGTATCTTGTTTTATAACATTCCTTTCAAGAAGATGTTCTGTTTTGTTACAAAACTACAATAAATAAACACTTGCAATGGATCTTATTTTCAGAAAATGAAGTTGTGTGAACTATATATCCATAATTTATGTGAGAGGTTAAATTGCAACATAAAGGTGATCTCTGCCTCAAACAACTCAGTTGTTGTTGGTTACTTTACTTTAGCCAAGTCTCTCTCTGCTACTGGAGTCAAGCTTCGTCAAAGTATTAGGAGTAAACTTGTGAGTTAACCTAAATCTATGTAAATCATTTCGGACCAGACAACTAATTTCCTTAGAGTTAAATGTTTGGTCTTGATGTTTTTATGAAACAGGACACAATGGATTGGGAACAACCACAAAGAAGAATTTTCAACTCCCATAAGATTGATGTACAAGATAAACTAGAATACTTGGAGTTACCGATAAGAGCTATGGGCATTGCTCTATCAACTTGTACCTTTCCTAAAAGGGTCATCGATGAGGATCTCAAAGGTATACTGCTGAAATGTAGAGGAGAATTCAACAAAAAATTAAGCCAACAATCCAACTTCTTTGCTCATTTTGATGCAGCTGCAATATCAGAGATGAAAAAAGACATTTTTACTAAAAAATTGTTAATGGCCTATAAAGATCTCCCAACCTCCTTCTTTTTATATTGCATGCATTTACTCCTACAGGACTCATCCATTGTAAATAAAATGGATCCCATGCCGATAAAAACTTCAAAAAAGGGTAATTTTCACTGGAGCACCAACAATATTAAAGAGATTGTGATGAATTTATTTCCCTCAAAAACCAATTTGGTTTTTCCACTTAAGGCCTCTCTTTCATTAGGCTTTGCCATGTTTCTTGGTTTGACATATAACAAGGAAAATGGATATTGGTCAGGACTCACAGTTGCTCTCTGCTTCGTGACTGGACGACATTCAACCTTCTCACTAGCAAATGCACGTGGTCAAGGAACTGCAATGGGATCAATCTACGGAGTCCTTTGTTGCTTCGTTTTTCAAAGATGTATGAGTATAAGATTCTTACCTCTTCTACCATGGGTATTTTTCTCTTCTTTTCTTATGTACAGTAGAATGTATGGTAGAGCTGGTGGCATTTCAGCAGTTACAGGGGCTTTATTAGTTATTGGTATAAACCACGATGAAAAACCAAGTAAATTTGCATTTGTTAGAATTGTTGAGGCCACGATTGGACTCGTTTGCTTCGTTATTGTAGAGATACTTTTCAATCCTTGTAGAGCTTCAACTCTAGCAAAAGGTAAACTTTCAGAATGCTTGAGATCTCTTCAACATTGCATTGACCAAACTATCGTTATTCCTAGTGAAAAAGAGAAGTCGTCTTCTTACTATCAAGCGTCACAAGATGAGCATTTGAAGCTGAAATCTGTAGTGGATCAATTAGAAGAGGTCACGATGGAAGCTGAATTAGAGCCAAATTTTTGGTTCATTCCATTTCATAATGGTTGCTACAGAAACATGTTGGAATCACTGTCAACAATGGTGGATCTCTTACTTTTAGTGGCGTACTCAATGGAAAAAGTTAGGCTAATGTTGGAGAAAGATGAAACATTTTTTGTGGATCTCTATGATCGAGTTAACGAGAATGTGGGAAATGTCAAGAACAAAGTAGGCCTCATATTGAACTGCCTTGAAAAGATAACAAGGATAGAGTCTTCTAAGGAACTTGAAAATGAGTTAAAGAATATAAATCTTCCTGTTGATATTGATATAGAGGAATGCTCCAGGAAAGATGCATTTTGGATATGGAATGGAGATGAGGAGGTCAAGAATATTACTTATTCTTTTCTCCATGATCTAGAGAAGATGGCTAATAAGGCTTGCAACAACACAGATGAGGAGATGCTTAAAGGTCAAATGCTTTTTCATTATGGTTGTTTGGGATTTTGTACTAGTAGCTTGATGAGAGAAACATTAAAGATTCACAATGAAGTAAAAGAGCTACTTGTATGGGAGAATCCCTTAAGTCAAACAAACCTTAATGGAGTATTTCCATAAAAACCAAGCTTAGTGGTTACAAAAAATCTAGCAGCATGATAGCAAAAATATATATGCTATGTTCTTCTCTACTCTGCTATATTGCCATGATAGCAAAAAATAAATTAACACATCATCAACAAAAATCTTCTAATCTTAGAATAAATTTACTATTTTCATTAGTTTTTCAATCAAAGTTACTTAACTACAAAACAAAGGTATTGCATATTTGTGTATAAACAAAAAGTATAAGCACCGATATTAAAACTAATGGGGAAAATGAAACTGGGGGATGAATCTCTTTAAGGAAAATAGGGAAGGTCAGCAGAGTCAAAATTGAAAAGAATGAGATTACCTTTCGTCACAGTAATAATTAAATATATTTTTACATTTGACTTAGAATATAAAATAAAATTATTAAATTTTGGTATTTTTTAATAAAAAAATAAAATAAAAATAAAAATAATATTAAATAAATATAAAAAATACACATATGTCAAAAAATATTTTTCTAATAATTAATGTGTCACTCTTCCCTCAGATCAGTGTTGTTATCGTGCTGCACTGCTCCTCTACGATTCCTTTATTCCAAAACAAAACAAGTAACACGTTTATGTTGATTAACATTTTTGTCCATCATTATTTTCCAAATCGACAAAAATAAATTATAATAATAACATAAAATAAGAATAAAATAAATAATAATTCATTTAGATTAGGCTTAATGTTTCTTTTACCGTCCATAACTAATAATTTTATCACATTTGAATTAGTCATTAATGAAAAAGATAAATGAAAAAAAAATGGAAAAAATATTTTCATAAAAAAAAAATCCTAAAAATGCACTAGTCAAATATCATATTATAAAATGCCTAAAATATGATATATCCTTAAAAATCTAATATAACGTAAGAGTTAAAATCATGTTTATAAAAGATATTATTTTATTAATATATTCATAGATAAAATTAGCTATGATGAAGTTTTCACACATCAAAATTGACAATATTAAGAAAGTAATGGCTTAACTGCATGTTTAAGGTATAAACAATAATATTTTGGAATAAGGCCTTTAATCAAAACAACTAAAACAAAAGTTTTCATATAGTAACAAATCTCAATTTTAATTGTGAGCGACCGAAAACAAACTTATTTCAAATTTGAGAAATTAAAAACATTTTATGTGACTATTTATAACTACAATTAATAATGACTAATATAATTGAAAAACCTTAATAAGATGCAAAGTGGATTTTTGTTTTCCTCTCAATATTGTTTAACTAAGAGTAATTGGAATTTTTAGGAGTTTTGAAAATATAAGAAATGTTATATAGGAGTTTGCTATTTTATATTTTCTTCACTTGTGTCTAATTCTTCTTTCATCAAATCAATTCTTTTTTATCTCATAAGCTTTGAATATTTTTAAGTTGTTTGTATCTTAAATTATATAAAATTTATTTTCAAATGAAATTTAATACTTTATAACATTTTTCTAATGAGTAACATTTAAAAATTTTGAGTAATTTTAAGAATATATAAAACATAAAAAATAATTTAACACCTCAATGAGTTTTAATTATAATTGTCCGTTTATCTTTCACAATAAGCTATTCTTTATATTCCTAATTCTTACTTTAAAAATATATGAAATATATGATTTGTTAATTGAAAAATTGTTGATCATGAGTCATGTAGTTTGTACAACTACTTTTCATAAGATAACTTTTTGTAAATTTGTTAGTTATAACATAAATGTTGCAAGGAATAGTTCTTGTTTTGATTTGTCCTTTACAATCTTGATATCTTCTTGAGGATTGTACATCTTTTTCAAATGTTTTAAGTCATTGTATTTGTGACATTTAGCATCCAGCCTCCATCAACATTTATTGCATTGATGATTATTTTTCTTAACTTAAGGATAATATGAGAAAACCTGTGTTATTTTATTTTCTCCTTTTGTTGCTCTTGATTACAACAATATCTTTGCTAGTAGGAAGTATAGTACCTTCTGTTGCATGACATTCTCTGATTAATCTTTGTTGTTCCTGTATTTGTAAGACATGTATTACTTTTGTCAAAGTAATAGTAGACAAAATTTGTGTGTTTCTAATGATATAATAAATGCTTTATATCTCTCTAACAAAGTTATAGGAATTTTATCAATAAATAAATGCTTAGTATCTCTCTCTAAATATAAAACTGAAAATAATTATATTTCATATTTTGATTAATTGCAAATCAATGGTTGATTTATTTATCATAAGAAAATCTCATCAATCTTAAGATTTTTTTTTGCTTAAATATAATTTTAGTATCTCAACTTTGACGCAAAATTCAAATTCGTGCATGTTTGAAATTTTTATATATTTTGGTTTCTAATCTTTAAAAAATGAATAAATATTGTCTTTTTAACTCAATTACTTAAATTTTCTTGATGTGTCAAATGTGTTTCGTATTAACATTTGAATTATTTACATCGTTTGACATTTTATGTTCAACTTTAGTTGAAAACATATTTGACACATAAAAAAATTTAGCATAGTTAGATTAAAGAATTGCACTTATAGAGTCGAAGGTACCCTGCTAAGTTTTCTTCCATTTCACGAGCTCTTACTACGTGATACTTATCCTCTAAAGCCTCTTTATCCTTTATCGAATGGTGGTGTGCTTACAGAAGATTATCTGATACTCAAGTCAGTGCTTTAAGTCAAAGATGTTAGTCAAAAGTAAGATTAATGCAAAAGTGAAGTCAAAACTCGATTAATATAATATTTATAAAGTTATTTTACTAACCATGGATCTTCACCTGGATGAGCCTCAATTATGGACCCATTGACCCAATGTCCATCTTACCTCGATTATATATCTTGATTATATTTGTCTAGTCAATCATCTTAAGGTTGTAATCGATAAAACTGAAAGGTCTTTGACCACATGTAATACAAAAATTATATTAATTTATTTGAAAACCAAAATATATCAAAGTTATAAATAAAGACAAATTTCAATTTGATGTCAAAATTAAGTGACTAAAAAGTTATTTAATTTTTTTTTAATATTGATGGATGTCGTAAAGACGTTTCATGCATATGATGAGTTTATAGAGGTATAAAGAATGTTCATTTAAGTTTATTTTACATATATTCTGTGCTATGATTTATTGATAGTCAAAGTAAAAATTACTTTTAATTATAGCTGCATCAATTATCTTCAAGAAGAATTACTTACGAAATAACAACTATTTTTTTAGACAAGTGTTTATATGAAGTTGACATATACAATAAGATTTTGTGTTATAGCTTTTCAAGAGTTTAAAATTATTCTGGATTATTGTTTTCAAAATGTGTATAATTGTTTTCGGAATGACAATATTAAAATAAAACTTATATGCGAGAATAAATTTACATATTAAAATAATTGTTTTCAAAATATTTATAATTGTGATTTTACCTTGTCGTGACTGGATGATGAGGTATTTGTGGTTCAGTGAGTTTCCAGTTATAAATTAGTATAATATGTTAATTTTTAGGTTTAAACTCTAGGTTGGTTTTCGTCTTTTAGGGTAATCTCAGTTGGGTTCTTATTTTTATAATTATCTTAATTGGGTCATATTTTTTTTTTAAAATGAACACATTTTACCCTAACCGTTAAGTGGTCTCAGACGGCGTTAAATTTGCTGAGCTGTCTTTGCTGACGTGTATTGTTTGATTAGATGGAATTTTTATTTAAATTAAAAAGTTATGACGTGGCAAAGTTGAATTGATTTATGTTAAAATAATATATTAGGGATTGAAAAGGAAGAATGAATTAAAAAGGATATTATGGATCTGGACATTAACCACAGTTCTTCATCAAGTCAGGTCATGGGTTTGCTTGCCGGCCGCCGGTCACGGCCGGAGCTTCGCCGACGACAGTCTCTTTGTCTGTCTGTGTCTCTCTCTCTTTCTCTTTCCGAAGTTCAGATTCTCTCTTCCGCTCTGTGTTGGAATTGGGTTTAGTAGTAATAGTTTCCATTTAACATGTATTATACTCTAATCCCTGCGGCCCCACTCCATCCACCAACGTTAACCAGAGTTGAAAAGGTTTCGTGAGAAATGTTTTTGGAAGAGTTGGATAAAGTTAGTTTCATTTAAGCAACAACAACATGTTCAGATGAGAAGGAATGAAGGAATCAAAATTCTGATAAAACCAGAAACTATCCACAGTCTCAAACTCGAAGAAGAGGGAAAAGGTTTCCCTGCTTGCGAGTGAATCGGAGGAGTCAGCATTGGTGACATTGACGCGGTGACCGACGACGAGCTTGGCGGTGACTTGTGGCACTAGTGGCACCTTGGGTCACGCCTCGCGGCGGCCTAGCTCGCACAAGAGGCGATTGACGGAGGAACGAGAGAGCTTCTCTCTCACGCACGAAGAGAAGAAGGAGAAGGGAGGACCCGACACCATGGCCGGCGATGCCTCCGATGGTGAACAGCGGTGTTGTCGACGCCTTGGACCGTGACTCGCGACGGCCGATTGGGTGGAAGCTGAGGCGGACGTGCATGAACGGAGGAGATGAGCGCTTCTAGGTTCCTTTGGTTCCCTTTTGGATTCAAGTGGAGGATCTAATAAAATACCTTTGTACACAACCCCTCTCGCACCCCTTCTGATCTCTTCATTGAACCCCTGGTTTTGTGATTTTGCATTTCTTTCTTGGGTTTTTTGCAGGTTGGTGTTGATTTTCCCAAATTGGGTTTGTGCGATTCTAGGGTTTCCTCTTTGTGATTGGGGTTTCGAATCTGTGTGTAGGTTTCGAATGGAGGTGCAAGCTGCCATGGTTGCGCGAGATTGATGATGAAGGTCGCGATTGAGAAGATGTTCGCGATTTGGTTCTCTCTGCAAATGCGTGTTGATGGTGATGTGCGAAGATGGTGTTCAGGCACGATGGAGATTGCGAGTAGGGTGGTCTCTGCAGCGACGACTTCTGCTCCGATTGGGTTTTTCGCTCTCTGTATTTCCCCTGCAGGTTGAAGGCTTGTGTGTGGTGGAAAAATGTTTGTTGGTGGCGCTGGAGCACTTCTGTGTCGTGGTGGAGGGGCGATTGTACGCTGCGGGTTGCGTCCTCTACGTTGGTGGCCATGGATGCATGACAAGGTGTTGCAATGAAGGAGATGATGCGCGAAGATGGTGTCAGCGTGCAAACTGGTTTCGTGTAGAGGTTGCAGCGGTGATCTCTACGCTAGAGGAGGACTCGCACAATGGTTTTTATCTTTTTAATTACCTAATCAATGATATGCTCTACTAATGACTGGCGTCGGCAAAGCTCCGCGACCGGCGGCTAGGACCAGCGATCGACGACGAGGTCCATGGGAAGGAGTCTGACCAGATCTGGATGAGCTTATGTGAGGTTTTATTAAGAATAAATTTTTCCATGTCAAAAACTCTTAATTTTAAAAAAAAATTCACATAATAAAACACTTTTACATCAGTGCTCACCACGTCAGCGACTGTCAGCACCAATTAACGTCGTTTCTGAGAACTTAACAGACAAAGCAAAATTAACTCAATTTTACAAATATTAAAATTCAATTGAGACAGTTACAAGTATGAGGACTCACTTGAAATTTCCATACAAATACCACAACATATTAAACCTAATTTTTACGATATGCTTTAATTCTCAATATTTAAACCTAGAGCGAGTCATTAATAGTTAAATAGTTAGTGAGTCGAATGCACCGTCGATCTTACACGATAAACGGTTCGTGACGAACCAATGGCAATGACACGGATCGCTATTCCCAACCGTGGATTAGATGACAATCAACGGCCAGCGTGGATTTTCCCTTCGGCCAGACGAAAAACACAAATGTCACCCATGGGCAGTTGGCTCTATATAACCCTGGTCTGGCGGCAGCACACTTCAATTCGAAACGTTAGCATCAAAAGAAGAAAAAGAGAAGTGTGAAAATGTCAGGTCGTGGAAAAGGAGGAAAAGGATTGGGAAAAGGAGGAGCCAAGAGGCACAGGAAAGTTCTTCGTGATAACATTCAGGGAATTACCAAACCTGCTATTCGCCGTTTGGCTCGGAGAGGTGGTGTGAAGAGAATCAGTGGTCTCATCTACGAGGAAACCCGTGGTGTGCTTAAGATCTTTCTTGAAAATGTTATTCGTGATGCTGTTACCTACACTGAGCATGCCAGGAGGAAGACTGTTACTGCCATGGACGTTGTTTATGCACTTAAGAGACAAGGCAGAACTCTCTATGGTTTTGGTGGTTGATTTTCCTCTTCGAAATTAGGGTTTCAATGAGGATTGATGTAAATTGTTGATTTCTTATGTATTATTGATTATGTGATATGCTTTTAGTTGTAGTTTATGCTTTAATTGAAATGAAATTGTTCTTGTAGTTGATTATGATTTCTTGAGTATTTAGGGAAATGATAAATCTATTGGATAAATCTTGTTGGTAATTCATTGTTTATTTAGTAAATGATGTCTTCGTTTAATTTTGTATCTAAAATACAAATTGTTGCCTTTCCTATGGGCTTTTGGGTTCGGGTATGTGGTCCATTTCTTTGGGTTTTTACTGATTTAGGGTAGATCTTAAATTTAGCTGACATTACAGGACCGAGTACACAAAGTTTACACTCTAGTTGGATTCAATTTTGCCCAAGAATTGAGTATGATTTTGGAGTATCTTGGATACATGTATTCAAAAAGAATGAAAATGACGTGGACTTTCTTTATCCAGTATGCACTTAATGATATGAATTATAACGTTGTTATTATTTATTTTTAGTAGCAAAAAAGTACGTTTGTAAAGAGTGTTTATGTACTCTTGTATGTTGTTCCTTATTAAACTTAATTATTGAATTTTAAATATTTAAAAAGTTATAGTTGAAAATAATTAAAAATGCTTTGTAGTTTGAAACTTTTGTTATTTGGTAGCCTAAAAACAAGAAACGTTAAGGGCAGAAGCTGTTGTCAAGTGAAATAAAAATTAAACTAATTTATAATATGTAAAATCTTCTTGGATCGCTATTACAGATGGGGTGTAGTTGATAGATTTGAACTTCCGGCGCATTCCACGTTTTTCTTTATGCACTCCAAGCTTTTCCTTTTTTCTATTTTATCCTATTTTACCCTTACAGTCATAACAAACCGGATAACATAACAAACTGTATAACATCATATGGAAAAACTAATTAAATCAAAAGATCAGACAGAGAAAATAAGAAATTTGGTTAGTTGTCATTTTAAAATCTGTCGTACAATTCTGAATCCACGAAAGCGTACCAAACTCTGAATCCATGAAAGCTTACCAAATTTATGAATTGCTTGTCAGATTTTGAAATCTGATTTATGTTAAATGTTATCAAATTTTGAAATTGGTTAGATTTCAAAGAGATGGGATGGGATTTAATTACCGAATTTCCAAATTATATATATATATATATATATATATATAAAATTTGGATTTCAAAATTAGGCATTATAAAAAGTAAAAACTAGATTCTATGTTCCAACTCACCAACCTTTCAAATTATTAAATCCAGTTAACAATGTCCAGATTCGAAAAATAAAAACCCAATTTTAAAATCTGGTTAATATAAAATGATCACTACATTACGTAGTCCGATTCTTGATGAACAAATTACTTATTGGTCAAAGCTAATAACTTCCTCTGACAGATATATCTGGAGACATTATAAGTCGACGTCTGGTCAAAGCTAATCACTTTCTGACACTCTTTGTAGATATATCAACTTCACAGGAACACTGCCTTGGGGATGAGGCTTCCATTTTATGATGGAGGAAGAAATCTCTACACTATTGGCTTGCTTCCTTTTGCATCCAAAGGGTTCCATAATGTTGAGAGAGGATGATAAGGACACTGGTCGTACTGTTCAAGTAACTATGTTATGTTACCTTCATAATGTTTTGGAGTATAAAAGTGGCCTTGAGTTATTGAAGTAACAAAAAGGGTTTTGATTACTCTTTCCAGGGAAATAGAATTCAAAGTGGGGGTAAAGTTTGCAGCTCGTGTTAGCATGCATCAATTATTATGTGATAAAGCTTCAAGACTGAACTCTCCCATGTTGAGCTTTAAGACTAATCATTTTTAGATAAAGCTCCTTTGACCGTTCACTTTGAACTCATCTATCACAAAAATGGTCATTAATAATGATAATGACGAGTAATTGATTACTCTGATCAAACAAAATAGCTAAGCGATTACAAAATAGTCAGATTAAATAGCATGATTGAGTAGTTACAACATGGATAGATTAAACAACATGACTGTCTGGTAATAGAATAGTGAGATTAACAATGAAATTTTGGATGATGCCCAATCTACATCACAACCCGTTCAGTCTACGACAACCATAAAATTTTTCCAAAGAACCCTCGAAACATTTTAACGCCTATTGTGGGATCAAACAAGTGTCTCTCATTACCCTATTGTAGCCAAAAGGAACCAGATGAGCGATAAAGTGGAAGATGTCAACCACCCATCTTGTTGGCTTTGATCAGTTTGACCGCATAGCCTGCTTCGACACAACCATCTTAGCTTTGTTAACTCCATCCTGTTGGCCTCGATCAGTTTTTGATTGCACAACTTACTTCGACACTAACATCTTGGCTTTGTTCAACTCCATCCCACTGACCTCGATTAATTTTGATCGCATGACCTACTTTAGCACCAACATCTTAGCTTTGTTCCACCTAGCTTGTTGGCTTCGATCAGTTTCAACCGCACAACTTGTTTTAAGGCCTAGATTTTTAACTTTGTTAAATCCTAATCTATTGGCCTAGACCAATTTCAATCATACAACTTGCTGCGACACTAGCATCTTAGCTTTGTTAATCCCCAGCTTGCTGGCCTCGACCAGTTTTGACTATGCGGCCACCTCTGACCTCAACCTCCTGGCTTTGTTCAAGCCTCGATAGCACGACCATGTCTAGCATCAACCTCACGGCTTTATTGAAGCCTTAACTAACTACCACTTATGGCCTCAAACTTGTGGCTTTTGTTTAGCTTCAGCTACACGACCACCTCTACCCTTAAGCACTTGGCTTTTTAAGCCTCAACTAAGCATCTTGGCTTTGTTCAACCTCAACAGAGCTCGTTGCTCTTGTTGATCCTCAACTGCACGACCACCTGTAGCCTCAAGCTCTTGGCTCTTGTTCAACCTTAACCGCATGACCACCTTCGTCTTCAACATGAATGAACATTGGACCTCTTTTACAAGGTCTTGTTTAATTAGTATGAGCTTAATTTGGCTTCTTCTTCTCAACCTCATATGACTTCATGAATGATTGTTCAACCTTTTCTGCATGGTCTCGATCAATCTCTTCAACCTCATTTGACTTCAATATCAACCTCTTTTAGCTTCAACAGGTTGGCCGACTAGTCTCTCTCGTACGGACTCAGTCAGCCTCAACGATCTATCCCGCATGGTCTCAATCAACCTCTTAGCATATCATCCTCTTTCGACTTATTTTCAGCCTCATATGTCTTCAACATGAATTACCGTTCAACTTCTGATAAATGCTTAATTTAAGTAAATTTTAAGATAAGGTGAGGTGATGTTTTAAGATAAAGCAAACCCTCTTGGACAAAACATCAAGCACCCATCTTTTGGAATGTATATCTTATGATAATTCTAAGGTGAGGTGATGTTTCTTTTCCTTTTCCAGTGTCCCAAAAGTCTTTTCTGCTTCAGACCAGAGTTTTTCAGAGAAATCATCTTTAGTATATGCCATTTACAATAAAAAAAATTGTAAATTAGAGAAAGAAATGCTCACATAGGGGTGGAGACAGAGACTGTGCTGACATGGTCATCCGATAGTCCTTTCGATCGCATCGCGTAAGTGCTATTGGCAGAGGTGAGATGCTACGTTGGAAGTGGCAAAATCCATTAAGGAGAATAAGCCATCGCGTTATGTTAACGCGCTATGGTGCCTAACGAAGTGGAGAAGAGGCAAGATGATTTAGAATTTCACGCTGAGGAAAAGAAACCAGGACTTTCATCAAATTTTTGTATTGGACTCATTATTCAAACTATTACAATTAGGACTTCCTACAATTGGCCCACAATATGAATTAAGATTTCATATAATTAGAATTATTTTTGTCCATAAAACCTAAATAAATGAATTAATTAATTAACACAAAAATTAAAAAAAATAATAAAATATCAATAATTAATGGTGAAAAAATATTATACTATAAAAAAGGAATTTGAAATGAATGTTTCCTTATAATTAAAATTAGTTTTATTAATAGTCTTTAAATGAATTAATTAATTAACTAACACAAAAATTAAAAAAATAATAAAATATCAATTAATGGTGAAAAAAATCTTATACTATAATAGAAATAAAATTTGAGATAAATGTTTTCCTATTTTTATCAATAAAATTTAAATGAATTAACCCAAAAATTAATAGAGTACGAAATTACGAATAATTAAATTGTAAGAAACAAATTATACTATAAAAGAAAAGAAATTTGAAATAAATGTTTCTTTACGGTTAAATTTAGTTTTATCAATAAAATTAAAATGAATGAATTAATTAACCCAAAAATTAAATTAGTAAAAAAATATCAATAATTAATTGAAAAAAAATATCATAGTATAATTTGAATTAATGTTTCCTTACTGTTAAAATTAATTTTATCAACAAAATTTAAATGAATGAATGAATTAATTAACCCAAAAATTAAAAAAGTATAAATTAGTTAATTAACCCAAAAACTAATGATGAAAAAAAAATATTATACTATAAAAAGAATTGGGATAAATGTTTTTCTATAGTTAAAATTAATTGTTTCAGTAAAATTTAAATTAATTAATTAATTAACCCAAAAATTAAAAGAGTAATAAAACATCCACAATTAATGGTGAAAAAAATATTATACTATTAAAAAAATAAATTTTAGAATAAATATTTTTCTATAATTAATTTTATTTTTGTTAATAAATTTTAATGAATGAATAAATTAATTAATTAATACAAAAATAAAAAAAAGTAATAAAATATCTATAATTAATGATAAAAAAAATATTATACTATATTTAAAAATGATTGATGAATTTTTAATTAATAATAATTTTTATTGATTTCATCAACAAATTTTTTGTTGGTAAATAAAATATATATTATAAATAGACTTACCGATAAATTTATACATTAATAGTAAATTTGTTTACAAAATTTATTGATAATTCAAATTTTAAAATCTATCTATAATATTTGTGGATAGTTTAAATTTTTTGTTGTTGATAATTTCAATAATTTTGTAGTATGAATTGTTCATATAAATTTAATTATTGTTTGGTTATCGTTTTCTGGTGAGTGTAGTCAAATCACTTCCAATTATATTTTTTTGGAAGAATTATTTTTTAAATTATTTGTATTTAGATATATGTTTTGTATACTATTAATTTAAATTTATGTTTTTAATATTATTTTACATGTTTATTGAATTTTATTTTATGTTTATTGAGTTTTATTTGAATATATAATTTCAAATATTTTTTGCTTTTTTAAATTTAATTTGAACTTCATTTAAAAATTATAAAATATTTTTTTATAAATTAAAAATAGATATTTAATGAATATAGTTTTTTTATACAGATAGATTAGATAGCAGATAAACATTATTCTATCCATTATAATCGCTAATAGTATATATATATAAGAAAAATATATTTTTCACGAAAAAAATATCACAAATTAGTAATATTAAAATGTAGAGTGTCACTCCCCCATCTTCCCATATTCTCCCTTCACTTCTCCAATTCTTTTTTTTTTCAATTTTAATCGTACTCTTTTTATTTTTATCTATTTTACTTTTTATTTTTTAAAACTCTAATTTCACTTTCATTTTCTCTTTTTCTTTTTAATTTTCACGTTTGTTAATATATTTGAATAATGAAAAGGAAGTTGATACCATTCAGGCTTTCATGTAAAAAAAACAAGATTGTTAAGTGAGAGGTATTTAGTCCCTTAGTTTTCATATGTGATTCACATGACACATAAACTCTTAATTCCAATATATAATATGTGAGAAATAATCCAATAAAAGCTTATCCAGTGTTAATTAATCTCTAATAACCTATTCTATGTACAAATACCATTATATTAATCTTTAATAGCCTACTTGGAAAGAACAACGCCATAGTCTTTTACTTGTACAGAAGTTGAACTTCAAATTTAAAAACATTTCCTCTAAATTATACAGTTCTCAATTCGCCTAAAAAAATATTAGAGACACATTTCACATCAACAAATACACATTAGTTATCACAGCTACATCTATCCTAATTCGAATTCACTTTAAGTTTATTTTGTCACCAAGTAAGAAGCAAACTAATTAACCAATTCTCGGAAATCCAAAACGAGCCTCGAAACTAGTTACATTTTATGTGATCACCGATAAAAAATAAAATAAAATATATTAGTAAAACGAATTAGAACACGAGTCGCAACTTATATCAAGTGTACAAAAATTTGAAAAATAGATCAGAGAGAAACATCCTAAAATAATCCACACCCTTAAAATTTGAATAATGAAATAGATATGAAATTAGAGAAAATTGGAGAGGTGGAGGAAGAAAAAATTGGGATTGTAAAGGAGAGAAATAGTTTAAGTGAATGGAGATTATGGTTTTAAAAAATTAAAAATAAAATAAGTAAAGATAAAAGTAAAAAAAAGTAAGACTGAGATTTAAAAAAATAGGGAGGTGGAAGAAGAAGATGGGAGTGATAGAGAGTAACACCTTAAAATGTATTATCAGTAGTAAAAAAATATTTTGTTTTAAAACTATATTAACATTTTGTTTTTTCTTTATTATTAGATTTTTCTGTCTGATAATGATTAAAATTTTTATATGAAACGAATTATTATAGCAATTATATTGATTAAAAAAAATAAATAATTACATCTTCAAAATTTTATAGATGAAAAATTTCTATCGATACCTCATTTAAGAGAATTATTGAATAAATTAATGGGTGATTATAAAATGAGGTTTTGTAAACATTTTCAATACTTTACTTTAATAGATTTTATTTTCTGCTCATTTTATATATATTATGTTTATATTGTTTTGAATGGATTGAGAATAGTAAGTGTAAGAGTAAAGATAAAAAGGTTCAATACTTTATTACTCCACCAAGATTTATTTTTGGTTAAATATTTTCAGATATTAGTGTTTCCGCGGATAACTTGTTGCTTTATGAATCCAAAAACATGAGGTTTTGTATCCTAATATATTTAATGGAGGTTTGAAAACTTATTTTAAAAATTCTTTTATATATATATATATATGATTATAAAATTTTGCATTTGAATGGTATCAATTTTTTTTTTTGAAAATTTTATATTTTTGCAATAATTTTTTTTATCAAAAGATAGTTTTTAAATGTAATTTTAATATGTGAGACTTGATAATATTTTGGATGATATATATAGTCATATAAATGAAAGGTAAATAACCTTTTCTAAGGTTGAACATGCAAATCACAGGTTTGCTTCCTTCCGTTAGGTAAATGATTTATGAGATGGAAAAAGAGTGGAAACACGTGAAGATAGAGAATGAAAACACATGAAACGCATGGTTGTTTGTTTCTATTCACAGTTATTGTGAGGAAAAAAACCCAAAGAAAATATGAGGAACATCCAAAACATCTTTCTAAAATCATCACATTTGCATGAAACATATTCATAACTATATCATTTAATTTAAACTATCAACATCAAAACATAATTATCCATTTTTTAATTCTCACTTTTTTTTAAGTACTATACACTTAAGAAATATGTTAGAATACTCATTTATACAAAATAAGATAAAAAAATACAAAATAATATGTAACTTTTGTAATCTACTATGATAATTTAATATGTAATATTCTAAACACTATGAAGGAAATATGACACATTCAATAAAGTAGAACAATTATCTAAAAGAAAAGTATAAAGTAAAACAATTAACTAAAAGAAAAGTATATAAAAGACTCTTTACAATTATCCAAAACATAACTATAAGTCAAATTTTATATACATAATTATAAACTAAAAACTATCTACTTAATTACAAAAGGGTCATTACAATTTCAACCCAAAATAAAACTTTAACTACATGAAAATAGACTAAACATATGCATTCTCGTTGTTTAGGACATGCTCCACTGATATCTCATCTCGCTATGTTCATACCTATCAAATGATCATTTCAAAACATACAACGACACAAAAAAGAACAACAATACAATAAGAATAAGCTAATATTATAAAAAGAATCAAAGCATTTCAATTATAAAATTTCATATAGCACGATTCATTTCCAAGTCAAATCAAACCTAAGGATATAAATGAATTCTAGACTTGAACAATTTAAATGTATGTATTAATGTCAGACTATAGCAAGTTGTACACTTGTAATGGTGGAACAACTGCCCCCAAGCTACCACACAAGATTAGCCCGTTAACAACTTATGGACAAAGGACAACAGTCCATAGAATAGTAACTCCTGCTACTCTTCACCACATAATCCCCTTTCTACTCGAGATGAAGTGATTATTAAAGCATCATGATAACTTACAAAATTGAGTCCCTACATTAATACATTACTCTATTCGGAACAACCAACAAGAATTTTACATTGGAAACTTTTTTCAAACCATACTTCAATACATATATAACCTCATGAACACACCATCATAATATTCATTATGTATTACCAAACAAACTTTAAAGTATCGACATATCTACCATTTATAAGAAATCAAAGAAAAGAAAGTGAAAACCAAAACTATTAACAAGGTGCCCAACTCTAGAATCCTGCAATGAGCAAGTGGTGCTCAATGCCCAAATACACTGCTCAACGCCCCAGAAGTCTGAAAGCTCATTGACTTCGTGACACTAAGCACCCAAAGTGGTGCTCAGCGTCCTAGCGCCCAGGGGTACTCACGTTTGACAATGTTGAGCATCACATAGGACCGCTCAACGTCATACCAGATGACAACAAACTCAAAACTAGCTTTGATTACCCCTAACACCTATCCAAATTATCAAAATGGCATCCTAGACACTGGAATTGATCTAAAAATAAGTTTATAACTTACATTAGATACAAATTTGGTGATTTGGTCAAGAATCAAGGTTCAATCATGTATCAGAATTCTAATGCTTTAAACCATATTTTTAAAGTATTAACTAGTCAACTAAGTCCAACATTAGCATTGATAATCATCATTTCAGTTTTATGTTATTGTCATTGTGTGCTTGCTGTCATTTAAATTATGATTAATCACTTGATCATTTTACTTCATCTGCTTGGAAATAACACCTTTACCTTAATTTAGGTCATTTCAAGTGCATTAGCATCCTAGGAACTCAGGTTATGTTTTCACCAGAAAATTGCATTAAAATTATATCTGTCATGCATTCTACCACTTAGGATTCTATATTTTGTAATCATTTTCTAGTTTCACACATGTTCTTCAATCCACTTTTGCATTTCGGAATATATTGTTATAAGCATGCAAACATGTTTTCTTCGCCATTTTCTTGCATTTCTCACAACATATATTTAAGACCATTTAAATAGATTTATGCATTTTTATAGCATTTAAATATTCTTACATTCCTTTATATTTTCCCCCAATTACATTTTTTTTCTTTTAAACCTAGGCTAGGTTACCAAATTTAATACTTAACAAGAACAAAGTCCTTGGATTGATCTCGAGTTTTTCCCTATTCAAGGAGACCTTGGTTTGTTGGCCTTTTAGTGATAAAAATGTTAGTCCAACAAACACAAAAACAAAACAAACCACCAAAAATATGAGAGTAAGATAATATAAAAAAGATTTATCATATATCTATATATTGAACAAGTAATATTGATAAACTAAGTAATCCAAACAATTTAAATAATGATTGTTCTAGACTCAATCATCTGGATAAGAAGCATTGATGTCGAACTACTTGAAAGTTTTGACACTTATGATGGATAACCTCCACCCATAAGATTAATCCTATACAAGTCCCTAAAATTCCAAACCGATCTTTAGACTATGACTTCTTACTACTCTAAACTTCTAATTCATGAATTTGAATGATCACTAGAGTATTAGAATAACTTCAATTCTGAATCCTTACTTCAATGCATACTTTAGAAACATATAGGACTTTCCCCCTTAGAAATCCATTTATCCTCTCAATCCATAATTTAACAAATTACAACAGTTCATATAATTAATACACAAACATATACTCACTTGTTTACCTTAAAAAACCCTTATACAATTTATAAAACATATATAAAGTCACTCAACTATTACCTAATGACACTCATTGACACCCAATGTAACTTAAACAGAAAAGTCCTTGGAAAAATAATGTCCGACGTTAGCTAAGTAGCGCCTAATGCCAGCTTAAGAGCCCAACAAGGCTAATGGTCTCCTAGCGAGAAACCCTTGGAGCTCCCATGATTTAATTTGATTTTATGGATCCCAAAGGTTATGATTGGCGTGCAATGACACCAAGTCAGTAAGTTCTCTAACTTTGGTGCCGCCTAGAGAGAAAAACCCTCATCCAACGACAACCAACTCAAAGAAACCACTATCTAAGTGGCACCCAACATTATCAGTAGTGCTTAAAATTATCAAAAAAATCTCAATTCCCATTTTAATTTTAATTTATGTAATTTGACACTCTTAAAAAACTAATTCTCAGTGCTTAAACATTTCAATTATCACAAAACTTGTGTTTCTTAGCTTAACTAATGTCATATTAGCCAATTCAACTCTCAATTAGGCATTTTAAACAATACATTAATAAATTTCTAAGTTTTTTCCTATCACAAAACATGTTACCCAAAAATTATGCTTAATTAAGTTCGTAAATAACTTAATAGATCAAACATTCATTTAATCATCACAAATTTAGAGAACCACAAATTTACCGTTCTAAAACACAAAAATTCACATTTTTTTAGTATAAATAAACAACTTAATATGCAAAAGTTAGAAATTAACTCATTCACCGTTGATAACAACTTTAAACATCTCATACATTGGAACACCCTTAACATCATAGAATACTCCATTTAAATATAGAAACATCACAAAAACAATAAAATCATATAATTATGATTACAGTTATCATAAATAATAACTATTAATTACCAAATAATAAATTATATCTACCAATTTGTAAATTATAAATAATAAATATAAATATTAAATCCAAATTGATAAATGTAAATGGTAAATATTAGATAATAAATAATTACTAACAAATAATAAGCCATTAATAATAGATAATGAGTACAAAATAATAAATAATAAACTTGAAATAATATATAATAATTAATAAATGTTAAACAGTAAAGGATAAATAGTAACTTATAAATTATTAATAGTAATAATAAACAATAAATGATAAATAATGAACTATAAGTAATAAACAGTAAACAATAAATTATAAATTATAAAGTAGATGATAAAAAAAACTGGTAAATAATAAATAATAAGTAACCAATAGTAACTATATAAGCAGTACATAATAAAGAAATAGTGTAATAGAAATGATAAATATTATATTTTAAAGAGTAAAATAATAAGTTATGAAATATGCAATGGTAAATAGTAAATAAAAAGTATTAATTAAAAATAATATTATTTTTACAATTATTTTTCGAGGACATTTGTGTAAAAAAATTATAAGATAAGTGTACTTGTTTTATTTCCCCACTACTTGAGAAAAAAGTCAATATTTCTAAAGAAGTTAATCAAACACGAAAAAATGATAAGCAAATGTTTATTAGAAGATAATTTGACTAAGCTATACTTCGTACTATTTTATCACATCAACCAAACCATATGACGCATTACCAGCACATACTTCACTCTCCTCGAACCATTTCGTAGCAACCAACCACATATTATGTCTTAATTTATACCAACATCATATGAATTCTCACACCCGCAACCAATGTCATCACTATAATTTAATCCACTTTTTTATGAAAAGCCCTACTTTCAGGTCTGCACGTTACTATCTTATTTTAAAATAATCACTCCCCTCGATAAATTAAAACTCCAATTCATACTACAAATATAATATATTTTAGGAGCTTATAAATATTTGTAAAATCCAAAAAAGATAATTTTTGGAAGACAAAAAAACATATAATTGAATTTAGACTCTAAAGATATTGCACGCCGACCTTCATGTATCATTAGGAAATTTGGCTCCCCCATATTTACTTTTACTATAAGATTTCCAAATTGCAAGCCAAGTAATATAAAGTTCAATTGACTCTCACCATTTAATATCTTCTTTGTGTAAGTCTAACTAAAATTCAATGTATTTTATCTCTACACACCTCCTTGGTGAACAATTTATCCACATCACTTAGAATATAAATAATATTATGACAACTCATATTAGAAGATAAAAACTCATATTGAGTTTTACACATTCATTCATGCTCAAATATAATTCATAAGCTAAGAAGATAAGGAATATGAAGATTTTCAAACCTAAAAAAAAAAGAATTTATAGAGCAATAATTCACTGGTATGCATCACATATTGGTTAGGATAAGATATATGTATTCTTCAGCTCTAATTGTACTCAATTAATACAACAGTTTTCAACTCAATTGAA
Source organism: Vigna reflexopilosa (assembly GCA_027742785.1). NCBI lineage: Eukaryota > Viridiplantae > Streptophyta > Magnoliopsida > Fabales > Fabaceae > Vigna > Vigna reflexopilosa. The sequence continues at coordinate 8,402,074 of CM050914.1, read as the reverse complement.
GTTTGAATTATTCCAACTCATGTCATTACAATCACCAATAATGGAAAAAACTCTCGTCACCAAAAATGAAAAAAAAAATGCGCACTTGTATTTTACGTCACCTATATTACATTGTTTTTTTATATAGCAATATAATATAAAACACGATAATAAATTTATAATTGTAATAATTGTTTTAGAATTACATTAATTCTAAACAAAATTATTTGCATCTTTTGATTCGTCATCATAATGTTTAAAATTTCGAAGATATTGTACTAAAAGAAATTTAGTTGCCTCCTTTCTAGTTTTTCTTCTTCTTAATATCAAGATAAGATGATGTTTATAACTTGAGAGATATATAAATAATACAATTAAAATAATTAGTGAAACACATGTAAACTTTTGAAATATGGATTTTAACAGAGTTTAAATTGTTTTAACTTGAGTTGTCTCTTTCTTTGTGAACATGCAGATGCTTTTCTTATATGAGATCTACATATGACATTTCATAAAGTACTTTTCAAAAAAATTCCTTTTTGAAGAAAGTACTCTAATCGAGACAACATTCTATTTTGAATGCGTTATTTTGTCATTGTAGTTAACCATTTTTAATGATATGTAGAGGTTTATAAGGGTTTATATGCATTGTTAAATGTTTCCCTCTATAATTCTTTTTTTGGAAAATTGTTGACCACAATACAGAAATTGTTTACGAATTCATAAACCAAATTCAAATTGAAAATCAAAGCAATTATACCGTATAACCGTTGGGTCAACTACAATGTCGATGACATTTACAACCTGGACAATCAACCAACAGACCGACAACAAGCCACAAACTCAAACGATCACTAACCACTCGAATGATCAACTAACAGACCAGACAACTGGCCATCAACCCAGACAGTCACCTAAAATATTGGATGAGAGATCATGAACTCGGATAGCTAACTAAAATTAGTGTAAACGAGACCTTTTTGCTTTCTGATCAAGATTTTTTCATCCCGAGAGTGTGGCAGTTCGTGACCCGGTCAAGTTCTTCACTTTAACCTAAACCCTAGAAGTGTAAACGAACTCAGTAGGATAAACGTAGACACAAGCTGGGTAGGAGACAAACAACAAGCTTTATAGTGGAGACAAGCTCAAGAGGAGACAACCTCATGAAGCAAAATTTTGGGCATGGGATACTTTTGATTGAACAAGCAAAAAGATCGGCAAGAGACAAGCTTAATAGACATATGCAAACTCGATAGGAGACAAGCAGCAAGCTTGATAGGAAACAAGCAGTAAGTTCGACATGAGACAAGCTCGCCAAGAGAAATATTGACATAAGCTCGAATTGAGACAACCTCAACAATCTCGGTCAAAGACAAACTCGACAGGAAAAACGCTGACACAAGCTCGGCTCACATACAACATAACCTTAACCCACCAGAATTTACACTTTATCCTTTATAACATATGATTGTTTACTATTTACTTATTCCCAAGTTCTGTCTCTTTCCCTTGAACATGTACAAGTTTTTTCAATGTTCATATAAGATCTGCATTTGACCTTTCATAAAGTACTTTTAGAAAAAAATTCCCATTTGAAGAAATGACTTTTTTCGATATTGTGTTCTATTTTGTGTACATTGTTTTGCAGCTCTAATGATTAACAATTTTTGGTTATATATAGAGGTTCAAAAGGGTTTTTATGCATCCTTTGCATGTATACTATTTTAATTATTTTTTGGTAAATTGTAGACCATAATACAAAAATCGCTTATGAATTCAAAAACTAAATTCAAATTGAAAATCAAAACAACTGTACCGTATAACCGTCCAGTCAACCACTGGACGATCACTAATAGCCTAGATGACCAACTAACAGACCAAACGGTTGGTCATCAACCCAGCCAATCACCTCATAGGTCAAATGGCAAACCATCAACTCGGGCAACCAACTAACAAAAGTATAAATGAGGCTTTCAGTTTTTTAACCGAGATTTCGCCGTCCTATTAGCCTTACAACTTGCGACCTAGTCCAATTCTTCACTTTGATCCAAATGTTAAAAAATGTAAGCAAACTTAGAAAGAGAAAAAGACTCGGTAAGAATGTTGAACAATACAAAATTTCTTGGAATTATTAACAAAATTTTATCAATGAAAATAAATTCGTCTATAACTATTATTCGATATTTTAAAATTTTAACTACCGATAAATTTTACTTAAAAAAATGGTTGATAATATATATTTTGTTTATAAAAAAATCACCGATAAAATATGTTGATAAAAATAAATAATAATTTATTACAAAAAGTGATGTTAGTATTTTTAGTTATAATATAATTCTTTTACCGTTAATTATAGGAATTTTATTGTTCTTTTCATTTTTGTATTAATTAATTAATGCATTAAATTTTATTGATAAAAATCATTTTAATTATAGAAAAACATTTATTCCAAAATTTCTTTCTTTTAGAGTATAATATTCAATTCATCATTAATTGATATTTTATTTCGTTTATAATTTTTCGGTTCATTAATTAATTAATTAATTTAATTTTATTGATGAAAATAATTTTAATTATAGAAAATATTTATATCAAGATCTTTTTATAGTATAATAATTATTTACCATTAATTTTTATTATTTTATTACTTTTCTAATTGAATTAAATTTTATTGATAAAGCTAATTTTAACTGTAATTAAATATTTATCTCAAATTATAATATAATATTTTTTCACAATTAATTAATTATTTATTACATTTAAATATAATTTATAAAACTAATTTTAACAGTAAAGAAACATTTATTTCAACTTATAGTATGAGATTTTTTTATCAATTAATTATTGACATTTTCTTACTCGTTAAATTTTGGGTTAGTTAATTAATTAATTAATTTAAATTTTATTAATAAAACTAATTTTAACTGAAAGGAAACTTTTATCCCAAATTTCTTTTCTTTTATAGTATAAGATTTTTCTTACAAATAATTATTAATGTTTTCTTACTTTTAATTTTTGGGTTAATTCATTAATTAATTTATTTAAATTTTATTAATGAAAATAAATTTACTTATAGGAAAACATTATTTATCTTAAATTTTATATCTATTATAGTATAAGATTTTTTTTCATCATTAATTAATGATATTATATTATGTTTTTAATTAATTTATTTAAACTTTATTAAAAAAACTAATTATAATTGTAAGGAAACATTTATCTCAATTTTTTTATAGTATAATATTTTCTCATCATTAATTATTGATATTTTAGTACTCTTTTAATTTTTGTGTTAATTAATTAATTAATTCATTTAAATTTTATTGAAAAAAAAATAATTATATGAAACCTACTTTCAAATGTAGACCAATTATTTTGTATAGTGGTGAAGATAAAACAAAATGTAGATGATTGAATCTTTGAGTTTTGGTCAAGGACATGGATTTGAGATGGTTTATGCAGGTAAATGTTGTTAGAGATGACTCTTTGTATTATTTTTTAAATTTTCTGGATTTACAAGTTACAATGTGAAAATGGTATGTGTGAATGTTTTTAGTTTAAAACTTGAGGCAAAGATAATGGTTGAAATTAAATGATGATGAAAACTTTTTTGTTGAAATTTGTTTTATAATTCTGTGTATGATTGAATGAATTTTATGTTTATGTGTTTTAATTTTCTTACAAATCTTAATTTGGAATGAAAATAAGAATTGATTCAAGGAAAACCTCTAAAGCATAACAACACAAATCAAATAAAAATTACTTTTTTTAATGAGACATCAAAAACCCAAAATTTAAGTATAATCAATCAAATAATCTGTACAGAAATAATCAAATAATTTATAATAAATATATTTGTAAGAAATTATCTAATTATATATTCATTGATAATTATCAACAGATTCATCTTTTGAGAATTACTGAAAGATATAATCGTCGATAATTGTTAATGGACATAATTTGTTGGTAAGTTTTATCAACAACATTTTTACTTATAAAATTTTGCCTGTCGATAATCTGTCAAAAAACAACGACCATCGACAGATTTTTACAAAATCCAACGGATAATGGTTGTCGGTAAATTCAATTTTTTTTGTAGAGACAAGTTTGAAAAGGAATAACTTCAGCAAGCTTAGTAAAAGACAAGATCGTAAATACAAGCTCAATACACATACAACATAAGCTCGACGTACCAAAAACTCAACTTATTTTTTTCGCACATAGATTTGTTTAGAGTTTACTTATGCCGAAGTTCTTTCTTTTTCTATGTCAAGATGCATATGTTTTTTTATATGTTCTTGTCCAATTTTTAAAACTTTTTCTTCATTAAGTATCATACATACTTTTGCATGTGGATCTCTTGGATGTATATATTTATCATTTTGTTCACAAAATTTATGCATCTCAACTGTGATGAAGAAAATTTTTACATTTGTCTTCAAAGATCTTTAATTTAACCTGATCAACCAACTCAATAGTCATATCGACCAAATTGACCTGTCTATACCACGTTAAAACATCTTAACATTTATAACACTGACAGCTATATAATACTAGTAGTTCAATAATAATCTAAACTAAACCAATTCGATATGGATAAGATCTGACCAATCCAACAAAACTCACAGTTTAAATTTAATGACAAAAAATAATAATTAAAGGAACAACTCATCATCCAATTCTGATATTTATAAATTACAACCCAATTTCAACTGTTATAAAAAAATAATACATTTGTCTTAACATGAATCTGCGCGACACGAAAATTCTAGTTATTATTAATTAAAACATTTATTTGCGATAGTAGAAGTTTAATTTAAAATTAAAAATGAAAATCAAACGCATTGACTTTTCAATGACCGCCACGCAGAATAATAGCGGAGGGAAGAATCTGAACAGATTGAGAAAGAGAGAGAGTAACGTAGCTACCTACGGCATCAGAACTTTAATCCAAACGGAAGATAACCTTTCACCCTGTTCCTCATCTATAAATACACACACATGTCAAAGTGTTCTCATGGCAGTAGCACAAAGCCTCTGAATATATAAGTAGCTTTCAACGATAGTGTATACGTAGAAACTGTGACGGCAATCAACCATGCCGTTGAACATAACAACCATCAAGACATCTTCTAATGGAGTCTGGCAAGGTGATAATCCTTTAGATTATGCCTTCCCACTCCTAATAGTTCAAATCACCTTAGTCCTCATCGTCACTCGCTCCCTCGCTTTACTTCTCAAACCTCTCCGACAACCCAAAGTCATTGCTGAGATTCTGGTATATCCAACTCATTTAATATTATTAATTTCAAACAACTCTGCGCTGATGCACAATAGTTGAAAGAGTTCCACAACAGTTCAAAGAGTTTGTAATTATTTAAGCTTTTGTTTTGTCCATATGATTAGTTTTAATATTATTTGTTAATCTTTGAAGGGTGGAGTTTTGCTGGGCCCATCGGTACTGGGAAGAAGCCACAGTTATTTGCATCGTATATTTCCTTCATGGGGCACGCCAACGCTGGAATCTGTCGCAAGCATAGGTCTTCTTTTTTTCCTATTCCTCGTAGGTTTGGAGCTCGATCTCCATTCCATTCGTCGGAGCGGCAAAAGAGCCTTCAGCATCGCCGCCGTGGGGATCTCTCTTCCTTTCGTCAGCGGAATCGGCGTCGCCGTCATCCTCCGCAAAACAGTTAAAGGCGCAGATGAACCCGGCTTCGCGCAGTTCATCGTCTTCATGGGCGTGGCGCTTTCCATCACCGCATTCCCGGTGCTGGCCCGCATCCTTGCGGAGCTGAAGCTCCTCACCACGAGAGTGGGGGAGACCGCGATGGCGGCGGCGGCGTTCAATGACGTGGTCGCGTGGATTCTGCTCGCCTTGGCAGTGGCTTTGGCGGGGAATGGCAGTGGGTCCCAGAAGAGTCCTCTGGTATCGGTGTGGGTTCTTCTGTCGGGGCTGGCGTTGGTGCTTTTGATGATGGTGGCTGTCCGACCGGTGATGGAGGTTGTGGCTAGAAGGGGCGAAAACGACGCCGCTGACGAGTTTTATGTTTGTTTGACGCTAGCGGGGGTGTTGGTGTCGGGGTTTATGACGGACCTGATCGGGATTCACTCCATATTCGGGGCCTTCGTGTTCGGGCTAACGATCCCGAAGGAGGGAAACTTCGCGAGTAAGCTAACAGAGAGAATCGAGGATTTTGTTTTAGGTTTGTTGCTCCCACTCTACTTTGCTTCTAGCGGTTTGAAAACTGACGTAACTACCATACGTGGCGCTTCGGCGTGGGGTCTTCTGGTTCTGGTCATAGCCACGGCTTGTGCCGGGAAGATTCTTGGGACCTTCGCAGTGGCCATGTTCTGCATGATCCCCGCCAGAGAATCGCTCACACTTGGCGTCCTCATGAACACCAAAGGCCTAGTTGAGCTTATCGTACTCAACATTGGAAAGGAAAAAAAGGTAACTTTCTTTTTCTTACTTTCTTTTCCCTATACTCATGTTCACATACACTGATCTTTCTCCATACACATGTTTTCGTATTAAACAAAGGATTATGATATTTTAAAAACTTTTTTAATAACTTTTTTAAAACAGATTATTTCTCATTATTTTATTGGTTTATATGTATATTTGAAACAATCACAAACTTCCATAATTATAAAAAATTTATAAAAAAATTATTAAAAAAATGGTTAAAATATCAACCCTTTTTCAATCAGAATTTTAAATTTGTCAGGATAGATCTTTTACTCTTGTTAAAGTTTCATTTCTGACTTTCCTAATAAATTATATATCCCTTAAAAGTTATACCAATTGACATATAATATATATAAATTTTTCAAACATGAGTACTTCGTCTATGTCGTGGGAGGCTGTTGACTAAATACCACGTGGCTGAATAAAATATCATTGCCCCTACAACACCATGCAATAACATTGTGAACAAGAATGTTTACTTTTTCTTTAATTAATACACAATTTTTTTTACATTTTTTTGTTTTATTTTTATTTTCTGAAAAATATAAAAATTTAATTTTTATAATTATTTTATTTTTATAATATGTGTTAAATAAATATAAATGTGTCTTTTATTATTAATATTATTTTTATCACCTGTCTCTTTTAATCAGAAGGATGATAAGTGAATCTTTGGTTTATAGATTGAATCATGACTAAACATTATTTTAGTCTAATAGAAAGATGATTATATACGCATGAAATAGAAGTACGAATACCTTGTAGGTATACCAAATTCTTTCACTTGAATAGCCACCCCTTGTGTACAAGCAAGTTGTTTGACTTTTTCACGTATGGGTTAATAGGTGAGGAAAATGATACGAACTTGTAAAATATTTCAAAACATGGTTAGTTTCAATCCCGAAATGTATGCTATTGCTGTCGTCACAGTTTTGTTGTAGAGTTATGGTTGATTAGCCAAGTCCAAGTATAAGATGGGAAGGTTGATCAAAACTGTGACTGGTCCAAATTTGCAAGTCATTTACGTTTAAACTTTTTTTCGTTGATTCCCTATACGATAATCTGGTGAAGAAAGACTTTATATTGATTCCCCCGCGTTCCCAAAAGAATATGGTATCTATATACATTTCATAACATTTATGACCTTATGGTTCCTTGGGTACAACGAACAACTCAACAAATATAGCATTGCCACTCCTAGCTTTCAAAATGATATATTAATAAATTATGATGATACCTTGTTAAATAATAATTTAAATATATATATTTTATAAATAAAAGTATTATTTTTTAATATATATATATATATATATATATATATATATATATATATATATGTAAATTGTATAATAGTTTTGAGTTCTACTTCATTATCCACTTTACTGACAAGGACGTGATTTCAGGTTTTAAATGATGAAATGTTTGCAATCTTAGTTCTTATGGCTCTGTTCACCACCTTCATCACAACACCAATAGTAATGGCAATCTACAAACCAGCTCGAGGAAACTCAATGAAAGCCCGGCGAAAGCTGGGTGACGATTCTTTGGGGTCTGGGAAGGAAATGGTTGAGAAGGTCAGAGTCTTGGCCTGTCTCCATGGGCCAAGCAATATCCCTTCTGTCATTAATTTGATTGAATCAACTCGAAGCACAAAGAAGTCCTTGATAAAGTTGTTCATGATGCACCTTGTTGAGCTCACAGAACGCTCATCCTCTATCATCATGGTTCATCGTGCTCGTAGAAATGGTTTCCCCTTCTTCAACCGCTCTCATCGTGATCAGTGGCATGACCGAATTGCAGGAGCCTTTCAAGCCTACACTCAACTAGGTCGAGTCATGGTTCGGTCCACAACTACTATTTCTTCTCTCTCCACCATGCATGAGGACATATGCCACGTGGCGGAGGAGAAAATGGTCACCATGATTATTTTGCCCTTCCACAAACAGTGGAGAACAGAAGTGAATCGGGACAACGAGAAATATCAAGTGGAAGAAAATGCAGGCCACGAATGGAGAGTGGTCAACCAAAAGGTACTTAAGAATGCACCTTTTTCAGTGGTCGTGCTTGTGGATCGTGGATATGGAAATTTGCCTGAAACTTCAACCCCAGATTCCATTGTTTATCAACGAGTGTGCATCATCTTCTTCGGTGGCCCAGATGATCGTGAGGCTCTAGAGTTGGGGAAGAGGATGCTTGAACACCCAACAGTTAAAATACGTGTTGTAAGGTTTATGGAAAAGGGGGTGTTGGATGATAATAACATTGTGTTAAACTTCTCACCTGACAAAAACAAAGAGGATAGTTACAGCTTCTCCACAGCCAAAATGAATCGCCAGAAAGAAAAGGTAACAGCTCATGCTATACATTTAGATTACCAAATATTTTAGAATATAACATTTATCTTACTTGGATTAACGAATTACAGGAGTTGGATGAGGAGGCAATTAAGCAGTTTCAAAGCAAGTTGAATGACATGGTGGAATACATTGAGAAGTTTAGTGAGGACGTTGTGGAAGACGTATTGATAATAGGAAAAAGTGGGGATTATGATCTGATAATTGTTGGAAAAGGTCGATTCCCATCGAATATGGTGGCTGGATTGGCAGAAAGAAAACCAGAACATGCTGAGTTAGGTCCTATTGGAGATGTTTTATCTTCATCAGAACATGAGGTTTTGTCATCTGTATTGGTTATTCAACAACACGATGTGACATTGGTAGATGATGCTCCTATATGCAAGGTCCATGATGAGTATGGCACAGTCAATACTGCTGATTCTTCTCATGGAGTAGGAATTTCAATTGCCAATGACAATGCAGTGTAATATATATTTTCATTATCTGTACGAAAATATATGGAAACAATACTTAAACATTCTCTCTTAGTCATTTTGACTTGTTTGTTTTTTAAGATAAATTTTGGAGGGTGAATTTGAGAGAGAGAAAAAATGAAAATAAGTTGTTTAGATTGTAAGAAATGAGAGAAAATAGATTCATTTTACATAAATAGTGTGACTATTTTTATCAAAATTACTGATGTAGACAGATTTTGCAAAAATTACATAAATAAAATAAAGTCTTGATTTCCAAACACAATTTTAAACTATAAAAATAACATGCAACTTTTAGTTTTACGTGAAAGTTGTCATTTCTACTAACGATTTCTCTCTTTATTATTATGTTCATAATTTTTAACTTATGGTGTTAGCATACGACTTTCTTATTTTTTATTCTTTATTTCATTTTTATTTTTTATGTTTTCTATGTTTTTATACAAAATTATCTTAATTTTAAACTGTTTCTTTATATTATGGTTAATAATTTTTTTTTTATCTTTTCTTAAATTTTTATACAATCAAATATTTTTTATTTTTAATTATATATTAATAATTTAATTAATGACTTACAAATAATGTTTTAATTCATTTTACTCCTTAAAAAATGCTATGCTTTTTTTATTTTATATAAAAAGTATTTTTGTTTTGACATTTTTAGATAATTTTATTATCGTAATTATATTTATAAAATTTATTTATTAAGAAAAATAAATATACACAAAGTTTAAATTATTTATAATAGAAAAGAATAGTTTAAAATTAAGATAATATTAAGAAATATTTTAAAATATTAATACAAATTTATTCATTTTTATTTATAATGGTAAGAAATAGTTTAAAATTAAGATAAGTTTATATATAAACTAAAAAAACATAAAAAAGAATTTAAAAGGAAATAAGAATAAAAAATAAAAAGAGGAAGTCGTAAAACCAAATAATATATATGTAAATTTATAAACATATAGAAAACTCGTGTGTTTAAAATACGATTTCACCAATTCTAATAATATAAAGTCGTGTTTAAAACATACGATTTTATCCATTTAGGTAATTTGGTAAAAGGAAAATTACACTATTTTTGTAACATAAAACTGAGAAAATAAGAGGAAAATGAGGTTAATTCAACAATTTAACTCCCATTTCAAACATTTTGAAAATAACTTATTTGATTCCATTAAGCAAAGACTTCCTTTTCCAATTCTTTTAATTCCATCGAAATCAAAGCTTTACTTATCCTTATTTGATTATATTCTTGCATCATAACCCTTTTCTCTTCTAACAGACAATCATGATAACCTCATGAAAGGATCTAAATACTAAGTTTTTCCGTCAATGTTTTATCACAATTTACATTTTAGGTCCTCAAATTTTATTTTTACGTAAAAACACTCTCTTTTTTTCTCTTCATATCTCATTTCTTTTGATAACACCGATAACTAAATATACATATATAAAACAATTCTATCTCCATCAAATTTTTAATGAAAGTAAATTTTTGCTTATATTATAGATGTTTTCTTCTCTTATTTTTCTTATAGTTTTGTCATTAATATGATGGGATTAGTTAAGAAAAATGGTTGTCTCAACTTTATCGGTCAGAGTGACCTTCTTGTTTGGATTTTTGAAAAATTGCTCTAAGGATAAAGGTAAGATTTTATTTTTTTTTATTTTGATATAACTATTTATTTATAGATGACTTTTGGTTTTCATACAAGAATTCTAGTTAGTTCAAGATATGTTTGAATTTTGATATAATTAATTTTTTATAAATGACTTAGATATGAAAGTGATGTGGTCACTAAATTTTGATCAAGACATGTTTGAATGCTATTTATGATTTTGGTATAAATATTTTTTTATAAATGACTTAGATATGAAAGTGATCTGGTCACTAAAATTTGATTTTCATGCATAAATTGTGATTGATTAAAGATATGTTTGAATGCTTGAATTTAAGTATGGTTAGATTATATATATTTATTATTTATTTATTTATTGGTACATAGTTAGTTTGTATTATATACTATAAATGGTATAGAAATTATTTGATTGATTTGTAATATAGTTGATATCTTAAATTTTAGAGTATTACACTACTTATTACAAAAGGTGTAGTTTAACCACATTATAATAAGTCATACGATCACAATTTTGGAAAACTTGATTGATTATTGTTTGAACCATCATAACACTTATGATTTTAGCGTTTGTTAGTAATGAGTATGCATATTATATATATAAAATTTCAAATTTTAAATTGTATTCATTTTTATATTGTAAAAAACATTATCTTTATTGTATCGATATTACACCATAATAAATACTTCCTAAATCAATTATGATTTAGATCACATTAAAAAAATTTTGTTATATGAATCTATGTTGATTACAAAACTAATTTAATAAATTCAAAAGAACATAAATAAATAAATCACATAATATTTGTACACGATGGAATCAAGATAATCTCAATCAAGACCAATATTATTTAAGCCTTCTTATGAAGTTCTTTTTTTAATATTATCAAGAGGACTTAATGCAATTAAAATAAGATTATTCCTAATGAGATAATTAAAAATAGTGCATTTCATTAATTTAGGCCCTTCCAATTAAAATGTACTATTATAAATAGGCATTGTTTATGAAATAAAAAAATTTCATTTTTTATTGTATTTATCGTCATTATGATAACTATTGTATTTGAGTGTCAAAATGTCTTTGCAGACATTTTTCGATATCTTCACCCAAAATCAATTTGAATTCAAAAGAACAAGATCAGACGCAAGACTCAAAAAGCAATATGTCCAAATTTGTAAGAGCATTTACGTTTTCTTTTGAAGAGCTTTCATTTCTTCGATATTACATTTCTTGAGCTCACTTAATTCTCTGTGAAACTCCAACAATACTCAATTCCTTATCTTTCTATATAATTTTATAAAATTGAATTAAATTTAAACTATATTTCTTAACCTACTAATTTTAAATTAAATTAAAAGATCATAGAAAATTAAAATGTAACGAAACAAACATTTCCATGTTAAGATATTCTAATTTATGAAAATTATAATAAATATAGTCGTTATATTATAACCAATATAAAAGCAACCATATTAATCTAGTTCTATCCCCAAAATCCCTGATTTTCTATCTTTTTGATAAATTAGTATACTTAATGTTACCAAGGAGAGAAATTTTAAAACAAATTAGGAGATAGGTCCAATGCTAGCTTGATTTTGAGTTAGGCAAAGACAATGATTAATATTTCTATCTCAATAACCGGTTATTTTCTCATTAATTATTTTGTAAGTTATATATATAATTTTTTTTTACTTTTTATCTTTTCGGCAACTTCCTACTTTAATAGAGTTTTTTTCTATGGTTTTCATATTATGTCGATATTATTTTATAATATTTTATTAATGTAATTTTAATTTCTGGGGCTTGAATGTTATTTTGTGATGAGGTCATAGAAGTGATGTTGTGCCTCGAAAACGATTTGACTTTATAACTTATAGTTGTCATGAGTTGAGCAGTGCTCACTGCACCTCACCTCCTTCTCCCTGCACCTCCAAATTTACTTATTTGTCCTTCATTTAATAAAAGTCAAACAATTAATTCATAATTAATACTTTGTTAACCCCTAACTAGTTTCCTAACTTCCAACAACCCTGTGTAATGTTATAAACCCTACCTGCACCTCCTTTACCTTTCCTGATTACCATCACCATCACTGTAGCTGAGCTCTTTTCGTTAGTATCACTGTGTTTAGTTCTTGGTTATCCAGTTCACTGTTACATTGTCTAGAGAAGGTATACATTGGTGATACTGTTGTGGTGATTCTTGCGTGGGTGATACTCGCCGGGGCGAGGAGAAAGAAGAAGAGAAAGCTGCGCCCGTGAGCCCGTGAGGTTAGTCATGAATAAGCAGTTAACCGCCGTTCGTCATGCGGTTAAGCTTGCCGCCGTTCGTCATGCGGTTAAGCTTGCCGCCGTTCGTCATGCGGTTAAGCTTGCCGCCGTTCGAACGGCGTTTTTTCTTTGCCGCCGCCCATCGAGTTGCGGTTTTTCCCTTGCTTTTCTCCCCAACCGCCCTTCGTGTTGCGGTTTGTGCGAGTCGCACTTTGAAGTGCATTTGTACTGTGCACTTTGATTTGTGTTGTATGGTTGTATGGTGTATTACGAGTTGATGGTGGGAGTGTATTAAGAGTTATTTATTTAGTTGCCTTAGTTATAAATTATGATATTGATAATGTTACTTTTATTATAATTTTGAGTGCGACTCGCATAGAACCATATGAGTGTATTAAGAGTTCTTTATTTACCGTATAAAATGAGTGTACTAAGAGTGTATCTAGAATTAGGCTTGTTGACTTAGATATATTTTTAGGTATATATATTTGTAGTTATTTAATTTATATTTTAATCTTTAAATTTGTAATCTTTGTTTTAATTATTTTTAGAAAATCAAAATATGCATAGGTGGAGAATTTATGCGGTTTAATTAGCTATTATTTAGTTTTTGTAGTTTGATTTTATTTTTATAAGTTTTTCTTAATTTTTTATTTGTTATTTGTTTAATTTTATAATTTTAATTTTTAATGTAGGTTCTATTTAACTATATAAGATGAATAACTATTCATTTTTGGATTCTCAAATGAATTCTGATTTTATGTCGGAATTTTCTTCTTTTATAAACGAAGTCGGTGAGGGTGATTACACAAATAAATTTTCCACTGATCAAATATTCCCATCACGCGCCGATATGATTGATTGGGTTCGAAAGATTGCATTTGAGCTTGGATTTGTGGTCGTGATCATAAGATCTGACACAGCAACTGGTGAACCTGGAAGAAAGACATTCGTTGTGTTAGGCTGTGAAAGGAGTGGGAAATATAGGAAGTATAAGCAAGACGTGCAACCTAGTGTGTCTGGCACAAGAAAATGTGAGTGTCCGTTTAAGTTGAAGGGTAAACCTAAAGGACACGGTTGGGTATTAAAGGTTATGTGCGGCTATCACAACCATGAATTAGCAGAGACTTTGGTTGGTCATCCTTTTGCGGGGAGGTTAAATGCTGCTGAACAGTCAATTCTTGTTGACATGACCAAGAGTCAAGTTAAACCCTCAAATATTCTTTTGACTCTTAAAGAACATAATGAAGATAACGTGACGACTATAAAACAAATATATAATGCGAGATACACTTACAAACGATCTTTGAGAGGGTCGAGAACTGAAATGCAACAGTTGATGATGTTGTTAGATAGAGACAAATATATCCAGCATAGTAGATGTTTGGAAGATGCTGACATAGTAAGTGACCTATTTTGGACACATCCTGATTCAGTGCACCTTGTCAATTCATTTAATATTGTGTTCTTAATGGATACGACGTACAAGACAAACAAATATCGTCTTCCGTTGCTTGAGATCGTTGGAGTCACGTCCACTGGTTTGACATTCACAGCCGCCTTTGCATTGCTTTCAAGTGAACGCCAAAATAATTTCACTTGGGCATTGGAAATGTTTAAAAGATTACTATTGACAACAGAGGGCGGTCCATGCGTTATTGTCACTGACAGAGACCTTGCTTTGATAAATGCCATTACCAATGTCTTTCCTGAGACATATCATATGCTATGTACATTTCACATTATGAAGAATGTGAAAGCGAAATGTAAGATGTTAGTGGATAATGTTGAGGCATGGGATGGGTTGATGGAAGTGTGGCAAAATGTGATGGACTGTGACGACGAGTCCAAGTTTGGTGGTTATGTTTATCGTTTTGAGTATGCCTCTGCTGCATGGCCTTTATTTTTTGATTATGTGAACCGAACCTGGATCATCCCGTACAAGGCATACTTCGTCAAGGCGTGGACTAACAAAGTCATGCATCTAGGCGTGTCTGATTAGTTTGCTCATAGACTACAGCGTTCTGTGTGACGTGTTGACAGCTTAACATGCCCTGTAACATCCTGATGACACGCCTCATACCACCCTGAAATGAATATAACCAAATAAATCAATTAACTATGTCAACCAAAAATTGATATAATAAAAAATCACACTTAGTTTCATTACATACCAACAATCCAGATTCAGGCGACCGTCTACGACGAACTGGGGGCACCGGGATGTCATCCGGAAGGTGTCGCCTCATGCGCGGTGCAAGGCTGGGTCGATCATCGTCGTCAGCTGGAGTGATGTACGGATGTGACACCCGTCTAAACCACACCAGGTATCCGTCAACACACGCAGAGGGGTCCTCAGCTTCAACGGCACCAGTAATGGCATGCTCTACATACCTCAACCAATTTAAATCAATCGTATGAATATCTGGCACCGGAAGGCTCTCAGGCGAACGTGGTATAATCTGCACAAAACCGAACTGACGCAACACGCGTTCAGGCAGATGTCGGTGAATCATGTCGCCTAGTCGGATCCATCCAGAAAACATACATATGGCCAAGAATGGACAAGTACGTCTGTGCGAAGTGTATGGATTCCAAATGATCGCATCATATGTGAGCCCATCCAGATATCTCCGCCCCTCCGTAAGACTCCAACCCTGTCTAGAAGGTATGTATCGTGAAGCTCGTGGATGGAGGTCTGTGTACGTATCTGAGAATCGCCTCCTTCCCATCCCAGGAAGGTGCTCATATATCCAACTCTAAAAAAAACATTACTTAATTATATTATTGTATACTTTATACATTCCTAAAATATATAAAAAAATACTATGTAAAACTTAAATGTACCTGTAGAAGAGTGGAATATCCAGCTATCTGTCTGACACCATTGAAGCTAGCATCTCCTAGTTGTTCATAAGTGTGTGCCAGTGCAGCTGCTCCCCAGGCAAATCTCGAGCATGCATTTAAGTCTCGCAACAGAAGGAGGTACGAGACACGAATCAATGTCCCACTCTTATTAGTAAAAATTGTGCATCCAACCAGATGCAACAAATACGCCCGAGCAGCGCACTCCCAAACCTCCTGCTGAATGCAATCGTGGTAGACCTCGCGGAGCCAGCTCAGCCGCACTTATGGACCGCGTGACTTCTTCATCTCGGCTGAAGCTTTGGCGCTGTCGACGCCAAGCAAGTCCATAAGATGAGATCTAGCCTCGTCGTACTCTAGGTCCTCCACCTCACAAAATTGCCCCATGATAGGTAGGTGGAGAAGATTGTGAACGTCATCTAATGTGACGCTCATCTCGCCTACCGGAAGGTGGAAAGTATTTGTCTCTAGGTGTCATCTCTCCGCAAGTGAAACGATCAATCCATGATCAGCATACTCGTAGGATAGGTTGACTAAGGAAGCCAACCCCGACATGGATATATATGGCTCGATAGCCTCATGATACATTCCAAAATTTTTTAATTTTTTACCATGGGTTCTCAATTGAATCTCCCCTCGATCCTACATAAAAACACTTAATTATATAACAAAAATAAATAAGTAATTAATCAACAATTAACATTTAGGTTGATTGCCAACCTGGCCTTGCCATATGGCATATGCAACATGCTGGGAATAGTGTGTAAGCAAGGAGGTGTCATGTGGTCCTCCTGGAAATCCATCATCTTCAACTTCATCTCCATCTTCATCTTCATCTTCATCTTCATCTTCTTCCTCACTATAGTCATCTTGCTCTTGAACATCCTCATGCTGAACATAATCCTCCTCACGATGTCCCTGCTGTATAGACTCCTCCTCGTCCTCATAATGATGCTCATCAATGACGTCCGTGCGATATTCCTCTACGCGTCTTCCACGACCAGAAGTCGTAGGTCGTCCCCTTTCATCATGTGATGAAGATGATGGCTGACCACGAGACGATGAAGTCTCTCCACGGTAAGATGATGCGCCTCTAGTTCTTACCATTTCTATTAACCAATTATATTATCAATATATTCTATAAAACAAAAATAAAATTA
Source organism: Vigna reflexopilosa (assembly GCA_027742785.1). Lineage (NCBI taxonomy): Eukaryota > Viridiplantae > Streptophyta > Magnoliopsida > Fabales > Fabaceae > Vigna > Vigna reflexopilosa. The sequence goes on along the minus strand of CM050914.1, from coordinate 8,384,857 downwards.
AAAGAAATCAAATAACTAAAAAAATCTATAAACAAATATTGAAACAAATAAGTACAAATAAAAAAAATTTTAAATTAATAATAATATATAAAAAAAAATAAAGGAACGAAAAATAATTATTATAATCCTTAAATAAATACAAAAAAAATTTAATATTTAAGAATATCAAATTACGAATAATAATAATTATTAAATAATTTAATAAAATTTCTAAAGAAATAAACAAAAATAAAAAAATTAACTAAAATTATATACATAATAAATAATAATAAAATATTTAAGAAATAAATAAACCATTAATAATTAATACTTAATCTAAATTATATTAATAATAAATTATATATAAAATTTTATAAACTTAAAAAAATTAACAAATAACCTAAAATTAAAAAAAAAAAATTAAAACCAAACTAACCGCAGACGGAGCTGCGTTTCGAACAACCGCCCTGCGTTTCGCACAACCGCAGTCTGAGCTGCGTTTAGCACAACCGCAGTCTGAGCTGCGTTTTCGCACAACCGCAGTCTGACCTGCGTTTCGAGTAGCCGCAGTCTGAGCTGCGTTTTGAACAACGCAGTCTCAGCTGCGTTTCGAAGTTTTCACACCCAAAATCAAAACCGCATGTCAACCGGCGGTTGCTTTCAGAGGCGCAGATCCAGCTGCGGCAGGCGTTCCGCACACCCCCCAAAACCCATCCGCCGTTCGTAATGCGGCAGGGGTTAACCGCAGTAACATTTGCGGTTAACCCTCCCCGCAGTTCGCTCAAAAAAATTACACAGAGATATGGAGAGGAGAAATACCTGGACAAGCAGAGAAAAAAAGAAGAACTCCTAACCAAGCAAGCTACCCACGCAACAGCACGCTACGGCAACAGAAAAGCTGGGGTTGGAGAGATACCAGTAGAGATTGGATGGAGGAAGGGATGAAGGGGTGTAGGGTTTTTTTTGAGTTGCGGCACCCATTTCATTCTTATAAACCTAATAAATAAGTAACAGTGTCAGAGGGATAGAATTGGAATTAAAACAGAAATAGGAGGTGCAGGACGAGATCATGGAGGTGTAGGGAGGAACACTCTCATGAGTTGGAGAAACCCATAGATCTTCCTTTTCCAATGACTTTGAGAATCCTCTCTCTCTCTCTTGAACATGCTAATCACATTTTTCTTTCTTCCATCAGATGAGTATAACTATTTAAAAATGATGTCAAACTTTTGCTTTTGACTCTAACTATTTAATCATTAGATTCGTCAGTAATGTTATTTTTTAAATTTACTAATAATTGCATATTTTAATGGTAACAACAATAGAAGAACATGAGGAGTGGCCACAATTGAAGGCAGAGCTATGTTAATGGAGGAAAAGGTCGGTGAATAAGAAGAAGAAAAACAACAGAGGAAAGGAAGAAGAATAAGAAAAGGAGTAAGAAAAAGGGAAAAAAGAGAAAAGAAACTAATGAATTTTATAATTTTTTTCATTGGTAATAATGAATAATTACTAACGTTTGTGGTCGACAGTAACTATTGACATACTTTTATCTTCTAATAAAATTTATTAATAAATACTTACGAATTTTATATTTTTGTAATTTTTATTTTTCATGATTACCAAAAAAAAATTGCTGGTCAATAGTTTTATTTTTTTTATTGAAATTTCAATTACATATTAATTCATCACATTACCACTATAATTTATTCAATCATCTCAAACATTCCTTGATTCATTATCATATATTTGTTTAACAATAAATATCTATTAAAAATTCTATATAATTAATTTATCTTATTAGATTTTATAGCCTGATCCTTTTTAATATCTTAGAAATGAAAATCTTAATAACGTGAGTCATGGTAAATTTAAAACACTTGAAATATATAATTATTTTCTATTTTCTATTGTTAAATACGCAATAATCCTTAGTTTTTCTTTATAGAGATTTTAATCTATTTGATATAAATAGTAAGTGGAGTGAATGTACATACATCTACACTTAACATTTAATAACAAAAATAATTAAATAAAAATATTAAATAATAAAGATAAATAAGAGATAATTAATAATAAATAGTAAATTATAAATTATAAAAAATAGGTTTAATACCATTTTGGTCCGGCTTTTTTTTAAAGTGATCATCGAGTTTTTTTGGCGTTTGATCTTTTTTTTCTAACATTTTTTCAATTTAATTATTTTTGCATACGACGTTTAAATCGTTAAAAACGTAGAGTCCACGTAAGAAAAACGAAATGAGTTGTCACACGGTAGTGCTTACAATGGCGACTCACATCATTATCTCGTCACGTCATCACCATCTTCCACAAATCAAAACCCTAATTTATGTAGCTTGAGGTTGATTATGATTTCTGTAGGTTTTTGTGATTTAATGGAAAACAATTTGGGGCTTTCGCTCCTTGTAGATGGTTTCACATCATCAATAGAGGTTGGACGAGTTCAATGGTTATGCGATTTGAGATTTTGCAGATTTCCATGGAGGAGGCGTGATTTCACGAATTGAGGATTTATCGCGAATTGAGTTTTTTGCGATTCGTGTTGATGATGGTGCATGAGGAAGATTATAAAGGTTGCACAGCCTATTGTGATGGAGGATTTATTTATTTATTTATTTGGGGGTTGAACGCAGTCTGAGCGAGTTAAGGTTTGGTTCGAAAAGGTTCGTGATTGTTGCACGAACTAGGGTTGATGTTTGAAAGAGATTTGGGAATTATGGGTTTTTTGTAAGTTCAATGTTTTTGTGATTTTTAATGTTTCACTTTGCAAGTTCTCGCAAAGGTGAAGTTCTCTGGTCAGTAATGGAGAAGATCAAGATGGTGAGATGTTAATGGTGATTCTCATGGTGCATAATGATTTAGGCTCGAGGTATGGGTCTGATTCATTGTAGTAGAGAGTTTCTTTTCATTTTAGGTTTCCTGGTTGATTCGTGGTAGCTTGCGTGGTTGATAAGGGCGAAGCTCACGATGGTCCGATGACATGGAGAAGATGGTAGCCTGAGTGTGGTACATGACAACGTGGATGTGGAAGGAAAATTAGTATTTCTGATTTTGGAAAGATAATGATGACATGGCAAGATGCCTCACAACTTATTATGTTTTTCTTAAGTGGACTCTAGATTATTAGAAATTTAAATATTATCATCAAAAATGATTAAATTAAACAAATTTAAAAAGAAATCACTTTTAAGTAAAACTTCGAAAACCACTTTAAACTTAAGTGACGTTATAATAAATAATAACTAATAAACAATAAATAGTAAATACCAAAGAAGAGTAATTAATAAATAGTGAATGCGGTAAATCATAAATAAGTAGTAAATAATTAATAATAAACAATAGTAGAAAAGAAATGAAAATAATAAATAATTTATAATATACAATACAATCAATATATATATATATATATATATATATAATATCATAATTAATTGTAAATAAAAAAATAAAAGATGAAAAAATATTCATAAATAATAAATATAACATGAAAGACAAACAATAGGTAGTGAATCATACAATAATTAAGTTAATTGTTTTTTTTAATATATTAAACATAATTTTTTTATGCAACATGTATAAAATTTTTTGGCTACATTAATACATACATTTTTTATATTATTCTTTTTTATTTATTAATTTATTTTCCTAAAAAAATATTAAAATTATTTTACTCTTATATTATATATTAAATGAATGTAAAAATATATTATGACGTAATTATTCATCAAATAGAATTGTCATTTTTCAGAAAATAGACAAGATTTCGTAGAAGTTAGGATGCTCAAGCCAGTTAGTAGAGTCTGTTCTTGTTTTACAATTTACTTATTTGAAAGAGTAGGTGTAAAGTTAGAATAATGATATTAGGGTACATTTTTATGTTTATTTGATATAAAATATAAAGATAAAATAGTTATAAAAATATAAATTTTATTTTTTCAAGAAAGAAAAAAAAATGAAATAAATATAAAAAATTAAAATGTGTCAAATAATCATCTTTTCTAAAGTTATGGCAGTTAGAACTCTTATAAAGGAATGTGAAAGTGGTCTTGTAAATAAAGAAATGTACATGCATAAGCCTAAAAAAGGAAAAAGACAATCAACACATACATAGATCTCTATACTGGTAAGATATTATCCGCTTTGAATCAAGTCCTCACATATTTGCTTTTATTAATGGATGTATCTTATGTGGAGAATTTCTATTTACACCCCTCCAATTTTTCCCTGCACTTCCCTAAATTTTTCTATTTTACTAAAATGACCTTTGGTAAAAATGATTTTACTTTTACCTTTTAACCTTTGTTTTTAAACCCTAATCCTTACTGCAGCGCCGTAGCACCCCCCTTCCCCCTTTTTTTCTCCTTTTATCTTTCTCTTGCCCCCACCCCCCACCTCCACACTTTTGAATTTTCTCTCTCTTCTCTTTCTCTTTCCTCTCATCATCTCTACTTCAAGTTCAAAGGATCCCTTTCAGTCTATCTGTACTTTCATTTTTTAGCTTGGTTCTCGTTCGTTTGGTCTTCAAATCTAGGTTGATTCATCTCTTCGTTTCAGTGTTTTGGTGCTTTAATTTACTGGTTTAATGTTGGTAGTGTTTGATGTTGGGTTTCTGGTTTGAATGTATATTTATTTATTTTATGACATTTATCATATGTTGTTGTTATGGGGTGTGTTGTTGTGGGGGTGGTTATTTTCTAGGAGAGATCGAAAGAGGCTCAACAGATATGGTTCAACGATTTCCAACTCCGTTGCCGGATTTCCCATATCCGTTTGAAAGCGCAATGGACTTCTCTAGCCTTTTAGTTTCACTTCTTTTATTTATTTACTTTTAGATTATTAATTATTTTTTTTGTAAATTTATTTATTTAAACTTTATAATTATTTTATTTGTAATTGATTTAATAATTGGTTTAAACCATTTAGTTGTCTCTGTTTTTGTTAGGTATTCCCAATTTGATTCCATTCTTTTAAAGTTCCCCAATTGAGTTCTTATAAATGCTAATTTGAAGCAATTGAGCCCCTGCCGTTAAATTTCGTTAACAATGTTAATTTTCTGCATAGGTGATGGGATGACGTGTTAATTTCTTGAAACGTGGCATGTTTGGAGGTGAAACCACTACAAGAAAAAGGTCATTTATATACGGATTATTATATACGGATTTTATCCGTATGTAATTTTTCCATTACATACGAATTTTATATACGGATAAGTTACATATGGATTTATCCGTATGTAATAGAAAAATAATTGTAAGATCAGTATATAATGTTGGCAGCGGGAGCTTTCTCAAAGATAAAATCGTATATAATATTATATGTAATTGGGTTTTTCTAATATTACGTAGGGATATTAAAAATTAATAAAAAAAATCAACAAATTAAACCCTAAAAGAAAACGTAACAGAGAATGAGTGTTCTTAGAAAGTTCTCGAGCCCTTCTTTGTCTCAGCTCCTTCTTTCCTCTTAGCTCTTTCTTCCCTTTCGATCATAGCTTCTTCTCTGGCCATTCTTGTCATCAAGCGATTCTTCTCATCGATCATAGCCATTCCCCTTCATCATCTGGAATCATCATCTTTGTTCGTCGATCCATCATCTTCGTCGCTCGAATCCTAGGAGTCCCTGCCTCTAATTGTGGTCTTCCAGTCGTGGTGTCGTTGTCGCTGTGTGGTACCCGTGTTCTCCCCCAACATTTTTCATTTCGCGAATTTCGTACGAGACTGAAGAAGCAGTTGCTAAAGACATTGAACCCTACGTATTGTTGTCGAAGCATTGTCATTTTACCTGTGTTTGTGACCACCGTCTCACCATTGCATCTTCAAACTAGTCTCTTTCATCTCTCTATTGTGTGTCGTTCGATGTTGTGTGGCGTTCGGTGACGGAGTTCGTCAGAGATGGTGACAAAGTTTGTTGTTGTCATTGGTTAAGGTGATGCTCACTGGGTCCTGGTAAGTAGCCTATCTGTTCGTTCAATTGCTAGGAGTCCCTAGCCCGACATTGTAAAAACTTGTGAACCCTGATCCCTCTTTTGTTTCTTTCATTGGCACATAATGCTTTGTGGTTCGGTTCGGAAGTTCGATTGAGACGATTGTATTGATGTTTGAGAAGATTCGAAGTGGTATAAGGTGTGTTGTTGTAGCCTCCAATTTTTCCTTGAACCCTCACCTCAATCGAAGCTCGTCATTGGCTTTGATTGCGAGGGTGTTGACTTGTGTCGCAAAGGCACTCTCTGCACTCTCGTCACATGTTGTGTTGTGATTTTAGTTGTGGGTTTTTATTTTCCTCTTGTCACATGTTGTGTTGTGATTTTAGTTGTGGGTTTTTATTTTCCGCTGGTGATTGTGTTACTTTAGGACTTATTTTTTTTTAGTTAATTTGTGAGATGAGCGTGTGGTGATATACTTGTAGTTTACATTGTTGGCATGAAATTTCATCTGAGATTCTTGTTTTTGCAGCCTGATGCTGTGTACTTGGTTGATGCAATTGAAAGGGGCGAAGAGCTTATCAAAGCGTGTAAGCCTGCACTTGAATGTAGTTACATCACAAAAGTGATTCATGATTGCAAATGGGATAGTGAGTTAGGTTTTTAAACTAAAAACACTTGCTCCTGGAAATTTTGAATTGGTAAAACTATTGTAATTAGCTTTCTTAAATGGATGAATACTGTTACGTCTTTCAAAGTTTAAGAATTTAGTTCCTACAAACATTAAAACTGTTTCCTAAATTTTGTATCAAAGTTTTTGTTTCTTAAGTTAAGGGTTAAGTGATATCTCATCTTTTACGTTTTATTTTATATACTAGTTAACAAGATTGAATATAAAAACTTAATTCTTTAAGGTAAGCGTTCTTTCTGTTCTGCTTTCCTTCTTTCCTTTTTTACTTCTTTAAGGTAATGTTGTTATGTCTTAGTAGCATATTTTAGGATTATTTTTATATTATTTTAATGTGTAATTAAATTATTTTAATGTGAGTGAAGGAGATAGATGTTTCTTTGCTCTGTTCTGATGACATAACACACAACAAACACACTCATAATGAAAAAACCTTGTATTATTATATGGGAAACAAAGAAAATTGTTAACCACATTTCTTTAGTATTCTCCAAAAACGTTGCACTGTTGTAAGTTGATTTGTTTCAAAAAATGTTATCTACTGTATCTAGATTACATAATGTGTATTCAATCACACTACATTTTTATGCTAAACTAAAAGAAAGATGAACCATTCTTACATGTGATAGTAATTCTATATGATTTAACACTGCTGTTAATTTGTGTCCTAATGGTTTCCTTTTATAGTTGGCTGCTTTTGCACGTGTCCTAATGGTTTCCTTTTACAGTTGGCTGCTTGTGCACGTCCATTTAAATGTTATGTTATCACTGATATTAATATGATGCTACTAATCATAAATTAACATTATATTGAAGTTATCAAAGAAATAATAAAGTGTGCAACTTTCAAGCTACGAATACAATCTCACTTCTGCAAAGGCATTGAAATTAAAAAGAACAACTTTCACTATGAAATAGGAACTGAACTCTGCCAACATAATGAAACTAAGAAAACAAAAAAAAAAACACAAAAAAAAATTGTCTTTACAACATTATCCCTTTGAGAAAAACTATAAAATCTCGATTAAGCATAGAATTCTTCAAAAAATTTGCACTACAACAGAAAAAAATTAACAGGAGAATTTGAATTGAATGAAATAAACCATTATTACACTCCCTTTCCCAAAAACTCTAGAAGCAAAATTCGACACTTATTCTTCCAAATCCAAACCATTACACTTAACAAAACTAAAACACCAGGATTTTTTCTCTGCAACAAACAAATCAATCCCACCCAGATAACCCTAGAAACAAACCTAATTCACACTAAAAAAAATAAAAACAAAATCTTTCTCGTAAAGAAACCATTATACGACAATGTCATCCCTTTTCAGAAAAACCCTAGAAACAAAAATTCACATCGAATTCTTTCAACTGCTTACCCTACAAAAACATTAAAACCATTTTTGTTTCCTCAAAAAAGGTACCATCATCATAAGGTCATCTCTTTCCCGAAACCCACCTCTCTCAAACCTCCTATCTCACCCTCCTCTCTCACCCCCAAAACCACTGACAGTGTTAGGGTAAAATTGGAGATGTTCATATCGAAACACTGACGCGTCGATGATAGCGAATGTGGAGGCGGTGGCGAAGAAGCTGAACTTTAGGATGACGGAGAAGAAGCAGTTCACAGAAGGGAGGAAGAGGAAGTTGGGGATGACAGAGGAGGCGTTCGAGGTGCGCGCCGGTGGTGGAGTTTTCAAAACCTAATTTTTAAAATGTTTTTTTTCTTTTATCAAATGCCACGTGTAATGGTTTACAATGTCACGTTTAAAAAACTGTCCACCTCAATATTACATATGATAAAAAATTTAACATTGTTAATGAAATTTAACCTAGGGGCTCAATTGTTTTAAATTAGCACTTATAAAAACTCAATTGGAGAACTTTAAAAAGAAGGGGATCAAATTGGGAATACCTAACAAAAATAGGAACAACTAAATGGTTTAAACCTTAATAATTTTTTTATATCTACTTATAAATAATAAAAATTATTCTTATAAAAAATAATTAGAAAGCATAAATGGAAATGGAGATAGTTAGTCTTCAACAAATGTCAATATTTCTAATTGAGATTTGTCGTCAACGGGTGCCAATATTCGTCAACGGAAATGGAGATCTGTTGAAGGTAATCTTCCATTTCTCAACGATTTCTTTTATTCTTTTTAACTTTTTTTACTGCAGGACAATTTCTCAACGATTTCTTTTTATTTTTTTTAACTTTTTTCTATTGAAAGGCAATTGTGGAATGAGATGGTGGAGGAAGAAAAATGTGGTGGTGTAGGAAGAAACTTCCTCTTATATCTATATAAACGTATATCCATATTTTATTTTATCTGATGTGAAACTTTGTTTATATTCAACAATTAACAATTTAAATTCTTATCGAAAATAACTCAATTAAACAAATTTTACAAAAAAAGAAATCACTTTTGAGTGTGAAAAAAAATTCAGAAACCACTTTAAACATAAGTGACGTTATAATAAATAATAACTAATAAACAATAAATAGTAAATACAAAATAAGAATAATTAATAGATAGTAATTGCGGTAAATTTAGTAAATAATTAATAATAAAAATGAAAATAATAAATAATAAACAATAAACAATAAATTATAATTATATATATATATATATATATATATATATATATATATATAACATATCATAATTAATTGTAAATTAAAAAATAAAAGATAACAAAATATTCATAAATAATAAATATAACATGAAAGACAAACAATAGATAGTGAATCATACAATAATTAGGTTAATTGTTTTTCTTTTTTTTTTTAATTTATTAAACGACTTTAACTCTAATCTCTCTTTTAGAGTTTGTTCTGTCATGTACCACTCGTTACGTGGAAAACAAAAAATTAAACATAACTTTTTAAACAACATGTATAAAATTTTTTGGCTACATTAACACATAAATTTTTTATATTTATTTTATATTATTCTTTTTTTATTTATTAATTTCTTTTCCTAAACAAATATAAAAAATTATCTTTTTATAATTATTTTACTCTAATATTATATATTAAATGAATGTAAAAATATATTATGATGGAATGTAAAAATATATTATGATGTAATTATTTATCAAATAGCACTGTCATTTTTAGGATGTTGAAGCCAGTTAGTACCATCTGTTTATGTTCTATTATTTACTTCTTTGGAAGAGTAGGTGTAAAGTTAAAGTATTCATACTATTATATATTTTTATATTTATTTAATATAGAATATAAAAATAAAATAGTTATAAAAGTATAAATTTTTATATTTAATAAATGATTTAATTAGGTTTATATGAATGATTTTTTGTGAGACGTTAATTGATAAAATTCATTTATTTTCTTAGTTATTACAAAATTTATTCAAACTTTAAAAAATATGATAAAGAGGAATTGGTGAATTTATAAATATTTTTGTATTCTGTTTTGTTATTACAAATTTTATAAAATATGATAAAGAGGAATTGGTGAATTTATAAATATTTTTGTATTTTATTTTGATATGATGTAAATTACTTAAAGTATGTTGATGATGATAATATTATATGATTTAGTATCAGTAGTTTATTCTTACGATCATAAATTATACATGAGAAAAAAATAATAGAAGTCAAAAAGGTGAGAACCAATAATAACACTCAAGGTTGAATTTGTAAGTTGGATAATTTATGTGTATAAAAGTTTTAAATTATGATTTCTTATAAAAGACTTCAAATAAATATTATATACTTCTAAGTTTGATTATACTTAATACTAAATTTGTAATACGTTAACTAATAGATGACCTACTTAATCGAGGTGTTACATTAATAAACATAAATGATAATAAATATAAATAGTAATAAATCATAATAAATATAAATAACAAATTATGTAAAAAGTATAATAAATAGTAATAAAATAATTAGTAATAAATAACAATAAATAACAATAAATAATAAATTATAATAAATATATAACTGATACGTGAAATGATAGATTATTGGACGAAATATGGATTTTCATTATACGGTAACAAATTCTTAATAAAACAAAAATGATATTATCACGCCAAAAAAAATAATTAGGAGAAAAATAGTACCTAAAATTATTTTCTACTGTTTAAAATTAATAAAAGAAACCTACAGAGATGAGAGACTGTAACATGATAACATATATAGTAACATCTGACTTTTTTTATGAATAAATCTTCATAATACATATTTTGAACATGTATGCAGAATCAACCATGCAATAAACACGTGGGATCGTGACAAATTATGTGGAAATAACAAACAAGAACCACGTCTTCAATGTAGCGCAAGTAAAACCACAAAAAAGGCAAATTAAGTTGCTATAAACTCAAGAATTATGAAATTCTCGTGACACAATAATGTTTCATCACACTTCCAGGTAGAAGTAAATATAAATTTGGGCAATTTGCCCTTCTTTCTTTAGACACTTGTACATATATAACTACGTTTCCAACCGTACAGAAGTCCCCAAAAGAATGCATAAAAATTACACAAGTGAGGGTGGGAGAAAAATGAAAAGGAAAGACTTGCAAGACACTAGGCTAACCTCAAAAAATATCATTCTTCCAGCACAAATGGGGCATGAATTCAATAGTGACCAACGAACTTATAGTTGACAATCAGGTCACAACAATAGGTTAAACAGCATCCCTGCTCAGCTCGCATGCCATCATCCAATAGGTACTGTATTGTTGTCATTTACAACAAAACTTTGATCCTGATGATAGAGATAAGGTCAAACCTGGTTCAAGATATAAATATAACAAGTCCAATTGTAGTACGTGTGCACTTGAAATCAGTTATAACAAAGATTTTAAACATTAAACACAATAAATGAAAAAAAGAAAAAAAAAAACGAATTCAAATATAAAGATGCTGACCACATTACACACAAAACCTCATTTTCCAACACGCAAACAAGTAACAAGTAACACAAATTGGGAAGTCAAAAGGTTCGGAAGTGATGCTAGCTAAAATTAAAAAGGGTAATCATTGATGCATGGGCCATGAGAGATAATGTTTCTAATGGCACAGAAAGAAGATTCTGGGTTGTGTGAAGATTACTTTTGTAGTAAACAACCGTACTGCGCTAATAAAAATGTTTCCAAATGCAGTCATTCAAACAAAATTGAAAATTTTCAGTGGATTCTTTTCTTTTATCTACTTACCTGTCCCCCTTCAGTTGAACCGTCCGATACAAACCTTAGTGAAAACCTCCTCCTGTCCAGGCAACACCCGCCTTATCATTATGACCAGCAGCTTTATTATTAGATGCATTCCCATAGAAATCATCAAATCCATCATCTTTGGCATTATCCCAACCAGCCCAACCATCACTGCTATGGGAAGCTGATCCTTTAGCTGCTTCTTTCTTCCTTGCGTCTTCATGGTCCCAATCATCCCAAGAGCTAGAGTTATAAGCATCAGATAGCCCACCTGATGACTGATGAGACGATCCTTTAGCAGGATGTTCCTTCCTAGGATCTTTGTGGCCCCAATCATCCCAAGAGCTTGAATGATAAGAATTAGTTTGTCCACCCGTAGATTGTTGCCCTTCTCTGGTAGAAGAATTCCAGCCTTTGTTCTCTCGATTATACTCCTGATAGAAACCGTTTTTATCAGCTTCATTTTGTTTTTCAGATGTCGAATTGGGACTATCTCTAGTGTATTCCTCAACCTTTTGCGTAGCCATTGCCATGACCCCTCTCATTATACCCCATGTCCTATGTCCAATCTCTGATGTCTTCTGAGAGACAACATTTACAGTTTCATTGACCTTGTAATCATAACCACCCTCTTTTACCTGAAACAAGAAATACAGTTAATTCGGGAACTGAATAACCACGGAATGCAAATAACAAAATTGCCGGGAGAAGTTTGATAAGTAATCATATTCCTGCCTTTTTCCACCTTACTTTGAACAGAACAAACCATAGAATGAGATTTACAATATACACAACTCCTTGGCCCGATGACACATGCCAAAAAGTCCAAACCTCATGACTCAATCCCGATACAAAACAAATGATAGCAAGCAGTATGAAAGCCCAAGCAAACTTCAATACCTCATTGCAAATCTAAAGAGTTGTTTACCTACCATCTTCAAATTAGATAAAGTTTGAAATAATTAGGTTTAAGCTACCTTTCCATTTCTCAATAAGTATAAACTGTGTTCGTATTGGTGGAGTGGAAATGAGGGGATTTAAAGAGAAAGAGAGGTGAAATTAAATCTAAAATGTATTCATTTTTCAGCAGCATGAAGCCGGGCCACGGCTGGATGCTACTTAAATGTATTCCATAAAGTATAAACTATGAAGGGTCAAAATAACAATAACACCGAGTTACAATTGGCAGGATCCAATATCCTTTATCCTAGAAACTATTAACATATATAATAAGAGAGAGTTTGGGATAAACGCAAAATTAAATCATTTTAGTAATTAAAGTTAATTATAGCTATAATTGATTATAGTGAGAATTAAACTTTATCTAAGAAATTCTTTTAAATAGTAGTTTTAAGATCATTAATCTGGTTTAGAAAAAGAAGAAAAAATCAGCTTTCATACAAGAAAAAGAGTTATAAGCTGAGAGGGAAAAAGTAACCGTTGAAAAATAATCATAAGCTATAATGTTTTAAATTTATGAAAACAACTATTTTTTTTCAAAAAAAAAAAGTTTTTACAAACTAAGTTATTCTCCCATACATATAACTGAAATTGCAAATATTTTATCCCAAAAACAACTGAATTCAGAAAATGTAATATTTCTGAAACAAGCTTAAGAATAAATATGAAGAGAAAGAAAACGGTCTTCGAATTTCAGAAGCATGTTAAGGGTCCTTTCACATGGTATGGAGGTACCAGCACATGTTAATTTTCATATTTGAAAATACCTTGTAAACGAGTATGGACAAAATATTGTCCCGCTCTTTCAAAATAATAGTCATTTTAATTTTTTCTTTCTGTTTCAAGGTAACAATTTTTCAAATTTTTGAATTCTTTTTTGCATACTCTTATATACAATTAATAGTAATTAATACCGCATTACCTACATTGAGAAAATGACACAAAAATAAATACACGGAAAAGTTAAAGAGTATTTTTATCTGATTGAGTATTTTTGTTATAAACTCCAAAGATTCTATAACCTGAACAAGATAACAGGATCCCATCCCCTATCCTACAATAAAAAACAGATGTAGGATTTAAATAATAGCCAATTATTAAGTTGTAAATATACTTGCATGAAACTAGCTAGAAAGAATTTGGAAATTGTCTTACGCTGTGTTTAAACTCAGCATGTCGTAAATCAGTAACCCTCGTTGCATATTGTTCTCAATACCGTTTAATCTCACGTATTTCTTCATTATATCGTTTTTTAACTGGCTAACTAAGATAGCATAAATGCCTATATCTAATACATGAAATCATATATAAGTTTTGTACACGATAATTTAAGCAGAAAAACCAAACACTACCTTAGCAGAGATCTCTTTTGTCCCGGCCTGAACAACATTGGCAGCAGACTGAGCCGCAGAAGCAGCAACCAACGATAATTTACCGAATCCCTAAACACAGAAAATACATCAATTTAATAGACCATGTCTCAACCATATATATTAACATTAACAAACAATTTCCCATTCAAAAAATAAAATAAACAGTTACGATGGTAACCTGAGAAACGACAGATAAATAATCGCTTTGCTGATTAGCCCTTTGGCTCGGGGCGGGGCTAGATCCGAACCCGACGTACTTGCCACCCTGCGATGGCGGAAGCCCCTCCGGTCGCGACTCATTCTCCGCCCTCTTCCTCGCGAAGAAATCTTCCTTATTGGCAGCAGAGGCTTCCAGCTGTGCGCGCGTGTACATATCCTCCGTCGACTTCGACCTCGCCACGCTCCCGCCGCCGCCAAACCCCCTGACATCGCCGGTGGACTGGTTCCGCCGCAGATCAGAGCCGCCCCGAGCCGATCCGAACCCATCGTCCGTGTCCCAATTATCCCAGCCGCCGTTGTTGCTGGTGCCAAGGGGCGGCTTCCCCTTGGAGGCGGAGGAGCGGATGCTCTCCTTGACGACGGGGGGATCCCGCCAGGGGCGGCCGTCGGCGATGGCCTGGATGCGGTCGCGGTAGACGGAGGCGGCGTTGGAATTGTACTTGGCGACGATGTCGGTTTCCTTGGCGATGCCGTATTGCGCGAGGAAGGCATTGAGTTTGTCGTTGCCTCCAGCTTCCAGCTTCTTGATCTGGATTTCGGACCAGGAATCCATGGTAACGGATCGAACGAAGGAGATGTGAACCCCGAGGCCGCGGTGCTTGCCGGAGCACTCTAAGCACATAAATACTCCATAAGACACCGAAGCCCATTGCGGATTCTTCTGGGAACAGTCTACGCAGATCTTGTTCGCCGCTTGGGATTGGAGGTCCCGGAGGCGCCGCGAAGCCATCGGAATTTGTTTTGCCTTTTAACCGGAGCGTGCAGAGAAAATAAACGGAATTTGAGAAAGAAAAGAAAGAGATTGGGAAGGAATGAATGAATGAGTATAATGGGTTGGGAATTGAGAGAGAGAGAAAGAACGGAAAAGGGATTTTGGTGAATCACCGACACCATCAAATTGGGACGGGATTATTGGATGCTGACTCGGTGCGCTATAATTCTTTTGCAAACTCCTCTTTGCTAATTTTACATTTCTTACAATATTCTAATTCCTATTATATTTCCTTACACCTTTCACCAAATAAACTTACTCAAGGAAAATAATTAAGCGCCTAATACTTAATTTAAAAGGACCAAAACTATTTTCTTTTTAAATAAATAAACTTTTTGTCTTTCTAACTGGTAATTAATTATTTAATTAAATACCTTTCTTGCATATGCTTCTGTGTTGTCGTCTGTAATGTGAACTGAAAACATGAATTTTGTGACTACGAGAGCGAAACGATTCCAATTATTATACTATATTAATCATTTACACATAATACTTTCACAAACACAAACTAAGATAAAATGTTCACCTCTTCCTACTTTAGTGTAATAGTTTAAGTATTATAATGAGTGTTAATATGTTTTGAAAGCTTTGATGTAATGAGTCTTAACGTATACATTGATTGAACTCTTAATACCAAATCACAATAACCTAAAGAAAGGAGCATAACATCAAAAGTGAAAATAACTTGGTTCAAACTTGACGTATAAATCAAGCAACTACCTTAAAATTATATACAATCCCATCTCATATGATACGAGAGAGATAAGTTCCACCTTACATCTCATAGTGTTTTGCTAACTTCAAATCTCAAAACTCGTTAATGTTTGCACTTTTGAGAACGTGTAGACATTTCTTTATCATATATATTCATAAACTCTCATTGTTACTATTATGAATTCGTGGATGGAAAATGACTAAATCAATTTCTCCAATATAGAATTTTCATCTTCCTCTAACTTCCTTATGTTTGTAATGATATTATATACTTAGTACAAATTTCTTCCTTAGAATTTTTCAAGAGAGAATAAATT
Organism: Vigna reflexopilosa; assembly: GCA_027742785.1. Classification (NCBI taxonomy): domain Eukaryota; kingdom Viridiplantae; phylum Streptophyta; class Magnoliopsida; order Fabales; family Fabaceae; genus Vigna; species Vigna reflexopilosa. Next base: position 8,368,699 of record CM050914.1, on the reverse strand, counting down.
ATTCTTTTAATTAAAATTACCACAAACTAATTGATAGCAATTACTTCATATATGAAAACAATCATAATTAAAATTTTCATATAAATTAAATTAACTTATTTGTAAACGGGTTAAATGTACGAATTATACGAGAGAGTTCTCATATGTTGACCTTAATTAATTTTGACTTATATAAATATTAATTTACTTTTTTTCTTTTTTTTTCTCTCCTAAATTGTTTTTATGGAGAATTTAATTAAAGCATACCATTTTTTTTTAAATTATTAACTAACACGTGAGCTATTTTAAATTTTTTTATGTTATTTATTCTAAAAAATATTCTGAAGGTTTTGTTCAAAGCCAATGAGATAAACAACTTGATAGAGAAGAATATTTCTAAATATTACAAATAAACAAAATTAAAATATGATATTTTTTTTGGAACATATACCACTGCTGATCAGCGTAGGATAATTGAGAGGTTTCACATCTCGATATGTAATCTAATGGAGTTATAAAATATCTATTTGTTTTTATCTTTTTTCTTTTTTTATCTCTGTATCTTTCTTCTTCTTTTTTCCACCTGCGCACTTCTCCCTTTCACTCTTTATCTTCTTTTTCTATTAAAAAAAAGTATATTTTACATTATGTAATTTATATTCTAGAATATATAAGTATGTATTCTAAATTATGTATTATAAAACTAAGCATAAGTCGTAAAGTAGAAAGTAACACTGAAATTTTCTCAAGCACACGGTGTGCAGATACAATTATGGAGGTACAGGAATCAGTCTTGAGAACGGGATTTTGATAGAAGCCGTGACGACGAAATTTCGGGCCAATTTTGGGCTCCGTTTGCATTACCATATTGAGTTGGGCTCAGTTTGCATTACCATCTTGAGTTGGGCTCGGTTTGCTTTACCATCTTGAGCTGGGCTCGGTTTGCTTTACCATCTTGAGCTGGGCTCGGTTTGCATTACCATCTTGAGTTAGGCTCGTTCTTATGGCGTATGGGAGCAAATGAAAAAATAATAAAAACATGATATTAACAGGGAGTCAAATGCTCTACCTCGGAGCTATGGACCCTTTACTGATTTAGGACCTGCCTTGGGCTTACTTTAACTATTACTTTGATTTGGGCTTATACTTATGGCCTGTTGAGAAAAACAAAAACAAAAAACCAACATTTGAAAGGACCAACGAGATTCGAACCGGTGACATCTTGATCTGCAGTCAAATGCTCTACTGCTGAGTTATGAACCCTTTGATGATTTAGGGCCACTTTTGGGCTCAATTTGATTATCACCTTGATTTGGGCTTGTACTTATGGCCTATTGAGAAAATTAAAAAAAATGAACAACATTAGAAGGGCCCAACCGGGTTCGAACCGGTGACCTCTTGATCTGCAGTCAAATGCTCTACCACTGAGCTATGGACCCTTTGATACTTTACAAAAGAATTATATAATTATCTTTTCCTTATCCAATATCATTTTTTAATATTAATATGTATCAAAATAATTTAAAATACTTAACTAGTAAGTATAACTCGGTGTATGAAATAAATATATTGAAATTCATGTTAAACAAACAAAAAGATAAAGAGTATTTAAAATGATAAAAACATAATTAATTCTTATAAAGTTCAAAGTAACATGTCCCCTTTAAAAACAGTAATGTTCTCAGTGTAATAAATTTTAGTTTGATGAACAAGAGTAAGATGACTATGTATTTTCAAATAAGATCTATTGTGACGTATTGTAATTTGTTTCGTTTTTGTATTTATTTTTAAAGTGTGATTAATGAATTTGAAAGTTGAAAATAATTACAATAAACAACTATTGTTTAAACGCAAATCTCCATAACTTAATTATTAATGGTTAATTCTTAATAAATGTGAACAAAACAAAATATAAGATTGAGATTGATTTAAAATTAATCTAGGGAGACACAGTTAAATAAATATGTATGAAATATAATATGCTATGTTATTGAACTTTATCTATCGTAATAAAGTAATTGTTTATTTAGATGTATAAAATAGTAATAAATTATAAGAAAAAAAATTATTTATAAAATATTTAGCAGAGTTTTGTACCTTTTAACTAAAGAGAGCCTTGGCCACTCAAGTTCATGAGCTATTTTCCAAAATAGAAATAGAAATATATATATATATATATATATATATATATATATATATATATATATATATATATTTATTTATTTATTTATTTGTTGCATCCTATTTCTATTGTTTTAGGGTTATCACTGTTGTTTTCACTGTACTGAGTCTAAACTGTCACTAGAACCACTGGCCAATAATTAAAAAAGAAAAAAAAAAAAAGAATGTCTTCACTAGAACCACTTTCAGCAAGAGGTTGTTTATTTCATACGACACTTCCAATGAAACATTACATTAAAAATTTGTCTTTGAATAGTATTTGGTTACTTATTATTAAAGTTTGGTATGCCTTTAGTCTATTTTGCCATAGTCTTTTTATAACGACTTTTACCACTGTTTACAGTACTGTACAGAAAATAGTTTAGTAACTTATAGTAAAATAATAAAATGAAACAATAAAAAATAGTTTTTAAATATATAATTGGTTGAATAATTTTATAACAAAAAGAAAATACTATCTCTTCGATAGCAAGTGAGATTTGAATTGTCCAACAACCCAACTATATACCGAGCTCTTTATATTTTTTTATAAAATATTTTTGTTTACAGAAAGTCTTAATTTAATGAGTATTGGTTGAATGAGTCTCCATAATTCAGTAAAATTGACAGATATATTAGATTGATTCATTGACTTTAATTAGTGTTTTTAATAATTTTTATATATCATATCATGTCTGAGTTCTAAAATATAACACAGTGAGTTAATTTAACCAATCTAATATATTTATTTTCAAATTTTCTTAAATCAAATAGAAGATTTCAAACTAATAGATCACAGGGTATTCATGACAAATTTCATTCACAACACAATATCATAAAATATACAAATCAATAACAAAAATAACTATTTTTTGTTATTTAGAATTCATATTCTCAATAATAATTCTAAAATCCATACAAGCTACTCAAAACTTAGGAATTTAAAACAAAGTATTTAAATATTACAAAATTTAATATATATGATTAAATAAGTTGAGATGATATTTTTTTAACTAACCTCACCAAGATTCATGATAAAATAATACAAAATACTACTTAAAATTTTCATTAAACAGAAATATTCTTTAACTTCTCATTTATTATGAGGTATAATTAAATTTTAGAAGAGAAGAGATATGAAAAAACAAAAAAAAAAGAGAAATTTAAAGAGAAAAAAAATGGTAGAAGACATAATCTTACATTAATTAATATAAGTTTATTAGTCAACTTAAGAATTACAGTTCCAACAAAGAAAATGTTTATTTATTAATTGTTTAGTGGAGAGTATTTGTTAAGTTAAGATATGTTTAAAATAATGAAACTTAGTATTTTAATGTTAAAATAATTTAATAATATAAATAGAATTTCATAAACTTATTTCATTATCTAAAATACTTATTATTTTTTCATAACTCTTGCTTTAAGTTTCTTTCCTTTCTTTTTAAGAAATATGACTCTTGAATCATTTGTTTGTAAATCAAGAAATGTTTAAGATATCAAAACGGTAAACTCTTCAATTTTTACTGATCAGTTTTCATTTTAGAGCAAACAAGTTTCTGCTCTTTTTTCTTAAATTCGTAGTTTAAGGCGCATGATTAGACTTTTCTCACATGTGACGTCCACTTCTCTTTTCTAATTCCTTGTTGATAAGAGGTTTTAAGAACTTACTTTGATCACAATTTTATGGTTTGTAAACGTTTTTAGAGTTCCTTAAGTTTGAAGCAGGGTAGTGTGTATATTGAGCTTAGAACCATTTCTGATAAAGTAATGGAAGCTAGTATTTGATTTTAAATTGAGTTATGAATTATGAAATGATATTTAATAGTATGGGAGTTAATTTTATGTTGATTTTTATGCTTGGAATGAGTATTTTTAGTAGTAAGTGTTTGAATGATTGAACTTGGTTGAATAATTCTATTTGAATTTGATTATTGTCTCGAATGTTGTATTGTGAAGCTTCTTGGTGATGAATTGGTTAAAATGTTGAGAAGAATTGGTTTAGGTTGAGTTATTAGTCATTTTGATTAAAATAAAGAGGTTTTGATAAGTGAGATTTTGAGGTAAAGGTTTTGGGTTTTTGGTAGTGCTGTCAAAAAAACGCAACCCGACTCACTTATTAGTTAGCCAAAAAAATTCGAACCCGACCCAGCTCACTACGGGTTGATGGTTAAATGGGTTGGTTCACTAACTCACTTAATTACAAGTTTTGTTTTCAATTCTAAAAAAATAACAATTTTTTTCTAATTCAAATCTAAATAAATTTAAATCTAAAATGATGTTAAACTCCAAAGACAATTAAAAAAAAGTATAATTGATAGTGGTAATTCTTACCATTATCTGAGGTTCATTTTAGAGACAAAGCTAGCTTCTCTTTAGCTTATAACTTGCTTAATCCTCTCTTTTATCGTACTTTTATAAACAGTTGTATTTTGGGTTACATTGGTATAAATTCATAACTAATCCCCTTATTTTGTAGCTAATACTGTGATTGGAAGAATATCCACCAATGTATGGAATTGAACCAACCACAAGATCAAACAAATCTACACAAAACGGGAGAAAAAAGCAATGCATCTTGAATCTCGCGCCCGGGTGCCCCATCCAGGGCTACTGAGCACCATTCAATTCGTAAAGTTGGCGTTGGGAGCCCTTGTAAGGGTGTTGAGCGCGACTTTTGTTGACATGACATATCTATTCTATTTAACTCTGAAACGTGAAGGGTTTGGGGTCTTTGGTGGTTTGGAGGCACAATTTCATTAGAGGAGAGCTTGGAGGGCTGCTAGGGTTTGTGGGAACACTCTCTTCTTCCTCTTTGGGTTCTCCTTCTTCTTCCATAGCCATTTTGTAAGCTCTAAGGCTCTCCCTGAAAATGGAGAGTCAAACTCATCTTGTTGGGGATAGATGTAACCTCTGAATTCTTGTGTATTTGTTGAATTATTCGAATATGAATATATATATATATATATATATATATATATGCCTTTTCTATCAATTGTTAGTATTTTTGTTTCCATTCTTAAAGCTTGCATGTAATATGGATGTTCATGGCTTGATCTTTGATTCATGGGTATGAGAACGTATCTTGTGTAATCTAGAACTAAAACAAGAGTCCTAGTGGTTCATCGATTCTATAGATGGAAGATGATTCACTTGTTGTCTTAGATCCTAGCTCTTAATGCGGGTTTTACTTGTTAATTAATCATGGGATTGTTAGTTAATAGGTAAAAGTTAGGCTCTTTCATCTAAGGGATTAGGGTTAGAGTAATTTTGTGGATTGACTTTAGCAATTTGATAGAGAGGAGATGAAATTGGATATGCACAACAGTGAATTAGTGAAACCTAACTTTAGCAATGTCATTTCATATCATTTCTAGTCTGTTCCATTAAGTGTCTTCAAACACCAAAGTCCAACCTTGTATATTTGAAATTTTATCTTCTTTGCACTTGTTTTTCAATTGATGTGTTGTTCTTGAGTCTATATGAGTTGTTAATAGTGCAATTAACTAGTATTACACGAGTCTCTTGCGAAACGATACTTGGTCTTACCATTTTATATTACTTGAACGATTTGGTACGCTTGCCAATGAGTTAACAATAATATAATCCAAATACAATCCAAAATCATCTTAAACTCCAAATATAATCCAAAAACAAACACAAAAAACAAAATTAGGTGGGTTGGTGAGTCAACCCAGCTCACCACGGGTTCAACCCGGATGAGCCAAGTTCTTAGTGGGTCGGGCTCAAAATTGACCCATATCAAAATTTCAATTTTTTCAACTCAATCCAATCTGAACCCATGGTGGGCCGAGTTGGCTCACAGGTTCCTACCCATTTTGACAACACTAGTTTTTGGGTCAATCCTAGGATCATTTATGACTTGTTTGAACTTTGAGATGTCAGAAATCTAAAGTAGAATATAATGGTTGCAAATAAGGTGTGTATTTGTATAGTTTTGGTTCACTTAAGTGGTTTTGAATAGTGAAGTTTCAATGAAATATGTTTGTGTTGAAGTGGATAGTTTCGGGTCAGTTATTGGGTCCTTTTTAACTAGTTTAGACTCTTAGATTGTTAATTTACATATTATAAGGAATAAAAGTGAGATTAAGTAAGCTAGAGTACTCAAGTTGGTTTGAGGTATCTACTTTGAGTTAGAAACATGTTTTTAGATCATTTACAGTGCCTAGAAGGTCATAGGAGTCAGTTAGATATGTGTGAGGAGCAACCAAGGTCTAATTATAGGTATTTTAAGTTCTGGTGTGACACTCAGTCAATGGGGGCCTAAGCACCATAATTGCGAGAAGTTTGGCACCCAGCTGCAAGGTGGTGGCGTTCAAGTGCCAAAAATGCGAGAGGAATGTCGCTCAACAGCAGGAAGGTGTCGCTCAATGCTAGTGTACATTGCTTTCAATATTTGTTTTCTATTTCTTTGGCTTTTGTCTTTTCTTCTAAGCATTGATGGGTATCTTATGACATGATTTGGTATGTTTTATGGAATGTTATCAATGGTTTGAATGAGTTTGGCGTATGTTTCAAAGTGTGATGGATTAAGAGTTTCTAAGGAGAAATTCTAAGTGTTTGTATAAAGTGTTGTTGATATGAGTGTAGGAAGCTCAGTTTTGGAGGTTATCCTGACATTCTAATGATCATTCATTCTTAAATAGAGAGAAATGAGTCATGTGGTGAGAGTAGCAGAAGGTTATATCCTGGGGTCTTTCTCCATTTGACAAAGGGTGTTTTAACGGACTAACCTTGTGTGATAGCTTTGAGTGAGTTAGTTGTTCTGTTATACATGTGTAGAACCCGCCATAACTCGACATTCATACTATATTTTGGTCGAGTCTAGGTTTATGACATGATTAGGATGTTTGATTTAACTCTATGTGAAATGTGATATACGATGAAATCTTAGTATACCATGTTTGGTTCTTTTTATCATTAGCTTACCTTTCTTGTGTATTTCTTTATTGATGATTCGTGTTGATTTTTTTGACGATGATAATCTGATTGTTGTGAGTAGAGGGAGATGATGTTTCTGTAAAACAGACACTAGGTGGAGATAGTACAAATGTATAGATGTTATAGTGAAAAATTTTATGGTTGTTTTAAAGAACCAACTTTGTACATGGATTAGTGATTTGTATATAAAGTTTGATATATATAATTATGTTTAGATATATTGTAATGAGACTTTACATATGCTTATTAATTGTTATATTTTATTAATTAGGTGATAGTTTGTTTGTAATATTTATACTATTTAAATAGAATGTTACAAATATATATAGTTATTATATCTTCGTTGATGATTTTAAAAGTTAAATATATTTATACTCATACTTAATCAATATAATTTTTTTAATTAAAACGAAAAATAATTTAAAACCAATTTTTTATTCTTATTTTACTGTATTTTCTGAATACACTAATTTTGATATTTTAAATTATTTGATCAAATTTTTTAATATTAAAATTAATATACCATAAAACCATATAAAAAATAACACGAAAATTCTACCAAAAAATAATTGACTGATAATATGTTTTTACAAGTTTTGTCGTCTTTGTTTCTAAATATTGGTTTTTTAAATTATTGGGAGTGGGTACCATTCTGAGTACCCCTAATTGTGTCCATGCTAAAGCCTATTATGTTGTTGGTGTTGTTTGAAGGAAATACATAGACATGTGAAGAATTAAATGGCTGGATATTTTATCGAGACTCCCTCTTATCTTTTAAATTGAGGAAAAGTGTAATTTTTGTTGTAATTCATTGAAATGATAAATATTAAAAGAAAATAACCCGTATTTGTACTTCAAAATGAATAGTTTTCAAATTAAAAAAAATCATGTTTCAATGTATAATTAGCTTATTTTAATATAATTTCTACTTATTTTACTGAAAATTTTCACTTTTTTTTAACTTAAGTCGGTGCTCAATACGACTTAACTCTTGTTCATTAATAAAATTGTATTTAGAGCTGTAATTTTACCATTTTCTAAATTACAGTTGTACTTGCAAATATACCAAAAAACACTTATACATGCAAACATGATTTAACTAAGAAAATTAAGGTTGTATTAGAAATATTTTAGGTTAATTAAAAATAACTAAAATCAGGCATTGGAATGCCATTTATTTATATAAATATTTATTGAGTTTTACTAATTTTGGCAAATTAAAAAACTATACGAATTCAATAAGTTTTCCTAAATTCCATTATTGCAAGTTGCGAACAAATTGAATGGCAATTATGGCTAAAGTGTAGTCATTGTCAGTGCCACAATGCAACACAGCTTTCATGCCGTTGCCATTTAATATGTAGCCATTCCTAACCTCAAATCCTTTATTTTTGCACGTCCATATGCTTTACTTGCATTTCCTTTTCCATAATTGATGATTCAGTTTTGATCAGTCTTATCAGGTTCGATATTCTACCAATGACTCCAATTAATAAAAAGTTTCATATAATTTTTAATTTTTAATTTTAAAACAATATCTTTATGATTTTTTTTCTTTATATTTATCTTAATGATAACTTCTTGTTATACTACAACATTAAAGATAGTTTCAAGTTTTTCACGTCGATTTTATAACAGTAGTTCTTTTAAATATTGTTTTAGGGACTCATTAACACGAATACAATAATTTTATATGTTAACATTCTTAATCGAATAAAATACCATATTGATATTTTTTTTTAAATTATCTTTATTTTAGTTAGTTTGAAACATACAAGTGTGGTTTTAAACTTCGATAAGATTCTAAAAAGTATTATTATATCCATGCTAAAAAAAATGACACACTTTTAATGACTAAAATCTCATTTAAACTGTTTCTCATATATGTAAATATTTTATATATTATGTAGGTATTTTCAAGACCAAATTAAATAGCAATTATCAAGAAACTAGTTTAATTAGTGGAAAAACATTTTACTCGTAATGAACTAAATAAAATATCAAATATAGTGTTAAAGGATTATATAAATAATAATAATGATGATGATAGTAATAATAATAATAAATAATAATAAAAACCTTTGGCTCTTGAATTTTTTCTAAACTTTACTTAAATATTAAAATAGTTATGCCATTATTGACTTTTTTTTTCTTTGAGAAGCCAAATTACTTTGCCATTAGTTTAATGAATAAATTTTGGCAAATATTTAGAAATGATATATTAATAAAACAAAAGAATTTACAATTTATTTATTTTCTCACCCCAGTTTTAATAAGCACTTTACTCGGGTCTTTATTTTATTTGTTTTGTTTTCATTTTATCATACATTATATAGAACACATTATTCCTCCTTTCATTATATTCACAAGGTGAGCAAAATCCTCCGCTTAAATTCCCAAAGTACTTTCGTTTATTAACAATATAATTTTAAGAAAGTTCATCAGATGAACAATAAATAACACTTTATTAAGAGTAATTAAATACTACTCTTAAATTTATTAAGTACTGCCATTTATTAATAATATGATTTTAAGAAAGTTCATCAGATGAATAGTAAATAACACTTTTTTAAGAGTAATTAAATACCATTATTATCCTTTCTTTCCAAAAAAACGGTGTCATTTGTTCAAATTTCATTATCTTTACTAACTAAAGCAATTTTTTTTATAGTAATGCCTCATCACTACACAATTCCATTTCTTTCTTCCGTATGGCTTTCATCATTCTCTCTTTTTCATGTTATTTAGAATTAGGAAAAAGAAAGACACTGAATGAAATATAATTAAAATTCAAAAACAATTTTACCCTCAAAATATTTGAAGGAGAAGCTCTGAATAAAATTATAAGAATGTTAATGAATTATTTGACCTAGATAAACATGGTGAGAAGCTTGACGGTGTGATTTTTATAAAAATATTTTATATATATATAATATGGCATGGTGATGTAGTTTGAATGAAGTGGGAGCAGTGACAATAACAATCACGAGTGAATTAATGTCACAATTTGAATGATAAAGTTTTTGGGAAAGGGATTCTCTATGTGGTCCCTTTACCTTTCCCACAAGGGGAAAGTAATAAAAACAAAACCAACTACCTTCATTTTCGTTCATTGCATTATATTGTAGTTCGGTATGGGTCGCAATTCACAAAAATTCAACTCAATAAAAAATGAAATGAAAAACTAAATAGATATTTATGAGAATTAATTAGTTTTCTTTCTCATTGGAACGAGAGCTTTTATGAGGATTGGTAGAGAGCATTAAATATTGTGATTTCTTTTAGTCGACCTAAGTGTCTTATGAGATCATCAATATTCTAAATTATTAAACAATAAATGTTGAGTGGCTTTGTTGTTTGGATCAAATTGTAGTTTATTACTATAACTATTTTGTTCATACTATTTTCAACAAAATTATTGTGCCTCGGAAATGATTTATAGTTTTAGTTATTGAAATTGAGGTAGAGACTTTCGAATATGAAGCATGGATTTTAATTATTCAATGAAAATAATGCTGTTTATGATATTATATTTATTTTTCCCTTTATATTTTAGTATAATGAATATTTCATAAAAAATAACTTTAAGGTAAACTGCTTCCCAAAAATTAATGAATTTTATAATTTTAATAAAATAAATATAAAAGTGCTTACATGGTGAGTAAATTGAAAAATGTTGAATTTACCGGTAGGAATTATAAATTGAATTTTTTAATATTTCATCCATATAATATCTCAGCCAAACTCAACATTTGAGCTTGAAATTCTCATCTTAAACTAAATGTTTGAGATATTTTAAAATAATATTATCTCATTTAATTATCATATTTGAGATATTACTGTTTTGGGAGTTTGATACTTCTAAATAGTTTTGTAGTTAACAAATATTTTAGTGAGTTAAAAACAAAAAAATGTATGTAAGTTACCATGAAACTTTGATTATATTGAAACAAGTTATTTATTGATTATAAGTTACTCATAAGATTTTTTTAGTCCTAAGATAGCATCACTACACTTTGTAGCTTAACACATTTGACATACTTTTATCTTTAAAAAAAAATTTAGTGGGTTAAGAAATATGAATTACGATTGACCTTGATAACTCTACAATATGTGATTTAAGAAATACATCACAAAAATGAAATTCTTCTTTCTTTTATTTCCATAACGATGCCAATATTTTAATCTTAAATTTGCTATGATAGTTTCGATAAAATGAATAACTATATTATTCTTTTGAAACCTAATGCTTCCATTATAATTTTGTTCTTAAATGACATTTTGGTAGCTCAAAATAAGTTTACTAAAAAGTTTCTTCAATTCATTACAAAAAATTTAAATTATTAACAACTAGTTAAATCGAATTTAAAATAAAATTTGATTTAAACTAATATAGTAAAATTAACTTAATAGATTTGAATTAATAATTACCGATTGGATTTAGATATTCGTTTTTTTTTCTCAACATCAAAATACGATACCATATTAATGAATTGACCAAACTTTTTAGTAAACTTATTAATCGCTTATTTTACAATATTCAAACTAAATTTAAATAAAATAGAACAGATACTAAACCTTTATCATGTTGATCATAGCATTGCGTACTTTTAAATATATATAATTATGGCTTAAACCCTCAATTGGTCCTCATATTTGTGTGCAAATCTTAGTTTGATCCTCAAGTTTTGAACTCTCTCAATTGGGTCATAATTTTTGTAAAAATGCACACATTTTACCCTAATCGTTAAGTTGTCTCAAACGGCGTTAATTGATGCTGAGATGAATTTTTTATTTTAGGCTTAATCCCTCTCTTAGTCCTTAGTTTGTGTGAAAATCTCATTTCGGTCCTCAAGTTTTGAACTGTCTCAATTGGGTCATAATTTTTGAACTGTCGACAACGGTGGCATTTTTTAGTTTGAGAGGGAGAAGAGGTGTGAGTTGGGGGGTTTGAGGGTTTGAGGGTGGAGGAATGAGTGAACTATGATCAGTGATTAGAAGGAAAAAGAAAAACCATAGCCACGTGGATTTAATGATTTTAAAACATAAAAAAAAATTACAGCTCAGTTCAAAGTTAACGCCTTCTCAATACACTTAACGGTTGGGGTAAAATGTTGTAAAATGTTTGCATTTCATAAGGACTTGGGGAAAAACTTGAGGACCGAACTGAGATTTTCACACAAACATAAGGACTAAGGGAGGGATTAAGCCTAAAATAAAAAATTCATCCCAGCATCAATTAACGCCGTTTGAGACAACTTAACGGTTAAGGTAAAATGTATGCATTTTTACAAAAATTATGACCCAATTGAGACAGTTCAAAACTTGAGGACCAAACTGAGATATGCACACAAAAATATGAGGACCAATGGAGGGTTTAAGCCTATAATTATTATCTACAGTATCATCATACTAATATACATATATTATCAATATTTTAAAGTGAAATGAAAAATAATAAAATAGACATTATAAATAGACCAGTAAGTAAAATATATAAACATAAAATATCAAAAAAAATAAAATAAAAATAAAATATATATATATATATATATATATATATATATATATATATAAAGACTAATAAACAAACTTTTACCTTAAGTTAAAGAAAAGAAAAAGATACAAGGTACAATTGATCAGTACATTTTAAAAATAAGAAATAGGACAAGTATTGTTTGACACTCCTTTGATCCTACGCACACTTGAGAATTGATTTTATAATAAAAAATTAAAAATAAAAACAAAATATTACAATAAAGTGATATTATGAAATTGTAAGTTGAATGTAAGTGAAAAAATAGATTATCTAAAAGTTGGAAGCTAAACGTTTACTGATGAAACAAGTTTTGTAAGCAGTTAAAAAAGAAGAGGTTATAAGGTGACATAAACCTAATTTTGGCGTTACTGTAGCTTAAGGTAATAAAAAGAAAATGACATATTTGAAGTCTCACGTGCAGTGGACGGGAGATAAAATTAAACTTCAGCTGATTTTACGAGATTAAGTTAGGTTTAAAAATTTATTTCTTAAAATAATATCAGAGTCTGATTAGGATTTATCCTAATAATATTTTTTTTTTTTGGATATTTTTATTTTTATTTCATGTGTTATCAAATCACTGTCATATCATTCATTACAAATCGGTATTGTGAGTTAAGTAGACTTAAAAATCTAATTCTTTAAGATAAGGTGACGAAGAAGTTGTTAAAAGCAAATAAGTTGAATAGTTTTGAGGCACCTTGACCATAAATGAAGAAGAGTTGATTGGTAGGTAAGTGATTGAATGTGTGAACAGAGTTTCAACGGTGATAATTAAATGCAGTTGTGAATAAAAGAAGGATTTACAATCTGTCATATGGCAACTGCCCCACTCTCATTAGCTTTCATTTTTCGTAATCTATTGTCTGTAACTGTATAAATTATATTCCTATCTACATCTGTGTATATATATTTTCTAAGACAGTGCTGAGTTTGTGTAACAACTCAGAAAGGAGGCTTTGAGGTTTCACATTTTATTGAGACTATGGTTGGTGTTATTTCGTTGGTAACTGGGATGATTGGTCCAAGTGGCTTTGGATCAGCTTCCACTGCAGAACAAGTTACTGAAGGAATTGATGCTGCCAACCTCACTGCAATCATCACAGGTCAGTTTTAACACATATATCACAATCTTCTCCTACATCTTCATCTTATTACTTCCTTACTTCAAACAATCTGATTACTTACGTGAATAGATATAGATATTCCAGCTTGTGTAACAGAGAAAAGAAAACCTTATTATGCAGAGTTAAACTCTACGTAAATCCCATGGGTTTATATTTAAATACACAGAAGCATTAACTAAGGTAACAGAAGTTAACTAAATCACGTAATATTCTGCATTACTCCATGTTCAGGGAAGCTTTTGATATTTTCTGATGTAAAAGTTGTTTCTGACACGGACAACCTGCACTTGAACTGATGTGTGAAAGTTGAAATCAGTTTATATATATATATATATATATATATATATATATTTTTTTTTTTTTCTTTCATATATTTTTTAATATTAATTTTGTATTATGATTTTAAAACATAATTAAGAGTGATAAAGGAAAATAGTTAATTGGAGTAAAGTGTAGAATCTCCCTTGTACAATGAAAAAGTTTTCTTTAAAAAAAGGTGATTATGATAAGGAAAATGTTATATATACATCTTTCGATTTTCTTATCCCTTCTACCGTCTAATAAAAAAATAATACTTTTCTAAATTCTTGTGCTAAGCAACTCGTAAAAAGTCTACCTATATAATATTTTTTTCCACACACCTACCTACGAATTATCAACTTCAACCACACATACGTAAGAGCGCGGACTTATTTGACAAGTATTATCACAGTTTGTCAGTGAAACCTTAAAGATATATATATATATATATATATATATATATATATATATATATATATATATTATCTACAATTGAGTTTAAATGTTTAAAATATATGATTCAATATAATTAATTTTTTATTATAATTAATTCAACACAGTATATAACAATTAAAATATTTAATTATTTTATTTATATAATTAAATAAAATCATATAAAACTAAAAAATAATATATATATATATATATATATATATATATATATATAATTTATAAAAGATTATAAGATAGTCTAACATTTTATTTATTCTCTTTTGTAGTATCTTTTTTCTATTTCATTTTTCTATTTCATTTTTCATATAAAAAAGTTCTGCCTCTCTCTTCCTTCTACTAATATCATATACCACCAATTCTTATCCGTAGGACAAAAGTTGATGAATAAAACACGCAAGAGTCTTCTTCAAAAATCATTTCTATATCTTTTGTATGTCTTATTACATTAACTTTAACTGCGTTAATATCTTTTTTCTTTGTCATCAAATGATAATTCACGGATGATAGTAATGTTGATTTTCCAATGATTTATTACATTCTCTCTGAGAGACTAATGTCCTTTTTAAAGAAAAAATTTAAAATCGTTCAGGACAAAAGCAAAAATATTAGTAATTGTTCCTTTTTGCTAATTAATAATGTATTTTTTAAATGAGTGATCATTTTCCTAATTTCATATATTTTTATATTTCATTTTTAATTTTTCATTATCATAAAATATGAAAAATTATATTTATACAACAACTCTATAACTTAATTTCAATGTTTTAACTTTTTTATCACTGGGATTTTGTGGTACCAAAGAAAAATTTTAAACCAAAAATATACTCTTAAATTTAAATTTGATATCAGATTTTAAAATATAACATAGCAAACATTTATAAGATTAAATAACCATTTTAATTATTTTTTTAAGTAAATTATATTAATATAATTTAAAAATAATTTAAAAGAATGTTTTGCTTTATTTATTTACAAAATAGTTTTTAATCACTGATCGCCAATACATAACTCGTGATTTGAAATATGTTTTAAATTAAATTAAATTTTAAAACGTTAAATCAAATAATGTATCACATTATTTTCAGAAATCAAGATCATATAAATACATGTCATAAAATTGTTTCATTGTTTATAATTGCTTCAAATGTTTGAAAGAACGAACTGTTCTAAGTAACATGATAGTCAGACATATTTGTTTTCATGTGTTGTAATGATTAAGAACTCAAAGTAACTCTTACACAGGAGGAGCAAGTGGAATTGGGTTGGAGACAACACGAGTGTTGGCACTTCGGAAGGTTCATGTGATCATTGCAGTAAGAAACATGGTGTCTGCAAAAGAAGCAAAACAACGTATACTAGAAGAAAATGAGTCTGCACGAGTCGACATAATGAAGCTCGATCTGTGCTCTCTCAATTCTGTGACATCCTTTGTCGACAACTTCATAGCTCTTGATCTTCCTCTCAATATCTTAATGTTGGTTTTCCTTTTAGTTTTACATCACACATTCTATCTCATCTATACTCAATTTCTGAGTTCATTAATGCCTTTGAGTTGGTCATTTCAAGTATATATGGATCATAACATTGGCTTTTCATGTCAGAAACAATGCTGGAGTAATGTTCTGCCCCTTCGAACTCTCAGAGGATGGGATCGAGATGCAGTTTGCAACAAACCATCTTGGTAAAGTCTCAACATTCTTGCATGACATTCTTTGGTTTACTCCTTAGTGGTAGTAAAAGTGTTGCCTTTTCTCATCTTTTTTGACATCTCAGGTCATTTCCTGCTGACAAACCTGCTTCTTGAAAAAATGAAACAAACAGCACAAGCCACTGGAATAGAGGGCAGGATCATAAATCTGTCATCAATTGCCCATAACTTCACTTACATAAAGGGGATTAGATTCAATAAGATCAATGAGCGAAAAGGGTATTTTCACTTTTCTTCTGGCCTGAACTTTCTGCATCATGACAGTGATTTTGATCAGTGGAACATCACATTTTTTTTAACTATTGCTTTCAGTTACGGTAACAAGAAGGCTTATGGACAGTCCAAGTTAGCAAACATACTGCATACAAATGAGCTTTCTCATCGCCTGCAGGTCATCCATCTTATCCTGTGCTTCTCCATTAAAAAAAAAAATGTGACAGAATGAATGTGTTGCACTTTCTGATCGCATTTTGTTTAAGTGTTTTGTTTTTGCCACTGATTTCTTCCAATGATCATACTGATAAGAGAAACTAGCAAAAGGTTTTTTCCTTCTTTGATGATACCAAAATTGAGCATGTAATATTTTATCTTTTTGTTCTTCTTGATATTTGAGTGCAGGAAGAGGGTGTGAACATCACAGCAAACTCAGTCCATCCAGGAGTAATAATGACACCTCTTATGAGACATTCTTCTTACCTTATGCGTATGTTAATTCTCCTCAAACACAAACAAAACTACACAAGTAAATTATATGCACTTTTTAAAGTTACTCCTTCGTAACACCATACCATGATTTCTCCCAGACTTCTTGAAGATCTTCTCCTTTTACATATGGAAGAACGTCCCTCAGGTATGTTTTTCCATCATTTTAAAATTCCAACATAGGTGGAGAAGAATGTTCCGTTTGAAATGGTTCAGAAGTCCAAATATGTCGTCACTAATCAAAGGTTAATTTCTGAAAAAACAAAAATCATAGGGAGCAGCCACGACATGCTATGTTGCTCTCCACCCAAACGTGAAAGGTGTAACTGGGAAGTACTTTGTGGATTGCAATCTATGCAAGCCAAGTGCGCATGCCAAAAACAAACATCTAGCAAAGAAACTCTGGGATTTCAGCAACGAGTTGATCAAATCGATTTTAAAAGTTTGAATACTCTCGCAGCTTGATGTTTTCCTCCTTAATTAGGGACAAAAGCCACTTGAAGTCTATGAAAAATGTTGCAGCTAATGCAATAAGAAGAACGTTACAGTTATATGTAATTCCAGTTTGTTCTCGGAGGATGTTTCTGAACTTTTGATTTCTTGAGAATTTTCTAGAAGAAATTTATTGAATTTTTATTTTTAATACTAATGAGTCATGAACAAACTACATAAAAATGAAAAATCTTGTGCACCTGACTAACTGAGTACTTCATTTTGAACATCTTTACCGTGAAAGTTTTCCAATCATATAAGAGCAGCAAAAGAATGTCCATATAACAATAATTTGCAATAAAAGAATGTCCATGTAACCAAATTATAGTTTGTTTGTCTCGTTAAACCAATGGCAACTTGTACACAAATATGCTAAACACACTAATATATTTTGATGTTCGAATGTGATCAACTCTCGGTTTAAGGCAAGAGAACCTCAACAAAATTTGGTAAAAAAAGGGGGATGAATAAGCTTGAACTGTATGAGAGTTGATTAAAAAAGAGAGAAATTTGTATTTTTATGACTGCTAGTCATGTCCGGGACCTATTTTATATAATAAGATATCATAGGTTTTGAGGATCTCGTGGATATTGAACTTCCTAAGAACCAATCAAAGTACAGAAATACATTATCGTACACTGGTAGTCTTGTTCAGAAATTTAAAATGGCATTTCATTTTATTACAGCAATCTTTGCCATTTTTATTCCTTGAAATGAAAATAACAGCTTCAGAAAATTATTCACCGTTAGCATTGAATGAAGTACTTACTTTAACTGAAAATAAGATAAATCATCGTCCTCAATCTAACTCCCCAGATGATTGGCATACCCGAAAGATAAATAATTCAGAAATCTATTACGAACACATCATTGCTAACATTTTACAATCTTGTGTGGATTTTAAAAAATAAATAATCTCATATACAGAAGCAACCAGTTTAGCTCAATTTCAAAGCCAATCGCCACGTCAGGCCGTGTTCATCAGAAGCTCTTCTCAGCAACAAATTATCGAAATCTGTGATCTGGGTCAAATTTCAGGTGACACATAATCGAATTTTGTTAATTCTTTTGTGTCAGATTGATATGACCCATCTCGAATTATGATCTGATTCTAAGAGGAACACCCAGTTAGCTTGCATCTCAACGAGTTTAATCATGCTCCCACAAGCCCGCAGCTCGCACCACGCAAGCAGAAGCCGCTACAATGGCTGCTGCAAAGACGGGTGGAACGATTAGGTCAACCTTGGACTTCACGAACATGTGAGGAGGAAAACACAGGATGTTTCCTGGAACATCCAAGGGCATTCTAATGGACCCATCACTGCTGCACTTCTGAGAGAACGAAGAGGAGGGGGATATGGCGGAGACAAACGCCACCTGCGGTGAGATAGAAGCCACTGCCGCCGTCAACGTTAGAAGTGTTATCCAAGTGGCGGCATAGGTTACCATAGGCCATGTGAAGTGCAAACGGATCAAGCTAGAGAACCAGAAAAAAGACATGGTGGGAAGCTCTTGGTGGTTGATAAGATAGTTGATGCAGTCTTTATAAACAAGACAGGAATGCAGTTAAATTGGTGCGAAACTACCTAATCATAACTACTTTTTGAGTGATTTTGGTACGGAAAAATGGTAAGCGATGGACCAATGAGCATTGAAGTGGAGGATGACTTTAAAGAGTCATATGATGGGCTTGCTGACCAAGTTTAGAGGTGTGGGATTGGCTATACAGACCATGCTTTAGAGTGACTTTCGCAACATTAAAATTAAGAAGAGCGTTCTACACGTGGAAACAAAACAGGGTAGTTGGCGGATTCGTTGTTTCCGCACTTTAGTTCACAAAGATCAAATCGGAATTCTGCTTCCGGCTTTTCACATTTTAGGCCAAGATACTGTTCCTGTTCTGCAGGGTACGTGTATAATTTGTTTGGTAGTGAGAAAACAAATTCGAAGATACTCCCTTAAGGCCAGAAAAGATCATGAATTTCCGTAAGAATTTATGAAAGAACCTGTGTTTTTCGCTTCTTTACTTGTTTCTACGCATATTATTTAGTGAATAACTGTATATAGACACATTACACATAACATAAGGTTGGGATCCATCTTTACTAGAAAATTTACATAAACAACAGTGCAAAAGCAACTATAAATTGCTTCCGCGGAATCACGTCCAGCCAGCGGTAACAAATGTGTTACCAAACACACTGAGAGTTGTCACAGATTATACAGCTCATTCAACTGAAGGAAATTTCACCATGAAATAAAGGCAGTCCAGATTGGACGTGTCACTCGCGAGAAGACAGAATGAAACAATGTATACAAAAATCTAGTGTATGTAGTTCAAGCAGCTTTAAATTCGGTGACTGGTGGATGGTGATGATGTGTTCCCCACCTTCAGAGCTAGCCATAGAAAAATGCAGAATGAGACACAAAGGAAAGCGAGCATAATTACAACCACAGATTTGAACGAGATGAGCGGGGCGAAAAAGAACACGATAGCAATTGTAGCGCATTGCCATATCTTTAGCTGAGCAAAAGCCCCTTCCTGCACCGGAAAGCAAGACACTTGACATTAGAGGCAACTTAAACTAAGGTCACACTAGAATAAACTTTTCCATAAATACTTTCGGAGGGAAAAAAAAATATCAAGATAAAATGAAATGATATTTTCTCGTGTGTTAAAATCAACTGGCATTTCATCTTGTGGAGAAATTAAATTAGTAAGTTTCTACAAAAGTTAAGTATATAAAATCATTTCATTTTTCAATTTTATTTCCTTTTCCTACAAGTAACTATGCAGAAATTTATCCAAGAACAGAGTTATTAAGCCAAAGATGGAAAACGAAGTATTAGACTTGGGTGGAAAATAGATGATAGAGAAAAAGAATCAAGCAGAAAGCATGTGCAATGTGCGAAGAATAACCGAGGATGTCCAAGTTGTGAATCAAATATATGAAATCAGTAGCTTAGAGACATGAACACGCAAAATGAAATAACTCAACAAAACGGCAATGCAGAAGCAAGGTAAACATGTTAACAGGGCATCATTTGTATACCGTGTCGTGCTTAAATAGTATTCCAATCAAAGCATTTAGTTGCGTCATTAAAACTCCATCACCAATGCCCAATAAACCAGCCAAAAAGAGTATGTAAAGAGTACCAAGCAATCCGCTACTTATGCTGCATCAGGAGTGGGAAAGAGAGATATAGGCACGATGAACATTGGGAAAATAAATTAAATAAGATCAACTTCATTCAAAGATAATTAATTACTGCTGACCTGAAGTCTAGCAGAAGTAGGATTAATACGACTGCCTGAGCAAAAACGCCAACGAAAACAATTTTTGTAACAGACGAGAGACCAGAGGTGAGACGACCGGCAAGCAGAGAACACTGACATTCATAGAAAATAAGAAAAAAGAGGAGATCCCATTAGAACATATTTTGGTGTGGCAAGGGGCTCTACATGTGAGAACCACCATGAAAAAACATAGAACACAGCAGTTTCCTTGTCCACATGTTAGAACCATAGTGAAAAAATGTAGAACATGGCAATTTTCTTGTCTAGATAGAAATTGGCATCAGTTGCTCGAAGACATTTGAATATAAAATAAGTAAATAAAAGAAAAGATGAGGAAATAAGATTCAGAAGCTTGTTCACATGATATAATCAAAGTTAATTATTTTAAACAACCAGCAATGGCAAGGAAATAGTCTGCATTCCTGTACTTACTATTCCATCAAAAGCCCCGTAGGCTGCCATTGAACTACCCACACCAGAAATACCAATTGCAGGAGTTACAACATACTTGGTAAACTCAGCCCTGCAAAAAAGTATTTCTTTAACAAACAAGATATAATAAGAATAAAAGGACACTAAATCATAGAACCATTATTGAAATCCAAAAGAATGAATGCCTTATAATTCATAAGAAATTACCACACAAATGCTTGTTGTAGACCTGAATATGCAATAAGGGGTATGATCAACAACATCTTTATATCAGACAATGCATTGGCAAGTGATTTAGATAGAGACTTCAAGGACGCACATGCACCAGCATCTGCGCCTGAAAGCTCTTGTTCCCCCTTACTATTAACACCCCGTTTGCGCAAGAAGCACATTAATATTGCACCAAAAGTCATAATGAAAAGGAATACAATAAACAATAAAGTGGTTCCTTTGGTGCTTCCCCCCTGCATTAATGAGAAACAAAATCAAATACTGGGAATGTGTGGTATATTTTAAATAAAAAAACTCAAACTTGTTAGCTTGTCAGATGAGCAATTATTGTTCAAGGGTACAAGGTAAAACTGAGCTCATATTTACATTTCCTCAAAATTGCATATCATACAGATTAACATCTTTTCATGTATTAATAACAAATAAATTGGGAAATTAAAAACAAAACACAGAAATGCTAAATTGCAGTGTTTGAAAAAGAAGTGTTTCTTTTATTGGTTAAAATTCCCCCAAGTTTCAATAGTTTGGGAATGAGAGACCAAATAGAAAGTGGCATGATTTTTATGTAAAAGTGTGATAGCACTTCTTTGATAGAAAAGCTAAATACTATTTCACAGGGTGATAGTCATATTTCACACAAATAAATAGTGGTCTATCTCAAGTTACGAACTTCTTTGATAGAAAAGCTAAATACTATTTCGATTCAACTAATTTGGACCAGGGGTCCCATTATCATCAAGCTAGTTGAGGTTTTTTCCTTTTCCTGAAGATATTTCACCAGTGGCAATTCCTGAAGATATCTAACAAGTAGGAATATGCCACACTACTATCATGAACTGATAGTTAAAACAAACAGAGTAAAAGAAAATTTTAAAAATGTGAAAGGCTAACCACCACGTACCTGCTGATCATCACTCAGTAGAGCAAATGTAATGAGATTTCCAATAAACTGCAAAACAGGTATTTCCTCAATCAATTTCAAATTCTAAGAGCTTTTTTTTTTAATGAAACAAAAATAACAGAGTTCCTGAGTTCAAAATAATATGATCACCTGGTGAAGTGCATACACAGCCCAGAATTCCCCATTGAAGTCACCAATTACTGCACCTTCATGGAAGTTGTTATCTGTAGAATGGCTGCGTGCAGCAGAAGTGAGATATGTTCCCTGACAGGTCAAACTACGATAAGTAAAGATGCAGGTGACGAATGCCAAATTGAAGGAGCTATAAAATCTTGACAGGTTACATGTACCTCTCCAACCCAAATTATGGAAGCACAAAACCCAAGATACACAGAAGCAGGGACCAATGTATACCTGCAGGAATCATTGCTCAATTGTCAAGGATATGCATATAAATTTGTATTACATAGTTATAAAGCAAAAAGAAATCGTACTACCATGTATGAGCAGCAACCATAAACGATGATAAGGAAACCTAGATTCTGGTTCACATAATTGTCACTCATTTGGATTTTGGTCCCTTAGGAACCTAATAAGTTGAAATATAGGGACCAATCCATCATGGGAAATAAAGAACATCAACAGTTTAAGAATGGAATATATAAGAACTAAAATTCAAATAATTGAAAATATAGAGATAGTAAGACTAAGTTTGACTATCTTAGAAGCAACAGCACATTTTATCCATGTGAAATCTATCATATATATGTATATATATTACTTTTTAGAAGCAGCAAAAATGAGATAGGTAGATAGTAATTACCAATTTGGTTTCAAGTTGGCAGCCACATAGAAGACATAGCCAGTAGTCCCAAGAAGCAGAGCGTTCTTAGAGCCGAGAACTCGCACCACCAAAGAAGCAACCACAGAGAAGAATGTGAAAGACAAATACAGGATCCCGAGAGAAGTGGTGCCTAAGTCTTCCTCCTGAAGCGAAAAGTCAAACACAATTGAAATACTAAACACTCCACCGAACCGAGACCGTTACTCCAGGACCTCGATTTCCTACCTCGAAAACCAAATCAAACGCAAAAGGAAACGAAAAATACTGACAGTGTTGAGAGTGCTCTGCAGATTCTGCGCGGCACCGAAGGCAAGAAAAACCAAGAGAAAGGCCAAACTGAGGATGTGAATATCCCAGGTGTGAGCCGTGGTTTTCGCCGCTTGCGGCGACGAATTGTCGGCGACGAGCGGCGTCTCTTCATCGCCGGGTATCGCAGAGGCCATTGGTTGAAATTGCAGCTCACGATTGGAGGATGGTTGGATATAAATATTCCCAAATTTGCTTTCGTCAGACGTCATGATTCCATTAAGATCCAAACATGAAAGATATTTGCCGGCCCAACTTTGCACGCTACAAGACGCATCTGAAACTTTAACACACTTCCATTATTTGCTGTTGTTGTGACTCGCGGATATAGATACTATCCTGAGATTCCTTTTTCAATTGATTAGCCCAAGAAAATTAAAAGAAAAATAAAATATAAGTCTTATTATTCGCTTTGAATACGAGCGTCACCCTGATGCTGACATCACTGTTGTTGGTTTCTCCGTCTTCACATCAAAACATTTTCTAGGAGTAACACTGTTGCTGGCGTAATCATTTTTAGATTCTTGCTTTCGGTTACTTCTCCTTGTGGCAAAAAGAGAATGGGTTCCACATAAATTTTCAAAAAAAATAGTGAAGCCTGTGGATTTAGTATATTCATTCAATTTAACGTGCAATTATATTCATTCATTCAAATAATTCCCGATCTAGTCACACATTTAGTGTGGCAGTGTGATTTCCCGTGTGGGTTAACCCTGATATATACACTGCGTTTTTTTTTTTAATTTATCTTTTAAATATTAAACTGTATTAATTTGAATTATTTAAAATATTGGGTAAACTTGTTGTATTTTAGGTTGTAAGTAAATAATATTTTTTTGCTAATTATTTAATTAATAACTATTTTAATAATTGATAAATATTAATAATTGAAATATAATTATTTAGTTTATGAAATCTAATGACGTATTAAATTCAGTAAACAGCGTTAAATTTATTAATTATCACTTCAATAATAAAAATTAATAAACCATTGTAATTAAAGTTGCGAATATTAAATAAATAAATTACAATATAATAAATGTATCAATGTTAATACTGATAGATGCAAAACAAGATTACAATTTTTATATTACTTGGGTGTTACAATGAGCTTCCTTGACAAAAATATCTTTCATTTTAAATATTTTGGTATTTTACAATAATATACCGTATTAGTTGACTGAATTTCCTTTCATCTTTTTCGACATGAATTCTGCTGGATTTGATGTCAAGCACCTCTTCTGTTTGTGACACAATGTAGTGTTTACAACTTTAAATAAAATGTATTTATTTAATAAATTTATATAATTTAATATTTCAAGATTGAATTTGAAAAACAACAAAAGAAATTCGGGTCCCCACCCAAATCCACACTGATACAATATATATGACTAGATGGGGCATATGGGAGTCGAGTACTTCAACAGTAAAATTTGTTTTTTTAATATAAGAAGAAAAGTCTAACGGCCATTCTTTTAAAAACTGAAGGGTAAATAGGAATAAGAAAATTATTATGCCCAGAAAAGCCATCAACATAGATTAGATGCCCACTTAGTCTAAGTCGGTCACCTACGAACTAGGTGAGCCCCACATACTGCTCTATTCTACTGTTACACCCACAAATATCTAAGCTTCGAATAGAGATTATGAATATACGGTATACGGTACAATCCACCTCAACTATATTTACTCCTCAGTTTCACTTACGGCGTATTCGTCTCTTTGCATTTTAAATCAGCTAAAGCACTTTGATTTTTCCCTTATATATTCGACTTCCGAAATTGCTACTATATTTCCGTCCAATTTGTGTTCACTTCTCATCTCGACATTAATCAATCGATTATTTAAGAGTTCATTTTACGAAGGCTCAGGAAGAATGACGAGATATAATTTGGAAAGTAATTTAAATCAGTGCAGCCGAAGGTTTCGAATAGAAAGAGATAAAATAGTACAAAACCACCAAGGCTGACTACTAGTTATTTTCTACATAAGAAAATAGGATGAAAGTACCAGTCTAACAGGTTGAAACTTCGATTACCATTTTCAATCCACTCAATCATAAATAGAAAATTTTGCTGGCATGTTCCTCAATACAATAGAGGACTTGTGAGTATTAAGAAGATAATAAATTTAACTCAGCATCAAAAAGAATTCTAGAACGTAAAATGGGAGAGTACAGAGAACTCCAAAAAGTAACCAGCAATAATTCAGGGGACAAAATGTTCAACGCGGATTCCTGGACCAAGAAGATGATGACCTCGAACCTCCACCACTAACATAACTACTTCGCCGATCATCACCACGCCACCTGTCACCATCCGGCCTCCTGTCACCATCCGGCCTGCTGCTACTGTTACCCCAGCGATCTGTTTCCGGAGGAGGAGCAGTGCCTGTTCTTTCAGCTCTATCTCGCATGAACTTGGGCACGTATTTCCCTGGGTTTGGAGCTGCAGCAGCTGCAGCTGCAGCAGCAGGAGCTGTTACGGGTTCCGATTGACGCGCAGGAGGAGCTGGTTCAACAGCTCTGCCTAACAATGCTTCTTTTCTTTGTCTCTCCTTTTCTTCGAGTTCCCGCTCTCTCTGCCTCTGTTTTTCAGCTATCTCGGCCAGTTTCGCTAAACGTTCAGCCTCTTCCTTCTTTCTCCTTTCCGCCTCTGAATTTCAACAGAACCAAAACATTGATAAATACATACGACAGGTAATTACTACATTGTGTTAAGCGAAATATAAAAGGTGAATTGAAAAACAAAATAAGACAATCTCGGTGATTTTTTTAAAAAAGATCCAAAGAAAATGTATATATTATTGAACTTTTCCTACAAAGAGCCAAAAAATACCTTCACGTTTCCGTGCTTCCTCCTCCTCACGCATCTTTTGTTGTCTCTCTTCTTCTAATTTGAGATAATACTTCAACTTCCTCATCTTTTCCCTATCCTGTTTCCTTGACTGCAAAATCCTAGAGATTCTCTCTTCCCGTTCTCTTCTTAATCTATTAAACTCTGCTTGGCGATGACTAACAACTCGGACCTGATATATCTCCTGCATAATAAATCACAAAAGAAGAAATCAGCCAAAGGCGAGAACCAGCTTTATAGGCTAAATTAAATAATAGTTGATAGTTGCAGTAATTTTATGGCCAATGGCAACAATAGGTAGTAAAAAAAAAAGGCCTTCTCGAGTCATAACCTGTAATATCTATCCTCCAAAAAGCTAACAAAAAGAAAAGGATAGAAAATACATTTCAGAAGCTAAACAGATTGTCAACACTTGACCTTATTGCCAATCATTCGAGCAAGCCTCTCCTTCTCCTTGAGATCTCCCTCATGCCTCTGTTTGCTCAGTTCAACTTCTTGCTGCATCATTAATAGTTTGATTCAGTTAGGAGATATAAATTGGCTCAAATAGAGTGTTGTAGGAGGTGATGATAAGGAATCCACACATACCTGTTGTTCACGCTCGTGAAGAAGCCTCTCTTCCACTAAACGTTGTTGATACGCAGCTTCAATAAGGGGAGCAGCCTCCTCTCTTTTTGCTCTTTCCAAATAATCCATTGTTTTCGCTAACTTCTGCAACTTCTTTTCCATTTCCTGTCTTTCCCGGAGTTGTTCAGTCAAAGTTAACTCCATCAAGGTCTGCTTGGTCATTTTGTCCTATAGATAGGGTTTATAGTCAACATTTGCAGACCAACAAATCAAGAATTTTATTTAACAAAACAGACTCCAACTTACTCCCTCTATGATTGGCTTTTTCCCCTTCTTTTTAATACGCTTTTCAGCTTCCTGAAGTAAAGCTTGGGCTTCTTCAATTTCCCTCTCTTCTATCTCCCTGAGGATCCTCTGATTTTTTCTCTGCTCATACTCGGTGGCAAGCCGTCTTTGTTCTGCTTCTTCAGTTATTTTCTGAAGTCTTAGTCTTTTTGACTCCTCCTCTCGTTCCTTTAAACATAAATATTAAAGAAAAAGTCAAATCATTTAAAAAATATCCACAACTCAATATCCATTAATAAAAAGTGATATCTTGCGTCAATTTGTTACAGCAATAATAACTTTTAAAGCTCTAGTGAACAGTTGTTTCCCACAATAAAAGCAGACAGAAGAAAAAAAAAAGTTATAATTTAGAAATGCATACCATTTCAAGAAGCTGTCGTTCTTGTTCTTCTTTCCGCTTCTCAATGATTGATTTTCGGGCAAGAAGCCTCTTGTGTTCTTTGGCAACAACCTCTGTCAAAGTTGGAAGTAAAGCTCCAAGTTTAGATGGTTTCCTATCAGGAGGATAAATCATTTGTCGGGCCTTATTTAATTGTTCAGAAAAATTGGCCAAGTGATCCCTTAAGCCATCTGACTCGAGACTCTGCATTGTAAATGAAGCAATTGCCATGAAACAACGGATAAGTAGAACTGTGCTGACATACAGCAAACTAGATAAAAATGATGATTCACAACAGCTGATACTAGACATTGTTACAAAAACAACTCATTTCACAAGAAACCATTACGGAGATATAAAAATGATAAACAAACCCATGCTTTTGTAAGTTAACATAATATGCCCAAAATTTTCTGCAAAGTTACTAATTTTAGAGGGGGCAATCACAACAAAATGAACATACCGTTTTGGAAAAGATCACAACATTTTTCATGTGATCAACTTTCATCGATACAAACTTTTGCTTTACAGCATCTACGGCAATCTTTTCGACTACAGAGAAGTCAAAGAACGGGATCATCCCAGATAAAGTCTCAATCTTCATTGTCTGATAAACATTGGACACCTAGAACACAAAGAGGAAACACATTAACATGCAAAATCACAAAACGGAATGGAAAACATGTTTATTATTCATCCCCAACATAACAAAGGAGCACAAAAAGGAAAGTGCACCTGCTGCAGCAACCTCATGGTAGCTAGTCTTTCCAGTGATGGGACATATTGAGACAACTGTACTTCTGGAACAGAAGAAGCTGTAGAAAGCTTCCCCCCTAACTTTGAGATTTTAGTTATCAAGGGCAGCGCTTTTAATGCAAGATCTGAGGGATGAAATTCATGTTCCAAAAGATGGTAAACATCTTTCACTTCCTGAGTCACACAAGACATCACTCCCTTGGATGCCTGTAATGGACCAACAGACACAGACTGTCAGAGTTTGGCAGCATTATTTCGTAATGACTGCATTTAACTTCCAAAATACATTTAAATGCCGGTAACCCAGAGTCCACTCAACTTGCAAAATACATCATCAATATACCCTATGCAATACAGCAGGCTTGCAATTGAAGCCAGTATGAACTGGAAAAGCATTTATGTCATTGAGTAAAACAAATTGAATCACAATAACTATGACAGTTAAGGAGAAGTCAAATTAATCACCATCGTCACTTAAGAAATTGAAAATAGTTACAATATTCAGATACCATGGTTGCAAGTCTTACTAAGTTAGTAATGTTAAGTTGGCATCTTCTGCCACAGTTACCGTCAACTAAATCATATTATGTATCTTGCATTCATTTTATCCTCATAATCTTAAAGTCATAATGGTGAATAAAGATTGCAGTTAAAATAATTACAATGTAGCAAATATTTACAGGCAGCAGGTGAAACATACAAGTGACCAAGATATGAAAAAAAAAAAATCAAACAAGCTGCAGCAAAGAGAAAAAGATGTATTTCTAACTTGGCACATGCACACAATAAGTTGATGAAGAATACCAAATAAAAGTCACCAGACCATCAAATATAATATAAAAAGGAAACCTATCACACAAATGAAAAGTTGTTTTGAAAAGTAGATATCCTCAATTGAATTGAAACCCTGCTCCACAGAGCATATGCATCAATGTTTGGTAATTATAATGGCAACTACACGTGTAAACACAATATAAACAAAGGAATTCAAAAATAATATTAACTATTTAAGTGCCAAATAAAACACATTCAAACTTTAAATAGGAAAAAAGATGAACTTAAAAAGAATATCTTACCAGTTCAGCAAGAAGTGATGATCTTGAGAGCTGGGGGCAAACCAAAAAGGAAACATAAGCAAATAGTAAGATTAACAAAACAGACCTCCATATGCTACTTTAGGACAACTACAATTGAGAGGAAGTAATATACCATTTCTCTGCTTTCAGGTTTACTCTCAAGATTGAAGCCAATGAGATTGGCCATTCTCAAATTTCTCTCTTTTTCATGCTCCAGTTCCAAATGAGACGCACCGTGTGTACGGTCATGAGGAGGCACTGAAAGTGCAGCAAGAACAACGGATGAAGCTATTAGTTGCAAATCCTTCTGACTCAGATTCTTATTGAAGCTTTTCTGCAATAAAAAGAGCCTGAACCATGCATATGCATGATAAAGATGACTTGACGATATCCAAAATATTTCTGTCAGCTTCACATAGTAAACAACCATCAAGGATGGCTTGGGAGTTTTCTTGACCAGGCACATCAGTCCATGAATATCCTCTACTGATCTGAATGCTTCCTGCACACGGAAAAAAAGTTAGGTTATTGCCCAAAACTCTCAATGCCTTTCACATGAACAAAACAAACATGTAACAGATGCATAAATAAAAATGAGAAATGCCAACCTGCCAGAGTTCAAGTTCAGTGGCAATTTTCAGCTGCTCAACTCTAGTATCAAGATACAGTTGTAAGCTTTCAGGAGCTGAAAGGTCAGGCCTGTCTCGTTGGTCACGGTATTTGTTGAGATTAGCCAAATGGTTTCTTATGATTTCACACAGTCTGCGGAACTCTGTTGTTCGTTTATATTGCTTACAGAACTGGAAAGCTCGATGAGCTGTCATCTGCAAATAGCATTAGGGTGCAATGGAAGTTCAGGTTTTCAAAAAAGAAAAGGAAATCCTTATTAAATTATCATTATCATCTAGAGAAGCATATAACAAATGAAAAAAAATAAAGTATAAGAATAGAACAACAATACATCCTAAAAACAATCAATCAAATACTAACAGTTAGAAATGCATGCCACATTTTAATGTTTACATTTAGTACACTGTAGAATTCAGGAACACCATAGTAAAAGAGAGGACATATGCCAGTCTATCAAAACAATCCAACAACCCCATTCGAAGAGAGAAGGAATAATTAACAAGTCAAGAATCATTAGTAGTAAAAATAAATAAATATCAAAACTATTTAGCTTAAGATCTATATTTTTTTAGGTTAAGATACAACACGTGATGCATACATAACATCAAGTTGTAAAAAGGATGAAGAATTACAGCGTATAATGCTTCCAGTTTTGAGTTGTTCCGCAATATCTCAAGCACTGTCCTGTAAGTTTCCCAAAGAAATTTAAACCATGGGGTGACAAGCTCCCTATCAGATCTGTCCTTTCCTTTCTCACCACTGACATAACTCAACATCAAGTCCTCTGGCCTTTTATCAGCCTCTAAATCATCAACATCAAGGGCTTCTTCTAATGCTTGTGCTTGACTCCGAGCTTGTTCAGCTTTCTCAGTTGACAGGTGCATAAAGTGTTTGATAACCTCCTCCAGTGAACTAACATTAACTTGTTGACATATTATCCTATACTGAATAAGCCCATCTTTTGCAAACCGGCCTTTGCGCATGTCAACACAAAGTTCAACATACTTAAACATAATCCTTTCAAGTGTCTTCTGCCATGCTCTGTATCTCTTTGAGGTAATGAGGTCATGAAGAGTCTGTAGAGCATCCTGCTTCTGCCCAACATTGATTAACTCTGCAAATTTATAAAAAATTTCAGAATCATTCACCTGCATCATTACCATTATACATAAACATTATACGTAGATCACAAACGTTATATAAGTATTTCTTTAACTAACCTTCCGCCCTTTTGAGAGCATTCTCGGGCTTTAAGAACGACGTCATACTGAACACTCACAGGAATATAACACCCCTGTCCAGATACAAATAAAAAACGCACAAATAAGGGTAACAAACAAAAAACAGAATAAGGATAACAAACAAAAAACAAGAAGGTATCTAAAGTGAAATTTTAATCACAAAGGTTCACAGTTCAGGGTGTAGAAATCAAAATAAAGAGATTACATTCGTAAACTGAGGAATCAAGTAAATTTGCCTACTTTCCCTAAAATCAGATGGATATTGTGTGGAGGGTGAAAAATGAGAAACAGATTCACGACTATGATAATTGAAATTAACAGCGTCTACGAGACGCTAAAACCAATTAAACAGCAGATAAAATGACAAATTGAGAATCAATAAAACTGCAAAGTGTATTAGGGTTGTAGGAGCGAACAGAACAGAGAAGGATTCAAAATTATCGCGATCTGGTAAATCGAAAAAACGAAAGATGGTTTTATCGTGCTCCACCGTCACTCGCAGTGGCGAAGGTGCAGAATCGTCTAGAACGATAGGGTTTGAAATAAGGGTAGGAAAGGTAGAAGGCAAAAATAGCGATAAATACGGAAAGGAAAGAAAGGAGAGAGAAGAAAACCTGCGAAGAGAAGAGAAGAAAATGGTTGGATATGGCCGCACTTGTTCAAGTGGCGCCGTGGTTACCCTAGAAGACGATGGGAGCACAAAGGAGTAGAGTTTTGTTTAGGTGTCTGTTCCATTTTGTAAACATATGGGCCTATATTTAATAGTTGGTTGGGCTGATCCAGTCCACTCTTATTGTATTTTCAGGGCTTATTTCTGCACTCTCAAAATTTTCAAAATGACACAAATACCCTTTTGATTTTTACTTGGGTAAAAATCTTTTATCATACATTATTTCCTTTTTTTTCGTAGCCGCAGTTTGTTCTCTACACCTTCTTCACTCCTTTCACTTTTTTTTCATTTGGACTTTTCCTCGATTTTTTATGATAAATATTGTTTTATTTTCAGTGGATTACTATTTGATTGGTAAATAGTGTTGATGTTTATTGGGATTCTAGGGTATAGGTTTTTTATGGTGATGACATATTAGAGTGTGAAATATAGTTAAGACTATCAAATTTCATGAGAAACAATCAGAATGAGTGTTCCAATTAACAAAGGAATATATTGGACTTACGAATCCTGTTTGATACCATCAAATTGAGAAATATGGCTTAATGACACATGAGTGAGTAATGCGTCTTGATGCTACTAAATTGTATTAAGGAATTTAGTTTAATGACATCAGATTAAATAAAGTGTTTAATGTTATCGGATTGAAAAATATGGTTTCATGCTATTGGATTAAGGAATCCAACTTAATGCCACTAGACTGGGGAATCTAATTTGATGTCACTGAATTGAGAAATCTAGTTTTATGCCACTAGATTTGATACCGAATTGTCTAGTTTGGTAAGCTACACCCCTACACATTTAACCACATCAATTTCTTTCATTTGGATGCATGACACAATATAAGCACCACACCTTCATGCATAACTAAAATGACTGATATGTTATTCTCTAACTAAATAACAGCCTAGACATCTATTATTCTAAAGTCGAAAGGTTGTTGGACATTGGCTAAGACCCTAAGACTGGTCAACCAACACGCCTAAGGGTTGAATATGTGCTGTAAAGTTTAGATAGTTATTATTTTGGAGTCGAAAGACTATTGGACGGCGGCTAAGACCATAAGACTAGTCGACCAACTTGTTGAAGGGCTAAATCCGTGCAATAAAGCTCGAATAACTATTCTTTTGAAGCCAAAAGGTTGTTGGATGTTGGCTAAGACCCTGAGATTGCTTGACCAACATGTCAAAGGACTGACTTTATACAGTGGAGATCGGACAACTATTATTCTGAAGCCAACGTGTCGAAGGGCCGAATTCATGTAGTAGAGCCCAGACAACTATTATTCTGAAGACCAAATGTTATTAGACGTTGGCTAAGACCCTAAGACTGGTCGACCAACATGTAGAAGGGTTGAATCTGTGCAATTGAGCTTGGACAACTATTATTCTAAAGTGAAAAGGTTGTTGGACGTTGGTTAAGATCGTGCAATAAGCTGGTTAGTTTTGAATGAATGCCCTTTCGACTGAGCTACAGTGATTTGGACCAAGAGACAGGGGTTCTTTGCAAAACTCTTCCTTCACCAACTCGACGTGTGATATGCAAGGGTTTACGTAGGTGAACTCTTCCTTCATCGAGTTGTTGGAAATGCGACAGGGGTTCACTTGAGTGAATCCTTCACCGACCTGTTGTGATTTAGATTGAACGGCAAGGGTTCTTTGAAGAACTCTTCCTTAACCACATAAGCGTGTGGTGGGGAAAGGGTTTACCTGGGTGAACTTTTCCTTCATCGAGTTTTTGGAGGTGCGACAGAAGTTCACTTAGGTGAACTATTCCTTCACTAACCTAATCAAGCTATATTAGTGCACATTGTCATGAAACCTGAAAAGAGAACATGTATGGTTAAATTAAACGGTCAAAACAAGCTAAATCAGGTTAATGATGAGGAAAAAGAAAAATCAAGCTATGATACCAATTGATCAAGCTTTTGAAGGAGAGATTGAACGGTTATTCATAACGTAGTTGTAAGTGGTCGTTCAGTTAAGGTTGAATTGAGAGCCAAGGCTTGAGGTCGAACGTGGCTGCATAGTTAAAGAAAGTCTAAACGAGACCAGGCAATCTTGAGGCCAACACAAGGCCGAGATATCGAGGCTTGATAGAGGCTGAGCTCAAGTTGAATGTCTTGACAACTGAGTATGAACAAAGCCAAAAGGTTCTAGCCGAGGAAGGCCGCGTTGTTGGAAACGCTTGCGAGATGTCAAATTGAGGTCAAGAGAACTCATGACGACGATGCCTAAAATCGACCTGGCTATTGAAGCCAAAATGAGTCTAGGATATGATGGCATAAGAGGTTGAACGTGGAGGTTGATGAAGACTATGTTGGAGAGTTCAGTCGAACAACATGTTGAAGTTGAACAAAGAACTAAGAGCTTGGTTCAGGCTAAACAAAGCCAAGAGCGAGACCATATGTGGCCATGTTGTTAAGGCTTTAATATAGCCCAGAGCGAGGCCAAAAAAACGATCGTTAAGTTGAGGTTGAACAAATGGCAGAAGTTTGAGGCTTGAAAAAGGGCCAACTTGAGGCAAACAATGGTAGTACAATTAAGGCTGAATTGAGGTTGAGCTTGAGCCAGGTGCATGTAGTGTCTTGAAACCTGAAAAGAAATTGAGTGGTCAAACTGGACATTCGAGATGAGACTAACGTAGATTAGGTTAAACGCTTGATATATTATATCAAATGGTCTAGGCGTTGATTCTTGTTAAAGCTATAAGAGGTCAAGATGTTGAACAAGGCCAAAAGGATGGGATCAACAACGCAGACTTAACAAAGCAAAAATCTTAGTGTCACAGTAGGTTATGTAGCCGAAACCGGTTGAGGCTAGCAGGCTCGGTAGAATAAAGCAAAAATCCTGCTGTCGTAGTAGATCATGTAGTTGAAACTGGTTGAGGTTAGCGGGGCAAAACAAAGCAAAAATCCTGGGGTCAAACATTTAGGTGACACCTTCCACAATATTGCTCATCTGGTTCATTGTTTGCAATGGTAGACACTTGCTTGACCTCATGATGGGCGCCAAAATATTTTGTGGGTCCTTGACTGGACGAGTTGTGCTATAGACTAGACGGTTTGAGTTACTTCCTAAGTTGTTTCTGTCGTTGTTTGGTTTCCATGTTGTCCATAGTCTGCTTGGGATGGTACTTGGAGAAGATACTCTGACGCTAAAGTTAATAAATGATCATTTAGTTAGCAATCGATGCATATTATGTGTATGTTGTTTTAAAGTCACACACGAGGCCTTTATATGTAGTGATGGACCTTTACCTTTTGTTAGTCTAATGACGACTCAATCATGTCTTAATTTACATTAAGAGGTTAATTTGTCATTACCATTGTTAACCTGACCATTTGGTCAGCCATGTTTGATTCTTATTGTGCTAAGACTGGTCGATCATTCTATTATGTCATGTTGTAATCTCGCTTGTCCATGTTGTGACCAGTCTTGGAGATCAGTCTAAGAAAGCTCAAGAGG
Source organism: Vigna reflexopilosa (assembly GCA_027742785.1). NCBI lineage: Eukaryota > Viridiplantae > Streptophyta > Magnoliopsida > Fabales > Fabaceae > Vigna > Vigna reflexopilosa. The sequence continues at coordinate 8,333,281 of CM050914.1, read as the reverse complement.
AGGAGATTGACCTAGAAGAGGTCGGTTGAAGGAGTTTGGTTGTGGAGGAGCTCAACTGAAGGAGTTCGGCATGGAGAGCTAATTGAAATCGATTAAAGGAGCTTAGCCTAGGAAATTTTGGCTAAAATAGCTCGACGTGAAGAGCTTGGCTGAAAAAGCTCGTCCTGGATAGCTCAACTGAAAAAGTTTGACATGGAAAAATGACTCGACCTTAGGAAAGCTTGGCTGAATATGTTCAACTTGGGGAACTCAGCTAAAAGAACTCAATTGAAGAAGGTTAGCTTGAAGAGCTCGACCCGATGAAGGTGGCCAAGAAAGCTTGACATGTAAAGGTTGACCTATACATGCATATGGTACACGAAAAAAATATCTGAAAAGTTAAAATTACATAACTCCTACGCACGACATTTAGTATCTAAAGGGATTTTAATTTCAAAAGAGAACCCCAAAAGTACATACATGTAAGTACATGGAATAAGAAAAATCCAAACAACCACTTAAATATAGAGGTGTTTAACTTAGACGTAAGGTTATTTATGATATTTTATGGGTAGTAAATGATTAAAAAACCAATAAAAATGAACATATGTCACACAATTAAATAAAAGTAGTTGAGTAATTTTCTTACGAGTTTGTTATCTTGGTTTTTAGTTTAGATGGGTATGTTTGTAAAGTAATATGTGACTATTTTATTAGTTTAAGTTTTTTAAAATTCAAAATTTTGATAAGTGTTTAAGTTTGTGGGGACGAGGTTAACTCCTTTCCTTTATCTGTTTTTGTAACTCCAAGTTCAGGTCAAAACCAAAGTTACGAAGGATTCTACTATACTAGTAATAAATAGGTATTAAATGTAACCAACCTATCACAATAACTCAAACATGTATTTATAGAGTTTGAAATGGACTTCAAATTAACAATGACCCAATTGATAATGATCATATTTAATTTTAACGTAATCCTTAATCATCGCTTAAGGTTAATAGTTCAATTCTCTGAGTGTTCCTCACAAAAATGTCTAGTCTTGAACTGATCAATCGATCATACTATACAAGAATATTTTTTAATTATTATTTATCAACCAAATGATAAATATAAATACGACAAATGTTAAAAGTAACAATTAGGGTGACATATCTAAATATCATTTTCACTAGATAAAATAAGGTTTAATACATATATTGGTCCCTCTTTTTGGGGGTTTGGTTCAAAATCATCTCACTTTTGAAAAAAATTCTTTAAGGTCCCATATTTCATTAAAGAATGTTCAATATGGTCCTTTTCGTAGACGCCGTTAAAATCATAACGGCACAGTAGCTAGCGTGGCGAAACCTGTATGAGCTGTTTACTTCGATGCTTACGTGTGAAGTGAGTTGGCAAAAATGTTTAAAGTTGAGGTTGTTATGTGTAACAAAAGGGGTGGGATAGAAATGAGTAAAGTGAAGTGAGTCAGGGTTCGTTTTTGAATATGCTGATTACAATTACTGAGAAACCTAATTTGGGAAGCACCAAATTGAAACTCTACTGATTTCCTTCTTCTTTTCTGGTGGTGCTGGAGAAACCCAATTAAGAACGCCAATTAAAATGAGAAATTTATATTGGGAAAATTCCCAATTTGAAACCCTAAAATTGGAAATGGTTGTTGGCCTTCTAGTGCGTCGCACCTCTGTTGAACCTCGCTTCATCTCCTTCAGTGCTCTTCACCATGCCTCATTCTGATTTCTGGTTCGATGGTTTTCTTTTTCTCCATTTGCGTTTTTCGTCACGGAGGAGAACTGGGTCGCGGTTGTTTGGGTTTTTAAGCTGGCTCATTTCGTCTGCAATGGGGTTCTTGTGCAAGAATGATCGTCGGAGGTGCGAAAGCTTCTTTCCCGATGGGTTACGCTTGCTGCGGCGGCGCCTTTGTACTGGAGTTGCGTTCGGCAACTTGCTTTGCCTTCCATGGTTGTTAGTTTTCTGATTTTCTTCAGTTTTTTTCGTTTGCTCTCTGGCGACGGTGAACTCTGGCAAGAAGCGCAGTTGCTCGTAGCAGCGAAAGACGACGGTGCTAGCAGTTCTGTTTTCGCGTTTCAGAAAGCTCGCGGAGTAGCGATAGCCATCACTCGGTGCAACGCAGCGGCAAAGGCGCTACCATGGACAAACTTCCTTGTTCTCTGGTGCAGTGTCTGGCGACGATAGGTCTGGTCACGACAAGGGCCATTCGCAGTTGACGGCGTTCGCGGCTGGCGACATTCACGGCTGGCGACATTCGCGGCTAATGGCATGGTTCAACCCTAACTCACTTCACTCGTTTTTATCCCACCCCTTTTGTTACACATAACAACCTCAACTTTAAATTGCCAACTCACTTCACTTCAAAGAGTTACGTAAGCATCGAAGTAAACAGCTCATACAGGTTTCGCCACACTAGCTACTATGCCGTTATGATTTTAACGGCGTCTAGGAAAAGAACCATATTGAACATTTTTCAATGAAATATGAGACCTTAAAGAACTTTTTTCAAAAGTGGGATGATTTTGAACCAAACCCCCCCAAAAAGGGATCAAAATATGTATTAAACCATAAAATAATAAGGCACATTCATATACATTAATAAATAATATATTTCAAAATATTAAAAAAAAATCACATTTTGTAGTCAAAGGAGGATCAGCCTAGAGAGAGAAAATAGAGAGAGAAAATATATGTATTGAAAGAGCAAAACCCTATTTCCATCCTTATAAAAAAAAGGTTAAACCCCTTCAGAGGTCCCAATTTATGTGGAGTTTTCCCAGTTTCATCCTTGTCTTTTCATTTTTGCCAATTTAATCCTTAAAAAAGAAAAATTGACTCAATTAAGTCTCTACCGTTAAATTAGCTTAACGGAGTTAAATTTTTGATGACATGGAATGTTAACATGTTAAGATTTTTATACGTCGCATTCATATAGTTGTATACTTGGAATTTGATAATATTTAATATTTTAAAAATAGGGTTTGTTGTTTAATTTTTCAAACACAGTAAACAATGATGGCCATCATCGTCAACATCACGGCCATACCTTCTTCAATATCAAAGGTTTTCTTCTTCACGACTCATTCCCAACATCCACGCGTCGTCGTCGTCTCCTTCCGCCATCGTGACGCCGTTCGCACTCCGGTGCCACCGCTATAGCCCTTCACCACGCTGTGAGGAAGGGGTTTGCGCCCTAGTCACCGGAAAACTTATTTCCAACCTACAAAACCCCTACCAGAACTGCGAAGGAGAAGAAAAGAAGAAAGTTGTCCTTCCTAAGGAGGTTGTACAGAACACCATTTGAGTTGTGGCTCCACAGCGTCGTCGTTTCCTACCACCACTAGGACGTTGCTTCTGCTCGGGATGTAGAACATTTGCTTCCCAACTCTCGTTTCCCAACTTGAGTTTTGGTTTTCTTAAAAGCGAAATTTCCCAATTGGGGATTAATTAGGGTTTAGTCAGAAATTTCTCTCCTTTGGGGGCTTTTCCCGAGTTAAAAATTTATCTCCTTTGTGTAGCAGCATCATTTGTGATTGTTATATGTTTTATTTTTCTTTTGCATCTGCTAGCATTATCAACTACAACATGGAGAAATGACCCAAGTTTATGAATTTAACAAACAAAATTTAAGGTGTGCATTTGGTGTTTTTTCTATCATCAGAACCTGTGAGTGTGAAATTAGAAACAGTAGTATCTGTGAGTATGGTGTTTGAAGCATGACAGTAGATAGCTATTGGGCAATGCTTATGGAGATGGTGTTTCTGTAAGAGAAGATGTTCCTCTCACAAAAGTAAAGAAGAAAAACATTGATGATGAAATTTTCCTCTGTATTGGAGTTTTGTGGAAGATAGTTGGAATTAGAAACAACACTATCTGTGTGAGTGTAATGTTTTTTCATTCAATAAACCCTAATTTTAAACAAATTTTAAAATGTTTTTTATAAAATGTCACGTTCAAGGATTTATTTAATAAAAAAGTCACATATAAGATATGTGAAAGCCACATGTCAAAAAATGTCCACATCACTCTTACATGTCATCAAAAACTTAACACCGTTAAATTAATTTAACGACAATGACCCAATTGAGTTAATTTTTCAATAAAAAAGATCAAATTGACAAAAATGAAAAAACGGTGATCTAACTAGGAAAATCCCACAAATTGGGACCTCCAAAGAGATTTAACCAAAAAAAAAAAAAAGATCAACTATAAAAGTAAGAGAATTAAAATCAAACAAGAAATAAATCTAAAATCATCCGCCGCTGCTTCCATTTATCTCCTTCAACTTTTGCTTGTGAGGGTTGCTTTCAACCTAATGTTGCAAATTCAGTATAGCCATTTTAACATGCTTTTATTTTATCTTTGTCACAATTTTAATAGTTGTTACTTTGTTCGCATTTTAGAGGATAAGTTTAAGGTTTACGCTAATTAAAACCATGAATTGATTCTTTCATAATTTTTTTTTATTACAAAATGCATTTATATTTTCTTTCAAAGATTTAATTATAACTTAACTGTTAATATGCTCCATGATACAAATTTGGAACGTGATCTGTGTCGAAGATTTTGTGAACCTATTCAAAAGACAAAAATTACAGAAATTATAAGATACTTCAAAAATATATTATTTTTCCTATACATAAAAATAATTGCAATTTCAAAATATATTATACTTTTTAAAAATGATTCTAAAAGTTTGTACGAAAAGAATGATAATAAAAAAATTCCTAAAGTGGTCAAAGTTGGTTCTTTAGTTTATAAACCTGCAAAATGAGACTTTTTTAAAGCCTAATCTTAACTCAAATCAATTAACTCATTCGCTATGCATTAAATAAAATTGTCAATTTCAACTCTTTGATGCAAATATTTCTCAACAAATTGTAGTATAATTGGCTGAGTCTCTAAAAAATCATCCAAATATGGTGACCATAATTAAAGTTTGTTTAGTGCTCAACCACACCACCCAACTGTTTTGTTAACAGTGAAACCTGATTCAGAGGGTTGAGACCGTGATTGCTGAGGTGGTCTGGACTCTCTTGGTTTAGCAGGATCAACAAATATAACCCATCCATCCAAAAATTTAGCATTCATTCCTTCTCTAGCCTTTTCAGCTTCTTCTATGGTTGTATAGGTTACAAAGGCAAATCCCTTTGATCTTCCAGAGGTTCTATCAGTTATCACCTTAGCTGGATAATGAAAATTCAAAATGAACTTAAGATCAAGCAAAACATATGGTAAGAGGGAAAAAAACTCATGATTACCTTCCACCAGCTGCCCGAATGAAGAAAATGCTTCCTTGAGTTTTTCATCTGTTGTCAATCTAGAGAGACCTGTCCGTATGCACAGTATTCACATTCATAAATGTTAAATGCAGAATCGTATAACTATCGCCTCGTTAGATGAATATATTGAAATTTTTTAACCAGCAAAAGGATTCGAAAAATAATTTACATGCATGCACAGGTATCGTAATACACGTCTTCATACATTATACACAATACAATACACCTAGAGATTTCATACATCAAATGGGGCCAAAAGGTATAATATAACTTAATTGAAGTTCATGCCAAATAGACCAAAAAACTGGTCCATTCAAGGTTCACGGAAGTGTCCACGAGACAGAAATAAAAGTGTACCCTTTACAAGGAAAATCTTGACTGCTGGAATCCAACAAGGTTTTCTAAGGAAATTATCCTAAATAAGGGCCATACTTTATCTCTTGGTTAAACTAGCGTTGCTTGGAAGAGAAATTTATGATGCAACGAACATAAATAATTAAACCAAATTAGATCTGCAGATTGGATATGAACTATCGAGTTCCATAGATTCTTTTTTCTTTTACTGCAGAAGAAAACAATTTTGACTAATTATTTTCAGTTTTATAATGTTCTAATCCATATTCATCACTAGACCACTGTTTTTTTGAATAAAAATGGGAACATATTCGAAGGAAAGAATGAAGACAGAGGAGGATATACAATGCCTTTAGTCAGACAATAAGGCAAATAAAAGCAAACAACACACGCGTGATTTATAGGGCAAGATTTCCACCAAGAAGAAACCTAGAAAGAAGATACATATATACATATATGGAAAAACAAAGAGCACCACGAAATGGATATTGTGACAAAGCAACTACCCCAGAAATTTTACTTAAAATAACAAACTGTACAAATAATCTTAACTTGTTGCCCTCCTTAATCAAAAGAAAGCTTCTAGGTTTGTGGACACACCAATGACCCACTTGTAACGGTGAATAATTACTCCAAATGTGACTAACTTTTGGCAAAGTTTAAAATATGTTTTGTGTTCCTGCCTTGGGATATTTGTACAAATAATCTTAACTTGTTGCCCTCCTTAATCAAAAGAAAGCTTCTAGGTTTGTGGACACACTAATGACCCACTTGTGACGGTGAATAATTACTCCAAATGTGACTAACTTTTGGCAAAGTTTAAAATATGTTTTGTGTGTTCCTGCCTTGGGATATTTGTATCCATATGCACACGTTAGAGGTGATTCTAAAGTTTGAAAAGGGTACTTGTACAACAAAAAACCCATTCAACATCTAGGTTCCCATACCACAGAACCAAGAGAAAACAACAGTTAAATGAATTATGCTAAGCAGAATACATGTTAACAAAGGGATCCAGCCCCTCAAAAGTGCAGCTAAAGATCAATCAAAGTGTATAAAATAGTCAAACTTGCTACAATCCCCAAAGTTCACTTCCCTAGTTTTAGAGGGACTAGACGTTTTTCTAAGGAGGGTGTTCTTCTCTTTTACTTAGGCATAACATTATGTTTAAACAAACAGAGTCATTTTGAGAAATCCCCCATGAATGGATTGCATTTCGACAAAAAACATAAAACTAGGGCAAGTGAAAATCATAAGTTGGATTTTAATAACATGTAAAAGGATGTTAAAATGGATGCGATGAATTTGCAACGCTACTTTGAAAACAAACCTAGTAGGGGAAACAAATTATTACCCACACAACAATTTATTGAACAACATAACACATTGCAACTATATATACAGTAATAATGGAGTAAGAGAAGACCGATTATAATCCATAACTAACCAATTAATTTAATCAATTGAAGAGGCAAATAGAAAATGGGTATTTAGAAGACGAAAAGTTTGGGTAAAGAAGAGATAGTAGCTCACCGCTGACGAAAAGTTTGGGGGAGGTGAGAGTTGAGGCTAAACGAATGGAAGCATGGTGCGAATGAAGAAGTGGGGATTGGCGAAGTAGACGCTGAAGTCCAGATATAAAAGCCATCTGAAAACAAAATCAAGCAAAAAAAGTTGAACTTGGAGTGAAGACGTGTTAGAGAATCCTTAAACCCTTGTTTTCTAGCACTCCCAACAGAACCCCTAAACCCCAAAACAATAATAATGTTATATATCCTTAGATCTCATCAATGTTTGTGTGTTAAACCTTTTATGGTTGGAAAGAATTTTATTCTGAGTTGTAAGCACATGGGCCTTTAGTGGATTGTGTTGGGCCTATCAGTCCACTCTTATTTACTAGAAGGTAACCTTTTACTGCACCTTTTTTTTCCTGCAATTTTCAATTATGTAATTCCACTTTTACCCTTATGAATTTATAATATAATATGACTTTTTTCACTTGACCTTCTTCCTTCTAAGCCTCGTCCTAAACCTTTATTCATCTTTCCCTTCTCGTTTGTTCTTAGGCTTTTCGCTGAATCTTTTTCTTCGATCATAGATATCGCATTGGAACATAGATATCGCATTCACCATTGATTAAACAGAAATATAATTATATATAATTTTTTCTTTCATTTTGTTTCTTGGGTTGGGGTGGGTGCAAGTTAATTTAAGGTGTTTTTTTTTTTATTTTACTTTTTGGGATGTATTTTTTTATTTATTTTCAGATTTTTTTAAAAATTATTTTTATTTATACTGATGGATTCACGGATCACCTAACTAATACAAACAAGAATAATTTTTGCAAAACAAATCTGCTCTGGTGTAAAGGAATAAGTTTATTACTTTAGGTAGTATCCGTGTTTCCAAACGACATGTGCCCAAAAGTCTTAAAAGAAAACATGAAATTGTTATTCTTGATTAAACGTTTGACCTTAGAAAAACATGACATTCACGATTCATTCTTTCTTTGTCATTTTCTGCTTTTTTTTTTATATATTTTTGAAAAAAATAATTTGATAATTTACAAAAGAAAATGTGATAATATAATCACAAATTATAATATAATCACAAATTATCACAATTTAAAACATCACAACAATTGAATTCACCAATAACTTTACTCCTACTGATCTAGCGTCACATAGACTATAATTACTTAAAACCACTACCCTTCACTTCTAGACACAAAGACAAACATGTCACACAAACTGATCGTTGTCAAACAAACTTGATCGTTAAGAAGGCCCAAACGATTAAAGGTATGGGACTTTTAATCTCAACCACTACTTGAACACATCAAGATTATACCATGCCCTTTTTCATATCAAGAACACATCCATTTATATTGCATAATAACAACAGCCCCTAACAAAATAATATTTCAGCTACACCATATTTATAAGCACACAGCCCGTTTACCTTCACATAGCTTACATAAATAATCAATTTCCCATAATCCAAAGATTTAACAGGGTAACAAATATGCAAACCCAGTTCACACAGAACACACCAACATTAACAATAGCTTTTACAAACACCTACCACCAATATTAGTATTACAGTCACAATAACACATCAAAACTGCACGTACTCAACATGCCTATTCAACGAAACCAGCTGTTTCTTTATTTCATTACTCCGCTCTTACCAAAACATTCATTTTAATCATTCATTAACTTCTTTGATCATGAGTTGAACATAATAAATTATGAGTTGACACACATCCAATATATTCCAGATTCTTAAACCACAACTCAAAATACCCTGAACATCTAAGAAAGCTATCACAACAATTAATAAATTCTAGAAACTTAACATATTTCAGCATTCGCAATTCCTCTGTTTCTTCTATCCAGTACAAAGTAGAACACTAATAAGTATTGCCCCTCACAATTTAATAACATATTTTTCTTTATTAAATCTCATTTTAATTCTTAATTCACGTCAATACCCCTCTCCTAAAACAAACTGCATGTTTCTTCAATTTTCCCCCGTTTAACCCAACAAAGAATTTATTCCAACTTAAATACATGTGGACTGCACTATTTCCATAATTCAAACCGATGAATATAGATTAAAACATCACTATAACATGATAAAGATGATATTTCATACCAGATATAATATTTCACTATTCAAAAGCGACCACATTGGCACCAAAGTAAATTCCAATCATTCCAATGATCATACTCATATAATTTCAGCCTTCTAAGTATCTCAGATAATGAAAACAGAACTAGGGCCCAGTCGTTGGAGACAAACTAGTATATAAAAGAAATTCCAAAAATCCAAGTTTCCACCACTGAATCATGCTTTGCTTCTTAATAATCAATTTAACACATTAATTCATATATTGCTTAACATAACAGTACGTATAAACATATCTGTTAGAAACCAAAATTTACAAATAAACGGAATGAACTGTGAAAAATGAAGTGATGCAAATTCAGTATTATTATCAACCAGAAAACTCAAATGGTTCCAGGACCCTCTGCTCAGAGCCAAGCTCCAGAGCTCCAGAGAAGAATCGTATATTTCTTCTCCTCCCAATCCCACCGAAAACGAAAACGTGTCCCCCCTCACAACCTACACCTCATAATATATAACAACCCATACTCTCTTTTTTCTCTCTCTTCTAACTGACACAATTCCCTCACAAAGCCACGTCACCCTTTTCTCTCCTTTTATAAACTTTGCCCCACCTAATTTTATTATCTCCTAGGTACGTCTCAATGCCTTCTTCATGAATTAAAGCCTTGTCCTCAAGGCTAAACTCTGGAAACTGACTTCAAATATTTACTTCATCTTCCAAGTGGCTTCGTCTGCATTCTGCTCTCTCCATTGAACCAGTACCTGCTTCTTAGTTTCCCCTCTTTTGGTGTAATTCCTAGTGGCTAAGATGGCCATGGGAACTAATGCTTCGGCTCTGTCATCATCTAACCCTGTAGGGAGAGCATCCTCAACCTTATACTTGCCCACCGCTTTCTTCAGCAAAGATACATGAAAAATAGGATGAATCTTTGAAGTAGGTGGTAATTTCAGACGATATGCCACCTCTCCTACTTTCTCCTCTACTTCAAATGGTCCATAGTATTTAGCACTTAATTTATGATTAATTCTGCTCATGACCGACTGCTGTCTATTCTGTTTCAACTTCAAAAACACAAGATCTCCCACCGAAAAATGTCTTTCCCTTTGATGCTTATTAGCTTGAATCATCATTCTGTCTTGGGCACGTAATAAATGAGACTTCAACTGTTTTAGTGCTTCATCCCTCTCTAGAAGATCCTTTTGAACAACTACCACCCTCACCTCTCCTTGAACCACCTGTACAATCTTAGGAGGAGTTCTTCCGTACACCGCTTCAAAAGGAGTGGTTTTTGTGGAGCTGTGATAAGTGGTATTAAACCACAAATCTGCCCACGGCATCCAAATCACCCACGTTTTGGGTTGATCAGTAATAAAACATCTGAGATAAGTTTCTAGACATCGATTAGTCACCTCACTCTGTCCATCCGATTGCGGATGATATGCCGTGCTCATTTTCAATTTTGTTCCTTGCATCTTAAAGAGCTTTCACCAAAACAAGCTCATGAATATCGGATCTCTATCACTCACCACCGAATTCGGTATTCCATGCAGCCTTACCATTTCTTTTACAAAAATCTCAGCCAAGGACTTTCCGTATAAGGATGTTTAAGGGGAACAAAATGGCAGTATTTTGCTAAACGATCCACCACTACCAAAATTGCTTCAAAGCCTTTAGACCGAGGTAATCCAATAATGAAATCCATACTGATATCCTCCCAAACTCTTTCCGGAATCTGTAAAGGTTGTAATAAACCATTAGGGGCTGCTGTTATGTATTTCTGCCTCTGACATGTATCACAAGCTTGGACAAATTGTTGGACATCTTTCTTCATTCCTTTCAGTACACATTGGCTGCAATCCTTCTGTAGGTTCGATAAAACCCTGAGTAACCCCCTTGTGGAGTAGAGTGAGCTTCTTCCAATAACCTATTGACCCACACAGATTTCTCCAGTATCACTAAGCGATCCTGATAATATAAAACACCTTGTTTATATTCATATCCCACATAAACTTGTCCCGCCTTCATTTCTTCTATTATCTTCTTCAATTTCTCATCAACATGTACCGCTGCATTAAGCTCTTGCCAATCTAACCAAACTGGAAAAGACACCATGCTCTTCATTTCTCCTTCATCTCTACTTCGGGATAGAGCATCTGCCCCTTGATTTTCTTTGCCTGGCTTATAAACAATCTCAAAATTATATTCTAATAGTCTAGCCAACCAGTTTTGTTGTCCACCTGTTGTTATCCTTTGCTGCATTAATTGCTTAAGACTCTTCTGGTCTGAAAAAACAATAAATTTGTGACCCAAAAGATAAGGCTTCCAGTGTTGGATAGCCAATGCCACTGCCATCAATTCTCTTTCGTAGGCTGACTTCGTCAAATTGCATGAACTCAAGGCCTTGCTATAGTACGCCACAGGTCTTTTTCCCTGCATTAGGATTGCTCCAATCCCTGTCCCAGATGCATCACATTCCAAGACGAACTCTTCTTCAAAATTTGGGAGCCTCAACACTAGTGCTGACGTGACCCTTCATTTGAGCTCATCAAATGCTTCTTGAGCTCGTTCATTCCACCCAAATCCATCCTTTCTAGTCAGTTCTGTTAGTGGTTTAGCTATCTTACCATAATCTTTTATGAACTTACGATAATAGCCTGCGAGACCCAAAATCCACGAATTCCCTTTACGTTCTTGGGAATTGGCCACTCTAACACACTATTCACCTTCGCTGGGTCCACCGCCACTCCATGTATGGAAATAATATGTCCCAGATACTCCACCTTCTCATGGCCAAACAAACATTTTTCCTTGTTCGCAAATAATTGGTGATCTCTCAACACTTCTAGCACCTTCTCAAGCAACTGCATATGCTCTTCCCAACTGTTGTTGTACACAAGTATGTCATCAAAAAACACCAATACCCCTCGTCTCAACAGGGTTCGAAAAACTTCATTCATGAGAGCTTGGAATGTCGACGGGGCGTTCATAAGTCCAAAGGGCATCACGAGGTACTCATAGTGACCTTCATGGGTTCGGAATGCTGTCTTTGGAATGTCTTCCTCCCTCATTCTGACTTGATGATATCCTGAGCGAAGGTCCAATTTAGAGAAATATTTGGCTCCATGCAACTCATCCAATAACTCCTCAATAACTGGTATTGGAAATTTACCTGGAATAGTGGCCTTGTTCAAAGCTCTATAATCAACACACATGCGCCATTTGTTATTTTTCTTCTTCACCAGAATGACAGGGTTCGAATAAGCACTCTGGCTATGTCTGATATGACCCACTTCCATCAACTCTTGCACTTGTCTCTCAATTTCATTCTTTTGATGATACGCATATCTGTAAGGCCTCACGTTAATAGGTTCTTGTCTTGGTTTGAGATGAATTTTGTGTTCCTTTACACGTCTAGGAGGTAGCCCCTTAGGTTCTTCAAACACATCTTTGAAATGTTGCAGCAATTGATTTAAGACACTTCGTTGCACTGGACCCAACTCTGCAACTTCCATCTTCTCTCTTTCCTCCAACACCCCACACACTGAAATTAACAATGAATCCCCATGAGGGATCCCTCTTAGCAGTTTCTCTCCTTGCTGAGTCTGGATCTTCATTTACTGTTTTTTCCAATCCACAGTGGTTTCTCCCAACGTCGTTAACCACGACATCCCCAATATCACATCCATGTCCTCCAAATCGAATAGAAAAGCATCAATTTCAAACTCACCATCATCAATCCTTACTTTTATACCTCGACAAATCCCTTGAGTCTCGGATTTGTGCCCATCTCCCATCAAAATCTTCATTTGCTTGGTTCTTTCCCACCGCCAACCCAAAGCTTCCACAAGCTTTCGCAAAATAAAATTGTGCGTGGCTCCGCTATCGACCAAGAACAACATCGGAATCTCCCTAACCAGCCCACATAGCTTCATAGTCCTCGGGTTACCATTTCGGTCTCTCGTGAGAGAGTAGAGATTTAACGTTGTGCATTCTGCCACCACCTCATCTTCGTCATCCCTCTCCTCAATTTCCTCTTCATTCCCTTCGCATTCAACTTGGATTTCCTCATTCACCATGACCACCCTTAGCTGCTTAATAGGACATTGATGAAGGGGACCGTACACCCCACCACATTTGAAACACAACCTCGTTTGTTTTCGGTCGAGAAGTTCTTGATAAGAAAGATGATTTGCTCCTCTATCACGTGACCCCCCTTTATTCTTTGCACCCCAATCCTTCTGAACACTTGGGCCAGGCCCATTTCCTCCCCAACTTCCCCGTTCTGCTTTGGACCCGTTTTTCCCACCACAATTGAAATGGGTCGGTGCCCTACTTGAGATTTGTCCCCTCGACATTCTCCCCTTCCCTGCCATATTTTATTTCTCCCTGATATCTCCACATCGATGGCGCGAGCTACATTCATCATGCGCCCCCTGGACAAAGGATGTGCCACGTGCAAGCTTCGTATTCTCGCACGTATTTTGTCCTTCAGCCCTACTGTAAAATACGAAAAGTACTGTTCATCGGGCATTTGTGGCACCTGAGCAATGAGACACTCAAAACTTGTAATATAGTCTTCGATACTCCCTTCTCCCCTGCCTCTGTATCGCTCCAGTATCTCTCGTTTCAAGTCTTCCCAAGTTAACTCATCATATTCATTCAATAAAGCATGAAAAAAATGAATCGTGCTCCCTTCCATACAGAGTTGAGCAAGATTCACCGGACTGTCTCTCGTGCCTCTTGTACGTTAAAATAAACTTCAGCTCTTGCTATCCACCCCACTGGGTCTTCTCCATAGAAGAGTGGTAATTTTATCTTCTTCATCGATTTCCGAAATTCAGCTAAATCGTCCCCTTCGAGTTGTCTCATACTTTTCGTTCTCTGCGTATTCACCGATCTTGACCCCAACTCTTCATTCTCCCCCTCATTCACATTGGTGAACTTCGACATTAAGTGAAGGAGCTTTGATTGATTCTCAGTGGCTTCTCGGCGTAAGGTTACTATCTGTTATGCTGAATCCTTACGCAGCTTCTCCAAGTTGGTTTGGCTTTGCAACGATTGTGCCACAAGCTCCTCGACCACAGCTTTAAGTTTAGCGACCTCACCCACAACAAGCTCCGCCTCGTTCTCCTCAACTACTAGCTCTCCTTGAGCATTGTTCTTTCTTGGTGGCATGATCTCCGATCGGGAAAAATTGATCCGGCAGGTAGGACCAATTGTTAGAAACCAAAATTTACAAATAAACGGAATGAACTGTGAAAAATGAAGTGATGCAAATTCAGTATTATTATCAACCAGAAAACTCAAAAGGTTCCAGGACCCTCTGCCTAGAGCCAAGCTCCTGAGAAGAATTTAATATTTCTTCTCCTCCTAATCCCACCGAAAACAAAAACGTGTCCCCCCTCACAACCTACACCTCATAATATATAACAACCCATACTCTTTTTCTTCTCTCTCTTTTATCTGACACAATTCCCTCACAAAGCCACGTCACCCTTTTCTCTCCTCTTATAAACTTTGCCCCACCTAATTTTATTATCTCCTGGGTACGTATCAATATCCATCCTAGTTATAATTTATAAAACACTTAATAAAATACAAACAGTTCATCCAGCAATTTATAAGACATCGACCATTAATTCTATAAAAGGTAACTTTAATTCTAAAGGTTATCAAACAGATTCTGAACAAAAAAAACCAATACCCCATTCTTAATTCAATATCAAGTTTTTAATATTAAAAGTGATCCTTGCACCTATTTTCCATTAACCAGAATTTTTAACGTTTCAACTCCATTTAATAATATTATATATATTACTCCTAAAAGTGTTCACAAATATATAACACTAAAAAAAATGCAATAAACATTTCTAAATACCTGTGAATACCATCACGTCTTTAACACACTGCCAATTTTATTTCCATTAAACATAATACTATAACTTTAAACTTACTTCTTAACCCAATCTTTCTTATAATACCTAAACCTCTAAATTGATAAAACCAATTCTACCCTATACACTTGTTTAATTACGATTACTAATTTCATACATTCCAAACTCCTACTGCCATTCCAATTCAGAATATCAAAACGCCACGATGTATACACAATTTTCCAACACATTCTTAAGTCTACTATAATTACCAACTTTCAAAGATAACCCATTATATACCCATATCCATCAACAATTATCCTATTATTCTTTCCATTTAAGAGGATCTATACATATATAATATTACCATATTACACTAATCCCATAAACAGTTACGAAATAGGAGACACATGTATCATTATATTTTACTACTATTTAAACAGAAAATAGAGGAGAACTATCATCTTCTCATACCCTATAACAGTCCAAACATCAAATTACCTATTTCTCACCCCAATTTGTATATTCCGTAAACACAAAAACACATGCCAATATGCATACAGTATTCCAGAATCTAGTGTATCGTAATATACTCAATTACCCAAAACGATTCAACATCAATTTAACAATTATTTCATACTCAAATCATTAATACCCATATGACTAGAAAGGAATAGCGAGAAACATACCATTCAACCCACACACAATTAAACATACTAAATAGCTCCCCATACCTGGAACTTAGTTCGTCTTTTCCACCAACATACACCGCAACCAAACTTCGTAACTTCACGCGTCCCGTACTCAAACCGAAACACTTCCTACCTTGCACTCTCTCTTCTCCTTACTCTCAAGATTTCTAGATTCTTGCTTTTCGTGTCCTCCACCCTCTCTTGCTCGTCCTATTTATAAGCTCTCACCCCCACCTCTAATTAAACGTCGTGAACCCTATAAATTAATTTCCCAACCTCGGATTCCCATCTCCATTACTCCATTGAAACCGGAGCTTGCTACCCTTAAACCGTTCTCGTCCGGTTTTTTTTTCAAGGCATAGGATTCCCTTCCTCTAGGTTTTGAAACAAAGAAGAAATGAGGAGGGAAGAGAACCTAACGAGAAATCCTACAGTCTGACCCCTCGTGGCTCTTGGGCTTTGAAATCTGGCCCAACTAAAAAAACTGATGCACCAAAAAAAAAAAAGAAAAACGCAGCAGGAAAAACCTAAAATAGCTCTGATCCTTGATAGGCTCGAACTCAGGCACCTCACTCACACAGACAAGCATGCAACATTTAACCACTAAACCCAGCTCATTTTGCAATTTAATATTTATATAATGTATATGCCTTTGCATAATTCCAATTTTTAACTTGTTATTTAATTATTTTATTTTCAGAAGATGTAGGCATGACCACGATACCTTCTCCCATCATACTAAGCTCTAAATAAGCTACACGGTTCTTTTATTAATTATATAAACATCATACAAGCTTCCCGTTCCACTCAACCATTCAATGACTTCTATTACTAGGTTCTTACACGAATGAAAAATCTACCGTGTTTTAAGAAGTATTTATTCACACATATAGTCTGTACACAAGAAGGTGAGGATTAAAGGATCAAAGTAGTCTCCCTTTGTGCTTAACAAAGGTTTGACACCTAAGATCTAAGTTAAAGTATATACAATTTTATAAGGATCGTTTCCTAAATATCAATGCCATTAGAGTTATGGTCCTCTAAACAACACTTCCATAATATGTGAGGCTCAACTAGATGTGAAAATACAAATGTCGATAGTGGTCTCTAGTTGGGATTCTCACAATAGCCAAACAGGAAGTATGTCCCAAATGGCACCGCTACACAATCTTTCTAATTTTATGTTACACTTAGACCCAGGTATAAGGCCTCGCTCGTGATATGCATGATGTGCGTGAAAGAAAAATGCAATGCATAATCAAACATCTACTACAAAATAACTAGAAAAATTTTCCAGACAGATATAAACATGTAACCTATCATAAGGTTCAATATTCAGCCATACAGTTATTCCCATAATGAAAATAAACAATAATATAGATACAATTATCAAAATGAAAGTGAACCAACATATAGATGAATAAAGGAGAAAGAAAAATATAAGGAAAAACCACATAATTTGAAGATCCAATCAACTAGGCCCGACTCTCTAGCATCCACAGTGGAGTCACCATCTATCACAACCAAAATTGTGATAGGACAACGAACATAAAAGAATAGGTTCAAAAAGTAGTTTTGGAGTCACCACCATAGTTATTATGATAAAACTATGGATCATAAAATAAAACATGATATACGAAAACTAGATTTTGGGTTCGGGAGTTAATTACGCGTAGGAAAGGTATTAATACCCTACTACGTCTGCCCAAAGACAATACCTTTAATTAAATGTACAAAGTTGATGTAATTTTCAAAATATATAATTTTCCCCAAATATAACACTATACAGAAAAGAAAAAAAATTATTTTATTTTATGGGTCCGACAATGATTGACCTTACTCATACATATTTTCATTTAAAATGAGAAAATCAAGGTTACATAGTTCTTTATCTGAAAAAATTGTTTGGAAATTATTAGGGATTGCTTTGAATTTTTTGGAAATGAATCCCATAAGAACTAATCTTACTCTTTTCTATCTCCATTCATGATGGAAAATAAAAAATCACATAGTTCTAGTACTTTTTCATTGAAAATATTGATATTTTTTTATTTTTGAGAGTTATATATATATATATATATATATATATATATATATATTTTGGAATTATTTAAAAAAAATGTCATACTTTATGTTTTGTCAAAATATGTTTTCAATTAAAACTCAATTACTTTATGTTTTGTCAAAATATGTTTTTAATTTCAATTATTATATATATTTCAAATTGAAAAATACATCTTAAAACATCTTATTATTATATTATTATTAATAAAAAATAAAAGTAAAAGAAAGTGAAAGTGATAAAAACAAAAAAAATCTAATCAAAGGGGCAAGTCAACCCTCATTTATCACACTGAACCGATAATTGGTTCTTACCGATTCCCTTTTATTTTTCCTTTTTACCTATTTTTTTTTTTGACTTACGCAATTCCAAGAAGCATTGTAGACAAGGAGAGGAATAAGAACCTCTAGTTCTTTGAGGTGAGGTGCAGAATAATAGGAGAGAAAAGAAACAGGAAAAATAAAGTAAAGGAAAATGATATTTCAACACCAATTTTTTGACACTGCAAACATGTCAAAATGTGGTTGGACGATTTCAAATTAAAAAAAAAACTTTGGTAAAGGAAAATGATATTTCAACACCAATTTTTTGACACTGCAAACGTGTCAAAATATGGTTGGACGATTTCAAATTAAAAAAGAACTTTGGTTTTTCTCTTCCAAATATGCCCTTGCATCAGCTTTTTTTAATTTGAAATTGTCCAACCACATTTTGACACGTGTGCAGTGTCAAAATAGTGTCAAAAATTGGTGTTGAAATATCATTTTCCGTAAGTAAAATCAAACGAAATCATCGTAAATCGTCACTTTCTCAAATCATCGCTCACATTTTTTTTTTCAAATCTACAAATCCAAACATAAACAATCTGTGCATATCCATATGTGCTGTTCTTTTTCAACATTAAATCTATTTAAATGAAGAGAATCTAAATCTCGTCTCAATTGATATGGTTGTGTTATTTTTTTTTCTTAGTTTAAACTCGTAGTTGACTAATAAATTTAAATAATCTTTGAATGAATTTTAATTAAAAGTAATATTAATTAAATGTTTATTAATGAATGGAGTACTATGTCAGTCTCAAACATAACATTTCAAAATAAAGAAAAATAAGATAATGAAAAGCTAATAAATAGTATTCCTTCGTAAATAAAATAAGATTTGGATTTAGATCTCAATATAGTTATGTTTTTGGATATCTTTACAATTTGGAAAGTATTAAACTCTCTCTTTAAAATCTGAAACTTTTTTTTTCTCTTCTACGTTGGCAACTGTAAAATCTTCTACGGTCATTTGTCAAGAAGTCTTCATAATCAAGATTGTTTAAATGATGTATTTTACGTATTTTTTAAATATAGGAATGATTTTTATATAAATTTTAATAAAATAATTTTTTTTAATTTTGTATCTAAATTTAAAGACTAAAATATATTATAAACATAAATTTTGATATAAAAACGAAATTCAATTTCATATATATATATATATATATATATATATATATATATATATATATATATATATATATATATATATATGCTAATAAAAAATTAATTTTACTAACTGTAATAATATTTGTAGTTTTATTACTAATTTTATTTTTATTAATATAAGTTATTTTATTCTTTTATTTTAAAAAAGTTATAATTTTTTAAATTATATTAACTGTTTGTATTAAAATTAAATAAATTATTTATTTCTAACTACTTTTTTACATATACTTTTTAAAAATATAGCAATATATGCATGTGCTTACTGTAATATATATGTTTCGTAACCATAAATAAATCGCACTTCATAGTAGAAAGAAAGCTTTTTTAAAATGAATAATGAGAAACAAACTCAGATTTAGTGCGTGTTTAGTTTATGTTGAATCAAGCAACTGAAACTTTTTTAATACATAAAACTCTGTTGTAGGTAAAAAATCATACTGAAAGCGAAAGACCAAAACATTAATGATTGGAGTAGGGTCATTTCTTTCTATACTTCCGTTTTTCCTTCCTGCACTATCCTATCCAAGGCCTTTCTCTTTGTTTTAAGTAATACAAACTAGTGGGGCCTACAAGGATATTTCATATTTTGTTCACTGTAAAGTAAGGAGGAAATGTAAATGTTGGCATATAAAATGGGGTTGTTGTAGTATTTTGATCGTGGGGCCCACAGCTTAAAAAAAGGTTTTTATTGGTTGCATGGATGTGTGGGTCCATGGTGTATTTGGAAAAAAGATGGTAATGTGTGGGTGCAGGTTAGAAAGTTAAAATATAGGAAGCAGAAACGTGAAAGGGTTTGAAAATAAAAACTATAAATAGTGTGTAAGTGGGTTGTTTTAAAATAATGGGTTAGGGCTAAAAGCTACGGGAAGATTATCTTGAAGGATTGTTATTGAAGGAAAGATATCTCAGGGTTTGGTGATATAAGAGAGAGGGGAGAGAGAGCCGTGAGAGCATTTTTAGGAGGGACTGAAAGCGTTGGAAAAAGAAAGAAAGTTTATCTAGGTAACCCTTTATGCTTGAATGGGTTGCTGCTTGCGATACAATCTTTTCTTTTTTATTCTTAGGTTGGATTGGTGAGTAATACCTGATGTTGATGGTCTATAGTGATAGCGTTCGGTGTTATGATGATTATGTTAAGAAGAAAATTGGGATTGTGTGGTCATGGTTTAATAGTTAGCGAATGGAAAAGTAATAGTTATAATGAACGTGGATATTGGTAACCTTCCTTGGAGCTAATCTACGTGTCTTTGTTGTTAAGTTTGGTAGGGTTCTTGTTTATCTACTTGCAACACCAATGTTAGAGACCATGGTTGGGTCTGTTATGTATGTTGCTCAGTTGGGATCACAAATTGTCACGCGCATGCATTTTGGGTTGTTTGGTTTCGTTGTGGTTGAGCATTACATGTTCATGAGTCCATATGTCTAGGATAAAAGATTTACGTGAACAATGCTACATGGATGGGGTACATTATAAGAAACTATGGGATTATTGTTTATATATACTCATGTTATTTTTGTCAGTTTTCGTGTTGAATAGTTTACTATCTTTTATTTCAATGTTTAGAGGGGGCATTTGTTTCAAAGGGAGGTTTTTTCTCGAGTTGGGATTCTTTCATGTGGGTGCAATGCTTTGAGAGTACTACCAAAATGGGTTTATGGTGTAAGGTATGTAGTGTAGGGTATACGGTTTAGGGTCTAACGTTAAGGGTATATCATATAGGGTATAACGTATAAGGTATAACGTATAAGGTATAGTGTATAGAGTATAGCATATAGGGTCTAGGGTTTATGGTTTAGGGTTTAGGATTGATGGATTAGGGTTGATGGTTTAGGGTTGATGGTTTAGGGTTTATGGTTTAGGGTTTAGGGTTTAGGGATAGGATATATGGTATATGGTATAGGGTATAGGGTATAGGGTATAGGGTATATGGTATATGGCATAGGATAAAGTATTTAGGGTATAAGGTATAAGGTATAGGGTATATCGTATAGGGTGTAGAGTGTAGGGTATAGGGTGTAAGGTGTAGGATTTAGGGTTTGAGGTTTAGGGTTTAGGGTCTAGGGTATATGGTATAAGGTATAGGGTATAGGGTATAGTGTATAGGGTATAGGGTATAGGGTATAAGGTATATGGTATAGGGTATATGTTATAGGGTATAGGGTATAAGGTATAGGGTATAAGGTATATGGTATAGGGTATAAGGTATAGGGTATAAGGTATATGGTATAGGGTATAAGGTATAGGGTATAAGGTATATGGTATAGGGTTTAGGGTATAGGGTATATGGTTTAGGGTATAAGGCATAGGGTATAGGGTATAGGGTATAGGGTATAGGGTATATGGTATAGGGTATAGGGTATAGGGTATAGGGTATAGGGTATAGGGTATAGGGTATAAGGTATAGGGTATAGGGTATAAGGTATAGCGTATAGGGTATAGGGGATATGGTATAGGGTTTAGGGTATACGATTTAGGATTTAGGGTATAGGATATAAGGTTCACGGTATAGGGGAGGGTTTAGGGTATAGGGTTCAGGGTTTAGGGTTCAGAATATAGGGTTTAAGGTATAGGGTTTAGGGTTAGGGTATAAGGTTTAGGGTTCAGGATATAGGGTTTACGGTCTGGGTATAGGGTTTAGGGTATGAGATTTAGGGTATGGGATATAAGGTATAAGTTACAGGGTTTAGGGTTTAGGATTTAGGGTATAAGGTATAAGGTTGAGGGTATGATATTTAGGGTATGGGGTATAGGGCATAAGGTATAAGGTTTAGGGTGTAGGGTATAGGGTATAGGATATAGGGTATAGGGTATAGGGTATAGGGTATAAGGTAAATGGTTCAAGGTATAGGGTTTAGGTTATAAGGTATATGGTATAGGGTATAGGGTATAGGGTATAGGGTATAGGGTATATGGTATAGGGTATAGGGTATAGGGTATAAAGTATACGGTATAGGGAATAGGT
This sequence comes from Vigna reflexopilosa, assembly GCA_027742785.1. NCBI lineage: Eukaryota > Viridiplantae > Streptophyta > Magnoliopsida > Fabales > Fabaceae > Vigna > Vigna reflexopilosa. Next base: position 8,310,940 of record CM050914.1, on the reverse strand, counting down.
ATAGGGTATATGGTATAGGGTATAGGGTATAGGGTATAAGATATAGGGTATAGGGTATAGGGTATAGGGTATAGGGTATAGGTTATAGGTATAGGGTATAGGGTATAAGGTATAGGGTATATGGTATAGGGTATATGATAAAGGGTATAGGGTATATGGTATAGGATATAAGGTTTAGCGTTTAGGGTATACGATTTAGAGTTTAGGGTATAGGGTATAAGGTTCAAGGTATAGGGTTTAGGGTATAAGGTATATGGTTTAGGGCATAAGGTATAGGGTATAGGTTATAGGTTATAGGGTATAGGGTATATGGTATATGGTATAGGGTATAGGGTATAGGGTATAAGGTATAGGGTATAGGGTATAGGGTATAGGGTATAGGGTATAGGGTATATGGTATAGGGTATAGGGTATAGGGTATAAGGTATAGGGTATAAGGTATAGGGTATAGAGTATAGGGTATAAGGTATAAGGTTTAGCATTTAAGGTTTAGGGTTTAGCGTGTACGATTTAGGGTATAGGGTATAAGGTATAGGGTATAGGGTATAGGGTATAGGTTATAGGGTATATGGTATATGGTATAAGATATAGGGTTTAGCGTTTAGGGTTTGAGGTTTACGGTTTAAGGTTTAGGGTTTATGGTCTAGGGAATTGGGCCTGGGTATATGGTATAAGGTATAAGGTATAGGGTATAATGTATAGGGTATAGGGTATAGGGTATAAGGTATATGGTATAGGGTATAGGGTATAGGGTATATGCTATAGGGTATATTGTATAAGGTATATCGTATAAGGTATATGGTATAGGGTATAAGGTATAAGGTATAGGGTATAAGGTATATGGTATAGGGTTTAGGGGATAGGTTATATGGTTCAGGGTATAGGTTATATGGTATTTGGTATGAGGTATGGGGTATAGGGTATGAGGTATAGGGTATGGGGTACAGGGTATAGGGTATAGGGTATAGGGTATAGGGTATACGGTATATGGTATAGGGTATAGGGTATAAGGTATAGGGTATAGGGTATAGGGTATGGGGTATAGGGTATAGGGTATAGGGTATAGGGTATAAGGTATAGGGTATAAGGTATAGGATATAAGGTATAGGGTATAAGGTATATGGTATAGGGTATAGGGTATAGGGTATTGGGTATAGGGTATCTGGTATATGGTATAGGGCTTAGGGTTTAGGGTATAGGAAATATGGTATAGGGTATAGGGTATAGGGTATAATGTATAGGGTTTAGGGTTTAGCGTTTAAGGTTTAGGGTTTAGCGTATAGGTTTTAGGGTATAGGGTATAGGGTATAAGGTTTAGGGTATATAGTATATGGTGTATTGTATAGAGTATAAGGTATATGATATACGGTTTAACGTATAAGTTTTAGGGTATAAGGTTTAGGTATACGATTTAGGGTTTAGGGTATAAGGTATAGGGTTCAAGGTATAGGGTTTAGGGTATAAGGAATAGGGTATATGGTATTGGGTATAGGGTATAGGGTATAGGGTATTCGGTATAGGATATAGGATATAGGGTATAGGGTACAGGGTATAGGGTATATGGTTTAGGGTATAGGGTATAGGGTATAGGTTATAGGGTATAGGGTATAGGGTATAAGGTATAGGGTATAGGGTATAGGTTATAGGTTATAGGTTATAGGGTATATGGTATAGGGTATAGGGTATATGGTATAGGTTATAAGGTATAAGGTATATGGTATAGGGTATAGGGTATTAGGTATAGGGTATCTGGTATAGGGTTTAGGGTTTAGGGTATAGGAAATATGGTATAGGGTATAGGGTATAATGTATAGGGTTTAGGGTTTAGCGTTTAAGGTTTAGGGTTTAGCGTATAGGTTTTAGGGTATAGGGTATAGGGTATAAGGTTTAGGGTATATAGTATATGGTGTATTGTATAGAGTATAAGGTATATGATATACGGTTTAACGTATAAGTTTTAGGGTATAAGGTTTAGGTATACGATTTAGGGTTTAGGGTATAAGGTATAGGGTTCAAGGTATAGGGTTTAGGGTATAAGGAATAGGGTATATGGTATTGTGTATAGGGTATAGGGTATAGGGTATAGGGTATAGGGTATAGGGTATAAGGTGTAGGATATAGGATATAGGGTATAGGGTATAGGGTATAGGGTATAGGTTATAGGGTATAGGGTATAGGATATAAGGTATAGGGTATAGGGTATAGGTTATAGGTTATAGGTTATAGGGTATATGGTATAGGGTATAGGGTATAGGGTATAGGTTATAAGGTATAAGGTATAGGGTATAAGGTATAGGGTATAGGGTTTAGCGTATAGGGTATAAGGTATAAGATATAGGGTATATGGTATAGGGTATAGGGTATAAGGTATTGGGTACAGAGTGCAGGGTATAGGGTATAGGGTATAGGGTATAGGGTATAGGGTATAGGGTATATGGTTTAGGGTATAGGGTATAGGGTATAGGGTATAGGGTATATGGTATAGGGTATAGGGTATAGAGTATTGGGTATAGGGTATAGGGTATAGGGTATAGGGTATAGGGTATACGGTATAGGGTATAGGGTATAAGGTATAGGGTATAGGGTATAGGGTATAGGGTATAGGCTATAGGGTATAGGGTATAGGGTATAGGGTATAGGGTATAGGGTATAGGGTATAGGGTATAGGGTATAGGGTATAGGGTTTAGGGTTTAGGGTTTAGGGTATAGGGTATAGGGTATAAGATATAGGGTATAGGGTATAGGGTATAGTGTATAAGGTATTGGGTACAAGGTACAGGGTGTAGGGTATAGGGTATAGGGTATAGGGTATAGGGTATAGGGTATAGGGTATAGGGTATAGGGTATAGGGTTTAGGGTATAGGGTATATGGTATAGGGTATAGGGTATAGGGTATAGAATATTGGGTATAGGGAATATGGTATAGGGTATAAGGTATAGGGTATAGAGTATAGGATTTAGGGTATAAGGTATAGGGTATAGGGTATAGGGTATAGGGTATAAGGTATAGGGTATAAGGTATAAGGTATAGGGTATAGGGTATAAGGTATAAGGTATAGGGTATCTGGTATAGTGTATAGGATATAGAGTATAGGGTATATGGTATAGGTTATAGGGTATAGGGAATAAAGTATATGGTATATGGTATAGGGTATAGGGTATAGGGTATAAGGTATAGGGTATAAGGTATAGGATAAAGGGTATAGGGTATAGGGTATAGGGTATAGGGTATAGAATATAAGGTTTAGCGTTTAGGGTATACGATTTAGGGTTTAGGGTATAGGGTATAAGGTTCAGGATATAGGGTTTAGAGTATAAGGTATATGGTATATGGTATAGGGTATAGGTTATAGGTTATAGGCTATAGGGTATAGGGTATATGGTATAGGGTATAGGGTATAGGATATAGGGTATAGGGTATAGGGTATAGGGTATAAGGTATAGGGTATAGGGTATAGGGTATAGGGTATAGGGTAAAGGGTATAGGGTATAGGGTATAGGGTATAGGGTATAGGGTTTATGGTTTAGGTTATAAGGTATAGGGATATGGTATAGGGTATAGGGTATAGGGTATAGGGTATGGGGTATAGGGTATAGGGTATAGGGTATAAGGTATATGGTATAGGGTATAGGGTATAGCGTATAAGGTATAGGATATAGGTTTTAGCGTTTAAGGTTTAGGGTTTAGCGTATAGGATTTAGGGTATAGGGTATAGGGTATAAGGTACAGGGTACAGGATATAGGGTATATGGTATCTGGTATAGGGTATAGGGTATATGGTGTAGGTTATAGGGTATAGGGAATAGAGTATAGGGTATAGGGTATAGGGTATACGGTATAGGGTATAGGGTATATGGTATAGGGTATAGGGTATATGGTATAGGGTATAGGGTTTAGGGTATAGGGTATAGGGTATAGGGTATATGGTATAGGGTATGTGGTATAGGGTCAAGGGTATATGGTCAAGGGTATAGGGTATAGGGTATAGGGTATAGGGTATAAGGTATAGGTATATGGTATAGGGTATAGGGTATAGGGTATAGGGTATAGGGTATAGGGTTTAGGGTTTAGGGTTTAGGGTTTATGGATTAGGGTTTAGGGTTTAGGGTTTATGGTTTAGGGTATAGGGTATAGGGTATAACGTATAGGGTTTAGGGTATACGACTTAGGTTTTAGGGTATAAGGTTCTTGGTATAGGGTTTAGGGTTCAGTGTATAGGGTTCAAGGTATAATGTATAGGGTTTAGGGTTCAGGGTATAGGGTTCAGGGTATAAGGTTTAGGGTATAGGGTATAGGATTCAGGCTCAGGGTATAGGGTATAGGGTTTAGGGTATATGGTATAGGGTTTAGGGTATACGGTATAGGTTTTAGGGGATAGGGTTTAGGGTTTAGGGTTCATGGTATAGGGTTTAGAGTTCAGGGTATAGGGTTTAGGCTCACGGTATAGGGTGTAGGGTATAGGGTTTAGGGTATGGGGTATAGGGTTTAGGGTATGGGGTTTATGGTTAAAGTTTAGGGTTTAAGGTATATGGTTTAAGGTATAGGGTTTAGGGTATAGGATATAGGGCATGAGATTTAAGGGTTTAGGGTTTAGGGTATAAGGTATAGGGTTTAAGGTATACGATTTAGAATTTAGGGTATAGGGTATGGGTTTAGGGTATAAGATATAGGGTATATGGTGTAGGGTATAGGGTATGTGGTATAGGGTATGAGGTATATGGTATAGGTTATAGGGTTTAGGGTATAGGTATAGGGTATAGGGTATATGATATAGGGTATAGGGTATATGGTATAGGGTATAGGGTATAGGGTATAGGGTATATGGTATAGGGTATAGGGTATAGGGTATAGGGTATAGGGTATGGGTATAGGGTTTAGGGTTTAGGGTTTATGGTTTAGGGTTTAGGGTTTAGGGTATAGGGTATAGGGTTTAGGGTTTAGGGTATAGGGTATAGGGTATAAGGTATAGGGTTTAGAGTATACGATTTAGGTTTTAGGGTATAGGGTTCTTGGTATAGGGTTTAGGGTTCAGTGTATAGGGTTCAGGGTATATGGTATAGGGTTTAGGGTATAGGGTATAGGGTATATGGTATAGGGTCTAGGGTATATGGTATAGGATTTACGGTATAGGGATAGGGTTTAGGGTATAGGGTTTAGGGTTTAGGGTTCATGGTATAGGGTTTAGAGTTCAGGGTATAAGGTTTAGGCTCAAGGTATTGGATGTAGGGTATAGGGTTTAGAGTATGGGGTATAGGGTATGGGGTTTAGGGTATAGGGTTTATGGTTAAAGTTTAGGGTTTAAGGTATAGGGTTTAGGGTATAGGATATAGGGTATGAGATTTAGGGTATAGGGTATAGGGTAGAACGTATAGGGTATAGGGTATAGGATATATGGTATAGGGTATAGGGTATAGGGTATAATGTATAGGGTATAGGGTATAGGGTGTAGGGTATAGGGTATAGGGTATAGGATATAAGGTATAGGGTATGGGGTATAGAGTATAGGGTATAGGGTATAAGGTATATGGTATAGGGTATAGGGTATAAAGTATAGGTTATATAGTATAGGTTATAAGATATAGGGTTTAGCGTTTAGGGTTTAGCGTATATGGTATAGGGTATAAGGTATATGATTTAGGGTTTAGGGTATAGGGTATAGGGTATAGGGTATATGGTATAAGGTATAAGATATAGGGTTTAGCGTTTAAGGTTTAGGGTTTAGCGTATAAGTTTTAGTGTATAGGGTTTAGGGTATACGATTTAGGGTTTAGGGTATAGGGTATAGGGTTCAGGGTATAGGGTTTAGGGTATAAGGTATAGGGTATAGGGTGTAGGGTATAGGGTATATGGTATATGGTATTGGGTATAAGGTATAGGGTTTAGGGTTTAGGGTATAGGGTATAGGGTTTAGGGTTTAGGGTTTAGGGTATAGGGTATAGGGTATAAGGTATAGGGTTTAGGGTATACGATTTAGGTTTTAGGGTATAGGGTTCTTGGTATAGGGTTTAGGGTTCAGTGTACAGGGTTCAGGGTATATGGTATAGGGTTTAGAGTTTAGTGTTTAGGGTTCAGGGTATAGGGTTCAGGGTATAAGGTTTACGGTATAGGGTATAGGGTTTATGCTCAGGGTATAGGGTTTAAGGTATATGGTATAGGATTTAGGGTATAGGGTATAGGGTTTAGGGTTTAGGGTTCATGGTATAGGGTTTAGAGTTCAGGGTATAGGGTTTTGGCTCAGGGTATAGGGTTTAGGGTATGGGGTATAGGGTATAGGGTATGGGGTTTAGGGTATAGGGTTTATGGTTAAAGTTTAGGGTTTAAGGTATATGATTTAGGGTATAGGATATAGGGTATGAGATTTAGGGTATAGGATATAGGGTATAACGTATAGGGTATAGGGTATAGGATATATGGTAAAGGGTTAGGGTATAGGGTATAATGTATAGGGTATAGGGTATAGGGTATAGGATGTAGGGTATAGGGTATAGGATATAAGGTATAAGGTATAGGGTATGGGGTATAGAGTATAAGGTATAGGGTATAAGGTATATGGTATAGGGTATAGGGTATAGAGTATAGGGTATATAGTATAAGGTATAAGATATAGGGTTTAGCGTTTAGGGTTTAGCGTATATGGTATAGGGTATAAGGTATATGGTTTAGGGTTTAGGGTACAGGGTATAGGGTATAGGGTATAGGGTTTAGGGTATAGGGTATAGGGTATAGGGTATAGGGTATAGGGTATAGGGTATATGGTATAGGATATTGGGTATAGGGTATAGGGTATAGGGTATAGGGTATAGGGTATAGGGTATAGGGTATAGGGTATAGGGTATAAGGTATAGGGTATAAGGTATAGGGTATAGGGTATAGGGTTTATGGTTTAGGGTATAAGGTATAGGGATATGGTATAGGGTATAGGGTATAGGGTATAGGGTATAGGGTATAGGGTATAGGGTATAGGGTATAAGGTATAAGGTATATGGTATAGGGTATGGGTATAGGGTATAGGGTATAGCGTATAAGGTATAGGATATAGGTTTTAGCGTTTAAGGTTTAGGGTTTAGCGTATAGGATTTAGGGTATAGGGTATAAGGTACATGGTACAGGGTATAGGGTATAGGGTATCTGGTATAGGGTATAGGGTATATGGTATAGGTTATAGGGTATAGGGAATAGAGTATAGGGTATAGGGTATAGGGTATATGGTATAGTTTATAGGGTATATGGTATAGGGTATAGGGTATATGGTATAGGGTATAGGGTTTAGGGTATAGAGTATAGGGTATAGGGTATATGGTATAGGGTATAGGGTATAGGGTCAAGGGTATATGGTCAAGGGTATAGGGTATAGGGTATAGGGTATAGGGTATAGGTATATGGTATAGGGTATAGGGTATAGGGTATAGGGTATAGGGTATAAGGTTTAGTGTATAGGGTTTAGGGTTTATGGTTTAGGGTTTAGGGATTATGGATTAGGGTTTATGGTTTAGGGTTTAGGGTTTAGGGTATAGGGTATAGGGTATAACGTATAGGGTTTAGGGTATACGATTTAGGTTTTAGGGTATAGGGTTCTTGGTATAGGGTTTAGGGTTCAGTGTATAGGGTTCAGGGTATAATGTATAGGGTTTAGGGTTTAGGGTTCAGGGTATAAGGTTCAGGGTATAAGGTTTAGGGTATAGGGTATAGGGTTTAGGCTCAGGGTATAGGGTATAGGGTTTAGGGTATATGGTATAGGGTTTAGGGTATACGGTATAGGTTTTATTGGATAGGGTTTAGGGTTTAGGGTTCAAGGTATAGGGTTTAGAGTTCAGGGTATAGGGTTTAGGCTCAAGGTATAGGGTGTAGGGTATAGGGTTTAGGGTATGGGGTATAGGGTTTAGGGTATGGGGTTTATGGTTAAAGTTTAGGGTTTAAGGTATATGGTTTAAGGTATAGGGTTTAGGGTATAGGATATAGGGCATGAGATTTAAGGGTTTAGGGTTTAGGGTATAGGGTATAGGGTTTAAGGTATACGATTTAGAGTTTCGGGTATAGGGTATGGGTTTAGGGTATAAGATATAGGGTATATGGTGTAGGGTATAGGGTATATGGTATAGGGTATGAGGTATATGGTATAGGTTATAGGGTTTAGGGTATAGGTATAGGGTATAGGTATAGGGTATAGGGTATATGGTATAGGGTATATGGTATAGGGTATAGGGTATAGGGTATAGGGTATATGGTATAGGGTATAGGGTATAGGGTATAGGGTATAGGGTATAGGGTATAGGGTATAGGGTATAGGGTATAGGGTATAGGGTATAGGGTATGGGTATAGGGTTTAGGATTTAGGGTATAGGGTTTAGGGTTTAGGGTTTAGGGTTTAGGGTATAGGGTATAGGGTTTAGGGTTTAGGGTTTAGGGTTTAGGGTATAGGGTATAGGGTATAAGGTATAGGGTTTAGGGTATACGATTTAGGTTTTAGGGTATAGGGTTCTTGGTATAGGGTTTAGGGTTCAGTGTATAGGGTTCAGGGTATATGGTATAGGGTTTAGGGTATATGGTATAGGGTTTAGGGTATATGGTATAGGATTTAGGGTATAGGGATAGGGTTTAGGGTATAGGGTTTAGGGTTTAGGGTTCATGGTATAGGGTTTAGAGTTCAGGGTATAAGGTTTAGGCTCAAGGTATAGGATGTAGGGTATAGGGTTTAGGGTATGGGGTATAGGGTATGGGGTTTAGGGTATAGGGTTTATGGTTAAAGTTTAGGGTTTAAGGTATAGGGTTTAGGGTATAGGATATAGGGTATGAGATTTAGGGTATAGGGTATAGGGTATAACGTATAGGGTATAGGGTATAGGATATATGGTATAGGGTATAGGGTATAGGGTATAATGTATAGGGTATAGGGTATAGGGTATAGGGTGTATGGTATAGGGTATAGGGTATAGGATATAAGGTATAGGGTATAAGGTATGGGGTATAGAGTATAGGGTATAGGGTATAAGGCATAGGGTATAGGGTATATGGTATAAAGTATAGGGTTTATAGTATAGGTTATAAGATATAGGGTTTAGCGTTTAGGGTTTAGCGTATATGGTATAAGGTATAAGGTATATGGTTTAGGGTTTAGGGTATAGGGTATAGGGTATAGGGTTTAGGGTATAGGGTATAGGGTATAGGATTTAGGGTATAGGGTATAGTGTATAGGGTATAGGGTATAGGGTATATGGTATAGGGTATAGGGTATAGGGTATAGGGTATAGGGTTTAGGGTATAAGGTATAGGGTATAGGGTATAGGGTATAGGGTATAGGGTATAGGGTATAGGGTATAGGGTATAGGGTTTAGGGTATAGGGTTTAGGGTATAGGGTATAGGGTATAGGGTATAGGGTATATGGTATAGGGTATAGGGTATAGGGTATAGGGTATAGGGTTCAGGGTTTAGGATTCTGAGTATAGGGTTTAGGGTTAGAGTATAGGGTTTAAGGTTAAGGATATAGGGTTTACGGTCATGGCATAGGGTTTAGGGTATGAGATTTAGCGTGTGGGGTATAAGGTATAAGGTATAGGGTTTAGGGTATAAGGTTTAGGGTATAGGGTATACGGTTTAGGGTATGGGGTTTATGGTATAGGGTATAGGGTATAAGGTATAGGGTATATGGTGTAGGGTATAGGGTATATGGTTTAGGGTTTAGGGTTTATGGTATAGGGAATAGGGTATATGGTAGAGGGTATATGGTATAGGGTATAGGGTATAATGTATAGGGTTTAGGGTTTAGCGTTTAAGGTTTAGGGTTTAGCGTATAGGTTTTAGGGTATAAGGTATAGGGTATAAGGGTATAGGGTATAGGGTATAAGGTATATGGTATAAGGTATAGGATATAAGGTTTAACGTTTAAGGTTTAGGGTTTAGCGAATAGGATTTAGGGTATAGGGTATAGGGTATAAGGTATAGGGTATAGGGTATAGGGTATAGGGTATATGGTATAAGGAATAAGATATAGGGTTTAGCGTTTAAGGTTTAGGGTTTAGCGTATAAGTTTTAGTGTATAGGGTTTAGGGTTTAGGGTATAGGGTATAGGGTTCAGGGTATAAGGTTTAGGGTATAAGGTATAGGGTATTGGGTGTAGGGTATAGGGTATAGGGTATATTGTATTGGGTATAAGGTATAGGGTTTAGGGTATAGGGTATAGGGTTTAGGGTTTAGGGTATAGGGTATATGGTATAGGGTATAAGGTATAGGGTTTAGGGTATACGATTTAGGTTTTAGGGTATAGGGTTCTTGGTATAGGGTTTAGGGTTCAGTGTATAGGGTTCAGGGTATATGGTATAGGGTTTAGAGTTTAGTGTTTAGGGTTCAGGGTATATGGTTCAGCGTTTAAGGTTTACGGTATAGGGTATAGGGTTTATGCTCAGGGTATAGGGTTTAGGGTATATGGTATAGGATTTAGGGTATAGGGTATATGGTTTAGGGTAGAGGGTTTAGGGTTTAGGGTTCATGGTATAGGGTTTAGAGTTCAGGGTATAGGGTTTAGGCTCAGGGTATAGGATGTAGGGTATAGGGTTTAGGGTATGGGGTATAGGGTATAGGGTATGGGGTTTAGGGTATAGGGTTTATGGATAAAGTTTAGGGTTTAAGGTATAGGATTTAGGGTATAGGATATAGGGTATGAGATTTAGGGTATAGGATATAGGGTATAACGTATAGGGTATAGGGTATAGGATATATGGTAAAGGGTATAGGGTATAGGGTATAATGTATAGGGTATAGGGTATAGGGTATAGGATATAAGGTATAGGGTATAGGGTATGGGGTATAGAGTATTGGGTATAGGGTATAAGGTATATGGTATAGGGTATAGGGTATAAAGTATAGGGTATATAGTATAGGTTATAAGATATAGGGTTTAGCGTTTAGGGTTTAGCGTATATGGTATAGGGTATAAGGTATATGGTTTAGGGTTTAGGGTATAGGGTATAGGGTATATGGTATAGGGTTTAGGGTATAGGGTATAGGGTATAGGGTATAGGGTATAGGGTATAGGGTTTAGGGTATAGGGTTTAGGGTATAGGGTATCGGGTATAGGGTATATGGTATAGGGTATAGGGTATAGGGTATAGGGAATAGAGTATAGGGTATAGGGTATAGGGTATAGGGTATAGGGTATAGGGTATAGGGTATAGGGTATAAGGTATATGGTATAGGGTATAGGGTATAGGGTATATGGTATAGGGTATAAGGTTTAGGGTATAGGGTATAGGGTATATGGTATAGGGTATAGGGTATAGGGTCAAGGGTATATGGTCAACGGTATAGGGTATAGGGTATAGGGTACAGGTATAGGGTATAGGTTATAGGGTATAGGGTATAGGGTATAGGGTATATGGTATAGGGTTTAGGGTATAGGGTTTAGGTTTTATGGTTTAGGGTATAGGGTTTAGGTTTTATGGTTTAGGGTTTAGGGATTAGGGTTTAGGGTTTATGGTTTAGGGTTTAGGGTTAAGGGTATAGGGTATAGGGTATAAGGTATAGGGTTTAGTGTATACGATTTAGGTTTTAGGGTATAAGGTTCTTGGTATAGGGTTTAGGGTTCAGTGTCTAGGGTTCAGGGTATAATGTATAGGGTTTATGGTTTAGGGTTTAGGGTTTAGGGTATAAGGTATAGGGTATAGGGTATATGGTATAGGTTTTGGGGTTTAGGGTATAACGTATAGGGATATGGTATAGGGTATAGGGTATTGGGTATAGGGTATAGGGTATAGGGTATAGGGTATAGGGTATAGGGTATAGGGTATAGCGTATAAGGTATAGGATGTAGGTTTTACCGTTTAAGGTTTAGGGTTTAGCGTATAGGATTTAGGGTATAGGGTATAGGGTATAAGGTACAGGGTACAGGGTATAGGGTATAGGGTATATGGTATAAGGTATAGGGTATAGGGTATTTGGTATAGGGTATAGGGTATATGGTATAGGTTATAGGGTATAGGGAATAGAGTATAGGGTATAGGGTATAGGGTATAGGGTATAGGGTATAGGGTATAGGGTATAGGGTATAAGGTATATGGTATAGGGTATAGGGTATAGGGTATATGGTATAGGGTATAAGGTTTAGGGTATAGGGTATAGGGTATATGGTATAGGGTATAGGGTATAGGGTCAAGGGTATATGGTCAACGGTATAGGGTATAGGGTATAGGGTACAGGTATAGGGTATAGGTTATAGGGTATAGGGTATAGGGTATAGGGTATATGGTATAGGGTTTAGGGTATAGGGTTTAGGGTTTATGGTTTAGGGTTTATGGTTTAGGGTTTAGGGTTTAGGGATTAGGGTTTAGGGTTTATGGTTTAGGGTTTAGGGTTTAGGGTTTAGGGTATAGGGTATAGGGTATAGGGTATAGGGTATAGGGTATAAGGTATAGGGTTTAGGGTATACGATTTAGGTTTTAGGGTATATTGTTCTTGGTATAGGGTTTATGGTTCAGTGTATAGGGTTCAGGGTATAGTGTACAGGGTTTAGGGTTGAGGGTTTAGGGTTTAGGGTATAGGGTATAGGGTTTAGGCTCAGGGTATAGGGTATAGGGTTTAGGGTATATGGTATAGGGTTTAGGGTATAGGGTATAGGGTTTAGGGGATAGGGTTTAGGGTTTAGGGTTCATGGTATAGGGTTTAGAGTTCAGGGTATAGGGCTTAGGCTCAGGGTATATGGTGTAGGGTATATGGTTTAGGGTATGGGGTACAGGGTATAGGGTATTGGGTTTTGGGTATGGGGTTTATGGTTAAAGTTTAGGGTTTAAAGTATAGGGTTTAAGGTATAGGGTTTAGGGTTTAGGGTTTATCGTTTAGGGTTTAGGGTTTAGGGTTTAGGGTTTAGGGTATAAGGTATAAGGTATAGGGTTTAGGGTATACGATTTAGGTTTTAGGGTTTAGGGTTCTTCGTATAGGGTTTAGGGTTCAGTGTATAGGGTTCAGGGTATATGGTATAGGGTTTAGGGTTTAGTGTTTAGGGTTCAGGGTATCGGGTTCAGGGTATAAGGTTTACGGTATAGGGTATAGGGTTTAGGCTCAGGGTATAGGGTATAGGGTATAGGGTTTAGGGTATATGGTATAGGATTTAGGGTATAGGGATAGGGTTTAGGGTAAAGGGTTTAGGGTTTAGGGTTCATGGTATAGGGTTTAGAGTTCAGGGTATAAGGTTTAGGCTCAAGGTATAGGATGTAGGGTATAGGGTTTATGGTATGGGGTATAGGGTATGGGGTTTAGGGTATACGGTTTATGGTTAAAGTTTAGGGTATGGAGTATAGGATATATGGTATAGGGTATAGGGTATAGGGTATAATGTATAGGGTATAGGGTATAGGGTGTATGGTATAGGGTATAGGGTATAGGATATAAGGTATAGGGTATAGGGTATGGGGTATAGAGTATAGTGTATAAGGTATATGGTATAGGGTATAAAGTATAGGGTATATAGTATAGGTTATAAGATATAGGGTTTAGCGTTTAGGGTTTAGCGTATATGGTATAGGGTATAAGGTATATGGTTTAGGGTTTAGGGTATAGGGTATATGGTATAGGGTATAGGGTTTAGGGTATAGGGTATAGGGTATAGGGTATAGGGTATAGGGTATAGGATTTAGGGTATAGGGTATAGTGTATAGGGTATAGGGTATAGGGTATATGGTATAGGGTATAGGGTATAGGGTATAGGGTTTAGGGTATAAGGTATAGGGTATAGGGTATAGGGTATAGGGTATAGGGTATAGGGTATAGGGTATAGGGTATAGGGTATAGGGTATAGGGTATAGGGTATAGGGTATAGGGTATAGGGTATAACGTATAAGGTATAGGATATAGGTTTTAGCGTTTAAGGTTTAGGGTTTAGCGTATAGGATTTAGGGTATAGGGTATAGGGTATAAGGTACGGGGTACAGGGTATAGGGTATAGGGTTTAAGGTATAGGGTATAGGGTATCTGGTATAGGGTATAGGGTATATGGTATAGGTTATAGGGTATAGGGAATATAGTATAGGGTATAGGGTATAGGGTATACGGTATAGGGTATAGGGTATATGGTATAGGGTATAGGGTATATGGTATAGGGTATAGGGTTTAGGGTATAGGGTATAGGGTATAGGGTATATGGTATAGGGTATAGGGTATAGGGTCAAGGGTATATGGTCAAGGGTATAGGGTATAGGGTATAGGGTATAGGGTATAGGTATAGGGTATAGGGTATAGGGTATAGGGTTTAGGGTATAGGGTTTAGGGTTTTGGGTTTAGGGTTTAGGGTTTATGGATTAGGGTTTAGGGTTTATGGTTTAGGGTTTAGGGTTTAGGGTATAGGGTATAGGGTATAAGGTATAGGGTTTAGTGTATACGATTTAGGTTTTAGGGTATAGGGTTCTTGGTATAGGGTTTAGGGTTCAGTGTATAGGGTTCAGGGTATAATGTATAGGGTTTAGAGTTTAGGGTTTAGGGTATAAGGTTTAGGGTATAGGGTATAGGGTTTAGGCTGAGGGTATAGGGTTTAGGGTATATGGTATAGGGTTTAGGGTATAGGGTATAGGGTTTAGGGGATAGGGTTTAGGTTTTAGGGTTCATGGTATAGTGTTTAGAGTTCAGGGTATAGGGTTTAGGCTCAGGGTATAGGGTGTAGGGTATAGGGTTTAGGGTATGGGGTATAGGGTTTAGGGTATGGGGTTTAGGGTATGGGGTTTATGGTTAAAGTTTAGGGTTTAAGGTATAAGGTTTAAGGTATAGGGTTTAGGGTATAGGGTTTAGGGTATAGGATATAGGGCATGAGATTTAACGTATGGGGTATAGGGTATAGGGTATAGGGTATAACATATAGGGTATAGGGTATAACGTATAGGGTATATGATATATGGTATAGGGTATATGGTATAGGGTATAATGTATAGGGTACAGGGTATAGGGTATAGGGTGTAGGGTATAGGGTATAGGGTATAGGGTATAGGATATAAGGTATAGGGTATAGGGTATAGGGTATAGAGTATAGGGTATAGGGTATAAGGTATAGGGTATAGGATTTAGAATATAGGGTATATAGTATAAGGTATAAGATATAGGGTTTAGCGTTTAGGGTTTAGCGTATATGGTATAGGGTATAAGGTATATGGTTTTGGGTTTTGGGTTTTGGATTTTTGCTTTATGGTTTAGAGTTTAGAATAAGAGTAACGAAATTTGGTGAATTTAATAAACTCTTCACTTATAATTTGTTAGAAAAAATTTGAAGTTAAAAATGATTTACAAATAAATTTATATACAATAAATATTTTTTAATATTTTAGGATTTTAAACGAATATTTTTTAATTTAAATTTTAAATAAGAATTTATCTTTAGCAAAATTTGGTCAATTTAATAAATTCTTAACTTATAATTTGTTAAAAATAAAAAATTATCTTTTAAGGTTTTTTCTTTAGTGAAATTTGGTGTTATAATTTGTTAAAAATTAAAAATTAGGTTTTTAGGTAAAATTTTTTACAAATCAACTTATATGTAATAAATATTTTTTAATATTTTAGGATTTTAAAAGTATATTTAAGTCTAAATATTTTTAGCGTTTTCAAATAATTAAATTTTAATAAAAGAAATTGTTTTCTATTTATTTTTTAAAAGTTGTATAATATTTTTCTATCTGGACAAGTCATTTCATTTCAATGAGTTGATATAACGATTATTGATCAACTTTTATTTTTATTTATTTTCAACAATTTAAAGTTTTTATTACTTAAGTTCTAATTAAATTATAATTTTTACATATCATCATATCACAAAACATTAATTATTTTAATTTATAGTGTTCGTCGTTTTAATTTTACATTAGTGCAACGAAATATTTTCAGACTAAATTTGTTGACATTATACTTTACTTCAATTGAAATATATCCAAATCAGATAAAGAAAAGAATAGACTTCGATTTTGAGTTCAACCGAACCTATTCTCTACCATTTTAAAAATAATTCAAATTTATTTAAAATCTGAAGATTAAAATAGACTTTAATTTTAAAAATATGAAACATAAAAGAAATATATTAGCAACATATAAAAATATGTAACTTTTTATGAACTTAGGAGCCAGTCAGGTACCGTGACAATGGAAAAGGACTATAACAATGCAAAAAGCTTTTTGGAAGCAAGGAAACATGCGCTGCAAGACCACCTGAATACAAAACCTGGACACAAATAGTAACACAAAATCTGTATGGCAACGAAAATGGCACGTCACAGGTTCAATAGTGGAAATAAACTTATAAATGGAGCAAAATGTGGTGAAATAGTGGAAGAATGAAGCAAAACACGAGTTCGTAGTGGTGAAGGAGACGAGAAAGTGAGTTTTGGAGTAACGTTATGCAACCAGATCCCTTGGTGAGTATGTAAATTTTTAGAAATTAACCCTAAACAGAGATATAAGCTTTGATTATCTATAAAATTGAAACTTATACTCCAACATTCAAGTAAATCATTTATAGAATAGTAGTGACATTTTTAAAATTATTGACCAACTATAATCAACAATTTTAAAATAATCAAGGCTTATTTTTTTTTACAGTTTAAGTATAAACTTCAGTTCTTTTAATGAACCAAAACCTATACTCAATCAGTAAGAGAATAAGTTTACTATCACTATTTATAGTTGGTTAATAATTTTAAAATTATCATTACATCTTATGTTTTGTTTATCTTGAAATCGAAATATATTAAACAAAGTTAAATACTTTTTTTTCATCAGTGTCAATTACATAAAAATATTATAAAGTAAGTCAAGAAATAATAAATTGTGTATCTTTTTCAATATTTCACTTAAATTTCTCAACATCTTTTAGTATCTCTTTTTGCACAACTTTTGTGAATCAAATATGATCTAAGTGAACAGTATTTCTTAATTTATTTATTTCTTAACTTCGTTAACTTATATCTAAAATTCAAATTTGTTTTTATATAAAAAATATATGTATATATTTTAGCCACTAAACTTGGATACAAAATTGAAATTTATCATTTAGTTAAAATTTACATAAAAATTATTCCTATATTTAAAAAATGCGTGAAATACATCATTTAAACAATCTTAATTTTTTAATAAAGTGTGTAAGAGTAATGCTAATGTGGACATGTTGTGAAGTGATGAGAGGGTCAGATGAATACTTCTTGACAAAATACAAGGACCGTAAAAGATTTTAAAGTTGCCAACGTAGAAGAAAAAAAAATCATAATTTCAGATTTTAAAGAGAGAGGTTAATACCTTCCAAATTGTAAAGGTACCCAAAAACATAACTATATTTGAGTGTCTAAATCCAATTCTTATTTTATTTACGAGTGAATACTATGCATTAGCTTTTCATTATCTTATTTTTCTTTTATTTTGAAATGTTATGTTTGAGATTGTCAATAATACTCCATTTATTTAGCCTAATAGTTAAAATCACCTTTAAAGAAATTATTTCTCCTATACGATGCTAAAGTATTTAAAATGTTTTTCAGAAAACTAAATTCGTTCATACTAATGTTTTATTATACAATGTTATTTATATTATGTTCTGAGAATTTGAATTTATAATTAAAAATTAATTATTTAACCTTTTTCTTAGATATTCGCAAAACAATTTGTTTTAGACAACCCGTGCCTCGTTACCATCCCAAATGAAACAAAACATAATCACACATGTTATCAACAACAAAAAAGCAAAAACAAAAACAAAGGAATTCCAAAATCCCTAGTTAAAAATTGATGTCATGAAAACAGAAATGACATCATCTACCAGAATTTGTCTCATCATAGCATATAAAAATACAAACTTGACTGTCCGTGCTCTAACAGCGTCAAACGACTTTCCCCATGCAATCCTTTTTTTTTTTTTTGACGATACAAGCCAACAGTAAAACAGTGCTTATTTATATACACAGAGAAGGGAAAGAGTACAAACCATTAATTGTTTTTCACTCATAGCGCTTCTGCAACTGAGTAGTGCACTTCAGTAACTGATTTTTTCAAGAAGCTAGTTCCACAGTTCGAATCAAGAGCATCTAATTCAGTAGAAGCTACAAGCACTTTATCACAAGAATCCATCGACTTGTAGCACAAACCTGAAGTTGCACTCATCTTGCGAAACTGCTTATCTTTGCTGTTGCCCCCGCCCCCTCGAGACGAATTTCCCTTTTGTCCCTTCTTTCCATTCTTCTTTTCAGGCTTCTTCTTTCTAGATTTCTGTTGCTTCTTGTTGCTTCTGACAGTGTGTGATAACAATGTAGGTATTGGATCATACACATCGGGCGCCCATTTCACATTTAGTTTCACCTGTGATCCCCCATGTTTTTCACGGCTACCTTTCATGGCAGATACGAGCTTCAGAGGAGCCTGTGGTATAAAATACAGGAAAATTTAATCTCCATAAAACTCAAAAATGGCACATGCTAAGATAGATATCAGTTCACAATATCTGTTAAAAAACTATGCTTCAGATAATGTGACTCCATCAACCTGTCTTGAATGCATTTACAGTACGATGAAAACTTTCTAATCTCTTTAAATCTCACTTCTCTCTGGAGGGGCCACATAGAAAGGGGGAAATGTGAAAGATAAACCTTACAAGATACATTTACTCCATTATCAATAGAAACGCAAACCTAACAAAAAAGCCCGCAAGACAAGATGCTAAATATAACAAATTCGAGATACTCTCAAAACAAAGTAATTAACTGATTCCTTAAGTTAAAATGGACATTGACATGGGCATGAAAACACATTAAAATTAAAGGGTTGAAATATATTGAGGTTTTGAAATATATTCAGATGGGAAATATAAAAATTGTAGAGTTGATTTAAAGCACCAATCCTTCTGTTGCAATGAAAAATCGATGGCTATATAGTTCCAAAAGGCAGAACAAAATCTTCCTTGTTGATTGTTTCAAAACAAAAATAAGAGGGGAAAGGTACGCATAAACATAATTTAATAAATTTTCGAATATGTTACATAAAAAGAAAAACTCTGCAATCCTTCATGAATAAGATTGTTGTTTTGTGATTGAGACCTGGGTAACAGTTGATCTTCAGAACAGCCTACCAAAATAAGTTTGCTTACTGCATATATGATAGACCAGGTCCCTCTTGAAAATATCTACAAACGCTTTAATAAAAAGCAGAACAAAGAGCACAACGAGCTAATACCCTAGAGCGAATACTTGAAAGAAATTGTCAATTAAAAACAAACAATTTATTTAAGGAAACAGGCCAAACAATACTTTCTAAATCTTTCAGAATTTTCTCAAATCAAGCATATACTTTTACAAAATCACATTCAAGCATTAGTGACAGTGTACAACACTATTAATGTAAATCTACGAACTTACAGGCAGAGATATTGAGCGTGAGTAAGTTTGATGAGCAGAATGCTCAGATAGTGATTCCGTGACCAATCTATTGGCCTCCTCATCAGACGAGCTTGAAGGCAATGTTGTATTAGGAGTTGGGAAGGTTGCAGATTTTGTCAAACACATCATGTTTACTTTTGTCTCTTGCTTGTTAATTGCACCACACAATTTTTCGTCAGTCTCACTACAAATATCATTACCCTCGGGATCGTGTACAGGTTTCTGGGCATCTTCAATATGTAGTGACTCACTAAAAGTCATTCCAAGAATATTTACAAAATTGTCATGAGAGCACATGTCCATCAATGGTATGAGGTACCGAGGCACCTAAAAGAAACAACATATCAGATGAATAATAAAAACACTAAACTGTAAAATAAGAACTAAATAATTAAAACATTCCCCCAATACATATACATATATATATATATACATATATATATATATATATATATATATATATATATATATATATATTTCACTATTAATATAGAAATAGTGTGGACCAGAATTAAAAAAAAAAACACATCTAATATACAACAAAATGAATAAAAAAGGAACGGCAAAGTTTTGAATCAATGAACACTGATGTGCTCAGATGTACTTGAAGATAAGAGCCAACAGCCCCCGACTTTTGTTCTCTATCAAGAGGCAACTGATTAGTGTCTATCAAATCTTCAAAGAGGAGAATACTTTAACTTTGATCCACTGTCAGTACACGATTTTTACAGTCCTTCAGCTAGAAATCTTGTAAATATGACTACATGATTTTCATGTAATCATTTCAAAAGTTAACAATTTTCAATTATAGGCCAATCTATAATTAAAGTACGTCACATTAATATTTTCACGGTCACTGTTTATCAATGTATACGAATATAAAAAAGGGTACATAACTATCAATAAATAAATAAATATGTCAAATATGAAATAACACATGATACATTACTAATTACAACTTCTAAGTATAATCAATCCAACCTAATCGAACTATTTCCATAATCGCATTGTTCTAATCTAAATGACCATGCCAAGAGTCAGATCCAATCATACCAGCATGATTTTGAACACAAAACAACAAGAGAGGCATAGTCATAAACCAGAAACATGGCTTAAATGGATAAAATAGGCAAGGCTCGTTGAATTCAAACACGGTAACAACAAACTTATACATTACAAACAAAACTCTAAAAGCACGTGGCACCAAATCTATCAAATCCCAAGGTAAATGTTCCCAAAACTTGAAAGTTGAAAATAAAAATACCTTTAAAAACGACGTTTGGAACTGCAACTACAACGCTATCTAAACAGAACTGATAACAACAATCACAGAAAGAACAGCAAAACCAGACCCTGGATCTCGATCCGTTGACGGAATTATCACACCTCGTTTGGAGCAGAACCAACAACAACAACAACGATAAAGAGGGAAAGAAAAGAGAAGCGGAGAAAACGAGAGTCGTAGCGTTAACTAAGATTACCACGCCGATCACTTTTTTCTAAGTTTTTCAGACGATGAAAGGAAGATCCACCATGGAAAATAATCAAGGAAGGAAGCAGATGGAGAAGACCGGGTAGCGAAGGCATTATTCTATGCTCTTCGAAACCCCCAAAGACTTACACGCCCAACAAATCAAATCGGAGAGTATTGTAAGACTGCAAATCCAAATCGAATACCCAAACACTAAAACTCTTAGATCAGATTTAGATTTAACTTTAACCCATGGATAGAATCAAACAATATATCTATCTATGACCATAACACCGTAAAGGGAGGAGAAAAAGGAGATAGAAGAAAATTGTTGTCGGATGAAGAACAAGGATTCTGGATTAGGTTGTAAGTTGTTTGTAATGGAGGTGAAAAATGAATTTATATGAGAGGAATCTAGAAGGTCAAGCTTCATGTTGTTGTCTTTTAGTTAACCAGACCGAATCTCCAACGTACACGTTGCATTCATCGCGGGGATCTTAGATATTTTTGACCTTGTCTTACAGCTGTCATTATTGGCCCAGGCCCAATAACATATATTGGCCCAACTAATCATTAAAGAAATCCCGAAAACAACGTCTTATCTAATCTTCACCTTACCCACATCAATTTATGGGTCATATTATATTATATTATCTTAAAGTTAGATATTTGTATCAGATGCTAGTATTTTTAAAGTATTTCGTTTTAATTTATTTTAGTTTTTTTGTTATTTTATGGATTACATCTTAAGTTATTAAATCGGATTATCTTTATCAATCATTATTATTTCAAATTGGAAAAAAATATTAAACTCGATGTTGTCGGTAAGAATTTGATACCCAAATCTTTTGTTCAACAAAATACTTAGATTTCTTTTTCTCTTCATATTTTGTTGTCATCATTACTTTATTTTTATCCTTTTTATCTTTATTTTAAATTTATTTACCTCGTTTTATCCCTCTTTTTTATTTTTATCTCATCTATTTTTTTTATTTTTTGTTTTTTATTACTTTCTTTTATTTTAATTGTGACCTTAACTCAAATATAGACACATCGTAATCTTATACTTCTAAGAATTCTATTATATTGAAAACAAAAATGTAATACCGATTTTCAAGACTAATAAAATATAAAGTAAAAATTGACCACTTCTAGGTTCTAATACCACTCTTGTCCTACACTGGATCAACTCAAATTTTCATCTGTTCACAATATTGAGGTGATCACCGCAAACAAGAAGGAACAAATAGACAAACAAAAAGAAAAGAGTAAGCTAATGTACTAAAAACAATCATATATCACTTTTATAGAAGTAAGCATATAACACATAAATCAATCAATCATAAGAGATACAATCATTCATTCTAGACTTGATCATCTAGATATATGTATTGATGTTGCACTCTTGGGGAACCCACACCCTTGTGTGATTAAACAACTCACCCACATCAAACTACCACACACCAAGGTTAATTCGTCAAAAATATGGCCAAAAAATAATCACTAGACTAAAGACCTCCTGTTATTTTTCACAACATATTTTACCCTCTATACTTGAGAATATATGGCTATTAAGAGTGTTAAGATCATCTCTCCTTTCGGAGCAATCCTACATCAACACATTACACTGTTGAATACCATCATAGAATCTCTCCACGAGATCCATGGAGTTACGCCAACCAGACATGCCATGCACATAACCAATAAAACTCATCGTAACCACCATATCATGTATGAAATAAATACCAAACATATTCACACTCATCACAATCTCATACTTGAATAAAAATCATACAGGTTCACAATAACGTTATTAACCAAGCACGGTTTCATCATTCACATGATCATATACATTAAGCATATCATAAGAGGTATAGGTAAGCTTAGTTAAAATTATGATATTTTTGCTCAACCACCAAATTTGTTCACTCGACTAGTAGTACTTGATAATACACTTGCATAGCCATCAAATATGCTTGTTTAGTGAATGCACTCTCATTGAGGCACCAAATTTGCTCGCGTGACGAGAAAACTACTAGAACTTAGACAAAATTCTCCCAAAAGTCATCCAGTGAGTATATTCTCGTTTGAGGAATATCAAGTCAGTGAACTCTTTGACTTTGACTTCACCTAGTGAGAATAAGCTCGCTCAACGAGGCTAAATAATTTTGCAGAATAAGATTCTACAAATTTATGTCATTCTACCCAGCAAAACTAGTTTAACACTAACCACATACATTCAAAACAACCAACTATCATATTAAACACAAATCAATGACTCAATTCACCTTTGGGACAGTCTCAATCATGTAGTATACAAACATTTCAACATTTAATCACTAAAAATGATTCAAAACCCGTAACTAAAGTCAATAGGTCAAAATCCATCCCACAATTAAATTTCACAAAATAACTATACAAGCCAAGTTAGCGGTTATAATTTTCCTATCACTTAAAATCAAAGTAATCAAATCATATTGCACTCAAGACCTATCCAAATGACCAAGTTGGTATTTTTGACATTATGATTCATTCGAAAACATGTTTAAATATTAGATTGAATATCAATTTGCTTAATTTGGCCAACAACTCGATCCATCAAATCAAATCAAATTCAATCAAAGTCCAAACAGAAATCCAGCATACCAAGTGACTAGAATTACATCTAACTAATCAGATCCTAAAATTCATAATTTTAGACCACCAACACTAAGTTCATTCAACAAGATTCACCTTAGCAACTCCACGTATCAATATAACAATTTCAAACCTAATCAAACATGCAACACAATTTATCAAAGCATCAACAACATCAAAAAGTGGTAGTTAGTTTCTCTTACCTTATAGAAGACCAAACTATTATAGAAAACTTAAATTAGTTCCACAAGCATTAGGACCACTGATTAGTAGAAACACATGTACTCTTACCAACTATAGAAATATTATCAAAGTACACCCTTAGGACCACTGATTAGTAGAAAATCTTATAAAAGATTCAAACGTCACATACATCTACAATAGACTCACATGTAAAGGAAGACAAAAGAGAACAAAAAGAGAAGTAAAAAGAAACTTACTTTATCTAGAAATCTGATTGGTTCAAATCGAAAAGTTCTTTGTCAAAATCAATTCTATTATATTAATTTTTTAATCAAACGAACAAAGAATAAAAACCCTAAAAAAATGTCAAAAAACTCTAGAAAAATAATTTAGAAAAATAATATATTTTAAAATTATAAATTCGATCATAATAAAATTATTCACATTAAATCCATTTAACATTAAAATAATTGAGTCTCTCGTTATTCTTAAACCAATATCTCAATTTTATACTTCTTTATATTTACATTCTTAATCAATATTAGTATAAAGAATCTCATACTTTGATTTTATGTGAAAAAGTTGTTTCCTGGTACAAA
Organism: Vigna reflexopilosa; assembly: GCA_027742785.1. NCBI lineage: Eukaryota > Viridiplantae > Streptophyta > Magnoliopsida > Fabales > Fabaceae > Vigna > Vigna reflexopilosa. The sequence continues at coordinate 8,286,669 of CM050914.1, read as the reverse complement.
AGTGGGCAGTCTAACCTTGTTACCGTCAAAAATTAGGAAAGTCACTTAATTTGTCAGAAGGTGTTTTACATGTTAGTTCCTTTGTTAAGCAACTGTTACATTCCATGTAATTGATAGAAGTTCTACATAAAGTTTAAAATTACCAATAGAAATTATGTTAAAACATGTATAGTTTATTCATATTGAAGTCACATTAAAATAGAATTGGTTATAAGCAGGCAACTTCAAAAGATAGATTAAAATAATATATTCAAAATGCCTATCTTTTTCACAATAAAATATAAAATAAAAAAGATTTTGAAGATACATAATAAAATGACTTTCCTTGTCACATTTTTTTTTAATTTAATTAATTAAAAATGTTCAATTTTGCACAATTTAAAAAACCTTTTAATAATAATGATGATTTAATATTATAATTGTTAGTTTATTTCAATTTTCTTAACAAGTTAAGCATTTAAAATTCATAGCAAATGTGAAGTTTACATTTACTCTAGTAGTCCTGTATAAAAATTTTAAGCTTTTAGATAGACTTCCAGCTAATTGCAACTTTATAAAATGCTTTAGACCAATTAAATAAAGCTAACTCATTGCTACCCATAAGCCAAGCATCTACCATCACAACAGCTAGTTTTAGTGCAAATGGGAGAAACAAAAACTTGCTCTAAGACTAAAAAAACTGAGCAAAGATAATTCATTATTGTGAGCATCTCTGTCTCACATCCTTTACAGTATGTAATTTAAAGCTCAAACAGATCCCTAGATGCGGTCTTCTGAGATTTAGTCTGTGAAAAGCAGAAGAAATCAATATTTGCGGAGCAAAGGAAATGAAATGCTGGCTGTGGCCTCTGCTGGCAACTCTTTGAACTTGATTTCTGATGAAGGATCAATTCTTATCTTGTACCTGTCAGGCTATCGCAGATAGGGAAAAGATGAGAGAAGTCAAACGTGGATGACAAAATGTTCAATTCAGAAGCATGCGTGCACTCTATGCAATCAAACAGGAAATAAGAAAGTTCTTCAGTTGCGTTCAGGGAAAACTGCAAAATTGTAGCATAACACATAATGGAATATCAACAGATATTCTGAGGATGCATAATTACTTAAAACTAAGTTTTACCGCGCGAAGCACATAGGGTGTTTTTAAAACATGAAAGTCACCTACCTACTTATCTAAGAAAGTGCTGGGACAAGCCAAATTGACAGCAACTGCTATTGACTATCGTACAAGAAGGAAGTGAAAATGAAAATTGAAAACTAGTTAGAAATGTTTTCTCAGTTCACAAAGGGATTTATCTTCCATGGTATTTCCCAGCTTCTTTTTATAACGAAGTTGCCATTTTATTGTTTTAAAAATACTTGTAAATCTTTCATTTATCTCTTCATCGGTAAGCCATATATATATTTTCACGTTAAAACCACAAACTTTATGTAGCAGCTTCAGGTTTGATGGGCGTCAAACGTTTAGAGATGGAAAACAAGCATACATTTAGGCTCTGTTTAGACAAACTTCTTTATAAACACTTCTAGAAGAGAAGAGTAAAAATGAAAAATTGAATGCACTTCATTATAAGCTAAAATTAATGTATGCGTAAATTAATTTGTAAAAATTCACGTATAGTTTCTCTCCTAAACTATTATTTTAAACTTATTTTAGCTTACGGAAAAATTTGTTTTATTTTTTCGTACTTTTCTCTACTAAAAATGTTTTTTAAGAAGTTTGTCTAAATTCACCCTTTGGTACATTAGCAAAAGCTTCCAAAAAGAAGGTACTGGTACAGTTAGCAAGGTCACACCAAGTTAGTAATATTAAACTAAAGCAAGTTATTTACTAATGAGAACATCTCCTTTAAACATTCAAGAATTTCAACTGTATCCAAGCTAATGCGCAAACCACAAGTTATCAAAGAAGTTAATATTAAGGACTGTGCATAACTAAGTATATTTTTGAAGTCAAGGCTTATTTACACTGTTATTCTCTTAGTTTCACTGAAGTTCGACCCCCGCCCCCCGAGTTAACAAATTCAATTATATTTTTTCTCACTCATTGATTTGTAGAATGCCATGTCATATTCACATCAAAATCATCATTTAAGAATGTCAGGCCATAAAACAACAAAAATCAGCAAAAGAAAAAGGACAGCCATTTAAACGAAGATACAATTGCATCAAGAACAGCCGACTTGCATCAATTTTCAAAACTCTGGGTAGAGGTTACCATAATTGGAATAGGGCAACCAAAACCAAATCTAATGAAACTAAAAGGACAAAAACTGTAATCCCAGCATTGGGAGATCCATCCCCTACGTTCATGGAAACAGTTAGCAATTTTGCACCCAGCAAACCTCATCTACAAGACTAAAACTCACCATTTGCAATTTGAAGTGGGTATTTCGATTAATGTTAAATCACATAGAATCGTGTTGTTATTCTAACTAAAACGCTAACATGATTTTTTTTTTCAAACATGTACTTGTTTTGTTCCAAATTGGTATTGAGTTGAAACACCTTTAGATAGATTTTGCACTGGAAAAAAAAAGTATATCTACAGTAACGTCCATCTAAATTAAAAAATTCCACACGTAATCACTCAATTTGAAAATAAATTTCGACCAAAATCAATATCATTAAAAGCCAATTTTATAAACCCTCACTGAGGTACACCCTCCTTCACCCTCAATTTTAGTAAAGTCTGGAAAAATAAAAAGCTAACCAACACTTCAATGTAGATTGACACGAAAAATCGATAAGGCACTAGCCTTTTATGAAAAACCTTGTCTTAGAAGAACTTTACTTCCATGAATGCATGGCTTGCCTTATAACCCCCCCCCCCCCCCCCCCCCCCTCTTCAAGCAATCAATCACCCTATTAAATAAATAAGCTACTTGAATAATATTTGAAAAATCAGAGCTACCCAGGAGTAAGGTGAGATGCATAAGGAAAAGGTATAGTGGATACAAACCTAGGAGAAGCCGCGTTGATGTTCCTGTGAAGAATGCGAGCATCGGCGGAATCCTTGGTCTCAATCAACTCCCTCAAACCCTGGTTCTCCTGTTTCTCCTCCTCCTCCTCCTCCTCTTCCTCTTTCTTCACAACAGGATCCGCAACAGCAGCAGAGGCACAACCACGTCTAGGCTTAAACCACTGAAAGTAATTACCGTATATATACTCAGGATTGTAACCGAATTCCTCGTCGAAAGCCATGATGTGCCCGTGCCACTCCCACACGCGATAGCCAGAAGCCTCTTCGTCTTGAAACCCGACGCAGATGTGGTGGTCCCGAACAGACACCGCCTGGCCCGAATTGGGTTTCAAGAGGGATTCGCCGTTGCCGCTGAGGATGATTTTGATCACTTCCTTCTCCAGCTTAGCCTCCTCCCTCGCCAGCTCCGACTTCCCTTCGAAGCTCTCTTCGTCCGCGTCGTCCTCGTCGAGGTCGTTGAATAGGAAGTCCTCGAGAGACTGCGTAACTAAAGGGTTGTTGATCGGAGCTCGCAGCTGGAGCCTGCCCATCATGGTTTGTAGGAGCAGGTTGTCCAAGTTCGAGTTGGAACCGTTGGGGAATGCACTCATGGTGTTTGATACGAGTTCGCACTAAACGAGGGTTTTAGAATGAAAGGGAATAATGAAGGGTAGACTCTGAAGTGAAGGGTTTATGGGTTATTTTATCGTTATTTATACCCACACGTCACGCCTTCAACATTCGTGCATTGCTTGATATTAACTACTTGTTAATAATGGAGCGGGAAACTAACCGGACAAAACGGGTTTGGGTTGCCCGTTTAAATATGTTTAAAAAAACAAGTAAAATATATTTACTTTATTTATACAAAATATCTAATGGATAAAAAATATTTTTTTAATATTTAATATACGGAAATTCAATATTTATTCATTAAAATCTTTGAATAAATATATCCTTTGACAATTCCTTTTACGCATTTCAAGATACCTAATCTCTCTCAGAATGAAATTGACTTTGAAAAATTGCAATTGATTATCACTCACTTCCATAAAATATTTATTAGTAAATTTAAAGAAATTATTAGAAAATTTGCTCTCAATTCACATTGGCAGAAATAGGAATAGGTTAAGTGAACATTATTTAAAAAAAATGAAAATCCAAGCCTAATATATTACTTCTATATTTTCTAAGATTTATTCAATACTTTTAGAAGTTCAGCTTGGAGTTTTAATATACTTAAAAATTAATTTATATTAACAGATATGGTTGTGAAAAAAAGTTTAAAAATTATAACTGAGAATAATTATTTAAAAGTTTCAGTAACAATAATTACAATAACTAATCACAATTTAACAGCTGGCTAAAATAAATAAAATTTCATTAGGATAATAAAAAGGCTATATTTAATTCTATAAACTGCAATGTATTTAACGCTGTAAATAAAAAAAAGACACGATTTTCTCTCAAACTCACAAACACATCTAATCAAAATGCATCTCACGATTATAGTTATATTTTAGAATTATTTTTATTATTTAATTGAAATGTTAATTCAAAATAAAAGTTTCAATTATCAATAATTATTTTATAACTGAGAATAATTACTCAAAAGTTTCAATTATCAATAATTACTTTAAAAAATCCATAACATCGATATATAAATCATTCCAAGTTTTTTTTTTTGCAATTAATTTGTGTTAAAAACGACTCTCACAATTAGAAAACATTTTCAATTGTATTGTTTTAACGAAGAATTCATCTTAAATTAACCAAATAATTTTATTTCTCGTTCACTTTTGTTTACTTTAATTCCAATGTGACACTGCATAACATAAAAATAGATACCAAGTATCACAAAAAATGGCCTACATCCATCATAACATATAAACAAGCATAATAAAAGATAGGAAACATCAAAATACGGCTAATACACAATGGAAAATAGATCCAAACTACAAATATCAATTAGGAATGACTACAGCATGATAAATGGTTTCTATAATCAAATCAAGATTTATTTATATTCACACATTAAAATTATTATAAACAAATACATGCATCTTGCTTGGATCTTAAATTTATTATTATAAGCAAACAGTTTAAGCTTAAATAAGGGAAGATAACCTAATCCATTTTTATCTTTACACAAGTAAGCTGACACTTGTTATATAGGCAAAAGCTTTCAAAAGAAAGACACGCAGTTGGGAAATTCACCCCAAGTTAACAATAAAATGATAAAGCAATTTATTTAATAATGCGAGATCTCGTTTAACCTCTAAGGTTTTGAACTGATTCCAAGCCAATTCACAAACCATAGGTTATCAAAGATGTTAATATCAGGACTGGTTAATGCATACTGTTGTTACTGTGCACATACTCATTTCACTATTGTTTTCTTAACAACCTAACAAAACCAATAAAGATTAGCACACCTTGATCCTGTTCTAGTACTAAACGAGGGAATACAAATTTATACACGGATAAAAGATTCGAAATTGTACACGACAAGATTATGCATATGCTGAGATACATGTGACTGAATTGCAGGGATGCATATTTGAATTTGAAATTAAGCGCATGTATAAAACGCATTCGCTAAGAGGAAGGAACACCTGTCCAAAGTAAAATGTTTTCTTTTTATTCCAACATAATATTCATAATGCAGCCTTTTTCCAAGCAAATATCATCAATTGTTCCGCCATTCAAAATCCTTGACGGGAATCGTTCATCAACGGCTACCGCCTCAAGCTTTCCACTATGTAGTCCGCATACAAGCTCCTTCTCAACAAAGAGAAGTTTTATAAGAAACTAATACTGCGGTCTGATTGTATATGCCAATAAAATAACTATAATAACTAAAATGTAGGGGAATTTGAAAGACAGTTTCTACAAATTTAAAAAGCCATTTGAGAGAAAATAGAACATTGTGTGGAACTAAGAACTGAATAACTCAATCCAAAACCTTTGGACCACTTGAGTTTCCAAACCGGTAATGATTGAAGTAAAATAGTAAAGACGAGTGTTACTTACATGGATCTCTTAATAGCTTCAAAAGCAGCTGAGGCAGGCAAAAAGTCGTTTACAGCAACTTCCTTGTTTTCATTCTTCTTGTCTATAAATCCTTTATGAAGGAAAATGTATAGCTTTCATTACATGCTGCACTAAAATGACCAATGCGTTTCATGATTTCATTATGTCTACAGACCATAAAAAATAGAAAAATTGAGAATCAGGCGTCAGAATTCGAAATTTCGAAGGATACAGTCTTCAAAAAAGCGACGAATTTCAGCTAAACGATGTGGAGGCAGCTCCTTGATATCATTGTAATGACGATACTCAGGATCATCAGCACAGACAGCGATTATTTTATCATCTTTCTCCCCCTTTAAATCAGCACAATTAGTGGATACTCAATATTCAATAATCAAAAGACGAGTTATTGGCGTGTGGTAAATTTAATGTCTGATATACTATACCTGATCAATCATGGGCATGAGACCGATTGCTTTGGCCCGAAGAAAGCAGCCGGGAAGAACTGGCTCCTGCCCAAGTACGTGGGAAGTTTAGTATCATACAAAGCATACGCAACATAAATTAGAGAAATTTAAAACTAAGATGATAAATAAGATCCATAAATGTAGGATGATCACCAAGTATTGCTTGGCTAGAAGACTCAATTCATCAGTTGAAATTGAGAAATTCATTATACGATATCAACTTGACTAGCATAAAATTTGAACCACCAGTACATAACATAGTAAAATAAATTTAAGGTCGTGCTTAAAATGGATTTGAACATTAATAGACATTACTTCATTAAGAAAATGAGATGCAGAAAATCGAAGGGATGTATATGTCAATGAAGTTCGATTGTTGCCAAAAAGAGACACACAATGCCGCTGATTTTCAATGAAAGGTTGATAATATGAATGGATATATAAATACCTGCATGATGATCAAGACATCCAGGGGATCACTGTCCTCACAAATAGTACGTGGGATAAAACCATAGTTGTGAGGATACACAACCGATGAGTAAAGCACGCGATCGATCTGTGCATAGATTAGTATTTAGCAACTTGACTTAGTAACTGCAGAAGCCAAAATAACTGAGCAACTATTACAAGTTACAACCTTGATAAGTCCCGATTTTTTATCCAGCTCGTATTTCACCTTGCTTCCTTTCCCTATCTCAATCACCTGCATTATTCAGTCAGTTACATTACAAAATTGCTCAAATATAAACTTAAAAAGATCTTAATTTTTCTGTCCTTTGGAAACAGAACAATATTGCAACTTCACAACTTAACAAATAACATGCAAATTCGTATTACCAGGGTAGTATCAGAAGTTGAAGGGGGCAAACCTACTATTTCGATAGCATTTGAGGAAAAAAGAAGCATGAAAGAATAAATGAAAACAGAGCGAGGGCATTTTCTTTGTTATTTGACCATATTAATTTCATCAGAAAACCTTGGTTATCTAACAAGTTCCTTGGTTCTAACCTTTAAAACCCTTTCTGAAGAAATTTACTCTTCTAGGTATATGTGAACTACATGGGCCCTAGACTCTAAAATGTAATGTTTACTTCACTATTCAGTCATCCTTACACAATTGAAGATCGTTGGAGCGCCAGGCCCTGCGTTGTGAAAGAAAACAGAGTTAGCTTGGAAACCAATTAAGGAAGAAAAAACGACGAAGCACAACTCAATGCAATAGAAGTACTAACAAGACAGCCATAGGGACACTGTCGGATAGATATCTAAAATTATAATACCAAAGATAGATGTTCAGGATTCTCTCAAGTGGGCTCACACTGCTAATGGAATTTTTACCTCCAAGGATACATATTCATTTCAAAGCCAAATTGGTCTTGTTTATAGCTGGTCGAAGGATATTTGCTTTAGTATGAGACTGATCATAACAAGGTTCCTACTGGTGAGGTTATGCATAGCAGGTTCGGTACTTAAGTTTTTATGTCCAGCCATTGTTTGCAACATGATGACACCATGGAGCATTGGTTTTTTCTCTGCCCTTTTGCCACCAGGTTTTAGAATTGACTATCTAGTTTCACAGAGTAGCAATTAACCCCTCATCTCTTGATTCTATTTTGGGTATTTTACATAAACAATGGAGTGAGAATGTTAAAGTGGTTTTGATGGCTGCATTCATCCATATCATGGATAACATATGGTACAGCAGGAATCTTTTGCAGCTTGAAAACTTAAGGAGATCCTCTTTCAGAATTAAAAACTTGACCTATGCATATGTTAACATTGCTGCAAATCGTTGCTCCGGTCGTATGCGTTCTATCATCAAGGAGTTTGTCATTTTAAAAGCATTTGTTGTTGATTGTTATCCTAAAAAAGCTCCAAAGATCCCTTAAGTAAATTGGTTACCCCCACTTTTTTATTGGTAAAGTGTAACTTAGATCGATCAGGTATTAAATTCTCCTATATCAGTGTGGGGAGAAATTTTCAAGACTATAAGGCTAAGGTTATGGGCTATTTTTCAAATTTTCTTGGTCATCATAGTTCTCTTGAAGCTGAAGTACTAGGAGGATGCATGATGCTATTGAGATTGTTCATAGGAAATATTGGTTTAGCCTTTGGATTGAGAGTGATTCTACTACTGTAGTAAACGTTTTTATTATTATTACTGGTGAGATGGTATTCCTCCTTTCTTAGTGCTGATTTTTTTTAAAAATAAACTAATTTGTCTTATTTTTATTCTCATAATTTTTCCATGAGTTTGGCTCCACTAGTCCCCCACTTGTATTGTTTTCTTATTCTTGAATATAATGATTGATGTTGATTGGGGTCTAAATCTAGTTGTATTGTAATCAACATAACAAGTCACCATTTTCACCAATTTTTTAATGCTTAGTTGCTTACCTATCTCAAGGTCATGCCACGGGTGAGCAGCAACAGATCTCCTGGTCATGGATGAAATAATCCTTTCATTAAGAGGAGGATGTGAGGAATGATGAGAAATGGGATCATTGTTTGGAGTCTCCTTTGACGGAACCACGTTTGCAGCCTGAAAATAGTACCAATCAACAATACAAAAGTTTTTTCAAATATCAGTGACTAAATAGGAACATTATTTCTCAATTTATTTTCCCCACCAGGCGCAATCTCCGGCGGCTTGACATAACATAATGTCTAAATCGCAAATATATATACTATAGACAACTTTAAAAGATAAAAAAAGAAATGCTTACAATTGAACCTTTCTGAGATTACCAAAAAGCACGTTACTAAAAACGAATATTATAATGACATCACGAAAGTATAATCACACCATATATATAAATTAATTAAATAACATAGATGCCCCTAGCTTATTTTTCCAATCTAATAAAATAAAATAAAGAATGAAAGCAAAAGATATATTACTTACAGTTTCGGTATCCATATCTGTTTCAACCATAACAGGTGGCAATTCTGAAACGGTAAAGAAAATAAATCTGCCATTCAGCTCCAAAGACCATCACCCACACTTCTTAGTCATATATAAAAGTTTAATAGAAGAATCAGGGAATCGAATAATTTGTTTTTGAAATCAAACCAGGACATGTTTCCGTTTCCAAAGAGTACAAAACGCAAACAGAAAGCAGATAGAAACCGTCGGAAAAAAAAAAAACGAAAATGACCGCAGATCTAATCAATTCGAATCCATAATCTACTCTTTAAAGAACGGAGGTTTGAAAACTATCACACGCCACCTCAAATGGTTACAAAAAACGCCCTCCGCAGAGACGTGTGTGGCTGCGAATAGTTAGTGATAGGGACACGATCGAAACCAGAACAAATCCAGCGTAGCCAGTTCCGCAATCGCAAGTGAAACGACGCCGTGTGAGTGTGAAGTAAAAGCGGCGAAGAGAGAAACTCACCGGCGCAAGGGAAAGCTTGTCTGCAGAAGCAAGGAAAAGAAGTGAAGGACTGAGCACAGATCTCGAAAAGGAAAATAAAGCGTGTAAGATAAGTTAATGCTTATGCATGTAAGTGCGCAAAGAGCAGAAGAGAAAAGAGAAGAGATGATGGTGAAAACCTTTGGACGGTGCTTGATATTCTTCTTCTGTGCAAAGGAAAGGAGCGAACAAAAAATTGTATGAAAAATAAGAAAACTGAAATTCAATTAATGTAAGAAAATTCTAAGCCTTTGTTGCCAGCTTGCGGCGGAATAAATAAATAAATAAATAAATAAATGCTATAAATTATTTCACCCCCTTTTCCAAAATTTATGTAACTATTATTTTGCTTTTTTTCAAGGGAAGACATGTTTGGTTGACAAGATTAAGGAAAATTATAAACTATTTATAATTAAATTTACATAATATTTATAACATAAAACTACTAATAGAATTCAAGATATATTAATGTAAATGGAAGACTCAGCTAAACCTTGTCGTCTTCATTACATTTAGTAAAATGGACTATTCCACAGGGTTATTTTCTAAATAAAAAAAATTGATAGGACCGAATTCTAGATTGAACTAATAAACTATTTTGAGTCTACTTAAAAGTTAAAAAAAGAATCAATTTAAAATTAAATAACATATTTATTTCTTAAAAGTAAATTGCATAAATAAATAAATTCAATTTTGAGATGTAGTAATTTGATATATAAATTTTTGGGTTAAATATGTTTTTAGTTCCTATACTTTGGAGCGATTTTGGGTTTAGTCTCTCTTTCAAACTAAGGTACAATTTAGTCTTTCAACTTTAAAAAAACTCTGGTTTTAGTCTTTTTTATCAAATTTTTTTAACTTTATTTGCTGTTTCAAAAATGTGTCAATTTTAGTAACCCAAAATTTGGTCAAATAAAGTTAAAAAAATTTAGTAAAAAGGACTAAAATCAGAGTTTTCTAAAGTTGAAAGACTAAATTGTACAGTTTGAGAGAGGACTAAACTCAAAATCACTCAAAAATATAGGTACTAAAACATATTTAACTCAAAATTTTTAAACGGATTTAATAAAATAATAATTTTGTAATCATTTAAATAATGATTACCAGCAAAAACACAAAACGGTCCTGTGTGTCTATATATCTACATTTTTTAATTTAAATAATCCAGTTTAGGAAAAATATAATTATAAAAAATATTTAAAATTTTAAAAAGCACACGCGTTAGAGATTTTAAGCGGAAAAGTTAACAATTACGGTTAAAGTATTTTATCACATAAAAAATAATTTTATTTGTTAAAATTAAATTTATTTGATTAAAAATCACTATAGAAGATAGTTAAAAAATTTATCTTCTTCTATTAAAATATACAATTACCATAAATTATATTAGAAAGGATTAAAAAAAAGTATCTGTGTTCAATAGTATAAATAATTTTAAGAGGAGTGTATTCAAATTCATTATAGTCACCTATTAAATAATGATATCAAAATTGACTAATTTTAACTTACACTATTATTATTTTTTAATCTATAAATCATTTTAGGAATTATATAATGGACTATTAGGTCATGTCCATTTTACTGTGTTTGGGCTTAATGTATCCTTTTGGAAATATAGATAAATATATTTTATTCTTCGTAAACAAGGTCGAATGTATTTATCAAAACAAAATCATAAGTTGAACGACGTTTGGGGGATAAAGGCGTCTCCACTTTTTATGTGTCATTTTTTGATTGGGTGACTTAACAAGTGGGAAAAGGACAGGACCCCTCGTTAATAGTGACGGCGTTTTGACGGTCGGGCCTGCAACTAAGATATTCTGTTACATTGACGTTTAGTTTGATGCCATAAGAAACAAAGATATTCCTTTTTATTGGTCTGTGGCAGAGAAGATAGTCACCATCATGTGGGAAGCATTTAATTTCTTCTCCCAAACATAAACATTTCAATTTGTATGGATATGTCTAGTATCTAATATCGTGAGTTGGAAGATGTTATTTTTCTATTATAATAACAAAGGTTATTTTTTTTTATCATAGTAAATTTTTTTTCCAATCACTTTTAATTTAGTTACACGATTTTTAAAAAATAAGTCAATATATTTTTCTAGTCCAATTAATAGAAACCATATTAGAAAAATGACACTTACATAAATAACAAATGTTTTATAATTAAATAAAGTTAGTTTAATATTATGTTAGTCTAATATTGTAATATTTTTCTCGTGAATTTGATGAAAAAAATTATATTGATAATTTTTTTAAGATATTAAAACCTATTATTATAATGAAAATTATTTAAGAAATTGGATGAAATAAAAAATTATTTATAATAAAAAATACAAACTATTTAACCAATACTGTATAAAAATCATTTTTATTTTAAAAGTAACCTTTTTCTTAACAAGTTTGGAAAAAAATTAAATAATTTAAAATAATAAATAAAAAGTAACTATTTTATAGTAACCAATAGTCAAGAATAAAATTAAAATTAAAGATAAAATTTAGAAAATGTAAATATTAATTAAAAATTATGAAAAATTAACACTTAGAAACTAGATTTTAATTGTATTAATTAATTGTATACTTTTTTTTACTTGTACTATTTTTTATATGATAAAAATAGTATTAAAATAAAGTTTAAATAAGCAACTCTTAGGTTTAATATATTTGGTCATTATTTTTGGAATTTTTGTTTAAAGTCATCCTACCTTTTAAAAAAGTTCAATAAGATCCTATGGCTTATGGTGTTAAAAACATACAATAGTTGACACCGTAGCCAAAAGTTGATGAGTTGTATAGTTTGATGAATATGTGAGGTGTATGATATATTTTACTGTGTAAATTTAAAAAAAAAAATTAAATGACTTAAGTTAGGTTTAAGTCAGGTTAGTGAAGCAGGTTTTGTAGATCGAGATCAACAGTTTCGGGAGGGTGGAGAATCCGTTGGCGTCCAAGGTGACGATAGAGTCAATGCCGATTGTGCAAATTGCCGAGTCTTAGGTCGTGACAGAGACAAACTGCACCGTTTGCAAAGAGGCCTTCGAGGTGGAATTAGCAGAATGTTCCGGAATTGGTTTGGGAGAATTAGGGCTTTGGCTAGAAGTCATAGCCTTTCAACTTCTCTTCAGTAAAATAAGAAGTTCCACGAGAACCTGGGTTTTGGAAGATTGATTTGGATGGAGTTGTATTTTGAAAGCAAGTTTTCGAATTGAGATTCTTACTGTAAATATGCATAGAAGTGGGTACTATGTAGTTAGAAGTCTCTTCGTGTCGTGTTTTATTCTTTCTCCAGAATTAATCATCGAAGGGGACTTCAGAGAAAGATTGCTCTAGGTGTCGCGATTGCAATTTTCTTGTTCATATTTGGGTTGAAATTTTTAGTTTGCAGGTTAGGGATTTTGATTCGATTCTTGCTCAATGGTGGTGAGCCGCGACACGTGGTGGAGATTTTGCCCTGATTACTGGCGACGCGGTTTAGGGTTTCATGGTGGCTAGGGTTTGGTTGGAATTAGGCGATTTGGGTTTGATTTCTGGGTTTTTTGTTGCTTTTCTCTGCTTCGAATTGTAGGTCTGTGTTGATGGTGGTGTCAGCGGCATGGTGGCCTAAGGGTTTGGTGGTGGCGCGTTTCATTCTGCGGCAGAAGCGACGACTAGGGTTTCACAACTCACTTAGGTTTGGCCACAGTGACATTTGCACCATTAGATTTTTAACGACGTCAGCGAAAATGACCTGATTAAACATTTTTTTTAACAAAATATAGGATCTTACTGAATTTTTTTAAAATGTAGGATTACTTTGAACCAAATTTCAAAATGTAGAAACCAAATAATGTATTAAACCTAAAGTAAAAAAAGTAAATCAAGATTTCGTATCATCAAGAAAATGAGAGTGGAAGCTACCAAATTAATATTATGTTTATAAAATATTTTTAAAAAGTACAATTAAAACTTAAATCTAAAAATATCTAAATAGATAAATATCTATGAAATGTGTTCTACTAGGTATGTGAAAAACAATCTGAAACTCAATCGACTATTTTGAGTTTGATAAAACATTGACACAGATGGAGAAAGATATAAATAAAAAGTTAGTGATGGAGAAAAAGAAAAAGAAATTAGATATGAAACATTATCCGTTGCTATCTCCAATTAGTGGCCACTTTGGACTTGGACCACCAATTACCAACTTCCACAAGCTGCTACCATCAACCTCTTTCATGTTACTGATACTGATGAAGTTTGTGATATGAGGTTATGGTAAAAGAGATGGATTTGGTAAAAAAAAGATATGGAATGGAGAAGAAGGGGTTGGTTGTGGGAGGAAATACACATATACTTTTGTATATTTAAGAAAAGAAAAAATAAACATTAATAAAAAATAATTTTAAATCTAATTCAATTTTATAAAATTATTTATATTTCTATATTATAAATTAATTTTATCGTAAATTAATACGAAACTTTACTGTAAGTTGTGCGAATTAGTAAAACTATTCCAAAATTATTACTTGAATTTTTTAAAATAAAAATAAGTGATATATCCTTGAGTGTTTTTCTTTTTCTTTTTCTTTTTTTAAAAAAAAAGCATTTTATACTATGTTATGGATTGATTGTTTTTTCTTTTATTTTTTAAAAAAAGCATTTTATACTATGTTATGGGTTACACCTTTGCAATTTATGTTGTTTTTTTGATTAAGTTTATTTGACTTGAATGTTGCTTTATGAAAACGATTATGAAATCCCCGTACTATGTCTCTATGATTTTTTTTCATCAAACTTGCCTTCTCTGGGCTGACAAAAAAGAAGTAATTTTTTTTCGTGTTGAGTTTAATATAGAAGAACTATTATTAAATAAAATGATTCTGAATTAAGCATGTATTGTTAAAATCGGACGTGAAAAATGTAAAAACTCAATTATGTAAAAAAAATATAAAAATAAAAATAAACCATAATTCTACATATAAGATTATATTTGTAACATCCCCAAATATATAATAATACTAATTATATAATAAAGATGTCACCATTCAAATAAAGAGAACAGTCAGAATAGAATAGTAGGGCAATAGTTGATATTACAGTCATCCACAAAAGAGGACAGAATTTGAAACTTAAACAAATTAGAGTATTCCAAATTACACCAAATTAAATATAGAAATCCCATGGAGAACTAAGCAGCAGCATCAGCGTCCTCTAGCACTTGCTCTAAGGGGACCTCCTCAACCACATCTGCTCCCATCCAAAAGGATGATCATCGCAAGAGAAAGCATACACAAGCAACACACAACAAGAAAACAAGGGTGAGCTAGGTAAACAGACAACATACATATAGTACAGTCAATCAATATCATCATGCTTAATTACAAATAAAAAAAAGAACAAGCAGTACATACCATTCAAAACATGCATCAAATACTCAAGGCGACTCATCCAGATTTTGTATAACTGTCTAGCTATTGGTCGTCTTTGCACTTGCATAGTTCAGCTGGCCCATCCCCAACACTATGCAAGGTAAGTCCCCCAATCTGTCTATGTCTAAACTCCAAGACTATAGACGAGGACCTCCCTCTACTCTCACCACTCACACTGTTCTTCTCTATTTGAGTATGAACAATGCTTTGAGTGTAGGGATAAACATACCATTTCAAAGCTCCCAACATTATACAGACAACAACGACACCCCTCACATCACTTTTTAATCATCTCACCCTGAGATGTTCAGTTCATGCACAATTTCATCAATTCATTTCGTAATCATAACATTTCAAGCCACACAATTCAAATATATGAACATACTGACAATCCAACAACATCACTCCAATTATGTCAAAACCATTCTTAAATCAAATAAATATATTTTATTATATTATTAATATTTAAAACCTCACAGTTTACGAAAACTATATTATTTATGTTATAGATATATATAAAGAATCATCATAAAGTTAAAAAAAAAACTTTACTTTTTATAATATAGATATATATCTAAAAACGTCATTATAACAAAAGTTACGTTTGCTTTCAATATTGTGATAATTAAATATTTAACCAAGCTAAAAGTTAAATTCCAATAGCAAATCAATCATTCAATGACAAAAGGAGAACTCTTATGCCAGGAGAAAGTAACTTTCTAATATAAGGATGTTAATTTTGAGACCCAACGAAATTAGTTCTACTGGTTGCTATTTACGAAATGAATAAAAACATCCTAACATATATAATAAGAAAATCAATGTGATAAAAACATATTTTCCTATACCGTTTTAATTCTAAAGAAAAACTAGATTTAGGGATTTATAAAAATAAATCGCGTTAGTCTAAAAAGTTTCGTCATTGAACTTCGTTTCAAACATAATTTTTCTTGTTAAACAGTACACAAAACGTTGTTTGTTTCCATGGTAGCAAAGACAATAATAAAAGTTAAATTAGCCACAAGGCATTATCATAAGGTGCACTCCTTCCATATCATCGTATAATAACCTGGATTGTACCGCTACGAAAACACACAGCAACTCATATGCGAAGAACAAAATTTTATAATTAAATTATTATAACCCAATCTCATATATAGCAATTAACAACTCTTAAAAACATATGCAACACAATAATAATTGATAGACAATAAAAGACATGCTACACCATAGTCTACGACATTCACCCAAAAATATAATGAACAAGAATCTAAACATCATTAAACAATCATACACACATAGATATTGAAGGCTAGCTCCCCTTACCTGGGTTTCTCAAAATAAGCTAACTGTAGATGCCCTAACAGTACCCTCCACACAGAGCGGAGCTTGACAGAACCTACAGATCACCAAATTGGTGATGAAGACAGCTTCTTAGAGCTAAGACAACATAAGGAACGGAAAGGGACAGGCACAAAGCACATGCCATTCGTAGGACAACAAGCCCTAAATTTAAGGAAATGGGGAAACAGTAGAGAACCACTTACTGCAAGTTTTAGAGAGATAAGGTAAGCTTAGCAAATGAAATCTGACTTCTGAAAAGAAAAGTCTCCCTCTAAAGCTAAGGCACCCTTAGCTTTTGGGTCTGGCTGCCCCAAATTACAAGGCCCAATGGATTTTTCTTTTAAAATTAAAATAGAATTATTAGGTCCTTACATTCTCCCCATCAATAAAAATTTTCGTCCCCGAAAATTAAACTTATCAGAGAAAAGGAACAACATACTCTCGTTATAATCCTTAAATCTTAAACTTTAAACCCAAAACATAATAAAAATATCCACTTTTGTTTCCAAACAAATTCAAACACAAGCACTTCAATCATACAAACAACCACACAAACAAGCACACAACCATAACCAAGCCAGACTCTTTTCATTGATATTATATTGAATATGTATTTAACATATCTTATTTTATCTATTTAAATTTTTAACTTATCCAATTATATTTTATTTTATTTTTCTCAACACCTATGAGACCTTTACCCCACCATACTAAACTTTGTCAAATTTAACCTACATATTACTTGTATAAAATCTAATTTATTTTATTAACTAAAGATATTCTAACAACTAACTTATACATAAGATGGTACAAATTTTCCAAATATTACATTCTCTCCAACTAAAAAAATTAACCTAATAAATAATCATTCATTGTATATACTTTTATCTCGTATGCTTTTATTTCAAAACACAACAAGTTCAATCATCACATATCACATAGTTACATTCTAGTAATTTAAACAACAATATTGACAATTATAAAAGTACCTTATAATAGAAGCATAACTCATTCACAACATACGTTAAACTTTAGTTAAAAGCTTTAAAACCCTCTGAGAATTTCTTTAGACACAATAAAAGGGAAACTAATACCATTCGAACATACATGTATCAACTCAAATATTACATACATATATTTTAACAAGCTCATCAGAGATGGTGCAGCAATATTAAGAACCAAACAAATATGCATTAAATTTCCTAGACATATATTGCTTCCAAAAATTCATTATAACATCCAAGTAATATAATTATATTACAATGTCATCCATAACTCAACATAACAATCTCAGCATCACTACACTCAAACAGTATATTCAGAATATTTATACCTAGTTCAACAACCAAGGATTTTTCTGCAGGTTATACAGCAAAACAGTAAGATATTTTTGCAGAATTTACACAAAAACAGCAAAGATTTTATGCAAATTTTAAAGCAATACAACAAAGCTTTTCTGCATAATCTTGTAATTATGACAACAAAGGTTTTCTGCAGAATTTTATAACTAAAACAACAAGGTTGTTTGCATACATTGACTCCAATTAATTCACCAATTAAGATCATACTCCCATTTAGCAAACAGATATGTACAGTGCAAAAATCATATACTTCTATGTTATATCAATTTTTCATGCTTAATTAAACCAATTCTCATGCTTTCACACATTCTTTTTATATCAATAATACCTATGCTTGCTTAACAGACCTATACTAAACCAATTTCATTTTCGCTAATCTAAAATTAATCATACAAGTATCACTTTTCTACAGAACACTTACTTTATTCTTTTCATTACATGTTAACTTGATACCATACAATTAACTTGGCTTAGATATTATATGTGATCAACATAACATACCTATCTTTGCTTTGATCTAAAATTATAATTATTCTTGCGTAAGCTCTTGAAATAAGGTTCTCTAAGACTTAAAATAATTCAAATAGCTATCTAATGACTACTACATCAAAAGACACATTGCACAGTTACAAGCATTGACTCCAGCAGATGGTTCTACTCTAGTCCATCACTTCAAACCAATTCCAGCAGCTTCTACCAAAGTTTGCATTGTCAAACTCCGACAGCTGGCCTGGACCAAAGCACCTAAACTCGCTCTTCATTTATTTGTGCACCATGAAAACAATAAAACAGCAGCCTGCATCACCAATTTGCCATCCCATCAAAATAGACAGCGCTACTTCTCACCACAGATACATGATTCCTCCCTAATCTCAATCCCCATTTTCTTTTGTTTTTCTTTGATGAAACAATGATCACAAACCATTTTATGCCAAGCACCGAAAGAAACCAACACATTTATACTCCAACTATACTGTTAATGCTGCACATAACAAAGATCACCGAAAACACCCCAACTTATACTCAAAACAACACTGCACCTTCAAGACTTAAAGCATAGATTACTATACCGAAACTGCTTTTAACCATAAAATATCACTGCACCAACAACATTAATCCAGAGAGGTGCCTCTACAATAAAGTAATTCCAACAAATACCATTACGCAAGAAAATATTTTCAGACATCTACTCTTATTCAAAACACGCATTAGATTTCACAACCCTGTGCCAGCTTCCAATCCATGCTTGAACAAATAAAACAATCAATAGAATGGATCTACATTGAGCATGCAACGTTCACCACTAATCAGCCCAACTTTCTTTCTAAGACAACAATTATAACAATAAAAAAAAAATTACATGCACTTTCCATCCATCACATATGAAACACATATCATCACAACATTACATTCACGAGCAAGGAATTAAAGGCAAGAACATAGGCAATTAAAAAAAAAAACTCAATCAATTTATTCCAACACCCAACTCTCCTTCCATCACTTTAGGCAAAAAGGCCACTAGCATAAATAACCAATCTCTATACAATAGAAAACATCATATCATACTCGAATTATCTTAAATCTCAAAACTGTTTCACTCCTGTCAAGGACATTGATCAAAACACGCTCAAGTATTCAATCAGCTATAATTCACATACTTAAATAAACCATAATTTTATTTCAATGAAACAGTGCATTGATCATGTATTGATAGCAAGTAACATTATAATCTAGTAACTACAACTCCCTTTATTGACAGACATACCTGAAAAGTCTTAACCCACCAAGGTACACATAATTCTACACTACTGCAACCAACCAAACAGTTTCCAGAACAACGACAACAAGCAAATTACACTCAATCATCATACCAGAAATTTCAGACTCAATTTCCAACACCAGTAAAAATCAAAAGCAACTAAACTATGAGGAAATTCACCTACCAGACTACTGCTCTTACACTCACAGTTTCTTTTTACTCCAAGAAATAATTTTCTAACCATCAGTTTCATGATCTATCAAGCAATACATATTCAATTTATGCAAGCCATTCAAGTTCAACTAAAATATAATTTGACTACCCCAAGTTGAGATCAACAATTAAGGGAATGATGCATCCAATCGATCTACATGTTAGCAGGAAACAAAAATAGCAAAGCAATTATAAGATAATGATCTAACAAATTAACTATAGCAACCAAAAGCAAGTGTGCCTTTACCCACTCAGAAAGAGACCTTATTCTGTCTAATATGCACTGCCTACATACATTCCAAGAAACAAACAACACTACCACCAAGGCAAGAACAAGACAAGAATTACTATGAAAACTCCAACTCTTTCTTTCTCCAACCCTTCAGAATTGAGAAAGGAAAATCATCTCTGGTAAAAGTCATGAGTGTGCACCCTCATTCCTTCGGTCGAGACATTTTCTGTTCCCAAAACTTCCAGTTAGATACACAATTTCACCGTCTAGACTTGGAGGAAATGGTAGAATATACCATTCACACTCAACTTTCCACAGGAAAGTCACGACAAACCCGCAACCCCGAAGGTATCCTAGGAACAAACTGCTCTGATACCATAAATGTAACATCCCCAAATATATAATAATACTAATTATATAATAAAGATGTCACCATTCAAATAAAGAGAACAGTCAGAATAGAATAGTAGGGCAATAGTTGATATTACAGTCATCCATAAAAGAGGACAGAATTTGAAACTTAAACAAATTAGAGTATTCCAAATTACACCAAATTAAATATAGAAATCCCATGGAGAACTAAGCAGCAGCATCAGCGTCCTCTAGCACTTGCTCTAAGGGGACCTCCTCAACCACATCTGCTCCCATCCAAAAGGATGATCATCGCAAGAGAAAGCATACACAAGTAACACACAACAAGAAAACAAGGGTGAGCTAGGTAAACAGACAACATACATATAGTACAGTCAATCAATATCATCATGCTTAATTACAAATAAAAAAAAGAACAAGCAGGACATACCATTCAAAACATGCATCAAATACTCAAGGCGACTCATCCGGATTTTGTATAACTGTCTAGCTATTGGTCGTCTTTGCACTTGCATAGTTCAGCTGGCCCATCCCCAACACTATGCAAGGTAAGTCCCCCAATCTGTCTATGTCTAAACTCCAAGACTATAGACGAGGACCTCCCTCTACTCTCACCACTCACACTGTTCTTCTCTATTTGAGTATGAACAATGCTTTGAGTGTAGGGATAAACATACCATTTCAAAGCTCCCAACATTATACAGACAACAACGACACCCCTCACATCACTTTTTAATCATCTCACCCTGAGATGTTCAGTTCATGCACAATTTCATCAATTCATTTCATAATCATAACATTTCAAGCCACACAATTCAAATATATGAACATACTGACAATCCAACAACATCACTCCAATTATGTCAAAACCATTCTTAAATCAAATAAATATATTTTATTATATTATTAATATTTAAAACCTCACAGTTTACGAAAACTATATTATTTATGTTATAGATATATATAAAGAATCATCATAAAGTTAAAAAAAAACTTTACTTTTTATAATATAGATATATATCTAAAAACGTCATTATAACAAAAGTTACGTTTGCTTTCAATATTGTGATAATTAAATATTTAACCAAGCTAAAAGTTAAATTCCAATAGCAAATCAATCATTCAATGACAAAAGGAGAACTCTTATGCCAGGAGAAAGTAACTTTCTAATATAAGGATGTTAATTTTGAGACCCAACGAAATTAGTTCTACTGGTTGCTATTTACGAAATGAATAAAAACATCCTAACATATATAATAAGAAAATCAATGTGATAAAAACATATTTTCCTATACCGTTTTAATTCTAAAGAAAAACTAAATTTAGGGATTTATAAAAATAAATCGCGTTAGTCTAAAAAGTTTCGTCATTGAACTTCGTTTCAAACATAATTTTTCTTGTTAAACAGTACACAAAACGTTGTTTGTTTCCATGGTAGCAAAGACAATAATAAAAGTTAAATTAGCCACAAGGCATTATCATAAGGTGCACTCCTTCCATATCATCGTATAATAACCTGGATTGTACCGCTACGAAAACACACAGCAACTCATATGCGAAGAACAAAATTTTATAATTAAATTATTATAACCCAATCTCATATATAGCAATTAACAACTCTTAAAAACATATGCAACACAATAATAATTGATAGACAATAAAAGACATGCTACACCATAGTCTACGACATTCACCCAAAAATATAATGAACAAGAATCTAAACATCATTAAACAATCATACACACATAGATATTGAAGGCTAGCTCCCCTTACCTGGGTTTCTCAAAATAAGCTAACTGTAGATGCCCTAACAGTACCCTCCACACAGAGCGGAGCTTGACAGAACCTACAGATCACCAAATTGGTGATGAAGACAACTTCTTAGAGCTAAGACAACATAAGGAACGGAAAGGGACAGGCACAAAGCACATGTCATTCGTAGGACAACAAGCCCTAAATTTAAGGAAATGGGGAAACAGTAGAGAACCACTTACTGGGAAGGATGGGGAAAATGATCGGTTCAAAATGGAGCCCTTGGTGAGGTGAACGCTGGAGCACCATCAAATCAAAATTTAATTGGTTCAATGAGCTAAGATTTTAGAAAGAAGGCAGAGCTAAGTTTAGGGAAACTGGAAAACCCAAGTTTTAGAGAGATAAGGTAAGCTTAGCAAATGAAATCTGACTTCTGAAAAGAAAAGCCTCCCTCTAAAGCTAAGGCACCCTTAGCTTATGGGCCTGGCTGCCCCAAATTACAAGGCCCAATGAATTTTTCTTTTAAAATTAAAATAGAATTATTAGGTCCTTACAATATTATTAATTAAATTTAAATTATAAAATCAACCAAATTTATTACATTAACAAAAAAAATAAAACAGTATAAAAGAATATGTTGAAAAGCATTTACAAAAAGAATTATATTGTTAATAGTTATAAATGTATAATATAAGTTTATAAAGTATTAAAGTTAAAAAAATAAAAAGGAATGATAAATAAATTTGAGTTTTACATAAATATTTATGAAAGTCAATTATGTATCATATAATTGTTGTTTAAGAACTTAACATTATGCAAACTTTGCATAATTTAACCAAACTTCTCGTATGATAAAAAGATAAAATTAAATGAATCAAATACTAAAAAGAACTTATATTTCCTTATCGTACATAAAAAAAATCCATAAGTTTTAAAATCAAATACGTATAGAAAGTTCAGATAAGATCCAAATCTTTATGCATGCAAGATCTACTTCTTTTATTATCCACTTTAAGAAGATAAGTTCAAGAATGCAACAATTTAATATATAAACTTTTTAAAATAATATAATATAAATAGTGGGCAGAGTTGTGAATTTGATTATAGTTCATGGATTAATTCTAATCCACCTCTAAATAAGTCTTTTTATAGAATCACTAAACGAGATGATCAAATAAAGCTCAAACTTTTAAAGTTTTAGGTTAAGGATTGGACAAGAGTTGAGCTTTGTTCAAACCTTGACCTAAGGATAGTAAAATGGGCTAAACCCGATGAACCATCCCACCAACTCAACCAAATAAAGATGGACTAGGTTATATGTTTGAACCCACCAACCTGCAGATGATCAGTCGTTCAACTAGCCAATCCATCGAGCTACAAGTGGGGTGGGACAAGTCAACTCATTGGCCCGTATTATTAAGTCCTATGCCTCGCTCCATTAGAAACCCTTGGATTTCATCCATTGCTTGAATGTCGTCAAATGCCTAAGTAAACAAATAGAAGAAGATTGAGTTGTTCACAAACAAAGTGTTTAATGGCAAATGGGTAAATCGTTATTCAACAACAACGACAAAAGTATTATGACTTTATTGTGTGTGTCAAAGCTTGGTTTTTTGGTAAAACCTTGGAAGATTTTCTTTTTGTTTTCAATGAAAATGAGAGAGAAATGAGAAATTACGTGTACCTGAAAGGTGGAAGAACATATATGTTCTTTAGAGGAAGATGTGGCAAGGGTATTTTAGTTACAAGTTACCACCAAGGTTTTGAGAGAAAGCGAATCATAGACAGGGTGAACGAAACAAAGTGATGTGATTTTATTTGGAGAGTTTGGGAATTGCATAATATTCTTGAACAATCTCATTTGATTTCAATAAGCCTTGATTGAGGGGCCACTTAGGCTAAATTATGGTTTTATGTTTCTGATTTGGTTTCAATTTGATTGAGTTGCAATTGTTTAGTTGCTTTTATGATTGAATTTTGGAGACGAAACTTTCTCATACAAAAAAAAAGTGCAAAAAATAACCGGTAGGCCAACTCCCAAGTGGCGAGACATATTTAAATGTAACCTGTTTTTTTTATGTTGGGTTGGACTGACCCACCTGAATTTGACAAGTTAGCAACAGGAAGGACCAAAACAGAATAGGTTGATCTATTTTGTCATCCTAGTTTGACCCTATTATAAGACTTTAATTAATTCCTAAAAACAATGTCTTCAACCTTGGTTAAAATTCATGTCGAGTCAACCTAAATGAAAAAGTTGAATCGAGTCATTTCATACAAAAGTTATTGTTGAACCGAGTCAGGATGAAATTTGTCAAGTTAGAGAGAATGAAGGTTGAGACAAAATGGTCTATTACATACTAAAGATTGAGATAAACTACTCTAGACAAAAATAATAATCGATCGACAAAGATAAAAGATTGAGAAAGACCAACTTGACTTTTGCAATACTTTACCATACTTAAATTTTCACTAAGATACATCATATCAAAATCTCAAATGCAAAGTTCACTAGTGAAACTTGTCATGGTGATCCTTAACCATCTCACAAGTTATGGTATGCCCACCTGTGTGTAAGATGGTTGTATATTAAAATTATAGGTCATATGTTTGTAAATCTTTTGTTCGAGTGAGTGTCATAACCCATGTTTTGTTTTGAATCATTTGCTATAGTCACAACGAAAAGAAATTTTAGAATGTTTCAATGTCTGTTTGATTAGGAACTATGTCAAGTTTTTAGGTAATGTATCTCTAGACAACACGTTTAATTTGATTGGGAATTTGGTTGGATTAAAAGCTTTGTTAGTGGAGTGTCACCCTAAAAAGCTCCAACATCATTCAAGTTGAGTCCTTTATTGTGTTAGATAAAATGCAATTCAAATTGTGATGGCCATGATGTGACGAAAGAGCAAATATCTTTGGGTGTATGTTATATCATAGAGTCTAGAATCCCATCTTCAAAGAATTCATGGGAATTATTTCAATAATTACGGATCCGAGACTCTACCAAGAACCCATTTCGGAAGGGGCTTTGCTTCCTGCACCCCTTAAATTTCAATTTCTCCCATATACTTTCTCATTTGTAATGTGGGAGCCAATGAGAATAAAAGGAATTAACATAACATGAAAGAGGGTTCCGAAATCAGAACAAGGGAATCCGGCATTGTTGTTGAGGAAAGTGGATAGTGTTTTAACAACAATACAGATGAATTAATAACGGTTTCCAAAAAGAAATATGATTTTTAAACATGAGAAGTGATATTATTAGAAGGTTGGAGATTTGTATGAACTAAAGATATCAAATTATAGTAATAAAACAATTTGTATTTCTAAATTTTTATTTACAATAAAACTTTATATATATTTATCAACCGGAAACAGACATTCGTTTATACTTATTCAAATGCATATAAAATAAATAAATAAATATTTTCACTTTAAATCACGCTAAATACCACACACCAAACATGTCTTTTCCGTCATAATCGCACCATTAAAAATTATACAGACGATCAATAAAAAAATGTAATAGGTATTCTAAAAATGGATATATTAATATAAACGATCAGCGATTAATAATTATTTAAAATATTTTAACATGTATATATTTCATGGCCAATGAAGTCATTTATAATTTTTAATTATTATTATTATTATTTTGGACTATCATTTTTCTCTATCTCTTCTCTCCAAAGATAGGGAGTATTTTTGTATTATAGAAATATGAAGGTTTGTGCATGCTCCACTTTCCGTTATAGAAATGTTGGGAACACGTCATCATTTGGATACAACAGAACAGAACACAACACATCCTTAAAGCATATCCAATCCCATTGAAGAGAAAGACATGCATGAAAACATTGACTGGTTATGGTATTAGAAATAAGAAGGATTATGGAGAAAAGTTGGATTGGATTGGATAAACCGCGTGAACCTTCCATCACATCGCGATCGCATGAACAATACTTTTTGATGATTTCGATACACACAATATGCCACACACTCATCTCTCTTTACGTATTCAGTCAATCATAATGCAAATCATCACCCCATCAAATATCCCAACAGTATCACTTGATGTTGAAATCAATGTTTTAAGTTCATCCCATAGAAAAAGTAACTTAAATCATAAAAGCAAAATACCGAGAAAAAATAAATCTTTTGAATTTGAGAAAGATAATGATATTTAAACAACATTTTTTTACAACATTTTAACAATTTTTCATTGTAAACAAAAACTCAATTTACTACCAGACCTTGTAACTCTTAATTAATTTTACTGAGAGCAATCTACTTGTCAGAATAGTCTCCAGTTCATGCCATAAACATTCCTGTGTCATAAATGTTCTTGAATGAGTGTCTTTAAGATTCTACTCCTTTTCATGCATGTTACAAATGGATGTTCATCAACTCTACTCAGAGTCTTAAATGACGAATTTGTGTTATTTTTTTCATTCAAACCTTTTTTTGCATGTGTCAACAAACCTTTGGATTGCTTTGAGTGAATACAGTATTCAAGTATATCTAATTACTTGTTTGAGTGTATCTCTTACACTCGGATGATATTTATGATATAATTTTATGCTATATATAAATTGAAATATGAAAGTATTATTTTCCCACCAATAAATTTTACATACTCTTTACTTTTACAATTTTATCTTTTAATCTCTTTTTTTTAGAAATATAAAAATTAACTTTTTAATTACCAAAAAATATTTCTGAAAAATATATTAGCAATGGTTAAAGTGGTAAAAAAAAAACATTTTCCAATTGGAAAGAATAATACATATTTCTTTTCGTTTTCTTTATTATATACATTCTGAACATTTATTTGTTCTCTTTTTTAAATATTCATTTTAAATTATATCACAATTTTCTTATATATATATATATATATATATATATATATAATTCATTGTAAACCTGATCATCTGTATACATGTATTGATGTCAAACTCTAGGAATTCTATACTTGTAGTGGTGAAATAACTTACTCACCTAAACTGTCACACAATGTTAGTCCACTAAGACCTTAGGCCAAGATAAAACCCTAGACTATGATTTCTTACAACTCCTCACGACATACCTCATCATTATTTACTTAAGACTGAATGGTTATTGAGGTGTCACGATAAACCCTAATACGAAATCTTTATCAACACATACCTTATTTGAAACCATTATAAGAACTTCTCCTTGAAATTATTTTCACATCACATACCCTACATACTTATAACCATGTTTACAATCCATGAAGCATTGACGAATCTCAAATAAGCATGCATTGAATTCATATAAATAACTTCAAAATAAGCAGAATATAAAAACATGCATTGGAATGCTCAACACCAGACTAGAGCTCAACACCAAGTCTGGAGCTCAATGTCAAAGCTCTTGCATTTTCTTTCGCTCAACACAAATAACCTTCGCTGAGTGAAAAAGAGTGAAATTGGTTCCAAACTTACAGTGGTAATTGGCGCTTAATGGTGAAAATTGATATTGAGAGCCATACCATTTTAAACATACAACACATATTATAAACATATCAATAATCTTAAAATGTGGTAGGTAGCTTCCCTTATTAATAGATGATCAAACCGCTCTAGGAAACCTAAAGCAGTTCCAAAAGCATAAGAGGTTTTATTCGCTTCTACGGACAACAGAAACACAATCAGGATACATCATTAGAATCATTGTTGAGTAAAGAATCTTATAGAAGACTCAAACCTCACATGGAACAACAATAAGCTCACATGCAAAGGAAGACAAAACAGACTAAAAAGAAAAACAGAAAACCAACTTACTCTTTATGGGAAACTGATTGATCCAAATTGAATAGCTCATTGTTAGGGCTAAAGGTGAGAACTCCTAGAGAAAAGTAAGATAATTCCAAAAAAGTGGTTTGTAAAAAGTGGCATTGACGTCTATAATATTATAGACATTGGTGCCCCTCCTAACCGACGTCTATATGTCTGACAGGTAGGTGAAAAGTTATTTCTTTCCGCTATCTAGACGTCTGATCCCGCCTCCCTAACGTCTATATGCGATTATAGACGTCGGCTCCCCGTACACCGACGTTTATATATACCACAAATATTAATTTTTAAATCGAATGGACGTCACATTAGTGAGGTCCTCGACGTATATTCGAGAATAGACGTCGATCGCTGGGGAAACCGACGTCTGATTTCCTGTTAAATAAGACATTGCGATCCAGTAGTTATGCGCACTTCATTGTCTTCCTTCGCCTTTTCTCTTCGCGACATTGCATTTCCAAGTGTGTTTGATCTCTTTTGAACTGTTTAAACTTACTTTTACTCCGATTAAAGTAATCTTTAATGTATTATCTTTCGTTTGAACCGATTAAAATGAGTTTTCGTTGTGTTTTGGTGCAATTTTTCTTGTGTCTTTGGGTAGCGTAGTGCAACTTCTCCCTTTGCTAGCTTCCTCGTAAGAAAAGCTTACATCTTTTGGATCTCTTATGACATTTCAACCTAAAGCCGAACCTGGGTCCTTGCCTAGTTTTCATGTCACCGTATTCTTTTTCTTTGGCGGTTGGAATGGAACTAGGCAACGACCCAGTTTCGATTTTAGGTTGAACTGCCATAAGAGATCAAAAAGACGCATTTTTTTCTTACGAAGAAGCTAGCAAAGGGAGGAAGTGCTACTACGCCACCAAAGACACGAGCAAAACTACATTAAAACAAACCGAAAACTCAGTAGACATCGGTTAAAGCCATATTCGACGTCTATTATGCCCTTAGACGTCAGTTAGTGTCATGTCTAACGTCTTTATAGTGCCCTTAGACGTCGGACCTGCACTGTCCGACGTCCCATTAACGTCACCCATAAAGATGTCGGTAGGGATCTGACGCTAAAAGTCCAAAATAACAGATGTTTAAAGTCATTTCTGCACTAGTGACTTGTGTAACGGTTGATAATTCAGTGACTTTATCAATTATCCAATAGATGTGAATCTAATTTATGGGGCTATAATTTGTTATTTGAGTAGAGTTCTTTTATTTTTCTTCTTTATCCATGAGATATTTTTCTTTTATATAGCTCCTATTGCTTTTGTTATATGATTATTCATTATTTTTTATTTAAAGAATTTAATTTCTACCTTTTTTTTCCTTTCCACAGTATTTAGTTTCTACTTTGTCTTTTAAAGTAGCACTAGATTAAGTATTTATGTTTCCATATTATATTATCTATTAGTACAAAAATTTTAAATAATGTTACATAATAATCAATGTAAAAAAAGACAAGTGACAATTTTGTAAATAAATTTTTTTTATAAACGTTAGTTACTAGTTCCACCGACGTCTTAGTGCATATAGACATCAATTTCTCAGACCAGACATTTAGAAGCTACAAAATCATAATTAAAAAGTAACTTTTTCAGACATTAGACATTGGATATAGAAGAGGCCGGCGTCTTATATTAGATGTCAGATCCCTTTCCCCAGACATCAATAAGTTACGAAAATATCTCAAAAGTAACGCCAAAATGTATTTTTTTTAGCAATTAGACGTCAGAGGTGGAGGGGATCAAAGTCAAATGCCCTTTTAAACCCCAAAAACTCATAACGTGAGCCTCACTTTCTTTCTCGTTTTTGTTTGGGTTTTCGCTTCGTTCGCATTCACCATTGTTGGTATGTTTGATTTGATTTTCTTCAAATTAATTTATTTTGCACCGATTAAATTTCGTTTGCATCGATTAAATTTCATTTGCACCGATTAATTTTGGCTTATGATGTAATTTTGTGCACAAGTTGACAAATCTCGACGACAACATTGAGTATCCAATCTCCATTGCTTAAAACTCATAATATATATAATCTTGTGATTTGTTATAATAGTTTTCTGTATTTTCAGGTGTAGTAATATTGTAAAAAAAAATTAATTTAAAAAAAATAAAACAAAATAGACGTCAATTTAGAAAGGGTCCAACATCCAACGTCAGAATTAACGTTCCAAGAAAGAGATCCAACATCAAATTGTCGTCTCCCACTAAGATGTTGGATCTATATTAAACATTGAATGTCAAAAATAACATACGTCAAAAACTTTTTTAATAATAAATAAAATAAATAATATACTATTTAATATATATTTACACATTAATAAAATAATAAATAAAATAGTGTTTAAATTGCATGTCAATAATATGTTATATGTCACACTTAACAAATAATAATAGCGATATCTTTTAACACAAAATAACACATCAATCATGCACAATTTTACAATTGATGATGTTGTGATGTTGATAAGTTAGAAGTATGTACATCAACTTTTAGTCAATAAGACAGTCTATCTCCATTGCTTCTTATTTTTTATTTTTTTTCCTATACATATATTCGTAGCGTATAGATAATTATTAGGGTCAAAATGTTATTATTTTTAAATATAATTGTTTCAGCATACATAATAATTTCATGTTAGAAGAACTGAGATTTATTTAAATATTCATTCTTTCTTTTTAACCCTTTAAAACGTTTTTAAAAAATAAAATCATAATAAAATTTCAAATACTAAAGTGAATAATAGAACTGTACTAAATTAACAAAAGACACTTCATAACTTCTATATTTCATAAGAAAATAATTAATAATAATAGTTACATAAGATATAGTAGGTATTTTGTAATATATTACAATATTGAAAGATATTATTAATTAGTAAACATATAAATTGCTTTTAATAATTAGGTAGTGTATTACTATTTTTATTATTATTATTTATTTTGAAATATAATTAAAATTAAAAATATATATCTGAAGTTGTAATCTTTATATATATCGTTATATTAGGAGAATTTATCGTGAGAGACTCGGAAACATAATTATTAGCCAACTAAAGGAAGTGTTGTGCTATGAATCCCTTTCACGGAAACCTTTCTTATGTTTTTTTGACGCCAATAATTTTTTTGTCCGTTCAAACAGTCATATTCGGGTTAAAAACCATCCTAAAATTTTGAAAATTTGATTAAAATTATTACGATCACATTTAAAATAAAAATTGAAAAATAAATTAAACATTATGAAAAAAACTTCCAATTTCTCTTCTTTGAAGTATTTTATCTTCTATGTTTGACGTTGAATAATATAATACTTTATATAAAGTTTATATTTGAATTGAAAATTATTTTAATTAAATTTTATTTTTCATATTTAAAACAGAAATTAAAGAAAAAAACTTAAATCAAATATACTTTACCTCGTTCTACATATTTCCTTTTTAAATTGTAATACAAAATTAATCCTATATCAGTTGTTCGTTTATATGTTGTATTAAAAGTTACCAAACTCACATACTATTTACCTACAATGCTTCTTAAACCTTAAGTTCGCTATAAAAAAACGTACATACAAACTATATATAATTAAATAATTGTTATCTCTAGTTTTGAATGGTACTTTTGTCTCATGTGTGCTTACACCACATAATATAACAGTAAATTAATTGTAATAGTACATATATTATTTAAATATTATATAATATTAATCTAAATAATCATAATAATAACTTGTTTATGATTCACATTTTAAATTATGAATTTTTTTTAATTATCTCTAGCGACATTAAGATTACATTTCATTTTTCATACTTTTTTTGAAAAATTGTGTTAAGTATGTTTCAATGGATACTAACACTCAATTGGCATGTCCTTATATTAAATAGTAGGAATATTGAAATATATCTTAGGTTTCATATATAAAATTAATTCAATTAAGCAAAATATTACGTATGAATCTTTTTCACCTCCTCTTTTAACTATATAATATCATAATTTGTGATTTGGATTATAATTGAAGTTATAATGTTTTTTTTAATAAAATATTGTACTTTAAACTATAACCACAAAAGATCATGCTTTGGAGATTTTTGACATATGTCAAATTTTTGAATTGTTACCGAATTCACAAATAAATAAGAGACAACTTGGTAAACTAAAACATCTTAATAATTAAAGAAAAAGAAAACAAAAGTGATTCTTGTAGTAGCAGCGAACAAAATGGGAGCAATCTAAACTATAAAAACAAGGTTGTGGGAGAGTTAACAAGTGTTATGTTGCTAGGCGAAACAACATAGAATGTTGTATACTAGATGACGAGAAGCAGTAGCCAGAAGCATCACTAGTTTATACTTTTACCCGAGTAGCATGGGCATGTGGAATCCTGTGTGAATCAACAAGGACCACCTTACAAGACTAAATACTCCTAGACAACATATCATTTCATGTTATCATATGAATGTTGCTTAAACAATCTGCCTTCACAAAATAGGAAAGGACTTCTTGATTGAAAAGCTTTATATAATTTAAGGTCATTTACAATATCAATTTTAGAAAGGAGAGAGTTTATTCAACACTTCTATCTCTTTCAAGAGTCTTCTTACTTGAGCTACCATTTCCAAAAGTGAGGGAACTAATATTAACTCTCAAGTATTACTTGATTATTTGAACAATGTGACTTATTACATGTTTCACAAATTCTAGAACTTCATATATAGCTTTAGCTATTTATCACTTGAATTACCATATGTTACTTCATTGATGAAAGATAAAAAAGAAAAAAAAAATTGTTTCAACATCTTTCTTGTTCAAGTTTAAAATCATGAATTTTTTTTACAAAACTCATTACATCTTCACATTCGAAAGAACTTTTTTCCTTAAATAAAAATAGCATACATTATTGATAAAACAACTCTCATTAGTAGAAAAGTAACATTCTATAACGAGACTTATTATGACGGAGGAAAATAATCCATCATAATAGGTTTATCGATGATAGAATTGTAATAAATTTAAGATATATTATAACGTAGTTATGAAAACGAGTTATAATATTCAACGCGCGGTAACAAACTTGTAAATAATTTCCAAACATTTTATAACGGAGTTATGAATATCAATTATAATATAAAATTCGGTGTCAAATTTTTAAATAAGTTCCAAACATATAGTTATAGATATTTGTTATAATATATGTAGCCTTTTACTTTTCAAAACCTAATGACTTATTAACATCACAAACATTCATATGAAATCAGTGAAACTTTCAAAGCTTTAACTTGCATAACCAACATCTCTCACCATTATATATCATTAATTCTTTTATTAGCATTACCATATCATTAATTTCCCTTATAGTTGATTAAAACAACAACAATTTATAATTCCCCAAATTCTATGAAAAGAAAAGTATATAGAATTTAGTATGAAAAAAAAAATACAACTTACAATGTGTAAAATTATGATTGTATCTTGATTTACTAATTGTGACCTCTTCAGTTATATACTCTGTTTGTAAATATATTACTAATCATTCGAATTTTATGGAAAGAACGTATACATTTGTAGAAAAATTAAATTTATGTGAAATGAAAAATTAATTGGTTATATAACAAATAATTCATTAGTTAAAAATTATAGAAAGAATATAAAGAATTTATATTTCTAGATTATATAAATTAAAAAAAAAGATTAGTAACAAATTTATTTATAGCTTATAAAATTCATTCTTCATTCACTTATATATTGTATTTTTAATGTAATAATCAGGTATTACCCTAAGAAAGATCATGTGAAAAAGAAGGATTATAACATATAAACAATTACATTTACACACATAACCAAATGAGAATTTTATCTAGTTCATCAAGTTTATGATATAATGTGAAAAATGGTTGTTTTAGTTTGGAATTATAATTTTCTTAAAAAACAACTTTCATACTGAAAGACACGGAAAGAGTCTGTGTCCGTGCAGGAGCAAAGTAAAAAACCAATTGCACACTGCCGAAGGATGCAAAAAGAAAAAATAAAATCACAATTAGTGTTATTTTCTTAAATTCAGCCTTTAATTCCATCTCAAAATCTTTTCCATTAAATACACTAAAAAAAATTCACCAAAAAAAATTATTAATAAATTTTATTTATGAATTTAAAAATTTTAATTACCTACAAAAAATATTAGCATATAATGTATTAGGTAAATTTAAATTTTTATTATTAATTAATTTTTGTCAATAATGAATATGTCCTAAAAATTAACCTATAATTTATAATTCCAATTATTAACTAAATTTTTTTGATAAATTTTATTGAGAAAATGATTGTTAAAGTTGTCGTTTTGGATTTTAATCATGATAAAATTTATCGATAATTAATTTTTTAAATTAGTCATTGATTTCTTTTTTAAAATCTATTAATAAATATGTTGACAATGATTTTTTATTTTTTTTATAAATTTTTTGTTAATTGATTTTTTTTTAAAATTATTGATAATCTCATTAATAAATTGGTTAGTAAAATAAACATCAATTTTTTCTCCAAATTTTAAAAAAAATACTTGTTATAAGTTAATTAAAAATGATTGAAAAAAAGGAAAAAGAAAAAAAAAACGATGGAGGAAAAGAGGAGAGAGAAGGAAGAATAAAAAAAAAGAAAAGAAAGAGAAGAGAAGAAAGAAAGAAATGAAATAGTAAAATTTATAAATGATTAAAATCCATTGATAATTACTAGTAAATATTTATCATTGATCAATTTTAATGAATAATAATTATTAAAGAATTTTCTATCTATTGATAAATTTATTTTACAAATATTTTGTCGACAAATATTTTACCATTCATTTGTCACTAATAATTTTAATTTATCAATAAACATTTGTAATTACTAACAAATTTTTTATTAATAAATTCATTTTTGTTGTTGTGATAAATTACGACTTCTTTCTTATAAACAAAGAAAAAACATTATTAATGAGATGCAAGAAATCACATAATATATTCTAATTCAATCCTTTATCCTAACTCCTTTTTACTACTATAATTTTATGCTAAACTTTTAATTCCTACTGCCATGAACTCTTTCAACAAATAAACAATAATAATATTCTCACAATTAATAAAAATTGAAATAAGAAAACGGGAAAAGGAGAATCATAGTATACACTATAAATAAGGAGAATCATGGCTATAAAAATAGGATCTTTTTGAAGGAGTGAAAACGAGATAATGCACGAAGCTTTATGAAGGAAAACAACATTTGTTGGAACATGTTTTCCCTGAAGGGAAATTTCCCTTTTTCGTTGGAACAACTTTACTTATACTATGTTACATGATATAAATATAAATGATGTAAATTTTATATTTTACATAGTGTATAGAAAATTTCAACAAAATAACAAAAAGTGCTAATATTTTATAGTCGACATAGATTATTACATTATTAATGAACTTATATAAACCAATGGTTATCATAAAAGGTATATTCTGCCACTATTAATATCTATTTTTTACAAAAACCTTGTTTATTCGAAACATGTTCTAATAAAAAAAAAACTTGAATTGTAAATAATATAACTTAAAACATTTTTCAAATGATTTCCAAAAATATTCCAGCACATTTCAGATAATCATACTAAATTTAATAATTTAGATTTAATGCGAAATTTTGAAGAGTCGTGCATCTGTTTAAAATCGTTCATAAAGAAAAACTTTGTAGAATTCTGTTCAACAAGGTTTAAATTCGTATTTTTACTATTAGACCTGTATTTATCATTTGAGTTACCATAATTTTTTGTTTTATTTATCACTTTTCTTTTATAAAAACTCATTCATCACGTTTTTATCCATAAAAAATTATTATTATTATTAATAAAAGAAAATTGTTACAAAGAATTTCATGCTTCTAATTAAAGAGAAACCATTTTGAAGCAAAGTAATGTGAATGTCGTGTTCAATTCTATGACAATGTATTGTTACATGAAAAATGAAAATTACAGTGTTAATGGATTTAATTTAATTGCAAAGAAAAATAAAAGATGTAGTAATTATAAAGATTGAGAAAGAAAAATTGTATTCCATACTTTTTAACAAAACAACTACGTGTGGCAATGTTAAGTAAAAGCATAGGTTATAAACCCTTTGAAAATTTAGAAATTAAGCAATGTGAGACTAATTGACTTTTACATTACTCAAAATGCATAAGATGATATATCTTGTGGAATTAGTTCATTGTTGTCTCTTATGTTTTCCATGAATGCAGTGAGAAAAAGCTATGGTTTGAAAGAAGAAGCTTTTTAGAAGGAAGATGTAGATTGGCAACAACATAAGGAAGTGGACCCAAAAGGTTTCATGGAAATAAATGATTCGCAGAGATTAATTTTGTGAAGGAATCTTAGATATTATTTGACTATTTGTTTGCCACAATGAAGTTGAATGACTACATCTCATGTGTGTTCTGTCTGGTCCCATCAACCGACGAACATTGGATTGATCCTTAGGTTTTAAAGCTACAGACATATCAACATGGAAATGAGTAAGCAGCGATCAACACAACAAAAATAGAAACATTTCAGGTATACGCCACTTACCTTCTTTGCATGCATGCTCAACTCATACATTTTACTCAGATAGAACTCACAAGTTTATTCATACATTTTAATTTTTTTTATAGATATAAAAATGTAATGGAAAATTTAAAGATAAGTCTAAGTTAGTAAAAATGAAAAAATAGAACATAAAAGAAATTATAAATATATTATTTTAAAATTTTAACTTAAAAGTGATGTTAATATCTTAAGTATATTAAATTTATTTTTTGTTAATATTATATATTGCCCGTTAATACTCAACATGTAATTAAACGGACAAAAGCTATAAATATTTTCTCACAAAATTTAGATCTAAAATCTCATTTTTAATAAGTATTTTTCTTTGAATAAATAATATTTTTAAGCATTACTGGACATTAATGATTTGTTTACTTTAAGATAAAATATTAGATTTTAGTTTTAATTGTCAAATTGTTACTTTATTTTTTATTCATTCCCTGTTTTGAAAATTTGGATAAAAAAAAAGAAAAATAAATAGTTCCCTATTTTATGTACACAAACTTACAAGCAATAACCAAATAAAAATAAAAAATAAATTTCAAAGAATAATTAAACATGACAACAGAATATTGTTGTTAAAATAATCAAACCCCGAATGTGAACATTTTCTCTTCAAATCCTAATTACATAACAATATTAAAGTGATCAACACAAATCAGATACAATATCTAATGTTTTTTATTTGTGTTATTCTCTAATTAGTGTAATTATTTTTTCATAAACTTTTATTTTATTAATTTACCAAATCATGTGACACATTTTAATTAAAATAATAAAACACCTAAAACACTGTGACTGAATTTTCTTTCTTTCTTAAAGTCACATTTAGAGAAGAACACTAAAGTCTCATTTACACAACAACATGCTCAACATTAATTAACATTAATAGGAGGGGATATAAATCTCATTTGGACTTCATGTAACACCGAACCCAATTTTATTTTCATAATTTATGTTTTGGTTTATGGATTGAGATTAACATTTTTTCTCACTTAATTTGTTCAATTTGATATTGTATTAAGAGGTTATCATAATCTGATGTTAAAGTTAGTACAAATTTTATATTTTAATTATAAATACATATTAAATATAATCAATTTATCATAATATTTAAATTTCAGAATGAACTTCAGATTAATATCAACTTAATTACAACTCAATTGGTAAATGATTGTACTTTGATTTAATATGATCATTCTTAGTTTTAATTTATGTTTAAGATCAATCCATGCTATCAAACTGATTAATTCAACAGATTTTGTGACTAATGGATGTATCTTATCGTAAATTGATCGGACATTGATAGGTACATTTAGATTATCAAAATTGTTTACCATAGACTATTGTTTCAGCACTTTGCGCAAATAGGATAAAGTGATAAACTTACGTGCAGAGTTTAGAGAAGCATTAATGAGCTAAAGTTTGATTCTGAGTTCAAAATTTGGAACGTTAAACAAACACTAATACCAAAAGGAAAAAATTGTATCAGTTTTGGATGCGAAATTTATAAGAATCAGATCGTGCTTTCGGTCGACACCATTGTTTTCATCACATTAATATTAAAAGAAAAGACCAAACATACTTTTTTCTTCTTTTTTTCTTGTCCTTTCTTCTTTATTTCAATTGAAAACACGTAAGTTTTGAATCTAACTATTTCATTACCCTTCAATTTATGCTAATGCTTTTTCAATCATTTGTGTTTTGTTCCTTAAAATCAATAGAAAAGACACCATAAAGTCAAAATTCCAATTAAAAAGGACCAAAGGTATACGTGCCTTCTAAATCAGTAGTTCTAGGTATAAGATTTTATTTATTTATTTATTTGGAATCTCCTTCTTTATCTAATTATTAAAATTAAAAACTGTCGGCATTTTAACATCCGACACTTTACAAATTTTTTTCCTAATTCTCTAATATTATAAAGAAAAACATGTCTTATTTATTTGGTTGGTGAAAAATTAGAGAAAAAAAGATAAACAGAAATAATTAAAAAACAATGATATCTGCTATATTATTTCTCATTCATTTTTTATCGTCTCTTGTCCATTTTTTTATTGTCCCATATGAAATATGATCTTAGTTTAGTTGGTTTGAAATAAAAATTGGGTGAAGGTGAATGACATATTTATAAAGTTAAAGAATAAAGTGAGGATTTAAAAAGATTAAAGAGAAAATAAAAATGGGCCATAGAAAACAGGAGTTTATTCCGTTATTATTTGATTAGTAGTGTGTATAATATGAGGGACCCGCGTTGAGTAAGATTCCAATTTTGACTGGCGCATGAACTCAAGGAATCTTCATATCCCAATCTTATCCTTTTCCCACTTTCCCTTCTATTTTTATCTATTCTCATGTTTTAAATCTTGCTTTTATATCTCTTTACCTAGCTATTCAATTTTAACATAAAATCCCCATTCAATATTCATAAAAATATAAACAATATATTATTTTTTAAATTAAATATAAAAAAATATTCATTTCGTCCTCATCCTTATATTAGTTTTCTTTTTAAATTATTAAAATATCTTTATATTATTAGATATTTTAACAAATTTATATTTACTTTACATAGTCTTGGTCTCATCATTTATTTTCAAGGCACTTTTTTTATTTTACTTCTTTTTCTATAATCATTTTACATCTTTGATATTTTTAAAACATATTTATATAATTATGATTTTTTTTTTGTATTTGACATAGAGAAAAAAACATGTTTTTTTTTATATATTTGATTATGAGACAAAATTTATATATTTATATATAAATAAGGATGAAGATAAATATTTTTACTTCAGAAATAAAGATGAAATAATTAAATACGTATTCGTTGTATTCGTTCTACCATGTTGCGGTCTTTAATCAACACATTTAACATTTATTCATAATATTTTCTTCTTAACATATTCTTTTACATATTAATATTCCAAATCTTAAAAACTCCTCTTATTTATGTTAATTAATATAGTTAAGATAATCTTATTTTAAATATTCCATGCGAATTTTAACACTAGAACTGTCGGGTCTAAATTTACAAGAGCAGATTCAAAAGTTTGGATAAAGATATATATATGTGTGGAAATGCTAAAAATTATATTATAGTGTACATAATCTAATTTCTTTCATAAAGACATAAGATTTGTGGAGAAAGCCATTAAGTTATATTAACTATGTTTAATTTTTACTACAACGACGTTGTTGTTATGTTTTTAAAATAAATAAATAAACATATATTTTATTATATTAATCAAATTAAGCCTTGCGTCTATTAGGTTATGGTGCAACCTGCGTCTATTACATGTCAGAGTTAAATACGCAGAAACTGTTTGTCCGTCAAACCAATTTATAATGTCTTTTACATACCATAGTTTACTTAAAGTATTATATGTTTACACAAATGCTTTCCTATTATTGTTGATGGTTACAGTAGATACTCTAGGATTTATCTTATGAAGAAAAATAGTTAAACTATAATTTTTTGCTTTATGACTTTGTTACATTTATCCAAAATTAATTCAAAAAATCACTAAGAGCATAATAACTAACAATGCCAAGAATTCAATTATAAATTATTTTTATGACAATACTAGCATAATACATCAAACTTCTTACATTAAAAATCTAAAAAAAAAAAAAGAACTAGTTGGAAATGAAAAATTAACATCTTCTGAAAATTACGCGATGCCTCATCTTTCAATCAAAACTTCCAAAAGTTTTTGGTCTTTATGTTATTGTGCATGTTGTCGACTTTTATAAACAAACTTCTCATATCGTAAATAACAAAAGTCCTTTTCAAGTGTTTTAAATTTGCACCCACTCTCTTAAACTTAATAGGTCTTCAAATGTCTCTATGTTGCGCACACATCTAAAAGATAATGATATGTTAATATAAATTTTTCATAATATTTTGACTTAATATGTGTTATTTTTTTTATTGGATTTAGAGTACGTAAACATAGTAACAAATAAATTATGAATAAGTAGAAAAATAACTATCAAAATATTGTCTAAAAATCTGTGTCAAAATATTTTTTTTTATTTAAAAATAATAGAATTAAGCTTAATTTCACTCTAAGTGCATGTCTTTTTTTTTTGTACATGCCTTTTTTTTTGGACTGAATAACTACAACAATGGTGGTAGAGAGGAGGGGGAAGAGAAAAAGAGGAGGAAGAGAAAAAGAGGAAAAAAAGAAAAAAATGAAAAAGAAGAAAAAGAAAATCAAATGGTGACATGTGATATGTGCTACTATATATTGACGCATTTCACAATCCAATGATAAAATTTTTTGACGAATTCTTAATAGTTGATAAACTCAAATTAGCAATGGTTTCTCGTAACATTTTATTTTTAATAGTATACAATTACTAAAAGAGATATCACCTACAAATGAATGAGAGAACAAATTTTATTACAGAGAAATTATACAAAAGGCTATTACAGCTACCTCTTACATAATTATAACACCAATTGAACATATTTATATAAAGATTCTATACTTTTAAGAGTACTATTACACCAAATCAAAATCTACTACTGTTTTACAAAATTCAATAAGACAAGAAATCTAGCAATCTAATTCTAAACTTTAACATCACTCCTATACCACACAACAAGATTAATCCGCTAAATATCTATAACCAATACATAAAGGACCTCCTACTACTCTTCACAACATAACCATCATTCTTTACTTGAAATTGAAAGTTATTGAGAATGTCAAAATAGTCCCTAATCACAAACATCATATATCAATACATACATTATACACAACCATCTTAAGAATTTCTCCTTGAAATCCTTATAGCATCACATGCAATTTCACACTCACAAACCCATCTCATATCAAATTTAAATCAAATCCATATATATCATTCATTGAACATACACTAAATTTCTAATATAAACAAGATAAATTCAAATAGTACATCTTAAAGAAACATAAGCCAGAGAGTATAGAAAACCATCACAATGCTCTTAGAATAAGGGTGGCTTAACGAGCAAGATCCCTCACCAAACGAATTACTAGGAAAAATATCCAGACTTGTGGGGAAAAGTGGCACTCAACGTCTTAAACCACCACTCAGCACCAAAAGTTAGGGAGCTCACGAACTTTGTGGCGCTCAGAGTGATGCTCAACGCCCTAGAGCCCCATGGCTCTCGGGTTTTGTAGCACTTAGCGTCACATCGGGCAACTCAGTACTATACCAGAAGGAAAAAAACTTAAAAACTTGATCTGGATGCACTCAAGACCTATCCAAATGACCACATTGGTATTCTTGGCATAGTAATTGATTTGAAAATATGTTTATAACTCAAATTGAATACCGATTTGTTCAATTGTCCAGGAATTTAGTCCATCTAACCAAACCGACTACCTAAAAACATAACTAGCAGATTTCTCATAATGTAAACTATATTTTAGAAAACTCAATGGCTAACTATGTCTTAATTGACCCAATCACAAACCCCAAATGTCAAAAACCCTCTAGAATTTTACTCGTCAAACCACTAATTATAGACAAATTTTAAATTAGTTCTCTAACCTATTATTAAACCAATACCCTAACTGTTTACCCATTTAAACATGCAATAGTAAAACCACCATTTATGCCCTTAATCTCATCATGTCAAATCATCAAACAAGTGAAATATAACAAGCAACTTCATCAAAATTTCCTCATACCAAACCATAAGATTCCAAACCCAAACACCCAAATAATTGTACAAACACACAATATTTCAACAACAATTCCAATTAACTAAACATCAATTTCTAACCCTCATAGTTCATCCAATACTAGTAACAATTCATCAAACAGTCATAACAATATTTCAATAGTAACTTAATCAATTCAAACTGTCATTCCAATCAAACCACGAACCATCAAACATGCACACAAATCAAGTTATGTAAGAAATTGAGTACAATGGTAATTAGCTTCCCTTACCTTATAAATTACCAAATTGCTCTAAAAGACTTAAAACAATACCAAACGTATAGGAAACTTTATCATACGAATAACAAAAACACAATCATAGTACACCGTTAGAACCACTAATCAGTAGAGAGTCTTATAAAAGACTCGAACGTCACATGCATCCACAACAGAGTGAATACAAAAGAAGACAAAACAGATAAAAAAGAGGAGAAAAAACGAACTTAGTTTATATAAAAAAATGATCAATCCAAATTAAAGAGCTCGCTGCCAAGATCAATTCTATGATCTCAGTTCTTCAATCAAACAAACAAAGGTTGAGAACTCTTAGAAAGAAGTCAAAGAACTCTCGAAAAGTGATTTATATAAAGATGATGAGTTTTAAAATTTTGAAACTTGTTCATAATGAAACTATTTATATTTTTTAATATTGCAATAATCAAGTCTCACAATTTTAAACCATTACCACTTTTAAAATGTCATTGTTTAGGTCTTCATATTTCTTAATGTTATTAATCCATTGTGTTCGTCTATCATATACAATTTTTTTATAGTGTTAATTATTTCATTTAAAGTTAATTTTAAAAAATATATTATATATATATATATATATATTAATTAAATTAATAAATATATTTAAATTATAAATACACTTAAATAATTAACTTAAATTAATATTTATATTTTTAATTTTTAATATCAAATAATTTAATGTGTGCTAATTTAACTCGTACTAATTTAATATGTTCTAAATTTCTTCTAAGTAACTTCATGATTCTTCTGAACTTTATCCAAAAATAGTTCACTCGTTCACATCCCACCATCCAAAAGTAAATTAGCTTTCTCATTTATAGTTTCCTTATTTTAATTCATCTCAAAACAATTTCTATTGACAGGCTTTTACTAAAAAGTTAAAAAATATAAAATTATGAATATTGTTTATTTTAAAAAAACAGACTTATTAAATTTATTATTTTTACTAATTTAATTAAATAAAAATAAAGCTATTCAAATTTTGCATTAGTATTTTAAAAAAATTAATAATTTCTTACGTGGACGGTGGGCCAGTTCGCAAATCCATAAACCGTATGGAGGACTAGTTTTATACAGAAGGACTCGTCCAACCTGCCTTTTGGGAGCCAGATGAAGGACCAATCAAAAACGGTTTGCTTGCATTGGCATTCTTATTCAGCACCAAACTATCATCCTCCATTATAGAAATTGGTCATATTTCATGTTGTGCCATCCTTATGGACTCATACTCATCCAAAAAGCTTTACGTATTTCTCACAATCTTCCACACTAAACTTTAATACTACAGGATTCCTAAAATGAGTCTTCAAGTGTTTGCACAAATCTGCAGTACATAGTTCAATGTGTTTTTTTAGAGCCATCTTCTTTAGAATTTGAATTGATAGATAGAATCATTATTTTCATCCCAAAAAGCTTAATTATTCAGAAACCATGGATTAATATTAATACATCTCGATAGCATGATCGTGTTGACCAAGATGATCGTCACAAAAAGATGGAGAAGAAGGAGGGACAAGTAGAATGGGAGGAGATGCTCAGAGAGACTTAATCATCTGGTTTTTAAACGTAAGGGGCAGTTAAACACAACAATAATGCAAACATAAGAACAAAAACAAACATAAACAGACATCAACATCATGTTAGGGCTAAGAATATTAAGTTATTTTGATTGTAGTAACTAAATAAAACTAAAAGTGTTTGTTTGTGTTGTGCACCCACAGATAAAGAATGAAAGAGGTCCACTAGTGTATAAAATAAACTGTGAGTGGGTGCCTGAGAGCAGAAAATAGGTGGAGTATCCAAATAGTGATGCTAGTGGCTTCACATATTAAAAGCAGAAAGAAACAAGCTGCTTACAAAGGCTTAAAGCTACACCAGCTACAAAGTGGACCTCAGTGCTTTCCATTGTTTGAAATCTTGACCTAAGACCAAAGTCACCAAAACTCTAACGCATTACACAACAAAGCAAAACTAATAGCGGAGGATATGGTTATTATGCTTGTGCTAATCATGCTTCATACGTCGCTCTCGACTATTGACTCATTGGTTTTCTATTCAATAATGCATCTGAATAATTCACCATCCTTTTTATCCACAACTTT
Source organism: Vigna reflexopilosa (assembly GCA_027742785.1). Classification (NCBI taxonomy): domain Eukaryota; kingdom Viridiplantae; phylum Streptophyta; class Magnoliopsida; order Fabales; family Fabaceae; genus Vigna; species Vigna reflexopilosa. Next base: position 8,241,867 of record CM050914.1, on the reverse strand, counting down.
ACATTGTTTCGTCCTCTTCCATTAACTCCCTAAGAGGAACGAAAGTACACCTGCTCAATTTTGCAGAAAATCGGAAATAAACAAGCTAAAAGGATATTTGTCATTCCTATATTGATCGGGATTTAACGTCCAATTGGTGCTGTCACATAATCAAGATCAGCTCCATCATGAATCCAAATCATTCTCTAAAAGTAAACAAGCACCCCATTGGAAATCATCTACTGGGGCACTACTTTTCTTCCTCATCTTCTGACAAAACACAGAAAAAATTTGTCTACAAAAAAATCTTCTTCGTAATTTTATAGTTTATTAGTAATAATCATGTAAAATAAACGAATCACGAAAGAAGAAAATAAAGAAGAAAGAATTGAACGATATTATTATAAAAGGTACTCCATGATGAGTAACATTCCAACTATGCAAAAAGATAGTAATAATTGAAAGCAAACACCGACGTTTTAAAGAATTTGAGGATCAAGTACGTTGATTACTGTGACTCTCCCACTTGGTTACGTGAAATAACAGAGCTCCTATTTGAGTGTATAAATATAATGTATACTATACTATTAATTTTCTATGCACCAATTCATGTACACGCCACCCCACTATATAAACACAAGCTCTCTGTGGTGCACCAGTGTGCTATCTTATTCTTGTGCCTCAAGAAATAGGCTAGTCCCAAGCTGAAACAAGATGGCTTGTTATCAACAAAAACTGTTTCACAGACTGAAGCCATTCATAGGTGTAGTTTTCTTGCAGTTTGGATATTCTGGTATGGATGTTCTATCCAAGGCTGCACTCAACAGGGGAATGAGTAACTATGTATTTGTTGTGTACCGTCATGTTTTTGCCTTTGTTGTCATGGCCCCTTTTGCAGTGTTCTTGGAGAAGTATGTTTTTCTCTTCCATTTGTGTGTGTACGATTATTTGTGTGAATATGTTATTGAAGTAATGCTGCAATACTTTTAACAGGAAAGTGAGGCCGAAGATGACGTTTTCAATCTTCATGAAGATAGTGATTCTCAGCCTGCTAGAGTAACTCCATGCATGCATATGCTTTTTACACTTTCTGCTAACCATGCAATGTTCATGCACTTAACTCTGTCATTACTTTCTTATGGCAGGCCAGTTATTGATCAAAATTTATACTTTTTGGGAATGAAGTACACCACAGCAACATTTGCTGTTTCCATGTACAATGTTCTCCCTGCCATTACCTTTGTCATGGCTTGGATTCTCAGGTAAAATTCTCACGCCTTTCAACAATTCTGGTTTATGTCTAAAAAGACATCATAAATTTTGTTGGATTCTATTTTTGAGGGTGTATGATTACATAAATATGATATGAGCTCAACTCATACAAGAATGGAAAACATTTTAAACTCAAAACCTCAAAATATTATCAGTAACATTAATACAAAGAAGGTTGTATAATTATTTTGTATAACAATAAGAAAGCTGGAAAGAGAAGAAAGATGAATATAATGATAGGAAGAAATGAAGAGAAAACAAATTATAGAAAGTGTAACAAGACTCTTATCATTAAAAAATTACAAATTAAAGATATATATATATATATATATATATATATATAATTCCACTAGACTGATGGAGAGTATAAAGTACGTGTAAACCACTTATGTGAATAAAACGAATAAAAGATTCTCACCAATTTTGTAGTTGCTTGATTATCTTTTTCTTTTTAACGCATTAACTTGTTTAGTTTGCTAGAAAAACATCTAAAGTAGCACAATCAACATTGAAATATACAAATCATGTTATGTCTGCAACTGGATGCATTAGGAACCACTTCAATATCTATCTGTAAAACTCAAAAAAATGTTAAATGAAGCGAACTCTATGTGCTAATTTCATGAAATCTATCTGAAACTTGAATGGGAATCCCAGGCTTGAGAAGATAAAATTAAAAAGCACACGCAGTCAAGCAAAGGTGGTGGGAACTTTAGCAACTGTTGCAGGTGCCATGATCATGACACTGATAAAGGGTCCGATACTTGATCTTTTTGGAACACACGCCAGCAATACAAACAACGTGCAAAATGGTGGGATAAATCTTGAACATGCAATAAAGGGATCAGTGATGATCACAATTGGCTGCTTTAGTTGCGCTTGTTTCATGATTCTCCAAGTGAGTCATCATCATCATCATCTATGGCTGTTGATAAAAGAATAAATCCCAATCACATTTTTCTTCTGATTTCATGGGGTCACTAATACAATTTCTTCTCTTGCTCTAGGCTATTACTATTGAAGCTTACCCTGCTGAGCTCTCTCTTACAGCATGGATATGCTTATTGGGAACGGTTGAAGGTGGCATAGTGGCACTGGTTATGGAAAGGAATAATTTTTCAGCTTGGTCTCTGAAATGGGATACGAAATTGCTTGCTGCTGTCTACAGTGTAGGTTATTTACTTTTTTATTGATCAAACATAAGAAAAATACACATCTACCTCTGAGTTTAAGAAAAGAATACATAAGTTTGTTTCAAAGTCATTAGGTCCTCAAGGTATCATAATTAGGTTTGTTTCTGCATGGCATGAATTTAAAGGTTTTCAATTTAGGAGAAAAAAAAATTACAAACACTTTATGTCATTTAGTTATTAATTGAGAATCACTGGTCCAGGACGACTCAAGAATTTCATGCTCCCACAGAGGGCTCACTGGATCAGCACTGCCATCCATAAACTATATATATTTATTGTAGACACTATGACAGATTAACTTTAAAATAGAATTTATAAATGCCACCACACTACCTTCATGCATAAAGTATCAAATTTAATAATTAATTTTGGAGTATTTTATCATGTCTAAATCTACAAAGTATTCTCATGCAGGGCATAGTTTGCTCAGGAATGGCTTATTACATCCAAGGAGTGGTGATGAAAGATAGAGGTCCGGTCTTTGTGACTACTTTTAACCCTCTCTGCATGGTCATTGTGGCTATCATGGGCTCCTTCTTTCTGGCAGAACAAATGTACCTTGGAAGGTAATAGGAAACCGAATCACATGCCCAGAAAACTCACTAAAAACTCATAAGAAAGTTAAACTAAATAAATCTGAACATTTTTTCAGGGCAATTGGTGCTATCGTGATTATTGTAGGACTGTATTTGGTGGTGTGGGGTAAAAGCAAAGACTACGAGTCATCAAGTACGATTACTGAAGAGAATATGTTGTCAGCCAAGCAAACAGTAGAAAAGAGCAACAGCAAAGAAGAACATTTCAGTAACTTAGGCACCATAGCACGAGATGAACAAGTATGAGGAAACATAACAAATTCAATCTAAATTTCGGCAATCAGGGATATTTCACCATCCAAAGGCCTATTTGACAGAAAAGAAATATACACGTTCTTAGTTATTTCATCCTTCAAATATTATGCAGTAGTAGAGGTTTTTAATATGTACCATACTCTGGTATGTCAAAAGGCAAGTTTTAATATAAGGCATGAAAATCCCAACAAAAGAAGACTGAACAATTTCGAATACTAATTATATTGATGCAGAGCTCCATATCAAGGATCGATTTCTAATTCAGAATAGCTACAAATTTCAGAGGCTGGAGATTTATTTATTCCAACCAGCTCACTCACCAATTCACTTGAAATGACACCATCCAATTAACAAGTGAATCTAATATAGTGAAATTTGATTTTGATTTTCAATTCTGCATAACTAATAGTGAATGCCTCAACAGGCACGTATGATACTCTAAAACAAGGTTTGGTGAAAATCATTTTTCTAGGTAAGGAGGTTCAAAAAACCAAAAGTCGGATATTAGACCTCTCAAATTCGACTAAATCAATGACTCTCATCATCGAGAGAATCTCACTTAATAAGAATCTTTAACATTATATAAAACTTTTCCTATAGCTATGCAAGGAAACTTTGCCTAACACAACTGATTTATAGTCATTCAAATATGTTAGTTAATGAAATAAAACAAGTAAATAGCTCTGTAAATCTATTCAAGTAAATCTTACGGTGAAACTATTGGAAATCAATAAAGAAGAAAAAAAACAGAGGTTTAGTTAATCTCAATGACAAGTCCATCGTGTCAGGACTAAAAAATGCACTATGAACAAGACCATTGGGTTACAATAAATTACTCTAACATAATTAGCTATACATATCTTTCATTGAGGAAACTATTTAAACACCTGCGCTGTAGTAAATAATCAATGAGGAAAGGTGTCTACAATCCAAACTATTTACTCATATCAACACTAACAGAGGAAACTTCTGCTTGAAGATTTGAAGTGCTTGTTGAAGCAGCAACTGGGTCAAATAACTGTTCAATAAAATGACAACTAAAAGCATGAACAGTTTCCCCAAGAAGTATTGGCTCAGGACATTCCTCTCAAGATATGTTATGAAACCTTCACTGCCTGTAACCTATTGGAAAAATACATGCACCAGAGAGTTTTCCATGAAAGCAAGGTCTCGTCCTTCAAAAATCCAGGATCCTTTTGTTGCCAAAATGCCTGATTCTGGAAAGACTAACACGACAAAAAGTTTCAAAAAGGTGAAAAGAATTAGACTGTTGGTTAAAAGAAGAGGAGAGGAGGGATTCTTATTTGTGCTTTAGATTAAATGAACTATGACTAGTAAGGATAGCAAGACCATTCGTAAAGTGAAAAATACATTTGCTGATTTAAGATTATACGAGTAATAAAAAATATTTTCATTATTTTTAAAGTCCAATAGTGACATTTTCTTTTCAATATTTTATTATCATATCTTTACTCTTTATTATGTTTTTTTCATTTGAATATTTTCTTTTCATGTAGTGTAGACTTTATTTTCTTGGATATAACCGGTCCTGTAAATGTAAATAGTATTTACGAACAAAATTAATATTTTATTCAAATAATTAAAGGATATTCATGAGAGAAAACAACAACAATACTAAAATAAAATAAAAAGTAAAAACAATAGAGAAACAACACCTTTAATAAATGCAGAAAACCTTCCCGGTGCATAGTAACAAATACCATCAATGTTTATTCTATACGAGTAATACAAGTTGAACATTGTATTAAAAAAAATAATGATAATTAGAAAATATTTTTTTATTTCAACATCGTTTATATCAATAATAATAATAATTATAAACAATATCATAGACCAATCATAATACATAAATAATGTTTAAATGTTATAAAAAAAAATATTATTTAAGTATTATTATTCATTAAAAAATATCGATACATTAATAATAGTAATAAGTATGCTTTGATTACAGTTTAAAATTTACAAATATTATCAATCAACATTTTCTTCAAAATTTCCTGAGTTATTCATAGTATATTGACAACTATCCTAGTCGCTTGAGAAGTCGAGGTGTTTGGCCATAGTTCCAACACAAACCTCTTAACTAGTCCCCACAAAAAACATCGGGGGTGGTTAGGGTACACGAAAATGAATACCCAAAAGACATGGATATATACCTAAGGGCACCATCTTGGGCTGCGTTTGCACTTGAAGGTGGTATCGATCCGAAAACTACCTCTGCCTAGTGTCTTACGGACTTAAAACCTGGGAACAGTGTCGATGCAACTTTGAGCTCTCGTTAGCAGGAAGAGTTGTTCTTCTGCTTGGACTTTAGCAGCACAAGTTGATGACAACGCAGTACTTGTCAAGGGTTTTAACGTACAGGACCTGGGAACTCGATTCTTGCTCGTCAAGTCCACTTCAACAGAGAATAGTGAATAAACTGGCCTGTGGTCTGAGAACTTGGACTCTCCCCGAACATACCACATCTGATTCAGCCTTTCTCCTTTCCAAAGAATTCGATCGCACCTGATTTCACATCCCGCACAACCAATTTTGTCTCCGTTAAAAGAACTAAGCAATACAACAGTAATCATATAATTAATGTTACGTTTCAAAGGACTGTGCCCTTGGTGGATGACAAAGCCCAAACTATAGATGAATAGGGAATTCTCAAATCTTACCAAGCAGGAGTTCGTCGTTTTTCCCTGGATTTGGAGGATTGGGCGACATAGTGATCAGAATTGGTCAAGTATTTGTAAGTAGGAGCAAAGTATATGTTCCCTTCATTCCAACCTTTGAATACTCGACCAGCCCTCTGCTCTATCCTTAGCTGCCAACCCAAGTCAACACAATATATAATGTTAGCAAAGAGATTTTAAGTAATAAACTAAAACACCAAAAATCATAGCAAACGTATTACCTGATCCTTCTCTAGTAATGCCTGCCAATTATTCTTCTTTAGTAGTTCATGTGTGTCCTCATAGCCAGCAGCTAGTCGATAATTCAAGTCGCCAAGCCAAATAATATTACTATACACATACCAAGAAAATTCAAATGATGATCAGAACAGATTAAAAGAAACTAAAACTAAAAAGTAAAAATTGTATAAGTAAAGGATTTACTCGTGTTCTAGAATACTTTCAGGAGGGAGAGAACGAGAAAGAGATTTAAAGGAGTGAGAAAATTTGGTTTTCTTCAAGATTTCCGAGACGTCCAAGTTTCTTCGCAATTCGTCACCAAATTTCTCCCCAGAAGCCAAGTGGGTGCAAACGAAGCAGAACGTGGTGTTGTACAATGTCATGCTAATCGATGTTGAACCCTGTTAACAAGCAGAACAAGTAAATAAAAATTGCACACTCTACCTGTCCACAACTTTTATGTTACATCCCAATCAGAACAAAAAACAAAGGTCAAGTGCTCACCAGTATCCTACTATGGTATAACCATTTTTGAATGATGAAAAAAATTACGAGAATTGCATGTCACGAGAACGTAACTAGAAAATGGAATTTCATTCACCTTATTTCCAAGATAACCCATTATGCCTCTGCCAACACAGGACACTTTCAAATTGGAAACATGGTTGCAAAGATCCGCTCGAACCCACACGCACAAGAAAATACCAACCATTTGCTTGCTTGCTGCTAAGCAATAGCGTCGTGAAGTCTTAGGAAACTTTTCTCCATTATCCAACTCACCATCTAAAGGGACAAAATCTGAAAAACTTTGCCTACACTTGAGGTCGTGGTCACCATTGTTCTCATCGTCGTTATAGTTGTTGGTGTTCAAGGCTTCATGTATAAGGCCCAACCACTTCGCCGCTGGGCCACTGTCCTCCGGCCCAAGTACGTTCCCCGCATTTAGCGGTACGATTTCTTGGAACCTAACAAAATTCACGCCAATAAATCGAATGAAGACAACTCCACAACAATGCTAGTCAAAATCAATGCTACGCCCACTTTCCTTCTTATCTCTCTTTCGAAGTTATTTTTGCACCAACCAAGAATACACAATAAATCTTTTCATCGAATTTTCTATTTTATTCATTTCTCTCTTCATTTAAAATAATGTTATTTAAAGATTAGAAAATACTTTACATTATAATTAATAAACAATAATTAGTGTATTGAATTTTATAAATAATAAATAAAGATAATAGTTCTACGAAAAAATCGATACTATTGAAGTCTGAGGTTTAAGTATTACCAATGTTTACTGAGGAAGTAAAACTGATAGCATGAGGTACTGTAGAATATTAAAATATAAAATGTGTAAAGTCGACAGGGTTCCAGAATAAGCTAAGGTCAACTTTTGATGCTGTAACCGTTCTGAGATTTCTCATTCAACACTTTTTTCTATAGAAAAGAACAATTAGAAGTAATTACACGGTTTTGTGCGGTTGCAAAATTATTTTATAGTCAATTTCAATGTATAATTCTGAATTTTAATGTAAATAAAGAAAATAAAATGTTGTTTTAAGATTCTTTTAAGATATGTTGATGTTACTTTAAGAATAAAAATTACTTCTACGTTCTCTCAATAAAATCCAAATATTATTCTAGCATAGATATTTGTAACATTTATATATATATATATATATATATATATATATATATATATATATCTGTGTGTGTGTCACACACTATAGTCCATTCTTTTGTTTTAAAGTCTCATTAATAGTGTTTTAAAATATGCAATTATTTAGCATCACACAGCAAACATCAAACAACAAATTATTAAATAAGGAGCTTGTAGTTCAAATACGATACAAAGTAATAGTTATATTTTTATTAAATAATTTGCAACACGTGCCTGTTAACATTAAATATATGTTAGTATAAAGAATTAAGTGAGAGTGAATTATAAAGAATATACTGTATTTATAATTAAAATAAATTTTGACCAATAATACTCAATGAAATAATTTAAAATAAAAAAAGGATTTGAATTTATGTTAAGAATGAATTAAAAATGAGAATAATATATATGTATTTATATACGTTTGGTATAGATGAAATAAGTTGGTAAGAAATAAAAAGTTGAAAAAGAAAAAGAAAATAAGAATTATTTTATAAGAAAGAAAAGAAAGAGATATAAGAAGATGCATACCCAATTACATAGATGTGAGGGTCGGAAGGAGACGTGAGCCAATTCCTCAAACTCAAACCTTCCTTGGGTGATTTCCCTCCCACATTCCACGTTCCCACGAACATCCTATAATTCCTCAATCATTTTTCACACACCACTTTTATAATCTTTCAATAGCCACACATTATTTCAACGAGGGGAGGGGTTTGATGCAAGTATTACCTAAGGTTCATAGCCCCAGTGCCACTTTCAGGACTTGATTGCTTCCCAAGCACCAAACCTTTCATTCCACTCTTTCCCTCTTTCAAAACAAATCCACCAATTATAAGTCATAACTACTATTAAACCTAATTAATCAAATTCACTTTAAGCTTAAACGACGTGTACGGGACAGTGTTCGTAAGATACCTGAGAAATCATCATCCGCTACGGCGTCGTAACGATCTTCGTCTGAGAAACTCTTTCTTCTTTCCATCGCAGTTGCTGCGTCCACACATAGAAGAAAACAAACTCAGGGTCAAGATTTAACACCAAAAATGAAAACCAAACGGAAATCCAAAACCGATAACGACAAGTGAAGAACCGGGTTTCACCTGTTGCATCGTAGTCTGACTGAAACTTCTCAGCACCGTTCTTCGTATTGAGCCAGTTCCTCATGGCTAATTTAGGCCACGAAGACTGCATCCCGAAAATTTGAATTGAAATAAATAACCGTTTCGGAATCAACGAGAGAAGATGAAAATGAAAAGGAGAAAGAAAGAAAATAGCGTGGTGGTGCATGTGCATACCTTGGATAACTTCTTCGACTCTGTCTTCATTGCTGATGACTTGAAACTGAGACAAATTAGATAGCAATTAAATGATGAGGAGAAAGAAAACGATAAAGGAAACATAGGTGGCGGCAACGTTTTTAAGATCTAGATCATCCAAATCCTAGAGGGAATGTTTTATAATTCCATTTGGGTGATTTTTTACTAATTACGAAAAATAAAGAAAATTATGTGGATCTAGATATTTATTTACTTATCCAAGAAAATTATGTCAGTGTTTAAAAATCTTAAACAAGGGGTTTTCAACTGCAATATAAAAGAACCAGTTGCAGGGGAAACAGAGACAGCTTTTGAGAGACAAGAAAAAAAATATAACCTACATGAAAAATAGACAAAATTGAGTTACGCAAAGTTTTGCACTTTACAGAAAATAGTGAAAAGATGAACTACTAAAGAACTATAAAAAGTTTGGGTTTTGGTGCTTTTTCCTTCGTCTTCAGGCTAGGTAATTATTAAAAGGAAGTTTGTGATCTCGATGAACGTCCATTGAAAAAGTGTAGCTTTTCTGACTTCCTCTTGTAAAGAAAAACTCTTGGAAGCATAATTTGATCATTAATTGACTGAAGAAAACCAAACCGAAAGAAAAAGTGAAAGGTCTCTTAATTCTGAAAGTCTATTGAGTACGCTGGAGAAGAATAAGATGCAGAGAATAAAGAACTAAGTTACAAGCATGGTATTAGTTACCAATTACCCATATGCAAATCAAAGGTTACTGAAAAGTGAGTCAACGACATTGCTAAAAGAGACCGTCCTTCACAATTTTGAAAAGAGAGATGAAAAAAGAGCAAAGAATGTAGTGATAGTAGTTAATGGTGATTCTAAAAGAAAATGACAACGTAAACCGATGAAGCTACCCTATAAACCAGGGTTGGAAGATCACTTACAAGAATGGACCAAGGTTTCTGTTTAACAGTGGTGATTAGAGACTCTTTCGCTTTCTAGTCCAAGCTTCAACTTCTCTTTATTTTTTGTTTATGATGTAATTATAGAGAGTAAGAAGAGAAATAATAAGTGAGTGTCGGAAGGTCCTGTTAGCTTTGCTTGGTTCGGTTGATAGAAAAAGAATGCAGAGAAAGCTTAGGTTGGGGTGTTTTCCCGAAAAACAAAACAGTTATGCGGCTATCGGAATTTATACATGTACGGAGATTTAAGATTCAAGATTCCAGAGGAAAAGAAGAGTGGGTAATTCTTTTTTATGATTTTTAAAATAGTAATTATTAAAATATTATATATATATATATATATATATATATATATATTATATTGAGACTATTTTTAATAAAAAAAATACTAAAAAATATAATTATGTTGTGATTAGTTTTCATTAGTTTTTTGAAAGAATAATCTTTTGGAAATCTGAACTGAAGAGAAGAGATTTCAGAAATCAGAACATGAAAATATAAAAATGCTAAATCTTTTAATTAATGATTGATTTTTCAATGGTGGATGTTGTGGCCTTTAGGCATTTGCAAGAGCAAAGAAATGTTGCTGTAGTGGTTAAGGTAACTGAACAACTCCAATCTTAACCGTACACCTATCAGCTTTGTACCGTACTGCATCCAACGGCCAGGGGAGACTTTGTACTGGGTAAGGTCCCGTCTGTCTCTCATTATCCACGTAATCACAATTAATTACACATAATAATAGAATTATGATGATAATGACTTAATGATTACTGCCGGAAATACAGTGTCGCATTTTTTAAATATTTATATTAGACTCATATATTATGAATATGCATACATTTACATACACATTCACTTATATACACCCTTACATCTTTACATTGTGAATTTATATTATAATACAAATATTTATAAAAATGGAGACGCGTGGATATAACAATCATATATGCTTACATCTTTATGGACATATTCTCACAGTCCGTTAATTCTCTTTTTTTTTTTTTAGGAAATATATGTCGTGTTTTTGGAGTTCTCCCATATTAGTGAGAGATAAAGTGACAGTCGCATTTAATTTCCCGTTATCGTTAACTGTGTGGCGGCAGAAAGAATGTGAGTTTTTAGAAAGTGAAAAACAAGTGGCAGAGAGAGAGTGGACCGAGTGATTTTAGTAAAGAGGGTATTTAAAGTGGAAATTCGAAAATAATACCACTTTCTGCATGCAAATTCTTCGTCTTCAACCTCCAGAAACACCGTTTTCTCCTCCTTCTCTCTAGAACCTCCAAACTTCTCCCTAGATTTCTAACCACTTTTTCTCCTCCGATCATCAACCTCCTTCCAGATTAATTGCTCCCAGTGTCAAGCTCTACCGTTTGCACCGATCAGAATTTCGTTTGGACAACTTGGGATTTTTGAAGACTTAGAAGCTTAGCTGGGATTGTAAGATAAGGGAAGCTTATAAATTTAATTATGAGTATTTTGTATGAATGATTTTTGAGTACATGTTTTGTTGAATGTATGTTCTTGCTGTTGAGAATTTGTATGTTTGATCTTTGGTATGAAATTAGTTTATAAGGTTATGTAACTTAGTGAAAATACTGGTTCTGGAATCGAAGGGTCATTAGGATCGTTCGGTCTCCCCTAAAAACGATCGGTCTAAATTGTATTCCATTTGTAGGAGTCAGTTTAAGACCGATTGGTCTTACACTACTGCATTGAAACCTAAATACCTTGTTTGATTAGTCATTCAAAATGAATCTCCTATTTTAGAACGTTCAGTCTCATACCGAATGATCAATAACTCAAAGTAATCGGTCATAGATCAAGTGTTCGGTCTTGAAGAGTACTTGGCCCTGGAAAAGTACTCGGTCTTGAAGAGTACTCGGCCTTGAGAAGCGCTCGGTCATATACTAGCCTTCGGCTAATAAAGTGTTCGGTCTTAGATTAACACTTAACTTATGAAGCATTCGGTTTCAGATTCTTATTACTTATTGGAAGTACGTTCGGTCATACACTAAGCGTTCGGTCTTACACCTTGATAATATTTCTTGAAAGTACTCGGTTTAAAATTAATATTACTCATTTTAAAGAGTGCTCGGTCCTATACTGACACTTAACTTACCCACTGAGTGTTCGGTCTGATACTGGCACCCACTTCCTGAAGAGAACTTTCGTTATTCTAAAGCATTCGACTCAAATTATAAAACGTTCGGTATCCTTCTTCATTCGACCGTTCGGTCACTTTTGAATTTTCTTTGATGCTTAGTTTTCTTATCCTTGCTTGGTCAATTATTGGATTTCGAATGATTTTAAGAGTATTCCAGGGAGGAATACCTCATGAATTGGAAATTTATTTGGTAAAGTATGATTATGGTTAGACTCAGGTTCTGCTCTATCCTGATATTCCGTGAGTACGCCTTCTCAGGTAGAGAAGGGTAATTCATGCGTGGGAATCGCAGGAGGTCTTTTAGCCTCAGGGTATTTCTATACCGAGGTGGTTCCATTGGACTAACCTCAGGTGACGGTCTGTTGAGTGTATCCCAGCCAGGTCCACCCGGGTGCAGAGAGCGGCGAGCTACATGGTTCATACCGTCCGGACAGTATCTAGAGAGATTTGATTATAATGATGTTACCGTTCGGTTTTTATATGGATATATTTGATTTATGATTTATGGTTGAGATATTGATGTGTGTGAATTATCTGTACGCTTTAAAAGTATATTGAAAATGATTAATCAAATTTACATAAGCTTACTCTTATTTTCCTGTTTTATCCATGTGTCGTTCGGTCTTAACCGTTCGATTGTTCTCTTCACTGCAATGATCATCTTTTGGGGTGTGAGCAGAGGGCGATCACGAAAATACTTTGGAGGATGCTCTGCAGGCCGAGCTACCTATAGACGCTATGCCGGAGAATTTTGCAGGACCGTCCGGTCCTTAGATTAGATTTTTTTCCTTTCGCTTAGTATGGATAACCGTTCGGTTATGTATTTTTTTGGTAGAACCGTTCGGTCTAAATATCCCCTTTTTGTATCAGACTTCTATACTTTGTACAGTTTAAATTTTATATCTTATCTCTTGTTCCCTTCTCTTTATTTGCCCTTTTTTCCACTATTCTTTATGATTATTCATGTTAACTTCTTAAATAAATTATAACCCTTGTTATATATTTATTGGGATGTTACACATATCGAATCCAATGAGATATCCACTCACATACACATGCATATTTTAAAAAATACAGATACAAAGGTAGAATGATACTTATGTTTTTCTAGATGCTACAATATGGTTAATAGAATATAATAGGATGGAAACATAAGTATGTTGAATATTATTGAAATCACATAATATTTATGACAAATTAAATAAAGTAAGTAGAAAAAAAAAATAATTATTATTTTTTAAGAGCTAAGAAAGTATAATAATATTTAAAGTCAAGACATTAATTTGTGTGTTTATAAATGTCTTCAAGAAATAACAAATATTTGAAAAAAAACTATATAATAAATCACATTTATGTATTTAAATATAATAAAAATTAATAATATGAATATTTTATGCAAGTAAAAATAAGAAGAAGAATATGAATTTCATAAAATAAAGACAAAATAGAGATAGTATTTAGTGTAAAATTAAATATTAACAAATAAGACAAAAAAAATATAATAAAGATAAACATGTAACTTATGTTAAATATATATATATATATATATATATATATATATATATATAACTTTTAAATAAATTTATTTAAATTGTTACACTGCTATAAAATTTATTAAACTTAAATCTTATCAACAAAAACAAAAGTCTAACTTTCTCTATCTGATTTATTGAATGAATAAAAATTTAAGATTTATTAAAGTTTTAATGTGTTAATTTAACCGTTTATATAAATTTTTTTGGTTATGTAATTGTTATACCTGAATTTATATTTAATGTAAAGAGATAATTAAAAATATGTTTGATACAATGTAATAAGTTTACTTAATGTTTTTAGTTGTGGTATTTTATATTTTTGTTTGCATACAGTATTTAATGATTCCACAAAACAATATAAATTATATTAATTACTTTAATTTTTATAACTGAGATATATATTTAATTATTAAAAATACAACTATTGATATTTAACATTATAAAAATAATTCAAAAACTATATTTTAGTTTATCTTTTCCTTCGGTTATTAATTGTATTTGAATTTTATTAAAAAATCAAAATAATGATTATTTTTAAAAATTTATTTAAGTATTATATTATAAAGAGTAAAATAAAAATATGAATTGTGAATCAGGAGAATCATTTATATATATATATATATATAGTTATAGGTACATATATCATAATTTTTTTATATTACCAAAATTTGAGGATGGTTAGAGTTTAATATGATTATATGTAAATAATAATAAATTTTTAGAAAGTGCTGTTATTAAAACTTGTGTTTATCTCTCCACTTTTTGTGATATTTAAAAATAATAAATATAATTTAAAATATATATATATATAACTATGGTAATGACAAATAATTAATAAGATGTAAAATAAAATAATAATAAAATATAGTTATAGGAATATTTTTAACTATTATAATTATAAAATAAAAACATTTTTAATTTTTCATCACTTATTATGATACTTTTTTTAAGTTATAAAAAGTAAGGAAACAAATAAGAATATCAAATATATAAAATGTAAGAAAATATATTGAAAAACATTTATAAAAATTAGTTCTTACAAATTGTTATAGATAATGTTTTTCATAAATATATTACTTTGAACAAGAAAGAGAAAATAATTAAAAGAAAATATTAAAAAGAATTAAAATTAATATTTATTACAAGATGCAACGATAAATTATTTTGACATAGAGAAAATATATTTAATACAAGGTGAGATGCATATCTTAATTAGATTGAAAATTTTATGAATTTAATGAGAGAATTATGTCTTTTAGAAGATCTATATATAACTTAAAAAGGTATGTATTTTACCTTTTCTCTTAACTTAGTACTTACACAAAAATAAAGTAATTTTATTATTTGTATACTGGCGAATACATACACAGGGGTGTATGTATATATATATATCACTTGATTATCTAACTTGAATCATAAAAAAAATGAATTGAAATATTTTCTAATGAATATTTATAATTTGAAATAAATATTTCATGTTCAAAACTGCAACTTCATATATATGTTATTAATGAAAAATTACATTAATTTTTTGTACTGATTTTATGTTAGCATAACAACATTAGTGTTAGGTCATTGTTTCTGTTTGATTTTTCTATTCACACGTAGTGCATGTTTATTACAACTGAATTGTAAAATTTATTTGTTTCACATGGTGCTTTGTAAAAAAATTCCAATAAGTGAAACATGGGATGATTTTGTTTGGTAGAGAACTAAGTTAGCTCTGTTAAAGGAGAATTATTTTTAAAAGATGATAAATTTCACAGCATAATTTTTTTACTTTTTTAAGTAGTGAATTCTTAATTTAAAAACTTACATTATGTAATATAAATATATTTTAATAAAATTTTCTACAAAAGAGATTTAAAAGTTAAGAGAGACGTGGTGTGGGGTTTAGTTACAATGGTACGAACCAAGTAGCCCAACATGTGTCCTACTTGGTATCCTTCTTGGTACCAGTTTTTCATGCGAAAGGCGTATAATGTCCTGTTTGGCTAGGGTGTTTTATTACCAGAGTCCTACCTGTTGCTGAATAGTACGTGTGTATGTCTAATTCCTTTCTTATGTTTTAAATTTTGCATGCCAAACTGATCCATAGAGAAAGAAAAGACAAAAATGTAATAAAGTGAGAAATGGAAAAATAAAAATAAGAATGAAGTGTTTTAATACAGAGGAACATATATGGTTGTTATAGTGATGAGTCACAGGTGGTTAAGTGTGTTTAATAAGATTTGGATTGAGCAAGAGTTGGGTCTCATTTTGCTTGGTGGGAAGGTGAAAGATTAGCTGGAGATTGAAGGCTAAGTGCCCTAATCATGCTCCCCATTTATTGAACAAGTTAAGATGAGTTTGAGAGCGAAAGAAATATTTGATATGGTTGGATGAAGGGTCATCTTCAAGCATTAGTACGTGGTCCGTGTGTCAAGCTCTTAGCAGATACCTAGATTCTGTATCATGCCTGCCTGTAACCTACTCCATCAATCTGCCAAGTAATTAGCTAAGATATTCATTAAACAAAACAAACCATTCGTACCAACAAAACAACTTAATTCAATTTATAATCTTGCCAGGTTAGAAAGCATATCTATAATAAATTTTGTTACCACGTGGTGGTTGCGAGCTCTTATACCATCATATGAGATATCACACTCTCATCACAAAACGAAAGTTAAATAAGAGTAAAGAAAATACAAAGAAAAAAATGAAAAATTTGATTATTGAAAAGAACTATAAGAACATATGTCTGTACACAGACTGATTTTATGTGAACTTATATAAAATAGGAAGAAAAAACAGAAACGGAAAACTGAAGATAATGTATACTGTATGACTCTCCGGTCACACATGCACCGAGCGGTCAACAATTTAGTAACGAGACGACCAACCAGTGGATCGGTGAACCATAAACAATATTAGATATCGAACATAATTAGACTAACTTTGAATCAAGTTGTTAGCATATAGGCTGTAATTGGACCAACATTAATCAAAAAATCATTACAAAAGCCTATAAATATGGATTTGATAGTAAGGCAGTTGGTCATTTTTATTACGCATTTATTGTTAAGATATTTGGACAAACACTAACTTTAGTAAGAGTGTTTTCTGCAAGTAGCATCCAATCAGATGAAAAGAGACTTGAAGACTAAATGTGACGTAAGTTTGAAATTTTGTAGACTATTTATGCAAGACAGATTAGCCTCGACCCCATAACCAAAGCATAATGGTTATAAAAGCTCTGAACAATATGTAGTCGAGCTGTACTGCCTAATTATACCGAATTGTACTGAGATTATATTATCCAACTATATTAAACTTATCATTTTATTTGACTTTGATACCATCTTAACCTAATTTAATCTTATAAAAATAATGTATACAATAAAGTTTTTTTGTAAATCTAATTTATATTATCTTTATGTAATTCAATCAATATTATTATTTTTGTTTGATTTCTGAAAAGTCTAAATGTGACGATAGAATTTAACAACCTTTGAATCTAAATATTTTTATCCATTAAAAAGCTAACCTTTTTATGGTGACTCTTAGGTGTATTTAATATGAATGAGCAAATGAAACTATTTTAATTCAAAAACTTAGTACGACGAATTTGTTCACATTCGTGGATAAACTAGACTCTTTCAACGTATGCTAATAGTTAATACAATTCGTAGATAAAAAAATCACGGTGAGCTTCGTGAGTAAAGTAGATGTGATGACGATGAATGTGTAATTCATTATGTATATACAGATACAGATTGGCACCTTCTGCCTCACGGATTAACAAGCAACGTGGTACAAAAAAAAAATTGTTTAACTTAATGGATCAAACAAGGTATACTTTCATGGCGAGGACACGTAAACTAATTAGTCATATTTTTATTGGGACTTTGTTGACAGACGCACGAAAAATTTAAACTTTTTGACCAAAAAGATCAATAGAAAATTGTTAGATTGCAATATCTTGGCCGGTTCAATGAAGATAGGGTTTGTTATATTTCTTATGCTATTAAGATAGTAACAGAATAGGCAAAAATAGTATATTAAGACACATCTTAGGATTTGAAATCTAACCTGATGTTAATCATCATTAATTAATTAGTTGTCTAAGAATTAGGACGCATGCCACCCAAATGAATTGTCTCTTATAGAGCAAGAAACTGAATTTCATGTGTTGTGCATCCAAGGGACTTGATTTTACAGCTATCGATCACTAACTATTGGATTACGTGTTCACATTCTAACTTCTTTTCTTTTTTTAAATTTTAGTTTTGGAAATTGTTATTCTCCATATTAATTAAACATCAGTTTTGTGACACGTTGTAAAAAACCCTAATTATAGTACTGCATAGAGACTTCTTCCTTTCCCTTTTTGAAATATAATTCAAGATCATCCTGGAACCAAAGTTTTTATGACATCCATGTTCTGGACATGAGTTCTTCCAACAGAAAGATATATCCTACGAGATTTAGAATGTTATTTCTACTTATTTGGTTCAAAATATTTGGATATTCAGCCTGTAACACTTGAATTTCAACATATTTAAAAAGAAACTTTAAGATATTCAGAGCAAATTATGTTTTTAAGGATCATCGAAAAATTCAAATATGATATGATAATTTATTATCTTTATAAAAATTTAATTATAAGCAACAACATTTGTTTTACATAACTATATGTTATTTATCGATCAAGAAATCTATATTGATACATCTCCTCTCGATTTATCTTAGAGTCTCATCCTATGAGAAACAATCCATCTAAATTTAAGTAGAGCATTATTATTTTCGATTATGATTGATTTAGGAAAAGTAAAATTAATGTCAATTGATAATAAGTATAATAAAGAATAATAAAGGACTAATATAGATTATTTTTGGATATTTTTTTTAAAATGGTTAAATGACAAGAAAATAAAAGGGAAAATTAAATTTTAGTTTTTTATAAGTTAATATTAAAGTCATTTATTTTCAGATAAGTTAAAATTACTTGGCTTTTTTAGTCCACTAAAAACTTATCCAAATATTTAAATAATTGATGAGAAGGCGTAATAAAAAGGGTGTTACAGCTAACATGCTGACATTCTTTGTGTCAGTAAAATCTTTAATATAATCTACAGTTTTTTTTTTTTTGTTATAAAAGCACTTATTTAATTCTCAATAATTAATTATCGTCCAAAGTTTATTAATTTTCTTAAAACTATTTATAAAATAAATGTTTTAAAAATATTAAAAATAGATACAGTTAGGAGTTTTTTTTTGTATAATATTTGCTTTTATTTTTATCTGCCTCAATCACCCTCCACCAAGTGTCTACACAGTTTTGTTATTTTCACCTTTAAAATTAAACCATTTTTTGAAAATAAAATGAAAGTCAGTATTATTATAATTTTGGCTATATGTGATGCAGCCACCCTTATTACTTAACGTCCACTCTACAATATATATTGTTCAATGGAAAAGTCAACGAAGTGCAATTCATTACAAATATACAACGCCTATACCTTTAGCATATAGATATGAGGAACAGTATAAACGACAATCACAAAGCTGTGGAACCCTTTGAATTGCAGACTTTTAGCAGTATTCAGAAAAATCGAAAATCTAAGTTTCTCATTTACTGATATTTATAATATGCTTTAACATGATTATATATATATACGAAGCACAGTGTTAAGGTTATCCTAGTCTTCCTTTTTTTTCCACCACACATTAATATTCTTTGTAGTTTTGTTAAGTTTCTTTATATATACCTTTTCTAACCCTAATTTTTAAATTGTTCAAAAAAGAAATATTACGATACCTTTATCATATTATTGCAGTTACTTCTTTAATCATTTGGGAAAAAATATTGTCCCATATATTCCTATGGAACACAAGACTTGCATGTAATTTAAAATCATAGAGGGTGTCCAAATAATATTAAAGAAGATAAATGAAAATATATTAAAGGAGAGCGAAATTGTATTTCAAGACCTTTTAAAATGTTTTTGTATTGGTGGAGACAAACAAATGAAATTTATACTTAATAAATAGTCTTTAAGCAACTTCAAATTTAAGAAGTGCACCGTATACAAACATTTTCCAAAATCTGTTTTTAATAACGAGAGCGAAGATTAACCGTAGCTATTTCTATACTAGCCTATAAATGATTCTTAATATCAGCTAGCCAATATTTCCTAACCTCCTCAACCAAAGAGAGAACTAAAAAGAGGTGAATTAGTTTTAAAGAAATTTTAGTTTTTCTAACTTTTAGATTTTTGTAAATTATAAAAAAATACACAAAATAAATAAGAGAGGAGAAAAAAAACATACAAAATTATACTGGTTGGATTCAAATTGAATTTAATTCAATTCTAAATAATCCAAGTTTGAAAGATTTTCCAATATTTTTACAAAAATTACAAAACTACAAGTTTACCTTAATAATCATAACCCCTACTAAGCCAAGAACAAACCTTTAGATGTAATGCTTTACACAATCATGTTTATATTGTTCACTTACACGAAAACTATACAAAATTATTAGTATAAAAAGAAAAAGAATAGAATACACCTAAAGTATAGATTTTACAAGCTAAGTCATTGTCAATCCCCTACAATCTTAATTATTTTGTTTTTTATTAATTTAAATAGTATATATTTAATATTTTTATTAATTAAATAGTTTATAATGAAAAAAATGTTTTTAATTAATTATAATTTGTAAAAAAATATTCTATAATAATAAAAATTCAAAAAAAAATAAATTATAATGAGATATAATTTTTTTTCAATTTTTAATTACATAATCACAATAATTATAGTTATAAATTATTTAATTGAAATTATTTTATAAAAATTTAATTTAATTACAAAAATAATTAAAATCACGAAATTTATTTATTTAATAATATTAAAAAAATATAATTATTAATTAGATATAGTTGTAATTATTTTAAATACATTTAAAAATATTATTTACAAATTATAAATGATTTTAATTAATAAAAAAAAAGTAAAAGTGTCAGGGTGCACGAATAAGAAAAGTCGTTAACCCCATACAACTTTAATTTTCATTTTATAAAAAATGGTTTGGTAATCAATTACAATACTGTAAAATTATTTTTAGTATACAACTTCACCTTTAATCATTGTGTCAAGATTAAATCATGAAAAAGATACAATTTTTTTATTTGAAATCGTCTAAATCTACAATTTATCTATTTTCGTAATTCAAAAATTTATTGTCTACATCGATAATTTATACTTGAAGTTTGTCTAGTTTACTAGAAAAACCACTTATATATAGGATAATGATAATAAGATAGAGATAATAATAACAAAACAATAATGGTCATTAATGACCTTGACTGCTGGACTAATGTACTCAGGACTCCCTATTAAGAGAAGTCGGGCTCTTTTGCTGAGATGGTCTTTGACCTTTGACCCATTAGACTGAGTGTATATATATAAATATTCTCAAATAAAGCAATATTCATGAATTGAAGTTTGAGATCACAGTGATCTATTTGGACTCGTTCATCACAGTAGCAAATGAATTTTGTTAAAGGAAAGAAATGACAAACTTTATGAATGAAAACACAAGGAATTTGCTAATGGGGTCTGCAGAAAATTATGCTCTTTATTTTTCATGCGAACATTATGCTGACCACCAGTGCTAGTCGCAACCATGTGAAGCAAATGTAAGGAAAAATTCGTCAGCAATGACGATACTGTATAATTGTCTGCTACCAACTCTTTCTTTTCTCTTGATCAAGAAGTCTTTTGATTAATGGAGATAATTTCACTCATTCTATTCTTAATAGTAAACCATTAAAATGGAGAATAAAAAACGTGATTCACATGGAATCCTTGTGATGCTTGACAGAGAATGATATCGTAAAATAATCATCTCATTCTGATAAGTCATTTTTACTGAACAAGGTTAATTAAAAATGTCCATGAAATTAACCAGTGGTAAATCTTCATCTCTGTGCATTCGGTGATTCATATTGATATAAATCATAGGACCTATCATTTAGGAACATAAACCTGGAGTGCAGTGCCACTTGCATTAGATGATTTATTGTTTGAATATTGGGCATGTTTCACAACAGTGACAAGACATTTGAAAGGAAATCAACCAACCCATTAATTTGGAAGTGAGTAAAGCATGCAAATTTTTTTATAGTAACACATATTATTAATGGAGTTGTAGAAGTTGACTATTGGGGGATTTTGACTTTCCTGGAATCATCAAGTGGTCTATATGACTGAATATGAGAGGCTGAAATCAACCACAATTAATGTTTTTCTTAATGCTATTACATAATAATGGAAGGTTTGGGTGAGAACTCAAGGATTCAAATATTCACGCACAGAAAGAGATGTGTGATTGAACCATCAACCATTCAAATTAAATAATAGACAATAATTGTTCAACGTTGTTTAATTACTTTGACAACTCCCGTATATGTTCTTTGGGTCTATTAAGTGTCTATTATAAGGCTCTCTTCATTTTTTATGTTGCCTGTTATATTGTGAATCCACAATGTTTTCGTCATGAAAAAGTGAAATAAATTTTATTTTATTAAATTTTGTAAAATTAAATTAAATTTAAATTTTACCATTTTGATGATATTATAATCTACTATGACCAAAGAGGTAAAAGTATTCTGTTATGAAAAAATGTTAAAGAGGATTTTTTTTTTCTAGAAGGAAATTCATAGTGTTACTAATAGTGATATAATTGTCGTGGATAAAATTTAATGTTATGAAAATATTAATGCTTCCAGCCACAATAGAATAGTAGTACACTATAAAGTTTGCAACAGAATAATCCATAAATCCAGCTTTTGGCAAAGTTGTATTCAATTCCAACTTGAAATAATTTATTCCAGAGATTAATGATTTCGTAACTGACTTCAGTATTCGTGTCTGATTCTAGTTATCTAATGATAAGGTTGCCGGCTTTGCCCACAACTAATCATAAATTATGGGAAGAGTTGAAAAATGTTCCCTTTCCTGAATGCATTAATAATAGGGTCAATTTTTATTAGAAGATAATAATGATATATATTACGGTTATTGTATCACATTCTTTCACTTCAAACATAATAAAATTTCACATACACTTTTTTTCAATTCAAATATATGGCTGAAATGCAAACAGGATTTATATTCAAACTTTCGCTAAAGAAAGGTTAATTTATTGCGCGATGAATAATATTGGATTACATACACCCATTCATCTATTTCCTAGTCAATTTAAAGAATATTATAAAGAAAATTGATATTACTAATAGTCAAAATTTATCAATAATATTTAAAATTCATTGATTTATCAAAATTATTGATAGTTCATACAAGAAATTTGTTGATTAAATTCTCGTCAATAAAATTTATGGACGATATTTTTTTCTACGGTAATTATTAATGAAATAATATGTTGGTAAAATCTATGAATTAACATTGTGATTTGATTCATTTTCTTTCTTATTCTCGTCTTTTTTTATTTTTCTATTTTCATGAATTCTGCCATTAATAGTGCATTGTCAGCCTCCAAACAATCACCACTTCAACCAACTTATTTTGGAGAATAAAAATCACAGGGATCACGTGAAAGAGGAAGAAATCTCATATTTATGATGTTTGCAGCTTTGTTATCAATAAGACAAGGTTGTAGTGTTCTGTTTCCGCAATTCTGAAGAAAGAGAAAGAGAAGAAAGGCATTGTCGACGCTGATGATGATATCAGTCGCATTGTTACGTCAACACCATGAGACACTTGCAGTGGTGTGAGTAGGGGCTCATCGGAGAAGTTAAAACGCGAACATCGCATAAGGGAAAGAAGAAAATCTCGCCAATGGTGTTAGTGACCTCGGTTAACGATAAGGGTCGCGACAACAAAGCCTTAGATTGTAGTGGTGGTGGGTTGCGCATGAGAGAAAATGAAAAAAAAGGAGTATATGTTGACACTGAGTGCAAGATTTGAACGAAAAGTTTGTCTCTCCTTTTTATTAACAAATTTGATTATTAATAAATTCGTAAGTTATGTAATTATCAATATATTTATGGATGAATTTTTCTTTTGGTAAATAAAATCCATTGATAAATTTTTTAAAAATAATTGATTATTTTAAACAATAATCAATTATGTTAAATATTTATAAAAAACTTAATTCATAAATAATTAATTATGTTAATTTAAAATGGTTCCTAATTTATACGCAAACTTAATAAGCAATTATATTTAAAAATAATCGGTTATACAAGTGGGTAATCTTAAAATTCTTTTAAAAAGTAAACACTCTTATACATTGTATGCATTTTATATTTTTTGAAAAAAATGTCTTGTTTAAAAAGAAGTGTCGAAGATATAACAAGAGAAAGCTATCATGCTATAGAATTTCTTTTAAATAATTTGTCATATGTTAGGTAATATCTTTCTTTGTTTTTTTTCTTTTTTTATAATTAAATTTGATATCTCTACACAAGTGTTTGATGGTGTGGTAGGTAATTAAATATTTTCATCAGTAAGTGATTTGTAAATCGTGGTCTATAGTTGCATAGATATTTCTAATATTTAAACATTTTCAAGATTTTAATAAAATATCTAATTCAGATTATCTTGATTAACTGAACATAGGTTTAATAAAATCAAATAAATATAAAAATATTTGTATTTTTTAGTTTTATTTATATTTATTATCATTCTTGTTATTTGTACTTATTAATCATTTATTATATTGAATTTCTTTTATTATTAATAATTTTAATTTTTTTTTAAGTTTTAAAAAATACTTGTTAATCCATTCATTCGTTCTTGATTATGTTTTTAGTAAATTCTTTGTTTTATATATGTAAATTGATTTGCATAAAAAAGTTTAATAAACTTAAAAATCATGAAGAAAGTGACGCTTAAAATGTCAATCATATTACACTTAATCAATTACATTGTCAAAATAATAAATATTTTAAAAAATCATTTATATATATAATTATATAAACACAATCAATTATATGAGTAATTATTTATAACTTTATAATAATCATATTATAAAGAAATATAATTATATATATATATATACTTAATTGATATTTACTTGATTCAAGTGACTTTAACTTTTTTCCAACTCTTAGTTTTAGTTACACAATCCAAACTAATTAACATAAAACTTAAAAATTCTTGTAAAGAAAAGACGTCAAAGTCATATGTATAACAGTAGTTTAAAATAAATCGGTGCTTCCATAAAGAGTTATTGAAGTTTTGATTTACTTAAATGAGGTCAAAAATCACTGGACATTAATCACGTTGGGACTGACATGAAACAATGTCTTCTCCAACAACGACTTCTTTAAAGATGTCAAACGTGCTTGTTGAGAATAAAACAAGATGCATTAGATGAATGAGGTTAATTTTCTTTTTCTTTTTCTTTTTTAACGACAAATAATTGTAAGAATACCTTAAAATTAACGGTTGTTTCCCATTAACTCAAAAGTCAATTAACGGTTCAAAAAAGGGTGCATGTTAATTTTGTTAGTTGAATTATCATTTTGAGCAATGTAATAATTTCTGTGTTCAGTATATATAGTTTGTAATTATTTGGAAGAATAAAAACTCAATTTTCATAACAATAATGAAATAGGAGATGTGATGAATGTAGAAAAAAGAAGATGAAGCTAAATTCTCATATATTATTATGCTGGTTTAATGATCTTATATTAGAAGCAAGTTATTGAAGACATCGAAGGAGATTGCATACGCTTTTTTGTGGGTAAAAAGGGCCTAATGTATATGGGCTTGTAAGCCCAATGTTTGAACACTAAAACTGCACAATAGAAACCTAGTTTTTTCTTATTGTTATATCTGATGACTTTTATTTTACTCTAATTGTTCAAACAACATAAATGTTATTGTTCTGTTCCAAGCTAAGAAGCTAATTCACCTTCAGTGCATTGAGATCAGAATTACATGTAACTAGTACAAACTGTTGCTATAGCACTGTTCCAAAGTAAGCTTAGCAGCCACCAACAACAGACAAAATAAAACATAAAACGAAATAAAAGTCATCCAACAATGATTTTGTGATAACGAACCATAATACAGTGATAATTTGTTGTCACATAACATTCACTAATATATCTCCCACCATTCTATCACAATCTCATCACTCCACTGAAACCACATAGCTTCTCTTACTCCACCTCACTTACATTTAAAAAAAGCATTAAATAACAAACTAAATTTAAAGGCAAAAGATAATTATTCACTATATTAATTAAATTAAATATCATTTTATAAATTAAAAATTATTGATATGTAAAATAATTTTTATTATTAATAAAAAATATAATTGGTTTGTGAATTCAAATTAATCCCTAACATTTTATTAAATAGAAACGTTAACACAAAAATAATAATTTATATTACTTAATTTACATCTAACAATGAAAAAAAAAAACACACACATACAAAAAATATGATCACATTTTTGTAAATAAGTAAAAACAATTTACGTAAACATTTTATTATTTGACATAAAACATGTCGTTTACGTCAGACACTATTATATATTTGACTTTACGTTGTGTTTTTCATGCAATATACATTTATGTGCCTCACAATGACATTGGACTCGAAATTGATATGAAAGATCTTTAATACCTTAATAAGACTGATTTAGAATAAATAATATTAAGTAACTAAAACATTAATAACTAAACAAATTTAAACTCTAATCCACAAATTAATTATAATTTTTTTATTAATAATAAAAACCATTTTAAATACAAATACTTTTTAGTTAATAAAATAACATCTAATTTAGTCAACACAATATTTAATTATGTTTAGTGTTAGTTGTTATTTAATGATTTTATGATAATGTTACCTATCTCCATTGAACTCTTAACCATGTAGGTTAGTTTATCACAAGAAAAAGGATGAATGGAAGGATTTTACATTCATCCACAACCATGTCCATGTCGTGAAGCTTTGTGGTGCATTATAACACCTTCATCAATAGTCCCATTTTATAAACAGAAATTATGAATTGGGAGTAAATATTTTATCCTATTATTGCAAAAATGTTTCCCATTTCGTGTAAGTCCTTTTATTTTCTAAAATATTCTTTTTAACTTTGACTTTTCGTATTCTATATTCCAAGAATATCAATTCACAATAATGAGAAAGTTTTCTATCTTGTTATTTTATAAGCATTTTTTTTCTTGAGTTCTTATCTTCGGATGAAAATCTCACTTAGGAGTAAGTTTTTAGTTCTATGATTCTTTTTGTCGTTTTCTTTTTAATTTGTACAATTTTTAAGTTTGTGAACAATTCTCTTAAAACTTTTTCTTGTTTTACTCTTTCTTATTATTTTCCTACTTTAGGGATCTACCTTACAAAATTTTGGTAAGCTTTTTTTACACGTTATTGAGTTTTTGTCTTTCTCATTCTATACGAACATCAACTCTTGATACTAGGTAATTTTGTTAAATATTTTCCTTTCACTAACTTGCCTTACAAATATTTATCTTTTTGACAAAATAAATGAACAAAAACGTGGATAAATTCGACAAAATTATTGTTGCAGTTTCGTTTCATCTAATATTACAAATCACGTTAAAAAATTGAAAGAATGAATTACACGAATTAAAAAAAATAAATAAATAAAAGGATGCTAACTAATAGAAAATCTGAAAAGAAGAAAACTAAATCCAATGAATGCAAAACAAAAGAAGAGTAAAGAATCAAACTACGCACCAACATTGGGTGGCATTTTTGCAAACAATAACTTGAAGTCATTCTCTAAGGGTGTTAGGTTCAAATCCATGCACTTACCCCTCGTGCTATTTGATCTTTTCAAAATGGGTACTTCTGCAACATGTTTAACTGAAGAAAAATCTCCATTAATGGAAGCTCTGTGACTTCTCATGTGGCCTCCAAGTGCTTGTCCCAATGAGAATTCTTGTCCACAAATGGTACACTCGTGCATTTTGGGTTTTCTTAATCCCAAGACTCATAGGTTGTGCTTGAGTTCATCTCCCTCAAGTTTCGACCTTTTATAATCAAACGGCGTTAGTGCGTTGATGATCTGCATCGGTTATCGACATCGTGTCAATATATTGTTTTATGCGTGGTGACGTGTAACTGACTTACAGAATATTGTTTTATTCCGATAGGTCCAAATTTTGAATCAACCACAGTCCAACCTTGCCGGAGCCATCGCGCGGCACCCATTGGCCGCACCCATCAGCTCCCCCCTTGCCGCAAACTTGCATCACCACCGTCAACTAGAACCCAAAAATGTGAGAATTAGAAACCCTAAATGCAGGAACCGTAACTCCAAAATCAGGAAAGAAGAGATAGAAAAAATAGAATTGCAAGAGAGAAATCAGGAAAGAAACCCAAAATTTGAAAGAAACCCGAAGAGAGAAATCAGGAAGAAATAGAATCTCAACCAAGAGAAAAATCAGGAAAGAAACCCAAAATTTGAAAGTGTTTCTCCTGCCGCAACCCAGACAACCACCGTCAAGCTGATTTCTTAGGCAGAAATCCCATGGCCACTCCATCTTCAACCCCAACAAGAACAATAATTGCAAGATCAAGATTACAAGACCACAAACCACAAAAATCAATTTGGAACGAACCCCTACCTCTCAAATGACAAAACTCAGATATCAGAACAAAAACCTCAAAAGAGGAAAATAAAATCCCAATTTCAAAATCCAAATTGCAAGAATGATTTGCAATCACAAAAACCCTAAATTGCAGAATCTAGAACGAAAACCCCCAAAATCCGAGAACAAATCAAAACCCTAATTGCAATTTCAGAAGAGGAGGAGGAGGATTGCACCGCGAATCAAAACCTGTAGAACAGGAACCAAAATCATCCACCCCAAAACGCTAGCCTCACGCGACAACAGAGAACCCAAAAATCTCCAAACGAAACCCTCGCCGCAACACGCAGAAGCTTTCGCCGTGCTCTCGCGGCACCTTCGCCGCGCCTCCGCCGCGCAATAGCCGCGCCATAATCGTGCCTTCGCCGCGCCTTCACTCTGTCATTGCCGGCGTGAGGTCGTTGCCTATGCTCAAGACGCAGATCATCCTTGCCCAACGTTGGGTCGTCCGCGATGGAGAGAAAAACAGAAATTTCAAGCTCTGGCTTGACTGTGACGAGGGAGAAAGAGAAAGAAAAAAGGCAGAACGAACGAGTGTGACCCTCGAAGGAATAATGACACGTAAGGCTTTGCCACATCATCAATCTATTAAACCGTTTGATCATATTTAACGGAAAAGACTAATTAGAAGCAAATTTTATCAACTGTAAAAACACTTTTAAAAATGGGACGAATTTGAGATTATCCAATAAAAAATGGAGACCAAAGAGATATTAAACTTTTTTTTAATGTGCTTTACAAGTTTTAAGTTTGTGAACAATTTTCTTAAAACTTTTTCTTGTTTTACTCTTTCTTATTATTTTTTTACTCTAGGGATCTACTACAAAGTTTTGGTAAGCCTTTTTTTTACACGTTATAATTACTTGATTTGTGTCTTTCTCATTCTACCAACATCAATTTTTGATACTAAGTAAGTTCATTAAGTGTTTTTCTTTCACGAACTTTGCAAATATTTGTCTTTTTGTCTTGCCTTTTTGCCTTTTTGACAAAATCCATAAAACAAAAATGTGGATAAATTCAACAAAACTATTGTTACAGCTTCGTTTCATCTAATATTACAAATCACGTTAAAAAAATTGAAAGAATGCATTACACGAATTGAAAATAAAACAAAAAAAAAGGATGCTAACTAATAGAAATTCTGAAAAGAAGAAAACTAAATACAATGAATGGAAAACAAAAAAAGAGTAAAGAATCAGACTGAGGCACCAACATTGAGTGACGTTTTTCCAAACAATAACTTGAAGTCATTCTCTAAGGGTGTTAGGTTCAAGTCCATGCACATACCCCTCGTACTATTTGATCTTTTCAAAATGGATACTTCTGCAACATGCTTAACTGAAGAAAAATCTCCATTAATGGAAGCTCTGTGTCTTCTCATGTGGCCTCCAAGTGCTTGTCCCAATGAGAATTCTTGTCCACAAATGGTACACTCGTGCATTTTTGGTTTCTTAATTCTCAAACTTAGATCTACAGGCTGTGCTTTGAGTTCATCTCCCTCAAGTTTCGACCTTTTATGACTAGCCCTATGGCCACCCAATGCTTGAAAAGACGAGAACTTTCGCTTGCATGTCTTGCACTCAAATTCCACATCCTCAACATGTTTTCTTTGTAACTTATTTTGTTGGGGGCATGATAGAAGCATTAGACAATTTGCCAAATCAATCGTTGCAAACCCCTCAATTTCTCTCGGTCTCTTCATATTCATGAAAGATTTTTTCTGTTCTGGGATTGATGAGTAAAACATGGACATGGAGGTTTCTATTTATAAAGCTCTTCCCCACACACACACAAAAAGAAAAAGTCAAGGAATTTGAATGATTTAAATAAACTAATTACGAAGGCTACTAGCAATCAGTGCTTGAAATTTAAGAAAAAAGTGTATACTTTAAAGTAACAAACCTAAGACTGAGGGTGGCGACTGGTCGTACTTTGAAGGAAAAATGACAGAAATGCCCTTGTGTTTTGAAATGTGTCGTGTGACATTGGCATAAGGGTTTGTCTCTTTTGGATATTTCACAGAGAATGTGTGCTGATGAATCGAAAACCGCGTGTTGTGCACACTGAACGGGTCGTGGATAGTGAGCTAGCTACCCTACAACAAGTGCAACTTGGTGCGTTGATTGTTCTTTGAAACTCCTGAAATTGTATATAAAATATAAGAGGATAGGAACACCACGTTTTTATTTCTACACATATAGTCAAATTCATTAACGAAAACGTACAATGAATAAAATATATGTCACAATGAATAATTTGATTTTGATTGTGTAAAGGTTGAAGATGGACTGCGTGCGTTGACATATACGAAAATGTTTTTCTACGTGGACAACCCTTTTTTATGAGATTTTCATTATTAAAAAAATTGTTTTATATTTATAAAAGAAGAGAGAAATTGAAAAGTAAAACAAAATATATATAAATGGCAATTTAAGAAAATCAACGGGGTAACCTGCTTTTCCACGTGTATGTTGCTTTGTCATGCTGGTATCACAATGTGCTAACATGTATTTCGATTTTATGAATATCTATTACATATTTATTTTTTCTTTTTACATTTTATTTTAAAAGAAATATGAATATGATAGTATTGACCATGGAGATGTTTCACTGGTTTTCTTTATAAGGCGGTCAAACATTCAAAAAGCTTAAGCCTTGTAGAACTTATCGACTCACCAATCTAATTCTAGAAAATATTGTGCATTTGATTATTTCATATGTCATAACAAAGGTACGAGGGCGTACAAATAATAATATTTGACGGAATAAAAATGAAAAAAAATAAATACAAACTTTTCTTAACATTTTTTATATTACAAACTTGACCAATATTAACATTTCTCGTGCGTAACTAATCTTTTTTAATTTTTCAAAAATATTGTAAAGTATTTTCTCGTAATGCAAGTTACTGTTAATGTTAAGAAAGTAAAGAGAAGCTGAATTGAATTTTTATATTTTATTTTTCTTTTGAATTCGGATAAAAAAGAAGAGAGGAAAATAAAAGATAAAAACAAAAATAAGATTTATAATTTCTCATTAATACAAATGCGACTTAAAAGTCTCAAACTCGAGGACTTCGTTTCTTTGATTATTTTTTGTACTGAACCTGCTTTTGACTTTTTTAAAAGACAACTATGCCCTTACTGCCTAAGTAATTGCTGACGGCTCATAATTTCGACAAACTCCCACATTTTCCCTTCAAACAAACAAGCAAACGGTCATTTGATATATTTGAACTTAGAACAGAATACAGTGTCAACTATAATAAAATAATCGAATAAAATTTAATCTTTTTATAAGTATAATTCATGAATCTAAAGTCCTATGTTTAAAATTCTAATTAAACAGACAGCTTTTTTTTATATTAAGTTTCATACATCACCTTATTAACTATTTTATTTTAGTGAGTGATATAATTTTTAAAATTACTTTTTATTATATAGATGAAGTTGTAAATCATTTAAAGATTATATTTATTGTACCGCACGGCCTCCTAGGCCGACCTCATGAAGTCGATCATTCAGGCTGATCAATCATCAAGATGATTATCCAGGTTGACCAACCACCAGACCGACCTTCCATGCCGATCATTCAGGCCAACCATCCAGGCCGACCAACCACCAGACCAACCACCAGGCCGACCATATGGTTAGATTATAAACGATAATAATTCATTAAAGTCCCTAATGGAGGTTTAGGTGTGATTGAGCCGTCATCAGGCCCACGAAAGGTAAAAGCCTATTACAACTAATATAAATAAAGGTCTCAGGTATGAGTTCTAGACCACGCCAGTACATTATGCACACCACATGCATCACTTATAATGATAGTCGTTCGGTCATTTTTATTGACTTGAGCGTCGGAGTGCCTTTGACAGGTACCCGCCCACCTGACTTGGAGAAGGAGGAGGGAGCACGAACCAGGTGTCGCCCCGCCCGGCTTGGAGAAGGAGGAAGGAGAACAAACAACTTGGAGTATGAGAAGACTAAGGTAACAGTTCGGTCTCCAACAAGCCTGCTCAGCTTTTAAAGGTCCGTCCGGTCTTCAAGATAACTTAAATGATCGTGTTCACTTGAGTGGATTTGAGGAAGAGTAATTGAATGGATTTGAGAGGATTTGAAGGTAATTTTTGTTGTTGTTTATTTGAGTGAATTTGAAGGTAAATGAGAATGAATTTAAAAGTAAAGTTTATGAAAATTAGTTTAAGATTTAATTTAGGTGACAGATTAAAAAATATATTAAGCTCCAAACCCCATTGAAAAATTTATAATCATGATTTTTAGGTTATATTAAGCTCGTTTAATTTAAAGATTATTAAAAATGATTGATTCGTGATCTCTTTCTCATATTCAAAAGATATTTAATATTTTTAGTAAGTAGGAAATTTAATAAAGAACTATAAGAAAGTCGAAATGACATAATTTGAGGGAATTATTCTGAAAAGAAATAATAATGATTTTAATGTTGGAAGCAATGGGCAGTGAAAGCATTCAAAAGAAAGCAGTTTGTGAAGAACAAAATTAGTTGATGGTGATTAGTATAAAATGTGTTGTTAATAATTAATAGAATAGTAAATGATAAATATGATTGAGAAGTGTGGTCTCTGTTCAAAGTGTATGTGCTGTGGGGAAGTGTGCATTAATGGATTAAGAAAAATCAGTCACAAAAACAAACTTTTCTTTTATGTTTCACATTTGGTTGGTGCAGTGAAACAGTGATTCTGCAGTTTTTTTAAATCTTACACTCAATAAACAATGTTCATGTATATGGCAAGTCAAACCTCAGAATGAAACAACTATTTTATATCAGTTTGAATCGGTTTCAATTTTTAAAATGTATTTATACAATTCCAAGAATCCAATGGGAAATAATTTGAATTAATGGACTCCATATTATTTATGATTACATTAATTATATTTAAAAGTTATAAGTTATTTGTTGAAGATATTCTGATGCTCAAATTAATAATAAATACCTCTATTCAAGATTGATCAAATGATACTGTACATTAATTATTTTAATAAACAAGTATAATTTATGAAAAGAATTCATACATAATTTTATCAATTAATAATAGTAAAAGTTAAACAATATGCTTAAAATTGTATGCGGAATAATTTGTGATAGAAAATTTTCACATCGTGAATTTAACTCCATTTCATTCAGTTTATCAATCACAAATTTGAAATACTACAACTAATTATTTTTGAATTTAATTAATTTAGTTTGGGTTAGCTTTAATTAGGATAGACGACACCCAAATCCAAGTTGAATTCTCAAATTAATTAGGTAAATCCAAACTAACGATTACCCTAATCTTCTGACAAGTATCATGATCAGTAGATTAAAAAATATTAATGAAATTTAATATAAAGATAATAATTAATTTAAGTGAAAATAAATTATGCATAAATAAAAAGTACAATATATATATATATATATATATATATATATATAGATAGATAAAGGTTTTGAAATCATATAATCTATTATTATCTATAATTATAATAATGCATAAAATATTTACACTATATCGACATATTCAAATTTGATTCATGTTGAAGATCATTACTTTTTATAAGAATATTCAGTCAAATAATGTTATTTATTTAAACCTTATTTCTTTAATTATATCTATTATTATAAAACTTGATCCTTTATTATGTGAAAGTATTTTTTAAAATATCTGTTATTAATTTGTGTGACTTCTCCTCCAGTAAATATATTATTTTTTGATTTATATACTTCATTTTTTTCTTAAATACTTCACAATTCAAATTGACACTTTATTGAAATTGAAGATATCTATTTTACAAGAAAATGATTTTATAGTTTCATTTGGATTTAAAATTTGAACATGTTATATCAAAATAATAAAATCTTAAAATTACCAAATTGTCCTTTTTCATTGCATTCTTATTCACTTAAATTATTATTAAATAACTATAATGCTTTACATTTCTTAATATCGATTTAAACTTAAAAGTATAACCAAGCAGTAGACGAAAAAGAAAGTTGCGGAGATAATATAATTGACTTGCTCCATTCTAGATAAAAAGGAATCTAACGACGACGAAACTTCACGCATCATCCACAAAAGAAAAAACAGAGAAATAGTGACAAATATTACAGACACAATAAAACCATATAATTTTGTCCATCCCACGCAATATCCAATATTCTTATTCTACAGTTTTCCAATAAATATTTACAAACAACAAGGATTACGATGAAGAATCAGAAAATTGTATTCCTTTAGAAACTGTAGCTGTTTTTATCTATCAATGTTGTGCAGCAAAAGTGCTCATCGATGACTCTAAATTGTGTGGGAGAAACAAATGTATTAATAAAGAATCATTAATAGTAGGAGCCCAAAAAAACGAATGAATTTACAGAAAAGATTGAAAGAATACATGTATCGAGAAGCTGGGGAAAATGTTAGAAAAAGTATGAGAAGGAAGATGATTATTCTCTACAGGTGTAACTCCAAGTCCAAGCACGTAACCCTGGTGCTGTTGGACCTTTTCAGAACTGGGAATTTCGCAATAACTTGGTCGATGGAAGGAATAGGAACAAAGCCTTCGTTGCTGATACCTCTGTGTTTTCTCATGTGTCCTCCCAGAGCCTGCCCCAGAGAGAATTCTTGGCCACAGATGGAACACTCGTGCATTTTGGGTTTGCTCCACAAGCTAAGACTTTTTCCCTGTTCTTTCAATTCTTCCCCTTCAACTTTCTGCCTCTTGTGGCTTGCCCTGTGCCCTCCCAGTGCTTGAAAAGATGAGAACCTGCGGTTGCACGTCTTGCACTCAAATTCCAGAGATCCAAAACCTTTCTCTTGTACCTTGTTGCTTTCTTCAGGACAAGAGAACAGCATAAGACACTTTGCCAAATCTAAGTTCTCCGATCCTTCGTTACCACGTTGTCTCTTCATTGCTACCATGTTGAATACGGAAAAGGTGTCTTGTGTCTCGAAAGAGTTTGTTATATGAAAGTATATATGAGATTCAAAGGCGGTGATGAGAAACTCTGGAACATGGTATGAGTATTTATAAGATTTGGAATTGAACCATGTTAAGTTTTGAAACTAGAATAAAAAAGACATGTTGGACTACGCTTTTGACTAGTTGTATTTTAATGACGGGAACGCCCCAGTGGTTACGTAGTTGCTTCGCGAATATTGTCGTTAAATTTGTCTTCTTTGGAATTTGGAGAGTGAAAATATGTGGTCCACGTGAGGCTTGTACCACACGCTCACTTCTACTTTTAACTTTTCGCCGCGTTAAGTACCGAGTGAGAACAGCCACGGCCCACAAAAGTTCCTCGAAACTTCGACGTGTCCTTTTCCTTAGCCAGAACATTCTCGGCAGTTTCTAGTGTAGCGGAACTTGAACAAAAAGGGAAAGGAGTTATTCCGAAAATGGATTTGGTTGAATGGTCGAAAAATCATGTTTTTCTTTGTGTTCCCAACTGGGTTGGTTGGTAGAACCATCGGAAAGGTCGTGCTGTATATGCTTTCACACGGGGATGTTTGAACTTGCAGCAGAATCCGGCATGCTATGTGGGTAGTGAAACTTCATACCCAGTCAAATTTGGACGGCAGTTTAGTTTGTACTTTGCCACCACAGTCATCCCTCTAGCAAGTTAACAGGGAAAAATAATACTTTATTTTCAGCTAATAGAAAATTTCATCCCTTTATTCCTTCCCTATCTAGTTCTAGGTTTTTTTTGGTGAACAACACAGGCAACGCGCCTCTAATATCTACTTCTACTTAGTTGGTAGGTTTTTCTTAGGACGAAAGGTTACTTTCAAACCGGCGTCAAAAACTTCTTGCTGTTATCTAATATCGATGGAATACGCTAAAAGATTCTTGGATACTAAAGTTAATTAATTTATCACTCTACTTGAACTTCTATTTATAATATTTATAATTTTTTAATTGATTTTTTTTATTAGAATTAGTCTAATTACGATCGAAATTTCTATAATAGATCGCTTAATCATGACTATTCGATTTTTTTGGTGAAGATAGGTTTGACTGAGTAACGGATTGACCGTTTGTCCCATACTTTACAGAAGGGATTTTCATCCAACTACCCTGAGTATGGATTCCGATCTGCAGTTTCATCCTATTTCAACTACTTGGAATTTTGCTTTTTGCTTGCGACTGTTATGTTT
This sequence comes from Vigna reflexopilosa, assembly GCA_027742785.1. Taxonomy (NCBI): domain Eukaryota; kingdom Viridiplantae; phylum Streptophyta; class Magnoliopsida; order Fabales; family Fabaceae; genus Vigna; species Vigna reflexopilosa. Next base: position 8,205,208 of record CM050914.1, on the reverse strand, counting down.
TTTCGGAGACATTCAACTTGTATTCTGATGAACCCGAACAAGATTGTTCATTCGCATTTCACGAGATCATGGAATGCTTGATCATCGTTTAATGTATTTATATTCGGGAAATAGTTTTTGAAAGGTTTATGTTGCTGTGTTTTCGAGTATTACAAAAACGCATAAATTTGTGTAGATTATACTCCAATACACTCTATATATCTTTAAAGGATAATGATACTTAGACAATATTTTTTTGACAATATTTAAACATCATCTACGTGTCATTCTGTGATTGGTCCAAAATTACTTCACAATCAATAATAATAATCATAAACAATATCATGAACCAATCACAAAATGACACGTAGACGATGTTCAAATATTATAAAAAAATGTTCTTTAAGTATCATTATCCATCTTTAAAAGGTTTATATTCTTTTGAAAAGGTTTATATATACTGATACACTTTTGATAATTTCGAAGTGAATAGTAAAAGTGTGGATTTGGTATGTAAAAACAAAGTTTAGTCTTTCTTAAACTTTGTATCCATGTGCGCTTCAGACACCTACCATCCTTGTTTTATTTAATAATAAAGGACATTCGAAACAGAAACTATAATAAAGATCAATTAAAAATTGAGATTTTGCAAGAAATCACTTTAAAAGATATTTTTCTGTCTTGAAAACATGACTTGTATAAAATTTCTGCATCTTAGCAAAACTAGTAACAAAGAGTAAGGGTGTGTTTACTTGACGGTAAAACACTATTCACACATATGAGAGAACGATGAATTAAAGATGAAATCATGTTTACTTGCATTGATCATCGAGAGATGAATTGAAGGTAATTGCGGGATATCACCTTTTTGTGTCACTCGCACAAACGTCAAAACCATACACAGACTGTATGCATTTTGATGATGAAGAGGAATGGAGAATGGTGTGTGGTGATAGTGGACTGTGGTTGGTGGCGTTATTGATCATGAAGATGCGTTGAAGATGGAGGACTTCAGCTTGAAGTAGGAAGAAGCGTTGATGATGGAGAGTGTGACGTTTTGGGTTGCAGAAAGGAAGATGTGTGGAAGTTGTATCCGGTTATGGGTTCTGCATATTAGGATACGCTGCAAAGTGAGAGGAAAGTTGGGTGCTATATCCGGTTACGCCTTGGTTGTATTCAGTTACAGCTTTTCTTTTAACCGGTGTATTCGGTTACGAGTTGTTTGATTCGATTACACCACGAGTAGGTCGGTCAAAATGAATGGAATCAGGGAGACTCCTTTCACTCCTCTCTGTTCCTACGCTTCGTTTTATTCTTCAAGTTGACAGAGAAGGGGAGAGGATGGAACAGGTTATGAAGTTATCTTTTGCTTTAAATCCAAAGGTTTAAGGTTTTTGAAATAAGGGAGCATGGGACTATTAATTGAAACTTTCTTCCCTTTTATCAGTTAACATCCAAATTCTTGTCATGATCTAGTGCTGCTGTTGTTCCTGGAAGTGGAGGTTCTAAGCTCAAGAATGCTCCCGAAAAACCGTAGTTATGTGGCTCAAAACATTGTATTTCAAATTTGTCGTTATATGCATTCTTATGATCCTTGTTAATGGTTCCCCTCCTTTCCAAGTTGACTACCTCAGAGACTTCATACCATTGTTGGTCATCTTACACATTCAACAGCTTTTGGGTCTTCAAAGTTACATGCACATTACGATTTTTAAAGTTAAAAGTTTTCGGTTCATTTGGATAAACTATTATAAATGTTTTGCGAGAAGTACAATCTAACTTTTCAAGTTTGCCATCCAAAACGTAGTAGAGGTGTTTTAAGATCGCAGCTATTATCTTTATCAATATTTGGTAAGTTGCAGAAACGTCTAGGATTTTGCCTGTGTGTCCGTGTTTTACAACTATAATGAATATTTTTACATTACACTAGGAAGACTACCCTCCTTTTATAGTCTTTACCTATAAATGCAATTGTTTTGGACCATTTTCACAGCCTTGTACACTTCTCGTTGAGGCACTTAAAATGCATTGTGATTATGCATAAAACAATTGTCAGTTTTTATTTCATGAATAATATCACAATTCTGATTTTATCTTCCGTTTCAGCGGAATTGATGAGATTGTTATATAATGAAAATAATCTGACTTAATAAAAACTTATCATTTCATCATATATAGTGAAAAGAAATAACGATATATATTCTTGGAACTAAATTATATTGCAAACAAATATTACATTTAATAAAAAATTCATTTCACTAAATTTTAATTTAATTAAATTTTTAAAGTTATTTTTAATAATTATTCTAAATTTTTAACTCATAATAAACATTTTTATAATTAAATATAATATTAACAAATATCATTTTATATTACTTTAATACCTAGGACACTTTGGTAATCATCAATTTCTACCAATTAAACAAATTTTTTAAAATTGTCACATCAGTCAAATCCTACACTAATTCTCACAAACTTTATCTCCAAATTCACTCTCAATTACCTTCAAATTCACTCAAGTAAACACAAAAAAAATCACCCTCAAATCCTCTCAATGACTCTTCTCCAAATTATCTCTCCTCCAAATTATCTCTCCCAATTACCTCCAAATAAACACACCCTAAAGGAGATTATTTATCTTTCATATGCAAACATAACGACTCCTCCAAATTATCTCTCCCAATTACCTCCAAATAAACACACCCTAAAGAAGATTATTTATCTTTCATATGCAAACATAACGACGCATTTGAAGGAACAAGACATGTGTTACACCCTCACCTTTATAACAACATTGCCATTAATTTGACAAAAATGTTAAATTATTACATTTAAAAAAATAAATATAGAAATCCACTTAAAAATAATAGAGAACAATAAACTATTAAGTCAAAAATAAAACTTACCAGATGATCTAGAAGTGATATTTATTTTGGATGGATCGAGAGAATTCCACATTTGACTTGTAATTTTACTTGTAGAATACAGGCAAATAAAGTGAAACCGGCAGTCACTCGCCTGCTACCTTTCGGAAGAGAAATTGGGTGCATTCTGAAGACAAATAATCCTATTGGAAGCTTCTTCATGTCAAATTCTGTAGTGAGCTTATATAATACAACAATAGTATCATCTTTTTCTGAAAAGATATTTAATAAATTTTACATAACGAAAAAGTTTCAATAATTATACTATTTTGATTGTATCCAAGTAGAGATTTTGAAACAAAATAAGGTATAGTATCTTTTTCTCACCATCTAACATATAAGTAGATTTGTTTTGTGAAACCACTACACTACTAACATCATCCCAATCCCCAACAGTTGTACCCTAGAAGCACAGCAAACTTACATATTTTACAATCTTAAAACCTGCTATCATGAAAAGCTATTAAAATCCACACAAGCCAACGCACCGTTCAGCTCAGTACTGCATTATCGTGACTCGTTCAACTAAATGGGTGGGAAGAGATTAAATTCTTAACTTAAACATTCAGTAAAAACAAAAGGTCCGCCTCCCAAGGAAAGATTATTCAGCAATTCCTAATTCACCCAACTATTACGTTTAACAATGGGCAACATATCAAAGAGGCAAAGATCCATAATAAACTAAATCGGCTGAGCCTGTCATATACACATGATTATCTTCCTCCCTCCAATCAATCTGAAGAGGCCCTCCAGGTAGATCAACCGTGCATATCTGTATCAAATTGACAGATGAAAAAGATTATGGCAAAATCAAAGCAGTTATTTCATGGGAACAGTGAGGAAAAACTTTCCTTTTAGGCTTGTATGTGAATTTAGTCTCTACAAATAGATAAAATATAAATCCCTCTACAACTATCCATTAAGCCTCTATTTGGATGCTGTGAAAAAAAAAATGAGGGATTGGAAGAGATAAAAAGAAATAAGTGGGAAATTGTTGTCAAATGAGATTGTTTTGTTAAAGTGAAATAGAAAGGAAAGAGAGGGGAAATGTAGAGTTATGTGTTTGATTGGGGAGGAAAGAAGGAAAGTGATAATTTGTGATGAATGACAATTTTGCAATTGTCTTTCACATTCTTCTTAAAAATAAGACAATTGGATTTATGATTTATGCCTAATGGCCAAAGATGTTTCCAAAAAATGTACGGATAACCAATTACGTCATTAATATACATAATCAATTATATCACACCACATAATCAATTATCCTGCAACGCCCAGGGTAAATGGCAAGACATCAAGGCCCAAATATGGAAAACTATCTTTGGAAGCGTGCTTCTCCTTCAAAAGGCTTTCCATCTCTTTGCCAATTTCTCCAGGAAAATCCCGAAAGGACAAAATCATGCTTCACCGTGTGGAAGACAAATCATTTTAGTTTGTGAATGTGTTATGCAATTCATGGGTTACTCAACTAAAAGCAAGGGTAATGTGGTCAATTTCACCTTGCCAGATCCTTTTCCTCCTCTTTCTCATGTTACTAGCCAGGACAACCATACATGTGGGACATCCACGTATTTCATCACAGATCATCCCAACTCACTTCGTCCAAATTCATCACTTTCCAATCCATCCTTTCTCCCTCCTTTTCACCCCAAAAAAACAGTGTAAATGCTGACCCTTTTTTTGCAAATAGACACTGTTATTATCCACTAAATACAGATTTGTTGGGAATTCATTCGACAACACTTGACAATTTTTTTATTATGGCAAGGACCAAAGGTCAGGCGTGTTGGGAACATTTGACTACACTAGACAATTTATGATAATGCCAAGAACCGATGGACACAAATCATGACTCAGATTTTAAAAAAGAAAATGAGAACAAAGGAACACAGAGAGAAAAAGAGTATACACAGCAGTGGAAAAGGAAAATACAAAGCATATAAAAGAGGGCAATCAGAATTCAGAGAAAAGACGAGAAAAACTTCAAAGGAATAACTTCAACGGAGTGGTCTGGCTGCCAGAAAAGGTTCTCCGTTGTCAGAGAAGAACAAAGGTCACCATTCAAGAAGAATTGTCTGTGAGTTCAGGGTGAACAAGGCTAGGGAAGAAATAGAAGAGCTTCTCTTCAAAAGCTAACTCAAACACAATTAAAATCCTAAAATACCCTATATAATAGTTAAAAATTGAGGTTATTTGGGGGGTTAAATGTGCACAGCCACCCTCTTACACCACTACTATGACTCAAACAGAAACACAGAAATGCAGCACAACAGCATTTGCACAATGCCAAACCGGAAAACCACCATGCTCCATTGCTAATAAAGCCACTTCGACCTTATTGACTACTTCGATTATGAAATTATTTTAATGAAAAATAAATAGTTTTCATATTATTACAAGCATAGTAGCAAGCTTACCCTCCCAGCAAGACCCTCAAGAACAGCCGCAACAACAGTAGCACAAGCTCCCGTTCCACAGGCTAGGGTTGCTCCTGCACAACAAAACATGAACTCAAAATTGAACTTACCCTGACAATTGTACAAACAAATAGTAATACTAATCTGACACATCATGGCTATTTAGAATATTCTAACCTGCTCCCCGCTCCCAAACACGCATTTTCAGGTGAGACTTAGACAATACTTGCACAAACTCTGCACATTAAATAAGAAACAATTAGTGAGATATAGAATAACTGTATTAGTGTGATGATATTTAATTTGAGTTATGCATACGGAATCAAAACATCAAGGGTGAAATTTTGCTGATAAATAAAGCAAGCCATAATTGCACATTATATGCTCATACAAGGACCCTAACCTAAGCTACTAATACAGTCCGACCAAGTCCTAGAAAAAATACCACCAATATCACGATACCAAACATTAAACCAAGAACAATTGCATGTCACTAAATCAGTAACCACCATCTGCCAGAATGTGCATTTAGCTTGCCATCAAAGCTATATTGCTCAAGGAAGAAAAGTAAAATAAAAAGCCCCAAGTGGCAGAAATAAATTTAAAAAAAAAAAAAAAAGGTGGTGGGGTCAGCATAGGTTAGAAAATTTGTTAGTTTACATAAGGTCAGAAGAAGAATTGGTTCTCTGTTTTGTTTTTGATGATGTCCAAGAAGTCTTTAGTTAAAATTGTAAAAGGCCTTAAAGAACCTTCTCTACTGGTATTGAAAGATAAGCATGTTTTTCATAAGTCAAATTGAACTAGATAAAGACTTGAAACAACCTGTTTTTAAATGGATGATTAGATCTTCATTAAATCAATCAAAGCTTAAAAACATGACATCTTTCGTATTTAATCGATTAAAATAAGTATCTAAGTGATTAATCTGTTGGAAATTGCTTTCTGGAAATGATGTTGAACAAATTAATAGTTTTGGTTATTAACATAATCGATTAATCTCGGCAGTTGCAATCAATTTTTGAAATCAATCACTGTTTTTTAAAAGAAAAGAAAGATTTTCTTCAAAACATAATTCTGAAAAACGTGTAAGAAAAATGTTGAGAGTGATGACATCAAAAACTTTTTGCAAATCTTTCAAAACCAAGAAGTTAAGGTTCTTCAAGACTATAGGTGATCTTTCCATGTAACATCAGTCACAAATCCAGGTGACAGTTTCTTGTTTCTCTTTTGTATCTTCTTTAATTTGTACTTTAGACCAATGTGTGTAGGGCTGGGCATAGTTAATTAAAAAAACTTAAACTATAGTTTATCTGTATTGTTTTAAACTTAAAAAACTTAAACTAATTTTACTTAAAACTAATTATACTTATTAATAGTTTAGTTTAAAAATACTGAACTGTTTTTATTCCAGTACAGTTAATCAGTTAACTGTTTCAGTTTCCCAATTTTTTTCTCAATCACAGTTTCTCTCAAAATTAGGTTTTCCTTTCCCTTTCTCCAACACAGTTTTCGTTTGCCGCCATTGAAGTTCGTTGCCGACTTGCTGCTCGTCGTCCTCTCGTTACTTCCCGTTCGTCAAAGGTTCGCTCGTCACTTGCTGCACTCTGCCCTCGTCAAAGGTGAGTTTTCTTTTCCCTTTCTCCATCACAATTTTCGCTTGCCGCCATTGAAGTTCGTTGCCGACTTGCTGCTCGTCATCCTCTCGTTACTAATGCTGCTTTGAGATTTTAACCCACGCATCTGATCTAATATGGTGAAGCTTGCTCCTGATTTTGGGGCAGAGGCTATGGGTACATTGGAAAATTTGGCCAGCTCTGCTTTCTGATTATAGGGGGAGGTTTTTCTTGTGTTTTTCCACAAAATTATGAAGGTAGTTTGCTGTATAGAAAACTGGAGCTACTAAGTTCTCCAAGTTCCCAATATTTAGGGCTTGGCCAAATTTGAATTTAGTTGATAATCGCCATTCCCTTTTGTTAAGAAATTTCTTATCCTTGTATGAATGGCTTAAAAGTCTTGCAACGAGCCCAATGTCTTGAGTTGGAACCTCGTTGAGGCTCCTACTCCTATAAAAGGGGAGTCCCAAATTCACCAGGTTGTCAGGTGTTTGTTAAGGAATTTTGGATCCTTGTATGAATGGGTTAACTTTTTGTAACACCTTTCTGTGCTGTTTGTATCTTTGAACATTCTTCTTGTGTTTTGATGTTTCACAATTCACATACAGGGGAACATCTAAATCTATGAAAAGTTTCCTGGTGTCTTGAGGCATCTGATATTTAGCTCACAGCAAACCTTTGTGGTGGTGTTAAGATAATTCATCTTGTATTTGTGTCATATTTATGGTACTTGGTAATTAAAATAGATCTTACGTTTGCATGCAATGACACTTTGAGATCATCCTTTTTATTTATCAATTGGCTTTGTCTTGTGAGATCCTACACATTATTTCTTTTTTATCTAATTTGTACCTTATCAAATTTAGGTCACCATTGTATTCTATTTTTTTTCAAATAATCTGCTTTGATAATTGCTATATTTTCTACATATCTAATAGATTTTGTTATTGGCAGTCTTCAATGCTTCATTCACAACCTAACTCAACCGTGGGAACCCCAGCATATATTGCTCCAGAAGTATTGCTGAAGAAAGAGTATGATGGCAAGGTAGAACTACTTTTAGTTTCAGTCGTGCTCTTTTTCTGTGTTTATCTCATAATTTGATAGCAATAATTTGTGGGCCAGTGAGGTTTATTGATTTACCCTGGAATAAGGATCTAAATAATTTTTTAATAATCTATATGTCATAACTTCAGTGGTAAGTTTTGCTTGGTATCTAAACAAATATTTCTTCTCCTCTGGTTGTCATCTACACGCTTTGTTCATGTCTTCTTGGCACAAATTGAAGTTTTTAACTTTAATGTAGTTATTTAAATCTCTTCTTTTATTGATTATAAGAGAGCAGGAGATAATTGTCAGTCCTCTTGCATTTTTTTGTCTTTAAATGTTGCAAAGGTCCATAGCTTATTGAGATTTTAACCCACGCATATGTGTGTGTGCTGTTGTTGCTTACTTTATATTTTTCTGTAATTTTAGTTTGTTTAATTCTTCACTACAGGTTTTATGAAGGTGTTATCGAATCTTATGATCCTATCAAAGGAAAGCACAAGGTGAGATGTTAGTTACTGATGCTAATCTTTATGCTTTTTATCTCTAGAATTCAATAATGAATCTCTGCCTATGTAAGCTTTCTATATTGCCACTTATTTGGAATGCATTATGTATGCTATTCTTTATCACAAAACCATGTTACATGCTGATTGAAGATATTCCAGTCCTTTTTTTCAACTAAATGTTTTCACTATTAACTACAAAATGCTTCTTTGTCTTCACTTTCTTGTTTCAAAGATTTGTATAGGAAATAAAAATAGTGAATATGTTGTCAAACACAATGGATCTTTTGATGACTTCCCATATTTAGTTCTGATTTTCTATGTAGATGTAAATAAAGAGCTTGAATTTAAAACTTCAGGCTACTGAACTGTGCCACTCACCAAGTTCTTGTTTGATTGAACTCTTAATTAATGTAGTTTTATTATTCAGTCATCTAGTGTTTGTTTTCATTTTGGTTAAGCTTAATGCCGTACAAATATCTAGTTAATTTGTCTTTTAAATTTTGTTGAAACTTAGGAAATTATAATAGAAATAAAATTATGCGTAATGTACATAGAATTATTTCAACTTAATGTAATTATTATTATCAATTGAAGTTAGATTGTGGCAAATGGATTCTCTTTTCATATTATCTTTTTTAGTCAATTCATAAACTTGTTTAACTTTTCATTCCCATGTTTAACATCAGGTACCAATTCTGGCCTTACACTAAGCTAATGATCATCTTCTGGCTCATTGTGCCAGACTTTGGACGGGCTTCTTATGCCTACAATAATATTATTCGAACATGCATCTCAAATCCACAAGCAAGCATACGTAGTTTAAATAACTGGAGGAAGATTTTTGTCAAGAAAGATAAAGATAACTTTTTACTGCATGCAGATAGATATTTAGAAGAGAATGGAACAGAAGCCTTAATGAAACTCATTGCTAGCAAGGTAAACATCTATATTGCTGTAAGTTTGTGAATCCATGAAAAATGTCTTTCTATTGGCAATGGAAAAATTCTGCTGATTCTCCTTTTCTTCTATTGTAGAACACGACTAACAAACCTGATGCACAAGCAACAAATGCAAGTAGAGTTACTGACCATGAAGAGATGCAACAGGTGAAGTTTTTATGTTGCTGGTGCAGTTATGAAACTAATTTGATTCTTGTTACAAGCTCTTGTATGAGTCATTTCAACCCATCCAAGTCCTCTTGTGAGAGTTGTTAATGAAATAGCATCTTGCGTAGACAAATGTGAAAAATCTCCAAACATAATGCTTTTTACAGTTTTATTTGTATTGCAGTTTACTGAACTGCACTGTACTATGAGTGGACTAAAAACCAGTGCAGTTCAGTTCACCCGAACTACTTTTAGTTCAGTTTAGTTTAAGAGAACTGTTTTATAGTTAACTGCAAATTTTTATAGTATAGTGCAGTGCAGTATACTTTGCCCACCCCTAGTTGTATTCTAAAGAAAACTTACTAAAAGGAAAAAATATATTCTTAAAATGCCACTTATGGGTATATCAAACTGAGTTAGCATGAGTGATTTACCACGTATTGAGTCTAAAAGCAAATAAGTTTAATTTGAGGAGTTTAATTGTAAGTTAGGAAATTTTCAACTCCCAGATGCTGCATGGTGGGGTTAGTTTACCATTTTTCGTAATAGAATGTAATAAAATAATAATAAATAGTATTTTTTTTTATCATAATAATTTAGAAAAATAAAACTCAAACATGCAACCTTATTAAGACTTATCAGTTGACGGTATAATGATAAAGTAAAATGAAATAAAATTGAAAACGATTATAGTTTTCATACTCAAAGATTAAAACTACTCTCACCTAACATGTAATTTATAACAAAAAAAATTATATCTACCTTGTATTTATGTTTATCTTAAGTGGTTATTAATTTTAATATGTCTTGTGTTTTCATTTATTTAGTTTTAATAAAACATGTAAACCTAAGAATAATTTTTTGAAAAATCTCTTAATATCTTAACAAATTTATATAATGAATTGATATCTATGTTATTTTTTTTTTCTGATGATTGTGAAAAGAATTAACAATCATATTTATTTTTCTAGAATATTGTATAAAGGTATCCTTTCTTCATCAATTCCCAATAATAATTGGTATCATTCCTTCAAACTTTTAATGGAGAATATTTACAAAAGACTCTTCAACACTCAAGGTATCCTTTCTCCAAACTTAGTGTTTCGCGACAAATGGAAGTCATCTCTTAATCATAGCTCTCTGGTCAAATATCAATTAATGTAAAAAGTGAATCATAAATTATCATTAATGCACTATTTATAATATTTATTTGGTTGACCATGAATTCATTCGAATATAGGTCATTACTTATGAGGATCCATCAATCCTAAACCTAGTGGCCCAATTATCTGTTGAGTGAGATTCAACTTTGGCTAAACCTATCCATATTGTATCTTTCAAAGACAATAGAAGATACTGAAATTTGATATTTAGTTTGTGAAATTCGATTTAAAGTGTCTAATCTAAAATATACTAAAACTATAAACCTTTATTGGTATGACTAATAGGTCTCTAACCATATAAATTACAATATTATTATTTTGAAAAGTATGAGATTGGAGATGTTAAAAGACTTTTTCTTTCAAACTTTTAATTGACTTATGTTAAGTGAGTCAAATTACATTTACACTTTACTTGTAATTAGCTTAAAAAAATAATTTAGAAAATGGCTAAATTTTACCCGTTATAATTAATAGAAATTTCCCATACTATTCTCTCTCTAATCTTAACCGTGAGATAATTGAGAAGGAATCGAAAGTATTACTGAAAATAAATTAAATATCAGAAACATACGATGACTCAAAATAAATAAAAGGTTAATATATATACATAACTCTCTATTAATGTTAACAAAAAGTGTGTATTATCTTTTAATGTTCAAACTTTTGAGAAGATAACATAATGGTAGAGAGATAAAGGATATGATATAATAAAGAGAACTGGTGGACACACAGAAAAAAGGAATATGAAAACGAAAGATATATAAGAGAAATCTTTCCTGAAAGAGGGTAGGATATGGGATTTATAGAGTTTTATTTATTTTTTATATCATGGAGAATTCATCTTAGGTATTACTAGTGTGACATTTCAGCTATATTTGTATATTAATATTTTATTTATTTATTTATTTAAGGTAGAGTATTTTTTTAGAGAAGTCTACTTTATCTCTTTCTTTTTTTCTAATATTATTATTATTATTATTTTATTTAAAACGTTTTGCCATGCAATCTTTGTTTTTTCCATTTAGTACTATTTTTTTTATTTCTTAAAATTAAACATTTTTTCTTAAATCATTTTAATTTTTTTATTCTTTGATTTGTTTTTTATATTTATACTTTATTTATATAAAATACAAATTTAATTATAAAATTAAAGAATAAGTTATATAGTTATAGTACTATAAATATTATAATATAGGAACTTTGAACTTATAAAATCTCGTAACAGAGATATCTATCGGTTATTTTACCAATTTGAGTTTATTTATTTTTAAAATTACGTATTTGGATTATTTTTTTAAAAACTTAGAAAAAGATTAAGAAGTGTTAACCAGACACAATTTCATTATAAGTAAATCGTATATCCTATTTCTGATGGAAGAAGAATACTATTTAATTGTTAATGTTGAAGTCTTATCACTTAAACGCGATTTACACCACAATTAATCTAATTAATCATCACTAAATCAAAATCGTGAAAGATAACCTGACTTTTTTCAAAATTTATAAATACTGAAGTTATGCAAGTAGATGACAACTTCAGTGTAATTGTAGTTAATCTGAAGTTGTCATATGACGACTTCTCCAAATTAGAAAATATAGAAGTCGTGCTTTTTATTTCCCTATTTTATTTTTTTTCATTTTTTAAAATTTTGATATACATAATTTTTTATTTTTTATTTATTGTTTTAATTTCATTAATTAATTTAAAAATTTATAATATTTTTAAACTTTTTATATAATATATTTTCTAATTTTAAGATATTTCTTTACTTAATTTAAATTTTTTGATAACGTTCTATATCTTAAATTTTTATAATAATATGATTTTAATAAAATGTTCTAAATTTTTTTAAATCTTATTATAAAAAATTTAAGATATAAAATGTTATCAAAATTTTTAAATTATTAAAAGAAACACCTTAAAATTAAAAAATATATGATTATATAAAAAGTTTAAGGGTGTTGCTCCCTCCACCTCCCCTCAAGTGCTCCTTTATCTCCCCACTATTTTCATTTATTTCAAAAATATTCTACACTTTTCCACTATTTTCATTCATTCCAAAAATATCTTACACCTCCCCACTATCCTCAACAATCTTTCTCTTTCTCTCTCTGGAGCATTCACATGCTTCAGATTTGAATTTGTGATATATTGTAAAATATAAAATTCAGAGCAAACTTCAATGTTAGTGTTTCTACCACTTCCATTTTATATTAATAGTAAATAATAATATATTACTATTATTATTATATACTAACTTTATAATGACAAAAAAACTAAATAAATTCTAAATTTTTAACAAATAATTTTTCTTTTATATTTTAAGTATTTAATAATATTTTTATATTATTTATCTAATAAATTAAATATTTTATTTAAATTATTTGAGTTGAACATGTCGGTAAGTTAAAACATAATATAATGTTAAAAATTATAGATATTAAATGTAAAAAAAAAAACATATATATATATATATATAAACATTTTTCTAGAAATTTAGAACAAAATTTTACCATTTATTAAGTAATTTGAAGAAAAAAAATATATTGAACAACAAAAATAAGATTGAATCAAACTTATTTAAGGAAATATATCACAAGTTCAAATCTGAGTAAAATATTTTTGAAATAAATGAAAATAGTGAGAAGGTGGAGGGAGCAACACCCAAAGTTTAAAAATGTTAATTTTTTAAAAATAAATTAAAGGAATTATTAAAAATTAATTTAAAAGAAAAAATCATGGATAAAAGTATAATTTCTATTTTTTTTATAATTTAGAGAAGTCAAACGATTTCAGTTTAACTACAATTACTACTAGTAATCGTCCACTTGCACAACTTCATTGTTTTCGATTTTTGAAAAAAATCGCGTCATTTCTCTACGACTTCAACATTATCAAATCTTCAATTTGAAAGCGTACGCGGCTTATATTAGATTAATTGTGATGAAAATCACGTTTGAATCATACGATTTCAACATTAATAATTAAATTATACTTTTCTTCCACAACTTTATAAATCCTGAACAAAGTATAGGACATTTTTTTTGTAAATTTTTTAAAATGTAATTCAGAAAAAGTAAATAAAACCAGTTTGGTAAAAAAAAAACAAATACTTAACATTCTTCATTAAAGATTTTTATGTCTATTTATAAAGGATTGAAAACTAGTAACCAATAGTTGTTTTTCTAATGTCAATACTAATATAAGTTGAAATGTTCTAAATGTTGTTTTGTCGTCAACCATCCAACACCTAATTAACATCGATATGACGCTAACATGAAAAGAAAAGAAAGTTGTATCTATGTTGTTTCAAGTACTACTGTTCTTTAGAAGTGCATCCTCATTATTCTTTCACCTTGAACATGCTGTGGTTTAATCATTCTTTTTTGCTGGTGCAGAATGAATACACACCACCTATTAACGGCTACTTTCTAGAACAATTATTATTTCTGTTTAGAGCAATCTTATGATTGAATTATAGACCGAGTCAACCAATATTTTGTGCAAATTAAGCAAATTTAACTCAAAATCATGTTAGAGGTTTAATCCCAACAAGATACCGGCCATTGCTTTTAAAAGGAGTTTTGGTTTGCTTCTACATTGATATAAAAAGTTGAGTAAAATCTCACTTAGTTTTAGTTATATGAAATTAATAGATTTAGGTTTCACCATCTATCTCTCTCTTACAACTACATTAAAGAAAGACACGAGTGGAGGTAAGAAGTGAACTTTAAATCTATCTCAATTTCACAAAATCGGTTTGTAAAGTGCGATTTGCACTCACTTATATACACTGAATTGACTTTATTTCTAGTCGATGTGAGACTTCCAACAAAATAAAATAATGTTAGATATTATATTTTAATAAGATTAACATATAAGATACCAATATATACCCATATTTTATAAGGAGAGTAAATTAAGTTAATTAGTAGCTTCCATAATTGACACAATCATGCATGTGTTTAATTCATACATAATAATATCCTTAGTTTTGTTGTCTTCTTCCATTTGAATTTGATACACGTTAAGTAAAGGTTGAGAGTCTCCAACTCATGACGATGTTGACACAAACGTTGTTTTTTTATTGAGTTTCAATGGAAGTAACACAGTCACACACTTGTTGTTCGTACCATGAAAATGAAACTAAAGAATGATTCACACACTAGATAGAATATCTAGTACCGAAGTAGGTAAATGATACATCTACTTTGGGAGAGATCTCAAACAAATGAATCTTGGCGTCCTTATCTTTACGTGTTTCAGTAATCACACTGCCATGCAACAGTGACTCATATAGTAGCAGTTTCATGCATGTAAAAATTAAGTTATAAAGAGGTGGTTAAATTGAACATTGACGAGGTAAATGAAATGAAACGACATGTTTTTTTTTTTTTTCTTTAATTTGTTGTTACACCGACGTGCTTCTCTGCCACATCTTCGAAAGAACATAAAACTTGTGTGTATAAAGACATGTCTGAAAGTGAAGAACTCGTTCGGAATGGAGTGTCTAACTATCAGAAACCCAAACGCAGCATCTCTCGTGGAGGAAGCTTGTTTTGTCGACTTTTCAATTTTTCCTTTTGTGCCTACTCTCAATTTTATATCAATTAATCATGTGTAGTAGACCCTTTTACTTATCAACCACTATTCAACAAAAGGGTTTTTTATTATTATCTTTTTCAATTTTTCCTATCTCTACTTGTAAATTAAATTTTAATATTTTTTTTAAATAAACACCGTTAATTTAAAAATAGTTTCATATGAAAATATAAATTATTTATCATAAATATAAAAATATAATCATGTCTTTTAAACATGTTTATCTTATTATAAATTTTAATTAAAACACATAACTATTTATATATTATAAATTTTAGTTATATAAAATAAATATTTATTTTCTATATTACATTATCTATTATATTTAGATTGATGATTTTTTAGAAGCAAAAAGGTCCCACATATGAAATTTCAACTTAAGTTTACATTTTCTAATGAAGGAACTAAGGTCCTTTAAAATCATTCTAAAAGTTATATTACCTCTGTTTATTTAGAGATAAATTAAGAGAAAAAAAAAGTATCTTACTATTTAAGATTCTGAAAAAAGTTATGCTCTCATAGTTTTATGATATTTAGATAATTAACGAGAAAAAAAATTACTTGTTTGGATTTACAGGTCAATCGATAACTTTTCAAGAGTCGGTCTTCCAAAACTCTTTGTTCTAAACTCTCTTTTTTCTTGTTTAATTATAAAAATTCTCCGATATTAAAGTTAATTAAGTTAGAATACAAGAATAATAAATATATAATTAATACATTTTATATTATTTTATCTTAGATTTTGAATTTTCTATATTAAACTGGCCATTCGATTTTTCAAATAAAAACTACTTAAATTCAATTGACAGACTTTTTAACTGCTGGATTCCATCAAGATCCATAGTGTACACTACTTAATTGGTCTATCTGTTCCTCTTTTATCTTAATCTAATCTTATAAAGTGGTATTATGAAAGAGGGAAATAAAAATTAAAAAAAAAAAAAGTAAAATGAGTGATGAGGTAAATACGTTAATTTATTTTGACTTGGTCAAATAGAAGGGTTCTCTTTTTTAGCATTTTGGTTTGTTTTTGTCTTTGGAAGTTCTAACATGTTTGAGGTGATGATATGTGATTAAGTCGTTCTCCAAAGCTTACCCAAAGAGCGTTGGTTTCGAAAAATAAAGAATAAGCAACAAAACAAAGCTCGAAAGCAATTGCTTTGTCCTTCACCAAGTTCCTATTCTCCCTAGATTCTCCATCCAACTTGAGTAGCGTTAGGAACTATAAAGCCATGTTAACATCTGCCAAAACAACTTCAGAGATATACAAAAAACATGTTTCTGTCATTGTTAAGGTAAAAATAAACTTATGCTTCTAAATTCGAACACTGTCATTGAAGTCTAGTTTTAATGCTCCTACAAAACTAGTTCAGAGGGTAAATTTGGTGTTACTCCCATTTGAAATTGTTTTTTACAAATAGCAATAGCATTATAGTGTACAATATATTATTTATCACTGCATATTTGTTCTTATAGTAAAAAAAAACCAATTAATAAATATATAGATACTTTAATTGAGTATTACTACCTGATAGTTTTATGCAGAATTATTAATACTATAATTAAGGATTGCTAATTTGAATAGTTAAGGAATGTTTTAAGAAAATATAGATTCGGCGTTCTTAATACAGGGAAAAAAATCACGATAAAATATTGGATCACAACAAAAAAAGGTAAAATTATGAAAAATATTGTTGGAACATAAATTTTGAAACATTATTTATTGTGTTATTGTGAGAATCTATAAAATAGAGTATTTAAGTTGATAGGTGTTCAAAAATAATGAGATCGAGTATTATAAAGTTAAAATAATTTGATAATATAAATAGAAATTCTTAAACTCGTTCCATTATCTAAAATACTTGTTTTCTCTCTAAACAAATTTTCCTCTTGAGTTCTCTACTTTTTCTAACTCCTAAGTCATCTCTTTAATGATCAGAAGGTGCCTAAACGACCACAACAATGAGGTCTATGTTTCTATCCAATCAGTTCTTAGTTTTGAGTAAGTAAGTTTTTCCTCCTTTTTCCTTTCACTCTTAGGTTGAGGTCATGCATGATGATTTTCCATCGCATGTGTGTTTTGGTCTCTTTTCCTGGTTCCTTATTGATAAGAAGTTCTGAGTAATTTCTCTGATCTCATTTTTATGATTTGTAGGTGTTTCTAGAATTTATTGAGCTCTATGAAAGGTTTGGTGAACGATGTTGATCTGTAATAGTCCTCTTAGAAGTAAGGGAAGCTAGTGTGTTTTATAATTTAGCTATTGAGTATGAAAGGATATTTGATAGTTTATGAAATTGATGCATGTTATTGATTGTTTTAAAATGGTTGTTATTAAGTTTGGAGTGTTTTAGAATGATGATTCTTGGTTGAATGATGTTGGTATGTTTTCCTGATTTTGTTTAGAATTGATTCTTGTTATGAATGTTGTTGTTGAGTTGCTAGTAGTGTCAATTTGGTTGTGATGTGGGAAGAGATGGTTTGTTTAAGTTACAAGTCATTATCTTTAATAAAAAAGTGGGGTTTTGATACATGAATTTTAGAAGTGGGAGAGTCTAAGGGAAGAAATAACCATTTACAACATTTTTCAGTGTCAATTGTAATTTGTTGGCACCTTGAGTTGATAAAAATCTGATATAGAAATAGGTATGAGTCAATATGGTAGTTTAGAAGGTTTTATGTTCAATTAAGAGGTTTTGGTAAGAGAGATTTTGAGTTAATGGTAAAAAGGGGGAAATTGAACTTTAAGGTTTATGGTGTGGTCATTTAAGACTTGTTTGAGCTTTGAGAATAATAGAAATCTAATGTAAAACCATTTTGACAATTATTGAGTTGAGTTTCACATGGTTTAGGGTTAATTTTAGATGTTTTAACTAGTGAGAATTTAAATTAGAAAGTTTATGCAAAAGGGGAGGGTTTGAGGCCTGTTGTTGAGTCATTTATGACTTGTTAGGACCCTTAGTTGGCATAAATTTGAGTTAGAAGGTGTTGTTTGGAGTTTAGGTACTTTTGGAGTCTCAAAAATGGTTTGATACAACTAGTCTTGAGTCTAATGATCAAAGGGATACTTATTTCCATCTATAAATGTGTTTTCACATGAATTATAATGTTTAAGGAACCAATTTGATCAATTGAATGAGTCTCAAGTGCATTAAAAGCCATATTCAAAGTGTGTTGTCTGTTGATATGGCATCTGACCCCCTTTCTAGGCACTTGAGCGCCACTTTCCAGTAGTGTCAGCGCTTTTGGGCGTTGAGCACTACGAGTCCGGTGACTCTAGCGTTGAGGGGTGGATATTTGGCTTTAAGCACCATGTTCCTCTGGGTGATTTTGAGTTCTTTCCTTCTTGGTTATGTGAGTAATGATTATATGAAATAGTTAAATGGTTTGTGGATGAGTTTATGATTGAAGTAAATTAAGCTTTAAAAAGAATTTCTAAGGTGAAATTCTTAGTGGTGGTTTCAAGTGAGTGATGTATTAATGTAGGGACTCGATCTTGGAAGTTATCCTAATGCTCTAATAATTTCACCATCTTAGATAGAGATAGATAAGGAGATTATGTGGTAAGGAGTAGTAGGAGACCCTAGTCTATGGTTTGGTGTTATTTGTTCATAGGTAGTAAACGGACTAACCTTGTGTGATAGCTGTTTCACTACTACAAGTGTAAAACTTATCATAGTCTGACATCAATACATCTATCCGGATTGTTCGATTAATTGCATTATTAGAATGTTTGAATTGTTATAAAGTTTATCATGTCATTTGTGTGAAATATTGATAAAATATTATTAGTTTTATATCATTATTACGTAATGTTATTATTGTTTGTTATTTGCGTCTTCTAAAAAAAATAGAAAATTTAGTAAGAAGATAAATGTAAATTTTTTATTAAACCTTTATCATAAATTTGATAGAGAAGTAAAATTAAAAGTAATAAAGTCAATAATACTTTAATAAAAAAATACTTTATATTATAAGATAAAAGATGTTTTAATTTCATTATTCAGGTATTGTGATGATTCTAAATTGAAAAGTAAAAATACTTATCTTTGTCACACTATAAGATGGAAAAATGAATTTGCACTAAGTTTCATCTTATAAGAATTAATAATTTATATTATACACTGCTGTTAAAACTGTTTTGATCGCCAGAGGTATAAAACCTTTTTTTACCAAAAATTATTAAACTATTATTTAAAACCATTTTTTGGATAAAGTTGTTTAAATGCAAATTATAACCTAAAAAAACCCCTTTTCCAAATTAATTTAATAAACTGTCTTTCAAATACAATTTGCACAATAAAAAAAATACTCAAACTTAAAACTCAATGACTTTCTTCCGCTTCGAGATGATAATAAGTGGAAAAAATATTTCAGAGAGAAAAAATAAATTTAATTTATCTAATCTTGCACTTTTACATCGTAAAAGGAAAAAAAAAAACTTCCCTTTTCCTAAAATAAATATATGATCTACTTTTCCGAAAACGGAAAAAGCCAGATCTGTCATGCAGTGATTCTGAATGCGACGCATAATTTATGGAAAATATTATTTTGACAATATTTATTCCAGTTGATAAAGTGGTATTTTGAGATTAAAAATGTTACTTTTTGTATTTGTAAGAAAAAGAGATATTAAAAAAGTAAAATAATGGATGTAAATTTGTGTAAAAATTTATTGAACGTCAAAATATTAATACCCTTAACTATAAAAGCCTGTGAACTATAGACTCTGGTTTTTTTTGTTAGTCTCTCAAGAACTCGACAAAAATGTCGATGCCACTTCACAAGTTCAATGGACAACTGTGACATGTACTACATGACATGTAACCGTATTCAAAAGGGGAGTAATTGCTGTACTAGCTTGCTGGAATTCGTTACACCAGTATTCTGCATGTTTCAATTTCCGTTTAAAATGTTTCAAAAACATGATTTGATGTAGTATACGTACTTATACAGTCCTTTACCGTACACTGTACGAGTTTTCACTCGTGCGGCCAGGTGCAACGAATGGAAATTAATATAGATACAGATACATGGGTGAAGACAGTTTCTTATTGAATCAGTCGGTGGATGCATTTTACAATCCAACGGTTTCAACGTTTCTGAACTTAGCTCAACATTTGAAGTCATTGGTATGAAACTTGTAATCAACTTAACGTGAGGGAGGAGGGTTCTGGAAAGAAAAGGATAACCCAATTATTTGGGTTGACATGTTTTTTCTGACAAAGTGAATATGTTGTACAGATGTTGGCTTGGTCGGGAAAAAATGAGTATAATACATGTAAACCAAATGTTATACAATGTGGATGGTTGATTAATGGGTAATGATTAATCAAGATTCAATGAAGATCAAAAAGAAGAAAAACAAAGGCGTGTTGAATAACGTTCTGCGAGATCACTTGTATGCTGCAATCATAGAATTCCCGTGTAGTAGGACACTTTCCAATCATGTCACAGTTTTGTGCCAAGTAGAAAGGACATGTTGCATTATCGATCAACATCTTGGATGGTCCCATACCAACGGATCCTTGTCAAAAAAAGGAACAATATACCTTAAGCATTGAACTAATCCACTTCTGGAAAAGGCATTCTCCAATAATTCCATGAGTTGAAATCCTCCTGTCATAATTCAAAATTGCAAATAAAATCTTATTAGTTGTAAAGTTCATAACCTGAAAAGCTACACGTTTTGGAGACTCTTTTATCACCTGCTCAACCAGAGAAGTGGGAGGGAACATGTCATTGACGAGTGTGTGTAATGATGTGTAGGATTTTGAATCAATACGGTGACTTGTTGCGACTTCACCCTATTAGTTTTCATGGCATTTTGTTAGTATCCTGTGAGAACTTAAGAAAATACTATGGTAAAAAAAATACATCAATCCAGGATGCACACCTTGGGATTGATAATAAATATCTTGCCCTTCGGGATTCCCATCTTTCTGTAACTAAGTTCATCAGTGTCTCTATTGCCAAACCCAGCATAGAATGGGTTATAATCAGAAGGGAAAAGTCTTTTGATATCCTGCAAAACATTATTATCAGAACAGGTGTGATGTCAGTAAGGAAAATACCTTTTGATGGCACTTCTGAATTGCTTGTGTTTTCGAAATTACCTCTAGACAAGCAATCTTGAACTCGTGAGGTGCCCTTCTTATTACTTCCATCAGTTCAAAGTCACATAATAATATAAGAAGTCAGATGTGTATATATTCAATAAAATAGGATGGATATCATAAACAAATAATTGATGACTGACTATAAGTTTTTTTTTTTTCTCTTTTCTTTAAAGCTTTGTAATTTCTATCAGTACAGATCAGGATTATAGATAATTCCATGCCAAACAAAATAATAGAAGTCCATATTCTTTTTGCTGTTGATAAACCAAGGAAAGTATATTAAAACTTTTGATAACATCGTAATTCAACACCAATACATAAGCCCAGGCAAAAATATACCCAGCCACTTAACTCAAAACTCAAACACATAATGATAAAATGACTAAATATCAAGAAGACCATTAGCCTAACAGTAGTCAAAACTCAGAAAACACTTAATTTTGCTGAAACTCATGCATTTGCATCACTTGTATGTTTTGGTCCACCATACCTTTTATTGTCTAGCTCACTTTGGTGATTTGACAACAGTATACAAGTCTTCATAAAGATGGAATTATCATATGTAAGTATGTGTACATAAGCGGAAAGAGAAGTCATTATATCATCCATGGATCACAAGTGGCTACATACACTGATATTGCAATGATACCTATTCAATGACAATTGCTCTTACATTAAAAGTGTCTCACCTTCTCGGTAAAGAGAGGGAAATAATCCGTCAGGAGAAATGACAACAGGTCCATTGGGTAAGTTCTTGCCATCCTGCAAATATATGAACTTTTAGTATCACCTAAAGGTGGGGGATGCACTAGCTAGCAGAGAGAATTTCTATAATTCTGCTTTCCCAAGGGAAAACCCCATTTACACCACGAAAACAGTTTAGATCATTTACAATGGTATTTATTAATCCTTCTCTTAATTCCCTTAACCAACAAAGAGGCCCTCCTAACTACCCACTACATCACATTGGTTCCTTTGCCTCCTAGAATAGACCTATAGTATTGGAACCTCTTGGTACCTAACACAGAATTTTTACAAAGATAACTGACCAGTCAAGATGCAAAAATATAAAGAACATAAATTACAAAATTGAAGAGTTAAAAGTGATGATATCCAATTTTGAGGTATGGGAATTGAGTCCCATTTTGAAATTATAAGATTCTGATGTGAGGTTTATAAAGCCTTGGACTCTGGCTAAACTGGCTAGCTTTTATGGTGTGGTACTCCCATACTTATCCATTGATATCAGATGACTTCAACACGTCTTTCAATTGTAACTAGTGATAAGTCACATTTTAAGTATGATTTGATTTTCATATGCTAATAATTATGGCTTCCACATCCATGCAATTTGACAAGACTAGAAGGATAATGAAAGGTGATAACCCAACACCCCTACACACTTAGCTTTATGCTAAACTATTTTAAAGGTTTCAATAAATTCCCTACAACAATTCATCTTGGACCGATCTAGAATTATCCTCAATGGGTTGCGTAGCCACAAATACTCTTTTTTATTTATTTAGATCTGTTGACTTTGTATACCATTCCATTGTAAATATAAGAATCTTATCCTATAGATCTATTGTGATCTGAAAACTTTATAATTAAAATAATGGAAACAACAACTCTAATTGTCATCTCCATATCTGGTTTACTTGTAAGTTTTACTGGGTATGCTGCATCATCTTAGCAGAAACAGAATAATCCTACTATAAAAGTTATCTTTTATTGTTTACAGAAGAGCTTGGTGGCTTCAGTACCTGTTTCAGGTTAACCAAAAAGTTCCTGGTAAGATAAGCTTGGACAATAGCACGGGCACTCAAAAACAGTAACTGGTATCCATTTTCCTGACATAAAAATAGGATCTAGTATGAGACCTTAATCTTCGTGGCACAAAATACAGTGAAATAATGGGAAATCATGATAACATCAGGCACACTATGTTGACTTTTACATTAAACAGATAGAAAAAGGTCAGCTCATACCCACTACACGTATCTGCATCTATACTATATTCCAAAGCAAGAGAAGGCAAACCTTAAAACGAAACAGTAAAAAATTGTAAATATTATTGAAAGAGGCTTGTGGGCATTGTCCATTACCATTTTAGGTGCATGGTATTCAAGTATATACGTTAATCGGCTGTATATCTCTTACTTTTCAGGACCTCTGTAACAAGTTTGTTACAACTTATTAGCTTAACTAAACTTTGTTAATTACAGTTTGATATCCTTACTATAGTTAGCATCTGTACCATAGTTTGTTCCCTAGCATAGTTAGCTCATATCTGTATAGTTATAAATAGCTGAAGCTTAGTGCAGTGAAATCAATTGCATAATATATATATTGCTTGAGTGTACATATATACATCCATACACACACAAATTAGCATAAAATCTCCCCAAGTGTTTGCAAAAACCACTCCAGATGCAACAAAAACTCTTCGTCTATAGTTCATCATCTCTAAAATAGAACACTGATCAAGTAAATACCAGTTACTTGGGAACTGAATGTTCTTTTCCTTCTCCAAAGCCAAAACGCAAATATCGTTACAAAAGTCAAGCCACTAATTTGAGAATCATGTAAAACTTATGAATGTTGAAAACATTCAGAAATCACCGCAACAACAAAGAGATATTTGATCACATGTCCACTACACAAGATTCCTTTTACAGGATTGACCTCATTAAATGTAGACATTAACAACCCTACTCCATCTCAATTTATGTGAAAGTAAAAGAAATGTACATACTTTAATAGCTGAGAAAAGCCTTGCCACTCCAGACTGTGTCCAATCTCTGCCAACCAAAGGCATGACCTGCCCCAAAACGTCAGATCTGAAAGGAAGAAAAGGGTAAAGCACTAAGGAGTTGATGCGAATTGAAATCAATGCCATAATAATGCAACTCGGTCTTATATTCTAGCAGCAATTGTTTTCTTATTTTAGTTCATGTTTCATATGTTTAGCTAGCCATAAACTGTCTATGGTTTCAAAGGCTGGGTAAAGGACTGTTAAAGCTTCGGTAGTCAGCATTAACTCGTTAATACACGAAACCCATTCATCTACTAATAACAGCAAAAGCATTCACGTAAACAACTTTTTTCTAAGCCAACTATTACATTAATGTAAAAGCAACCTAATAATGATAATACATTCCATAGTAAGTGAACATCACTGGAAAAAAGTAAAAGAAAAAAAAAAGACATGACAATTCATTTCAAGATTTAGAAAAAGGGATTGCCCTAATATTGTATGCACACAAGCTAATGATAGAAAGGTTGTTCATCCCACCCCAACAATCTGAATAAACATTATGTTAATGTATCATGAGACTACTCAAAGTCTAACCCTATACCATAAACCATAAAAAACGGAACTAGCGTTCTCTTTTATATATTCCTTCATCCAGTAAGATCCAGAATTATAAATTATTGGCAAAATTAGCATTTTAGAACCACATTCTGATTTCATCAAAAGTAATGTCCAAAGCAGGGAGCAGAGGTATTGTAATGAATTAACAAAAGAACAATAAACAGCATAAGAAATTCTATCACTGGTCTTCCTTGGTAATTGTGCCATGTGCATCAGAAATTACAATTATTGCATTCAACTTCAGTAAGTTAAAAGAACATTAAGAAGCATAAGTAGAATTATCTCTAGTCTTACTTGGTAATAGTTCCATCTACATCTGAAATTACAATTCTTGCATTCCACTTCCATAAGTAAATATGAGCATCAACCTGTAACATGATTAAACATCCCTGCTAATGTAAGCAAAACCTAACTGTGTGAATAGTCTATGGAACTCATATTCACAATTAATGCCAAACCTGCTGTTTTCCAAGAACCCTGGAAGAGAAACTGAAGGTTACCAAATTTTGACCGTCCTTGAGATTTAAGGATGCTATCATCTCATTCGATGGAACATTTGTCCTCACGAATTGCTTGCGAGGAGACTCATGCCTAGCAGATGTTGGAGAAGGTTCAACAGTAGAAGTTTGCCAATCAGACTCGGAATCTACAAATACATCCTCATTTGATTCACTATCAGTGTGCTCAATTGTCTTGACTCTTCTAAAAGGAATGGGCCAAAGTCTCCATCTGCGTCCAGAATCTTCATTTGTAGCCTTTACTGTATCGTCCTGTCTCACTGGAATTGTATCTTTGGGATCAACAGGTAAGTCTAAACCAAATATAGTCTTTCCAAGGACAAGAGGGGCAGCCTTTTCCCACCGCAGATAGCTCTCTCTGAACTTCAAAACCAGATTTTCATTCTTAATTATGGATGATGCTGAACTTCTAAATTCCTCTGCAGATAGCCGATGTGCTTCAAAAACCTCAGCAGCAGCAACCAAACCCATACCCACCTTAAGTTCATGACCACAAAGTGAGGCCTCAAATCCTGCACATATTTTAAGAAAAATAAAAAAATTAATTTCCTAGAATAAGCCAAACTAATTTGAAGCGCAGTTTTTAGTTCTTACTCAAAGCAGAATGACATTGGTCCTCGTTAATGGAAGTTACAATTTGAGGTTCAGTAAGTTCACTTTTCTTATTGCCATCTTCAAGTGCAGGAGTTTGTTCACTATCATCTACATGATCATTTGATACTGGCTCTCCAACACGTTCATTATTACATTCAATAACATCTTTAGCACCGGAATGACTGCCAGAACCAGTGTCAACTTTCACTGATGCATCTCTATCAACCACTTGAGGTTCTACTTCTAGTTCTGGAGAGCTATGGTCATCAAAGGAAGAAGGCACACTAAGGGGAGATAACCTGTCACTTTGTCTACATTGATCGATGTTTTCTTGTTTATTTTCATCAGTAATTGAACCATTTGCAATTAATTTCTCTGCTATATTTCGAACCTCCAGTGAAGAATCTACATCTTGTATATCAACCTGAATGTTTTCGTCTTTATTCTCATCAGTAATTGAAATATTTGCATTGGATTCCTCTGCCGAATTTTGAACCCCCAATGAAGAATCTACATCTTGTAAATCGTCGTTTCCAGCCTGCTGAGTAAACTCACGTAATTCCAAACAACTTTTGAAGACACTCTCTCTCTTCATACAAGATACAGCCTCTTCTGAATCAGTTTGCAAAAGATGATTTTCTTGATTTTTAATCACTAAGGTTTCCTCAGTGTGAGAATTAATTTCCCCCTGTCTTTGAGCTTCCAACAAGAGCCCGGAAGTATCACCACCTACCTTAGTGTCATAACTACTAGAAGCATCCAGCGGACTAACATAATCAGCAGTCCAAGCATTTTCATCAGAAATAAGTTCCCCATTGCCCTCATAGAAGTCAGTCCCTTCACCTGGGCCTAGATGAAATTGAGGATTTTTTAACTGAACATTGTCCTCATTCTGCTCCGATTCTGAGATAGGGGCCGTCAATACATGACCATCAACACTAACCAAAACCACCTCCGGATGGGAGCCCTGTGAGTCCATAAAATTATCCACGTCTAGATTCTCATATCTAGTAGAATCATATTCCGAAACATCAAGTGAACCTTCAAAAGAGGATTGATCATCTGGGAACTCATAAAATCTCCTATCGACATCAGATTCTGCCCTTTGAAGTTGTGACAAAACAGAGGAATGGCCTTCACCAGTAAGATACCGCACCCCTGAATCAGATATGCTATGGTCAAATCTGTGACCAACTCTACCATCAATGCTCAGATAACTATTATTTTTATCATCAATTTCGACACCACCGTCTTCTTGATTACACTCAGAGTTACCAGCAGTCCCATTTGACTTTATTCCATTATCACCACCATCATCATCCACCTCTTTTACAAAATAAGCCTCACCCGAATTGTCAAGATACATGTGGAAGTGTGATTCAACCCCATTGACGTTTATCCGAACAACCTTTTCAGCACCTTTGAGCACACCTTGAAACTTACCAAAGCGAACATACCACGGCGTGCAGCGGAACGTGCCATCTTGCTGCTGAACAACAATGACATCAACCGCCCCACCAAATGGATGAAAAGGGGTCGCAACTGAATAGACACCTTGGGTTATCAAGCTTCCAACTTTGCCCACCACATTCATTCTTGGCAGCAACCAATGACCAAATCTTTTGGAAGGCCCAAAACTCAGACCTCAAATTTCTTGAGTCTGATCCTGCTTTGTTAAAATCGCAACGGGTTGATACAACCATATACTTAAATTACTCACCAACCCACCTAACCCAAGATTGTCCTAATTTCTTGTATTGTTTCCCCGTGATTTCAAATTCTTGTTCAAAAAGAGCACTGCATGGCACTCGACAAAATTAACAAACGGAATAATGATTAAGGTGATGAAGTTGGAGCACCTCAATTTCAAGTCACAAAATTTCAACGTTTGAAAATAGAAAAAGTAGCTGAAGAAAGAAGAAGAAAAGGCGGCGAGACTTACAAATTGAGAAACCAATAAGAGAACTGAAAAAAATTGAAGACGATTTGCGTAGTTTTAGCAACAAGGTTTCTTGAGATTCTTGCAGTGCGTTGAATGCTGTTGGGTTTTTTTTCCTGGGGGTTTCCAACTGAAGACTTTTTTTTTTATTATTATTATTGGGTTTATTTATTTGTTTTGATGAATGAATGGATAAAGAGAGAAAAATCAGGTATTAGAAGTTTGAACAGTAACTACGAAGCAGAGCAATAAATAAATCGTGTGAGGGCTCTTCCGCCATTTCATACTAGTTAGTTGCCGTTGGAAATCATAAGTGTTTTTCACGACAATTTTATGTTTACATCCAGATCATCATCATACATACCATACAAACTTCCTGTAAGAACTTTTAAGAACTAGAACTCTCTCGTGTTTAACGATCCAGCCTATGCTACATTATTTTCTCACAAAATTAAATTAATTAAATATTTATTTACTAAATAAAATTTCTGAATTCAACTTGGTTCCAATAATTTTTTTTTAATCTTTTTTTCTATTCTGATTCTCTCTATTTTTACCTTCTCTGACTCTAGTTCTGCGTTAAATGTAAAGAGCATAATTGAGTACTTTATGGGCCCAATCCATGACCTTGATGGGCCGAAAGAGTAAAAAAAGAAGGCTGTGTTGGGCTGGAATAAGAGAACATTAATTGTTTGTTGAAGGCCCATGGAATGTGTTAGCTCTGCGTAGGTGGCAAGTCATCGTCGTGAAGGAGTTCAGAAGCAGATTCAGATCTATGAATATGATGATATGTTGAGATCGGATTTGCTCACATTCTGAACCGAAACCAGAGCAATGGCCATGGCCGAAATGCGAACGGCATTCTCGCTGCTCATCTTCTTCTTCCTCTTCTCCCCCTCCACGGCGGAGATAAAGTCCCTCACCATAAGCTCCGACACCCGCCCCATGATCCTGTTCGAGAAATTCGGGTTTACTCACAAAGGCCATGTGTCCATTGCAGTGTCCTCGGTCTCCGTGGGCGTGCTCTCCTCGGCGGTGCAGCCGGAATCGTCGCGGTTGGGATTCTTCCTCCTGAACGAAGAGTCTCTCCTCCAAGTGCTGATGGAGATCCAACAGAACCCTTCCTTCTGCGTCCTCGACTCCCACTACATCCTCCTCCTCTTCACATTCCGCGACCTCTCCCCTCCCCCCTTGGCCTCCTTCAACCGCTCGTACCCGGTCACCTCCCCCAACGAGTATAGCCTCTTCTTCGCCAACTGCGCACCGGAGACCTCGGTCACCATGGTCGTCCACACCGAGGCCTACAATCTCGACTCCGACGCTTCCCGCGACTACCTCTCCGCCGGTCAGACCCAGCTCCCCTCCCTCTTCTTCCTCTTCTCCATAACCTACTTCGCCATCTTCGTCTTCTGGCTCTACATCTGCTACACCAACAGGCGCTCCGTTCACCGCATTCACATCCTCATGGCTCTCTTGCTCCTCATGAAGGCCTTGAATCTAATCTGCGCCGCCGAGGATAAGCATTACGTGAAAGTCACCGGCCTCCCTCATGGCTGGGACGTGTTGTTTTATATATTTCAGTTCATCCGCGTCGTTTTGCTCTTCACCGTCATCGTTTTGATAGGGACGGGATGGTCTTTTCTCAAGCCCTTTTTGCAGGACAGGGAGAAGAAGGTGTTAATGATTGTGATCCCGCTTCAGGTTCTGGCTAACTTGGCTTCCGTTGTGATTGGGGAAACCGGGCCTTTTATCAAAGACTGGGTTACTTGGAATCAGGTGTTTTTGCTTGTGGATATTATATGCTGTTGTGCCATTATTTTCCCCATTGTTTGGTCTATAAGGTCGCTGAGAGAGACCTCCAAAACTGATGGGAAGGCTTCGAGGAATTTGGCTAAGTTAACGCTTTTCAGACAGTTTTATATTGTTGTTATTGGCTACTTGTATTTCACCAGAATAGTGGTGTTTGCTTTGAGGACTATTGCGGCTTATAAGTACCAATGGGTGAGCAATGCTGCGGAGGAAACTGCTAGTCTTGCGTTTTATGTTGTCATGTTCTACATGTTTAGACCTGTGGAGAAGAATGAGTACTTTGTGCTTGATGAGGAGGAGGAGGAGGCTGCAGAGATTGCTCTCAAGGATGAAGATTTTGAGCTTTGAAGATCTTGATTATGGAATTTGAATGGATGTTCACGTGCTTACCCTTTTCTCCTTTGTTTTACTATACCCCTTTCAACCTTCTGCTGCCAGAGAAGTGTCCACAAGGGAATACTGCCTCTATATTTAGCATCTTTTTTTCTTGGTTAGCTTTGATGATGATGATGATGATGAATTCCGCGGCATAGAAAAAGGTTTTCTACTTTCCTTTTGTCCATTTCAAGCTGTATGTCATTTTGAGAAGTTGTACCGGTGAGATCTTCTATTGATCGATCATTCTTGGATTTCTTCCATCAGATTTGGCGGGAACAGGTGCTCTGTACATTTCTCAGTTCATTCAGTAGTTTCTTACTTTATCCAAATTGTTCTTAGTCGTATAATACTGTTGCTTTACTTTACATTACTCATTTGTGTGCAATTATATCACGTTATGTTTATATAATAGGGTGTTCCTTTCATAATTCGTATTGCTTTTTTTATGTAGTTTTGATATACAAAGACCCCGATTAGAAAATATTGGCCAAATTCTTCACAAAAAAATTACCTGAAGGAGAATAAAACAAGAATGAAAAATTCATCGAACTTGTCATATAAGCTAAAACTAACTGATGTGCCTTACTTATGATGTAGTCTTTAATAATAAAGCAATTATGCTTCTTTAGTTGAATAGAGCATTTTATGAATTGCCTGTGAATGGTTCATCAACAGGCAGGATTAGGCTCCACATTTTTTATCAAAAAGAACAACTGATGGGTGAGTGGTGCATTTTATTGTTAATCATATCACCTGATATGGAGTATAATTTGGGCTTGATAGAATGTAATTCTCCCCGGTGTGATGACTTCACTGAAAAAAAGACTTTTCCCTTTGTAAGAAAAAGTGTCTATTTTGTGATTTTTCTAATGTAAATTTCTAACTGTATTACCAATTATTCTTTTTTGGAGGAGTCATTTAGGTCTAATTGGTTGACCGTTGACAGCTTGTAGAAATTGGGTGGTTTCGGTTGGTAGATGATAACTATCATATACCAATATTTCTAGCTCCCAAGTTTCGATGTTTATAATGTGTGTTAACAGGATAACCAACTTCGAATGGTTTCAGTTAATAAAGAGTGTGTCTATAAGCCCGTTCAGGAGTTTATAAGTTAGTTTGAACTTCAATTTTGATGTGCCAGTTTATTTTGTGCGGGATTCCCTTACGGATATTATCTGAACAAAAAAAATGTATGTTGAAAAAGTGAAAATAGAAAGCAAAAGTGATAAAAATGGCTCCTTTTTAGAGACTTTTTAGACACCCTTCTAAATTTTCCTTTGAAAGGGACAGACGAGACTAATTCTAGGGCGATCACCTTAGCAAGTGGTCCTCTGATACACCATTCATAAATAATAGCCATTGAACTAATTCAGGATGGAACGTGGATTATGTGGTATAAGCTGTTTTTGAAATTTTTTTTCTAATGTAACTATATTAAAAAAAATTAAAAGAATGTTTAAATTTTATTAAAATGTTTACATACATTTTAGAGTAAATAAGCACAAATGCATATATTGTTCATTTTATAGGCATCAAGTTTTAAATATTTAAATTGTTTTTAAACTTAATAAAATGTCTATAATTTTACTGGTATGCTTGAGATGATACCTGAAATTTGAAAAAAAAAAATCTTACAAAGCTAAAAAAAGTTATAGTTTATAATTATTTTTTAACAGTTTTTGTCCTTTTCAACTTCATAAAAAGTGTAAAAAAAGTTTATAAAAAATTAATCATCTTAAAACTATTTTCAACAAACTTAACCAAACAAAAACTTATTTTGATTTAAATAATTTGATTTTGGGATATTACATTTTCTCATAAAGTATACAAAAAAATTTAGTTGAAGAGAAAAATGCCCATCTTGGATACACATTACCGAAAATAAATATATGTATAATTTGATAGTGTTTCGAAATCCACTTTATTTCAATGGCTATAATTGCACAGAAAACTCTTGTAGCTATTGAATATAATTTAAAAAAATGAGCCTTTGTGATGATTCTATCTTTGTAATTTTAATATTTTTAAGAAAGTGACAAGAGAATAAAAGTTGCCTCCCTGAGTAAAAAGGGATAAACATATTTTCAATATATAATATATTCTTAGGAATATGCATTTTTAAATCAGAGAATAAAACCTTTTTGTGCTGATCGCCCTAACTATATTCTTCTCAATAAGCTTTAAGCAATAACATATTTTATAATTTTCCTAAATGGATAACTTTCAATGGATACAAAAAAATTCGAAAAGGTGACGTATGTTAGAAAGAACTATTTCAATTTATAAAGGATTGATTTATTCCCTCAATTTATAACAGTAGGTTAAATTAATTCTTAAAATTAATAAAATAAAATAATCTATGAAGTAAACATTATCAATTAATTTACTCTTTAAATTTATAATACTAAATCAAGTTAGTACATAAAAATTAAAAAACAAATGGTAAAATCGTCCTTAAAATTATATACAATCAATTTATTTAGTCTTTTCTTAATAATTAATGTCATCTAATGTATTAAAAAAAATTGGCACGTTAAATTAAATGTATGAATGACAATTAACTTGACAAATTAGCATCTTTGCATGCCGATGAATAAAAAAATAAATAAATAAAAACTGAAACTAAGAGTGGAATAATAATTGATTTTTACTTTATATTTCTGTTCTTCCTTCACCTACTAGTATTTTTTTTTTTTATCTATCCATTGACAAAATTTGGTAATTAGTCTTTCCATCAACATATTGAGAAAATATAATTATGACATTAATCTCAAATATAGTTGTGTAATACATACATACACCATTGAATGAATTGGGATTCAACCTTTCCAATGTCATTGAAAAAATTTGAAACCATCCCTTTAAGTTTGTTAGTTTAACACAGAATAGACAAACAAATAATATATTTTCCCTTTGTTGTGCTTTACATTAGTTTTGAGAATGTTCTTTAAGAAAATGTGGCAATTGATGTTTACATGCTGACAAAATATTATACATTAATTCTAAATATAGCGAAAACCTTTTACTTATGCCTATTTAATACATTCTAAATATAGTTGTGTAAAACATAAATAACTTAATGAAAAACCTTTTACTTATATCTATTTAATACATTTCACATTAATTATCCGTATAAAGAATGTATGTGTTATATTTTAGAATAATAATAGATTGACATATTTAAACTCATTTTAACATATATTTTAATAAGAAAATAAAAATTAATATGTTAAATGAGTTTAAAAATGTGTTAAAATAATTTTTTTTTATAAGTATGTAAAATAACTTAAAAGTGATAAATTAAATATATTGTATGGTTAAGTTTTAGTAAAATTAAATATACTATATGAATGACTTGTGACTATCTAAATGACACTAATCAAAAGATCATGAAATGAAAGACAAAACATTTAAGATTTGACAATCTTAAAAAGATGTAAATTTATATTTTAAATTTGCTAAGTCAATTTAAGAACGATCAAAGATGACTTACACATATGTATAAAGTTTCTAACATAATATTATACCAACTTATATACTATTGTACACTAAATGTAGTGTTGTCAATACTAAAATTGAATATTCAATAAAAAAAATACTTTACATATAACAATTTGAGTAATATTAACATTCGAGAATAGTATAGGTCACTTAAAAAAAAAATACTAACAGTAGAAAGCTATAGATTTTTATTTTTTTTAGGATATACTTTGTTCAAGAGAAGTCATATAATTCAAATAATATTCTTATATCATAAATATAATATTTTAACAATATTTAAATTATTTTAAAGGATTTTAAAGTGGTTTATGCTAATTTAATTACTTTTCTTAATTAAAGACATTAGTCATGTAGATAAAAATAGAAGTT
Organism: Vigna reflexopilosa; assembly: GCA_027742785.1. Taxonomy (NCBI): domain Eukaryota; kingdom Viridiplantae; phylum Streptophyta; class Magnoliopsida; order Fabales; family Fabaceae; genus Vigna; species Vigna reflexopilosa. The sequence goes on along the minus strand of CM050914.1, from coordinate 8,171,246 downwards.
GCATGAAATGAGAGTAACCTAGCATTGCTCCTAATGTAAATAATTTGTAAGTATTAAATTATAATTATTTTTGCCACTTATTTAGACTTAGAAAGATTCCATAAGTGTGTGAGGAGTTATATATCACAATTGAATTTAGTCGTTAGGATTATAATTATATAATAATTTAATGTTTACTCAAATATTCAAACTTGATATTGTTTTTTTTTTTAAGTTTACTTTTATACTTATGAAAAAAAAACATTTTGATAAATAATACATATGAATCATTTATTAAATAAATTATATAGCTTTTCATAATAATTTTAAAATTTTATAGTGTAAAAAACATATTATTTCGATTACACTCATTTATTGTTAACAAATGGTAGCATAAGTGTGGGATCGCTTTATAACTCTAATTTAGAGATTTGTTTTAAGATATTTTTTAAATAATTTATTTCCAATTATTAGTGATTCCTAATAAGCATATGCTAATTTTGGTTTTGTAAGCCCAAAACTCTTGAAAATTATATTAGTACTTGATTATAAAATTAAACATATAAATATACATGTCTCTATATGTTTAGTGTGTTTTTATTTATTTTATTAACATAAGTAAAATAATTATAATCAAATAATATTAGTTTATCTATCGTAATTAAAAAGACTTAATTGGAAGATAAATAAAATAATGGAAACATAGCTAGAATAGTAATTGCTTCACAATATTGCACTTTTGTTATTTCCTCATTAGTTAGTTTTACATTAATCTAATTGTGGTAATTACGTGAAACAAATATTATCACGTCAATCGTTAAATCTAATTGTGTAAAACGTACATAACTAAATGAAAGGGACTCATTCTTTCTAATGTTGTTAACAACAAATAAATAAATATGGTCGTTGATTTTATTATGCATGTTTTAATTAAACAAATTTTAGACGTTTTGTCCGAACATTTTCTCAATGGGTAAATTAAAAGGCTAATGCAAAACTACATAATTTATTGACAATCAAGTACTTAACATAGAATTTCAATCTTTTTTAAGATGAGATCTAAGTTAATAAGAAACAACAAGGTGGTTGGTAATTTATAATTTAGGAAATATTATTATTGTGATTTTAAGTATGGAAACCGTATTATTTTAGTTTATTTTAACAATGATAATGGTAATTTCATGAACGAATATAGTTAGCTTGTCCTTTCACTATTTCACTTTCCTAAATTAATTAGTTCAAGTAGTGAAGTACAATGTAATTAAGAGTATGTTTTGGTAAAACATTTAACCAGGAATCTTTGGATAAAATTTCAATAAGTAGTTCTTAAAAAAAGTGTTAAATTACATATTTAATTTTATATAAACGTATTCGGTTTATGTTTAATTAGTAATTTGATGTAAAATTTTATATTTTTAATTAGTAATTTGACGTTAACGCAGTTTGGATGTATCAATGTGTCAAAATTTAGATAATTTTCTATTTATAAGATGTTACGTGTCAAAATTAAAAGATAATTCAAATTTTGATATATAATAGACCTAAATTTTGAGATGTGATATTTCTAAATGATTAATTTAATAGAAAATATAAAATTGTGTTTTTTTATAAATATAAAAACTCAATTGAGTTAAAAACAAATATAAAAAACAAAACAAGTTAAAAATCTAAATATAAAAAATAAATTACTAATTAAATATTTAGTTTAATATATCAAATTTTTATTAAGAAAGTATAGATATGTCAAATGAGACAGTTGCTATAGATAAAACACAAGGTAAAAATAACCACTTACACTGCATAAGTGGTTAATAGGCGTGGATAATATAATCATTATCATCACCAAACTTCTATGTAATTATTTTATTTGGAATTACTTGTTTCATTGGATCAAAATATTTCAAATTCTTTAACAAAAGAAACTAAAATACATACACTAACCTACTACTCTCTGTGACCAAGAGCTAATATTATAATCAAAGTGAAAAGAAATAACTGTAAAATCAATGAGTTGGGATGAAAAAAAAATCTACGAATACGGTTATCCGCAGGTAAAACTCACGGCAGGTAATTACTATCTGCAGATAATAGGTAGAGAATATTTTAATACCCTCTTCTAAATAAGTCGGGTACAGGTAGTATACTATCCGACCCACAGACACCTGTTATCCATAAAAAATAATAAAAAAATTAATTTATATATTTTTTAATTAAATTTAATTAAAAATAAAATTATATTTTATCAAGTTAAATTTAATTAAAATTAAATTTTAATTTATATTATATATATATATATATATATATATTGTAATTTTATTTTAAAATGTATAAAATATTTTTTTTAAAATTTATATTATATATATATATATATATTTAAAATGTATAAAATGTAATTTTATATAGACAAATTTTATCTGTTGACTCTTCAAATTGTCCAAAAATTAGTAGTCTCTAAACCCGCTTGAAATGTGTAGTGAGCTGAGGACAAGGACCCCAAAAGGTTACAAGAAAAAAAATAGTTTTTTCATTTTATTTTATTTTTAAATTGGTGGTATTTAGATTCATAGGTTTGAGAAAATTTAATATGTTCGAAGGGACAAAACTGGCGTGAACACCGCTAAGCGTGGAAGACAACCAACTTTCTATATTGGGGAGTACATGAGAAAGAAAACCTCTAATATGTCTGCTTCATCATTCCATTTAGAATAATTATTTACGCAACTCCACACTACGACATACAAAATAAAGTTACAAGAAAACATAATTAAAATTTGAAAATCCAACATGAACTAGGATATCCAAATATTAAGAAAAAACATAAACTGAAACTATACATTTTCCTTTATAAGGCCACAAAAGAAGTTGACAAAAGGCAAAACAGCATTACAACCTAAAACAGTAGTAAAAATCAACATAAACCTTTCTCTGTAAGACACAAATTTTACATTAAACGCACACTTGACAAAAGTTAATAAAAAGAAAGCAAAGTGAAAAAAAGATACACTAACAGATTCTTCTCACTGGATAATAAATAGAAACAGAGTATATATATATATATATAAAGAAAAAGAAAAAGGAAAAAAAATAAAAAATAAAAAATTCAATATTTATGGTGGACAACATCTACACTGGCGGAGCAGAACAAGACCCTTCGGAAAATCCTAGACAAAGCAGAACATGAGATCTCCTTAGCCTTACTCCAAATGAAGCACTTTCTTTTCCCAGTCTCGGGCTTTGAGTTGTTGTTCTCACGTTTCTTCTTCTTCTTCACGCCAAAACATTTCTGAGCTTTCTCGCCGTCGTTATCTTCTTCCCTGGAGAAGGTGTAGCTTCTCAGATACATCTGCCTGCAGGAGATACTGTCCACCACCCTCGGGTGTCCGTACACATGGGAACCCTTTTCTCTGTTGGAACTCACTGACCTCACAAACTCCGCATCCGATTCCGGCCACTTGTAAAGGTTCACGTACGTTGCCCTCACCGGAACACGTGGGTCACGTGCATCGTTGAGGCACTGCGATATGCAAACTGAGGTCATCTTTTCTTGTTCTTGTTGTTGTTGTAGGTCTCTCGGGTGAGAGAGTGGGTATAAATTGAGAAAAGTTAAAAGAAAAAGAAGAAAAAACTTAGATTACAAGAAAAGGGTGTGGAAAGGAAAAGATTAATGATTGAATGGATTTGTAGTGGACATTATTTGTGAGGCTATCATGTGCCATGATTTGCAATGACTACGTTTTTCGGTGTTAGTTGTTGTGTGTATGATAGTTTGTGATGTTGAAGGCTAGTTTAAAGGGTGTTTTGAAGCTTCCATACGGTGCCAAAACACAAGCTAAGTGGGGGGAATCATGTTTTCTTTCTTTCTTTCTTTTTAAATGCTACATTTTCTTTTATGGAGGAAAATGGTGATGGAAAAATCATATACGAAGAGTTAGGTACAGGAACACATGGATTTAGTGAAAAATAAGAATGGATTTGACACTTCTCAAAATACAACAAAGGAGAACCAAACAATTTGGAGCATCTCTTGACTTTTCCAATGGGTTCTTATTTTACTTTTTTCTGTGCTATAATAATGTCACGTTACATTTATGAATTTCTACCAAATTTCACTTCAATGTTAAAGTTCTTGACGCAAATTTTAACTCATGTTGATTTTATAATCCATGGTTTCGCATCTTTATGTGGTGCATGAGAGACTACAATACATTTGTGAATAAGAAAAATACGATAAATAAAAATGTTTTTATTCTATAAAGTATTAGGAAAAAGGGTAAATATCTAGATAAAACTTTGAAACTCTCGTATGGTTGGTTTTATATTTTAAAATAATTATTTTAATTCATAATTTCTGACAAGGTTAATTTTTTTTACTACATGACATTCGGTGTTATACAAAAAAAAAAACTAATTTTCTCCCTGCATCTCCAAGCGTTTTTTTTTTCTTAATCGAGTCCAAAAACTTGTAAAAATGAGTCAATTAAGTCCTCTTCGTTAAGTTTTCATTGACGTCGTTTACCGTTGAATTTTATTACGTGGATTTTTTCTTAAAATTAAGAGTTTTTGACATTAACGCAGAGACCACCACTGCAACCTCCATGCGAAACCAGTTCGCACACCGCCACCATCTTCGCGCATCATCTCCTTCATCGCAACACCTCGTCTCATCTTCACCACTTTTTACTTTCAATATGACCAATCACAATCACTCTATTCTAGATTTCGATATTCAAATGGACGACAACAACCAATACTCCATTCTTACGTCTTTAGGATTATCTCGCCAAAACAAACATTGGCTGGAAAACGAGGAAGCAGGAACAAAAATTAGGTTTTGAGATTGCAAGATATAAAAAAGGTTTTTGCCGCCAACACCATAAAACCTCAATAATCCTCGTTGCCCTTCCTCTTTCAAGCACTGCAATTTCTCTCTGTATCTCTGTCTTCGCCACCATGTCTTCTACCTCCGTCCCTGATTTTGTGTCATATGACACCCTCAAAAGCAAATCTCTAACTAAACAACAACCCATCACTGGTGACAAAAGTGCTTCCGATCTAAATCCCTCACACCAAGGTGGGAGTTCGGGGAAGCAGAATAAGCGGAAGAGAAACCAGTCCTGCCACTGTTATGCTTATCTACATTTCTACATTGGCAGATAAATGAAACTTATCTCCACGAAATTGCTAAATTGCAAAAGCCAATAACAAACTTGAATGGCTTTCATTTATAAATTACTTTTGTGTATGTACTGTAACTAATTATTTGTAAAATTATGCAACTAATCAAAGAGTATTAAAAAAAACCTAGAGATAAAGGAGTTTGGGAATTAGAGCTTTGGTGGTGCTGCACACCGAATTAGAGCCTAATAGAAACCTTCAAAAAAGGGTTTTGCTTTATTTCAGCAGCACCTTTTACAGAACCTAATCAATTTTCAAGATCCTTTATCAACAACCCTCTGATCAAGTATCTGGCATGAAAATGACTATTGAAGCACCAGGGAACTTTAGGCATCTCGGCCGGTGCAAATCGTCATCATCGATTTCATCGCGGCTCTCTTCCGCTCCGATTTTGAGAACACCGAATCGGACCTCCAGCGTAGGTCGTCGCTGTTCTTCGGAATCTCTACGGCCGGCGCCGACGACAAGGTCAATGAGCCGAGTGAAGTGAGTGGTGGAGGAGTCTGACCTGGATGAGTCTCCTAGATATAAATTTTGCCACGTAACTCTTAATTTAAAAAAAAAATTCCACGTAATAAAATATTTTTACATCAGTGTTCATCACTTCAGCAACTATAAACGGCGTCAATGAAAACTTAACGGAAAGGGCTTAATTGGCTCATTTATACAAGTTTTTGGATCCGATTGAGACCGAAAAAAAAAATGATGATCCATTTGAGATTGACAAACAAATACGAGAACTAAATGAGGGTTTAAACCTAATTTTTTTTATTACTTTTCTCTCTATTCTTAAATTGGGTCATGTTGTCCTAGCTATAGCACTTGTAACCCTTCACCCATGACGCCCTGCACTCCTCTCCTTTGCTCTCCACAACTATGCTTTATGCACTGCATTTGGTCTGAAGGCATTATCGGACCGGATTTGTGAAGGTCCACATGTTTACGTCTATTCTTTCTCATTGCATGAACCACTTACACCAGGTATACATTACTTTTGGCTTTCGTTGAGATTTATTTGGGTTTCATTCAAATGTGTGTTTTGATTTCAATTTTACAGTGTAAATGCGTAGAATAGGAAATATGTCTATTTGTGGTTGAAATCCAATTAAGTTGTTGTTTGACTTGGAAAATTGTTATATAAAGGAGAGTCAAAATCCGGTGAGCCTTAATCAGACTTTAAAATTCGGTTAAAGATTTGTCAAATTTCAAAAGTTGGTTAAGGACTCAACAGATTTTGAAATCTTGTTAAGGTCTTGGATTTTGTTTTATGTTTTTCGATGTTTTTTTTTTATTTTCTCGTGTTTTTATATTTGTTTTTGTCATGATATAACAAGTTCGTTTCAAGACCAGTTCAACTAATGAAAAAGTCTGTGTATAAAAAGCTAACTCTAAACTAGAAAAACACTTAGCAAACCAGTCACTTCAAGAACACAAAACACTAAGGTAGAACATTGAACATCAAACACTAGGATAGAAAACCCCAAGACCAACCTTAGGATAGGAAACTTCAAAACCAACCTTAGAATAGGAAACTCCAAGACCAACCTTAGAATAGGAAACATACATCAAATACTAAGGTAGAATATCCTAGATTAGAAAATCAACCTTGAGTTAGAAAACACTAAAAAAAAAGTCACGTAAAAAAACCCCAACTAAGATAAAAAAAAACTAGGCTAAAAAACGGTAAACTAGAAATGTCAAATGAAAATCACAACCTCACAAAATAAAGAACAAGAGATAAGTATTTAAAATGCTAAGGAAAAACTCTAAAGGATAAAAGATGTGGATGACTCTTTTAAAAAGAGTCAAATAAAAAATTCACAGAAAGATCAAAATAGGTTAAGAAACTCGAAGAAACAAGACAAAAAAAACTCAAAACTCTAATAGGAAAAACAACATATATAGCATCCAAATGTTTTCAATTAATTTATTTTTTTGACAATAAAGTAAAAGCAGCGACAAATTATAACATTCCTAGTTACATGTCAAATGAGACTCAAATGAAAAGATAATCATGTATCAATACAATTATATTTTCATCAAATAAATCATGTTAATTCCTTTTAATTAAAAATGAATTTTTTTTGTCCAGCATAACTCAGAAACAAATTATAATTGTATATATTTAAAATCACTTTTTAAATATGATTTTGGTAATTAAGGTGAATTGTCTTACACACTAAACTTCCCTTATAGGTTTCGAAATTAGCTTTCAATTAACATATGTCAAATCACGACCTAACCTAAGAGTTTATAAACATATTTACCTATAAACATATTTAATTTATAGGTTTGATCATTATTAAGAAAATTATAATTGCAACTTTTATTAATAATCATCTTATTTCGAAAACTACTTATAGATGTGTTAAGGTTGACTACACAGTCAACTGCTAATCAAACTGTGATATAATACAAAAATATATGCCACCTAATTAGTATTAGACGCATTTTCTAATTTATTATTAAATAATTTTTTTGAGTTAAACTTAAAGATGGGAGCCTGGTCCTATTTAAAACAGATCTGCGTAAACTCATCCAATAATATCAAGGGCATGTGAGAAAAATATTTGAATATATCCATAAAAATCCGAAACTTTCTTTTTATTGTAAACATCATTTTTTTATGATAATAATAGATATCGGAGTATCGGTTCATTTTACAATATTACCACTCCTTAAACAGAAGACGAAAATCATAAGACTACGTTAATTCAGTTCCGAATGTGAACGTTTGAAGAGACAACATAACATTCATTATATTGTCATATACAAGTAGACAAACAAATAGTAGTAGCGAAACTTATAAGAATCAAACAACTCACTAAAATACTTCCAAATGGAAAAGTATCTTTATTTCCAATACTGCCAGATACGTATTTAATATTTTTATTTGTTTTTTTTTTCTTTGTAGGTCTTGTAACTTTTGATATATGTATTCAACTTTTAATTTCATTCTTTTACCTATATATATATATATATATAAGAAAATTGTTTTTTTTGTTGTATATGATTTTTTTTTCAATTTTACCGTTATTTTATATTAAGATAGTTATATTTTCATTTTTACCATTTAAATAAGGGTTAATCTAAATCTAGTTAATAATTATTTTTTAAATTTAAATAATTATTTATAATAAAAAAAGTAATAACTGTTGCATAATTTTTTAATTTTTTAATTATTTTTAATAAAAAAATTATAGTTTAATAATGTTTTGTAACCAAAAAAAAAGTGGACTCACAGCACATGTGTCTCCACTAGTATAATATAACGTTGATTATTATTAAAAAAAATATCCTAAAACTTAAAAGAAATATTAAGGACATTATTGTATAAAAAAATAGAAACAATATTGTAAATTGGTATTAGCTAAATGAGTATTAGTTATGTTTCTATGTTTCTTTTATGTTCTTTTTCTACTTTTGTCCTTGTAGATTTCGAGATAAATGGGATTTATGTAAATTTCTAACCTATTTATCTAATTTTACTAATATGTAAATAAATGAGGTCTACAAGGCTTTTAAGTAGAAGAAATTAAATTAATATAGTTTATAACACGAGGTAATGACGAGTAAAATAAACACGTGATTTGTTTCTAGTAAAGTTCGTTATATTCATATTATCTATTTATATACCTTACATTATATTATAGGTTTATTATTTTCTAAGTGAACATGCACTATAGTAAGAGAATAGCAACGACATTGTAAATTCTTAAAAAAAATTGTGACTTATGTGAGGAAGAGCTTGTTCATACAAAAAATACAATTCATTAATACTCTAATTGTACAACATTGATTCTTATATGTTTTTCTTCTCGTGTTTATGATAACATTTCTAATTTACAATAAATTTGTATAAAGTATTTATGAGAATCAAAATATTAATATAGTTATTAATAAATGACTGATTATTTAGTACTTTATATTTTATTAATTTTGAGACTTATATGTATTGTATTGTGGATAAACAAACTAATGAAAAAAAAATAAGTGTTATAAGGAGTTAGACATACTAAAAATAATTTATACATATATTTATGAATATAAGGTAATATTTTATTGTCTTTATATATGATTATTCATAATATATGTATTTTTATTTATTTTGTTTTTGGATGAAGTTTTAGATGCCTTTAAAGTTTTTAAGGTCAAAGTAGAGTTACAATGTAGAAAACAACTTAATATTGTAAAATTAGATAGAGGTTAAAAGTATTATGATAGATTGATATAATATGAGTAGACAAACACCTAGTCCATTTGTGAAATTTCTTCAAGAATATGAAATCATTGCTCAATACATTATGTCTAGTTCTCTAGATCATAATTGTGTGACAAAAATAAGAAATCGAACTTTAATGGATATAGTGAAAAGCATGAGGAGTCATGCAAAGCTTCCTATGTTATGATACCAAAGAATGGAATATATCTCTATTAAGAGAATTAAGCGATTAATAAATTACGGATACTTAATACTTTATATTTTACTGGTTTTGAGACTTGTGTGGATTACAATAAGTGTAAACAAACTAACAAGTCCAATAAATAAAGGGTGTTAAAAGGAGTTCAAAGGTATTAAAAATAATTCATACATATATTTATGGATGCAAGTAACTTAAGATATTTCATCACCTTTATAAATGATTACTCATAATATATGTATTTTTACTAACTTTGTTCTTGTATGAAATTTTATATGGCTTTAAAGTTTTCAAAGCCGAAGTAAAGTTATAGTGTGGAAAACAACTTAAGATTGTAATATTAGATATAGGTGGAAAGTATTATGGCAAATACATTATGAGTGAACAAACACCTAGTCCATTTGTGAAATTTCTTCAAGAACATGAGATTGTTGTCAAATACACTGTGCTTGGATCTTTTTATCATAATTGTGTGGTAGAAAGAAGAAATCAAACTTTAATGGATATCATAAAAACCATGAGGAGTCAAGCAAAGCTTCCTAAATTTCTATGGATTGAAACCCTTAAGATGGTTGTGTATTTAGTGAACCAATGTTGTTTTAAGAACACCTTTTGAGTTATTTAGAGGTTGGAAACCAATTTACGACATATATGTGTAATGCCCATTTGAAGTGACATTTAATAAACCACAAGAGAAGAAACTAAAACCTAAGACTATTAGTCGATATTTCATTGGATAAATTGAAAAGTTCAAATGTTATAGTTTTTTATTGTCCACCTCATAACACTAGATTTTTTTGATTAGTGGGAGTTATTTAATTAAAAATAATCATAATGAAGTTCAACCCTCTAAATCAAATGATAGATTGGTAGTTATTCATGCTCCTTTAATTCAAGAGCTAATTAAACAACAAGTTATTCGAGTTCTACATATTGTTGGTGATACATAAAGTTGTCGAGGAATTACTTGAACAACAAGTTTCTCATTAAGGTAGTTAAACAACATTGAGAAGATACACAAGGATCAAAAGATCAAAAAATTTATAGTGACTAGGAAATGTATTTACAAAAATTAGATGATAACATTGGAGTTGAAAATGATCTTGAACTGGGAATAAATGAAAAATGTTCTAGATGCTTCAACTGTTAGACATCTAATGTATGATCAAGTTTGTACTAGACACTGACATTTCACCGTTGGAGTTTTGGGAAGATATCAAAGTAATCAAAGTGTTGACCACTAGAAAGTTGCAAAGATAATAGTGAGATACCTTCAATGATAAAGGGATTTTACGCTCATATATAGAAAAATTGATAGTTTGAAGGTGATATACTGCTTTAATTCAAACTTTACTAGTTACATTAATACTAGAAAATCAACATCTAATATATTTTTATGCTGAATAGTAGAGCTACATCTTGGAACAACAAAACGCATACCTCGATGGTTACTTCCACTATGGAGACCCATTTTGTTTTTACCTCACATGATGTATGGTTGAAGAGTTTTACATTTGGGCTTATAGTTGTGGATTCAATTGCAAGGGACATTAAAGTTATATTATGATAACTCTATTAGAGTATTTATGGCTAAAAGTAATAGAAGTACAAGTCAAGGTAAACATATTGACATTAAATATTTAGCTATAAGAGAATGTGTTAAGTAGACATTAAACATGTTACCACTAAATTGATGATTATTAATCAATTGACTAAAGGAACCCATTAAAGAATTTTAAAGACCATTTAGTGCAAATGAGACTTGGTTCCATGTTGTGACAATAATTAATTTACTTTGATAAAACTCTTATTCAATTTTTTTTATTTTTGTTATATACATATATGTTTATTTTGATAAATTTCATTCAAAATAGACATATGGTTTATGCATTATATTTAAGAGTCTTTAATTAGAAACTTGATATATTGTAAAACATGGAAGATAATACTCATTTTTGGAGGACCTATCACATGATTCATGTATTTAAATTCTTGTATTCATGGATAATGGGATAAATAGACCAAGTGAAAGAACATTGACAATTTTTCAAATAGACAGAATAATATGAAATATTCTCGTTAAATCAATTATTTAGATAAATATTGTCTAATTAGTCAAACAATTTTTAGAATTGTTACATAAATTTTGATACCGTAATCCCTTTAATGTTGCAACAATTTATTATAACAATTATTTTATGATGGGCAAAGTTCTATAAATTTTATAGGTTGGACCATCAAATTTGTTCTCTTTTATACTATGTTATATTATAAGAGTTTATGAGGATAAGAGTTTGAAACAAACACTTAAAGATTTCTCCTAAGGATAACGATAGCTAAAGATTAGTCCTTATTTTTTTTTTTTTACTTTAGTACTTAAAATGTTTTTAACTTGAAAAAAAAACATCATTAACTTTAAATTTATTATAATCACTAATACACACTTCATAACTTATTATTGAGATTGTTTAAAATGTATTATTTTCATCAACTCAATAAAATTTTACTATTCAAATACGTTTTTAAATTAAAATAATTATTTTATCAGTATTACTTTTTAACGATCATTTATTTAAATAAAAACATTTTTTTATTTTACCGTCTTTGAACCTAACATTTTATTTAATTAAAAAATTATCTACAAAATAAATAAAAATTACTTACAACAAAATTATAAAAACCATTTATACTTAATTTTATAATTATAGTAATAACAATAACAATAATTTTATTATTAAAAATAACACATACATAATGTATGTGTTTTCACTTATAATAATAATAAAGAAAATAAAAATAGTAATAAATAAATAACTTGTTTTAAATACTCTTAAAAATTTGAATAACAGTGTGAATAATTAGTAGACGAGAAGACATAGTATTATTCTGCCAATCATCTCAGAGAAGAAACTTAGACCTTTCTACAAATATTTAAGATAAGAATGTAAATATAAAAAAGAAAAAGGGTGAAGGAAAAGACAACACTAGCCCGTACGGATCCAACTTTATCGGGGGCAATTGCCTCCACCAACTTTTTGCTTTCTATTAATACAAATATATATTAATAGAAAGACCTACTTTTTCTTTTTATGTTATCTTCCCACATGTGAAGAAACACCAACAAAATATATGTTAAGAGTTTTATTAATATTTTTATACTTCATAATTGATTAATAGATTTATATTAAGTCCTTTGTCTCAATATAAACTTACACAATTAATTATATATGATATATAATAAATTATATAAGTCAAAATTCTAATTAACATGCTTTTCAAGGACATAATAAGTTATAGTCTTATAAAATAATGATATTTAAACAACATTTAAATATCATTTACGTGTCATTTTGTGATTGGTCCAAAATTACTCCACAATCAATAATAATAATCATAAACACAATCATAAACCAATTACAAAATAACACGTAGAAAATGATATTCAAATATTGTTAAAAAAATATTATTTAAGTATCATTATCCATTCTTTTATTCTTCTTTTATCTAAACATAAGTACGTAAATTGATCGTGCATTTTCATTTGTAGTTAATTTTATATTTAAATTTAATTGGTGTACTGCTATAATCACTTAATCTAATTAATTACAATTTTTCATTGTATTTTTTATTTTTATTTTTTTTATCTCTTTTCACCTCTTTCTCCAGTCAAATAAGACAGGATTTCCTTTCTCTCGTGCTCTTATATTATTATATTCATGGTGGGTAGGTTTGTTTGGTAAGATTTGTATTTTGGTGTTCTGGAGAGTTTTTTATTTCTTTTAAATTATAAAATATGTGTTTTTTCTTATTCGTCTTTTCTCACCACTCACAACCTTTTTCAATTTTCAATGGTATTCAAGTGAAATAAATTTCCAAAGACCATCTTCCACTTTTCATTTTTCAATCACCAAGTATACTTTAAACTGTACCAACAAAAGAATTTAGTTCCCAATGATTTTAATAATTTTAGTTTTGCTCTTTTCCTAACTGCTCCCCTCTTATTATTATTTATCCCTTGTAATTAAATTTAATAAAAATTGATTTAAAATTTATAGACATGGTTTTATTCGTATTGACTTTATTTGTAAAAAAAATGAGAAATTTTTGTGGAGCTATTTATTTTATTTTGTTTACATTGCTTTCGTGAAAGAATATGCTGGAATTTGGAATCCGGGTCAACTCAGCTACCTCGACCTTGACGTTGGACTTTTAATTTTCTAATTCTTTCACTGACACCACTAAACACTAAAACCCAAATTGTAGGGTTGCAACAATTAAGTACTTATCCAAAAGTTCATAATTTTATACATTTATAAATCATAATTGATAATTTCAAAACATATATATATATATATATATATATATATATATGAATAAATAAATAAAAGAAGTTTGTTTTACGTGTTCCAAATATATATATATATTTATACTGAAATGCTTAGTTATTATGCGCCTTAATTATAGATTTATACTTATTTAATTATTAGTTATAGATTTATACTTATTTAATTATAAACAATATTAAGATTCATATATTACGACAAATGCTAACAAATACCTTAAAGAAGTGGTTAATAATAGTAAAAACTAAAATATTTAAGGTTAAATATGATTTTAGTTATTTAGTTTTGAATTAAAATTGAAATTAATTTATTTGTAAAATATTGTTTTATTTTAATTTATTAATCTTAAAAATATGTAAATTTAATTATTTTAACAAAGTTAATTTGATGTTACAAAAATATTTAAGTTATTTACATTAATTTGACATTTTCTTAATATTAATTAAAAAATTGTGTTTAAAATCTTAAATAAATATAATAAAATTTAATTATTTTAAAAAATCAACTAAATTAATGTAATTTTTTTTAATAGATATAAATTTAATTTTTAAAATTAATAACAAAAGATATATTTAACCAAAAAATACTCTAATAATTAATATAAAACGTAGAACATTTTCCTCGTATAACACTGAGTATATATTTATTTATTTTCTTAAATAATTATTTGCTTACTCATTTATATGATTATATCATCAAGTAAACTTAACGGGTATCAATCGAATTAAATTTACATTGAAATAAATAATTATGTAAAATACTTTACTTAATTATTTATATTTATTTTGTTGATAAATACTTTTGATTTTTTAGTCATTTGTATTTTTTTTATATTTATTTGCAATCACTTTAAAAATTCTTTTATTTTTTTATTCATTAATTTTTTATTTATATTTATTTTATAGTCAGCATAGAAATTATTTAATTTTATATTTTTTTAAAACTAATTTATCTACATTAATTTTTTATTTTATTATTTTATAATTTATAATTAATTGATTATTTAATAAATTATTATCCATGTTTATTTTATTAAAAAATGTTTCAAAAATTAGATTTTTAATCATTTAACAATTAATTTTTTATTTATATTTTTTTATCACAGATGAAAGTGATTTTAATTTTTTATTTATTTGTTTATATTTATTTTTTGCCACATGTATATAAAAATTATTTTACTTTTTTATTCATTTATTTTATTTTTAAACTAATTTTCTTATACTATTTTTTATTTTTATTTTTATCCTTTTATAACTTCTAATTAATTTTTCATTTAATAAATTATTAGAAAATACTTTATATATAAAGTATTATCTTTTTTATACTTTTCTTTTAATTTTATCTATTAATGAATTATAATTATTTAATCATCAATAAATTTAAATTTTTATATATATATATATATATATATATATATATATATATAATACGTATGGTTTATATTATCATATAAAATATTGTCTTTCTACTACATTATTTTATACTTTCATTCATTTAAGTTATTTTTAAACTCTAACATTTAATATTTAATAAATTATTATTTTATTTCTTAAATAAAATTAATACTTTCTCCAATTTTAAATTTTCATATTAATATCTAGAATACCAATTATATATCAAATTCGTATTGTTTTTTTGTATTATTATATAAATATTTTTATTGTTGAATGCTTTTCATATTTTTATTTTGTAAAAATTAAACTGATATTATTTAATAATATGAATGAATTATATATATATATATATATATATATAATAGATTAAAAAAACTATATATTCATTAGTAATATATATTCTTCACGTTGTAATATAAAATAAATTGTAATATAATAACTTTTTCTTGAAAACTTACATTTATCTATTTTATATTTATTTACAAGATATTTTTTTTATTATTGGATATTTTTTTTATTGTGTAAACATTAAATTGATATTATTTAATAAAAAATAACATTAATAATATATATATATATATATATATATATATATATATATATATAAATGGCCATAAGTTTTTAAATAATTATATTTTAATAAAATAAATTAAAATAGATTTCATTTTAAATGTTTAAATTCAGTATTTACAATAAAAATTATATTTTTTAATATTATAAATTTTATTTTATAATATTAAGAAATATACCGTCTAACCATACATACAGTGTGCATTGATTATAGTAATCCAAAAGTATATTTGAATGAGTTTATAATGCATTAATTAAATTAAATGAATATAGTGATATATATTCGAGTAGTTTATTTATACTTGATTTGTTTATTTTAATGAATCAACTATACAAAATTTATTCTCTATATTTTTACAAAATTTACTATTTATATTTCTATAAATATATTATTTTTAAATTTAATTACATTCAAAACTTAATTATAAATTTAAAAATATTTATTCTTATTTTTTTCCATTTGCAATCTCTTTTAATAAACAAACAAGTCACGATTTAAAACTAATTTTGTATACAATAACTTCTCGTCGTTATTCGTTTAAATGAACATATATATTTATTTTATCCAACTAAATTTTTTATTATATTTTATTTCATTTTCTGTCACTGTTATGCTTTTTCATTATGATAAAAGATGACATAAGTTTTAGATATTAACTCATAAATTAAAATAATATATGTTTTGGTATTCCATTAAAATAATAGCACTGTTTGCCCTTTTTCCATCACTGTGTGAAAAAGAAATTAAACATAATCTTTTTACGGAACCCTTATTGGGGTCTTTCAATTCTACCAATCCCTTAGCACTGTAATTTTGACTTCGTAACCCATTCATAGATTTATGTGACAATGAACATTCCACGAAGGCACGCATTAACTACGCCCTAGGATTCTCAATTATTGCTTGCTTAATTAATTTTTTAATAGTAGTAAAAGAAAACGGCTGTTCAACATACTTTTAATCTTTGCTTCATAATTTGGATTTAGATTTGTCCTTAATGTTTGTTTATATATTGTTATTAAAAATTCGTTAGGATATAATTACCCATAATATTTAATTATCACATATTAAATGAATGAAATTAAATAAATAACAATATATAAAATAACTGAATAGCAAAAGAGATTATTATGAGAGAAAAAATAGGTATGAGCGGTCAAAAGTATTGATGGAAGAAGGTTCGAGACGAAAGCAAGAAATGGTGCTGATTGGACAGAACACGTGGCAATGTGAGACTATGGATCGTACCACGAAATTTCGCCTGATATACTCAGTAAAAAAATAATAACCATTAGACATAAGGCACGCACTAAAGAAAGTAGAGTGAGAAGTTGGGCCACAAATTCCATTAGTTAGCTTACTGGACAAGCACATTGCATAGTTGAAAACCCTTTCCCTTTCAAGCTTTTCCTTTTTCTCTTTCTCACTTTCAGTTCTCACGAGAAACCAACGTCCCTTCCGCCATTCTAGAGCCCCAACAAACCCCGAGTTTTCTTCACACTAACAAACACTCACACCACGCACTTGTCAGTTTTTCAGTTCCTCAGGATCTCATATCTGATTTCCTCTTTCGTTTAACCAAGGCCCTTTTTATTCTGTTAATTCGCGAAGCTGTTGCTGCTCTCGCGTATCTCGCAATTAGGGTTTCCGATTTCAAAGATTGCATCGCTGCGTCCACAGTTTAATAGATTCCGTTGAGATTTGCTTAATTCGTTTATGAATTGACGGGAGGAACAATTTTTTATACGGAAATTGTTTTCTCCGGGTTTGAATTCAACGGATCTGAATGGGGAGGGGAGGCCAAGATTATGGGAAGCCGGAGAACACGAGTTCCGGAGCTTCGGACCGTGAAATCTTCAAGGCATGGGCCAAGGACGTGCGAGAGTGCGAGGAACACTTTAAGGTGAATGTGAAAGTGGGGTTGAATCACGAGGAGGTCGAGAATCGGCAAAAGATCTATGGATTGAATGAGTTGGAGAAGCACGACGGCCAATCGATATGGAGTCTGATTCTCGAGCAGTTCAACGACACGCTGGTTCGGATTCTCCTCGCCGCCGCAATAATTTCCTTCGTGCTCGCTTGGTACGACGGAGACGAAGGCGGTGAGATGGAGATAACGGCGTTCGTTGAGCCTTTAGTGATATTCCTGATACTAATCGTCAACGCGATTGTTGGCGTGTGGCAGGAGAGCAATGCGGAAAAGGCGCTTGATGCGCTGAAAGAGATTCAGTCGGAGCACGCGATGGTTATTCGAGAGGGCACGAAAATCCCCAGTTTGCCTGCGAAGGATCTCGTCCCTGGCGACATCGTGGAGCTTAAGGTTGGCGATAAGGTGCCTGCAGATATGCGCGTTGTGGAATTGATCAGTTCCACTTTGCGGTTGGAGCAGGGCTCTCTGACTGGAGAAAGTGAAGCGGTGAATAAGATTAACAGGCGTGTGGAGGAGGATGCTGATATCCAGGGGAAGAGATGTATGGTTTTCGCGGGGACCACTGTCGTTAACGGGCATTGCTTTTGCTTGGTCACTCAGACGGGCATGGACACGGAAATTGGGAAGGTGCATACGCAGATACATGTGGCGTCGCAGAGTGAGGAAGACACCCCATTGAAGAAGAAGCTCAACGAGTTTGGAGAGAACCTAACCAAGATAATTGGACTTATATGTATTTTGGTTTGGCTCATCAATGTTAAGTACTTCCTTACATGGGATTACGTGGATGGCTGGCCCAGGAATTTCAAGTTTTCATTTGAAAAGTGTACCTATTACTTTGAGATTGCTGTGGCGCTGGCAGTGGCTGCTATTCCAGAAGGTTTGCCGGCTGTCATCACTACTTGCCTGGCTCTTGGTACTCGCAAGATGGCCCAGAAGAACGCCCTGGTTCGGAAGCTACCGAGCGTGGAGACTCTGGGTTGTACCACTGTTATTTGTTCAGATAAAACTGGCACACTGACTACCAATCAAATGGCTGTGTCGAAATTAATCGCAATTGGCCATAATGTGGACACACTTCGAGCCTTCAAGGTGGAAGGAACTACGTACAATCCAGCTGATGGTCAAATTGAGAACTGGCCGACTGAAGGATTGGATGCTAATCTTCAGATGATTGCGAAAATAGCTGCTATCTGTAATGATGCCGGAGTCGCACAATCAGAGCATAAGTTCGTCGCCCATGGAATGCCTACTGAAGCAGCTTTAAAGGTAGGACCCCTTTTTTATTTATCTTGGAATATTTTTCATTTACTATTTGCAATTTTTCTATGCCTCTGTAGGAAGTATCTATTTAAATAATTACTTTGAGCGCTAGAGTGAGCATTATCAAGTTGTCTAATGCCCCTTGTTTTTTTCTTACTAATCCATCCGTGTGAACGTATTGACCGGCTTTAGGAGGTAAAGGTGTTTGACAGTTTTTTGTACTCTGTATTGGAACCCCAGGTTTTGGTAGAGAAGATGGGCCATCCTGAAGGATCCAAGGATATGCGGTCGGCAAGCACAAGTACCTTGCTGCGTAAGTTAATTTTGCTTATTGACAGAATAATGTGGTGAAATATACCAAGGCAAATTATTTTGTAAAGCATTGTTTTTAGCAAACAGGTTACTTGCTGTTATGTAATCTTAAGTTTTTTGTTTTTTTTTAATAAATTTGTTTGAGTTTATGTATTCAGAACTTATCAGAAATACCCACATATATCAGATCAACAAGCGCTGTTGCTTATTAATATGAATTAGTATTAAAAACATATTCAATAAATATATTAAGTTTCTTGACCTTCAAATTTCAATGTAGGTTGTTGTGAATGGTGGAATGAGCATGACCGACGGCTTGCTACTCTTGAGTTTGACCGTGACCGGAAGTCAATGGGCGTCATTGTGGACTCTGGTCTAGGAAAAAGGTCGCTTCTAGTTAAGGTATTATCTCTTTTTGTCACCTTTTCTCTCACCTAGACAGTTCATTTAGATTATCAGTTTTCTAGGATATGACCTTGTTCTGTAATTACATAATTAATATCTATGTGGAAATACTGGTTAACTTGGAAGTGTATACCATTCTTTTTGTCATGTGGTTTTCTCATTTTTGTAAAATAAATTCAAGGCAGCATATCTCTTTAAAACGAAATCTTCTCAGATCTTTATTTGGGTAAGGTATTTTTATTCTTCCCCCAAAATAAATTTATTATTGTGTTACCATTTATTTACTAATAAATATTTTAAAAAATTATGTTTAACTAAACAGGTAATATCCCAACTCCCCAAAATTTAGACATGTTTTGTAAGGCTAGACTAAAAGAACAGGAACATGTTGGGGCAAAACTAGTATTGTACAATGTTTAGTACCGGTTGGTTATTTACAAGTACAACAGAGTGTTGTTGAATGAATGAAGTTTTCCAAAACAAATTCGATAACATGGTTTTGTGTCACACTATGGCCTGATCATTCTTCTCATTCACCTTGTCATTTTGTTTCTAATCATATCTGTAGGAGTTTGAATAGTTTCTTTTGCTCAATCCATACATGAGCCTATGCATGCTTATGTTCTTAAAGTTTCTTGCTTCCCTTTTCTCACCACTGGGAAATCCTTTTAACCAGCATTTGCCCCTAATATTTGGTAGGGTGCTGTGGAAAACGTGTTAGACCGAAGCACTAAAATTCAGTTGCGAGATGGTTCTATAGTGAACCTGGATGATAATGCTAGGAACCTTGTATTGCAAGCACTCCATGAAATGTCAACTAGCGCATTGCGCTGTTTGGGATTTGCTTACAAGGATGAGCTCCCCAAATTTGAGAACTACAGTGGTAGTGACGATCATCCAGCACACCAGCTTTTGCTTAATCCTTCCAATTATTCATCAATTGAAAGTGAACTTATTTTTGTTGGCTTGGTTGGATTGAGGGTAAGTTTTAAGCTTCTTGTTTTATATGCCATGTTTTACCATCTTCATCATATCTTGTTAATGTGGTAACTTTGTGAAATTGAATATTGAATGCTTAGGACCCCCCTAGGGAGGAAGTATACCAAGCAATTGAAGACTGCAGAGAGGCTGGAATCCGTGTTATGGTTATAACTGGGGACAACAAGAACACTGCTGAAGCTATATGCCGTGAAATAGGTGTATTTACCCCTGATGAAGACATTACTTCTAAAAGTTTGACGGGTAAAGATTTTATGGAATTGCGTGATAAAAAGACATATTTGAACCAGAGTGGGGGCCTTTTGTTTTCAAGGGCTGAACCTAGGCACAAGCAAGAAATTGTGAGGCTGCTCAAAGAGGAAGGAGAGGTGGTGGCCATGACAGGGGATGGTGTTAATGATGCACCTGCCTTGAAACTTGCAGACATTGGCGTTGCAATGGGCATTGCAGGGACTGAGGTATTTTTTTTTTTCATTGTAATCATATTACGGATTCTGGTGCATTACTAACAAGTGAACATTGGTGATTGATTTGGGCTTTCTAAGGTAGTCTTGGGAATGCTTGTGTTTTTAGTTTGATGTAGAGTTTTTATGCAAATTGAAGTGCTGGGTCTTTTCTCAATGATAATTGTAATTAGTTGGACTAAGGAACGCCAGTTAATATTGCTTATTTTTGGCAACTCATCTCTTCTATCTTATGCTAATCCTATATAGGTGGCAAAGGAAGCTTCAGATATGGTGTTGGCGGATGATAATTTTAGTTCAATTGTTGCTGCTGTTGGTGAGGGTAGATCTATCTACAATAACATGAAGGCATTCATAAGGTGATTCTGATGATCTTTAAATAATTTATACATTCATGAAGGGATGTGGTTACCTTGCCATAGGCTTTTTTCTCTATTGGTGAGCGCTGTGTTGACTCACAATTGGCATATATAAAATCTAATTTAATGATCGATTGACGTGTCCACAATTTCATCTAAGCCACTACTGCGGATATTGATAATTTACTGCATTAATACATCGTTCGATATTTGCTTAGTTTGTCTCAAAAGAAAAGGGAGAAACGCCTTCAGTGCATTGAGTTGTTGTTTACACTCTTACAATTAGATTTCTAATAAAGGAACTGAGATAAACATGGACCATGTTCATATGTTGCTACCATAAGTGTACAGTTGTGATGCATGAGCTTTTTCCTATGAATATCAAGTAAACAAAATGAAAAAAATAACGAAGATTGAAAATTGTATTTCACATTTCATATCCATCCTCCAAATTGTTGGAAACATGGGAGGCATTAGTTTGGTTTAATCTGGATTTTTCAGCTGTGTCGTTTTTATTTATAATAACTGAATGCTAAATGGGTTTGGATCAAATCCTGTTTTGCTAGATTTCTTTTTACCAATCCTAAGGTGCTTATTTCAGAATTTGCTATCTACGAGAAATCTTTTTTAGAACTCTAAGAACGCTAAAATGAACTTTTCATAATTTTTTTCTAACTGTAAAGCATTCAAAATCTTGAGCGGCATTTCATGGCATGGCCCTTATCTAGTATTGTAGATATGTACTTTTGTTAGTTACCTATATGCGTGCTACTATTTTAAGATCCTTCTCTAGTGATAAAATAGGAGTTAATATTATCTTGAAGTGGTAACAAATTAATTTTGCAGGTATATGATCTCTTCCAATATTGGCGAGGTTGCTTCAATATTTTTAACAGCTGCTCTAGGTATTCCTGAAGGATTAATACCTGTCCAGCTATTGTGGGTCAATCTTGTCACTGATGGACCCCCTGCAACAGCTCTAGGATTTAATCCTCCAGATAAGGATATAATGAAGAAGCCTCCTCGTCGCAGTGATGATTCGTTAATTAATTTGTGGATTTTATTCCGCTATATGGTATTTGCCTTGTTTTCTCTTTTCTTTCTGTTGCACACATGTATCTTTTGTTGGGCTTTGTTATGATGATTTATGTGTATTACTTACCTATAATCTTCTACCTGATTTTATACATAACAGGTTATTGGGATTTATGTTGGATTAGCTACAGTTGGTGTCTTCATCATATGGTATACACACGGTTCTTTCTTGGGTATTGACCTCGCTGGGGATGGACATACTCTTGTCACTTATACTCAACTTGCCAACTGGGATCAATGCTCCTCATGGAAGAACTTCACTGCTTCTCCATTCACTGCCGGTGCTAAAACAATCACGTTTGACAACCCCTGTGATTACTTTCACACTGGTAAAGTGAAGGCTATGACATTGTCCCTTTCTGTGTTGGTAGCCATTGAAATGTTCAATTCTCTCAATGCCCTATCTGAAGATGGAAGCCTTTTGACAATGCCCCCTTGGGTCAACCCTTGGCTGCTTTTAGCAATGTCAGTATCATTTGGTCTACACTTTTTGATCTTGTACGTGCCATTCTTGGCACAAGTATTTGGTATCGTGCCCCTGAGCTTGAACGAGTGGCTTTTGGTTTTGGCTGTTGCACTTCCTGTCATTCTGATTGACGAGATACTGAAATTTGTGGGGAGATGTACAAGTCGTCGACCATCAACTTCAAGAAAATCAAAGCAAAAATCAGAGTAGACGTTTTTCTGTAGTGGGTAGAAAAGTTGCTAAAACCTTCAGCGACATGGACGATGATATACTAGAGACTGAAGAGGTGGCTTCATGGCCAATTAATCTTAAATTAGTGCATTTTAGGCCTTTCTGTAGTCTCCATCCCATTTTATGATGAGGGATGGCCGGGCTTGCATTGGGTGCACTATATCTTTTCTTTTTAATCTTTTTATTTACCTTTTGCCCAGTTCTTTGAACATTTTTAAGATTCTCACAAAAAAGGAAAAAACCTTTGATTTCTTCACATTTATCTTACTGAAAAATCTGTCATCTTCTACTTATTTGTTTTAGTGGAATTTTATACCAAACCTAAAATTAGATGTGGATAATTTTCATCCACTTTGTTCTTGATGCAATCGTTTAGGCAACTCGGAAACATTTTTCTGTGCCTGAAAATTGGGATGAAAGGACTAAGTAGTACTTTCTTACTTTGATGATATGGATTTTGCGGTGTCTGTGTGGAAGGTACTTTCTGATATGTACTATCTTGAGGCTGCAGCAATAATCCAGTTGACAGTTGGCACTTTGTTATTCCCATAGGGGTTTGAAGATAAAATGGAAATGGCCCTTCTGCTTGGCATCTGGGGAGATTGGAACAGACAACGAATAATATTTAAAATGCCCCACGCTTAGGTGGTTGGTTCCAGCGAAACCTCGTGCACCATGCTTACCCTTTCTACAAGTAACCTTTAACGTTTATAAATTATTTTACCATACTTGATTACTTCTCAAAATCTTTAAATTATATTCCAAAAGTGGTTACTTTTCAAAGTAAACAAAATTTCAATTCAACGTGTATTAGTAAATCTATTCTTCAAAATCTTACTAAACTACAAACTGAGAGTTTACAATCTCTATGTCGTCAATCAATTCTTGAGATTAAATTTAAAAATGTATATTTTAAAAATATAAGTAACCACAGTTTAAAAAGTAGAGAACAATTTTAACGAAAAAAAGGTATTGATAATAATGAAGTTGAAGAGTAACAAAATTTCAAACGTAGTTGATTGCAAAATTTTCGTAGGCATATAAGAAATATATCTCAATTACATATATAGGTGGATGGAATGGATAGATACACTTAGTAGTGACGAGCCATAAGTGCTGATAAAAAATATATAAATGGTGGAGTGTGTCATTTAGCATCAATTTGTTCTAAGATCAGATCTTATAACCCATTTCTGTTTCTTCTATCTCACTTCATCCAACATGCGTTTCTGGGATGGGTAATAAAAAACTGCATCAGACTTTTATACAACTTCTCAATAATATATACTAATGGTTTTCATCTTTACAGTGTTTTAATTTCTCCTAGAACTTAGATTCACACTTAAATTTCTAACAAATATATTGTATTTTATTATTATTATAATATATTTTAGGGCCTCAAATATACATGTAACTCCTTTTAAATACTTAAATTCCCGATTTTCCCTCGTGAAAATTGATCTTCTTCTAGAGTAATACAAAATTTAAAATAAACTATGATGTAACAAAGCTTTTTGAATTTCAATTATTTAGCATATATGAGAACTTATATCATGTCTCAAAATATATTGATATATTATTCAAGACATACACATGAAGTAAAAAAAAGTAATGTTTATTACACTGTGTCCTCAATTACAGCTCAGACATATCTCCCAGACCAATTTTACCACAAGGTTAGCTTTAATTGGACTGTAACACCAAATTCATATATTCTTTAAACAGGCGTTGTTTAACATTATCAGTAAAAATTATTGAATTCTTTTTGGTTTGTCATAAAACTTGCAAATGTTATTTTTTTTAAGCGAGTAACGAATTTTATTTTTATTTTTTTGTAAAACGCGATAATTTTAGCTTGTAAAAAAAGCTGTCACCTTTTAATATGATTTTCTTAAATTAACTAAAAAAATTCTGAAAAACGTAGTAAATTAAGAGCATTACTTTTAAAACAAACTAAAAATTTCCTTTCTATAATATCGATAGAAATTTAACAAAATACCCGTTAGTATGTATGAAATGATAGGGTGAAATATTTAATTATTAATATTGGTACCACACAAAAAAAAAAAAAATTGACAGAAGAGATTACAAATTTAAGAATCAATCAAAGGTCTTTCCAGAAGGGTTCTTCTTTTATCTTTGGAAGAAGAGTATGTTATTAGATTATAACATTAGGAGCGTCCATTGCTTTGAAAATATGGGCAAAATAACGTTTGCCATTCAATCAAAACTTGGTGGGATTTATAATTAAAAATGATTCCAATTATAATTTTGAGTCGAATAACAACACTATGTTCAATCCAATTAAGCTTAAACTACAAAAGAATCCCAGTTCCCACTTCTTTTTCAATGCAATTAAATGCTTTTCAAAATTCAATTAGTTGAATTTCATTTTTCAAATCGTTCGTATTTTGTCCATGAATCAACCTTCCTTTTCTGAATCAATGAATCCCAACTCTAAAAAATTTCCAAATCAATCAAAGTCTCACCCTTATTTTAAGAATTGAATAAGCACTGATTGGAGTTCATTTATACAGCAGAATGGTTATCTTTCATTCCCATCTTATTCTCTTGTTTGTGGTACTCATGTCTCCTTGCATTGTTGTTGCATGTATCTCAATGGAGTTTAATGTTTAATACAAGTGAATCATTTTTGGAAGAACAGGTTTTCAAATTGTTTGAAGAACATGAAAAATCATTCGTATTCTGTCTTTCAATCATTTGTCTCCTTTAGAAGTCTACGAGCCCTATTTTGTCAACCTAATAATGTCAATGTAATCACCCATGTTCCAAGAATCTAAGAAAGAACAATTGGACTTCATCTTTTCAAAATAATTAGTTTCAAATCAATGCCTAGTGTTTGTTTGTGTGTTTATTAAAAGAAAATTAGAGATAAAAAAATTATTATTATTTTTAAGTTTATAATTAAGTTTTGAATGCAATTAATCTTAAAAATAAATTTAGGTTTAGAAAAATATGTCTATAAAAATAATATAAATAGAAGACGTTGTAAAAATATAAAGGATAAAACATATATGAAAATAGAGTAAACTTTCTAAAAACATAAAAGATATGCAGAAATATGTATATTTGACTCTTTAAAAATATAAATTAATGTATGAATATATTGATGTAATGTGAATTGCTAGATTTGTCTAATCAATGCATTGACAAATTCATTCATTATGTATTATTAGAATAGTTTAATCAATATGAACACATTCTTCTAATGTGTATTGTTAGACTCGTCTAATTAATATATGAACAAACTTGTGTAATATATATTACAAGACTCGTCTGTATATGTGTGTGTGTGTGTATGTATAATCAGACTTATCTAACGTATATTATTATACTAGTGTAATCAATGTATGAACAAACTCATATAGTATGTATTACAAGACTCATGTGATTAGTGTATTGACATACTTGTCTAATGTGTATTCTTAGGCTCATCTAATCAATTTATGAAATGATTCATGTAATATTTTTGCTATTCTCATTTAATCAATGTATGAAATAACTCATCTAAACTCGTGTAATATTTTTTACTATACTCATCTAATCAATGTATGAATAAATTTGTCTAATTTGTATTGCAATATTCATCTAAGGAAATGAACATACTTGTATAATGTTTATTAATAAACTCGTCTAATTTATGTGTTGAAAGACTTGTTTAATGTATATTGTTATAGTCATCTAATAAATATGTCAATGACTTATCTAATGTATATTGTTATGCTTGTCTAATCAACGTATGAAATGACATGTCTAATATTTTTTGTTATACTCATCTAATTATTATATTGGCTATCTCATGTACTTTTTTTATATTCTTTTAATGAGTGTATGGTGGAAAGACTTGTCTAATCAATACATCGATAAACTCATCTAATATGTATTGCTAAACTTGTTTAATCAACATACGAGCACACTCGTATAATGTATATTGTCATACTTGTCTAACAAGTATATATTCAGACTTGTGTAATGTGTTTTGTAAGACTCGTCTAATTAGTTAGTGGAGAAACCCTCTAATGTGTATCAATAAACTTGTTTAATTTCTGTATAGACAAATTTGTCTAACGTATACTGCTAGATTTGTCTAATTAGTGTATGAACATACTCGTCTAATGTTTATTGTTAGAATCGTTTAATTAGTGTATGAACATAATCATCTAATCAATGAATCTGTAGACACATTTTATTGTATTGCAAGACTTATTTAACCAGTAAATGGATAAACTCGTGTAATGTATATTAATAGACTCGTATAATTTTACGTATGGAAAAACAGACTTGTTTTATCAATATATGGACACTCGGTTAGTGTTTGTTGATAGACTTGTTTAATTAGTGTATAAAAAAATTCGTTTAATAATTATTTCTAAACCCGTCTAATCAATGTGTGAAATAATTTATCTAATATTTTTTGTTTTATTTATTTAGTAATTATATGGATAGATTCATCTAAGGTATAATGTTAAACTTGTCTGATCGTTATATTAACAAACTTGTTTAAAAAAAATCAGACATGAGACATTTGTGTTCACATATTGTTAACTATTTAAACTACTTTATAAAAAAAAACTAAATTAAAAAAAATTAAAATCTCGTTAAAAAAAATATTTATACTCAATTGAAGTAAATCAGCAAAAATAAAGACCTAACCCTTTGGAAACAGTAAAAGCTCTTTGCAATTCTTCTCTCATCTTTGGAAGAGGAGTGTTAAATATATCATCCACGCCTACATTAGGAATATCCATTGCTTTGAAAATATGAGCAGCTTATGTCATTCAATTATAACTTGGAGGGATTTTTAATTAGAAATTATTTAAATTATAATTTTGAATCGAAAAAAAAGACTATAAAAGTTTAAAAAATATTGGAGAAAATGATTGTCCAACAAATGCCATCCACGTATGAATTGGGTGGGTCTAATAAGAGAGTGGGCTTTTGGTTTCGTATAAAAAGGAATGCGTGCCGAAGGCGAAAATGGATTAGGATGTGTTTGGTGACCCCTTTTTGTCTCTGAGTCCACAATTAAGATTTAACAAATAATAAATGAATTTGAAGCAATTGACTGCACACAGTTTGTGTTTTTTGAGTACTTGAGTTGACTCAGATGTAACAATTTGCTGTAACCAACATATCAAACCAGCTTTTAACAATTTATATCAACAAGATTGGTCATCTTCCTCCCCATCTGCTTCAGACTTTCATCACTCCACCACGTCTCCAAATTTAAACTAAAATGCAACAACCAAACAATCCAATTAACGATTTTCTTAACATCTACAAGAAAAACTAAGATACATAACTACTGCATCAAAACTTTCATACAAAATAAAAACCAATAATACAAAATATGTTTTAAACTTTTATCGTAGAGTTGGAATTAATAAATTTTAGATTTTAAATTATAAAAAAAATTAATTGATACTAAAATAAATATCAGTATGAAATTCATTGAATATATAAAAAAACTTAATATAATTAAATTAAAAAAATTAATTTTTAAATTTTAAGACCAAAATATCAATAACAAATTTCACACATGACAAGTGTAATATCAGTCATGCAATGCAATGCAGTTCTTATAAATTGGGCAAACGGCAAACTTTCTTCAGTGTGAAGAAACTCAGCTCTTCTCAGCTTAAGAGAGTTTCCCCCACCAATGTCTCGTCTAACGCCGCTGCCGCCGCCACCACCACAACCCAACACTATTCTCGACGACAGGTTTCCTTTCTTCAACCAATCCATGGACCTGGTCCAACTCCCAAACCCGCCAACAACACGAACCCGATCCCGCACCCTCGCCGATCTCCTAAACCGCGTCCAAGACGCTCAAAACGACACACCACCTGCACCACCTCACCATGTTCTTGACCTCTCCTCCTCCTCCTCCACCCACCCCTTTGTCCTCTCCTTTTTCAATTTAACCTACAGTGTCAAGCTTCGCCGCAAGTTCACTTTTTTTCCCACCACCATCGTTTTCCCACCCGACCACGAAACTAAACCCAACGGCACCAAGACTCTCCTCAACGACATCTCTGGCGAGGCCAGGGACGGCGATATCATGGCCGTCCTCGGTGCCAGCGGCTCTGGCAAGTCCACTCTCATCGACGCCCTCGCCAACCGCATATCAAAGGAAAGTCTGAAAGGTACAGTCACCCTAAACGGCGAGGTTTTAGACTCAAGTCTTTTAAAGGTGATTTCCGCTTATGTCATGCAAGACGACCTCCTCTTCCCCATGCTCACCGTCGAAGAGACGCTCATGTTCGCAGCGGAGTTCAGACTCCCTCGCTCCCTCTCGAAATCCAAGAAGAAAGCACGCGTCCAGGCCTTGATAGACCAGCTCGGCCTCCGCTCCGCCGCCTCCACCGTCATCGGCGACGAGGGCCACCGCGGCGTGTCCGGGGGAGAACGCCGCCGCGTCTCTATCGGAATCGACATCATCCACGATCCCATCGTGCTCTTCCTCGACGAACCAACTTCGGGCCTCGACTCCACAAGTGCCTTCATGGTGGTGAAAGTGCTGCAGCGAATCGCTCAGAGTGGAAGCATCGTCATCATGTCCATTCACCAACCTAGCTACAGAATCTTAGGCTTATTGGACCACTTGATCTTCCTCTCCCACGGTAACACCGTCTACAGCGGCTCTCCGGCGAACCTCCCAGCCTTCTTCTCCGAGTTCGGCCACCCCATACCGGAGAACGAAAACCGCACAGAATTCGCGCTGGACCTAATTCGAGAACTGGAAGAACAACCCAGTGGGACAAAGAGTTTAGTGGACTTCAACAAATCATGGCAACTGAAAGAAAAAAACTCGGTCCAGTCCCAGAATGATCACAAGCCCAAACCATCTCTGAAGGACGCTATCAGCGCTAGCATTTCCAGAGGGAAACTGGTGTCCGGGGCTAACGGTAACGGCAATAACTCAACGGCAGCAGTTTCCGTTCCCGCCTTCGCGAATCCGTTTTGGATGGAAATGGCGGTGATAGGAAAAAGGTCTCTGACGAACTCACGAAGGATGCCAGAGTTATTCGGGATTCGTTTAGGTGCAGTTCTTGTGACGGGGGTAATCTTGGCAACAATCTTCTGGCACCTGGATGATTCACCAAAAGGGGTTCAGGAGCGCGTGGGGTTCTTCGCCTTCGCCATGTCCACCACGTTTTACACCTGCGCCGAAGCCATCCCAGTGTTCCTCCAAGAGCGTTACATCTTCATGAGGGAGACAGCTTACAACGCCTACCGTCGCTCTTCCTACGTCCTCTCACACGCAATCATCTCACTCCCTTCCCTGCTCTTTCTCTCTTTCGCCTTTGCAGCCACCACCTTTTGGGCCGTGGGCCTGGCGGGCGGCTCTTCGGGCTTTCTCTTTTACTTTCTGGTGATCGTGGCATCCTTCTGGGCTGGAAGCTCCTTCGTGACGTTCCTGTCGGGAGTGGTGTCGCATGTGATGATAGGGTTCACGGTGGTGGTTGCGATCTTGGCCTACTTTCTTCTCTTCAGCGGGTTCTTCATCAGCAGGAACAGAATGCCTCCCTACTGGATATGGTTCCACTACCTGTCACTGGTGAAGTACCCGTACGAGGGAGTGTTGCAGAACGAGTTCGACGTTAACTCTCCGAGGTGCTTCGTGAGGGGGATTCAGATGTTCGACAACACGCCCTTGGGGATGGTGCCGGAGACACTGAAGGTGGAGCTGCTTAAGAGCATGAGCAAGACGCTGGGCATGAACATCACAAGGTCCACCTGCGTGATCACCGGAGCGGATGTGCTGAAGCAGCAAGGGATAACGCAGCTGAGCAAATGGAGCTGCTTGTGGATCACGGTTGCATGGGGATTCTTCTTTCGCTTCCTCTTTTATTTGACGCTTCTCTTTGGGAGCAGGAACAAGAGGAGGTAGTCAATGGAACCAACACTCCTTATTTTTTTCAATAATAACAGACAACTAAATCAACTGTCCAACCCTTCTTTCTCTACTCTTTTCATCATAATCTTAATTACTTTTTGCATTTAAACTATCTAAACATTAATGAATTCCAGTATGTACTCTACATGTTTTATTTCTTTAGTTACTTGTTCTCCACATTATCATCTCCCTTTGTTAATTTAATTAAAACCACTTATAAATAATTTATATGTTTTTTCCTTATTAGAGTTTACTTGCAAATATCTTTGTACTATAAGTGCCATCTTATAAGAACATGTTAAATGGAAGAACCATTCAACTTAAACTTTAAAACATGAAATTCTATAAATACAGAAGCAACAGTTCCCAATTCTTTTTTCAAATCGTTCGTATTTTGTCCATGAATCAACCTTCCT
The DNA here is from genome assembly GCA_027742785.1 of Vigna reflexopilosa. Classification (NCBI taxonomy): domain Eukaryota; kingdom Viridiplantae; phylum Streptophyta; class Magnoliopsida; order Fabales; family Fabaceae; genus Vigna; species Vigna reflexopilosa. Next base: position 8,139,502 of record CM050914.1, on the reverse strand, counting down.
TTTCTGAACCAACGAATCCCATTTCTAAAAAATTTCCAAATCAATATCGAAGTATCCTTAATCACCCTTATTTTAAGAATTGAATAGGCACCGGTTGAAGTTCATTTATTCAGGAGATGATTATCTTTCATTCCCATCTTATATATTCTCTTATTTGTGGTATCCCATGTCTCCTTGCATTTCTTGTTGCATGTATCTCAAGTTGAGTTTAATGTTTACTGCAAGTGAATCATTTTTGGAAGAACAGGTTTTTCAATTTGTTTGAAGAACGGAATGAAAAATCATTCACATTTTGTCTGTCAATCATTTGTCTCTTTTTCAAGTCTACGAGCCCTATTTTCCCAGAACAATTGGAGTTCATCTTCTTCAAATTAACGATTATCATGCATTCACACATTCGTTCATATGTTTGTTGTTTTATGTATCTAAGACTAAGTTTAATGTCTACAAAAGCGTTTGGAGGAATTCAAGTTCACACTTGTGAAAAATTGAATATTGCAAAAGATAGGGCATTAGTTTAGATTTCCTGTACATTATTGGTTTTGTTTTATAAAATACTTTACTTAGTATTTTGTTTTGTTTATGAATTGATTGATATGTATTATTCATATAAAAAAGAAAAAACATTTAAAATTTGTTGATTCTTAAATACATGGTCGAATATGTTGTTAGCAAATATTTGTGGTAGGAAACTATTACCGTTAAAAAATTATATAAAATAAGGACATTAAGATCCAAATCAACAAGTAGCAAAAAGATGTTTGAAGATATCAAAGCAAAAAAACATATATAATTTTGTTTGGTGAGTTCATTTCAGAACTTCTAATTGAGAAACTACTATCATCATGGACTAGCTGACTAAAAAAAAATAATTAAAATATAGACACAAACAAATGTTATTACCATGACCTTATTAGACATATCATTACTGAAGATACCAACAAAAAGGAATGTACTATTGCAAGGATACAATGTACTTTCATTCTATTATATTAATCATTAATCACTACAATCTATAAAAAGTGGTAATTACATTAAAAAACTGATATTCATAGTGTTAAAAAAATGAAATAAAACTAAAAACAATATAATAATTAAAAAAGTATCATAATATAGAAATATTAATAGCCTAATTATTATCATCCATAATCAATATTTAATGTAATATAAAGGTAGCAAAGTTTTCTTATAAAAAAATTTAAAGTTATATTTTATGAATGAAGTAATAAGATAATAATAATGGTAATATGTTATTATTGTTATTACTATTATTATTATTGTATTAAAAGATTAAAAGATAATTTAATAAATGATTTAGAGATTAAGAATGAACGATATATTAGGTTAGAAGTTAAATATAGTTTTTTAAGAAAGATTAAGTAAAAAAATGCTATTTATGTGGTAACTTAGTTAGTAAAAACAGATTTCCCTACTAATCATTGTTAATAAGGTTAACAAAAATTTCAGCCACTACAAAAATAATTGGAAGTTTAATCCTCGTATATTTGAAAAAGATAAACAATTTTGTTCCTAATTTTTTTTTCCAAATCTAATATTTTTTATTTATTTATTCGTAATATTGTTCTCTAATTTTCTTTTATATATTTTTTATTTTAATTATTTGTAACTTTTTAAATTGTAATATTTAAAAGTATGATTTAATACCTCTATTGGTCCTCTTATTTGTCTGTTAATCTCATTTTGGTCCTCAAGTTTTAAATTGTCTCAATTGGGTCATAATTTTTGTAAAAATGCAAACATTTTACCATAACCGTTAAGTTGTCTCAAACTGCGTTAATTGATGCTGAGATGAATTTTTTATTTTAGGCTTAATTCCTCTTTTGGTCCTTATTTTTGTGTAAAAATCTCAGTTCGGTCCTCAAGTTTTGAACTGTCTCAATTGGGTCATAATTTTTGAACTGTCGACAACGACAACATTTTTTAGTTTGAGAGGGAGAAAAGGTGTGAGTCGGGGGGTTTGAGGGTAGAGAAATGAGTGAACTGTGATAAGTGATTGGAAGAAAAAAGAAAGACTATAGCCACGTGGATTTAATGATTTTAAAACATCAATTAACCTCGTTTGAGACAACTTAACGGTTAGGGTAAAATGTGTCCATTTTTACAAAAAATTATGACCCAATTGAGACAATTTAAAACTTGAGGACCAAAATGAGATTGGCAGACAAATAAGACGACCAATGTATTAAGCCTAAAAGTATTTTAAATCATTATAAACTTATATTGATCACAAGTCCTTATAGATTATATTTTTTCAATTATCCCAAAAAATATAATATTATATATTTTGTTTTGTACTTTTATACTATAGCCAAAGTAATATTACACATAATTAAACATAAAAATAATAAAATATAAAATTATAATATTAAGTTATCAAAAATTTAAAATTGAGATGAAAAATTATAAATTTTATAAAAACAAGAACGGAAATTACCTTTTTGGAGGATGTAGTGTTTTGTTCTTTCATTTTTAAGAGTGTTCCATCTTGCAACTCCAAGGATTTCATCTCCATTTCCAATTTCCTAAAATATCCCTAACTAGTAAATAATTTAAAAGTTTAATTTTTTTATTATTGAAGATTTCTGTGTACAGCATTAACTCCACCTTCATTCTCCTCCAATCACCAAACATGTATTCCTGCTGACATCCCTTCACCCTTCACCCTTGCACCCCTACACCTCATTTATAAAAAAACACTACATCCCTTGCATCTTTGCACCTCATTTCATTTTATATTAGTTTAATTTTTTTAGCATTTTATTTATGAGTTTATAATGTATTATATAATTTAATTAATATAAAATAATTTTATGAATGTATTAAAATTAATAAAACTAATTTTGAAAGAAAAAAAAAACTGAAAATGAAAGAATCAGATATAAAAATTCGAATTTGTAGAAATCGGACGTGGAGATCTGATGTTTAAGATTTCGGATATGACTATCCGAGGCATGTTTAATATGATAAAACTTTAATTATATTATAGTTTTAATTATTTTATTAGTTTATAATTATTTTTAAAATTATATATAATTTTTTATATGTTTATAAGTAGTAATATAATTTTTAATTAATATAAATTAATTCATATGAATTTAATAAAATTAATAAAAGTAATTTAGATTAAAAATATTTACCGTGACCATCGGATATATATACATATCCGATGTATTTGGGTTCGGATATCCGCATCCAATGATAATGTATTATATAATTTTTAATTCATATAAATTTATTTTTATAAATTTATTAAAATTAAGAAATCTATTTTTGAATTAAAATAAACTTGAGATGAGTGGATCGGAAATGGAAATTCAAATCTATCAAAATCGGATGTGAATATCATGCAGACAAAATCAAATGTCAAAATTTTATTAAGTTGAATGTGTTATATAAAATTTTATTATATTACTTATTTATCTATTTTATTAGTTTTAAATTATTTTTAAAATTATATATGGTTTTGAATAAATATATATTGTAATTATATATTTTTTAATTAATATAATGTAATTTATATT